>CM062809.1:37754399-40154399 GCA_031772625.1 Pinus tabuliformis
AAATTCTTACCCTTCGGAAGCAATCCCAAAGTTATTCAAAAGGTTTCTTTGACATAGGTCTGCCTTGCTCGGGCATAGATTGACTCAAATAGAGTCTCTTCTATCGCTCCAAAAGTAAAATATGACACTTCATACACCGAAAAGTTTATAGAGCGAAAAGAATCTATTTTGAGGTCGCCATATTATACTCATTATGCCTGGCATTGAACAGAGCTGGGATTGACCATATCAATTAGATCGGTAATTCGAATCAGATCGAACTTCATCTTTGTCATGTTATTGTTCCCCAAAGAAACAAATTTATAGAGTAAGACTATTTCATATAGAATCTATTTTGTGGATCGGACGAATCGATAAACTCTCCCAAAAACCATTGGCGCACGTGTAAACGAGGTGCTCTACCTTGCTGAGCTATAGCCCTTCTTGCCAGTCTTGGTGATACACTACTATACTAACTAGATGGATCACTTTATGTCAAGGTAGATATTTCATGATCCAATACTATGATCCAATACGTTCCAATAAGTTCGATATGTGCCAGGGACACATAAATTTTCTATACATTTAATTCTATTTCACATATTTTATAATAATCCATACAACTTGCGCGAGAGTTGAGAGTTATTCATCAATCTTGCTTTGATCCCCTATCAAAGGTCACTAACCCACATAAGAATAAACGTTAGCTCGTTTTTTATTCTTCGAAGAAATTACTATAGATAGATAAATTGGATTTTTCCGAGGCAGATGTAACCAAGTGGACCAAGGCAGTGGATTTTGAATCCACCACGCACGAGTTCAATTCCCGTCGTTCGCCTCATAAAAGAAGATAAAAAAAAGACTAGATCTGAATCCAATTTGTTGTCATTTTCATATTTCGGTGAAAATAATTCTATCTATGTAATAGAAATGGACACCCGAGCCCTCTTTCTTCGTGGGAAACATGAGCCCTTTATCGGACTTGAACCGATGACTTACGCCTTACCATGGCATTACTCTACCGCTGAGTTAAAATGGCCCCCTCATCATATATGAATGAGTGAGTCTACTATGGTAGATGGACAACAAATTGGATATGGATTATCCATCTATCTTTATAGATATCAAGTTGAGAACATATATTATAGTAGCTCGTAGGGTAAGGATCGCTATACTGGAAACTCCGGGCTGAGCTGATACGAAGCAGATGGAGACAAGTTATGCCTGAGAGCATTTGCTAAAATATGTTCGTATTGCTAGAAGAGCCAAAGGCTCAACGGGTCAGGTCCTATTGCAATTACTTGAAATGCGTTTGGATAATATTCTTTTTCGATTGGGTATGGCTCCCACCATTCCCGGAGCTAGACAATTAGTGAATCATGGACATATCCGGGTCAATGACCATATGGTAGATACACCAAGTTACCCTTGCAAACCTCAAGATGTGATGACTATAAGAGATCAACAAATATTGAGAGCTAAGAATATGGAGCTATTCCAGTTTATGGCTCTTTTTCTTCTTGGAAGAGGAAGACCTTTCTAAAATGAATTAGAAAGAATTCAATTAGAATATTAGACGAGTTGAGCAAAAAACAATTCCTTGATAAAGAGAAAGAACAACCTAGAATTTCTAAAACTAGAATGGATAGAATCCTTTCTTCTCTCTCAGAAATAGAAGAGAGAGAATTAAGGAATTCTGGAATTTGGATTCAAATGTGGAAGGAAAGAAGTGACGGAATATCCGTCAATGGGATTGTGGCGTGTATAGTTTAGTGATACAGGTGGGTTTTATTCGTTACATTATCAACTTAAATAGTTTAAGGATATTTGGATGGATCTCTGATCCATCCAAAGCTCTATTTATCTATAACTAAAGGGACCGATACAACCATCAGAGTCAGAACAGTGAGCTGCGCAATAACTTCTAGATCCATTTGGTTTTCTTTCACCCTCCATCGACTGAATATATGAATAAAATGTTGTCTGGATCAATCACTTTTCTTCTATTTTGTCTTCTTCGGACTACTACCCATTGGTGTAGTTTCGATCAGGAACTTATGGCCTTGAGCAACTGATATCTTTACAATAATACATAAAATAGATAGAGAACCTTCAATATCTAGATAATAAAAATTGATACTGGAGAGAAATAAATGGACTAGTCCATGTAACGCATTTAATCAAACTGATTGGGGAGGGAATGAAGATATGGTAATAGAGGCTCAATTTTTGATAGCTTTTTTTCTTGCTTTTACAGCAGGTATTCTAGCTCTCAAATTAGGTCAAACACTATATGATTACTTTTTTCTGCTTTTCTTGGCCTGGCCATCGGCCAAGAAAAGCAGAAAAAATCAGTCATAAAGAACTATTTTTAACGAAATGAACAATACGATTGACTGAATCGTTCTTTATCCAACTGCATAATGGCAATATTCATTATATTTCCGATACAATATGTACATACTATGGTATACACCTTTACTCCACCATTCATTTTGTTACACATGAACTCTTCCATCTTGGAGAGATTGCTGAGCGGACCAAAGCGGCGGATTGCTAATCCGTAGTACGGATCATCCGTACTGAGGGTTTGAATCCCTCTCTCTCTATTCATCCACTATTGATCCTGAAAAAGAATAACCCCGAATCTTTCTACGGAACGGAAAAGGCCCATTAACCTAGAGACTTCCTATTTTGACCTTTTTTTTCATTGCATAGCACAAAATGATAAAGTTATCATTTTGACTGAGCATTTTAACTCAGTATTTTAATTTTTCCCACAGTAAAGTATTATTGTTTATGGAACAGTAATAGCTCCACTCTTTAGTAGAAAAATGATATTTTTCATCAAAAATTATATCTGACTTAGTCCATAAATTGCAAAGGTATCATTCATGAACGAATGGAAGGATTAGAATATCTCGTTTCTTTCCTCTTTTTTTATCAATATAAATGGGACCAATCCCTACATTGTGCATTGGTACATACAAACGATAAAATATCTTTGCCTCTCTCTGCTATTATGTATGAACAAAATTGTTTCAAACCTGTTCCATCATTAGCAATGTCCAAGTGAATAGATGTTCACTTTCAAGATGATCCGGGTCTAGCTCGATAACATGATCTCTTCCAATCCAATGTGAGAAAGTTGCATAGTGTCTACTTTTCCCGATAAAGGGGTGTTTGCATGGGTTTGCCCTGGTATCGCATTCATACCGTTGTATTGAATGATCCTGGACGATTAATTTCTGTACATATAATGCATACAGCTCTAGTTGTTGGTTGGGTTGGTTCAATGACTCTGTACAAATTAGCAGTTTTTTATCCATCCGATCCTATTCTTGATCCAATGTGGAGACAAGGTATGTTCATTATACCTTTTATGACTCGTTTGGGGATAAAGGATTTATGGAGTGGATGGAACATCACCGGAGAAACTTTAACTAATCCTGGTATTTGGAGTTATGAAGGTGTGGCTGGGGCACATATCATGTTTTATAGCCTGTGCTTTTTGGTAGCTATCTGGAATTTGGTATATTGGGATCTGGACATATTCTGTGATGAACGTATGGGAAAACGTTGTTTAGATTTGCCAAAAGTATTTGGAATTCATTTATTCCTCTTAGGAGTAGCTTGTTTCAGATTTGGAGCATTTCATGTAACGGGTTTGTAAGGTCCTGGGATATGGGTGTCTGATCCTTATGGACTAACTGGAAAAATACAACCAGTGGATCCAGCATGGGGAGCTGAAGGTTTTGATCCTTTTGTTCCAGGAGGAATAGCTTCTCATCATATAGCAGCGGGTATTTTGGGTATATTAGCAGGTCTATTCCATCTCATTGTTCATCCTCCCCAACGTTTATACGTAGAATTACGCATGGGGAATATTGAAACGGGCCTATCCAACAGTATTGCTGCTATGTTTTTTGCAGCTTTCATTGTTGCTGGGACCATGTGGTATGGCTACGCAACTAATCCGGTCGAATTATTCGGTCCCACTCGTTACCAGTGGGATCAGGGATACTTCCAACAAGAAATAGATCGATGGGTTCATGCCGGTCTGGCCGAAAATTTAAGCCTATCAGAAGCTTGGTCCAAAATTCCTGAGAAACTCGCTTTTTATGATTACATTGGTAATAATCCAACTAAGGGGGGGTTATTCAGAGCAGTTGCAATGGACAATGGAGATGGAATAGCTGTTGGTTGGTTAGGACACCCTATCTTCAAAGATAAGGAGGGAAATGAGCTTTTTGTACGTCGTATGCCTACCTTTTTCAAAACATTTCCAGTAGTTCTGGTGGACAAAGAAGGAATTGTGAAAGTCGATGTTCCTTTTAGGAGGGCAGAATCAAAGTATAGTGTTGAACAAGTAGGTGTAACTGTTGAGTTCTATGGTGGTGGACTTGACAGGGTCAATTTTGGTGATCCTGCTATAGTTAAAAAATACGCTAGACGTGCTCAATTAGGTGAAATTTTTGAATTAGATCATGCTACTCTAAAATCTGATGGTGTTTTTCGTAGTAGTCCAAGGGGTTGGTTTACTTTTGGACATGCTACAATTGCTCTCCTTTTCTTTTCTGGACACATTTGGCATGGTGCTAGGGCCTTATTCAGAGATGTTTTTGCTGGTATCGACTCGGATCGGATGCTCGAGTAGAATTTGGAGCATTCCAAAAACTAGGAGATCCAACTACTAAAAGACAAGTGGTATGATATTGCTCCTATCTCTTCTCTAATAAATATTAGTACGAAATCTATCTCCATAATTGTAAATTACAATCAAATCAAATCTATGGAAGCATTGGTTTATACATTCCTGTTGGTATCGACCCTAGGGATAATATTTTTCGCTATTTTCTTTTGAGAACCACCCAAACAATTGAGACCTAAGACATCCTACTTAATAAATTTTCTTGTCCCATCCCATTTTCATTTGATTTAATTGGTCATTCGGTGAGTTATCTTCTCATGTAGCAATTTTGTCTCCTCTTGTAGCAAATCTGTCCCTTCCTGTAGCAAACCTGTAACACCACTTTCCTTCATCATTTTTTATCCCCATTGCAACTATGACTTAGTCTAGATGAATAATGACCCCCAACTATGATTTTATGATCAGGGGAAACTCCTAAGCCACTCCAACCCTTCCTTTTATTCACTAAAAAAAAATAGTAGACTTAGTTTCTTTATCACAAGTATGATGCAAGTAGGTTACTGATTTACAAGCAAGTGTGAACTAGGTAGATGATACAAGAAATTCTGATTGTAGTTTGATCAATTAAGCAAGATAGAATAAATTTCTTTCTGCAAGTAGATTAACCTTTGTCCTTCCATGAATTGATTAGTTAGCATTTAAAATTTGAGCAAGTAGCATTTCCATTTCTTGCAAATAGAGTAACAATTCCATTTTTTCTTTGATTTCATGACATTCTCTCCATTACATCAGATAAACAAAAGAATGACACATTGTATGCTGCACATATAGTGACGATACCTCTTAAGTTTGTATGAACCTCAGGTGGATGATTAAAGTTGGTAGCCTTGGGAGTTGCAACATTATTCTTGCAATACTGAGGCTCATCAAAGACCATCCCGTCAAACTCAACCACCAAAAAGGTTTAAAGGTTATGCCTTAATGACAATATTTATGAATTCATATAACCTTGGAATTTTAGGGAAGCTAATGAACATAAATAGTGGAGAGATGCAATGAAGGAAGAATATGATTCTATAATGAATAATGATCCTTGGGATCTAACAAAATTTCCTTAAAATAAGGTACCCATAGGATCGAAATGGTTGTTCAAACCTAAATTTAAAGTTGATGGAAGTATAGATAAATATAAAGGCAGGTTAGTCGCAAAAGGCTACTCACAGAAAGAGGGAATTGATTATGAAGAAAATTTTGCACTTGTTGCTAAGTTAAACACATTTATGTTGGTGATTAATTTTATAAAACATAAATGGAAACTACATCAACTAGATGTTAAATTTTCCTTTTTTGAATGGGGAACTAAAAGAAGAAGTATATCTTGTTCAACCAGAAGGGTTTGTTAAAAATGGTCAAGAGCACCTTGTTTGAAAGTTAAAGAAAGCATTATATGGACTGAAACATGCACCGAGATCATGGTACATGAACATTGATCCTCTCTTTCTTTAGAAAGGTTTTATGAAAAGAAAAAGTGACCCTAATCTGTATATCAAGATGGATCAAAAGGGGAATGTTATTATGATTTATCTATATGTTGATGATCTTATTATAATAGGAAATGCTTCTAAGTTAATTGATGAAGTTAAAGGGAAAGTACCACAAGAATTTGAAATGAAAGACCTTGGTGATTTGCATTATTGTTTAGGTTTTGAAATATGGAGAGAAGGTGGACATACATTAGTCACACAAACTAAGTATACTAGGGAGATACTGAAAAGATTCAAAATTGGCCAATGTGGGGAAGTATCAACTCCATTAGAACATAATGCCAAACTTTGTAGTAATGATGGGACAAGAGATGTGGATGACGTACTGTATTGTCAACTAGTGGGAAGTTTAAACTATATCACTATAACTAGGCCAGATATAACATATTCTATTAGCGTTCTAAGTCAGTTCATGGCCAAACCTCTTGCAATCCATTTGGGAGAAAAAAAGTGAGTTCTTAGGTATCTGAAACAAAAAATTAATTTTTGTATTAAATACACTGATGATTTCAATGTTGAGTTGGCAAGATATTCTTATTCAAATAGGGTTGGAAAATATGATGAAAGAAAATCAACTTTAGGTTATGCATTCAGTATTGGATATGGGATTGTGGTATGGAGAAGTAAGAAATAACCAATTGTTTCTTTGTCATCCACTGAAGCTGAGTATAAAGGCGTGAAACAATTTTGTTGAGACGAATTGTTGAAGATGTGGGAGAAGTACCAAAAAAGGCAACTATCATCAAGTATGACAATCAAAATGCAATAAAGTTAGCCAACAATCCTGTGTACCACATAAGGTCAAAACATATTGAGACACATTATCATTTTTTTGGGGAAAAGATGCAGTCCAAGGACATTGATCTAGTTTATTGTAATACCAAAGAAAATGTGGTTGACATCTTTACAAAGCCTCTTGGAAAGGAAAATTTTGAAGTATGTAGGAATCAATTGGGTGTCGTAGAAAACACATTTCTCCATTAAGGGGGAGTATTGGAATAATGGAGAACTCTCTAGAAGATTTTCCCATAATTAGAATTTTTTATGTATTGTTGAATTGTTTGCCTTGATTAGATTGAGTTGGTTGGCAGTTCCTATATTCCAGGAAGTTGTTCAACAATAATATATCCCTCTATATATATAATGGTCTATTGGCATGATGAGTGAAATTTGTGTGTGTTGTGGTGCAGTCTCCTGAGTAAGCAATTATCTCACCTAAGATCTACATCCTTCATCAAATTATGTCTTTGATTTCTTCGAATGTGTCCTTGACATTCCATCTCTATGCGTTCTAGAATGCAAGGTTGGGATTTATTAAAATAACAAAGATTAAGATATAAAGTACTCATAATAAGTTAACATTAAATAGACACATTTTGTATATATGATATTTTATGGTGGATATCGCTAAGGCTGGGTATTCCAAAGTTTGTAATTTTCTCTAATTGTTAGGTGGCCAAGGGAATATCTCTCAATTTTGGATATATGTTCTTTGTACGACATAATTTCCAAGTTTAAACTCTTTCAAATTTTGAATAAGAGGAGTTGCAAGGCAACTAGTCCCTGCCTAGGGTTAGACGAAAAATATTAGAACTAGACCTAGCAAGACGATTAGGAGTTTCTTAGTAGACTTGGCAGGAGGAATTTATAGCTCATATATATGTTCATGCTACTTACTCTATTTCTCTTTTGGAGCTTAGCATTTGTAAAACACAGAGCTTATGCATTTGGCTCCAGTAAGGGCCATATGGAGCAGAGCTGACGTCCGAATAATTATACAACAAGTAATTACCTGCAATTGATGGAGGTCTGCTCGCAAAAACCAGATCACGAGTCTTCATAAACTCCCTTGCCATATCATGAGAAGAGATGACTAAGATGAGCTTGGAGCCGAAGTAGAGAGAATGAGGGGTCTAAATTTCACAAATTTCTTGCGTTCTTTGTTAGCTTTACAATTTGCCCCTTTGTGTTTTCAACTTAAAATTGTTTAACTTTATTTGTCCCTGCTGGTAATTTCTGCAAGCCCAAAACTTCAACAGATGTTGCAGCATCGCCTGAATTGGCACAATAGGCTTGTGGATGACCTTTTCTAGTTGTGGTTGTAATGGTTGGTTTTTTAGTGAAATTTATATGCTTCTAAATTGGTTCTAAGGATACACGAGACAGAGAAACAAGCAGTGGCTTGTGAATGAAGAGAAAGATCCCCATGTCTACAACCGAGGCAACACAAAACCATATAATGATCAGTTGCTGAAGCTTGTTGCTGAATATTGTGTTAGTGGTATATGCTTCTGAGCTGAGATTTATCAGCTTGTGAAGGATTTCGTGGCACTGAACTCTGTAGTTACCCCGTTGACATCTCCAATCAAAGAGAATGATGTGATTAACGCTGAATCTGATCATCCTGCCAATGGTAGTCTAAGCCCCACTGCAAATTTACCATTTTTGAGAGATGTTACTTGGTTTGAAAGACAGGATCTTGATTAAAAATTTGAATCTTTGTTGTCTCAAATATGATTTCTCAAACCTTAAAGAAAATATTGCAGACAAAGAGTTCAAGCAGCAAACCTTACCGGAGCATGTTGACTATGTTCAGTATGGAGCAGGCACACTCACAGAAAGAGTTCAGGGGGAGATTGCCAAATGTTTGCTTCAAATCTTTTTTGTTCCTTGCCTCCAGCTTGCCATGAAAGTACAGGATTGGACAAATTTGACCGGGAAGAAGAAGATCCATGTATGGATCCTGCATGGCCACATTTGCAGATAGTGTATGAACTCTTGCTGCGATATATAATTTCTGCAGATACAGATCCCAGATTAGCCAAGAGGTATATAGACCACTTCTTTGTACAGCGATTTCTCAACCTATTTGATTATGAAGACCCTAGAGAGAGAGAGTATGAAAAAATTATATTGCATCGCATTTATGGAAAATATATGATGCATCGACCATTTATAGCAATTAACAACATATTCTATCGATTTATTTATGAAACTAAGAGACACAATGGCATTAGTGAGCTGTTGGAAATTCTGGGTAGCATAATAAATGGTTTTGCATCACCTCCAAAAGAGGAACATAAACTCTTTTTAAGCAGAGCTCTTTTGCATCGGCATAGCCTAAATTCCTTGCTCTCTATCATCAACAGCTATCACACTGTATCATCGTCATATGCTCGGCAAGCATCGGTTGCTGGTGCAATAAGAGCACACTACGGTAGGATCAATCACCCTGGCTGGCGGGCGAACCAAACCCTCCTCCCTCCCAAATTGTGCTATGCCCCACTTCTTGCCCCGATCCCTACAGAGCGAAAGAGCAGCCCGGTGATCCCTAGGTTTCAGCACGTTCGGTCGTTTACTCACCGCTGCCGCCATTTCTTTCCAGCCCACGCCGAACCTGTTAATCACAGGTACTAATCTGGCCCCGGGTCGGTCGCACATTAATAATAGCATTCGGACTCATGCGCCTTCCGTAACAGCCTGAGGGGAGCTACCTCACCCCTTTTGCGATTAGCCAGCCTTGCGGCGGCAAAACGATGATAGTACCCCCATGCTACAGTTCCTTGCGGTCCGAACCCACGCATGCATTAGGTGAGGGAGCTATTCCAGGTGATAAAGACTTGAAACCTTTGCATTCCGAAGCGTGTTGCCCTCCTCTCTCTTTGGTCGAGACGGGTTGAAACCCTCCTAGGCGCACAACACTGGGTAATCCAAGCCAACCCACGTTAGTTTCTGACGGTGGATAATCATATCTCTTAGAGGTACTAAATAAAACTTCATGAATGAGCAGAATTAGAGTGGCATTATTGGGAAAGATCTCTGGGAAAACCGCTGGAAAAATATTGAACATGTGGAAGAAGGAATAGGAAGGGATTCAGATATATTTTTCATCTCTAGCTTGGGCTAAATTAGCGCGGCGCAACACTAAGTTACTGTAGGAAGGCCTGGGTTCGGGTGATTCTGCAAGGTTATACTAGTCGGGGGGTAGGGGAAGGGATAACCTCGCGGTTCTTCCTCCTTCTTCCTTTCCCGTTATCCCTATCAGTTTGGGACAATACTATACTCTTAGATAAGATATACATTATTTGCTGGTTTTGCACAGATGGAAACCTTTGTCCCCTTACATAATGGGATATGTTTCCTAGTATCCACTCCTTCCTCTCGTGACCTTCCTTCTGCCTGCAGGACCAGAGGACCAAGTCCCCCATAATCCTTTCTCATTTTCACGGAATGTACAAGTTGCTTCGTTGACAACAGCTGTTCTCTAGGAGGCAGGGACGTCGATTCGGCTGGTCCCAGGGTCAATGATCCCTTAGGAATCCGATCCGGTACCGGCCGGAGCGAGCCAAGATGAGCGCTCAGGTCCTTTCCATACATACATACATCTTGACAATGGGGGTTCTTATGGCCCACCCAAGTGTACATAGCAGCCCCTTATAGATCGCCCCTTAATTAGCGATCTCAGGTTCTCGCTACAACTAGTTGTAGTCATTCAACATGCCACGAGCCAGTTATACCTATCAATGATCTCGTTGTTTGTTTTCCCATGTTGTGGCTCTGTAGCATGCCCCGCATCCTGAGTCTCCTCTTTCTTAGTAGGGTCAGTCGGATCTCCCCCTCGTGGGCAGGGTCAGTTTCATCCCAACCAAGAACGCGTTGAAGAGAAGGTGTAATGTATTGAAAACGCGCACCCATCAGGCAGGATGGCTCCACGCTCTGTACATACGCATACCCAATTCCCATATAGTTTACCGTGGGCATTTTAAACCCCCCACTAGGCCAGCCAGTATTAAGTCGCGTAAGTAAGATGGAGATCCATATCCGTATCTATGTATGGATCTATATATGTATCCATATCGATATATGGATATGGGCGTGGATATATGTAGATATATGCATATATGGATATAAATAGATCTCTTCTACCCATTTATGGATGTCTCGATATGATATATGGATATGCATATAGGTGTGTGTGCTTCTCAACCTGTCACTCAGCAATGAGACCGGGAATGAGTACCTACCTATCCCCTACGGGAATCGAACCCGTGTCTTCGACATGAGGAGACGATGTCCTAACCACTAGACGAAAGGGACCGAGAACCCATCCCTTCTATTTACTAGATCTTCTGTTCCGATCAGAATGGGTTTTTTATTTAAGGCATCGACATGTTCTATCTCTATCTCTCTTTTTCTATAATGGGTGGGATTGAGGAAAGAAAAGAGGCTATCGGCGAGGAGTGGTTGTTGGTCATGAATTATATATGTCATTACGATTTCTTATATATGTCATTACGCTTTCTTATAGGCGTACTTATATTGGTCATGAATGAGATATGTCATTATGCCTTAGCAGATAATGCATATATGAGATATGTCATTGCGCTCTCGAATCCAGTCATGAATTAGATATGTCATTGTGGTTTTTCCAACCTGATATTTCATGACTTAGAGGTGACTTCGAGACCAGAGATAGTGACATTCATTATATATGTCATTATGCATGAATGAATTATGCATTTCTGATTATTTCATTCGACAATGCATATATGGGCATATGTCATTATGCATGAATGAATTATATGTAATTACGTGATCGAATAATGAAATCATATCTCGGTGCATGAAATGAATATGATCTGAGTTTCTCTCACTGTGTTCAATGAAGAGTTGTATGGTAAGGTCAATTCGCTAGTTTCTTAGCTAGAAATGAGATTCCTATTATTATACATTGCGGTGGTTTCTGTTTTTTGAGTGATCTACCAGATAACCTTACCACTAGGTACCTTACCTATTGGACCTAACCTATTGACCTTATGTTGGTGGTGGTAGTAGGGACCAATTCGTTCAACCCAACCTTACTTCTTTAGTGAAGAGAGAGAGAACCTAACCTCACCTATGAGTCTCTGTCCTACCTATAGGGACTACACCTTCCCACCTTCTGATAGACCTTCCTACCTAACCACACCTTCCTTTTATATTAGTATATGACCTAATAGGGGGACCTTACCTTTATAGATAGTAGGATAGGATGGGGAGACCTATCTTTAGAGCTGGTCCTATTTCATGAACTGAAAAATTGTAAGAAAGAAGTGTGGCTTTTGGGAGACACGGCTTAGATATGTCACGGAATAAGCCACTTTTTCATAATATAATATGAATACGCTCGACCCCTCTGATACTACCAAACCCAAGGAAAAGGCCCTCACCATATGAACAGTGAGTGACTCTGTCCCTTATGGTCGAGCGATAAATCGATGGCGACCTTATCAGTCGAGCCGATGGCGGCCTTGACAGTCGAGTGTACTTACGCACCCTGCCGGTGATGGCGGCTGGTGGGCCCTAGTATTGTATCAATAATACTGCAACTCCTGGAACTCCCTTCTTTAATTTTATCAACCTAGTAGTTCGTAACAAACTTGGAAGCGACAGTGCTGTATGCACAAGTACTAGCTCTTGCCGCAGCTGTCACTTGGTCAGCTGGCACAAGTCCACTAGGAGCTTAAGCCAACTTCTATGAGTTCTTAGAAGAAGGTTTTTAATTGATGGATGAAAGCTAACTCGAAGGAAGCTAATCTATTTGCGAAAAGAGATTGAAAAACTGAAGGAAAACGCAAACCATAGCAAACCCTAATTCTACCAGCTAGTCCTACTGATGCAAAGGAGAGAATGTAAACTACTGAAAGATATGCCATTACTTCTATGAAGGTAAAATACATGTGTCTAGACTACCTCTATCTGAAGGAAACATCTTTTTGTATTTTTTATTAAGTCGTTAGTTTCATCATGCATATGCTTTCACTGTTCTTTGACTATGCAGGGGTGGATCAAGGAGAAGAAATGCTTGGAAGAGGTCAGGAAGGTTCAAAGAGGGTCTAAGGAGTCCCTAACACCCTTCCAGAGAGTTTCACAAAGTTTGGCTATCAAGAAACCTCATTTGTCAGCTTCTACAGGATGTTTAGGAATTTCTACAGGATGTTCTGTAATTTTTCTACAAGATGTTCAGAAATGGGATTTTGGAGCATGGATAGAGGGAAAAAGATGGAGGAATGGGTATGGAGGTGAGATAAGGGTGTGAGGACGTCCAAGACTTGGTGGATGGAGTTAAGGAATGGCGAGGATGGTTCGATTTGTTCAAGGGAGAGTGAAGCAATGTCACACAACAATTAGGGTTATGTGAGCAAATGTGGCAAACGTGAGGTAAGGATTCTAAGTAGAGGGTGGAGTGGATGGTTCTGATGGAGAATAAGAAGGTGAAGGAGTGGTACAGGTGCTCTGCAAGTCGTTTTTCCAATCTGAACCAACAAAGAAATGTAAATTCAAAGACCTAGTTATGTTGACCTAATTTGCTAGCTGTCAGTAAAGAGAATGAACAGAAGTGTGACCTGCAATGAAACCATGTATTTTAACTCATGAAACTAAGCAAATGAAAGTCTGAACTTGTAACCAACTTATACACATGAAGATCAAACACTAGTGATTGCATGGCAAAGCAAAATCAGTGTTTTTGTGGGCAGCAAAGTCATCCTAGTCACAGCTCCTGATCCCACTGAGGGAGAGGTGAAACCACAGATGTTTGATGGCCCTTTTCTTGAAGCTTTCTCTATTAACAACCTATAAACTAAATCTGAGCATGAAAAGCTATTCTACTCATCAAAAACAACCTCAATAACAAAACAAGATTTAAATCCAAATAGCATATTTTATTCTAAGAACGCAGCAAAGACACATGAAAGTAAACAAAGGAGGTACTGGGCACTTGAGATGGGCCCAACCCCAAGAGCTACAGCCTCCTAAGAGAGATTTAGAGCTAGTGCAAAGCTGGATTCATCTTTATTGAGCAAGAAATGTTACATTCCAAAAACTGTCCACAAGGAGAACTTGAAAATGTGCTGAAAGCAAAGCTAATCTACTGCCTAAAAATCGAACTACAAACTAGCTAACTTCTGCCTACACCATGACTAAAAAATGACTACAAAATGACTATAAAGTGACTAACTGAAATGAGGCCCTAATCCCTCTTATTTATACAAATTGAGGACCCCAAAAGTCCTCCTAAACTTTAGGGACTCGACTACCCAAAACTTGCAGTTAATAGTAGTCCTACTTGACTTGCTTGGCTGCCCTTGTGATAATCGATTTGGTGGCCCTTGAACTCCGAGCTGATGGTGGAGAATTCGAGGTAAGTGCCCATAAATGAAGGGAACACCTTCCTAAAAATCCTCTCCACGAATTTGGCTGCCAAGTGCTCATTTAAACCTTTGATTTTGTCTCTAAATTGACCAAAAAGGCTACACAAAGCACACATTAGACTTGTTGGCATAATGAATAACCCAATTCACTCTATTAGCATAAATATAATCAAAAACATGCAATAAACTAATGAGAATGGTGGATTAAGTCAAATTAGGAGGTTGAATGAGCCCATATAATTATCCATTTTTGGGGCTCATCATCACCCCCCTACTGAAAGTGTTGCTCATCCTCTGAGCAACCAATCTATCTCCTCATCTTTGATGGCCTTGGTGGCCTCCCTGTCATGCCAAGCTTCTGAAGTGATTTCCTCTTCTCGGTCATGAAACCATGCTTTTCTCTCTGCTTCTTCCCACTGCATGCTCCTTTTCCTAGAGAATTATCAACTTTGGTATGATTGTGCAAGTATATTCAATCAGATGGTGGCAATGGTGGTGAAAGGAGATGAAACCAGTGGAGGATGGAAGAAAAAAGTGGTTTCATGCCTCCTCAATAGGCGTCAAGCTTCAAATCCCTCTCCATAATCGATTCTGGCCTGCCCAAAGGCTTTATAGGATGTTTCTAGTAGAAATACAGAACTTCCTGTAGAAAGTCCTGTAGCTTCCTGTAGAAGGTTGAACCATGACTAGATTGTGTCTGAACCCTAAAAAAATGAGTGTTCATGGAGGGGATAGATTTGAGGATGCCTAGGAACTTGGTAGGGACCCTTCTACTTGTGTTGGGAGGCCCCCTTTCCACATTATGTTCCTGCAACCTGCAACAATTTCCAGGGATTAAACTTGTTTTTTTCCTCTTTGTTTCTTGCTTTTCCTCTTGCTTTTCCTGTGGCTTTTCCTATGATGGTTTGCCCTAGGTTTTCTTTCCCTTAGTTTCCTTACCCTTGTTTTCTTCTCTGCCTCAATATCTTGCTTCCTCACGCTTTTTTTTGTCTTGTGCACTTATCAGAATGGGAATTCTGTATAGGGTTTCGTCCCCAGAACGTGGAGGACAGTATCGCTTAAGTGTTTGTTCTTTGCAAACCATTCAACCAATCCTGTCATGTTTTTCACTCTACTGAGTCTTACCATAGACAAGATAATGGGATTTTTATGGTCATTCAAAACACACATGTGTTCAGCTGTCTGTTCAGGATTGAACAAGAGTTCCTCAATTGAACCATGTAAAGCAGTAAGACAATGCTGCTTCTCTGTATAAGGGAAATAAATTTGCATGTCTGCTCCAGGAGAAACAATGTTGAATTTGGGATCAAAAACATCAATTCCATGAACCACACGATAAAGACCAGGAAGGGTGAAAGTAGTGTGGCTCTCATACTGTCCAACAGTGTCCTTGCTTCCAGCAATCTCTTGATATGTGCTAGTGATAATAAAATCTGCATGATTCATTGCAATTAGATCTGCAGTAAACTGGCAAGAGAAATGGTATTTTCCTTCATATTTTTTCCAGTATATGTTTGAATCTGGGTATTTGGTCTTCAAAGCATGGGCTATGTTGCACTGAGTGATTCCTTGTCTATGTGAAATCAGAGATGCAACTAAATTTCCATCACTGTAATTGCCAATGATTAGGTCAGGTTGACCTTTTAGCTCTATTGTTACTTCATTTAATACATCCTCTGAAAATGTCTCCAAGTAAGGCCACACATCAAATCGAGAAACCTATTTCTGCAGAACTCCTTTTTCTATCCTAAAGGGTACCCGGAGTATCCTTGAATGTTGTGATTCTTTCACCTCAGGGTTATTGTGGCCAAGCAAATGTTTTAGGAATGCCAGATACTGGTAGACAGGTTGTGTATATACTTGATCAAGTTCGTGCATTGGAGAATGAAATGTTGCTGAGAATAAAACATTAAGGATTGGACATCAAACCTGAAATTATTGTGGTGACTCGGCTGATTCCTGAGGCCTATGGTACAACATGTAATCAACGAATTGAAAGAACTGTAGTTGTGTGCTCGAAGGAAATCTGGCAAGGGCTGCACACTTTCTCTATCATGGAATAATCTTGAGGACAAATACCGATTGAGAAATTGAACTCCACTACCAATGGAAGATGGTCGTGTTGGGTGAGGAAAAGATTCATTGAAGGGCTCAAGGTCTAGCTCCAATGCACATTTATCCTTGACACTTTCATCCACAAGGTGCTCCTTGAATTTCAAATATTCAGCCATAGAAAGTTGTTCAACAGCAAGTTCATCAACATTGACATGAACATAATCCCACACACCAGGCCTTGGTCGTACTGCAACAACAATCCATGGTGGAAGAATGATGGCCTCTTGTGTGGACCTTAACACATCTCCGAATAGCCCATCATTGAGCGTTTGAAGTTCATCATTCTCTCCTAGTACCTCTATTAGTCTATCTAATAAATGATGAGGCTGCAAAATCTTCTTCCCTTGTGCTACATATCTCTCTTCAAGCTCCAAATTTGATGAAGAAAAACTCGGGCTTTTCTGCTCTAGAAGGCTTTGCGATACTTTCCTGTAGGACATCTTCCTGTAGAATGCCCCTGCGCCTCTGAGTGAGCCCGATACGCTGGAGAATTGTGAACCAGGCCACAAAGCTCAATGGAGGACGATGGGTTAATCATTTTTCGGAAGCGGAGGATGCATACTTCAGTTGAAAATGTTGCAAGTGCAAGTTAACAGCAGTCTATGAGTTTCGGCTGAGCATTCGTTAATTGTTGTGTGATTTGTGGTGAGGTGGCAAAAACATGTGTTGGCCATGCAAACAGAAGTGCTGTCACAAATCAGCATATTTCCTACCTGTAATCACTCCATCAATCACGTTGAAGGTCAAACAGTCACCATCACTTGTTTCCCAATTTCCTCCTGAGATGGCTGAGCGCATGTGTCTTATTCACCCACCGAGTGTTGTTGAACTGGATGAGGGTGGCCAGTTAGTTGGCCACCAATTTTTGTAATCCCAACCATCTCCTTGCTCATGATGTTTCCGAATTACATTCATGTAACCAAAGGAATGAGTTTCAGTCACGTACCTGAAGTCAAATGGTTGCTGTGAGGTGCTTTTTGCTGCTGCATGCATTTGTTTCGGTGGTTGCATGATGGCTCCTTTGTGCTATAAGCTCTTTGTTGTCTGATGTGTGGCTATTTTTCTTGTGCAGGTATCCTCTAGCAGGATCTAAGTTGCAGGAGTTCGTTTCCACATTCAGATCTGCACCTTCAAGCTGCTGCTACTGAATTTTCACAGGACCAAAACTTGTTTTCGCCATTGCTGCCGAACGATAGATCGGATCAATCTGAAACTTGCTGAGCATGTTCCTATCATCATTATGCACCTCCCATAGAAAAATTGTGAACAATGGACACACAGATTTCGAGAAAAATGGAAAATGGTTGAAGATTTCAGAGATCAATTTCTCGAAAACCACACATAGGAATCGGCTGAAACTTCTTCGATAGGCTACTATCACACATGTGCATCTCCCCATGAAATAGGTTTTGAAACGAATGCACGGATATGGAGAAAATGAAAAAATGGCTGAAGGTGATGGAGTCTGATTTCTTGGAATTCGTGCATCGGAATGGGCCGAAGCTGCTCGGGCATGTTTCCATCATCCCTATACAATTCCTTGTAAAATTGTTTTTCAAATGGATGTATGGTTTTCAAGTTAGGGCAAAAACAAATTATGTTCTATGTATTTTTTCTTCAAAGCATTCTGCAAGTTTTTGCATGGAAAGAGAAGCTGATCTTGGGCTGTGATGCAGGCATGGAGATGATGGAGGAGGAGTTTTAAGATTGCAAGAGGACTTCTGAACCCTTGCGGAAGCTATCGTGTTCGCCAAACCACCTTTTTGCAATCCATTTTTAGCTTCTTGTAATTTCTACAGGAACTTCCTGTAGAAAACACAGTTTTCATAAAAGAAGCACAATGAGGTGGAAAAAATGATGGAAAAGGGTGAGAACTGGAAACATGGATGCTTGTAGGCATAACCAACAGATTCCAAGCTTTAGATTCCCTTCCAAAATCGAATCTGGCTCGCCTGAAGGTTCTACAGGATGTTTCCGGTAGAAATACAGAAATTCGTGTAGAAGGCAAAAAAACTCCTTTGTCTTTGTTTTGAGTGATCCTCCTGACCTAGAATGTCCTTCTTGCAACCTGCAATGAGCAGCTGGTTGGGCATAATATGGATCTATGAAGGAACAAGGAGGAGGTGTGAACCAGGAAGGATGAGCAGGGGGACCCCAAGAAGGCATGAAAGTGGCTTGATAGGGGTCATAATAGGTCTCGGATGTCCCTTGCAGTTCCTGATGGTAAGATCTAGGTCCATGTGGCCTCCTTTGGTTCATATAATAGAGTGGTTTAGTGGCTCCTTTGGCTCTCTGATATGCAACTTTAAGTCCAGTCAAGGAAGGGCACTGATTTGTAGGATGGTATTCTTCACAGACGAAACACACTTCTAGGGAGTGCATTGGACATTCGTTCCTAGGATGCTTTCTAGTGCACCTCAGACAAAAGATGACCAAAGCCCTCTTGGCTTCCTCTTGCTTCCTTCGGATCTGTAAGGTATCTAGTTGCATGGCAAGAAACTGCCTTATATCACTTTTGAAATCTTCCATCTGATTTGCAAATTCGTTCTTGGACAAGGTATTGCTCCCAACATTTCTGTTTGCAGCCATTTGCTCCAGAGGAATGTTTTCTTCTTCTTCTTCCCTTAAGGTTCTTCAAATATGTCTTGTTTTCCACCTAAGGGTTCTTTAATCACAGCCATCGAAGAAGAGAGAAGGTTGGCTGTGTGAAGCAGTGGGGGTGTTGTGCAATCATTTTTCTGAATTATCTCTACTCCTACAAGGCATGAAAGGAAATCTTTTTGGTTGATTTTTGCTTTTTTTTTTCTGCTTGTACCTACAAAAACTAAAATAGATTGAACTGCAACTAACTATCTTGCTGAAATGAAAATGCAGAACTGAAATGAAAGCAGGAAAGGACTAATCTATTTTGCTCAAATGAAATTGCAGGAATGAAATGCTAGTCTACGCTTGCAGAATTGAAATGCTAATCTACGCTTGCAGAATTGAAATTGTGGAATTGAAATGATAATCTATGAAAGAAGGAAATATCTAATCTACTGTTGCGGAAATGAAATTGCAGAATAGAAATGAAATAAACTACTTAGCAGAAGGTTGTAGTAGAAAATAGAAGAAAAGCAGCAATCACGAATACTCTGACGCTTCCCCGGCAACAGCGCCAAAAAGATGGTGGGCCCCAGTATTGCAGCAATAATGCTGCAACTCCTGGAACTCCCTTCTTTAATTTTATCAACCTGGTAGTTCGTAACAAACTTGGAAGCGATGGTGTTGTATGCACAAGTACTACCTCTTGCCGCAACTGTCACTTGGTCAGCTGGCACAAGTCCACTAGGAGTTTAAGACAACTTCTATGAGCTCTTAGAAGAAGATTTTTAATTGATGGATGAAAGCTAACTCAAAGGAAGCTAATCTATTTGCGAAAAGAGATTGAAAAACTGAAGGAAAACGCAAACCCTAATTCTACCAGCTAATCCTACTAATGCAAAGGAGAGAATGCAAACTACTAAAAGAGATTCCATTACTTCTATGAAGGTAAAATACATGTGCCTAGACTACCTCTATCTGAAGGAAACATCTTTTTGTATTTTTGATTAAGTCGTCAATTTCATCATGCATATGCTTTCATTGTTCTTTGACTGTGCAGGGGTGGATCAAGGAGAAGAAATGCTTGGAAGAGGTCGGGAAGGTTCAGAGAGGGTCTAAGGAGTCCCTAACACCCTTCCAGAGAGTTTCACAAAGTTTGGCTATCAAGAAACCTCATTTGTGAGCTTCTACAGGAAGTTTGCAGGGGTTCTACAGGATGTTTAGGAATTTCTACAGGATGTTCTGTAATTTTTCTACAGGATGTTCAGAAATGGGATTTTGGAGCATGGATGGAGGGAAAAAGATGGAGGAATGGGTATGGAGGTGAGATAAGGGTGTGAGGAGGTCCAAGACTTGGTGGATGGAGCTAAGGAATGGCGAGGATGGTTCGATTTGTTCAAGGGAGAGTGAAGCAATGTCGGACAACAATTAGGGTTATGTGAGAAAATGTGGCAAACGTGAGGTAAGGATTCTAAGTAGAGGGTGGAGTGGATGGTTCTGATGGAGAATAAGTAGGTGAAGGAGTGGTATAGGTGCTCCGCAAGTCGTTTTTCTAATCTGAACCAACAAAGACTTGTAAATTCAAAGACCTAGTTATGTTGACCTAATTTGCTAGTTGTCAGTAAAGAGAATGAACAGAAGTGTGACCTATAATGAAACCATGTATTTTAACTCATGCAACTAAGCAAATGAAAGTCTGAACTTGTAACCAACTTCTACACATGAAGATCGAACACTAGTGATTGCATGGCAAAGCAAAACCAGTGTTTTTGTGGGCAGCAAAGTCATCCTAGTCACAGCTCCTGATCCCACTGAGGGAGAGGTGAAACCACAGATGTTTGATGGCCCTTTTCTTGAATCTTTCTCTGTTAACAACCTATCAACTAAATCTGAGCATGAAAAGCTATTTTAATCATCAAAAACAACCTCAGTAACAAAACAAGATTTAAATCCAAATAGCAAATTTTATTCTAAGAATGCAGCAAAGACACATGAAAGTAAACAAAGGAGGTACTGGGCACTTGAGATGGGCCCAACTTCAAGAGCTAAAGCCTCCTAAGAGAGATTTATAGCTGGTGCAAAGCTGGATTCATCTTTATTGAGCAAGAAATGTTACATTCCAAAAACTGTCCACAAGGAGAACTTGAAAATGTGTTGAAAGCAAAGCTAATCTACTGCCTAAAAATCGAACTACAAACTAGCTAACTTCTGCCTACACCATGACTAGAAAATGACTAAAAAATTAATATAAAGTGACTAACTGAAATGAGGCCCTAAGCCCTCTTATTTATACAAATTGAGGACCCCAACAGTCCTCCTAAACTTTAGGGACTCGGCTGCCCAAAACTTGCAGTTAACAACATTCCTACTTGACTTGCTTGGCTGCCCTTGTGATAATCGATTTGGTGGCCCTTGAACTCCGAGCTGATGGTGGAGAATTCGAGGTAAGTGCCCATAAATGAAGGGAACACCTTCCTAAAAATCCTCTTCACGAATTTGGCTACCAAGTGCTCATTTAAACCTTTGATTTTGTCTCCAAATTGACCAAAAAGGCTACACAAAGCACACATTAGACTTGTTGGCATAATGACTAACCCAATTCACTCTATTAGCATAAATATAATAAAAACCATGCAATAAACTAATGAGAATGGTGGATTAAGTCAAATTAGGAGGTTGAATGAGCCCATATAATTATCCATTTTTGGGGCTCATCAGCGGCCTTACCAGTCGAGCCTGCCTCCGCATCCTCTCCCTCTCCTTAACAGTCGAGCCCTGCCGGTCCTTATGGTCGAGCCCCTCTCCTTGACAGTTGAGTGTGCTTACGCACCCTCACCATCAGAATAGTGAGTGACTCCGTCCCTTCGGTCCTCTCCTTAACAGTCGAGCCCCTGCCGGACCTTATGGTCGAGCAACTCAAGTTCCTCTCGATGGCGGCGATGGTGGTGATGGTGGCCCTTAATGGTCGAGCGATAAATCGATGGCGGCCTTATCAGTCGAGCCGATAGTGGCCTTTTATTCAAGAGTTCGTTACCTCACCTTGCCGGTCCTTATGGTCGAGCAACTCAAGTTTCAATTTACTTATAGGGTGGGGGGGCTTATGGTCGAGCGGCCTGACGGCACCTTATGGTTGAGCAACTCAAGTTTCAATTTACTTATTGGGTGGGGGGGCTTATGGTCGAGCCTGCTGTAGCATCCTATGGTCGAGCAAGAAATTCCTCCCATTCCTTTTAGTCAAGTCATGGGAGCAATCAATTCCATGATTCCTTTTCTTCCTGGGTCGCGACTGAGCTTCTGTTGCAACCTTCCTCAGTGAAGGTGCTGTGTTGGGTCCGCTGCCTTCTGGGTCACCATGTCTGCTGGTCCTTCTCCTTCCTCACCAAATAGCCAGAATATATAAACAGTCGCATCATCAGGTTGCATTTTTGTGTAAGGATTCCCATTAACAGTTTCATCATATGTATCATCGCGCGTGGCCTCGTGCTGCAGTGTTTTCGACCCAACCGTCTGTTTTGTTTCTTAAATATGATCTCGCCTACACAAATTCTGGAATCACTTTCCCAACCTTACCCTCGCGAAGAGAGATCCATCCTATTGGGAAGCGAAGAGATCCATGGAGTTTCGGGAACAAAGCCCCGAAAACTATTGATTTCTTTGTTTATTTGATCCTCTCTCAAAGGGAGAGAGTGGCTATCTATATAGAATGATCCCTAAGCTATATAAACATCGAGTCGATCCCATCCACTTGTAAATTCTTGGTGTAAGACTCGTGGATTATTGGTGTAATAATTTCCCCGCGAACCGATCAGGTGCGATCGATCTCCACTTGTGGATTCTTGGTGTAATAATTGGTAATGATTCTTCCAACTCGTCCCGGAATGGGCGTTATGGCGGGGAACAAGGAGAAAGCTACTGGAGAAATTTGTCCAATAGTAACATATGGTGCCTCCACGGGTTCACATCCGATCCGACCTAATAGTGAGCGATCCGCCAAGAGCAACCGAAATATTTTCTGGTAAATCGGGCGAGAACTTGAGCTACGCACATACGAACTTTTCATAGGAGGTGGAGCCAACAGAGATATAGAAACTGGTGCTATTGCGGCTACACCTCCTAATTTGTCAGGTATACTGCGAGGAATGGCATGGATTGGTGGGGAATACCGTTCCGGCACAATATGAGGCGGGGTGGACATCGGATTAGCAGGTATATAATTGTCGGGATGCCCCAAGACATTAGGAGCATAAAAAATCCAAATGGAAGGGAAGATAGCGGAAGCTACCCGACCTACTGGATCCTTCACGTAAAAATATGGATAAGAAGCGATTCTATCCATCTTTGAATGTACACCCGATGGATTATTTGATCCATATTGATGCGATGCGGCCATATGAAGAAGACTGGCGCCTACTGGAATAAAAGGGGGTAAATGATGAAGACTAAAGAAACGATTTGAGGTGGCATTGTCCACGGAGAAACCACCCCGAAGCCAAGTCACTATAGTATATCCCACTACAGGTATGGCGCTAGCTGAGCTTGTAATTACCGTAGCTCCCCGAAAGCTCATCTGACCCCGAGGTAGTACGTATCCTATAGAAGCTGTCACAATCATTAATAGGAAGATGACAACTCCGAGACACCGAACGAATTCCCTAGGACTGCCATGACTCGCATGATACGAACCACGAAAAATATGAAGGTAAACCACAATGGAAAACATACTTGCCCCATTAGCATGCATATAACGAAGCAACCAGCCCCCTTCAACATCTCTCATGATGTGTTCTACGTTGTTGAAAGCTAGATCCACATGAGGTGTGTGATGCATAGCTGGAGAAACGTCGGTCACTATCTGAATGGCTAGACGAATACCAGCTAACGGACCAAACCCCCACCAATAACTTAGATTGCTCGGGGTCGGATGATCTATCAAATGCTGGTTAAGTGTGGATAATATGGGTTGTTTGGGAATAGGGAATCGTTGTTTTCCCATAGTCATGTCTCCTATATCACTCTTGTTCCCCAATTCGATCGACGTTATCCCCCTCGACTCGACGAAGAAATAAGGAACGAGCAAACAATGAGTCACCTGAGCTACGCGAAGGGAGGGTACACACGAGTTAATTTTTTCGTTTGTGTAGGTTCTTTGTGTAGGTTCTCCTGCCTATTTTTAGCCCCGGGAAGGCAACTACGATCGATCTATAGTGACAGACAGAATGTAGTATAGATCGATCGTAGTTGCCGTAACAAATTCATGCATGAAGGAAGGTTATCCCTAAGCTGTTCAGGGTCTAGATCGATCGTAGTTGCCGTAACAAATTCTGAACACAAATTCTGGTATATATAACCTTATTGATTCATTGATCTCATTTGGGGCGAGAGGCAGCGAGTCACCTGAGCTACGCGTTTTTCGGGCGTGAAAAGCCCCCTAACGACTTAATTCGGAATCACTGTGCTTTTACCCGTGACCCCCCCTACCCCAAGTCAGTCAAGGGGTCCCGACCCACCGGTCGGTAGGGGGGAAAAGGCGCAGGCACCCCCTTGGGTGGGGGTGGGGGGGCACCCACCTTGCGCAGCTTTGGAAAGGAGATAATTCGTGAAACTACGTCACTCTTGTCAACTCTTATTGATTTCACGAGAGAGAGTCAATATGATACTGGCGTTGGTTTTACCAACGAAAAGTTGGCGCTATTCGATTCGAAAGGTTTCCCAAGTTCTTCCTTTCTTTCCCGTTCTCCCTATCCACAAGTGGAAACTCCTATATTGATAAGGGAAGCTCCTCTATTATATAAGGGGGGGGCGGCTCGGTTTCACAACCTTCGCTATTACTATTATATAAGGTGAAACCGAGCGCAGGGAAAGGGGGCGCTCCAATACCAATGAGCAACAGTTTGACTTCTCTTTTTTCCCCTAAAAGAGCCCTCTTTCTTATTCTAAAAATGGCCAGATTCTTTCATAAAAAAATGGATTTCTTCCGGTCATGAATTAGATATGTGTCATACCAGATTCGGCCCCCCACCCAATAAGTAACTCAAGGTTGAAGGTTTCAAGCTACGCTTCCTATTAGCAAACGCCGGAGACCTACCTCGCGTAGAAGTACTTTGGGCGGCGTTTGAACTAAACAAGACACTTCGCATTTCCACCCTCGCCCTCTTAATTACTTATTGGTTAGTGGGTGTCTTTAGAGCAGCTCGTTTGCTTCTCGCCCCTCTTAGGACATCCCTGGGGCCCTTTTATTACTTAGTGGGGGATGTTGGTCATTCTTTATCTACGTAATTACGCTTTAGTAGACAATGCATATATTATATATGTCATTATGCAATTTTGAGAGATCGATTTGGTTCATTTCGACCAACTCCGATACTCCGGGAAAGCGTCGTCAATTCATTTCTTTTGAATTCACTTTTCCGATACGAGTTGACTTAGAGTGGGGGGGAAAGTAGTGTAGATCAATCCTTCAAAAATGCTGCTATTATATATGTCATTATGCATTCATTCTTTATCTACGTAATTACGCTTTCGCAGACTTACCAGAAGAATGAACTTGATCGAATTGGGTGAGTGAATGCACCACAAGATCGGGATCAACCTGGTGGGGAATTGGCCATGTATGAACTATTCATGGAGAATTGGGAGACTCGCCTTAGTTCAGTCAGGAAGAGTTTAGTTTCGCCCCCATTTGTTGTAACTAATTGGTCTTTGCTGGAGCTCAAAGCATCGATGTTATTATCAGGTTATTCCCCCCTTTCCCCTACCACCAAGATTCTGAAACCTGCTTGTCTATATCTATAGGATAGATAAGGAGATTCATTCCTCCATTCACACCTACACCTAATCGATCGTTTGAGTGAGCCGCTATGATAGGCAGGCAGAGGCTCGTGCTGCTGTGCAAAAAGATGGAACAAAGCTTCGACCGCCTATCTTATCTAGTAGTCTCATTATTCTTACCGATGTCCACTGCACTGGTTCGAGGCTAAGGCTGCTCTCTAAGTGAAGTCAGAGCCAAACCAACACTACTATGGCCTACTCCCCCTCTCTCAACGAAACGTCCCTATCACCTGCGTCGACTGAACCGAGTCTATCGACTGACTATAGATCATGAAGTCGAACTGAACCCCGGGCGGGACACAAGCACCGAAACCTTCCGATACCCTGTTTACGTTGCTGAACCTAATTTCCCCCCTCGCCGCCTACTTATTGGGTGGGATATAAAGTAGATTCTTCTCTCCTTTCTTTCAAGCAAGACCTGACATAATTTCCTTGGCCTTGACTTCTTCTTCGGGATGACAGGACCAGGCAACCCAACTAAGAGTTTCCTTGGCCTTTGGATTGGGAATTTCAAAGTCGGGAACCTAAGTTGTTCAATATAAATGCCCCCCACCCAATAAGTCAATAAGGCATTTTTGATTTTTCCCATTCAAATATTTGATAAGCTGGGTGTGTTGGGCCGAGTGCTCTCTCCCTTTATTCTGCATTTCTTCGGTCGCATCGGCAATAAGATTGATTGTTATTACATACGTAATACAAATGTCGAGTTGACAATAGGAACTAGCAGTGAGTTGTTTCTCAATGAATCAATTGTTACAGACCTTACCCTATTCATTGATTGATTGAATATCACCTTTGGATCACCCGCCTAATCCAGCCAAGGGTCCTCAGACATTCAGCAACCCTGGCTTACCCATTCCCTCAGGTTGCCTTGGCCATAAAGTGATTGAATTCGGCTCAGCCATTCACTGAGGTTGGCTTACCTACCTTCTTTCAGTCACGTTCCCTCAGCCTGTACAGTAAGGGTCCATGCCTCTGTACTGTACCTTGCTGCCTTCCTTCCTGTCTACTTGTTATCCATGCCGAGAGGGAAATATCACCATGAACCGTTTCCATATTGTTACCATCTGAAGGAGAGGAATTGTGGGGGGGTAGGCTCCCCTGTTCACAAGCTTGCAGTGCAAGGGTAACCATTCCATATACTAGGTTGCTAAACTGGGATAATATTGATTGAGGTGAGGGCCATAGTCAGTGGATTGAGAATTCACTTTAGTCCATTCTGACCAAGGAGCACCCGGCGAAATCTGAAGTACATAAAGGAGGGCTCATCTCCTAGATGGCTTCTTAAACCTAATCCATTTATAGAGTGGCTTTCTCCGCTGGTGTTGATCCACCACTGCCAGTAGACAATCACCTGAAACAAACCTTCCCTGGGATAACAGTACTGCACCTTCCTTGCCTCGGGTAGGGGTTACACCGCTTACCTACTGACCCATCAGGGACATCTCCTTTCTCTCATCTGGAATTAAGTACATCTCTTCTCCCGTCTGTTGGAAACTTGGGGGGACTTATCCGCAGTGGAGTCTCACCCAAGGCATTATTGATAGCTGGAAACGATCCGCATTATTGATAGTTGGGGCTTTATCATCCCATTTTATTTAAGCATTTTAGTCATGTGCTTAGTAAGCTCAGCGAAGTTAGGAAGAAACCTCTGAAGGAAGTGAATCTTCCAAAAGAAAGATTGGAGGGCCTTATTGTGTCTGGGGAAATAAATAGAATTGATTGCCTCAACCCTTTCTGGATCAATCTTAACCCCTTGAGCAGATACAATATGGCCCAACCAGTTTACCTTCCATCATCCCAAAAAAGGTCAGAATGTCCAAAACTCTGTCCCAAAAAGAGAAGGGGGAATACATTCAGCTGTTCAGAGAATTTGAAGATGCATTTGCCTGGAAATATGAAGATCTCAAGACCTATGACCCTACCATTTTCCGGCATCAAATACCCCTGAAGGAGGACATCAAAACCTTCATACAAAAGCAAAGACAATTGAATCCCATGCTTCCCCCTGGTACAAAAAGAAGTCAATAAATTATGTGATGCCAAGATCATCATTCCTTTTAGGTATTCAGATTGGGTGGCTAACTTGGTACTAGTCATAAATAAGAATGGAGAAATAAGGCCATGCGTAGATTTCATAAACTGAAACAAAGCATCATGAAAAGACCACTACCCTTGGCATAAGATGGATCAAATGTTGCAGAAGGTAGTTGGATCAGAAAGAATGCCCATGCTAGATGGTTTCTCAGGTTATAATCAGGTAAGAATGGATCCAGAAGATGTCTTGAAGACCACTAGGCATTGAATAAGGGCAGTTGGGGCTAGTTTACTCCTCAACGAGACAGTCGGGACTCTCCTCCTAATTGTGACTGGGGCAGGGCAGTTAAGTGAGGTTATATTTGCCTTACTCCAAGGGTGGGTGGATCTACGTCCAGGCTAGATTGATTGGACAGCCGACAACGTAGTGGATAGTCAGTAACCTTGCCTTATGACTTACCGATGAACCAGTAACCTTACCCGATGACTTGTAAACGTACTAGTCACCTTACCTCCTCATTATATACGTGGCGTACCTAGGTCTCGGCTAGTCCTTAACGTGATCACCTAGCCGGGGATAGATTGATATTACTGGCTACTTCAACTGGCGGGGGATAGATTGATTTGACAAAGGTGAGGTGAGACTTTCCAAGAGGAGGTGACTTATTAGTGAGGTGACTTAACGGATAGGATATTTTGATTGGATAAAAGTGAGGTGACTTATGACTTGGTGACTGGGGTGAGATGACTTCAAGCTCCAAGGTGAGGTGACTTAATAAATCAAGGAGTCATTTCCCTTTCATTCAGACCATAAATGATCAGTCTCAGAACGAAAAAGGGAGGCTACGGAAGGGAAAAGTCCGAGAATGAAATGGGTCTGAAGTGCGAGAATGACTCCCCATTAGAAGTCAATTTTTCTTTCTTTAGGGGAAAACCTGAAATGTCAAAAAACCCTCCACACATAGGGCTGCTCCTTGCTTCTTCTACTAGTTTCACAAATGGATCCACTAGATAAGATGCTACCCATGCCTTAGATGATGTTGTTGAACCGATATCGAGGCCATAAACTTCAACTTATCATAGTGGTGGTTGAACCTCATTCGCTCAGCCCAGCTCCAAGACCTCAACCTCCTTTGCTATTTCAGGATCCTCAGCGTTAGCTTCTTGACCCTATGCTCGGGTCTTCGCCGCATCCCCAAATGGCCAAATTAGGCTATTTCTTAGGTCTACGCAGGTTCCCTTCCCCAGCTTGGGCGTGTCAAGTAGCCATAAAACGCACGCAAATGCCCTTTCAGACGATATTCCACGGGGCTCTCAATGCATGCCTCTGGAAAACTACCAAGCTGGTTTATGAGCTTGCTATCGAGTCTTGTACGCCCGAAGCAAGGACCGGTAGGGGCTCGACTGATAAGGAGAGGATGCATAAGCAGGCTCGACTGTTAAGGAGGCCATCACCGGTAGGATGCGTAAGCATGCTCGATTGTTAAGGCCGCCATCGGCTCGACTGATAAGGAGACGAATGTAGTTCCTTGCTTGACGTTAGGAAATAAACCGCTTGCTTGATGTTAGGAGGGCAAGGAACGTAGTGCTTTCTTGACGTTAGGAAAGCAAGGTCCCAGTATGTCTGGTATGTGTGGATTGATGGGTGTGAGTATGGGGGTAAGTAGCTTGCAGTATGGCTTGTAAGTTTAGCTAGGTTGGATGGTTCGTTCATTAGAATCAGTAGAATAAGTTCATGTAGGGAGGTAGGGTGACTTGCTTGGAAGGATAGGTTGTATGTGGAGATAGCTTGTATGGTTTGTTGAGTAGAATCAGTGAAGGTAGGAAGGTAAGGTTGCTTGACTAGCTCTTGTTTCTCGCACTATCTATTGGTGTGACGATACGATACAATAGAAGCATGATTGGCTGGTGAGAAGGCTTGCTTGGATGGTTGGTTCAATCAATCATTCTCATTCTGTGGGTAAGGTTGCTTGAGTTAGGTCATGACTAGCTGGACTTTCCTATATAGAGTCTGCCTTATCGAGTCTGCCTTTATGCCTTATTAGAGTCTGCCTTATTAGAGTCTACCTTATAGAGTCTGCGTTACAGAGAGTGCCTTTATGAGAGCCTATGTTTTCCTTTCCTTAGATAGAAGGGAAGAGAGGGGGTACAATCGTTCATTTCATGGAATATGGGTAGGGGGATAACCTCATGCTTGCCTGACCTATAGAGTCTGTGAGTTCTTGAATCTTCCTGACCTTCCAGAGAGTGTGCCTTTTGCGAGGTTCTTAGTGGTGGTTCACCAACCTCATGTTCCTTCCTCCCACTCCATTGTCATGGGAGCAATCCTTGCACTCGGAAGCGCAAGACCCTCCGGAACTTCCTTTTCTTTGGGAGAATCTCATGTTTCCTGGCCTCCGGAGGACAACCTCATGGTCCTTACATGCCTTTACTGGACAAAAACTCCTTCCTGACCTTCTAGAGAGTCTCCTTCCAAAGAGTCCAGAGAGTATGCATGACTTTCCATAGAGTACAGGTACCTTCCTGACCTTGCAGAGAGTACAGGTATCGGTGGTTCAGGAATATGAGGGATAGCGGGGTTTCGGGGATCTCCTCTCAAATTAGAATTCTTTCCATACCTCATGCTTTCCTGACCTATAGAGTTTGCAAGTTCTTTCACCTTCTTGACCTTCAACTCTCATTGTCTCATGCTGGGGAACTGGTCCTATCTCATTAACACGAAACAACTGGACAAATGGGAACGGGTCATAAGGTCATTTGTGTACCTCTATCTGCAGGTAATGGGCATGAGCTAACAACTACCTTCTCTAGCTACACCCACTACTTAATGAACTAATGCTAGCTAGATAGGCATGGTCTAACCACTCTACATCATATCACCTCTACTAGAATAAGTAGGCATGATCTCACCTTCACTAGATTGGTATAGGTAATAGACACCCCACTACCTCATGAACTAATGCTAGCTAGGCCTCCAGCCAGGGAGATAAGATATGAGGCTAACCTATACTCGCTAGGAAAAGCTACTTCCTACTGGCTTATAGTCTCAACAACTAGTTGAGAGGTAGCTTTTTCAGATCGACCCGATCAATGAACCCCACCTGCTTCACCTTCACGACTTACCTTTGTACCAAACAGCCTTATCCGGCGGCTTCCAATAGCAATCAAGAGATGGAAGAAAGAGTACCTTTACCAACCCATTCATTTTGCCTTAACAAGGAAAGGGCTTGAGATAAGGGCTTTCATGATCACATGCTAAAGGGTCGGGCTTACAGAAAGGGCCTCGAGGAAAGGGCTTGAGATTGAGCTTGGAGTTACTTCCCCGTGACTTGCTCTGGTTAAGTAAAGACTTGAGATGGAAGGAAAGCGAAGCCAAACCTCCATTCATAGTCCATATCCTTATTCAAAGAAGGTAGCAAGTATATGGGGAGATCCTAGATATATTCTTTTCATAACGAGATTTCATGCGGTTATGGAAGGAAGGCGCAGATAGATGGAAGGAGAGGCTTCGTTTTCTAATAGTTCTTCCAAAGATAGAAGGATAAGCCGGCATGGAGTAAGAGAAGCCATACTTCCATTCGTATATTTACCCACGGCAGATGGAAAGGGTCATAGGTCAATAGATGGTTGGTCAGTTTCATCGGTCTAGGCTCAGGGTCGTGCTTATAGGCTCAGAACGGTAGGGTCTAGGCTCAAGGCATGGTTGTGGCATTGAGTTACCCGCCTCTATAGATAAGGAAGCCAGCCACCCAGTCACCCAGTCGTTCATCAGACGTGCGAACCGATCCCTGGAGCTAAGGAAGCATATGGGTAGACTCGACCGATCTCATATCCCCTATCAGTAAAGGCAAGGCTTATGAAAGGGCTTATCGAAGTAACGAAGTGAGTAGAATTAGTGCGGTCGGTAAGCTAAGGTCTTCGGTAAGCTAGAGACCGTCTCCAAAGCTTGGTACCTTTAAGCATGGTACCATGAAGCTACGTTATGTTATGCCGCTCCCAAATAGATGAAGAGAAGGAAGGAGATTGATTGCCCTTAGATATATATGTCTCCATCCTTATGAACCGGCACCTGCTGATACAATGACATTCGGGATTTACCAGCTAATGGCATTAGGGATATTCAATGATGGACGGATGGATGGTGAATACCAGCATAGATAGATGGATGGTGAATACCGAGAAATATGATTTCTTCTTCCTCGCTTACATTGGCCATTGTATTGACAGCCAGCTATCGGGTTGGTCAGTGCCTCACTTGGTGTCGTACGTTGGCCATTGTACTGACGGCTAGAGGAAAGAGCTAGTCTCAGTCTCGTAAAGAAACCAATGCTGCTTCAATCAGCTACTATTGATTTTTTGGGTTGATCACTACATAATTTGACTTACCTCCTTAACTTTAGTCGGCTCATCAAGCGGTAGCGAGTCAATCTCCTTTCGTCGAGCGGTAGTGAGTCAATCGATAGCAAGCTCATAAGCCAGCTTGTCGAGCTTCAGATGGAATTGAACTATTTAGCAACGTGTGGTTCAGAGTGAATGAAGAATGCCTAATGAGTGGGATGATGGCTACTGCTTTAACGAAAGAGCGTGGCGGTCTTCTGAAGTGCTCGTCCTTGTCCCTAATATCAATATTAGAAGGCTATGAAAGTTAGATATATTATATATGTCATTATGCTTGCCTTATGACTTGACACTTCATATTTCACGTTCCTCCTCTCCCTCGAGCCATTCCTCCTCACCTTCAACTTTCAGCTTTCCTCCCGCAGCGGATTATGCACTTTTCATAGGCTTTTTGACGCCCTTTTTCTCCTAAACCATATATACACCCCGCAGCACCTTGAGACTGGGGATGGATGGGTGGGGTAGCCACTAATGAGAAGGGACTTTGTAACTCATCACTTTCTCTGTGGACGTAGTCCCACCAAGCCACGTAAACATTTCATCTGGCAAGGTAAAACCCTAGGTGGTACAACTACAGGCTACGCGTATTCATTTTCAGATTCTGTTGATTTCACAGATAACATATTCAAATGGTAAGGACGTAGAATTGGCTCCTTCTTGGGATCAACTAGAAGCATCAACACCTGAATTGAGCCCAGCATCAACACCTACCTAATTACCTACCTCCTACTGTATTGACTAGCGGGGGGAAAGAGTCCTGCCATAAAGACCTGCCTTTTTGGCCCCCTATTGTGCTTCTCCCTGCTGGGTATCGTAGTCAAACTCTCCCCTCTCACCACCAACTATGGACACCACTTTATAGCTTCTTTGCTTATGCTCTGATAAGGTTCTTTTTCTTATTCTATTTCTTTTTCAACGGAAATGACACTCTCTCTAAGTCTCAAGTGCTAGTATGGAAGTAGAGCTAGTAGTTCTTAGAGCAAATCATACTATAAGTTACATACTCTAGTAGTTCTGATAGGAAGCTAATAGTACTTACTTCTAGTAGTTCTTTCTCTACGGACTAAACTTGAACGGAAAAGGCAAGTTACCTAAGGCATGGGACTAAGACCCAGGGACTAAGATTTAGAAGCTAGTCCATACTGTAGGCAAGTGGGACTGAACTATAGTCTCTATAGTATAGGAGTAGGAATGGCTTTATCACTCTAGTCATAGGGCTTTACTGTACAGACTATGGCTTTCTCTAGTGCTAGTACAGGAATCTCATAGGGCAAGTCTAGAAGACTAAGGCTTGAACTTGCTTAAGAAAGATCTTACTCTACTGCTAGTAAACTAAAAAAGACTACAGTCTCTAAAGCTATTACTTCTTACCTTACAAATTAAGGCTTATTCTCTTTCTTTTGACAAGAATGGACACAACAAGAAGCTTATTCGCTAGAGCTCAGGGGAATAGTGATAAATCTCATTTCATTCTAGGCAAGTTTTCTATACTAATAGCATGTGTGGAACTACTGATAGAGCTAGAATTAGTTCTTCGCTTTAGCTCATGGAACTAAGGAGACAAAAATTCTACCTCCTTTTTCGCTATAGCTCTTAGAAGTAAGGCTTATTGAAATGGAAAAGTTACACGTATATATATATGGTATGGCAAGACCCTATGACAATGTGACTGGCGATGAAACACTACTTATTGGTATTGGCTGACCGGCTAGCAATGACCTTATGTGGGCATTTAATGAATCCATTTCTGTGCCCAGATGATGTGGAATTCCTCGAACCCAACGAAATGAGGACCCGGAGGGACTCAACCGAGGTAGGCCCCCCACCCAATAAGTAAATATAAGTTGTGACTAAGGATGCACAAGCACGCTTGACCACTATTTACCCACCCACCCCAATCCCCTGAGGCGGAGGTTTGAACATCTTTCCCTACTCATTACTGAATGATTATACATGCGAGGACTATACCCCACCTCGAGGCTGGACTTATATACACATGGGGATAGTAGCTCTCCTTTCGTGTTGTGATCATGGAATGAATCGGTCTTGCTGATCGATCTCATACCCCTGACTGACTTATTCTTTTTCTTATTCTTGCCATACCTTATTCCACCATGAAGAGAGGGACGGCATGGTCCGCAAGAGATGCATCAGTGGTAAGAACGGTTTACCTACAGTCAATATCTGTAAGAATGGTTACCTAGTCAAGAGAGCTGTAAAGAGAAGGTCTTTCAAGATAAGAATGGTTGGGGGAGCATCACTTCTTTTAGGCGTGGGGAATCACTTTAGGCCTCTACTCATCAATCCCAAGGGTGGGGGTAAGCATATATCCTTCCCCCTTCGGGGTAAGAGAGTATTGCCTCCTTCGGGGAATCTAGCCTACTTGACCAAGAACTTCAATCTCATAAGCAAGCCCCTTCGGAGGTAAAGGCTAACGCTCTATCTGACCAAGAACTTCAAGGAATAAAGACAACCTTTATTGAATTGGGTCTATGTAGCACAATTGAGGGAAAAAAGAGTAGGTAGTTTATTAGTGTTGAACAGGAAGACATGAGAGTAGGTGTACACGGGGAGTGTCGATTCATGGATTCAAAAGGTATGAATGGTTGGTGGTTTAGTATACGGGGTAACTAATGCATGTATAATTGGCAAGGAAGGGTGAAATTCAGAAATAAGGAAGGGCCCAGGAGACTATTAAGGATGTGGCTCCTGTTTATGCGTGCTTTGATGTTGTTGAAACTCTTACCTCACCTGCTTTAGCAACCTTTGTTTATGCCTATGCGGGATATACTAGTGTGAAAGCGCTTAGGCAACTCAATCCACTGGTTCTGGATCCGGAAATGGTTCTTAATTAACAGGCTCCGGGTTATCCAATTGGATATGGAACATAGAGGGCTGATGGCTCTCGAACTGCTTTGGGTGCTGCTTGTTAAGACTTAGTAGAAACTCAATTCACAGAATAATATATTGCCCCCACCTCTGCTTCTTATGCAGTATCTCCCCTTACTCTTGCCTATACCTTTACTGCATCTTACTGGTAAATGGTCACTTATACTGGCTTTGATGCTTATGGAGAAATTGGATCATCGACTGGATCAACAAGATAATATACTGATGGTGGTTCTACTGCTTAAGCAACAGAATATACAGGCTCTACTTCTGTTTCATATACATAAAGGGTTGGATCTACTGAGTCAACTGGTTCTAGTTATCCAACTGGTGATTAAGCTACCTCTGTATTTGTTGCTGGATATGGAACTAGTGCTTACTCAACAAAATCTACTAGGTCAACTGCACGATCAAAATAATAAGTTGCTGCTGGTTCTATAGCTACCCTTTCCTATGCTCTAGTTGCCTTTGCTTCTATATATTCTGCAACCCTTGCTTCTGGTTATGATGCTTGCTTTCATGTTGTTGGATAATAAGCTATTGGCTCTGCGTATGGATCTGGTTATGCCTTTGCTTATGCTAATGGCCCCCTTTCTTTCTCGCTCGAAGAGGCAGGCCGTGCACCTATCAACCTGCATACATCCATGGCTTCTTTGACCAACATGATGCTGGAAGGCAACCAAAAGTGATATGGGAAGAACTACAACACTTGGAAGCAACATATACTGGCATTGTTCAAGGCACAACTACCCAACCCATAGTTGCGGGTAAAGACAAGGACAAGTTTGATGGCCAAGATAGATAGGTTGTGATGCTGATCAAATTGTCCGTAATAGATGAAATGCTTCTTGAAGTTCACGTTAGTGGATACTGTTATTAGGGGTCTACTAAGGTATTGGCCTGTCACAAATAGCCAAAAGGAAGTTTTGTTCCTGGGGCAACGGGAGGAAGTTCTGGAAATAGCGCAATCTTCTGAATTCCAGTGTTTCATGGTACCTCTGTTTTGGCACATAGGCCGCTACCTCAATTGCTCACATTTCCAGGTTTGTAATTGAATTTATGTAGGTTGTTTTATTTTTACATGTGTACATGTTATTGCTTGGTATTATGTAACTTATGATTGATATTGTGGGTTGATAAGAAACAGTGCAAAATTGAGATTTCTCATTTTTTAATTGATATGAACCATATTGCACGCCAGTTCTTGAATCCAGCCACCGAACTATATTGCACGACACTTCTTGAATCTAGCCACATCACGCAAGGCCAAAGACGCCACGTCACAAAAGAAGGTCCCACCGTCCTGTGCTAGTGTCAAAGCAATAAGGAAGTACATGGAGAAGCGTAGGGGCACCCACATGATTGTTTTGTCATGATAAACACAGCCACGTATCGCTCATGCTGATATCTCTGTATGGGTTTTGGTTGCGTTCATAGTATCTCTGTATATCTATCGTTCCATGAATACTGATATCATTTCTATTTCTATACCAGTAAATGGGCTTTCTTGCTGGGGGGTGCTAACCACCCAAACCCACCTAGTTAGCTACTACTGATTAGTCATATTATCTATTCTTATCTGTCTTTGCTTGATATAACCAGAAAACTCAAAAGAAAGAAAGAAGCTTAGAGGCCTTTTTCCTCTCCCAGTACATTAAGGAAGTTAAGCTGACAAGCAAGGATTAGCAGATGCAGACGATAAGACGAGTTGTTGCGTCTTCGTCTTATAGATAGGAGAAGATCCCCGAAGGCTTCCTTAAGTCAGGAATAGAGTCCGGCCTTTCCCTCAGCCTCTGTAGCTATATTTTTTTCCCTTCTTCTAAATGGGATTTTCCTCACAGGCAAGTGCCGGGAGGTGCCTTAAGGCAACTTACAGTAGAAGTCAGAACAATCAAACTCACCTACATCGTATGATCCAGTAGCTCGGAATCAGGACAATGAGAAAGCAGCCTGACTTCAACAGCGCGAAGTACAGGCAAGGGAACACGCTTTGGAACAAGAACAACGAGGTGCTAGTTAGTACGTCCGATGAGCGTGCCAGGATGTTGCAGGATCAATTTGTTGATAGTATGAATCATGTTCATGCCTTGGCAATACTGGTTTCTACTTTTCACCATAGGAAAAAGCCCTCTGCAATTGATCAGGTTGGTTATCAGTTCCCTTTTTTTCCTTTTTTATGCCACCTTTTGAGTTCATAATTACAGAGAAATTTTCAAATTGTTCAGAAAAGAGAAAATAATATGATAAATTCAAATTGTTCAGAAAAGAGAAAATAATATGATAAATTCAAGCCCTAGAGACCTGTGTTCTTCATGTCTACTATAACGGCATAGGTGGTCTCTGCGAGAGGTGATTCTATCTTTCAGAAATACCAGCACTCGGCGGCTTGATTTTCCATTTGTTCATGGAAGGCGTTTCTCCGTGCAGACCTGAGAATGGTCTTATCCGCTACAATCAAAGTACATACAACACAACATCAGCATGCAGTGCATGCCCTAATCATCATAACGAGAGAGGTCAGCCCAATTAACCAGACGAATGAGAGTGGCAATGAGAATGGAAAAAGATGTAGCATTTTTCCGAGGACCAAGCAAAATACTGTAAGCAAAGAATTCAATAATTAAGATTTACCGCCAGCCCGCACTCTATCCATGCAAGAAGCACGCACGTAGGTAAGCCCTTTCTTTCGCCCGCTGTTGTCTTTGTTTATTGTCCCACCAGCCTGTGTCATCGTTGTTTCTCGGACCAGCCTAGTCGGGTTCCACCAGCTCTCTATTAAAGCCCCTCTTACACCCCACTCAAAGAACCCAAGTTGACCATCCAGCAAGCGAATTAATTTCGTTCTGCATGAGCTCTCTTCTTCAGCTTTTTCAGAGTAAGTGAAGTTCGTCAAGCCATGGGAGGCTAGTGAAATGATGGAATCCGTCAATCAAAGCAATGGCACCATCTACAGGAATATACCATCTACCTTGGAAGGACACGGCAGGAACGAACGCCCCCAGAACTGGTCACAGGGTATGGGCTCGCAGGAAGGGTAAGCAACGCGGAGATGGGATCCATGATTATTGCAGTCACGCTTCTGCTCTAGGTGATTCTATAGATATGGATGAATCTCAGCTGAGTCTGCACTTCGATATGATTCTCAAGCCCTTGATTTGAGCCTTCATTTCTAGAAACTAATATCTTGACAGCTCCAACGTGAATGACCAAGTGGACTTGTTCTAGAGCACATGCAGAGTAGACACACGACAGACACATTGCAAGGGTCTTCACGCAACAACCTATACCTGTACGTCTGATAGTACAATGTGCCAAGCATTATCCCAAGCATTAAACGCTTAGGATTGATGCTAGCATTAAACTGCTCTAACGCTGAATGGCAAAAACTAATTATTTATAACCTATGTTTTTGCCTCCAGCCTCGGGAAGAGGCCAAATAACACAGTGAATTATTATGTACGAAGAAACTTTCGATATACTCCCTCAACCGACGCTAAGAAGCAGGTCACAAGCAGGTCAATTAATGTTAACATCGTGCTTTCCGATTACCAGAGATAATAAATATAATGTTTTTTTCTTTCTGAAAAAAATTATTTTCAAATTTAAAATTGAATATAAAATAGTATGGCAAAAAAAGACTATAATTATTTTAATTTTATATAAATTAATGTTTAATAAAATAATTATAATTAGTTTAATAATATATTTAAAATATAATAACATTTACCGTTAGCATTTTGATATATAGTTAGTATTTTAATACATTTTTTTATGCACAAAACTATATACACAAAGTTACATAAAAAAACACAATTCACCTATACACAAAAACAGTGACATAGCTACCATACTCTTATTTTAACAAATTTATTCCAACGTAAATGCATCCTTATTAAACCCATAATTAAGCTCAGCGAAGCTTAGTTTTCAGACGTCGCAGTACATTTTCAATAATATTCCGTACATGATTTTGATTTTCTTCAATTACATTGTTTCACCTTTAAATAATCAAAATGACAACGCTCATGACTTTTGTCTCAGGTAATAAAAAACCAGAATGACTTCGCTGATAGACTTTTGTTAGATTTTGAATCGAATTTATTAATGGTTATGGTAATTTTAAGTATATTTAATAGTTAAATTTATTAATTGTTATTCTCATCTAAAAGTAGATTTAATTAGAGTGTTTTTGGTTGTGTATATGTATATTTTCTGTTTTAGCTTTTTTCGTACCGGGAAAAATATTTTCTGTATGTAATTTACATGCCAAAAACATATTATATTTGGTAGTGACATTGCTAAATCAATTGTATCAAATAATGTACAATACAATTATAAAATAATGTATAATAAAATTATAAAAACTAAGAAAATCAATATGTAAAATTTATTACATGTAACTTTATCATTCATAGTTAATTGTAAAATTTATAGTTTTTATATTTAATTATGAGTATCTAAAGCATTTTGATTTACCACTTCCTCAAAACTATTACCTATTGACAATGATGATTCTAACCTATTGACAATGATGATTCTAGTGTCATGTGTAGTCCAAACACCAACTTTTAAATTTCATCGGTTTTCGAATTATCAACAAGAACCATTTAGTGATATTGCCACCACGTGACTCGTGTTTCTAAAAATAATAAGAAATTTTAATTATTTAAAATAAATAAATACAAATTAATAAATAATTAAAAAAATTCATTTCTAAAAATAATAAGAAATCTTGATTATTTAAAATAAATAAATAAATACAAATTAGTAAATAATTAAAAAATTTCATTCTAAATTATTTGCTTCCACCACTTGGTGAAAGTCCTTGGTTGAAGCTACGTTCATAGTAACTTGTTAGAATGAAGTATTTTCATCTAAAAATCTAGGTAAAAAACACAAAAATATAAAACTTAGTAAATTATTAGATAATTTCATTTTAAATTATTTATTTGCTCCAGTTTTTTATTATCTTTAGTGAAAGCTATATTTATAGTAACTTGTTAAAATGAAATATTTTCATCTAAAAATCCATAGAAAAACACAAAAATATAAAATTACAAACTTATTTAAAATTAATTAAATACACTTTTCTAAAATAACGACGTACCCATTATCCAATTACAACTTCCTTAAAATTAAGTAGGGTTGAAATACACTTTTTTAAAATAACAAAATATACATTAACTCAAGAGAAATGAAAGCTAAACCTTAGTGATATTGCCACCACGTGACTCGTGTTTCTAAAAATAATAAGAAATCTTAATTATTTAAAATAAATAAATACAAATTAGTAAATAATTAAAAAATTTCATTTCTAAAAATAATAAGAAATCTTAATTATTTAAAATAAATACAAATTAGTAAATAATTAAGAATTTTCATTCTAAATTATTTGCTTCCTCCACTTAGTGAAAGTCCTTGGTTGAAGCTATGTTCATAGTAACTTGTTAGAATGAAGTATTTTCATCTAAAAATCTAGGTAAAAAACACAAAAATATAAAACTTAGTAAATTAGTAGATAAATTCATTTTAAATTATTTATTTGCTCTAGTTTTTTATTATCTTTAGTGAAAGCTATATTTATAGTAACTTGCTAAAATGAAATATTTTCATCTAAAAATCCATAGAAAAACACAAAAATATAAAATTACAAACTTATTTAAAATTAATTAAATACACTTTTCTAAAATAACGACGTACCCATTATCCAATTACAACTTCCTTAAAATTAAGTAGGATTGAAATACACTTTTTTAAAATAACAAAATATACAATAACCTAGGAGAGATAAAAGCTAAACCTTAGTGATATTGCCACCACGTACTCGTGTTTCTAAAAATAAGAAATCTTAATTATTTAAAATAAATAAATACAAATTAATAAATAATTAAAATTTTTCATTTCTAAAAATAATAAGAAATCTTAATTATTTAAAATAAATAAATAAATAAATACAAATTAGTAAATAATTAAAAATTTTCATTCTAAATTATTTGCTTCCTCCACTTGGTGAGAGTCCTTGGTTGAAGCTATGTTCATAGTAACTTGTTAGAATGAAGTATTTTCATCTAAAAATCTAGGTAAAAAACACAAAAATATAAAACTTAGTAAATTATTAGATAATTTCATTTTAAATTATTTATTTGCTCCAGTTTTTTATTATCTTTAGTGAAAGCTATATTTATAGTAACTTGTTAAAATGAAATATTTTCATCTAAAAATCCATAGAAAAACACAAAAATATAAAATTACAAACTTATTTAAAATTAATTAAATACACTTTTCTAAAATAACCACGTACCCATTATCCAATTACAACTTCCTTAAAATTAAGTAGGATTGAAATACACTTTTTTAAAATAACAAAATATACAATAACCCAGGAGAGATGAAAGCTAAACCTTAGTGATATTGCCACCACGTGACTAGTGTTTCTAAAAATAATAAGAAATCTTAATTATTTACAATAAATAAATAAATAAATACAAATTAGTAAATAATTAAAAAATTTCATTCTAAATTATTTGCTTCCTCCACTTGGTGAAAGTCCTCGGTTGAAGCTATGTTCATAGTAACTTGTTAGAATGAAGTATTTTCATCTAAAAATCTAGGTAAAAAATACAAAAATATAAAACTTAGTAAATTATTAGATAATTTCATTTTAAATTATTTATTTGCTCCAGTTTTTTATTATCTTAACTAAAAGCTATATTTATAGTAACTTGTTAAAATGAAATATTTTCATCTAAAAATCCATAAAAAAAACACAAAAATATAAAATTACAAATTTATTTAAAATTAATTAAATACACTTTTCTAAAATAACAACGTACCCATTTTCCGATTACAACTTCCTTAAAATTAAATAGGATTGAAATACATTTTTTTTAAATAACAAAATATACATTAACCCAGAAGAGATGAAAGCTAAACCTTAGCTTCACAATCTTCCATGACGTTTTTCCAATAAAATGTATTTATCTCTCCACGTATTCTAGGAAACTACTCTAAATTTTATAAATCTTTTTATAATTGTGGTTGGTTAAAGGAGTCTTAATCAACCATTAACCCCGTTCTTCATATAGATTTAAACTAACTTAAATTCTACCACATTTAGAAATTGATTATTAATTCAAGGAAACGTTTATATAAATTTTTATTTATAATTAAAATATTATTTAATATTACAAATCTATATTTTAATTAAATAAATATTTTTGTGAAAAATTTAAATAAATAATATATTATATTATTATATTTATAATTTTTTTTATTAAATTATAAAACATTTTATTTTTTAAATCATAATTAAAATTATACATTACGTTAAAAAAACTAAATTAAACAATAAGTAAATAAATATTAATGTTTGAAAAATTAAAAATATTTATTTAACATAATTAAACAATAAATAAATAAATAAATATTAATGTTTGAAAAATTAAAAATATTTATTTTTTAAAATAAATAAAATAATCTATGTATATCATTTCATCTAAGTTTGAAATAACATTTTATATATTTTTATCAATGAAGTTTCCTTAATTTTAATTCACCACCTTTTTATTTTAAGATTAATTTTTATAATTAATTCTATCTGTCTCTTTCCCTTTTACCTAATTAAAACACTTATGTACATTATCCACATAATATTTTTCAACATGGGGAGGGTAGAAATTTCGAGGTACAATGTTTTTATTTCTTCCTATTCTCCCTTTATGGCAAGTTTATTCTTGATTTAATTTCCTTAGTTCTAACTTCATTTACCACCTAATGTGAATTAGTAGGATTTTCATACCTTGATTATATTTATTAGTTTTTTTTTATGTCACGGGTACCAAGTCAGTCATGCCCTTCAAGAAATTCCCACCGAAGTTCTAAGGTTTCCACACCTAATAGTCTATTATGATGCCAAGAGTGCCAAGTTGGTCATGCCCTTCAGGAACTTCCCTTGAAGTTCCAAGGATTCCATGCCTAATAATTTATTTATGATGCCAAGGGTGCCAAGTTGGTCGTGTCCTCTGAGAACTTCCCTTGAAGTTCCAAGGGTGCCATGTCGCTTGCCCTTCAAGCATCTAGTGGCTATGAGGGGAAATTTAGGTGCAACAGTAGAGACCACCATTATTTCTCGTTTTTCCTGCTATAGTGAAACTAATGGTGCTGGGGATCATGGAATCCGCATTCATATGTGCCGGCCAGTAAATCCTCGTTAGTGACCCAATTTGGGACCTGCCCCCATGACATCGTGATCTTCAAGGCGAAGGTGCCTCGACCCTTTGAGCCCAAGTCACAACGAAAGTGCTAATGGGTGAAATCAGGGACACTGTCCCACCCCTCCCATGCAGTTCCATCCATTTATACAACCCCATCACCCAAGTGTGAGTCATTCGACCAAGAAATTAACCTGTGCCTACAACCACTAACATGTCATTAGTATTTATAACAAGATTCAAAATGAACCTTAGAATTTCGAAGCAAAAAATATTCATTTCCATCAAACCAGGTGTCGTGGACTCATCCATACAAGTGCATATGGTGGTTTCCTATCATACTCGATAATCATCATTAGCAAAGTTTCACAATGTTAGTCATTGTCATAATAACATCATCAACATGACATAACCATCCACGTCGTTGTTCATTGTGAACCAAAACTAATATAAGTTATAGCCAACATAAGGAACACATCCATCACATCCATTAATAGTAGAGTCAAGTGTCTTGATCCTCAACCTAATATTCTCAAAGAATAATAAGAGAGCCTTAAGGATAAATCAATGTTAATGTCACATCAAGGTCAGTCACCTAGAGCGGGGCACTACATACACCCCCTCTTAATAATATCCTTCATCTCGAAGTCCTCAGAGTAAGTAAGGAAACGATGATGCATCTCCTCTACATCCTCCCGAGTGGCTAAGTAGGGACTATAACTATCCCACTGGACCTTTACTTGGTGTACTATTCACTATCTAGGCTATAGAATTCACTATCACAAAATGTGAGTTGGCTCTAGCATTATGATTCTCAGTTTCCTTCATGATCTCAGTATCAACAATGTGCTAGAGACCCTCTTTTCAAAGGGTATAAATGTTAGAGTTGATCTCTTCATAGACACAAAAGAACGAATCAAGTTAAAAATTGTTGCCATTCTTTTGCTATTTGAAAGAGAGGACTTAGAACTAGATTACTCATGTTAAACCTCCCATCAATCCAACTAATTCTTAATGAGAAATTCCCCAAAACTTGAATTTTAGGGACATCTTTATCTGTTATAAGTTTTATAAGCAACTTCAAGGCTAAAAGTTTTAATTAATTGCTTGATCTCTGCTGATAGCCAAGTATAATAATCCATATTAAAGACAATAAGGAGGGAAGGAAGAGGTATAACATATCATCATCCTCTATAATTAAAAAATGATAATTTAGCTCAAATATTATACTTGATTGATAGAGAGAAAATTTTTAAATCTTCTCCCTCGAATTTTGCTAAAAATATTTGTGAATGTTAGTTGAAGCTTGTGATATTGGTTTGGTATTTTTTGGGTACTCTTAAGCATAATTTTAGATTCTGCAAGCAAACACGAGTAATTCTTACATATCTATCAATAGGTATATTGTTTAGCAATTTTTTTAACCTATTTTCAATAAGGGTTCTTCTCTGTTTTTCCCCACTTCATGTTGGGGTGCTTGATATGAGGATGCTTATTTCAAAAAAATTCCACTCTAATGCTTTCATAGCCTGCAAATCTTGAGAAGAAACCCAGCACGTGTGCTGTTTACTAAATAACTAAACTAAAATTCTAGCCTTAGGAGCATTATTTCTTTCTCCCAACTTTAGATGACACACTCGACGTTTTTTTCTCGATAAATGGCACTTTGTTAAGGAAGTGTGTTGTACCTTACCAAATGTATGATTGTCGAAACATGTGATCAAGTGGTCTGGAATCTATCTTTGAACCACTTGATCAAAACTTTTTAGAGTATAATCGTATTATATTAGCATTAGGTCCATAGAATTCTATTATTAGTATCATATCTAATTAATAAAAATGTTCCCATAAAGCTAACTCATCGGATTTATGAAGGTTTTCAAGCTGCTTCGAGCTACATCCCAATGTGTATTATACAAAAAAATATGCTCTTAATTCAAGTCTCTTGATTTTTAGATTAGGCCAAATGTTATGACTATCATTTTGGGGGTTGATCCTTGAAAATGAAATCACTTCCCTACATAAAATATATCAACAAACATACCAAGTTTTGTTAAGTGTGATGCCAAATTCATGTAGGATTCGAGATCCTTCTACACCGCCATTAGTTTCTAGATCTCCATCTAAATCACATGCAGGATTCTAGATCCTTCTTCAGCCTCTATAAATTTGTAATTTCTCTAGCCAAAGAAAGCAAGCCAAGGTCCAGGCCTATTATGTAATGCAAAGTGATTTATGTTCTCCAGTGATTGTTTTATCTATTTCGCTATTTTTGATTGAGTAATCTTGTTGTTTCTCCATTTGTCTGTCCCTAAAATTATTCTTTGCTATTTTCGTCTAAGTCTCTGAGTATAAAGTTGTTGTGTGTATTGTATGCTCTGATCTGACTAGTATCAGAGCTAGGGTCGAACATCCACCGTGCAAGCTGCTTAGTGCCATCGCCTTACTCTGGCAGCGTTCATTAAAACGTTGGTTGTTACCTCTAGAGCTGTTGAAGGATCTGTCCAGGAAATCAAAAATCGCTGCAAAGAAGAGAGTGCAGGAAAAGGATCTATTCAGTAAATAACTGAGGAACTAGCTGAGGAACGTTAAGGTAGTTGTTGCAAGAAATAAAAAGGTCGTGGGCATATGGTGAAACGTGCCATGAAGCCTAAAACGTGGAGTGCGTAAGTGCTTTACGTGGAGTTCGTAATTTCTTTTTCATCAATCTTGCATGTATACAAACCAACATATGTATGTGTGAAATGTGAAAAGGTTAAAACATTATATATGTTTTTTATATTTATATAATTATATGTTGGAATTTTGAAAAGTATATTTTAAAAGGAGTAGGAATTTTGAAAAGGGTATTTTAAAAGGAGGAAGGTCATTATTACTAAATTTTAAAGAGTAATAATTAAAGTTTTATTTTTAAGTGGAGCTTTTGTTTTTGGGCATCAATATATTGAAAATGGAGACAACAATTACAGATATGGAGAAGTTGAGCAGGGCTAATTTTTCCCTATGGAAATCACAGATGGAGGATATACTGATTTTGAAGGTTCAGTATTTTCCAATTGAGGGCACAACAAAGAAACCCTCATTGATGACAACTGAAGAATGGAATAAGCTAAATTGAAAGGCGATTGCAACAATCCGCCAATATCTAGCAAAGAATGTGTATTTCAATGTGTTTGGAGAAAAGATGGCTGAAGGATTATGGAAGAAGCTCCATGATCTATATGAGAATAACAGGGCATCAAACAAAGTGTTCTTGATGAAGAAGCTTTATAATCTCAAAATGAAGGAGGGTTCTTTAGTTGTTGAGCACTTGAATGCATTTAATATTATTACTAATCAGCTTGCCTCTGTTAAAATCATTTTAGATGATGAATGTAGAGCTATTTTGCTAATGTTTTCTATGCCAGATAGCTGGGAAAGTTTAATTGTAGCTATGAGCACTTCAACAACTACAGGGACCCTGAAGTTTGATGATGTCAGCAGCAGTTTAATGAATGAGGAACTACGACGCAAGTCAATTGCGGAAAACCAGGGAGGAGAAGCTCTAGCTCTAGCTGATCATGGTAGGAGAATGGATCGAGGCCGGCAAGAGCGATCAAGATCGAGTGATCTGATATTCACCCTATGAGTGACATCAGTTAAAGATTTATTAAACTAAGGTATTATAGACTCATGTGCTGGTGTGTGTGTGTGTGTTCTGTGTTATTGAAGCAACGAATCGATCAGATTTCCAATACACAGACAATAAAATGGAAAGACAATAGAGAAATACAGTAAGCAAACATAAAGACACAAGCAATTTTAATAAGGAGTTCACCCTATTCTCCAAGGCTATGTCTCTGGTCCAGCTTTCAGTGGTGGCCTTGTTTTATTGTGTCTTCAAGCAGAGAAAATACAATACAGGGACTCAATATGAGTTCTCCTGAAGCAGATTTAGCTTGGCAGGGTGGTTCTTGGATTCCCCAAGCCACTTGGAGTACACAGACTCTTCTTCTTCCTACCATCTCTGTGACATTTTGGTCTATAGTGGAAAGAGCCAAATGTGATGCTCAGTCCATGCAGATTCCTCTATTGGATGGCTTGGATCCTCAAGCTCTCTAGTGCTCGATGTTGTTGCTGATCAGCTCGGCCCTCTGTCTCTTCTACTATGCTTTACTGTTCTCTGTGTGCAGTCCTCCTCTCAGGGTTCATTGTTCATTATCTCCCTTGGTCTCTTGGACTCTACTCAACTCTAACTGATTCGACTATCTCTATTCATGGCTTTAGCCATTCGATCCCTATGCATGTTCAGTTCCTCTTCTGCCTGTGCTGATTCACCTTCTGCAGCTGTGCTTGGAGTTCCCTGTGTTCGGTGCCATCATGAAGGCTCAGGGAGTGGCCACTTGTCCTCCTTTAGATGGCGCCAACAATGCTTCGTCGGTTCGTTTCTTTAGTTACACCATGGATGCGTTCTTCCTCCACCGTGGCGGTTAAACAGATTCCAAATCTCTTCAAACGCAACTTAATTCCCCGTCGATTCCACTTCTTTCCATTGGGCGCGATCTCAGCCATCCAATCTAGGCCCTCCAAATCCGACGCCATACACACGTTTCGTGCGGTTGACTTGCTCGACCGATAGCACGTGATCAACAGAGGTTTTATCTCACCTCCGCCTACCATGCATCAATCGGTGTGTGGAATCGCTCCGCTCCTGTCCAAAACCTCTTACCTTTCAAGGGCTCCCCGATCAAAACTGTTAGTTTCCAAAGCGCAGGTCCTGTCGTGTACGTTTAGCGCTTCTTCCTTTTTCCGCCCGCGGTCCTCCGGTTCCCCCATGCGACCGAGTGCTTGTCCTTTTCCCATTATGGCCCTGTTCGCCTAGTGATGCGCTAATTGCGCATCAAAAACATCTTCCTTTTCCCATTCTGGGGCTCCCAGGGGCTACTTTGGCCTCCCGCGCGGTCTCCATGGGCCTCGGTCAGCACGCTTTGACCGAGGTCCTCATTGTTCCACGTTGGCTGCCATTGCCGCTAGTTCAGGGTGTTTTTTATCATTGTTTTTATGTCTTTAGAGATTTGTTCGACCTGATTCAGTCATGGTTCTTTGACAGTCTTCTATGGATCCAATTTGGATCACGACCTCCCTACTAAAAAGCTTTTGGACCACCAAAAGTTGGTTTTCAAGCATCAACTAAGTGAGGATATTGTTTCTTCACTTGTCTAATCTCAATCCACTTTGTGTTGCTCGGCTTTGAACCTTTGAGCCCAATCCTGTGGTACTCAACGTCTCGCCTGCGTGTCATCCTCACCTTCCTATCCAGCACCGTGTCTTCCTGCAACTCATTAAGATACTCAGGTAGCAGGTCATCAATAGAAGGAAATTGACTTTGCTCTTCAGGGTCCTCAATCATTGAAGGTTCAAACAATCTCAAGCAATCTGCATTTACGGCTGAGTAGATGTGCATGTAAGCTGGTAAATCAAGGTGAAAAGCATTTTCACCAATCTTCTCAAGTATCCTAAAAGGTCCATACCTGATAGGTTTTAGCTTTTTACCTTCACCTTTCATCCCATCCTTGCTAATATACAGCCAGACTTGGTCTCCAACTTGAAAACTATGCTCCATCTGATGCTTATCATGCCTATCCTTATACTTGGTCTGGCTCTTTTCCCGTTGTTCCTGTACTGCCTAGTGGATCTCCTAGATTTGTTCAATGAACCTAGTTGTTTTGTCCACATCACTTTTTCTATCAACCATGGTATTTTTACCAAAGACAAAATCAAAAGGAGACCGTGTTATGAAATCAAAACAGGTCTCAAAAGGAGATCTATGTGTAGAAGAGTGTTTGGCTCTGTTGTAAGCATGCTGCACATAACACAAGTGTTCATCCCAAAGCTTAGGATGTTTACTGCAATATCCTCTCAGTAACTGGATCACAGTCCTGTTTACTACTTCTGTCTAGCCATCTGCTTGTGGATGAAAAGCTGTGCTTTTCTTCAACTTGGTGTCCATTAGTTCCCACAAACTAGACCAAAACTTCCCCACAAATCGGGTGTCTCGATCAGATACAATGGAAGTGGGTAATCCAAAATGAACCCATACATGTTCAAAGGACAATTTTGTAGTCTATTCAACTGTGATCTGTTTACTACAAGGTATCAAAATACACATTTTGCTGAACCTATCCACAACAACATATAGATAATCATGAACTTTCCTAGATTTAGGCAGTCCTCCAACAAAATCAATGGAAACACTTTCTCAAGGGCGAGAAGGAACTGGAAGTGGAGTCTACAAGCCTGGTTTTCTATTGCTAGGTTTGCTTTTAGCACACATGGCACACCCTCTTACATATCTAGAAACTGTCTCATTCATTTTCGATAAATAGCAGAATCTTTGCAGCTATGCAACTATTTTACTTACCCCAAAGTGACCTGATATCAGAGAAGTGTGTGCTTCCCTAATTATCTTTATCCTCTCAGTTTGTGGAATGCAGAGTTTCCCACAATGGTATAAGAGTCGGTCCTTTATATGATAGTCCAATTCTTCTACTCTTTTGCCTTGACTCAAAGTTGCATATACATCTTTAAAATCCATATCCTGAGCATATTGTTCAATGTTGCTTTCATGTAGCAATGAATTATGCTTAAGTATGGTAGATGCATTTATAATGGGTCTAGATAACACATCTGCAACCTCGTTATGTATGCCCTTTTTATATCTGATGACTAAGTGAAACTATTGTAGAAACCCCATCCATCTGTAATGTCTTGATTGCTGCAACTTAGTTTGGGAGTGTAGATATTGAAGTGGCTGATGATCAGTATGTATTACTATCTCTTTTCCCATTAAGTAATGTTTCCACTTTTTCACACTCTGAACTAATGCATACAATTCTTTATCATATGTAGGATAGTTAACTACTGCAGGATTAAAAGTCTCAGAATGATAACATATGGGTTTGTTGTGTTGTGTCAACACTGCTCCCATGGCATAGTCACTGGCATCAGTTTGGATCTCAAATGGTCTTTGTAAATCAGGCAGTGCTAGTACAGGTGTTGTACTAATTTTCTCTTTCAAGGTGTCGAAGGCTTTCTAATGTTTGCCTCCCCACTGAAACACCTTATTCAATCCTGTTAAAGCATGTAAGGGAGCTGCAATCGAGGAGAAGTTAGAAATGAACTTCCTCCAATATTGTGCTGCTCCTAAGAAGCTTCTCACTTCTGTAGCAGACCTAGGTTTAGGCCAGTTCAAAATGACTACCACTTTAGAGGGATCTATTTTAAATTCACCTCCCCCTACTATATGACCCAAGTAGTTTAGAGATGTTTTGCCAAATTCACATTTTGAGAGTTTAACATAAATTTTTTCTCTTTTCAAAACATCTAATGTCTGCTTAAAATGCTTTAAATGTTCTTCCCACGTTTTAATAAAAATCAGAATGTCATCCAGATACACAATAACAAAATCATCAAGAAAAGTTCTGAGTACATAATTCATTAATCTCATGAAAGTAGCAGGAGCATTAGTTAAGCCAAAAGGCATAACCAGCCATTCATACAATCCCTACTTTGTTTTGAAAGCAGTCTTCCATGCATCTTGCTCTGCAACTCTGACCCGATGGTATCCACTATGCAAATCCAGCTTGGTGAAATAAACAGATTCTTTCAATTGATCTAAAAGATCATCTATGCGAGGAAGGGGATAACGATTCTTGATTGTTATCTTATTCAGTGCTCGATAGTCAATGCACATTTTCCAAGATCCATCTTTCTTTCTCACTAAAATGATTGGTGACCCACATGGTGATGTGCTAGGCCTAATGAAGCCCTTCTCGAGCAACTCCTGCACCTGCATCTTGATTTCAGCATTCTCTAAAGCAGACAACCTGTACATCCCAATGTTAGGCAAAGGAACATCTTGCTGCAAAATAATATCATGTACTATTCCCTTTTTTGGTGGCAGACCTTTAGGTTCTTGAAACAAGACATCATACTCTGAAACAACCTTTTCTATATTAGCTTGTTGTTCAGCATTACAGCCCTCAGATACATTGGTTTTATCAAGTTTCTTTTCCTTTACAACCATCAGTAAGAATTGTTTGCATGAATTAATCATTTTTTTCATCTGTCCTGAGTTTATGAGAGTATAATTATTCTTGAGCTTATGGGCTCTTACAAAGTATTCAATTCCGTCTTTAACCAGTAGATACTTGTTCTCAGCTCTATAGAAAATAGCCTTTCTATCATACAAGGACTTCCTAAAACAATTCCACATATATCCAAAGGAATTATGTCTAACTCAACCTCATCTACAAATGCTGACCCAAAATAAAACTTGAGTTTGCACTGTCTAGTCACTTGTAGTTGTGCTTTATCATTCAACCATCCTAATGGGTATGGTTTCTTGTGAGGTGTAGTTGCTAATCCTAATTTCTTTACAATTTCTTTAGAAATCAAATTTACTTGAGAACCACTATCAAACAAAGTATCAATCTTTTGATTTTTGGAAATAACTCTAATATGGAAAAGCTCATGTCTTTTTCTCTCATTTTCTTCATCAATAACAGATTGAGCAGAATTACTGGTAGATGCTTCAGAATTCTTACCTTTTATACTTGTGGCTACTATGGTGGTTTCATCTCCCGAGTCTGATCCCAAATCTCTCTGAATAGCTGCAGCTGTCTTCTTCTTCTTACCCTCGGACTTCTTAAGTCTCAGCTCTGGATGCAGAATCCAACAATGCTCATCATCATGCCCCTCCTTTTTATAGTGAGTGCATGAAGCTTTATCTTTATGTGCAGTATTAGCCTTCCTTGCTTTCCACTTCTATTTTCTTTTCTCCTTGCTCTTGCTTACAGTGGATTGGGATGGTCCCCCAACTTTTGGATTGCCATTCTTTCCTCTAGCTTCTAGATGAGTAGCTTCTACAGAAACCTCATCTATACTAGTGGTATTAAACATGAGGATGGTATGCCTCATGTAGTTGTGTAGACCACTAATGTACTTCAAAAGAGTCTCTGGTGAGTCTAGTGAGATACCCAACATCAATGCTCTCTTTCTGAACTCTTGAGTATACCCTTGCACACTTTGCCCCTTCAACTGCCGACGATTTTGCCAACTCATCATGGCTTGTTGCATGTAGGCCAATGGATAGAACTGCTTTTTTATTACAGAAACAAAGTCACTCCAGACAGAGAGGGTCTTACCATGTCTTTTCATATCAGCTTGGGTTCTACCTTCCCACCAAACCAAGGTAGTGCCTCCTAGGCGTAGGCTTGCCAGCTGAATCTTACTCTTGTCTGAGTTTATGTTTCGTACCCTACAATGCACATCAATTTGTCTAATCCAATTGTCCAATTTTTCAGCATTTAGCTCTCCATCATATATAGGCAAATCAAATTTAACATATAACTTAATCAAAGATGCTTTCTTATTATGCACAAGGCTATTAGGAGGTGTGATAAAGTTTTCCTCTTTCCCCTTTCCTTTGGAGTTGTCATGGAAGTGAGACTTATCTTCTTCTTTCTCTTGCTTAGAGCCTGATGCATCTTCCACCTTTTGCTTTCTAAAGTCTCTGTACATTTCTTCAACCATAGAATTTATAGCTAGGAAACTCTCTATGAATTGAGGGTCTGGCCCTATAGAACCTTCTTCTGACATTGTCTTTCGGGAATAGACTCTCCCACTTTTAGGATTAGTTTTCACCAACTCTCCTTCTCCTAATTTGAGCTTTGATCTTGTGAGCATTCACGGCTAAACCAACACAAGCTTATATAACCTTACAGCCTAAAGCTCTGATACCACTTGATCTGATATTCACCCTATGAGTGACATCAGTTAAAGATTTATTAAACTAAGGTATTACAGACTCATGTGCTGGTGTGTGTGTGTTCTGTGTTATTGAAGCAATGGATCGATCAGATTGCCAATACACAGACTATAAAATGGAAAGATAGTAGAGAAATACAGTAAGCAAACATAAAGACACAATCAAATTTAATAAGGAGTTCACCCTATTCTCCAGGGCTACGTCTCCAGTCCAGCTTTCAGTGGTGGTCTTGTTTTATTGTGTCTTTAAGCAGAGAAAATACAATACAGGGACTCAATATGAGTTCTTCTGAAGCAGATTTAGCCTAGCAGGGTGGTTCTTAGATTCCCCAAGCCACTTGGAGTACACAAACTCTTCTTCTTCCTACCAACTCTGTGACCTTTTGGTCTACAGTGGAAAGAGCCAAATGTGATGCTCAGTCTAGACAGATTCCTCTATGGGATGGCTTGGATCCTCAAGCTCTCTGGTGCTCGATGTTGCTGCTGATCAACTTGTCCCTCTGTCTCTTCTGTTATGCTTTACTATTCTTTGTGTGCAGTCCTCCTCTCAGGGTTCACTATTCACTATCTCCCTTGGTCGCTTGGACTGTACTCAACTCTAACTGATTCGACTATCTATATTCATGGCTTTATCCATTCGATCCCTATGCCTGTTCGGTTCCTCTTCCGCCTATGCCAATTCACCTTCTACAGCTGCACTTGGAGTTCCCTATGTTCGACATCATCATAAACACTCAGGGAGTGGCCACTTGTCCTCCTTTAGATGGCGCCAGCAATGCTTCGTCGATTCGTTTCTTCAGTTATGCTGTGGATGCGTTCTTCCTCCATCGTGGCAGTCAAACAGATTCCAAATCTCTTGAAACACGGCTTAATTCCCCATTGATTCCGCTTCTTTCCATCGGGTGCAATCTCAGCCGTCCGATATGGGCCCTCCATATCCAACGCCATACACACGTTTTGCGAGGTTGACTTGCTCGACCGATAGCACGCAATCAACGGCGGTTTTCTCTCACCTCCACCTACCACGCGTCAATTGGTGTATGGAATTGCTCTGCTCCTGTCCAAAACCTCTTACCGTTCAAGGGCGCCCTGATCAAAACCCTCGGTTTCCAGAGCACGGGTCCCGCCGTGTATGTTTAGCGCTTTTTCCTTTTTCTGCTCTTGGTCCTCCAGTTCCCCCACGTGATCGAGTGCTCAGGCTTTTCCCATTATGGCCCTATTCGCCTAGCGATGCGCGATTAAAAACCTCTTCCTTTTCCCATTCCGGGGCTCCCAGGGGATACTTTGGCCTCCCGTGCGGTCTCCATGGGCCTCGGTCAGCACGCTTTGACTGAGGTCCTCATTATTCCACATTGGCTACCATTGCCACTGGTTCAAGGTGTTTTTGATCATTGTTTTGGATTTATTTAGAGATTTGTTCGACCTGATTCAGTCATGGTTCTTTGACAGTCTTCTACGGATCCAATTCGGATCCTCGAGAGGCCGACAAAAATCAAGGAGAGGAAGGATCATCTACTTTCGTTGTGGCAAACTCGGGCACATGAAGAAATAATGTTGATTTTGGAAGAAAGGACAAAAGGATTAGAGACCATCTAATACAAATCACAAGTCATCCAGCACAAATGAAGGTGAGACTACTGCTATAGCCACAGATGGTGATGTGTTGTTTACTATTTCAGTAGAGGATGCATGTGTATATACATCTAGCAGTAGCTTTGACTGGATCCTTGACTCTGGGGCATATCACCATGTAACCCCATGTAAAGATAGTTTTGTTTCATATAATCCTGGTGATTATGGTACAATGCATTTGGGGAATAATCACTTTTGCAGTATTGTTGGAGTGGGAGATGTCCAGATCAAGATGAAAGATGGACAAGATATATTGTTGAAACAGGTCAGGCATGTACCAGAAATGCACATGAGTTTAATCTCTATGGGACGACTGGATGATGAAGGCTATTCCACAAGCTTTGGAAAAGGAGGCCAGAAAATTATCAAAGGTGCATTTGTCGTGGCCAAAGGACCCAAGACAGGAACATTATACACATTGAAGGCACTGATAGGAAAATCAGATTTGGCTGTTGTCACAAAAGAAGGAAATTCAGCAGATCTGTGGCATAAGCGTTTGGGTCACATGAGCGAGAAGGGCTTAAAAATCCTTGTTGGTAAAAATTTATTGCCAGGTTTGAAATCCTACAATCTTGATCTTTGTGAGCATTGTATATATGGTAGACAAAGAAGGGTTTCATTCCTTAGAGGTGGCCATGATAGAAAGAAAAATGTGTTAGAATTGGTAAACTCAGATGTGTTTGGGCCTGTTAACATCAAATCATTAGGAGGAGCATTATATTTTGTAACACTTATAGATGATACATCCAGGAAGGTTTGGGCATATCCTATGAAAAGTAAAAGTGAAGTGTTTGGAATATTTCAAAAATTTCATGTTGTTGTTGAAAGAGAGACTAACAAATTGCTCAAGTGTTTAAGAACAAATAATGGTGGAGAATATTGCTCAAATGCATTTAAGGAATATTGTAACAGGTTTGGCATAAAGCATGAGAAGACTATGCCTAGTACTCCTCAACAGAATGGTGTCATAGAAAGGATGAATCACACCATTATGGAAAAGGTGTGAAGTATGTTGTCCAATTCTGGTTTGGAGAAGAATTTTTGGGCTAAAGCAGTCAGGACTGCTTGCTACCTCATAAATAGATCTCCAATTATAGCCTTGGATGGAGGTATCCCTGAAGAAGTTTGGACTGGTAAGAATTTGAATTATTCTCACTTGAAAATCTTTGGATGTGAAGCATTTGTACATATTCCCAAAGAAAATAGAACTAAGCTAGATGATAAATCTATGAAATGCATTTTTTTGGGATATGTGGATGAATATTTTGGTTATCGTCTATGGGATCTAGTCAAACATAAAATTATTAGAAGCAGGGATGTTATATTTAATGAGTCATAAATGTTCAAGAGGACTGTAGGTGAGTTATAGGTCAAGAAGGTTATTGACAAGTTTGAAGAGCAGCAGGAAAACAACCAACCAATACAAGAAAATGAACAGCAAATTCAGTGGCATGAAGAACAACAAGTGGAAAATGATGAACAAAAAGAAGAAGGAATCTTGCAGGAACCTTTACAGGAGATTCAACCTGATAATGCACCACCACAGTTGGTTCACAAATCTTCTAGGCCTCATAAGCCTTCACAAAGGCATCCTCCTTCAAACTATATTTTGTTGACTGATGAAGGTGAGCCTAATTATTTTCAAGAAGCCTGTAAAGTTGAGCACAGTGAAGAATGGAAGAAGAAATGAACTCTTTGTTGGAAAATAAAACTTGGGAGTTCGTAAACCTCCCAAAAGGTAGAAAGGCTCTACAAAATAAATGGATTTATAGGATTAAGCATGAAGGTGACGAAAAGAAGGAGAGGTATAAAGCAAGGCTGGTGGTGAAAGGTTTTTCCCAAAAAGAAGGTATTGACTTCACTAAAATTTTCTCACCCTCTGTTAAAATTTCATCCATTAGAGTCATTCTTGGTCTAGTTGTTGCTTTAGACTTAGAATGTGAACAATTAGATGTAAAAACTGCTTTCCTTCATGGTGAATTGGAGGAAGAAATTTATATGGAGCAGCCAGAAGGCTTCATAGAAAAAGTCAAAGAAGGCCTTGTTTGTAGGTTGAAGAAGAGTCTATATGGGTTGAAATAGGCACCTTGACAATGGTACAAGAAATTTGATTCATTCATGTTGGAACATGGTTTTAAGAGGTTGGAAGTTGACCATTGTGTCTATATCAAGAGGTATGATCAAGGAAAGTATATCATATTATTGTTATATGTGGATGACATGTTGATTGTTGGGCATGATAAGAATAAGATCAATAGATTGAAGAAAGATTTGGGTAGAAAATTTGCAATGAATGATATAGGACCAGCACAACAGATATTGGGCATGCGGATTATGCGTGACAGGAAAAACAAAAGTTTGTGGCTGTCACAAGAAAAATATATCAAGAAGGTGCTTGACAGGTTTAATATGAAGGATTCCAAGCCAGTTGGTACACCCCTTGTAACCCACTTCAAGTTGAGTACTGAATTATGTCCTAGTGATGACAAGGAGAAAGAAGATATGAGCAAGATTCCTTATGCTTCAACAGTTGGCAATTTGATGTATGCCATGGTATGCACACGACCAGACATTGCATATTCATTGGGAGTAGTGAGTAGGTTCCTTGACAATCCAAGAAAACAACATTAACAAGCAATAAAATGGATTTTGAGGTATCTCAAGGGTACTAGTCATTATTGTTTATGTTTTGGTCATGATGATACTGTGCTTGAAGGATTTACAGATGCAGATATGGCTAGAGATATGGACACTACAAATTCCACTACAAGTTATTTGTATACATTTGCAGGTGCAGTAGTATCTTGGGTGTCAAGGCTACAAAGAATTGTAGCCCTCTCTACAACAGAAGCAGAGTACATAGCTGCAACAGAAGCTTGTAAAGAGATGTTGTGGATGCAACAATTCCTAGGAGAGATAGGAATAAAGCAGGACAAGTATGTGTTATATTGTGATAGTCAGAGTTCCATTCACTTCGCAAAAACCCAGCATTTCATTCAAAAACCAAGTACATTGACTTAAGGTACCATTGGATCCAGCATGTGTTGGAGGAAGAACAATTATCCTTGGAAAAGATCCATATAGATAGGAACCCTGCTGATATTCTCACTAAGATTCTACCACGAAATAAACATGAGTTATGTAGAGGCATGGTAGGACTCGTTGTGACTTGAGTTATGACTCTTATTTGGCTTCAAGTGGGAGAATGTTAAGTGTGAAGCCAAATTCATGCAGTATTCTAGATCCTTCTACACCACCATTAGTTTCTAGATCTCCATCAAAATAACATGCAGGATTCTAGATCCTTCTACACCACCATTAGTTTCTAGATCTCCATCTAAATCACACACAGGATTCTAGATCCTTCTACATCGCCATTAGTTTCTAGATCCCCATCTAAATCACATGCAGGATTCTAGATCCTTCTTCAACCTCTATAAATTTGTAATTTCTCTGGCCAAGGAAAGCAAGCCAAGGTCCAAGCCTATTACATAATGCAAAGTGATTTCTGTTCTCCACTGATTGTTTTATCTATTCCATTGTTTCTGATTGAGTAATCTTGTTGTTTCTCCATTTGTCTATCTCTGAAATTATTCTTTGCTATTGCCGTCTAAGTCTCTAAGTATAAATCTGTTGTGTGTGTTGAATGCTCTGATCTAACAAGTTCAACCATAACCATTTTGCTGGTGAGTAGGGTATGGTCTTCCTTTAGGAACCTAAAAGTGTTTCCAATCTCCCAATCCACATTGAGAACATGACTTCCTAATAAGCATGGTGTTATGTTTGAGGGCCTTAGAACTTCCCCATTGAAAATAAGAAATTAATCTATGTGCTTATGTACTATAAGTTCATCCTGGCTCGTGAATCTCTCTAAAGTCTAAATCTTGAAGCAAATCCTTATTAGTTTAGCATTGACTAATGTAACTTATAATGTTTAAACTTGAAAAATAAAATTGCATTTTTTTCAAATAAAAATCTTTAAAATTCTATTTTTTAAACATTTGATTGAACTATAATTTGAAGGTCTTTAGAATAATATAATGCCATGTGGATAAGTGGCTCGCTTATTTTATTCCATAATTTATGGAAATGGTTGCAATATTGTACGTATTTGGTAGATATGTGCTTTAGTGATTTTTTGTTTTTAAGTTTTAGACGGACAACAATACAAATAGAATCTTCTAAAAATATCCCATACTAAGGTAAATAAGGCATTTACAATCAATTTTCATCATGATAAGAGCAAATCCTGGCATAAAAATAGATAAGAATGATATATAAATAAATATATTTATGAAGAGTTATTTCCGGTCATCATTAACAAACCCAAAGCAAGACCAAGTCCTTGCATAAAAAAATAGATATAAATAAGATATAAATAAATATATTTAGAAAAAGTTATTTCCCACCATTATCAACACACCCAAAGTAGAAAATTTTGATATCCTCAGAATCCTAACCAGCATTGGCATCCGAGAGTTGTGTTTCCATTGACACTGGTAATGATACGACTAGTAAATGCTTCTATCTGATCTGATGAGAGTTTCAAGAAGTCAAAAGCAGAGATAGCATAAAATGGAAGCATGATTGGTCTAACAGATAAATAAGAAGGGTGCCAAAGATCCCATGAAAGATTCACATATACTTTGGAAGCATCTACACTAGCTAGAGATACAAAGACCCCTTTACCCATCTCATCAGCGAAATCTACAGGACGTTGAGCTCTTCTTTGAAGACTATCGTAAGGATGCATTTCTGCAATTTCCCACTGTTGCAAGCTTGTGCATTCAACAACTTTTGAAGAGTCAGATTCATTGCCATCACTATCTTGTAAGAGGTTGGGTGACACCATATTGGTATGATTTTCTTCTTGCTCATGTCTATCTAGCAATATATTAACTGAGTGGGCTCATATTGGTGTTTTACCTTCATAAATAGGGGTCACAAAACTAAGTTTTTAGACACATCACTCTCTTCACGTGCATCAGTTTCAGTATTTTCAGCAAAATCTAATTCCAATTCATTATCCTCTATTTTGACATTAGTATCATTTCACAGTCTCTTGTTAAAGGCTTCATGTAATTTTCACCTTCATTCTCCTTCTGCAGGTTAGTTTTAACCATCTTTAATAGCCTAAGCAAATGTATTCCTGCATTTATTTTGGCAGAAGAATCTTTCAGCGATGGTCCTTTAGTGACCCCAGTTGAGCCTTTTATGTGGCAATTTTGATTATTTTCCACATTTGGTGTGCCTTTAGTAGGAGTTGAGAATCCTTTTTCCTGGCACGATTCATTTTCATTTTTCTTTTGAGCTCCATGTAAATCATGCTCGGTGTCACCTTGATCTCTATCAGAGAGTGTTTTCTGCATTTATTTGACAACTTTAGGGTTTGAATACAACTGGATCACTTTGACTGCTGATTTCCAGAAAGCATGTTCTCATAGCTTAGGCCATTGTATTCTCTCAGTTGGATCCTTCACCAGTGAACGATCCACCAAGTCAAGAAAATTTTTGCTTACATTACTTCGTAGTGGTGGTGTTGAATCGAATATTATAGATTTCACAAGATGAGTCAACTCATTAGCAACAAATGGTGGTCTTCCAACATAGCATTCATAAAAGACACAACAAGTGTCCAAAGGTTTGAGGAAAAAGAATGTACACCTCCTTCTTGAAATAGTTTGGGTGCCATATAACAAGGTGTACCTCGTTTTCCTTGAGGCACTTGACAAACATAACATTTTGAAATGTCACTAAGTCTTCTTTCCAATCCAATATCACAAAGCTTAGGTTGTCCATTTTCACCAAGTAAAATATTGGAGGGCTTCAAATCACAGTATATCACCCTTTGAATGCAAAAACTACAAAGCATGTACAAGATCACATGCAAAATAACAAAGAATGAAGAAAAATGTGGATCACAAATTTCTCTTCTCAATATTCAAAATAGTTAAATAGAATACATAGAGAACATCAACAATAAATGACTGGAGTGGAACTCGACTAAACTGAAGTAACACTAAACGTGTTGCGACACTTAGCAGAAAATGGAATCAGATGTGATGACACCTAGTAGACAATGAGATTAATATTTCATCATCCCCTCCTAATCTTAGTTGTTACAAGTAGAGGCGCTTATAATGCCTAATTGGTCTCTTTGAAATTCAAATGCATTTTTTTGCAATGGCTTTGTGAAAATATCTACAAGTTGATCTTTGGAACCACAACAAGTAAGTATTATGTCCCCGTCATTGACAAACTCATAGATGAAATCAAAATGTGTGTCAATGTGCTTGCCTTTTTTGTGGAAGACATGATTTTTTGATAAAGAAATTGCATAATTATTATCACAGTAAATAGGAGTTAGCTCCTTCTGAACATTTGAAATATCTTTCAATAATATTCTCTTCCACACTGCTTGACAAGCTGTTGAATTTTTTGCTACATATTCTGTCTCTGCAGAAGATATTAAAACGATTGACTTTTCTTGGATGCCCATGAAATCGGATTGGTTACAACATGGAAAACATACCTTCAGGTGCTTTTTCTATCATCTAAACTACTTGCATAATTGTTGTATGTATAACATGAGAGTGAACAATTTTCAGAATGTGTACAAAACAAACCATAGTCTATAATCCCTGCAATATACCTTAAGATCATTTTTGCAACCTTCCAATGAAAAATATAGCTGACTGCATAAACCTAGAGACAAAACTAGCAACAAACATGATATCAGGTTTAGTTGCAGTGAGATACAACAAACTACCAACTAGGCTTTTATACAATGTTGGATCTGTTAGTGTCAGTTAGTTCAGCCTGTCATCAGTGATCAAATATGCTCTTACAAGGTGTTGTTATGGTGTCAAGTCAAATTTGTGTCATTTCAGTGAGTCTTCAAATAAAAATTTGGTCACTAGATGTTGTTTCTAGGTCACTACTGCTCCCTTCACTTACTCATGGTCTTCATCACTCATCATGGTCATTGTCTTCTTGGAGGTATCATATTTTCATTTAAATGTCTTAGGTCATGAAATGGTTAAATTCCTCATTTAGGTCACGGTCTAAGGTTTCACTCCATGTGTCATCATGATACCATATGTCAAAACAAAAACATGTACATCATATGATTCACTGGGTAAAGGGAGTTAGCATCTTAGGGAAATCAAAATAAAGGTAAAGGTAATGTTTTATTTCAAAGAAGACACTGCTGCAGTACACTACCTCGCCTCATCATTTATCATAGGGATATGTTTTCTTGAAAATATGTTTCTGACCAAATGGAGAATATTTGTTTTGTCGATTATAGTCTAAGGAACAAAAACCTCCTTCATTTTATGCACATGTATTAGGATTTGAGAGAAATTCCCAAACTACACTTGCAACGGGAGAGTTGTTACACTTCTGGATAGCTTGACTTCAAGGCAGTTTTTCAGGGATTTTGAGCAGGTTTTGGTAGTGCTTAAGGACTCTATTGTGTAGCAAACATCCTAATATTTCCAATGGTACCTTCAGATCATGATTTGGATTAGTGGAAGGCATCCAAAAGTTCTCTGGAAGTTGGCGTTGCGCCTTTCTCTGAGACACCCTGGGTTTTCGGAGTGACCTTGGGAAAAACAATTTTTCTCCCTGCTAGAGTGTCCAAATTACATGCTTTAAGTGTCCATCTTGTAGCAGACTTCAAGAGATATCCAACGAGCTATCAAGTTCGAAATTTGGAGCAATTTAAGGCCTCCAAAAGTGGTTGGAAGATGGAAATGTGATTCCATGAACTGCACTACGCTTGTGCCAAAGTAGCCCGAAACTCATCTAAACTCACTCAAATTTCGATTTTGAGCTTGCATTCCTACTTCTTGCTATTCTAATTTGTTCTATAAGTAAGTATCATCATCTAACTCACTTTTGTCTTTTGGCAAAGCAAGTGCAAGCGTGAGTTTTCTTCATCTAGGGTTTATGTGAAATTTCATGATGCAAAGCTAGTGCAAATGATGGGTTTTTTTAGTTATAACATTGCAAACTTTAAAATTTGTCATCTCATACCTTTTTATATATATAAATCACCCTATCATTCACTAATCAACTCATTTACCTTCAGTTTACCTTGTTATAGCCTAAATCTACCTCAGGCTGAGAAAGGCAGGTCTAGGGTAACATCAAACCATGCTTAACCTGGTAGCTAGCCCTACCAAGTCGAGAGAGGGCTCTCTCCTTGTCAATCTCAAAGAAAATATGGCAAGTAATGCTTGAGATGACTGATATGAATACTAATTTTATGCTAGGTATATGTTCAAAGGATTTTGATTGATTTTAATGGTTGTTTGTTGGATCAGATGAGGAAGGTAGCTTTGGGTCTAGGAAATCAACTCAGATTTGCAAAGGTTTCTGTGGGGCGAGGTAGGCAAGTGTTTTAGCACTTTGAAATGAATGTGATGGTGAGTCTAAAGACTGGTTAGGAGTTGGAGAGGGCATGCAAGTTTCATGAATCCTCTTCAAACAACAGAAAAATTTAAAACGAAATAAACCCCAAGGCAGAGCACTGAAACACCAATGGATTCCACCCTTTAATCTTGATTCATTTAGTTATGCAAAAAAAGATAGATGATGGCACATATACACATAAGATAAACTAAATAACAGAGGAGAAAACAATGCTAATTCACATTACCACAAGAATCCCACAAAATGCTGCAAAACCTTGGTTCACTTCCTTGCCAAACTGTAGAAGTGATGTACAAAGTAGCTCAATGCATCCACAAGAATCCAACCTTGACAAATGACTAAGAAAGTACAAGATATAGGCATCAAAACACCTATGCTAGCCATCAAGGGTCGAATCCATGAGTTAAGGAGCTGTTTCAACAACATCTAAACTAGGAACTACAAAATATGCAGTGGAACAGCTTGCCTCTAAAATTATGGAAACGGATTCATTAATCCTCCAACCAATTCTAACTGATGCATCTACCCCCTTAAGTCATTTTTCATCATATTTACATCATAGTACATCATATCACATCATATTACATCATTAATTTACCAAAGAGAAAAGAAAAAGTCAACTGACAGCTAAACTGGGTGAAATTCTAAAAAAACAAGCAAAACTGGCAAAACTTCTCCTATGCGCAATGCCACTGATCCTATGCATAGTGCTTTTTCCAGGCAACTTTTGGAAGGCTTCCTGATGTCCAAACTAGGCGTATGATAGCTCGTTGGAAATCTTGGTGAAACTACTTTCTGAGACAACTTGAATTTTTATATTTGGAGTTTATTTACCTCTCCAAAAATGGAATCTCCCAAGACTAATTCCTGTGTGGAAAAAAAGTGGCAGAGAGGGCACTTTTTGAGTGTTTTTTGCCCTTTTGGAGACCCAGAACTTGTCCAAAAATCTCATCCATTCCTAAGCATGCATATTTTTTCATGCTGATTCCAAAAATGCAAACCTTTTGCAAATGTATGCCCCCAACAAAAGTGTAGCGCCGGTGGCGCTACGCACCTGCTGAAAAAACCTGTTTTTTGCATTAAAAATTTCAAAAATGACAAAAATTGCTCCAAATTTCTTGAAATTTGGCATGAGTGATCCTTGTTAGGTGATTTGATGAGCCAATGATGCTTCAGTGAATATTTTTGAGTTTATCATGCTCTTTTTGCTTTCTTAAGGCCCTTTTCAACTTAACCTTAAGCCTCTTCATTATACTGTCAACATATTGTCCTTTGTTCCACTGTTCACCAACATTTGTAATGCATGTTGCTTTTGAGATAGTGGTAGGTGACAAGGTGAAGGAAACACCAGCAAGGTTCACTTGGCCATTATGTATATGGGTGACAAACAACTGGGCAAGCTCATAGCAAGAATGATGTCTAAAACAAGACATAGCAAGAGGACAAGCAAACAACTCTGTGAGACTGATAGGTTCCTCCCGGATGATCTTCCCCCTTTGTTTGGCTTTCTTGGCACATGTGCTTCTCTGGAAGTGTCACTGAAAGTTTCCTCCTCCCTCTCATAGTCTATGTCTCTCCCCATGGCTTTTGATAATATGATGGGTGATGAAATTTGTAGTGAAAACAAATGAGTATGAAGAGATTTTGAAATAGAAAGTAAGTGAAATGTAAGGTGAGGGTGAATGTTTGAAGGGGTTAGGGTAAAGGATTCATGAAGGAATGAGGGAAATGAGGGAGGGAGTAGGGTTTTCAACTGTGAGATTAGGGTTTGTTAATGAAGTAGGTGTAGTCAATATGTAGGATTTGGGAGTTAGGGTTTGGGAATACAGAATTAGGGCTAGGGTTTTATGTAGAAATTAGGGTTTAATGGAATGAAGTTTGATGAGTGATGGATAGTGATGAAGAGTTGATAAACCAAGTGTAAATGGAGGAGAAAGGCAGCCAATGACCCTTAGTGGCTTATGATAGGTAGGTTAGCTTATTTAGGGTTTATGAGAGAAATCTCAATGCCAATAGGTTTTGCTATGAAATGATGCCAAACACACTCAAGAAATCAAGCACACTTCTTTCTTAGCAAGGAGGAATGGTAAAATTAATTGGCACCAGCATTAAATAGCTTTAGAGGTGTTTTGATAGAAATTTTGAGGTGTTTTCAACAGGTGCAAAGCGCCAATTCTATGCGCAGTGCCAATGTAATTTTATTCTGGAAACCTACCATAGGTGCACAGCACCAATTCTATGCGCAACGCCTTTTTGCAGACCGCCTTTGGAGGCCTTCCTGGTGTCCACATTGGGCATGTTATAGCTCATTGGAAATATTATCGAGTCTACTTTCCATAACGTCTTGAATTTTCCAATTTGGAGGTCATTTGCCCTGTCAAAAGTCCAATCTCCCAAGACTGGTCAAAATGTGCAAAATGAGGCTGCCTAAATGAAGAGTGTTGTTTCAGTAAACTTTTAAAGGTCTTCCTCAACTCAAAATTGAGTTCATGATAGCTCATTGGAAACCTATTTGTTTCTGGTTATCATTTCACTCATCAAGCAAGTCATTTGGCCAACCAGCCTAGGATAAATCTTGATTTTACCAAGGTCACTCCAGAGGTGTAGCAACCCTCCTTAGGAAACTTTATTTTTTGACATTTCTCTAAAACCATGATACCTATGTAAAAGGTGAAGAAGGATTTTATTCCTTGGCCTATTGTGGAAGCAAACCTCTCTCAGTTTTTCTAAATTCATTTTTCCTTGCTCAAAAACATCATTTGAGTAAAACCTATCCCGATGTGTGGAACAAGGGATTTGTCGAAATGAAGTGAAATGAAGGGGATAAGGGGCTTCTAAATTCTTAAGAAAATTTTTGGAAGTAGGGAGGGATGTTATGAAATAGGGGAAAGTGGAATTTCAAATATTGAGTGAGGGGAAGGGGTCCAAAAGGGAAAAACACAGGCTTAGCCTAGAAAATTGTCAAATTGTAGCAAGAAACTAGGGTTTGTGGGAAAATGAGGAATTTGAGGGATATCAGTGATGGGAAGTGTCTAATAAGGTACATTAAGGATAGGGGAAGGTATATGAACATCAGGATACAATTTTTGTTGATGATTTGACCATACAAGAGAAATTACCTTCAAAACCCTAGGAGAGGGAAATGAGCCTTATCCAAGTACAACTCAAGCACGAACAAGGTGTAAAATGACCCATTGGAACATAAAATGATGATGACAACTCTCTGAATGATGGTACACTCATCTAAATGGTGACATGGACCGAAATTTGGACAACTTTGAAACGAGTGAAAACAAATCCTAGACCTAATACCTAGTGACCAAATTTTACTTGAAGACTCACTGAAATGACAAAATTTGACTTTGACACCCTAATACCACTTTGTAAGAGCATGTTTGATCACTGGTGGAAGGCTTCAAAGGCTGACACTAACATACCTCATATTTACACAAACCCTAGCTCATACCTATAATTTTGGGCAATTTCCTAGCAGGACTGTTTTTAAATTCTCCTACTCATCTATCTCTATCAATTCACTCCATTCAAACTTCCTAACTTTTGTACCACCCATATCCATCTCCAAAAATTCCCCTATCATCATCTCCCTTCCCTAACTCCCTCATTTCATCATTTCCTTCCTTGACCAAGAAAATATTCAGCTTAAGGCCAAAGAGCTCATCATGGAGAAAGAGAAATCTAAGGTGTTGCAGCAAGGAGGCAAAGGTAAATCAGTGTTGGAACCTGGTGAACATGAGGAACATGAAAATCAAGTTGGAAAAAATAAGCCAAGGAGCAAGGGACTCAAAAGGGCATTGAAGGAAGAGAAAGAACATAATTTGCTAGATGAAGACCTAAACATGGAAGACATTATTGCTTTGGAGATTAATGAGGATAGAGAGTATTGGATAAGTAAGTTCAATGACCACTTATAGAAGCTTCTTGACAAATCCAAAGAGTGAAGAGTTTGCGCTTCCTAGATCACCTTGTTCTTTTGGGAGTTTTCCACGCTCTTCATGGAATAATACTCAATTGTTTTCTTCTTTATCATTTTGTACATGGTCGAGTATTTGTCCCGTCTGATTGCCTAGTAGATGTGGTACTGATTCATATCAAATGCTTGGAATCTACCTATCAATAAACTGTACAAGGAAAATAGTTGTTAGTAGCAATCTAGGAGAAATGAAGATGAGGGAAATGGCAAGGGTTTGGAGCATCCACAAAAGCCAAAACATTTAAGGAATAAACCCATGGGTGGGTGGGTGAATAAACCCAACCCTTCGTGTAGTTACAGGAGAAATGCGTTAGAGGCCCAAGAAATACCCCATCCCCAACACATGAGAGATGGCTCATGGGATGGTAAAGTCGCATATATCATGTCACCATGATAAAATGATCTTAATGTATGCTTGAATCATAAATAACATAATATTCTTGTCACTGATAGAATCTACATATTTGATTAGACGGAATATATATTGCACACTTTAAAAATTGACACACATTCTAAACTAGAATTTTCACGAAAAGGGTGTAAATACATGCCAATAGAAGCATAGATGAATGTAGTGCGTTTTTCACTTTTTCACTAGGTGTTGGGTAGGGGTCCCCTAGGTCTAAGTTTTGTCTGAGTCATGTAAATACTCTACATTTTGAGGAGCGAAGCGTGATTAGCGCAAGGTTGTAAGAGTAAAAGGGGCTTTAGGGCATGTCAAAGCCCCTTCTTTTGTAAAGGGATGGGATTATCTAGAGGACTTTGAGCTCCGCCCATGGTTTGCAGACCATTGTATTGTAAGGGTAAAGGCATATATAAAGGGATGTTTTAGCAAGTCTAAGGGAATGCATAATTCAATTGATGAAATATCTTTCAATTTGTTTTTGTAAGATATTTTCGTAAGTCTGTACTGAGTGCGCAAGCCCATGTAGCTATGTGTGCAAGGTCAAAAAGATAGTATTTGAGAAGACTTGACTAGTAAAGAAAAATTTTGAAACAGATCTGTGTATTTTCGTATGTTCACGTAGTTTTTGTGTTTTATCCTGTTTATGGTTCGTTTTATATATTTCTTCTACAATTGCATCGCAAAGGCTCAAATACTGTTTTATATGATAAATAATATATGTTATATTATTTTCACGCAGTTCGCTATTCTGTTAAGTAGGAAAATGCTTTACAACTGTAACAATAAGGTTAACGGTTCGTGAAGGTCAGATTAATCCTTAACTGTTAGAAACATTACAACTACATTACATAGTCTCCCGGGATGTAGAAACCTACTTCTAACATCCCCCAATATCGCCTCGGGTGAGACTACGGTCTCCACAAGCAGGTCATTGCCGAAAGTCGTTGCGACCCCTACAAATGACCAAATTGCTCACAAACCTCCACCATTGCTCCACAAACATTGCAGAAATCCCAGCTCGTTCGTATGCAAATCAAACAGAATGGGTGGAAGGTATCCTAGTAGAAGGTACCCTAGTAGACCAAGACAGCACTAGAGTAGACGTAGAGAATGCTCTAATTGATTTAGAAAATCAACTTGATGACAACTCTTTTTTGCAGGTACCAGAAGGACCAGAGACTACTATGAGCACCCCTCTAGTCATGCAGACTCCTTAGAATGAGGAGAAGATCCCAAAATGAAATAGAGAAGGGGCTTCCACTTTAGGAATAGCCACCTCCGATTTGTAGCAGGAATCAAACAAGAGGCAAAGGCTAAATCCAACCTCTGAGCAGGAATATACTGAAGGCTCAGTTGAGGTCACAAATATAGAAGCAAAAATAAGTAGGCCTACCACTCCATCTAAAGGCATGCAAGATCCTTCCACATCACAAACTCAGATGTTGGAAAGGCAGCTTAGTGTTGAAGTGTCTTCCTTTAGAATGCCCACTGACAAAGACCAAGATATCAAGGAAGGCTACAAAGAAATCAAAGCCAGAAATGAGAGGCTTAAGGCCCAAACATATGCTCAGTACTTGAAGCTGACTCTCACCAATCAAACAAGGCTAATGTCAGCCTTTGACATTAAAGAGGGAAAGCTACAGCTGACTTTTTTTTAAACCCACAGCTCAGTAGCCCAAGATAGCATCAGATTTTAAGAAGGTGAATTTTGAAGTGTTGGCAAGGGATATTCATCCCATAGACCAGATTGAACTACACAAACAGGCTAGAGAGATGATATACTCCACCCTGATAGATAAAGCCATATCTTCTCACCAGCTACAAAACTCTCTAAACAACATTTCAGCGTAATTTTAGTTAGAGAAGGCCTCCTCATAGGCCAAGGATACCAGGATCAAGTCCTTAGAGGACTTAGTGATTTAATTGGGACACGATCCCAAGGATACAAAAGCCACAAGATAGCTTATTAAAAAGAAGAACGATGATATGGCTGCATTGAAGAAACAACTAAAAATACCTCAACTGCAACATCCACAAACATTAGAAGTCCTAGAAGCCCAGTAGGGGCATGAAGAATTAATGGACTTAGTCTTAAAGCTGAATGATCAACTAAAAGAGACAAAAAAGGAATTGGATGCTTTAATCCAATTAAAACAAGAAGGTGTGGTCACTTCTTCAACAAATGTTATCCCTACAGTCTCCACAGCATTTCCATCCACACTAGCAGCATCTTTGGCACCTACAGCTCCACTTGCAACAACCTTTCCAGCAACAACAGAATCTACATCAGCAGCAGGTGCATCAGGAGAGAAAGCAGCAGAACTAGTCAAATCCATGGAAGAGATGTCTATCCAGGTCACTAAAATGAACAAGTTAAGAGAAAAGGTTGCAAGTTTGGAAACAAACTACAAACTTGCCCAACTGAAGTAGAAAGAAGAAGCACAAAAAGACCAAAGAATGAGTGAAAGGATCAAAGTCTTAGAGAAAGACTTAACACTGGAGAAACCACTTGGGCAAACCAAGGAAATTTTGTGGGCCAATATCATTGACTTCGTCAAGGATATTTGGCCCTCAATTCAAGTTATTTTTTAACAAACATAGTTAGTAAAGATAGCTACAGAAGCTATCCAAAAATTGAAGGAGGAGTTGGGAGATAAGCCAGAGGATGCCAATAGACTCATCAATTTCCTCAACAGCAAGAATAAATATGAGCTCCATGAGCTAAATATAGAAGATAGGACTGCGACCATTTTATAAATAAGGAAGTTCCTCTCCAAAAGGAACCTTATGCTTAACATACAAGAAAAGTGTCACAATATGCAGGTAGCCATTGATAGGTTCATGGATAAATTCCAGATTTTAAGGGAGAAAGGTCTGCCCAGTCCTATGGTTATCAATGACAAACTCATGACATAGTTAGACTATGATACCAGACTCAGACAGTTGGCAAAGGAGAAAGCCAACTCTTCATCCATAAAAGCACTGCCAACAAGCAAAGTTTTGTACAACACATTTGAAAACTTGTTTTTCCTGGAGCATGAGATCCAACATTTATTCGTCACCAAGCCCAATTTTGCCAAATATACTGAAGTTGATGAAATCTACAGGAGAATGATGAATGTAAAATTACCTGATACAGAATGGTGGGAGAAAATAACTGAATTACTGTGATAAATTTACATCAAAAAGTTACTGCACAGTAAAAACAGAGCAGCCAGGTAAACAGGTGAAAACAACACATCAGGGTCAAAGAGTATCAGATGAAAGGTAAAAGTTAAAGAATACTCCAGCGTGAAACACTACAACAACAAGCTAGAATAAAGGGCTACACTTCAACAATAAAGGCCAATGCAACCATAATAAAAGGGACAACATGAAAAAGTTCATCAACTGTCTCTATCTTCTTGCAAGAAGATATTTGTATTTCCTAGATTAAATCTCAAGTTGTTTTGAGATATTTTGTAATAATTTTTTGTATAAATACTTCATAATTCGAAGTATGTAGGGGTGGATTCAAAACATTTCTATAGACTTCTTGTTATTAGTTTGAAATTCTATTGTTAATGACTGGATCAGCGAGCTGGATCAAGGAATAAAGATCAGATATTTCATTGGATTCTTTTGTAAAGAAAAGTTGAAATAAGTATTCTCTCACGTTCAATGTTATTTTTCTTTAAGTTTTTTCCATAGTCTTACTTGTATCCCTAAAAATCTGAATGCTATAACATGGAATGATATCTCAGAAATTGCTTAGCTGCACTCTGTTTTGACTATTATGCATATTAAATGTTTTCTTCACTAATCTAAGTTAAGGAATTCTTGATTGCTCCTTAGTTTAGGTAGTTCCTTGTGATCTATAGCAAAGGATTCCTAATTTCCCTTTGTTCATGATTATCCTCTGTTCTTCATCTTAACCTCGGTCTAAGGATTCTTAAGTGCTCTCTCACCCTAGTTAGGATCATTTCACCCATTTGACCTAAAGATTTGCACTTTACTTTGCTAGCCTGCCTTGTGCACATTCCCTTTAATGAATTGATCCAGTTCTGCTATCCATTTTTTGACTCAATAGCCCAATGGCTTAAAGACCTTGCTCTATCCATCTGTTCCAAGAATTCCACCACCCAACCTTCAATTCAAAACCAAAACCCCAACGAATATTAAGAACTAGCCTAAAATCCCAGTAAAACATAGCTAAATTTCATAGAGAGAGCCCTCTCTGAGTCATAGGTTGGCTAGAGCCTATACTTAAAAGATTGGTTTGTGGTTACCTCGGTTTATTCCTTCTTCTGATAACTCCTAAGGAAAATTCTGAGTGATAACAGAATCAACGATGGAGTGGGATCTAATGAAGATGGTGTCGAACTAGAAGGTTGATTAGTAACCTGACCATTCGGTAGATTCGCATTACCATAATCCTTGCTTTGAGTAGCTACCAAAATATCAGATCTCAACTTTGAAGAGGAAAGCATCAAACCATGTTAGAGGAAGATGGGTCTCAAGCAACCATATGAGTCTCTTGATTAGGAAACGAGTCGGTCAACACTACAGGAGAAGTGGAGGACTTAAGAAATTGATTCACTTTAGTGCAGTGAGGACAATCACATGTAAAGTGCTACTCATTGAAAATCAAGAAAGGATATTGAGGCTTTCGTTTCTCATCAGAAGGTTGATTTGTTAGTTTATCCTATGGAGAGGGATCTTTCTTTTTCTTACCTTTTCCTTTCTTCTTGCTTCCAGGTTGCTGTTAATAATTTCCTTTATCAGATGAAACAACATTTATCTCAGAAGTAGAAGCCACAGGAGGGTGGGATTGAGGGTTTTGATCAGATGTGGGTGGAGCAATACCATATGGTTTACTCGTCATCTACATGATGGTAGAACCAATAATTCCATCAACAACATGAGATTATTTACCAGGCATAAGATGAGGAATAGTATTCGAAGGTCTCAAAGGATTTGACATCTTATCGTAGAGCATTTCGGATTGGGTATAAACCAAATCAAAATATTGTGCACGAGAAATCACTTTCTCTTTAGTCATGAATCTACCTTTGGCTGCATATTCTGTTATGGGTGCCAACAGATATTTGGTGAACCATTCCGCGAGTAATTGATCGGGGACATAAGTTTTGACCAACCAACGATGATGCCTCCACTCATGAATGTGATATGAAATGTGAGTGGAACCTGATTGTTTGAAGTTGGTTAACAGTTTCATTCGAGTTTCATATCTGATGGGCAACTGGAAATGTGTGAGGAAGGTTTTGACTAAGGTACTAAAATCATGGAATAAAGCTCTGGGTAACTCGATATACCATTTAGTAGTGATACATGTAAGCGTTCTTTGGAAAATACAAATTCGAATAGAATCATCATTAAGGGAGTTTGATGAACACCACAGATGATACGTCATGACATGCATCAACATGTCTTCTCTTGGATTCCCATTGAATTTAGGGATATCGAAAGGAAATTTAGTAGGAATAATCGGCCACCAAGGTGAATGAGTGATGGGGTCATTGGTGAGCCAAGTCAAATTTGGAAATTTGAGAGTGGCCACAAAAGGCAACTGTCAATTAAAGTCTGGCGGAGGATGACCTGGATATGAAGGAATAACCTAGGCAACAGGCACTTGCATTCCTAAATAAGGAGGGTTCTGGTAATAAGGAAGTTGGTTACTAGAATAAGGAGGATTTTGATCTCTAGAATACAAGTGACCTTGTTGAACAACCCCAGGATAACCATGAATTTTATGGCCTTGAAAAGGCACTTGAGGGGTACCCTAATAAGGTCTATACTGTTTCCTAATGGGGATTTTCCCTGTCCCATGATAAAGAGGGTTCGATTGATGTTGTGTTATACCATACACAATTTGTCCTACTAGAATTTGAGGAATCCCTTGTGCAAGCGGTTGAGATTTTAAAGGAACTTGTAAAGGTTGAGAAAGTGGAACCTGAAACATACTAGATACTGAAGGAACGGGTTGAGATGGATCGTAGCCTGTACAGGATGAGTTACATGAATTTGAGCTTGTTGAGGTACAAATTGAGGAATATGAACTTGAGATGATGGCAAATGTTGGGAAACAAACAATGAACCCAACATCAAACCAGGTTGAACAGGCAAAGTAGGTTACCAAACACTAGTAGCTATCCTAGGATAAGGAGGACTATAATAAGGCTAGTTACCAATTTGAGGTATACCAACAACAGGTTCCCCCCTGCCAAAGGAGGATGGGATGATGGAGGCAACTTCCCACCTTACGTAGGGTATCCAACTTAAGGATAGTTAGGTTGTTGAAGAGGACCTTTCCCACTAACATAAGGGTCAGCCTATTGTTCAATTGTTGATGTAGGAGGGGGAGAAGGAGTAAGTTTTGCAACACTCATAAGAGAAATGCCAAATGGAATTCCCAAAGTGGATGACATGGGGGATGTCCATAAACTAAAAGATGCACTAGAGAAGGTACCATATAAGGATTGATAACCTAGTGGGATGGATGGGCCACCATATAGATGTGCCTCTGGTGATGTCAAAAACATAGATGTGGAAGCGACATTTGAAGTCTCAACCATAGTGTTAGATGTAGGCTGGGAAGCCATATCGATTCCAGTTATGGCCAATAATCCTAATTTGGATTGTCACATGAAATTTATGGGTAAGTCAACAGAACCAGGTAAAGGATTTTGTTCATGAGGTGGAGGAGGAAGAAGGGGATGGGTTAGATAAAGGAAAGGTCCATCCAAATGAGTAGAAGGATGTGGCTCTTCTTGTGGGATATCCTCAATACTCACAAGTCCAGGCGGAAGTGGTTCATCATCAAGGCCGGGATATATATTAGGCAGATATATTTGAGACAACGGAAGAGAAAATGGAATACTTGAAGCAACAAGTGAAGATAATTGACGCTCCTCAGGTTCAATGACCTTAGGAAATAATTTTTTACTAAGGAAGGTTAGATTGTATAACCTTAGGGAACAAAGTTTCAGGTAATTTAGTATTGGTTGTGTTAGTTTCACCGAAAAGAGTAGATGTAATCTTAGGTTCGATACTCAAGGGGACAAATGATTATGGCTGATCAGAATCAGGAGGAGGACCAAAAGTAGTTCCTGAGTTTCCTGATTTGGTAGTTTTCATTATTTTATGCTTCTAACAACGACCAAGAGTAGCCTTTAGTGGAAGAGGAGGCTTATTTTTCATTCTACACGAGCAACAAAGTGGGGGATCTTGTTGTTCCACGTTGGATAGTAAAGTTCATTAAAACAAAATTAAATATATCAAAAAGAGGGTAATCTAGCCATAAAGGATTACCAAGCAACCGTGAACTACAATATACACCTTGGTGAACCAAGGACTTAACACACGGAACCCAATCTCCCCGAATGTTGTATTCGGTATATCACAGTTTACAAGGTGGTAGACATGGTTACCTCTGGATGGATAACAACCTATTGGGGACTCCCAAAATATACACGACTATACATGGGAGTGTAGTCTGTATTAATGTTATCTAATGTGTAATCGTTCGATGAGAGCGTTCCCATATACTTTACGTGCGTGGAGCACCACCAATATACCCAAAGGTACGTGGATTGCGATCCTATACACTCACATACGCGGAATGATATTTCACCCCCAGGATGAAACACTGGAAAACAATGACAAATCCTATGTTTAACAATGTCAGAACACATCTCTAGCCTAGACCCCTATGTGTTTGCGTTAATGTTACAAATTCTCCTTAGGTTGATTCAATAAATTTTAAGTTAACCTTGAATTAAGTCTCAGTTTTATGGCTCACCACGAATTCACCTAAATTCCTTAAAATGCAAATCTTACATGAGGAAATGGAATCCTTCTCTTCAATGAAAATCTAACTAAGGAAGGGAAGAGACAAACAATATGCAGCATAGAAAATGCAACAAACAATATGCTCAATGCAATTCCCTTTTCATGCAACTATTCCTAAATCAATATAGATACAAAAACCCTAAATTCCAATGCAAGATTTTTTTCTTTTCACCACACTTAATTTTCAAAGTGAGGAAAACTATTATGCAAATGTTTAATCACTAATTCAAATTCACTTTTCAAAATGAGGACTAGAACAACAATTCATCCAAGTGATCAATGATCGAACAAAACAAGTTTGCAAGTGACCTAATGGTAAGAGCAAAGAAAAAACAAAACCAATTCTTACCAAAGTCAACTAAACACAAATGAAAACCAAATGGAGGGTTTATAGAGACCACAAGAAACTCAAGACTTAGGGAAGGTCAGCTGGGAAGTAGGCTGATCAAATCAACAATGAGTAAAAAAGGAAAAATTTATGCAAAAATAGGGATCAACGCAGGTGCAAAAGAGGCACCAGTGCTCTGCAACGTAGGCACAAAGATGAACCATATGAGGTGCAACACAGGCACAAAGATGGCCCAGGTGATTTGCAACACTCTGTCAACAGACTAGAGGGTGTGTTGGTCTTGGGAAAGAGGATTCTGACACAAAAATTGCAAACAAGACTCAATGCAATCACTTCCTATGTATATTCTTGGCTGGTTAAAGAAGCAAAGGTCTATGATAGAGGTAAATCAAACACAATGGACAAAGAAACCACCAAGGGAATACACCATTCCCCAACGGAGTCTCCAATTTGTTATGCGGGATTTATGACTACGGACAGAAATATCTCCCCTAGGTTTGGTGGCTAACCTAGAACAACATAATGACAAAGGACCCAATGTTTTCCTTAAAGTAAGTAGATGAGGGGAAGAAACCTACTTGGAATATGTCGTATGTTTCACTCCTTCTTTGGCTTGAATGCTCCAATCCTAGCTCTAACTGCCAAAATTAGAACCTGCACAACCAAACAACATATACCAAGAATCTATGAGATCTATGTAGCATCATCTATATACTTCATTCAAAAGATCAACATAGTATCGAAATACATGAAATAACGACATCACATATATGATAACTCTTTGTATTGATATAAATGGAGCGAGTTACAACCATAAATAGGTGTTGATCTTGTAGAAAAGCTCCTCCAAGTTGTTGAATTATCCTTCCTTTGTCACAAAGTGTACCTCGAGTCACCCTAAATACATGAAAGAATAACTCTCATGACAACAACATAAGGGTAGAATCACTCTCCAAAATCAAACCCCTTGCATATGGAAGGATGTAAATATATAGAGGAGTGAGGTAAGTTGAGAGTTCTTATCCTTTTACCAATCTTGGGATTGAGATCCACTCTTTATGGAAGGATGAGATCTAAGGATAAGGGATGGAAACTAAAATGTAGGAAAGGATAGGATTTGAAAGTTTTATCTAAGGTAAATGGTTACAACAGATCTTGGAAGCTTCTGGAAAAGAGGCTTCGAGATTCTCTCTTTTTCCTAGATTTATAGAACCAATGCAGGTGCAAGTAGAAACCTATAGGTGATCAATGCAGGCCACATTGGAGCAACCTAAAGGTGAACGTTGTCTAGCAACAAGCCAGGGTGCGTTGGTCCTAAAACTAGCTCAGATGATGTAGTTCAGGGCAGAAACTATGGGGAATGAGAGAGTCATGCATAGGCCTTTGTTAAATGATGATGTAAAGGGGGAATAGGATGTAAATGATCCTATTAGGAGGTTGATTGATCAGATGAGGAAAAATAGCCTATAACAAGAATGGTCTATATATAGTTTGAATTTGTTACTTAACAAATAATGTCTAAAATTTTGGAGGGCGTACACCATCGCTAGCCCTTCCCTTTATGTCACATTGTAATTTTGTTACGTGATCGATAGCTTGTGATTGGTGAAGCAAATGGGGTGATCAATCTCTCCCTACTCCAATTGAGCCAAAGTTCAATTGAAGAAGCATCGACGTGTACATGGAATTCCTTACTCTAGTATGGTAAGACTAGGATAGGAATCGATACCATATTCTCCTTCAAAGTATCCAAAAATTGTTGGAGCTCCTCAATCCACAAAAAATTTAACCCCTTCTTCAATAATCGCTCCATAGGCGTAGTGATCTTGGCATAGCCCTGTATGAACTTTTGATAGTACCCTATATGACCCAAGCTAGATCTCAACTGTTGCACCGTAGTAGGTGATGGAAGATTTATGATGACGACAGTCTTGGTCATGTCTACCAACAACCCTTGCTTACATATGATGTGTCCCAGCAAGATACCAAAGGGGGCGTAGAATATACACTTATTGAAATTTAAATAAATATGCAGTTGTCTACACTTGTCTAACATCAATTACAATACCTCAATATGTTTTTTCAATAAACTAAACACCATCGAATCATCTAAATAGACTTCTAAGAATTTATGAATAAATTCCTTAAATGTTGCCACCACTATTCTTTAAAATATGGTTAGTGCATTGTTTAAACCAAACGACGTGACCATATACTAAAAACAACCTCACTTTGTTGCAAAAGTGGTTTTATTTCGATCTTCTTTGGCAATCCTTACTTTATGGTACCTCGAAAATCCATTAGTAAAATAGTATGCTTCTTTTCCCCCTACATTTTCTAGAATCTCATCAGTGAACGAGATAGAAAAGGGTCATGCAAATAGGTGTCATTCAACTTCTGTAGGTCCACATAAATCTTGATCTTTCCTATTTTTATATTTTGAACCACTATCAGATTAATCCACTCTGATTCCTCCACCAACTCGATGATCCCTCCCTGCAACATCTTCTCCAATTCCTTCTTGACCTTTTATTTGTAATTAGAATCAATTGATAGGGTTACTGCTTTACTGGATTCATGTCGAGCTTTAGGGGAATCCTTATTTCCCTAGCTCCCCTATAATTCCTTTCACTTCTTCAAATGCATTTGGAAATAGATCCTAGTATTCACGCAACATTTCTATGACATTTTCTTCAATTTCCTTTTATTCTAGTCGAATCAATGCACTGAGTGCTTACGTCTTTGTCCGTAGATGCATGCGAGGTGGTGGGTTTAACCCCGGGCATGGTTTGATTCTATTGTTCCGATTATGAATCTTTCATACTACGTGGTCTCAGTTGTTCCCTTTACCCTTCCTCCATTCATGGCATGTCGAATTATGTCCCTTCATAGTTTTGGTTATTATCACTACTCTATGTCCTACGATGGCCCCTCTTATCCTGTCCCTTTGGGCTCCTTCTTTCGCAAGGCACCGATTCTTACTGACCTCCTCCCGCATCACCCCACAATATCTCCTCCCACTCCTCAAAGTTTCATCCTCATAACTTTCTAATCCATCGTTTCCTTTTTATGTGCAGTTCTGGGTCCACTGTCAGCCTCCAACAAAATCCTTCTTCGTCTTTCCATTTCCTGCTCTTCAGACCATCTCCCATGCATCCCCCACTTCCATGTCCGCACCAGTGGATTAGCTACTCATGGTGTCAGATTCAAGAGGAAAAACATTGTGGTCGTACAACATCATCTTTATCAACAAAGAGATCGACCTCATAAATATGCCTTTTGGTCCCTTCAAAAACTTCCACTCCAATGTAGTATAGGACACTATTTCTTCCATTGCAAACTCCACATTATATCCTTCGAGACCACTTTCAAATGAAAACTCGACAACATGGGATTTTTTTTTTCTTACCGCTTGAAGTTGATGTACTTCCTCTGACATCCACCTCCTTAGCTCATCGTGCCTATATGTCAAGTATTTGTCCTTTATCGATTGAACGCACTCCATGAAGATATTAGGAAACTTTCCAAAGAAAACTTCATGTAAGTCGGTAAACACATACTTCTTTAGCCATTTCTTCGAGTTCTAGTTCTTGTCTCCAATCTCTTTTACAGAAAACTCATGCAACTTCCGTCTGAACCACTGCATAATTTCCTCCCTCATTAGCTTCCATGGTTTCCACATTCCTATAAGACAATCCCATCACACAACTATCCTGGCCCTAACAATGAAACCATTTTTTGGCACACATAATTTTGACATACCCAAGATTTGTGACAAAGTGGCCAACAAAGATCTGCTTAGCATCGACCCTTTTGGAAACACCCACGAAGTGAGCGAAGTCTCACTCGAGACGTTAATGGATGACTGTTAGAACCAGGTTTCCGTAGTCTGATAGGACTGTCTTATGGTTCCTGACACACTACTCCTAGTTGACACATGCTACAACACATAACTATTACTGCGCATCGTGCAAGGTCTTAAACAGGTTTATCCATTGAACTCCACAAGTCCAAAGAAAACATGCACGGTAGGTAACCTCAAGTATAGACTCATTTCATTCAAGATTGAGTCGAAACCAGACCCTGACAACTCTACTGAAGACCAATAACATTCATCTTTCCTTTGACCCACTGTCAGTCGCTCAACCCTACACACTCATTCAAACAACATAGGAAATATCACAGGTTCCAACCAAAACACATCGTCTCCATATGCAACAATCCCAAACCATATTATTAACATAAACGTCATGACTATTAATCAGATTTATAAACCATTGACCTATCATATGTGATACCATAAAATAAAACACAAGAGATTCACACATATACGCAATAAGAAGCTAAAGGAACTTCTATAATCATTGGTTTATATTCATCTTAGCAGAAGAGGCACAATGTCCAAGATTACATATGTTAAACAAAGAGGTTCATCGACCTTCCATGACGACACTATACAACACCACTAACCATACTATAAGCATAAATGCCAGACTCAGATAACATGAACTAAAGTCATTAAAATGGAGTTACGTAGTAGCGACAGAATTAATAATATACCCACATATTACCTTTAAAAGACACATATATCATATACAAACTTTATGACTTGGATTCTCCTATGCTCAATTGTCCAATAACAATCACTCAACAATCCACCGTCATTAGTTGTTGCTAATGTTTTCGCCCAATCCCTGCTCTGTCTTTAGGTCTGTTACAGGGAAAAGTGTCTACACAGAACTGCTTATCCCACTAAGGTGTGGTAGCTACCTTAGAAACAAACAAAGTAAAGCTACTTTCGTTTTTCCTTTATGAAATATAGATGAGAGAAGAACAAAGAAGACCAACCTCTATCTTGCGCTAATCTCCTAGTTCGATTCCTCTCTCTCTTGATAGTCTTTCGCTACTTGCTCCCTTGTATGCCCAGCTTCACAAAGTACCTGTAAGATCACAGTAGTATAACACTATACAAGAACATGGATCTATAATCATAAACAATCTAGGATCAGATGTAAATTGACCATACAAATGCATAAAACATAAATGACACAAGAGTATGGAGGAAAACTTGAATAGCTTTGATTGATAAACAAGAAAGAGCGAAGGGAGTTACAACCAGTTTTTCTGACCCAACATCATCCTCTCAGCAAGTAAGCCCTTCTTCACCTCATACAAAGCTTAGATCACCCAAAACTATGATGTTGTCTCAAGAAACCAACAGCAATTCCTTACAATATGCAAAATTCCAACCTCTGGATCTCTGGGATGAGGGATCCATATATAGATATCTGTAAGGGAGATGAGTCAGCTTGTGATTTGATTAGTGTCTTCCCTCTAATATTTCTTGCTTCCACTTGGAGATTGATGATCTCTTACTCATCCTTGGTCGAATTCAGAGAGGCAAGTGTCACAGGAGAAGTTTCTGGAAGATTCCATGCCTCTCCACCTCGTGGATTGACACTGCCATTTGTCACTTCTCGCCCATCACACCCCATAGAAGGGCTTTTTGAAATGCAACGCACCCACAGAGTGTACTTAGGTGAGATGCAACGCACTTTGCCTATGGAGCAGTTGAAATGATCCTGTTTTGACCAGTTTTGAGTAGTTTTTCATGGAGAACTTTTGGGAGAAGCTATAATCAGTTGACCTTGTTCCTTTAGGGGTTAGAACAACACTTTTAGGGACTTAAGAGCCCTTGGTTTATGGACATCTCATGCTTGGGGTTGCAGTGCCCAAAAATATCTATAACAGTTGCCCCCTAAAGCATGAGGTCGTTAATCTTTTGATGTCGGGTGAAATGATTTATTATGAGGATCAAAGTTCTTTCAAGCTAGGAGGAGACCTGTAATAAGATACAATACAATACATTATCTTCATAATATTTTCATGATCTAGCTGAGGCGGGCATTCCCATGCTCAACTTTATAAATTCATTTTCATGTACATAGGACAGACAATCGTCTGAGTGTAGACTGATGATTCTGGTAGAGTCATCATCCCTTTGATTGGATGATTATCTGTGCAACAATAATGTACATTTGATGTATTTATTTCCCTGAATATATATCGTAGCCCAGATGGATGAAACTAGATCCGGGGTCTTCAATCTCGTTCGATCTTCACTCGAAGTACAAGTCTATCCATGTGAGAGATGTTCTGGAGTCGAACATGGAAAGACATTGCCTGATTACCAGCCAATGATGTAAGTTGTTAATAGGTGCGAGAGGAATCACTGATAATGATAATGACCCTCAAGGTACTGCAGTACAATTCACGTGGTGTGAATAAAGGACTTGGCGTCAAACACCACGCAAAATCTTTCGGTCGAAGGCCATTGACGTAAACTTGTCGCCGAAAGTGAGAAACTTGTCATTGAGGCATGCAAGCTTTAAAGTACTGAACGGGGTGTTCCTAGATCGACTTCTTGGATAATGAGCTGATGTCGACAAGAAACGATCCGTCATAGGAGGGCCTTAATGAATCCCACATCAATGACACGGAACGGAGCAAATGATTTTAATGGAGGTGAAAACGATCTGATGACATAAGGTTCAGGGTGGCGGTCATGAAAGAATGGAGTGTAAATGTATTGTAGCGGGTGAGACACAGGTGAATTCTCTGAATGACTTCTCTTGAACATATCGGCGACACTGACGTGATGGGTTGGTAGCATTAACCCCAAATGTGGATGGTGTGATGGGACCATGGCGATGTGACCAGTGAATGAAACAACCCAACCTGACTTGGATGCGGAGTGAAAGTGTCATGTTCAAGAGCGACTTGCTACCAACAAAGTTTCTTCAAGTTTTCTACCCAATTTTTCCCCAGTCATTGCTGACCAGTACCTCTTTATTTTTGTCAAGCTTGAGGAGGATAACATATGTTTGTTCTATAATTTTCCCTTCGGGCAAACCCATCGCTATGCTTTAACGAGCCTAGCGATAATGAAACTCGTTCTTGTCTGCTATGTACAAGTTTGTCGCTATTAAGTTTTAACGAGTTTAACGAAAAAGATAACTCGGTCCTTTTCAATTTTAGAGAGTCTGAAAAGGGACGTAAAGGAAACTCCAAAATTCCTTTTTCGTCATCTAATCCCTTAAGTCCGAAAAAGTATAAAACAATACAGAAGGGATGAATTTTCAATACTTTTAACGAGCCGAACAAAACAAGCGCTCGATCTTTTTGTGTAATAATCCCTCAGGTCCAAAAAGATTAAAATCTAAAGGAGGGATAGCACTTCCGGTCCCTTTAACGAGCTGGAGAGGCCAATGGCTCGGCAATCTTTTCATATTTTACGAGTTAGTTGAAAAGAGCTTAAAGGAGACTTGTCTTTTGAGGAACGAGTGATAAAATTGGGTAGCAGCTGATTCCAGGTAAGGTTTGGAATTTTCCAATCACGACAGTGTTACAAGGATGGCTAGTGGGATCACTCTTCGCAACTATTCCTCAAAAGGGGTAAACAATCAAATGGAGGTGAATGATCGGCCAATACAGAGTGGAGGTGATGATGAGAACACGACCAGGGCTTTAAAGGCTGAAGTAATACATTCACGATGGTTATTTACCGGAAATCAGTTCATTTTTTTTTATTGAGCTTAAACACTGGGGGAAACATTTGCTCATGACTTGTGTTCATTTTTTAACGAGCTTGAACTATGTGCTAAAACTGCTCGATTAATCCAGTCGTATAATAAGAATGTCCCATTTAAAAATGACAATTTTTAGAGTTTTGCCCCACATCCTTTCTTTATGCAAGTTAGGAAACGACCAATCCTACAAGTTTAAAGGGTTAGAGGACCTGCAAATTTAAAAAATAAATAGTCGCTCTTCGCTTGCATGCCAAAAGGTTTTCATGCCTCCAAGTATAGAATAAAGCTTCAAGGTCACCTTTCATTCTACCGACAAAACATTTGTTTTATCAGGAAAGGTCTACCTCTTTCAAGTTACCAAAGATTGTTCTATTGACACCGCAAACAGAACACTTCTTCGGCGATGTCTACCGAAATAGACAAAGGTGAGACAATCCACTCACATAACTTTGACGAGGGAACCTTATTCTAGTCTAACCCCCTCTTCCAATCACGGACAGGAGTACAGTCCAGTCATATATCTCTCGCGGAAACCTACCCTATACCCGAAGTTTTCCTGCCGAAGCAGACCAAGGTGCACGCCCCCTGGGTTTCAGTCATGTCCTTCGAATCACTCGCGCTCATCAGGTGGACGGACTGGAGATTGATGAGACATTCCTTGTGTGAAAAGACCATTTAGGGATGGTATATGACTATTTGCTATGCGTGATCTAGGAAATGAAAGCTGGTCTACGAGCTTGACCACTCTTCCTTCGTGCGGAAAATACATTACTCTAAAGAGTGATGAGACAATCGCTCCCATGCAATAAATATAGTCTCTTCAGAGGAGTAGATTATAATCCAGGGGTCCTTGAACTACCATTACGTTCATGTGAACGTTTTTCCCTCTCAATGTTATGGGCACATTGGGAAGGATCCCTAACAGTCGACTGGTTCCTTTGTCAAAGCCTGTTAGATTTCTCATCTCAGGAAAAAGCGATGGCAAACCAAGTGCTTTCCAAGCCGTCGAGGAAAGGATACTCACAAAATCCCCTTCATCTATGATGGTACCAGCCATAACCATTCTATATATTTGAGCAATAATTTGGAATGGTACACTAGCCGATAAATGGGGTCTGCCTAGTTGATTCCAGTCGAAGGAAACAACTAGGTTGCTTGGAGGTGGGACCGAATAGATGGTCGGGTACGACTCTGACGAACTTCCTTCCTGCGGTAAAGGAATGGGTAAATTTCCCCCATGTTCATCAGAGTCTGTGCTTACGAAAAGAATTTGGACGGTGTCATCCTTGTTCTCTTTTGTGACTGTATCATCTGAAGATGGAACCTCTGAAGGCAAGACCGGGTCAACTGCCGCCTCGACCTTTTGACTTTCGTCTAGTATGGGTTAAGATGGTTTGTCTTCAATGATAGATGCTTCGGCTGACCACTTGGGCGGGTCAGCCGGATTTTCAACTAGTGACGGACTCGGCAAGAGTTTTTTATATCCAGGAGGAAGTCATAACGGTGAAACCGGACGATCTTCCAAAACTCTTATAGCCTCGTCTAAGAAGGGACAACGGTGGACGGCATGATCGCCTTCGCACAGTTTACAAGGAAATCTATATTTTCCTTTTTGTCCTGGGGCTTCACTTTCACTAGTCGACGGTGTGTTTCAACATGATCATCAGAGGTTGACGACACCGGGTTGTGCAAACGAGGAGACCAGTCCCTTAAGATCCGAGGGATGCAAGGACAATCTCTATGATAGTGGTCTCCTTTGCAAATTACACATGGCGATTTAGGCCTGGTCGGTGCAGTGTGTGGATTTTCGCTAGACGATACTTGGTTGCCCCCTTTCGCTTTTGGCTCCTTCTTCTTCTCCTCTTTCTTCTTCTTTTCCTTCTTCTTCTCAGGTACTTGATTTTTGGCTTTACCAACCCCATCAAGCGAAGAGGAAGGAGGAGAGGAAGAATTGGAGGAAGTAGAAGGTTGGTGGGTAACTCTGGATTCGTCTAGTTGCTGACTCGATTGTTCAGGAATTGCGGTGTTCTAAATGACAGAGGTTGACAAGAGCCATACGGGCAAGCCGATTGTCAATCCTAGAAGCGACAATGTGTCCATATGGGGTGCACCAACATCTCCCCAAGAGGAGAAGGGACTAGGACTTCCTCCAAGGGGAATTCCTTGTTTGGTGGGTTCCATTTTCTCAACCTAAGATCAACGTAGAAAAGGGTGATTATTATTCCGTTTAAAATAAATTTTAGACGCTTTGACACAACTTATTTTTTCGATTTTTAAGAGTCGAGAAAAACAAAAGATGACTCTAGTCGCCTTCGATTTTTAATGAGCCTGAAGTGACAAGTGCTCAGATGGACCTTTTCCGTTAAGGAGTCTAAAAAGGAACGAAAGGGACTGCTCTGGAAATCTAGGTAGAGGGATTACCAAACCAATCGCAAAACTGCAGAATACTTTTTACGGTATGGCAGTCAATCTTCCCGAATGCTGTGTTCAGTGCATTGTGATCGATAGGGCGGCAGACACGGCTTCCTATGGATAAAGGATTAAGCCTATTGTGGTCTCCCAAAATATACTCGACCGTACATGGGAGCACAAGTCCGTACTGGCACTTATCGTCTCAAAGTGGAGGAATCACCCAACCATCAGTGAGAACAACAGTTACCAGGCTTTACGACGCCGGAATACGTATCTAGCCTAGACTTCTAGATGTTGTGCGTTAGGTTCCAAAGCGTTATTAGATTCATTAAATTTATTTTATAGTTGATCTTGCTTAAGAAATTTGCCTTTCAGGTTCATCGCGAGATGTAAATGTACAATTCCTAAAATGTAATCTAAGATGATAAACAGTCTTTTATCTTCTTTGTGCAATGAAAATCCTAGCTACTAAGGAAAGAGAGACAGTATTCTTTCACAAAGAGCAAAGAGCACACACTAAATGCATTGTCCTAAATCAAACCAATCAAACAGTCTAAATGCAAATGCACATGCATGTATTTGTTTTCGACTTTCTTAGTACGTGAATGGTAAAAAGAAAGTTAATGCACAAATCTGAATTACTTTTCAAGCGACAATTACTAACAAGTTTCTTTTCGAAATAAAAAATGGAGACAATCACAACACTTTACGATTTGGAAATGAATACTTGCTTTCGACACTAGAAAAATTAAAAATTCAGACCAAATACAATAGTAACAGGGTAATCGACTATTAATAGCAACCAAACTCTTTCCTATGACTGAAAACGACACTTGCGACACTTTCAAATCACAGGACGACAGTACAATTACGTTACTTTTTGCAAAGGAGAACTGAAAATGACTCAACAAATACACAAAAACATTTACAATTCTTTTGCACAATGGAGGCGGAATAACAACAAGGAAAAGGGGTTTCAAACAGAGATATACTGATTAAAGGCAACAAAATTCATGAATAGAACTGAAAAGAATGAATCACAAAAACCAAAACTGAACAATGCCTAGTTTGATCAGCGCACCTGTAACACAGTGAACTTGAAATGTTGCACACCTACTACACTCGGGAAGTGCACTGAATTTCAGATTCACAGAACAGTACCTGCGTTGGGCTAGAGACGAGACTTTGCTTGGGTTCCGGGTCGTTTGCAGTTCAGTTAATGGGTTTTGGCCGAGCAATGGTAATCGGTAATGCAACAATCAGGGTAGATCTAAGGAGGTTTTAAGAGCTACCACGAGGGAAATCAGAGAATTTGTGAATCAGTTGTTTAAGTCATAAACAAATCCCTGAGATTGACTGAAGCGGCATTTATCTACTTTGCATTTGCATAGCAAATGCAGTTCGAAAGCTACCTGGCTCGACTTTAGGCTCCGTCTGTAAGTTTATAAAATAAACAACAAGGAAGATAAACAAACAAACTAATTCGTCCCCAGTGGAGTCGCCATTTTGTTACAGAGAAAAGTGTCTACACAGAATTGCTTATCCCACTAAGGTGTGGTAGCTACCTTAGAAACAAACAAAGTAAAGCTACTTTCATTTTTCCTTTATGAAATATAGATGAGAGAAGAACAAAGAAGACCAACCTCTATCTTGCACTAATCTCCTAGTTTGATTCCTCTCTCTCTTGATAGTCTTTCACTACTTGCTCCCTTGTACGCCCAGCTTCAAGAGTACCTGTAAGATCATAGTAGCATAACACTATACAAGAACATGGATCTATAATCATAAACAATCTAGGATCAAATGTAAATTGACCATACAAATGCATAAAACATAAATGACACAAGAGTATGGAGGAAAACTTGAATAGCTTTTATTGATAAACAAGAAAGAGCCAAGGGAGTTACAACCAGTTGTTCTGACCCAGCATCATCCTCTCAGCAAGTAAGCCCTTCTTCACCTCATACAAAGCTTAGATCACCCAACACTATGATGTTGTCTCAAGAAACCAACAACAATTCCTTACAATATGCAAAATTCCAGCCTGTGGATCTCTGGGATGAGGGATCCATATATAAATATCTGTAAGGGAGATGAGTCAGCTTGTGATTTGATTAGTGTCTTCCCTCTGATAGTTCTTGCTTCCACTTGGAGATTGATGATCTCTTACTCATCCTTGGTCGAATTCAGAGAGGCAAGTGTCACAGGAGAAGTTTCTGGAAGATTCCATGCCTCTCCACCTCGCGGATTGACATTGCCATTTTTCACTTCTCGCCCATCGCACCCCATAGAAGGGCTTTTTGAAATGCAACACACCCACAGAGTGTACTTAGGTGAGATGCAACGCACTTTGCCTATGGAGCAGCTGAAATGATCCTGTTTTGACTAGTTTTGAGTAGTTTTTCATGGAGAACTTATGGGAGAAGCTGTAATCAGTTGACCTTGTTCCTTTAGGGGTTAGAACAACACTTTTAGGGACTTAGGAGCCCTTAGTTTATGGACATTTCATGCTTGGGGTTGCAGTGCCCAAAAATGTCTATAACAAGGTCCCCGTCTTATAGCTATCTAGAACCTTCTTGAATCCTCTCAGCTTCCCGCCTAACCAATCCAGGTTTCCTGAGTAACTGTTAAGATATTTCCTTTGGCCCCCTGAGTTGTCCCATGTGTGTTAATGATTGTCCAAAATATCTCCTCCACCGCTCAACTCCACTCTGCCCAGTATCCTCCTTCCTCAAAATATCACCAACTACCTATACGCCATGATCTCCCTGGTCGGCTTCATCCTCTACAAAATCATAACCGTTAATATTTCTCTTCACAGGTTTTCCCTCCTCAGGAACCATTGTTATGCTTTTGTGTGGCATCCATATTTTTCATGCTTTATCTACGATGTCAGCCCTATGTTGCGCTTTGACTACTCTTCTAGCCCTATGCTACACTCTGTCTTATCCTTTCTATGCTCCTCATCCCTGTTGTGTGATCCTGGATTTCCAACCATTTATTTAGCTTAAAATCATCAATCTCACCTTGATATTAGGGTTTGATGTCATCTTTCACTTCCAATTTGAATAAAGTGATGATAGAACTTCATCTCTCTTTCCCTAGTTTCACTTTTGGCCCCCTTTCTAGTACTTTTTTTTCTCCATATTTCTCGTTTGAGCCATCTTCCATGTTAGAGTTGCTAAACCCCCTAAAAGGTTCAAACCTACTCTCTATATTTTCCATGAGGATCATCATGTTCTAAGAGATGTTAATGACATGTGCTTCTAAATTTGGAAACATCTCATCTAACTCATCCTTTGGGTTTTTACTATACTCATTCATCATGGCTAGGGTTTGGACTTATTTATTTAAGCCAATATTTGGATCCTACAATTTCCCAAAAAGTACACCCAAAGACAACTACTTTGACACTAATGCTATCTCTTAATTTCCATGGATATTCCACTAGAATAGTTCATGACAACAAATCTTATAATTTTATGCAATCTCTTATTTATGTAATGTTTTACATAAGACTAAGATATAATATTACTAGCTTACCAAATCAAACTTGAACTAATCTAAGACTAAAATAAAAGAAGCAAAAACGATTATCACACCATTCACACAATAAACACAACATGTACCCTCATAAACCCGATATGGGAAAATCCATTTACAAGGTGAGGAGTATGCTTTTCTCTTTTCTTCTCAAATATGAAATAAAAATACAAAGAAATGTGAACTCATTATAGAATCAACATTTACACTATGGGATGTATGCTTCCTATAAGGGCTTCTTCTTCGTTTGTTCTACTCCAGTACCCCACTCCCTTGCTCTACTCAACTATAGAAAAATAATCAATACAATAAGAATATAGTTCATTCCATTCTTAGTGGTCTGGTATTTAACATACCTTGATAGTAATCTAGGGTTAAGGTTAGGGTTTTTACAAGCCTCAACTCCTTAATAGGGTTATGGTTTTGGATCCTCAATAATCCTTGTGAAAGTTCACATGTGGTTAACTTTGCTTATGTGAGTAATAGGAGCTAACATGGAATCCACTCAATATAATGGTGGTCAATAAGATAGCCGACTTGAGAGAGGCATAACATATTTGTATGAATTCTAATTAAGGTAATGTTTGTGTTGTTGGAAATCTCTTGATGTGTAGAATAGTGTGAAGAAAATTAAATGAAGTATGTGAATTTTTTACCCCAAAAATGGTTGTCAAATGCCTCAAATAAGCTACAAAAGTTTTAGGCAAGAGTTAATGCTAAAATAGACCCTAGAAGCCTCTAATTCTAGCTTTTCCACACAAAGATTACCAAAATATATGAAAAATTATATAGTGATCTATTTCAGAACAAATTTTTTTTTTTTTCTATAACCAAAATCTGCCTTATTACTGTTTTGAAGGTCAAATAAGCTTCTTATCCTTTGTTAATCCTTTTCTTAACATATTAGTTTTAATTCATGAGCTTCTTATGAAGGAAAACCCAAAACTCAAATATTCTAGTATGACATAGCTTCCTGCAGTTGTTATTGTGATAACCAAATTTAGGGATACTCAAAATTAGGGTAATTGATATTCTTTGTTTTAATGATAAAAAAATTTGCCTTATGAGTGTTGATTAGCATATCATATCTAGAGTCAAAATCTTTGTGAATTCTTGGTTGTTTGTTGAGATTAAGAAAACTCCTCACAAAAGAATGATTGTAGTCCCAACGCAACTCGACACTTTCAAACATACCTTTAATTTGTCAATATTATTAACAAAAAGAATAAAAGACAAACAACAACATTACTTAATCTTATATTACAATTAATTTCATTTGACCAACTTTCATTATTCATAACACAAATTTACCAAATTTTATAACTTATTTATGCTTTAAAAAAAATTTACTTACAAAAACTATAAAATTTTTCTAATCACTTTAGTAATTTCATTTCTACTATATTTGAAAATAATAATATTTAAAAATAACTTTAGTAATTTCATTTGTACTATATTTGAAAATAATAATATTTAAAAATATATATATATATATTTCTTTATTTATTCGTAAACTTTCTTAATTTTTAAATAAGTTGGAATATCATTATATGATTTACTGTGATGTAATTATATAATTTAGACATTATCATAACTTACCACATACCTATATTTTATTTTTCTAAACATAATCAATCATGCAATATCTCGAAAGGTTGTGTGTTTGATTTTACTATATTAATAGTCATGCTGTATGGACCCACCACCATATTTATTTCTAGAACGTGTATAGACTTATTTTTCCAAAAAAAGTCAGAGAGGATATATGTCTATTTGATTGAGTAACGTTTCTAATGTTGATGTTCATGTTATAGGGACCCACTCTTAAATTATGGTTTCTTAGCCCAGCCCACCCCACAATGAGGTTGAAGGTGGAGCCACAATGGCTTTTGTCTCAAGTCAGCCCCTGCCACCTTTAGGGAACCAAAAGCGAGATGAGATACTCCACCTTTAATATTTCGTTACTATCACAAAATTAATTTATATAAAAATGACTTCAATATTAGCCCTATAAAACTATCCTCATTGGGCGTAACGCTTTTCTAAGTTGTGCTCATTCCTAGTCAAATTTAGAGAAACATGTAAAGCGTGCCTTAAATTAGGAAGCTGCCGCGAATGTAATATTTATATTTAAAATAATTAAGTCTAAGTGAAAATGGCGTCTTAGTTATGTTACATCAAGAAGATAGATAGATATTTTGTTTTTGTTTTTTTTTTTTTTTAAATTACATTAAGTCTAGGTTTGTGTCAGCGTGTTTATGGATGGAAAAATGATTTAATTATAGTGAGATTTTATCACCACATTAATTTATTTATTAGATAGAAGAATGATTTATTTATAATGTGATGTTATTATTAAAATTATGTAAAGTTTACTGGAGTTTGGAAGTTTCTTAAAATAGTTTAATTCTCCAAAATAACTCTCTTTTTCTATTTTTCTCTATAAAATTCAAACATAAAATTTAATAAAGAAAAAATCCCACTCAATTTCATTAATTTACCCCTCATAAATTACATTTTATAATATATTAAAATAATATTAATAAATAAAAATATAAAATATTAATTAATATAACTTTAATTTTTTAAACATTAAAAATTTTCATTTTTGTATATTTAATAATATAGTTTATTTATTTTTATAAATTTTAATTAAATATAAATTTTATATAAATTATAAATAAATAAAAAAAATTAACATACTTTTAATTATATCAAGTATATAATTAATCAGCCTTAGGCTCCCCTTTTATGGATAATATAAAAAAATTCTCCCAATTTGCGAATTTTCATCAACAATTCATTCATTAAAATGAAGAATTGTCAATCCATCCCACCTTTCCCTTTTCAAAATACAAAGATACCAATAAAAAATATATAAAAGATGCCTTACATGGATCTAAAAGGCAATGAAATTTTAGTAAAGAATGCAACCTTATCATCAAATATATCAAAAATACCTTAAATGGATTCCAAAACTCAATGAAAATAAAAGTGAAAAGTGAATCAGATTTTGGTTAAAAATGAAAAAGCATCTTTATATAATTAAAAATCAAGAAAAACTAATAAATTTATTCACATTTAAATTTAGAAAATTTTGCACTTATTTGAGTTTAAAAGATTTATAAGTAAAATGAAATTGATAGTGGAGAGTGAAATTTATAACTTAAAAATATCTATAAATTTATTAATATTTTAATTTATTTATATCTTAAATTTATTAATATTTCAAATTTATTTATATCTTAAAGTGTAGGGTTTTTTTGCAAAAGGAAAAACTAAAAACAATAGAATTTATTAGGTAAATTTTTTAAAATTTTGATGATAGATGAACATTCCTTTATATTATACTTGGATGTAGAAATGAGTAGTTTTATTTTTACTGTTCACATTGATAATTTTTTCAATCTTATTTTTAAACAAGGTTTTTCTAAAATTTAAATAAAAATCCTTAGCATACCTAATTTTTTTAAATAACTAAAATTCAATCCATCTGATCGTCTTATGGCTAATTGTACATTTCCTTTTACAAAAGATGAGCTAATGACTAGAAAACAATATGGCTAATTGTACATTTCCTTTTACAAAAGATGAGCTAATCACTAGAAAACAATAAAAAAGGAGAGCTAAAAATTAGGTCGGTATCAAAAGTTGTCATTCAATTATTATTATTTAATCACTTTTTAGAATTATAGCCCATGAGTATCCCAACAATAAATGAATTTTCTTATATTTTTTCAATGATTTAAAAAAAAACATTTTGATACAATGTTTTGAATAATCTTTAGAACATATTGGAAGGTATCAACGTTCTAGTTAATTATTGAAATAACAAGGTTATATGAGAGAGTCATTTTCTAGATTTAGAAGTAATGAGGGTTAGTTAGAATAACTAATTGTAATATGTGGTTAAACAAGGATATCTTTTGTCCCCTACCAATTTTGGAATCTACATAGACAAGTTAGAAAATTTCCCACGAAACCAGATGAGTAGGCGTTGGGCTCATAAGGCTTGTAATCCTCCTCCTCATTTATGTAGATGACATTGTTCTTGGCGTTGGGCTCATAAGGCTTGTAATCCTCCTCCTCATTTATGTAGATGACATTGTTCTTTTAGCAAGGAATTTGACTGTCCTCAAAATAATATTTGCATTAACTTTGAGATAAATATTAATAGCAACAAAATAAAGGTAATAACCATCAATACTAGACATGTCCCATACTCTAATTTTGTTTACAATAATTAAAACTTCTAAAAACTATTCTCCTCTAAGTATCTAGAATTGATCTCCATCATACGCTAAATTGGAATTGTAAATTTGCAAGAAGGATTATAGGAGGTTGGAAAGCCTTTTTCGGTATTGAAAATAATTGTATAGAAATTGAATTCTAATTTCTAAGAAAAAAAGACTTCAATTTTATATGCTCATTGATTGTGTATGGCTATGAAGTTTGGGTTTCTACTACTTTTAGGAAGACTTAAGGAAAATCAAGCAAATCTAGAATAATTTTAGAATAAAGAGTATCATAATTAAAGGAAATAATCTATATGATGTTTTTTAGACTTGTTTTCCACCTACTGAGATTAAGGCTATGATAAGTTACTTTTGTACAAGCATAAGTTGTCTAACATGAAGAAAGAGAGGCTTCTCATCATAGCTTCGAATATTAGTAAAAGTTACTCAAGGCTAAAGATAGTACAGACAAAGATTTATGTCTTTGATTCATTAGTGGGTGAGTAGAAGAGGACGTCTTTCAAAACATCAAATATGTTGATAATATCAAAACTAAATGTAAATGAAAACTATAATGTAATTAGGAGGGAAATTAAGAATAAGATGATTTATTACAAATAGGTCATTAATTCTGACTTAAAAAATATCAAAATCATATCTTCAATGTTGCTAGTGTTAAAATGAAAACAAATCTTGCAAAATAAGAATAAAATCCCGTGAACTTTATGATAAAAGTGGGATGTGGACAAATTTTAAAATATCATGAGTAAAAAAATAATTTGTAAAATTTGTAATTCTAACAAAGTAAAAGAGTATGAATGCATTTTTTCTTAGAATACACAATCATAATAAGAAGATTAGATGTCATTTTCAAAATAATTATAATACTATTGGTATTTATATGTGTTACATATATTTTTTCTTAGAGTACACAATCATAGGAAGATTAGATGTCATTTTCAAAATAAGTCTAATACTATTGATATTTATACGTGTTACATATGAAAATTAATGTAAACTAAATACTCTTATTTGTACATTTTTTTTTGGAGGGTGACTATTGGAATCGACAAGTGAGATATGAGATATGACAAGTAAGATATGCCTGGGATAGCCTTGTACACCCATGACACAAAGTTGATTTCATCTACTACCACTATAACCAATAGGTTAACCATGCTAACATAGAGATAGGTAAGTGGGGATTTGAACCAAGGAGCTCATAATCTTAACATAACATGTTTTTCCAAGTGATCTACACCCCGAGGGGATTCCCTTAAAGGGCCGGAGCATATTGTTATATGTGGCTAAGTTTTATTTGCATACAATGATGTTCGAGGTCAAGAGATGCCACAATGTAAACATGTTATGGTTTGGACATTTTCTAGCCATATTTTTCTAATTATTTTTGTTCAAAATTCAATTAAAAATTTAGAAGAATTATTAGAATCGTAGATACCATTAGTTACAAAATTCAATCATAATTTGAGTTTTTGAGGGTGTTCAATCCATTTATTTTAATAATAAAAATGAAATTTAACCAAAAAGTATATAACCAAATTCTTTAAACTTCTCTGTTTTAAAATTGCATCCATAAAAACAAAACCAATAATTCTGTATTCTAATTTTTTTTTTTTAATTTTTAACCTGCCAATTAAATTATATCAACATAGATCCATGCAAAGGCTAAATCTCTTGAAGTGCAAACCAATGCAGAACTTAAGAAAAATTTTACTTTGATCTCTAGAGGATTAATAAATATGAGGTTAATATGGATTTACAATACACACACCATGTATTAATTCAAACATTTACTTTATTTTGAACAACACACCAATACATTTTTTTAGTTATAAGTAATTTTTTATTTTCAATTATTTTATATAATACATTGAATTTTTATATTTATAATTCATATATTTATATTTTTCCCTTCTCTTTTTTCTACAAAAATATATATGAAGTTCATATTGAAATATACTAGCAATTGTCCCAAAAGGTACAAAGAGAGGCCGATAGGATTATTAAATTGGAATTGTTGAATTTTTTTAGAAGAGATATTGGTTCAATTAGCCTGGTCGCCTACACTGCCACAACTCTTCCCGGTAAACCCTGACAACGATTCTGCTTTTGTGAAAAATTAAAATTTGCACCAGTAAACGTCACACATATACCTATACAGCTGGATTGTTGATTGATATCTTTGGACGTTGAATAATTTAAGGTAAATCTATTCGCTATTACGCGTTTGTGAAAAAATGAAAATTTGCACCAGTAAGCATCACAAATATATACAGTTGGATTGTTGATTCATACCTTTGGACATGCTCGATTAATGAATAATTTGGGGTATAATCTATTACGTAAGCAAAGGATCAAAGGGGGAAGGGGTGGGGTTTGTGTACTGGATCAAGCCTCTGAGATTCATGGGAGAAACGAAGGAAGAATCCCCACCCAAAACCTCCTCTGCAATCATCCACTGTACCCTTTCAGTTGGATGAAATTTGTCCCAATAAACATATTCCTTGGGATCCTTGTAGATTGAGCACCCTGGATCCAACCCACAGCCTACGTGGCCATTGTATGGACCATCTCCACAGAAAACCTGTTGACCCACCCCGTACCTCCTAGTCTTCGTCATCCAAAATGAGGTCTAGTCTGCAGCACCCTAGGCCGATGGCCTAAGCTGCCCTGGTTCGAGTCCTCCTGCCGACGGAACCCTCATCGCTCTCTTTTTCACATCCCCCCTCAGGTGAGAAAGGATTCATAACCCTATATAATCTTATTAATGAATATTATTATATATAATATTATATTAATATTAAGGTTTAATCCTATTCATATTACCAAAAATAATTTAAGAGAGTCATAAACTAAGCAATATGGGGATTAACAAAAAATAATAATTAATTAATCTATAAATAAATAAAAATAATTTTTTAGGAAGAAAGCGCAGGAATCTAGCATCTATTGATACTCCAGCCATCATCTCTATTTAAATTAACAAGTCTTTTTTTTCAATTTCTAAGGCCTCTCTAAATTTACGATAATGAAAATGGTCAATCCTCGCAATGACCTTAGCCTCTTCAATGGAGATGTGATGATTGGTTTTTTCTGCATGCTCTACCAAAGCGGAGGAGCGAGACCTTCCATGCCTGATGTCGGCAGCATGTTCACAAATCCTTTGGTTAATGGATCGACCGGTCTCACCAATATAAGGAGCTCGACAAGAACAGGGAATGATATAAACACCCTTCTAATCCTTGGGGTTAATCGGGTCCTTAACAAAATGAAGAGAACTTCATATAGTGTTAAGAGGTCTAAAAGAAGAATGAATCTTATGCTTCCTCAAGATCCTAGCGATTTTATCCGTTGTCCCTTGAATAAAGGGAAGATGAACACCGGAAGGCCAATCCTTGGGGTCAATCTTACTCTTAGGACCCTTTTCAGCATTTTGAAAAGCCTGAAGACCTTGAGACCTACTATAACCATTCTTATTAAAAACTTCCAGGAGATCAGTTTTCTCATCTTCAAGGTGATTTTCGTCATAAACTTGCAACGCCCGCCGAAGTAGCTAAGGTGTTGAGAACGCCTACCTTTTGAGCAGGAAAATGATGGGAGCTAGCATGGACTTAAATTGAATTTTATTATTTTGAAGAGATGTTACAATGTTTAACATTTTGACTTAGTCAAATTAAAATTAAAATATAAAATATAAAATTTTCCAACCCATGGTTTTTCCTTATTATATTTTTAATCTATGGTTTTTTCCCATGGTATTTTTCTGTAATGTGAATTATTTAAAGGTTAATATTTAAACTAATCTAAATTCATTTTAACTCTACATCTACCAAATGCCAAAAAAATCAAATCTTTTTTCACTCTTAAAAAATCAATACCTCAAAAAAAAAATCCCTCTTAACACATAATAAACTTACAACTAAAAATAAATCTAAACTAATTTTTAAATTTTAAATTTTAAATTTATATTTCAATTAAATTATAAAAATAAATTAATAATACATTGCATTTAAAAAATAAAAATAAAAATAAAAATCCTCAAAAATCTTTGCTTTTCTGAGCTTTTTTCTTTGATTTTTATGATCTTTTTCGTGCTTTCTTGATTTTTTTGCATAGAATCTTTTTTGAGCTTTTGTGCTTTCTTGACTTTCCATGCTTTCTTGATTTTCCATTGTTTTGTTTTCTGATTCAGATCAACGGTTGAAAGTGTTTCATTTAATCTAACGGATCAGAGTAAAAGTGTTGACGAAAAGTTGATGCATAGGAAAGGCCTATCGGGCTAATTAAGTAATATGGGTATTCAAATAATTACATGTTTTTTTCATATATATATATATATATACTTTATATTAAGTATAAAATTAAATATACATTTTCTTTATACTAGATTGTAATATCAATAATATTTTTAACTAAAACAATTAAATAAGTATATTTATTTTTATTATTTATTATAAGATATATTGCTTTTTTATTTAGTGATTATTTTATTTTTGAAGAGATATATGTCAACTTCAAAATGGAGAGAGAAAGACTTACATATCTTTTTCACAATGAATTGTAAAATAAACCACTCAACACAATAACGAATAATTTTTTATCTCTTATCTTTTCTCAATTTTCCTTCTAAATCTTCATGTGACATGGACCCTCTTAAATTCTACTTTCCCAAGTCCAAATGAAGTTGAAGGTGGATCAAAAATTCCTTTCTATGAAGCTTTTTCTAGGTCACCTTGAGGACACTAGAAACAAGATGAAAGACCATTATTTATGGCTTCATTTATGTCTTTTTTATACCTACACCAAACATGGTATCAAGCATTCAATTTTCCTTTGAGCGCCTATTAGTTTGTATTTGACCAAAAATTTGTGCAACTTATTCATAACTTAATATTGGGAATTCAATTTATTATTATTGTTATTTAAATTTATTTATTTGTAAAGGTTTTATTATGAGTTATTTAGTAACTTCCATTTCTATTAAGTACGAATTTCTTGTTTTTTCTTTATATTTTGAAATTTAAATAACTTATTATTATGTTTAAAACATATTTTAATAAATTTAATTATAAAAAATTATATATATATTAATAAAATATAAAACACATAAATATATAAACATATATATTAAATGTATATATGTTACTATAAACAATATTAATTAATTATATTTCTTAATTTTTGGTGATAACAAATACAATTTATGTTTTTATTGCTTTTAAATTTAATTAAATTATATTTAAACTAAACAACAAAAACTAACTACGATATGACTTATTTACCATACAAAATTAATCCAATTTAACATCAATTGAATTTGATTTAAAACATGTGGCACTGTGGAATTTTTTTCATTAAATCGCTTTCAAGCTTTACGTTTTTCCATAATTTGGTTTAAATTTCGCTATCTAAATTGGTGATAATGAATGCTTTGTCAAATTTTGCGTCTGTCAAGATGTCTAACCAATCCAAAGTTTGTTGGATGATAAATAAATAGATTTAAAAAATGAAATTGACAACATAACTCCCACAAAACCATAAAAAATGAGAAATTTAATTAATCGTCAGACAGCTCCTCCGCCAACGTGCCTATCCGGCTCTCCAAGCAGTAATTTCAATCATTCCTCTAAATTTACTCAAAAAATTACCATTTCCTCTAAATTGTTTAACCCCATTAATCCAAATTCTTCCTTAAGGTAATTTCAATCATTCCTCTAAATTTACTCAAACTAAGTTGTTTAACCCCATTAATCCAAATTCTTCCTTAAGGTAATTAAATCAAATACTAATTCGAAGTCAAAAGGCATCCAATGTTTCAAGAGATGGTAAGGTAGCTGTGGCGATTACTGCAACGGCTCTCCCTCGTACAAAACGACAGCCACATCGTTTTCGCAACAGTCAGCCTAAAGTTAACACCAAAACTTGGGAGTGGGAGTGGGGTCTCAATTCATTTTACTCAAGTACACTAACACACGGTACATTCTCTGCCAGTGCTTTTCAAATTCATATTTATATTTTGCTGAACAACAGAAAGACAGAGAAGCACGGTTGGCATTGAGGAATTTCCTTTCGGTTTTTTGCTCCCGACCTGCAGAGTAGCCATAGCCATAGGTAATTTGAGTCTCATGTAGACAGACAGATGGGAAAGAAAGGAGGCACTAGCTTTGCGAGCGTGGTTGGATGGAGTGGCGGTTTGCTCATGTTTTCTGCCTTCTTGATATGGGCCTTCAACGATGAAGCTTATTCATGGCTTCAGAATCCATTACCCAACACAGGCGAGATGCAATCCGCAGGGAGTTCTGGGCTGTTCACGAATTTTTCCATGACCCTAGATCGGCAACAAGATTCAGGAGTTTCTTGGAATAAATCTGAGAGGAGCATTGCCCGGGCAGAATACATTACCAAGAACGTTACAGAAACCCTCTCGCATCAAAACGTCAGTGGGTCGAGTCTGGAGACAGGTAACAAGAGCGCTAATAATGTGCCCATGGGAGGCAGGGGCGGCAACATTTCCATGGCAGAACCTTCGTCTCCTTCAGCAGGAATGCAGCGCCAGTGTGATCTGTTCAAGGGGAGATGGATGTATGATGAGTCTTATGTTTTATATCTTCCTGGGTCATGCCCTTATGCTAGCATTGATTTCGACTGCAGAAGAAATGGTAGAATGGATTCCAATTACGAGAGATGGAGATGGCAGCCTCACGACTGCGACCTTCCCAGGTGGTTTATCTGTTCATGGCAGTTCTGGCTTTGCTGTTGCTGTCGTTGAATCAATAATCTGTTGCTTTTTATGAATATATTTGCAGATGTTGTTAGGTTTCTCATATTTGCATGTCATGATGTGCAGGTTCAATGCCTCTCTGATGCTTGAAAGGTTGAGAGACAAACGGCTGTTGTATGTGGGAGACTCCATAAGTCGCAATCAATGGGAATCCATGCTCTGCCTGATGAGGGCTGCAGTTCCATATCATGAACCCACTCACAAGTCCAAAGACAACAACAAATTTGTTCAATATTATTTCAAGGTAATCCTGAAATCTCAGGTCTAGCTTAGGTAGCTATCAGCCACAACCAGGCCTGGTGGATTGGTATTCTGCATATCGTAAACATGTTCTTTTACTTCAAAATTGTTTAAAATTTTAGATTTATTGCTGCAATCGCAGATATTAATTATGAATTACTGAGAATGCACAATTTGAATCAGGCACACAACTAGCTGGTGGGTTGGTGTTATGTACAGGCTTGGAACTTTTTTCCGCTCTTCTTTTGAAGAATGGCTGGAATTCACAGATCTTAATTATCGAGAATGCATAATTTGAATGTAATAGTGATCTTTAAGAATATTGAAACCATATTATAATTAAAAATTGCAAAATCAGTTATGAAAACTGCAATCCAATGGAATTCAAAATTCCCATGATTATTAGATCCAAAAAAATCCAAATCTGACTTCTCCCTTGATCTCATAATCTCATCATAGTTTGAATCTTTAAAGAAGCCACCTGGTTAGTAAGCTGGTTGCTGAAAGTTGGTTAATTTTATAATCTCGTTAAGGTTTCAAAAAAGTAACCAGGTTTGATTCTTTAAAGTGACCCAGTTCGTAGGTTGGTTGCTGAAAATTGGTTAATGTTATAAACTCCTTGAAGGTTTGATGTTTCAAAAGAGTAACCAGGTTTGAATCTTTAAAGAGTTGCCCCAGTTAGGAAGTTGGTTGCTGAAAGTTGGTTAATGTTGTAATCTCATTAAAGGTTTGATGTTTCAAAAAAGTAATCAGGTTTGATTCTTTAAAGAAGTGTCCCAGTTAGTAGGTTGGTTGCTGAAAGTTGGTTAATGATATAATCTCATTAAGGTCTGTTGTTTCCAAAAAGTAATCAGGTTTGATTCTTTAGAGCAGTGACCCAGTTAGTAGGTTGGTTGCTGTAGGTTAGTCGCTGAAAGTTGTTTAATGTTATAGTCTTTTTAAGTTCTGATACTTCAAAAAGGTAACCAGGTTTGATTCTTTAAAGCGGTGACCCAGTTAGTAGGATGGTTGCTGAAAGTTGGTTAATGTTATGATCTCATAAAGGTTTGATTTTTCAAAAGGTAACCATATTTTCTCATAGAGAGGTTGCTGGTGGGTGGAGCTGTTGTGACTTTCTCTTTAAAGCTACTTTTCATTAGTGAAGCTGCCATTTCCTCATAGAGAGGTTGTTGATTACTGCAGCCTTCATGACTTTTTAAAGAACTTTCTCAAAATTCCATTAAATCTAATCTAAGTTCTTCCTGCGACCACTGGTTTTTATGTAAAAATTACTCACACCATCATGGCTTTAGAAGAAGCTTTCTTGACTTTCCTTAAATCTATTCTAATTAATCTTGTAACCCTGGTTTTGGATGGAATATAGGCTTACAACTGCTCCATAGGGCTTTCATGGGCGCCTTTCTTGGTCCGACAGAACCCTGCCAGGGCCATCAATGGTTCTACAGTAAAAGAAACATTGCAGCTTGATAGCATTGATGAGCAAGCTAAGCGGTGGAAGCATGCAGATATCCTGGTTTTTAATACTGGGCACTGGTGGACTCACGAGGAGCCCTACAATGGGTAAGCTAGGTGATCCTAATTTCTGTAGCATTTCCTTCTTCATCTGCTCTGCTAAACCCTATGAAAAGTTCATATTCTTGGTTTCTTTTTTAATGAATCCTCTGTGTGTTTAACAGGGTGGATTATTTTGAGGAAAAAGGACATGTTATTCCTTATATGGAAGAGCTTGTTGCTTTCGACAAGTCATTAAGGACCTGGGCACGATGGGTAGATGCCAACATCGATCCCAAGCGCACACAAATTTTCTTCAGAGGCTACTCCCCTGTGCATTTTCATGGACAGGCTTGGGGGAAGAAAGTTGGGGGAGGATGCTTCAAGGAAACCGAACCCATTGATGTGAAAATAGAGGAGCAGATTGAGATGATCTATGGCGAAAGGAAGAGAATGCAGGTAGTCGAGAAGGTAGTGGCAGAGACGAAGAATGTGAGAGTGCAGCTACTGAATGTGACACAGTTATCCATGTACAGAAAGGATGCGCATGCATCAGTGTATACCAGCAAGCTCAAGCAAATGAAAAACGAGAATGATTACAGTATTGTAGATTGCAGCCACTGGTGCCTTCCTGGTCTTCCAGATGTCTGGAACAACTTTCTCTATGCCCTTATTATTTGATTCCATTCGCTATTTCCCTCGTCTTTCGCTAGATTTATTATTGCTTGGGATTTTGTAGATCTCCCATTTTTGAAGCTCTGCAACCCCCTCTCTGTAACTTCTTGTTTCTAGCGAGATTGAATAAGGTACAGTGGCTTTATGCGCTACTTTTTCTGGGTTGATGAATGTCGTATGCACAGTGGCACTAATATGGACCGTACCAATAAGATACCAAGAAAAAAAACTGATAATTGTGCTGTCGCGTGGAAGTGGCCTGAGATGACTCAGAGAGTTGTTGAGATGAATGCATCAGATCTCTCAAAATCCACTTCACTTCATTCTACAGGAAGTACCATCTTAGTTGACATGCCTTTGTACATGTCTATGCTATGATTAGCACAGCCATCTGACTTTTCTATTTGCAATTTTGATAATTATTTCAAAAAACAAAAATGATTTTGTTTTTCAATGTAAAATATACCATTGACATTCACATTCACATTTACATTAAATTATTGATAAATTTTATTTTTACTTTTATTCATTATATTATTTTAATATTAACAAATTCCAACTATAATGTCCACCCTCACTAGAATATCCATAATACATCATTATATTTACATCAGTGAATTCCAATTTCACTTTTCCACTCCCACCACAATATCGATGATACATCATTATATTTATATTAATGAATTCCAACTCTAATTTCCACTTCTCCTGGAATATCAATAATGTGTTTTGTGAACATGTCTCATCATTTTGGAAGGGCATCTTCCCTATAAGGCTTTAAAAAAATACACCGAACACTTCCAGGTTCACAAATAATTGTGTTTTAAAGATTCGTTTATTAGCAGACTTAAACATATATATAATTAAAATGATTAAAAAAACATATAATTTAAATTTAAATTTACATTTTGAAGGGCATCTTCCCAATATCGAAGATATAATGTGCCACTAGGTTTTAAAAAATACACTAAACACTTTAAACATGTTCACAAATAATTTTTTTCAAAAGATGCTTTTATTAGCGTATTTTAAAAATATATAATATATTTTATTTAATATGGATAGTGATTTAGGTATTGTGATATAATTACAAACTATTTTTATATTGGAAAAAATATATATTTTCAAAAAGCATTAGAGCTTTGTTATTTCATTATGGGATATGGGATTTGAACTTTTTGTATTGATATTATAGTTAGTTTATTTTAGGAGAAAGTTTAGAGATTTTAGTACTATGTCTCTTCTTATATATTAAGGAACAAAATTAATTTAAGTAGAGTTATTATTGCTTCATTTTGATGATTTATATATTTGTTGTAGTATATTAACATTATCCAAAGATTACCAAAGCACATTAGGTATGGTTCAACATATTTGAAGAGCTTTCAAGTAGTACCACCTTTCCAATGCCCCTTATATGTTCCAACTAGTATGCATTGATGGCTACAATGTCTTAGATACAATTAAATATTGCATAGATGTACACTTCGTTTTTAGCATTATTTAAAAGTCTTTTGAGAGAGAGCTACCTTTTAGGTAAGTCCATAAATGTGTGGACCCTAAATTCTTGTAGGTATCTTTCTATCATAATTATAGGCCCCCTTGAGCACCATTGTTCTCACACATATCAATAATGTAACTTTCCCAATAATTGAAGCTATCTTTGTACATGTGGAAAGTGGCCATATACTCTTCAATGCAAGTTGTTGATGGAAGCAACATTCATTTTCAAATTTATTTTGATCTAACCTCTTTTTCCATGATCTCATGGTGTGCTTTGACAATTTAATGAGTATGAGATTGACCACATTGTTTGTATAGATATTTTTACATCTTGGATCACCTCTTTTTGATTGCTTTGTAGGCGGTCCCCACATCTCTTTGGGGGTAGTCCTCCCTTCTTGGCTCTCTCTCTCTCTAGTCTCAACTTGATTTTTTTGGCACTTGGTTAAATAAAACATTATTTCGTTTGACTATATACGGGGGAACTATTATCGCCCTAATTTCACTCTTCTATGATGTTCGAGTGAGCATATCTAGAAGCATAACAAGTCATAAATTGTACAAACATAGTTCGTAGGATATACAATCTCTTTGGGGGTAGTCCTCACTTCTTGGCTCTCTTTCTCTCTCTAGTCTCAACTTGATTTTTTTGGCACTTGGTTAAATAAAACATTATTTCGTTTGACTATATATGATGCTCCTAACCTAATTGATTAGGGGGGAACTATTATCACCCTAATTTCACTCTATGATGTTTGAGTGAGCATATCTAGAAGCATAACAAGTCATAAATTGTACAAACATAGTTCGTAGGATATACAGACACTTTTTGAGCTATTAAAGTAGGTCTATCCATCATAGCACACTTCCCATGAGTTGTGAAGACATGCCTTTAGTATCTGCATGCCTTGCACAAAGAAAAATGAGGCTAAAAATAATGTGACCTTGTATAAATAAAAGAAAAATCTCCCCTCCCCCTCATAACACATAAATTCGCGAGGATAAGGGTTGTGTGGTAGGAATGAGGTGTGCTTTCTCTAATAATTCACATAAGTATCACATTCACATTGAATTAACACCAAAATCCATCAAATATCCATTCCATTGGAAGTTATCAATTGGATAGGATTCAAGTGGATGTTCTCAACCTATACATATAGGCTCCATACCATCAGATTATCTTATGCATTCCTAGTTATGATACTAGATCCATTCAACAATAGATCAAGAACACCTTGCTACTTGTCTCTCCTACTTTAGCATTAGACTTATTGATAATTGAGAGTTAACCCCTCACATTGGCCATCAATAGGGGGGTTATTTTTGGTTGCATCAATCTAACGAGAAATTGAATAGTTAGGAGGGCCAAAGGGCCCTCCCATGAAGGGATTGACGCATACTAGATATAATCTAATTTTTCTAAGTGACTATTTGCAAGTTTAATTTCCATTCCATTGGTTATCTCTTGGAAAATTATTGTTTACCCTAGTTTTGCTTCTTAAATGGTGAATTATGTACCTTATTTATGTCAATTCACTATTTTGATTAAGTGATATTAACACATTTATTGTTCTTTCCTAACGCTTTTGTCAAGTATTTCTGTTCACAACTAAATAAAACTAACTAATAATGTGTTGTAGCATCTCTATGATAAAAGGTCTAACTCCGCTAGGTTTTATGAGTATCATTTTCCTCTTTAAATGAGACTAGAGGACCCCTAGATATTAGAGGAGCACATTCAAGTCCTTAGTAGATATTCCCATCATAATGGTTTGAATTCTAAACTTAGTGGCGTACTCCCATACAATATTCACATGCTTATGTTAAGAGTAGAACCAATGGATCCATTGGTCCTCTTCATACCAAATAGGAAAGAAGTTGGACTTAATGAGCCTTTTAAACACTTCCCACTTAGTTATTAGGGGATCACTCTCCAACAATGATTTTCCACCAAGTTTGGCATTGCTCTCTAACTCTAACAAGGAAATAGTAGTTTTTTCTCTTCTCTTGTGTTATGAGGAATCAAAATGGGCTTTTCACTATTGCAACCATTGATTTGGCTTAACATCATGAATCTCATCTTGATAGGGACTGATGTCCAATTTTGCTTCCACTTGAAAAAAGATTGGGAAGAGATGATGCTAGAACTTGGTCCCTTTTTCCCTAAATCCATTTCAATTTCCTTTCTAGTTCCTATTCATCTTTGATTTCTATTTTCTTTTCTAGATTTCTCAAATGATTCAATTTTCAAGTTAGAGCTACTAGACCACTTGAAAGGTGCAAACTTTCTCTCTAGCACTACCATTAACATTATAATGTTGTAAGAAATGTCATGACATGCTTCTAGCTTTTGAAATATCTCATTTGATTAATTCCTTGGATTGTTAATGCACTCATTGAATCATTGTGGGTAAGGTTTGGGACTTCTTTCCTTGAGCTAATTTTTGGATCCTACAATTTCCCACAAAAAGCATCGAAAGAGAACTATTGGGATACCAAAATCCTTTATAAATTTCCTTGGATGTTCCACTTAAATAGTTCCTTGAAATAAATCTTACATGTTTGAGCAAACTCTTAGGTATGCAATTATTTACTTAAGATTAAGATGTAATATTACCAAAATATTATATCAAATACTAAATAAGCCAAGAATAAAATAAAAGAAGCTAAACAAGTGATCACATCATTTGTACAATGAACTCAAGATGTATCCTAGGAAACTTAAAATGTGATCACCTATCTAGAAGGTGAGGACTATCCCTTGTACTTTTCTTCTCAAATATGAAATGGAAATACAAAAATAATGTGAACTTACTATGAAGTTTCCATTAACACTAAGATGCATGGTTGTGTTGATGTGGGAAAACTGAGCTTCAACTAAGAAGGGTACTCGCTATAATGTTCTAATTAGACCTCACATCATTTTGGATAAAAGACCCATTCAAATTTTGTTCCAATAGCTACCATTGAAAGTGAGAGTGCCGTGGTGTGAATATGCAACATGCAATACACAAAATGAACCTAAGATGAGTACCGAAAGCAAACTATTTTAACCTATCTTAGCTAGGGCCAAAGTAATCAAGGAAATAGATAATGAAACTACAAACCCTTACTTTCACTTTAGAAACAATTAACAACTCGCAAAAGAATAATTTGTCAAAAGAAAGATATAAACTTATAGTGATGAAGGTGACACAAAAACCATTGGAAAAATATTCACAACAAGTATATCGCATTGCACCAAAATTACTGCTCGAAACTAGCCCCAAGTGGTGCTTCTCATTAAAATTTTAGAAATAGTTCCATAAGTAAAAAAAATTAAGAACTTGTTCAACTGAGAACTCTTAGGTATATATAGCCAAGGAATTGCAGTTGTTTTTTGGGACTCGTTGACTTCCCATCGACAAGTACAACCTTGGAATCCCATAGTTTTGTCATTTTTTAAAAGTATAAATTTTATATTACGACCTAAAGAAAAATATTACACTCGGCCTTAAACCTTATTTTTAAAATGTGCAATCCACACTTCATGACAAAGCTATTATCACTACTCTCCTAAAAAGATTTTTTTTTCTAAAGTGACTTTGTATGTGGCTACATCTTGGGACAAGGGCACAATTTTTTCATATGTATGACCATGAAAGTGTAGGTTTTAACCCCATACAGAAATTACTTACATACGAATTCTAAAAACAGAAGATAAACAATGGCAAGAGCATAAAACATAAAACATATGTACACAGATTTTCCCCTAGATCCCAATACCAGAACTACCAAATTAATTTTTCATTATATTCCTTTCAATGTTACAATACATATATATACATGTCAAAGCATCCATAAACCCCAACCCATTAACCCTTGATTAGAACATAACCATAGTTCCCTTGACCGGATCTACAAAATGCCATTGGTAAAAAAACCATCATGCCCAAAACCATGTGTGAAAACCATGCACAAAACCATAGGTAGGTTCGCCCACCTAATATAGGGTCCAATTTTTTTTCCTCGGGGCGCTGCCTTGGACCCCATAGACAGGCTACCACTCCCCTTGTGACCCCCCTATTGTGCCCAGTGCAATGAACAAGGGGGCTATCACCCCCTCGCGCGTGGGGCTAGTCGTGGAAAGAATATAATAAACACCAAACATAAATAAATAATGAAATGCTATCCTTAGATGGGACGACTATATGCCCCTTCAAGATTGATTTGGTGACTCGAGGAGCCATTCCCATGGAGATCACTTTGGAATGTAGATATGCTCCTAGTTATGTTAGGACTTGTCACATTAGTTTTGGTTGCCCTGAATATCCAATACTATATAGCTTGCATCTTTCAATAAGCTTCTCTACAACTATGTGGAGACATGTGTAAATATCTATAAAATCATATATGTTAGTTTCTAGTTTTTTTCCCACTTTCTGGGAGTTGGTGAGAGTTGCATAGTTCATTTGATTTTACTTTTCTACCATTCTTAGGAGATTTATAGGTGCATTTATGTTCTCCTCTACCCGCATTTTTATATTATCCATGCATCCATGAATTCCTTGCAACTCAACATTCTTGGTTTTCACCATGTCTAATAATGGCAATAACTGACTAGAGAGTTCTTGGAATTCGTTCAAGTTAGTGCATAATTATCTTAGAGTGATTCCTAGATACTCCCATATTTCATTAGCATAGGTTGTGAATTTTATGATTCTTGTTTCTTCTACTTTCTAATGCTTCACTTCTTCTTATACATCTTTGATATTAGCTTTATATTCTTCTATTTATGTGGTTAGGTCTCTAATGTTTTGTTCAAAGTCCTGTGTGAATGCTACTCTCACTGAGGCCAAAGAAATAGGATCTCTCCTAGTGTCCATGATAAATGGTGTTTCTATGGTTACTTCGAGTGCTAGAAAAGTTAGAATGGAAGTCTCTTGCAAGATGGCTTCAATTTTCTTACTTTGCATTTATAAAAAGTGAAGCAGTCAAGGCTGGCCACTTTTTCATATTGAGGGCGTGAACTCACCCAATTATACCTCTCCCAAAGAAAAAAGGATTCGAGTTAAAGTGGAGCTAGAAGTATATTTATGTGGCCCAATGTCCAAAGGATAAATGTCCAAAGCTTCCTCCTAAGCCTTCTCTTCTTTCTCTATATTTATTCTTCATCTCACTTCGATTTCTCCACATCTTTTTTGATCCTCATTTGTTTATTCACTTATTTCTTTCTTTTTATTTTTCCTTTTATAGCTGCTACAAAACCTTCCTTTATTTCTCCCAAGTTACTTGAACCTAGAGGAATTGAGGGGCCCGCCTTCTAGAGTCAACCTAGAGATTTGTCTCCCAAACCCTAGTTAGAATCTGTAAGTGTGGTCATCCTTTTGATAACTTGAGATAGAGAAGGCTTTTGAACCTAATTGAGCTATGATGACCAATTTAGCAGTGAGGAGGAGCTCTAGCTCTAATCCTATGGTAGACAAATACCTCACTACATTAAGGTAACTCTTAGAGAGAGGTTATGTCTTGAGTTTGCTTGCAATTTTGAGTCTTTCTATGTTAGTGTAGCACTCCCTTGAACTTGCTGCTAACATTATAGTGCCTAGTAGACCCTTTAGCCAGTGCTATCATCTCACACTTGGTCTTGCATTTTTAGTGTCGAGCCTCCAAACTTAGTGTATCTCTCTCTTGGAATTTATTAAGCCTACTCCATAACACTCCTCTAACACTATGAGCAATGCTATAGGATTATAATTTTGTATTCAAGCCAAATCCCCTCCTCTTTAATCCTCCTTGCTACATCATTGAGCATCCAAACTGCGCCATAGAACCCAAATGACCCTTAGTGGAGCACTGTGGTTACTTTTTTCTCTCTCATGAACTCATCATTAGCCTTTTGTGCTTCCTTATAATGCATCACTAATCCTCTAAGGGGCACTGTAGTGCACCATGAGCCTTAGTGGAACAGTACAATGCTATTGGAAGGTTCAAGCAAGTATTAAAAAGTTAATTTTAATATTTTTTTTCTTGCTTTCAAGGTCTTGTCTTGAGCTTTCTCAAGGCACTTAAGTTAACACCATGTAAATTTTTCAATTTAATTAAGCAATTACTCAAATAATCAATGCAAAATCTATTGAGAAACCATTTAAAATGGCTCATATCACTCTCCCTTATCAAACACCATCTAGCCATATTATTCTTGTTTTCCCTAAATTTACTCAATGGAAAAGGGATTGTTGTCTTGTAGATCCTGCCTCACAGTAAATAAATGGTGGATATAATAAACGATAAAATACCCTAGATCTAATGCAAACTACTCCTTTCATACAATTGAAAAGACAAATATAGTGGCACACCTTCTTACCCTTGCATGTTGATGTAGGCTAAGGATCCAATCCAGCACTTGAATGTCCCACTCCTACTCAGAGATCCCTCTCTAGCTCCTTGGTCCTATCACCTATGCACAATTAAAAACATACAAGGACAATTTCTTTGCCTCCAAGAAGGGAAAATTAGTATGCAAAATACCTAATCACAATAAAAACATTATGATCTCATGAAAACATATCATATAGAGAGGAAATCATATTGATATTCCATATAAATGAAGAATACAATAATAAATTATACCTTTGGTGATGGGTACTCTGATTCGATTCCTTGACCTTCTTCCTTCCTTTACTTACTCATAGACTAGGGTCATATATGAAGCATGGAAGGACTTTCTAGTGGAAATATTCTAGCATAACAAGGTATTCTAATCACTTTCTCCTCCCTTCCACCCATGAAAGAGTCTCATCATATAGGCCATTCCTATATTTGGGAGGATGCATCTAAACACTTAGGGATGAGAGAAGTTAGAAACTCCCTCAATTATAGACCTCAAGCAAAATCATGACATCCTAGGTCAAAGTGATCATCTTGGGAAGGCTCAATTATAGAAAATTATGGATCCATCACTCCTCGTAAGAAGACATACTTTGTAGTTTCATGGATGTGTGACACAATGCACATTAGCATGGAGCAATGTTATAAATGATGATAGAAGTATGGGAGTGATGGGTTTTATAGACAAGAAAAAGTGAGGGCGGAAAGGAATGCATCCAAGGCATAAATTAAGGTTCCTCTCACTGCAATGGAGTGGAAATATAGTTATAACAGATGCCCCCTAATTAATGAGGTTAGAAGAGAAAGTGATGGTTGAAATGAATTAAAATAGTTATAAAAATGCAAGGAAAGAGTTGAGAATCAAGGAGCCAGATTGGAGAAACCTCGACAACCAATTCTCAATCATAGATAGATCATCCCTAAGGAGGGCATACCCATGCTTGACATAAAAAATAATTGAACATGGTCACCAAAACTATGCATTACAGATCCATGGCATGAAATGCTAACAAATGGCCATGAAAAAATACATAATGGATACATGTAATAAATCAAAAGATCATAGCCACCAACAAATACAATGTAGATCTATGTCAAAGTACACATCAATTGGACTATGGAAACAAAGAAGAGAAGTTCCCTAAAGTAGCCCTCAAAGGACATGATATGGTACAAACTCCAAAGAAACTTGAGAGGGGTGCCATATAACAAAGAGAGGTGCACAAACCCAAGGTATTCTACTCAATCCTAATGGTATGATTCTACAAAATGCAAATAAATGAGTAGATGCCGAGCATGGTGGAAACAATCTAATTGCTAATCATTGGGGTATATCATTAACAGATGTGAGGGGACCCAACAATGTTGCAAATGGACCCCAAGGTACCTAGCACAAACCACTGAGTGTAAATAAATGAGGTGATGTCAAACACTTATGGAATCAACTGATCAGGAGTTAATAAAGTAAACCCACTATTGATTACGAGGAAGCCTGCCATTGAGAATTGTAAGATCAAAGGTACTATTGATTCTATATTTATCTCCTGGATAATGAGGTGAGGTTGGAAGGAGAAGATCCATCAAATGAGTCGGCCTTAATGTATTCTCCATCAATCTACATAGAATAAACTGAGAGATGATGTAACTAGATGAATCCACCAAATACAACTAACAGAAAGTGTTGAAAATTCAGCAAGAAAATCTAGTTTTGACTATGCCTTGGTCAAACTAGATTAAAATTTGAATTTCGATTTCAACAAAATACTTGAAGTTAGTTAACTGAGGTGACATGGCTCTTGTCACTTAGTTAACTCAATAAATTCGAGTTGGGGAAGCTTGAGTTCAGTTATACATGACTGATTGCTAATTTGTAGCAATTTATTTTAGTTAATTTGAGTTATTGTCAGTTTAACTAGTTCTAAGTGTCAAAAGAACTAGTGGAGGACAAGTTGTGGAAGTGGAACTTCAATCAGACTTAGTGATCAACTATTTAATTGATCAATCAACCTAAAATAATTGTTGCATGGAGAGAATTCAGGTCACTCGATTGAGATGGATTCCAAGGCAATGTACTATCAGTTGTAGCATATTCCCATGTGTACAAGTGGGGCATGCAGTCAGAGATTGAACTAAGGCTATTGCAATTCCTTGGTGTGAAATTCCTAAAAAATAGGGGCAATTTCCCATGGGAACAACACAAGGAAATAGGATCTTGGGAAGGCTTGAAATTGGATAAGTGTTGGCCAGGTTCAACCAATTAGGAAGAGGGATAGACTATACACTTACAGGGTGTGCCCAGGCTTGAGAAAGAATTATATTTCTTCTCTATTATTTGATTAATGCAATATAGATAGTAAGGGGTTTTGAGTAGTTGCTTTCCCCTAGATAAATATTTGTGCATGTGTGATGTTTCCTTTTGCATGTCTATGATTCTTGTTTTATATGGTGAATTAACTTCCAAAGAATAGTAGAGTAGTTTCAAGTCTTGTGATTTAGTAAATTTCATGAGCAAGATTAAATCTACACACTAATTCCTACATCGTATCAGAGTGGGAATCAATGTAGAACAAAGATTTCGAAGTTGTCATTGCAGGGGGTTTGAAGTTGAAGATCAGGTTATAGGTTTTATTCAAGACTGAGACTATAGCTTTCAATGGACTATGGATTGAGTATTCCCTTGAGGGAAGCTCGAATTATGTTGCATGGAAGGATCACATGGAGGTAGTACTGGAGGATAATGGGTTGAAGGAATTCATTGATAATGATATTTTGAAACCAACAACATCTGATGCAAGGGATCTAACAGAATGAAATAAGTGTGTTTCTAAGGTGAAGAGGATCATATTGGAGGGAGTATGATACCATATTGTCTCTAATCTCCATGGGAAAGAGATTTCGTATGCAATATGGAAAGCACTGACAGATTTGTTCCATAATAGTAGTGACCAAAGGAAATTGGCACTCAAGAACAAGCTTCGAAATATCAATATGCATAGTAATAAGACCATCCCATAGTATCAAAGTAGGTTCACACAGTGTCGTGATGAACTTGGTTAAGTTGGTGTTACTATAGAAGAGGATTATTTGGTGAGGCTAGCCCTTCTAGGCCTTCCCAAGAGCTGGAACAACTATCAAGATTCGGTGAAAGGGAGGGAGCAACTACAAAATTGGAAATTCTTGTGGTCCAATTTGGTACAGGAGAAGATAAGGCAGAACACCAGAGACGAGACCTCATCCAAGGGTGAGGATGAGGAGAAATGTGTCTTGGATGGAAAGACAAAGAAAGGGAAAGGGAAGAAATACCAATCCAAAGCAGAATCTAGTCAAGGGGGAAAGAATAAATACTTGTCTAAAATCAAGTGCGTTCAATGTCATGAACTGAAACACTATGCCACGAAGTGTCCACACAAGAAAGCAGGAAATGAGCCCTTGGGAGGAGCGACAGGTGAAGATTTGGCTTCACAATTTGAGTTGGAATTCACCCTCATGGCATGCATGGAAAACAAAGTGATGGCTAGTGTGTGGTATCTGGATAGTGGTGCCTCATTCCACATGATGGGGAACAAATAATTTTTCAGTGACTTGGAGGAGAAGGATATCCAGATGCAAATCAATATGGGAGATTATGGAAGGTATAATGTGACCAATATTGGTACAGTTACTTTTCAAAGGGAGTTTGGTTCCCCTCTCAGGTTCAAGGATGTGATGTTCGTACAGTGTCTGAAGAAGAATATAGTTTCCGTAGCTATGTTGGAAGACCGTCACTACGATGTGATATTACAAAAAGGAAAGGATTTCCTGAGACACATCGTCACGGGACAAGTGAAGAAGATTGGGGTTCGAGTGAAGAACCTCTACAAATTAGACGTGGAAGACTGTGCAACATTGAGCACAAAAGGAGAGATGCTGCAGATCTGAGATTTCGACGAATTATGGGATATAAGACTTGGCCATTTTCATCTTGGTGCTTTGAAGATTATGCAACAGATTTACACAGGCCTCCCCAAAGGAGCACTAGAATAGCGAGATACATGCAAAGGGTGTACGTTGTGGAATTACAAAAAATCCACCTTCAATGATCGGGACAGCAAGGCGCATGCAGTCCTTGAAAGGATCCATTCTAATGTCTGTGGACCTTTCTTGACAACCTCCACTTCCAAGCATAGGTATTATGTTATATTTGTAGATTATTTCTCACGGAAGTGATGGATATACTTCATGCAAAAGAAATACTATACATTCTCCAAATTTGTTGAATTTAAAGCACTTGTTGAGAAGGAAACTGGCAAGAAAGTGAAGGCTCTCAGGAGCGATAAAAGATGTCAGTGCATGTAGAATGAGTTTAAAAATTTATGTGCAAAGGAAGTTATTCAATGAGAGTTGACAACACCCTATAACCCACAACAAAATGGAGTGGCTGAGAGGAAAAACATAAGTATTGTTGGAGCAGCAAGGGCGATGTTCCATGACCAAGGCCTACCACTACACTTTTGGGCTGAAGCATGCAACACAATGGTCCATTTGTAGAACATGAGTCCTCACAAGATTCTTGGCATGAGTACGCCGTAGGGATCTTTTTCAGGGAAGAAAACAGATGTGTCACACTTTAGGATCTTTGGATCATCGGTTTACTGTCAAGTTTCCAAGGAAGCAAAGAGAAAGATAGATCCAAAAATAAAGTAGGGCATATTTGTGGGGTACACAAATACACCTCACATTAAGAGGTCGGTGATCGGTGTGGATGACCGTCTCCTTCCCCAGAATGTAATGCTTAGTCTGCACAATGGAATACATCTCTTTATCATAGGTGGGGTACTTTTGAATTGTATCGGAAAATGTCTCACTATGATAGGCCATTGGATGCCCGTGCTAGGTGGGGACTACACCAATAGCATAGTCTGAGGCATCTGTATCGATTTCAAATGGTTGTTGCAGGTCTAGTAGTGTGAGTATCGGTGCATAGCAAAGGTGGTGCTTCAACTCAACGAATGCCTTCTGTTGGGACTCAGACCAAGAAAACTTTACTTTCTCCCAACCCTTAGTAATCTGTCTCAAAGGCCAAGTGATATGGGAGATTCTAAACAAGAACCTCTGATAAAAAATTACAAGCCCCAAAAAGTTGCAAAGCTCCGTTAGAGTGGTCGGGGCTGGTCAATCCTGAATGACTTGGATCTTAGTCAAATTCACATGCATGCCACACTCATCTATGATGTAACCCAGATATTGTACCTAACACATGCCAAAGGTAAATTTCTCTAAGTTGGCACATAGTTTGTGTTGTTGAAGCATTTGAAGGACCTACCGAATGTGTTGCAAGTGTTCTTCCCAACTCTTACTGAAGATGAGGATGTCTTCCAAATAAAAAACCACGAAGGAGTTGGTGAAGGGCCACAAGATGTCACTCATTAGCTTCATAAAAGTAGTAGGGGCATTTGTTAAACCAAAGGGCATAAGCAACTATTCAAAAATGCATTCCTTGGATATGAAGGTGGTATTCCATAAATCTGTGGGCTCTATTGGAACCTAGTGATAGCCAGACTTCAGATTGATCTTGCTAAAATAATTGCCCCCCTTGAGTTGGTCCAGAAGGTCATCAATCCGTGGGATTGGAAACCTATTCCTTACAATGATTTTGTTTGGTGTCTGATAATCAATTTAAAGCCTCCAGGTCCCATCCTTCTTTTGTACAATTACAATCGAACTCCCACAAGGCGAGGAACTTGGTCGTATGTGCCCTTTTTGAAGCAACTCCTAGATTTTCCACTTGATCTCTTCATTTTCCAAAATGAAGCAGTGATATATCATCCCTTTGGGTAGAGGTGCTCTAGGGGCCAGATCAATTGAATGCTTGACTTGACAGTGCAAGGGTACCCCTGTGGGTGAGGAGAAGATGTCTTTGTATTCTTCCACGACTATATCCACCTGCTTCTGCTGCATGGAGGAACCCCTCCTGGGTTTTATCACAAAATCAGCTCTTGATAGGCTGCTGATTAGGTAGACCTTGTGTAACTCTTTCAAACCAACTTTTGGCTGAGGCTTAGCCTCCTCAACCTGAGAGGGCTCTCTCACTAGGTTAAAGATTTTGATAAAGATTAGATGGCTAACTCTATGAAACAAGAGAAAAACATGAATGGTTGAACATGATCAGTAAACATCCATTGGGCTATGGAGTCAAAGTGTGTTTCAGTACAACAGCAAGATCAATTTCACATGGAAGTCAGGGCATAGAGGGTTTTAACATAAAAGAAAAACAGAGATATAATATAGAGAACACAGCCTACAAACACATGAAGGAAGTTAGAGCATCATCAATGAAATCTAAGTAACATGTGTTTATATCACTGCAAGTAAGTATATGAAGGAAGCCATGAGGAAAATCAAACATTAAAACCCTTGCTGAATCCTGAGTAGTGAAAGCAACTCTTTGTATAAACCTGAAAACATACAGTCACATACAATAACACAATGTGCTTGTTTCTTTGAAAATTGCCCACCCAAGCGCATTACATCTCTTGTCATATATAGATTTCATTACAAGCTTGGATTCCTTCCTCCATCATGAGGGGAATTTGAATTTTCCATCAGTGACACCTATTCTAACCATAAAACATACCTTTAAATGCATTTGACAGCTAACTAGCAGTCCTAGAGACCTAATACAACTAGGAGTGTAACTCCTTATTATGACTAAACCACCTCAAATAAACATTAAATGCATTCTTTGACAACTGCAACCTCATGAAATCGAATTTGATGAAGCCTCCCACGTTGTCACCTGACTGCTGATGACAAACCCTAGAAATTAGGGAACATGTTTCCCTGTTTTTAGGTTTAGGATCCTTGAAAGTTGGCACGTGGGACAGAGCCTTTATCTCCTCATCCATGACACATTTTTCGAAACTGAAGGAGGTTTTTGTATTCCATGATGTCTAGAACAAAAACCTCTCTTGGTTTTTTAAAAAACTTCTCCAGCTGTCCAGAATCTGTCCTTGAAAAACACGTGTAAAACAGGAAAAATCCGTTTTCTGAAATTAGGGTCTCAATGAAAGCTTAGTATCTCCCAACTGAAAACACTTATGAAGAAAGTGAGATAGGTTATTGTAGTTGGAGAGTTTATGAAGAGAAAACTCCCTCATAATTCCAAAATAAGTTTTCCTGTAACCAGAAACTGATCTTGAAAAAGACTGCTAAAACCAGAAGACAAAACTGCACCTACAGCAGTTTCGTAGTGCAAGTTTAACCATAAATTTCTCCCACCTCAGAACGAATTTGAAGAAACTGAAAGAGGTTTTTGTAGTTCAGTATGTCAGGAAACCTTCTAGAAGTTGACTAGTAAAAACAGTTTTTTCTGCTGAAACAGGCTGCTTCAGGGGTTTCGTAGCGCGCTACGAAAACTCCTAGTTCAGTGATTTCGTAGCGCAAAACTAGTTTTTTACACTGTCTGCGCTACGAAAACATGGATTCATAGCAAGTTTCAATTTTTTTTCAAAATGGCTAAACACATGACTTTCAAAACATGATATGAGATCCATAAAGTGTAAAACAAGGTTGTTGAGCTTTATTTGATGATGGAAATAAGACTCTAACCTTATGACTTATACTCTTAAAACCATAAAAGCGACTTAACCACCATCTAACATTATGACTTAGGAACAAATGTAAAATGAAAACCTTGACACAAGCTTGACACATGGAAATAATTTGTGATGTGGGACCAGTGATGGGCAAGAACAGAGTGTTGACCCTATTTGACCATACCAACAAGACTCTTTTCTAGATCTTAGACACTAAAGCAACCATGGAGAGACTAGACCAAGGCTAACACCAATCCTTTGGAATAGAACTGATGCTTCAAATTTATAAATCATTTCTTAAGTGATAACACCGGGGGCCATGGATGTGGCTAAAATATTCCCCTTACTTTGAGAGCAAATCAGAAAGAAAACAAATTTACTAGTCTGGGAGATGATCTTACTACATTTTTTGGCAAAGATCAAAGCGATTGCGGTAGGCGGGGCTACCTCTGGTATCGTGTATAACTTATTACCCAAATAAATAATAACGAAGCTAGCTCTAGACTCATATACAACATGTTGCTTCCACAAGTATGGTTGTCCTAATAATACATCACAAACTTCAAGAGGAGAAACATCACACAGTACCTCATATGTGAAGGGCTTGATGCTGTAGGGAAGGCAACATTATTGGTTGACGCAGAGATCTCTTCCTTGGTGAAGCCACCAGATGGTGTATGGTTGTGGATGTGATGTAATCGGTAGGCCCAACCGCTTCACAACCTCTGCTGAAATGAGGTTCTTTTGGCTTCCACTGTCGACAATGAATTGTAGTAGAGAACACTTCACCCACATCTATGAGTGGAATAGGCGTCCCCCCTCCTCTGGATCTTTAGGCTTAATCTTCTGGATCTTGGTGGTAACCATAGTGGCACTGGGTTTTGTGTCAATGATATTCTTCCCTTTTTCATTCCCCTTGTCGGGTTCTGACTCAGAGTCAAAACATGCGTCTGATTCAGAAGCCTTCAGCTCGGCCACCAATGACTGCTTGGCTCGACACTCACTTGTGTTGTGAGTGGAGCTCTTATGGAACTCACACCACTTTCCTGTGTCCTTATTTGTCTTTGTGGTGTTATTCTTTTCTTGTGGCTTTGTCGGGTTATCCTGGGTCACCCCACGTTGGCTCTATCCTTTGCTTTGTGGTTTTGGGGCACCTTTCCCTCGCTTTAGATTCACAGATCCAAAGTCCCACTTTTTCTGTTTAAATTTCTGCTTAACCTTGACAGTGTATGGGTATGTCGTGCCGAGCGAGGAGATGTCTAGGAACTCCATCTCGTCATGGATGTACCTATGTAGATAGTCGCGGTACTTGAGTACCAAATTCCACTCATAATCCTTGATACCCAACTTCGTGCGAAGGGTATGAAAGAATTGGTAAACTCCGACACGTCTTGGTCCCTTCCCTATCGCAACGTGGTCCACTTTCTGTATTTATCCTCATATCTCCCAATAGGGTAGTACTGCTCCTTAATGGCATCCTGGAATGAATTCTAAGTGGGTGCGGCTTAAAATAGTGAGGGTGTACTTTCGTCCTTCTTCTCACAGTAGGTTTCCCACCAGTCCTTGACGTGGAAGGTAGCTTTGAGAAGTGAAAAAGTAATATTTTCCTCGCTAGAAAAATCTTGAACAAAAAAATATCCTTCTAGCAAATTTAACCATTTATGTACGATGTCCACATCTATCTGACCTTCAAATATGGGGATGTCAAAGCTAACTTTTACCTTAAAGGGTGTGGCACTTCTAGAGTAGTTGCTGGAAGGAAATGCGTTGCCTTTGGGTAGCCGTCGAAGGATCTGGGCAAAGTTTTCCATCATCGCGTTCCTCTACCGCTCGAGGGCTTCTTCGAGCAAGATTTTGAAAGGATATACTGCCTCCTCATCTTTCTTCTCTTTCACCATGGGAAGTCATGGGGATTTGCGAGGTTGGTCTTACAAAGGTTCGACGAGTTCAATCCCTAACTCCTTATGTCCTGACCTCATTGGGGACATGCAAAGAAAAACAAAGAAAGAGAAGTGGTGGGGGTCCAAGTGGAATAGGTGGGTGGCCACCAACATCCACCTAGATCATGGTGGCATAGACCAGATCAAGCCACCTTCTAATATTTAATTTGTGAGATGTTATTGGAGGTGGTGGGTAAAGGATGGTGCTCACCCCCCTATCACATGGAAGAGATAATCCTGATTGCTTAAACACATGATAGAGAATGTTGAGGAGAGGGATATGATCACAACTAAAGAGAACAGGCTCTCTAGTTTGTTGGTTGGTTTTTCTGGTATGTGAACTCTCTCTCACTGGGTTGGCACTCACTACTAATTTTTGGAGCATGAGTAAGTCATTGGGAATTGGAATTTGAATGTAAAGTGGTGTCTAAGTTTGTCTTCAAAACCCTATACATGAGTTAAATCCTTGTGAACCTTGGTTAATACCTGTTAATTATGTGAGGCCACTAGACTGTGTAGTCTAAGCTAGTGTGGTCAATGGGAGGCTTAGTGGATGACTAAATCACTGTGGTTGCCATCATATAGCTAATAAACCACCTGGACAAGGAATTCTAGGTCACTATGGTGCTTTCTTAGTAGCTGATAAACCACTTGGATAGTGGATTGCAGACTCTTGTGGTGCTTGCTATGGAAAGACGACTAATAAACCACATAGACATTGGATTCCAACTCTTGATACTGAACATTAACCCATCTAAACCATGGGTGAATACCTATGAATGAACTTGAAGGTAGGGTGGGTCGCTATGGTACTTATTGCTAAGAAACAACTGATAAACCACCTTAGTTCTTACTATACATATAGTTGATAAACCACCTTAGTGATTTCTATTAGATGGAAGTTCATAAACCACTTGGAGAGTGGAATCCATACTCCAAGTGTTAAACCAAACCTTTGGTGTGAATTCTTTGAGCAAGCATCTCCTTAGACATTGGATATGGCATAAGGGTGGTCAGATAGAAGAAAGTTATGATGTAGTTGGCCCATAGTTGGGTGGAGAGTGTAAGTCTCTCCTTTCTAACCAATTTGAGACACACAGATGCGTTTATTACATTTATATGTTTGAATAATTAACTATGATGTTCAATGCTTTACTTCTGACTGCTATGAGATCTAGTATGTTTATGAATGTTAATGAATGTCTGGACTATGTTGTCCAATATTAAGTTCATGATTGATATGAGAAATTGTGTGTTTATGTGTGGTGAATTGATGTTCACAAATATTTGAACAAGTTTGATCAAATCACAAGGGAAGCGATGGTAGTTTGTTAAACATTTTGTTGAATTGATGAAATGAACACCATTTATGAAATAACACATTTTCTTTATAAAATTCGTTCAATGGTGCACAAGAGATTAATTAATAATCATATTAATTAGAAAATTTAATGAAATTTTAATCAATGTTTAATCAAAGTTTAATCCATGTTTTAAATCTATCATCCCGATGGAAACAATACAGAGAAACAAGGCACCCAGGGGAAATGGTGCCATGAACATGATCTTGGGGGATAGCAATCTTGATGAAAATGGTAGTAGGGAACTGATCATAGGGAGATGTAGTACTAGCCTAGGGAGATGCAGTCATGGGGTATGTAACCCTAGTTAATAGGATAGTGGGGAAGTGACCTCAATGAATGTGGCATCATGGAGGTCATCTAGGGGAACATGGTACCAAGGGAGGTAGTCTCGGGGAATATCAACTCGGGGGAAGGTCATACCAAAAATGCAATACTAGGGAACTAAAAGGATGTGCTAATATTGATATGATGTGGGTGCCACATAGGGTCGTCAGTTCTTTGAACAAGTTTAGGCAGAGAGGCATCAAGGAAAAAAGGGTTCAACTTGACATGATGTGTACCAGATGGAGCCCACTAAGAAGTGGTCATCAGACAATCAATACTTGAAAGAGTTAAGAAAATATACAATATTCCCTGTGTCGATAGTCTAATACTGTCCTTCGGACATCGACCATTGGCCCTTAGCTAAACAATTAACACATTAATATACTAATTAACCTAATTTTCAATGACATGGGTTGCATGTGGACCCCACATGGTGGTGGCATGGAACCACATGGACTAGGAGTGGCTATGTGGGTGCTACGTGGAGATCCATTGATGACATGGCCTCTTTAATGGACTAACTTTATAAGGGGCAAAACTTTCAACTAGAGACTTGGATTTAGGTAAAAATTTATATCATCGAAAATATCTCGACGCGCTGAACATAATGGTAGCGGTAGTTTCAAAAATTGAAGAATTTAAGAAAAGTGGTTTTTGTAAGCCCATCTCCATATCAGACCTTGGATATCAGGTCAAAATGAGTAACATTCCCACATCCTAATATGGCATAAGGGGGTGGGAGGTGTTATAGGGGGCTTCTCTATCATTTTCAAGTCACTGGAACCTTGACAGAGGTCTTAAAACCTTTGTATGAGTGAATCTAGGTTATAATGACGGCTCTAAGAATTACAAACAAACCTTGGCGCGATTAGGGTTTATCCCTATAAGACTTTGAATGGGATTTATGGTGGTGGATCCATAAAAAACTCAGTGTGATCATTTCTGGTGGTGGCTCCAAAAATAAACTCCGACTTGGCTTGGCATATAGGGCCTCTCCATTGATGGTGGCTCCTCTACAAAGAAAAATGATGGCAACTTTATGAGTTTGGTGTATATTATAATTTTTTTGGTTTTTGTTTTTACTGCCTTATACTGTAGCTACTCCTTCTCTTAATAGTGAGATTGATCTACAACTCTCTCTTGGGTGTCTTAATGCAACAGGGGTTAGAGAAATACCAACACAAAGGTTCTTCCCTATATAACTCAATGAGGGCGGCTTACAACTTTGGCGGCCTCACTCAGGGTTCTCCTCTCATGGAAATTCTTTGTTAATGATTACAACACAAATGATGGCCCCTATAAAAAGAATTGATGGCAACTACCGCATCTTAACCATGTGCCGGGCATATTTACGGATCAACTCCAGACAAACATAAAAACTCCAATACAAAAAAAGATATTCAACACAACATCCCTTTTTGGGGGCTCTCTTTAGCTTGATGGATCAAGCAACGATTTTGATACCATGTCGTAATTTAAGAGGAAGAGAAAAATCACAACAAAACACAGGGTTACCCTGATTGAAAAACCAATGGAGCTTCGCAATCCTTCTCACATTAAGAGACCACTTTTCCACACCACACCAAAACTGGTTACATAGAGAATATAAAAAAACTACTTGTTTAACTCAATCTAACACCTTGTTTGTTATCGTCTAACTCATCATTACAATCTAATACTCATGTATTGAATGCACTACAATACTAAAACTATTGACTAAATAAACTACCTAATAGCTGGAATCTAACATGTTTGAATTTTATTGTTGTTTGAAATGTTAGAATCCTCCCAAAGTCTTATTTAAAAGTGTCTTCAATATTTTTTTTATTATATATAAGTTCATCCCGAAGTTAACTCATAAAAAAATCTAAAATTGAATGCTCCTCTTTAAAATACATTATAGTTAATGGGTTGGTCCAAGCTATTTGAAAACTTCTTAAAATGATTTAACATAATTTATAAAATATTTGAAACTATATAAATAGTGACTACACATCATTGCATCAAATCATTGATTAGTTTGACAATAAGAATGAACATGATCGAATATATATAATTAATATTATTTGGTCAAACATATTTTATGATCAAACACTATTATAAACATAACATGTAGTTTTCTCTATTTTAATGATTTTTTCCCTTAACTCAATATTCCTCTCTTCTGATGGGGTTTTCCCCTTAACAGCCTCATTATTTCTCTCTTTTGATGGTTTTCCCCTTAACAACCTCACTATGAGATTTTTGATGATAATAATGATTGTATATTTTAATTATTTTACCCTGATACCCAAGATAAAAAATTATTGCCAGTGCCAAGTGTAGTCTTCCAACTAAATGATTTGCACGAGCCACCAAGGATTGGGCATTGGACGTTGTGTTATGGTGTGATCTATGCCTTTGAATGCACCTTGGATTAATTCGGAGTTCAGCAATCAAGTATGCCCCCTCCTTTTCACTCATCGTTTGTCCCCTCCTTTTCACTCATCGTTCCTGCTTGCATTGGATTCATGAGCGAGTTGGCTATTATTGTCCTGGTTAAAGTTTACAACTAGTTCCCCATCACTCGATTAGAAAGTTAACCAACACCCAGTTATAGCCTGTCAATCTTGCCATACGCATGTATCCTAAAGTCATTTTCAAGGAGATGGAGAATGGGAGAAATAAAGAGAATGAGAATGGGAGAAATGAAGAGAATGAAGGGATTAACTTTCTAATCTCTGTTTTAGTAGAGTGCCCCCATTAACTGTCAATTGTAGGAGTTATTAGGTTGATTATCACTTGTATCTCTCGGCGTTAGTGGAAGGGCCAACCAACACTATTAGCAACCAAATAAGTGAAGTAATTCTAGGGTTGTTTACTATTAATTCCCATAAAGTCAAGAGCACATACCACTCATGAGACTTTGGCTAAGGAAAATGGAAATAAATAAAAGCAATAGAAAAGATGGAAACCAAGTAACGACAAATTATGTCCAGAGAAATTTTGACCAGAGAGAGTCTAAATAAAGATGATAATAATAAAGGAAAAAAAAACAAAGAAAAAATAAAGAGACCTTTTGTCTAGTATTTTTGTGAATTTTTATTTTAGTTTTATTTACGTATAAAAGTGTTAGGGGAAAAGATGAAAGATGGAACTTGCCATAAAGAAATGAATTCTTAGTCTTACATGCAAAATCCATAATGTCAGGGAAAACATGTAGGGAATGCTAGTTCCTACAATGCTACTAGGTGTAATTGGAAGGCATACCAAGATTCATAAGTATTGGTTACTAATTTGAGAACATGCCAAAGTTTCAAATCAACAGTGTATTGAAGTCAAAAACCGCAAACGCTTACGCACATCAAGGGTTGGAGGTGAAGTTTCAATCGAAGTTTCAGGCATGGGTTTTTGATTTGACAAAGGATCATGACAATCAGAGATAACAAGGTTCAAGAGTAGTCATCATAAACTAGATTTGTTATCCCTTCAATATCCCGAGAGTCATCACCATTTATGTAATGATTTTGAAGCTAAAATGTTGGGTTGGAGAATATGGAAAATACTTTGAACTCATTTTCATCATCAAGAGAGATGGACCAAAGCTATCAATCTCAAGTTCCTTTTACTTATTTTGACAAACAAATGATGAGTAAAAGCTTTTTCAAAGTCATAAGCTTGGCCAAAATTTTAGAGAAAGAAACTCACCATCCATATCAAGACTCCCCTTTTCATTAATGATATAATCATGAAATACCTCATCATCAAGAAAAGTAATGGCTTAAGTAATAGTTCCTTTGCCTTCATGCATAATTTGCTGGTCATCATGATAGGGGTACAAGTGCGATGATCAAGTTTGATGAGGAATCTATAGTGATCCTCATAATCAATCTGCTCAGTAGGATCCATGACAAAGTGTAAAACTTAGCAAGAATATAATGCACATAAAGATAAAAAATTAAAAAATAAAAATAAAACGAGGAAAAATGTGCTTAGTGGAGTTACTAGATTATGTTGACGCATAAAAGGTAATCACATAATTGACATATTGAACCTTTTGTGAGGCGAAGTTAGAGAGAGGTGGGAATGATCAACAAAGCTTACAACCCTTGAAATGAATCAAGTTTATGATGGAGAGTCATGCAACTTAATCCTTTAGCTTTGTTTGTGAGTGAGACAAGTCTACAATGAAGAGTCATGCAACTCTGGTAAGAAACTATGAAAATGAATAAAGACAATGATGAATGTTCATGCTATCTAATCATCTCATGATCAATGGAAATCATCTATCATGCATCAAAGAATGTGTGTTAAGTGGTATGAATATACATGTGTCATTTTGCATGTATTAAATCATCAAACCTCACATAATATAAATGTATTTACCCTTCTTTGTGCCTTTGTGTACAATATGAGATAAGCAAGATGGAATGTAACAAAAATACACCATTTGAAACTCAACTTCTATACATGTGATTCTGGAGTTTCACTTCACAACTTATGAATGGAAAAGTTTCCCTAAAAGATGAAAGTAAGCTATCTTAATTTAGAAAACAACTAAACAAATCAATATAAAATTCACTTATACTATCTTCCAAATTGTGAACGAAATTCATTAATTTAAATAGAAACAACAATAAATTGCATATCGTGATATTTAATCTTAATTAATAAAAGTTGAAGCATTGAAATAACTCCTCTTTAATTTTAACCACATGAAACCTGATGCACGAATTAGATCATCCATATCCCATACTAGACGAGGTTATGTCATATTTGCATTGTGTAAAATGTGACAAAATGTATCAACAAATACTCAATACTCAAAGAACATGATATACTAAAATGACTTTCTCTTTCTCTGATTTCAAGCCTATTTCATTATGTTTACAAGATGGCATCTAAATCCCTTGCTAACATAATTAAGAATATTTTATCACCTCACATCTCTTTGGAGAAGTTTGGTTTCTTGTCTAATAGGCGGATCCAAGATGCCATTGCAATTGCACAAGAGTGCATTCATTCGATTAAGACGAAGAAACTAAACACATGTCTCATAAAGTTTGACCTGCAAAGGGCTTTTGACTATGTGGATTGGGAATTCCTCACACTAATTTTATATAAGATTGGCTTCAAGCATAGACATGTTCAATGGATTTTGGCCTGCATATCATTTGCGTCTATGGTTGTCCTCATTAATGGTGCGCCTTCCCAATTCTTCAAAACTCATCGAGGCCTCAGACAAGGATGTGCACTATCGCCTCTTTTGTTTATATTAGTAATGGAAGCACTTAGTAGAGGTATCAAGAATAAAGCTGATGCAAGGGCCATCGTGGGATGCAAACTCGCTAGAGGTTGTAACATAACCCACCTAATGTTTGTGGATGATGTATTGTGCGCTGGAGAAGCCAAACTCTCTGTGTGGGTAACTTTTCATAAGATTTTTGGAGACTTCAACAAAGCTTCTGGCCTCATAATTAACCAAGAAAAAACAGAGTTGATTTCTGACTCAGTTGATTCCTCGGTGATGACTGAAGTTGCTGATATGTTTGGAGTCAAAATCATACACGTCTGGGGGTTTCAAATATCTTGGTTGCAGATTAAAGCCTAACAAGTATTCCATTTTGGACTGGGATTAGCTTATTTCTAAATTCAACAAAAAATTGTCTAGCTAGGACAAGAGATGGCTCTCCTTGGGTGGAAGAGTGATAATGATTAAGGCTGTCCTGATAAGCATTTCTGTTTATTGGATGCACCTCTTCCATATTCCTCAAGCTATCATCAACAAAATTGACTCCATCATTGCCAAGTTTCTTTGGTCTGGAGTGGGTGCTGCGTGGAAGTATCATCTAACGGGCATGTAGAATATTGCGAGGTTTGTCATGAAAGGTGGATGGGGTATCATTGATTCCTGCAGTTTTAATTTGGCTCTACTGGTGGCAAGCATATGGAGGCTTTTCTTCGTGAAGGGGCCTTGGCAAAAGATCATGTTCGGGAAATATATCAAGCAGACAAGATTGGAGAAGTGGATTGCTGGCAGATCGTACTTTTGGAGGAATTGGTGGTTGAATGGGAAAGGTATCGTAGCATGCTCTACATGGATGTACTGGTGTGGGGTGGACACCACGGGAATGACCAGATTTCGGTCAAGGAAGCATATGAACATATTACCTCCACTTCCCAAATACTACCCTTCTTTGACATTACCTCTATGTTCTGGAAGTGGGATGCCCCCTTGAAGATAAAGTGCTTCTCATGGCTTTCCATTCACAACCGCATACTAACTTGGGACAATCTTCTTAGAAGAGGCTTCATTGGTCCTGGATGGTGCTGCATGTGTAGACAATACTCCGAGGACTACCTCCACCTGTTTATTCGTTGCCCCTTTGCTGTTGAGATTTGGGCTGGGGTTGCCACAATTTTGGGTGTCCCACAGATGCACCCTCTATTCTCGAATGTTTCCGATTATGGAACTTCAGAGCTAAAGCTCATAGAACTCTTCCCCTCTATGTACTTTGGGGGATCTGGCGCGCTAGGAATGCTCTGATTTTCGAAGGCATTTAGCTAGCGACATTGACCACTGCCATGGACATTGCTGCTTATTTCATGGAAATTGGTCCCTGGACTCCGAAGCACTCTCTTCGGACTGTCTCATATGTCGATCTGACTGACATCTACCCTATCTGCTTCTTTGATGGTGCCTCCTCTGAAGGGACTTGTGGATGCAGTGTCTCACTTCATTTAGACCCTGTTGTTTGATATCATTTCTTGTGGCACGGTGGTTGGGGGCAGGGATGGAATTTGACGGGCATTTTGCCCGTCATAAGGCTTTTTGAACGTATTTGACAGCTGGAATTTGTCCATGCCCGTTTTGATTGACGTGCCCAGAAGAGTAAACAACATTTTTTTGACGTTTCAAATTTTTTCCAAAACGTTCTTATGCCTAGGGTTTTGAAAAACGTTATTCCCTTATCTCAAAGCCTGCAGGGCCGTCACACACACTGTTTCCTTCCTTTTGCGTGAAACTCTTGGCTGCATGAGGCAAGTAGCTCAACGAATTGTGGAAATTTCAAGAGGGCGGAGGCTGTCAAATTAGCATGTGGGAGGAACGAAATTAGCATGTGGGAGCAACCAATGGCCATAGCTATTTTTTCTGAAATTTCTTAAGTCTCGTCCCCAATAGCAGCGAATTTTTCGCTCAGTCAGAGATTTAGTTTTTTTTTTTGTAGAGAATGGGCAATTCCCTTTTAGCCGAAGATTTTTTCTCTGGGAAAATTTGGAATCTTTCCCTGGATGATTTCGAAGATCTGTGCATGCCACTGCATGGTCTCCCTGTCTTTTACCCAATGAATGTGGCCCGTGGGCTTGTTTTCTTTGTACAGTTCATGATTCACAGTGCACACTCTCTCTCAACGCATTGCCCATTCAAACTTACGCCTGTCGCCCAGCTCAAGATTGGCTCCAAGGAAACTGCGAGGAAATTACAAATTGGTGCTTCAAAGTTCAGGTTAGTGATTGATTTTTTATTCTTCAAACACTGTGGGTCTACCGTCTGATTGTTGTTAGCTTTTAATTTTTTATTTCATAAATTTCACAAGAGTCTACCGTCTGATTGTTGCTAGCTTTTAATTTTTTATTAGCATTTTAAGGTATTGTAGTTGTTCACGATTCTCGATGGATTATTGTATTTTACAATAATTTTTTTTTCAAATCTTGCTCTAAAAATAATATATTATACTGTTGTATAGGAGACGACTAGATAACAGCAGAGTTTTAGAAATTGGTACGAGAGAAACCCACTGTGATTTTGAAACCATGCAGCTCCGTAACTTGTAAGCTTTATTAATAAGCGCTAAGGTTTTCTTTTATGGTGCAGCGCAGTTTTTATGCCCAAAAGTTTTGACCACATAATGTTTCTATGCCCCGTTATGCACTTTTCCTTTCATTAACCCGTTAATTCTTCGATTATAAGTACTTACAGAAGGATGAAAGATTATAGAACTTAGTTATGGACAAAAATACAATGGGAAACATACTCCGCAATCGGGAGATATAACTGTGTGGAATTTGACTTCCTTACTCAATTTGGATCAATGGGATTTCATTACACGTTATACTTTTTTCAGATTGTCCTAAAAATAGGAACTTGTTCTAAAAAACAACACGGATTTGTTTCAGCAAATTTACATAAACTGTTCTTGAAAAAACATGCTATCATTTAACAGTTTTCCACAAAAAAATACTTTCAGTAAACAGTTCTTCAAAAAAAAACACAATTTCTCCATGCAAACATTCCCATGCTGCCATTTAATTGCTTTCAAAATTTATGCCTGTACTGGAGAATTTATTGTGCCCAAAACTACCGTAAAAAAATTAAATTCAATAAGAACAACCGAAATTTGACTTTGAAAACTATGTGTATGACACTCATTTCATTTTACTCCCACCATCATACCAATGTCGATGCGACATCCAGGTAGAGGAAACAGAGAGCCCATACATCAGCCAAACGAAACTATCATTAAATATAAATTATTAAATAATCTAGACACTGAAAAACTATTTAGATATCTTCTATATTATTGATCAGATCATGTATTGAATTAAAAATATTTCGAGATTATTAAATCTTGACTATTCATAATTTAAAAATATGAAATTCTTTAAACCCAAGTCAATATAGACGAAGCCTTCTGCATAATTATCAATTTAAAAAACAAATAAAAATACATCAATGATTAAATCACTATCGGAAACAGTGTTTTGGACAATCTGAAATTGTAAGTTCCATGCATGAATGAAAAAAGAAAAATCTGAAGACAGGCCGCAGTCGATGTTGTGTTTGGAACTGAGGGAGTTGAGTGGCATCGTGGATTTAAAAATGAACAAGGCATGTCTTAGTCCAGGATTAAACAGCCAATCGTGCACATCCCATAAGATTTGAACACGAACTCCTTCTACATAAATAGTATCGTTGCCCCTGAATTTCCAGGGCAATTGATTCACTTCCAGCAGGGTTGGAATTTCGATTTGAACTTTATATATATTAGTGTTTTATATATTTTTAATATTGACTTTATTGTTTTAATTTAATAAAATTGTAATAATTGATTTTTTCTAACTTAATATTTTTTATTAATAATAATTATTATTAAAATTATATATTTAAAATTATATATATATATTTTGTTTATAAATAGTATATAGAAAATAATATAATCAACCTAAATTATATTTTGTTTTAGAGAAAATAGGAGGTGGTTCAAAAAATATGGAATTGTTATATATTATGTTATATATATATATATATGAGGATCTAATAAAATGTTGATAATTCTATAAAAAAAAATATTTCAAATTTAAGATTACAATTATATGTAAGATTTAACAATATTATTAAGATGTTGAAATGCTAAGAAAATTTAAAAGTTTAACTATATAGATTAATATTCAAAATCAAAGTTCAAATAAATATTAATGTAGATATAAGGATTTCAATTTTCAACATATAACAACTTCTTTAATTTGATATGCCTTTGTCTTTACTTCTTCTTCAAATAAATATTAATATAGATACGAGGATTTCAATATATAGCAACTTCCTTAATTTGATTACCCTTGTCTTTACTTGTTCTTCTTATTTTTCCATTCGAGTGCTTCCATCCTCTTCTAAGTCTTCACATCTTAGCTCAAACCTCTTCCTTAACCATTGCCCTTGTCTTTACTTGCTCTTCTTATTTTTCCATTGCAATGCTTCCATCCTCTTCTAAGTCTTCACATCTTAGCTCAAACCTCTTCCTTAACCATTTCCCTCGTCTTTACTTGCTCTTCTTATTTTTCCACGCCCAGTTCAAGATTGACTCCAAGAAAAGTTCAAGATTGACTCCAAGGAAACTGCTAGGAAACTGCAAATTTGCGCTTCAGGTTAGTGATTGATTTTTTTTTTCTTCAAACACTGTGGGTCTGATTGCTGCTACGTTTTAATTTTTGATTTAATAAGTAATTTAATTTTTTATTTCACAAGAGATTTGTATGTGTAACTGCTCACAACTCTTTAAAACAAGGGTTTATCATTATGCAGAATATGGTTTCTTGGCCTAGAAATTGACATTCCACTAAAAGTTTCTTTTGGTTTTCAAAAAACTTCTGGGTTTTTAAACTTATTTTACAGCGAATAAATCTGTTAAAACTTCAACCGACAGTGATAAAAACAAAAATTATTTTTTGTTTTTAAAAAGATTCTTGGCTAAATTATGTATGAGTGTTAATCGCCTTTGAGTGTTTTTATTTTTTGATTTTTGGATCTCTAACCCAATTTTCTTGACTTGCACTTGATTGGTTCTTAGATTACATTAGAATCATCTTGTGTTTGAAAATTCTCTTGTGTAGATCACATTTGCATAATTAGAATTCTCATTTTCAGAATATGAATGAAAAATGTGCATAGATTACATTTGCATACTTTTCAAATGAATTGTGCATAGATTACAATTGCATAGCTTACATTCTGAAAAATCAATCGTAGATTTAGATCAGCTTTCTTTGATTTCAATTTACATATTTTTATGCTTGTTTTTAACACATAAAAATAAAAAAATAAAAACTTTTTGGAATTGATTTGCATTAGTTTTTCTTGATGAAATTAGTGCATTAGAGAATTTGTTATATTTTCTCTTAGTGATCAATTTCTTGCATTGGTGGAAGTGAATGGAAACTCTCTCCTTACTTTAGTTAGGATTCATCGAATTGAAAATATTGCATTATCATATTCGATTGCATTCAGTTTTGGGTCGGGTCATAACACCATTGGTTTCATATCCATTTATCCTTTTGAGTAATAACAGCCTAAATAACACAGCGCTTAATTAAAATTCATCTAGTAATTTTTACATTTTTAGGGCTCTTTCCACCAATCTAGCTTAGGCTAGTATCTTGGAGTAGGGAGTAATTAACTCTCCAAGATAGTGAAACAAACAAGTAGCTGAATCTTGTGGTAGGAGATAAATTCCAATTGTTACATCTATGCTCTGGGAAAACTCCTCTTAAAGGAGAAGCACGAGATCATATCTGAACCAGTGTGGGAATCAATCCTTCCTCATTGGGAACGATAGAAGATATTCACGTATTAAAAATGGTAAACCTCGGATTAACCATTGTTGAGGAGCCTGGGGTCACTTGTTGGTAAACCTTGGATTATGTCAAGGAGCCTTCAAGGGGATTGAGCTTGTTACTCTGCCCTTGCGTGCGTATCGGATCGTAGACTGTTCCCCCAGGTATATTTGTTTCCGTTGGTAACCTTAGTGACCATATTCTATAAGATTCTTTCCTAAGGTGACGGTGGAGGGAAGATCCCACTGTACCTGGAGTAGACGTCGACTAGACTCACTTGGATTTTCTGGGGGGTTCTCTTCACTCGAGACGGTTTAGTGGAGAAACTTGTGCCAGTCTATTCATTAAGCAGGTTGTCAGGGTAACTGTTCCAACCGCCATTTCTGTATTGAATTCTGCGACGTTGGATTTCATCACCAACTAGTGTTTTCGGTACGGAAAGTTACTGTTTGTGTGTGGTTTGACTCCTAGATTTGATAGTGCGTGTTAATTTGTTTGTTTTTACTTTTAGAGACCATAGGTGTGAATTGTGAATTTTAATTGTTAGGTGTGAATTGTGAATTGTTAATTTTAGTTTTAAATTGTTAATAAAATTCACTGAAGTTGAATATAATGGCAAATGTTCCAGAATTTACCAACCAAGGAATCCCTCTTAACGAGAATCCTAGTACTTTTCCTTACTTTTGATTACGTTTGGAATTTTTTAAGATCATATATTTTGATGACTCATCCAGCAATAATCACAATTATGTTATTATTTATATGAAGTATGGAAACTATTATTTAGAACTTACATGGAGTAAAAGGAGTTTTCGCTTTATCCTAACCCTAAAATTGTGAGTGAAGTCATGACATTTATTATTTAAAATATAATTTTATTATATAAATTGATTCAAAATTTTAAAACTATTTAAAATATATTTTTATTATATAAATTGATTTTAAATTTTTAAAAACTTTTAATTAAAACGGTTTTATAAATTATACCACTCAAATTTATAATTTAATACTATTTCAACCAAAAGTTAAGAAGGAATGTATTATCCAACAAGGAATATATTAGCCCTCTCAGGATGACTCAAAATCTGATTTTTCGCAAAATTTGGATAACTACATGTATGCTACTGTGAATTGATTTTTTTTCCTTAAGAAGTCTATTGTGTAAGGAAGTGGGCTTCCGTCGGATAATCCATTAACTTTACTAGAAAGTAAAGGGCTTTATTGTTTTCATTAATCTGATAATTCCCCCAATGAGACACATGTGACAATCAACATCTTTCACTGTCACAAGATTCCACTTGTCCAAAAACACTTTCCTAGGAAATTGCATCTTCATTCGTGAGTCATGACTCTCATATAATCCGTCTTCTACCATCTTCTTATCAAAATCCTACTACAGTTTATCTACTAATAGCCACACTATCTCAGGAAAAATGGAATACTCTATTCCTAAGTTTTAACTTATAACCTTTTAGGGAGAACACTAGATTTAAAATAATTAACCAAAATCGTGCTCCATTTTGACTGCTAAAAACAAGGCCTTCTCACGCACAATGGGATAACCGACACACTTGGCGATACTAAAAGCGAACATAAATCGAAGCTTTACCATAATTAGAGTTCCTTTGAAATCGAAGCCTAAATTGATGTCACATGATTTAGATTAGATGGTGACATGGTGCATTGTTAAGGCATTTTTTTGTGGTAGGATTTTAAGTTTCTAAGAGTTCTATTTGTAGATATAAAGTTATTTTTTTTGTAAGTTTTTTAAATTATTAATTTATTGTTATTGTTTTTCATGTAGGTACATTATTTAAATAGAAATGCCTCCAAAAAGAAAGGGTCAATCAACTATTAACAATTTTTATGGATATTCTAAGACATCAAAGACTTCTAATGTTAAAGATATTCCATCTATACCCGATTTGAATGATGATGCTAATGAAGATGTAAATGAAGAGTTTGTTGTTAATCTAGAAATTCCTGGCCATGAAAAGGAAGGACAAGATGGTGGATCTAGTAGTTCGAGGAGGAAGGCTTTCTCAAAACGTGAATTTCGAGAAGAGTGGACGATAAAACATCCTTGGGTTTATAGTATCAACGTTGAATCTAGAAAGATTCGTATGAAGTGCAAAATTTGTGAGAAATACAAAGCTCAAGGTTCGTGGGGTATTGGAGATGGATGTAATACCATTCAATATGATGCTATAACAACTCATGCAAAATCTATTATTCATCAAACATCAACTCAGAAAAATTTGTATGAAATTGAAAGGTTGGCAAAGCCCATTACAGAACACATAGTGACAATAAATGAGGCTAATAAGGAAAGGGTCATAACCACTATGAAGTTAGCTTATTTTATTGCGCAAAGGATATTTCAATTGCTACTTATGAAGATCTTTGTCATCTTCAAATGCATCTTCGAACACCTAATATGCCTTCTCGAGTGGAGTATTCTTCCTACATAAATAGAAAAGCAGCTACTGAATTCATTCACTCTATATCAGATTACCTTGAAGAGGTTCAAACTAGAAAAATGATTGAAAGCCCATTTTTCTCTATAATGTTAGATGAAAGTATAGACAATGGTTTGGAACAACACCTTGTTGTGTATTCTACATATCTAGACTTGAAAGGATTGGGCCCTCCAGTGTCACAATTTATGAAAATGATTACTGTTCCTGATGGAAAAGGAAAGACTATATATGATACCATCATTAATTTAAGGGAAACAAGGCAGTTGAAAAATGAGAAACTAATAGCAGTTTCGACTGATGGTGCTTCATCTATGGTTGGATGTGAAAATGGATTTGTCACATTGCTAAAAAATGATTTACCAAATCTTATTGGTACTCATTGCATTGCACATCGTGAAGCACTTGCAGCATCAGATGCTTCAAAAAAGATACCAGAGTTTTTGTTTGTTGAGAAAATAGCAAACAAGGTATACTCATGGGTTGGAAATTCGGCAAAGAGAAATAATGAACTCATTTCTTTATTGGAGATAATGGAAATAGAATCCTTGCAGGTTCTTCAAATCCATGGGATTCGATGGCTCTCTAGGGGTCAAGTGGTTGAAAGACTAGTTACATTAATGCCTGCTATTTTGAGTTTGTGGAAGAGAGAAAGAAAGAATTCATGGTATGATAAGGCAAGAATTTTTTCAGTTCAATTTTGTTTGAATATGCTTGCTGATGTTTTGAATGAGCTGAATAATCTAAACAAAAAATTTCAAGAAGATAATGTGGATGCCACATCACTTGGAATAGCTATTGACCATACATTAAATTCTCTTAGAAGATATTTATGCAAATCAGATTCTTTTGCTGAAGGCGCTGTACATCTTACTAAATTTTTAAAAGACTCTAAAGATGGGTTCCTTGAAAATGTTGACAAAGAGGGAAATACCCATAGACATGATTTGTTGTATATTCCAATCCATGATGAACAATTGCCACAACCAATGGCAACTTGCATTGATGGCTCCCTTGAGAGTTGCATACAACTTACAAGAAACTATGTACAAGCATTGATTGAAAGTTTCAATTCAAGATTTCCAGATCTTCATCTTTTTAATGCAGCAAGGTTGTTTAGTCCTTGTCATTATCCATCAGATCTTTATGTCAGAGAAAATAATGCAAAGCATTGGCTTGAAATACTTTTTTCACATTTGCAGCATAAAACATGTAATGAAGGTGAAAATGTACCAACATTTGATGTTACAACGTGTAAAAGAGAACTATACCAATTTATTGATGTGGTTTATTTGAATGGAGAAAGATTTCCAATGAAAGATGCATGGAAAGTGTTTTCTCAAACAAAAGATTGGCACTCTAGGTATCCAAATATGCTAAAATTATGGCAAGCAATGCTTGTCATACCAGCGAGCACTGTCGCATGTGAACGAGGGTTCTCTAAGCAAAATATGATCAAAGATATAAGGAGAACAAGACTATCAATTAACACACTTGATGCATTGATGCGTATATCATTAATAGGTCCTAACACAACAGATGTGGAATGGGAACGAGTTTATGAGATTTGGAAAACTGCAAAGGAAAGAAGACTCTTTGACAAGTGTGAATTATTAAATTACATGTTTTTTTACTTTGCACAAAGTTTATATATATTATATATAGTTTTCCTCTACTATATTTATATTTTTTATATGAAATTTTAACGTTCTTTGTTTATTGATGGAATGTGGAATACAGGCATGAATAGCTACATTGATGATCACTGATGTAAAAAGAAATTGAAGATATAATTTGAAAGTTTTTTCATGTGTTGTTGTTATAGGTTGATGGCACATGAAAAATGCCATCAAGGTTGAAAAATGGCCACATCTTACAAATCTTGTAGAAAATGTGATAAAATATGTGATGCCTTTGGATTTTATCATTTTGGTACTATGGCATATCTTTTCTCGCTTTATGCTTCTCAAGATGCATTTAAATACAAGGAGATTTTTTTGCACATATATGTGATTCCCTTCTTTATTTGGCTTTAATGCGTAACTTTCATGAAACATGAAGCATTTCATTGCTTTAATTGTCATTGGAGCAATGGAATTTAGAAACTTGTAAGTTGTGATATTAGTTTGGTGTAACTGGATTTTTGAGTAAACCATCATTTATGTATATGTATGAATTAATAATTTGTTTCCAAACGGATGGTTGGAAGTTGGTGGTACATTCTTATGCCTTTTTAAGGTGTCATATATTTATATTTTGTATCAAACATTATATTAGATAATGTCATAAATTATCTCTGAATTTGCATGGAACTTAGTCTTATTAGGCATCTAAATATTCATGAAGCATAATGTAAATTGTTGGATTTAAATGATAATTTAAATATATGAAATGGATAACCATCAAGCGTTTTACCTTGGACTGATTATATAATTTAAATGAGCAAATTTCAAATGTTCAACACTTTTTATTGAAACCTCCACAATTGAGTTTTTTCAAATTTTGGTTTTTTTTTCTTACGATAAATATATGAAAATTTCCAACATAATTATTTATTGAATGGTAATTTTTTAATCAAAATTTTATTAGTGAAGGGTTAATTTATTATGAGAACATCACTCTTGAAGGGCAAAATTTTTAATATAACGTTTCTTGACGCGAAGCATAAGGACCCAAAACGTCAAAAAAAATTGTATGACGGGTAAAGAGAAATCCAAATTCCAACCCTGGTTGGGGGGACAATTGCAGAGCTGAGTTGATTGTGTTGTGGGGGGCTCTCAAATGCTCTTCTTGGCTGGGCATTGAGAATCTTCTTATATCTGGGGACTCCCTAGTCTTAATCAACTAGATTCAGGGTCATTGTTCTCTTGAGGTTCATGCTCTTTGCAACTGGATTGAGTCGATTCAGAACATCCTCCCCTCTTTCTCTGATGTCTCCTTCCGCCATGTTTTTCGGGAGCAAAACAGGGAAGCTGATGCACTCTCCAAAGCTGGCCTCTGCCTCTGCCCAGGCTACATGTTCTTTGAAAAATTCTCCGCTAACCGGGGTTGTGGTCTGGGTTTCTTTGAATTTTAACTTCCATCTCTGCTGCAGTTTTTTGGTCACTGTTTTTTGCTGAATCCTGTGCTGCAGTTTTTTGGTCACTGTTTTTTGCTGAATCCTGTTTGGGTGGGGATCCCTGCAACTCCCCTGTATTTTCTGTTCTGTTTTCTTGTTCTTTCTATCCGATTACTCTGTCATAAGTACAATTGTGTTTGTTTTTCGAATGATCATGATTTAATAAAGACTTGTGGGTATGTAACTTTCTCTATATTAACAGAATGAAAGTCTGTTTTTTTTTTTCTGAGACAACAAAAAAAACAACCTCTTTTTTTCTTCTGACAAAAAAAACATGATATAATTTAAATGACTTTCATTAGAAATTTGAATCGAGAAAATCGTCACAGGTTATGAATGAAAAACGACCAATCATAAAGTTGTGAACCAATCTGCTCACAAAAATTCTGCATATATATCACCCCCTTGAAGTGATTGTGCATAAATTTAGTTATCTGCTTTTATTCATCTATGTGATAGAACCAGAAGTGTAAGCCAATTTTATCACAATAAAATACAAATTTATTTTTTCCCTGCATGCGGTGAAATTTTCACCTCATAGGAAATGAAAATAAACTTTAAAATCATGAACAGAAGATGACGCACCTAACCTTTTGGATCTTAAATTTGTACTTATTTATTTTCTGTATATTTTAACGCAAGAACAAACTCTGCAATTACGTAATCAAGATTCAAAAACTTCTGTAATTGCATTTTAAAAAATTTCTGCGAGTTGTGAAATGAAAGAAAACAAAACGTAACACCACTAACAATGAAAGCCACTTAGTTAGGATTAAATTTTTTAATTTTCTGATTGTTATCTGGTGAAACAAAGAATGAGAGGGGATAAAACTAGAAAGCATAAGAGTGTAGTGAGCTAATAAAAAACTAAAGTAACACAATGAATGGACTACTAAAAAAATATCAAACTATCAAAGAAGGCTGCAAAATTAAAGCAGAAATGGAGTTCATTGTTTTTAATTTTGTAAATATATAATTTTTATAACATTTTGTAAAGCCAATAAAAGAAGTAAAGCTCAACAACAAAAAACACATCTTTTAATACATAGAATGGACCATAATCAGTACAGTTTATTGATAAAAGATGTTCCATCCAGGATTCCTTTGACAAATCATGCCATATTTCAGGCTTGTGCAAAATATTGGACCAAGATTGTTTCGAGCCCGTCTCCAGGTTTTTGGAGACCGTACAAAGTTCAATGGGGGAGCTCTGGTATATGTATGCCTCTGTCAGAAAATCTGCAAACTAGTATCTAGCTCGCATCTGAACAAGGTAGTATCTGTCTTAGATCTAAACAACAAATCACCAACAAAAGCTGCATAAGACAATGTATACCACAAGAACACCAAATATGAGTTTGAGACCCAATGTCGGTGACACTCTTGAAGCACACCCTGTTATCAACATATGCCTATTTAGACCGTATAGAAACACCAAATGAAAAGTGATAACTAAACTCTACCTAGCATACCACTTTTGGAAAAAATTGGAACCCCCATCTATGCTGCCATGACAGTTGCGTTTGGCTACATTAGCATGTGAATCCAAAAGACTACATGTACATGTATAACGGGATTACTTATGGAAGTTGATAACCTTAATATAATTACTACTAAAGCTATAGGTCAAATGCGAATCTACAACATTATCAGCATCAAAGAATTAAATGAAATAAAAATAAGAATATAACTAAATTTGTTTAAATGAGGTGCAGACTAATTAGTTTCAGTGGAATTTAGTTTTTATTAAATCTCATGCAAAAAAATTGAGAATGGAGTTCCAACCTTGAATATGAGTCTAGTGTTTCAAGCCTCAGATCAATCTTATCATTTTCATATGCATGGACAACGAGAATGTTGTGAGTAAAATCTTCTGTGACTCCTGCAGTTATCTATTTCACTGATGATGTGAATGCTGTTGCAACGGAGATTTTCATTCGACCATCCCCTTTCATATTGGCACCTTGAATATCACCAAAATTCATGCAGCATTAATCCATTGGTGTTGAACTGCATCTGATCTGATACTTGAACAGTTTCTCATGATTCTCCTGCTATGTATGTTGGTTTAATCACTTGAGATTTTCGTTACTACTCTTGGTCTTGTACATTCATGATACGTCCTAGAACACAACATATCTCGCAGTTTTTTTTTGGGTGCTCCAAACTATAGTCTTTACCCAGAAGACCAAAAATTGTGAACAGACCTATGCAAACGAAACTGACCATAGTAACTGTAGATGCATTCTGATTGGGGTCCTTGTCCATCTAACCCCTTTCCTTCAACTGGGAGTCATTAATGCTGACTGTCATGATCTGAGGACAAGCCAGGCTGTAATGAATCAGGGAAATTAAAATTGATTTGTATTCAAAGTGTTTCAATTTGCCCAGCGGTCTGAGGGAAGGATCGAGGGTTCTCACATAATTGCTTCTGACCAATGACAGTGCCAATTGCACTCTTCCAAATAAATATTTGCATGGGCTGTAGTACTAGTGTTGGGTGTTCTGTTATGGCATTATCTATGGCTTTGAATGCACCTTGGATTCATCTGGAGTTTGACCATCAAGTCATGGTTCCTTCTTCGCTAATCGTTCTCACCTGCCTTGGATTTGTGACTAGGTCGACCGGGATCACGGAAACTACTCTCCTATATAAAAGATGTGATCAATCTCATCATCTGATCTTAACTATGCTGGCCAACTCTACCTGTATCCTCTCACTTAGTCACCGAGTGGAGTGTTGGTCCATTTTCGGCTTTGGACTGATCATCCACATGCAAAATAAGGAGGTACTATATACTCTTATGTAAAAGAAACTTTCATTTTCATGACTAAGAGCAAATATTCATGGATTTGACTTGAGTATGTATCAAATTGAAGCACTAATTAGTTTATTAAAAACTGAGCTTAAACCATAAAATAGATTCATATATGGAAAAACCATATAAGAAAACTGAGCTTAAACCATAAACTTAGTTTCATATATAGTTGATTTATATATCTATTTTATATTTTATAATATAGTTAAGTTTCATATATAGTTTATTTACCATACTGAGTTTAAATTATAAATCATAAATTCCATAGTTAGACATGAAAATAAGAAATTAAGCTGGAACCCCATAAACTCTATAGGTGTACATGAAAATAAGAAATTAAACATAATCATACATGAAAATGAGTTTAAGCTTTAATTTGCCATGTAATTTGCGCTGTAACTAAGTCTAAATCTTTATAAACCATATATAGATATATATAAAATTGAGCTTAAACTATAAACTCAATGGATATACATAAAAGTGAGAAATTGAGCCTAAGCCATAAATGTCATATAAGTAGGAATGAAACTGACCCTAAGTCATTAATGTTATATAATTGAGCTTAAGTCATAAATGTTATATAATTGAACTTAAGTGATAAATGTCATATAACTAAGCCTAAGTCATAAATATCGCATATATCGTATAACTAAGTCTATATTGCAAGTATACAATGAAACTAAGTTTAGGTCATAAATTGCATAGGTATACGTGAAACAGAGCCTAAGCCAAATTACATAGGTATACATGAAACTAAGCCTAAGTCATAATATAAGTAGGAATGAAACTCACCCTAAGCCATAAATGTCATATAACTAAGCATAAGTTATAAATATCATATAATTGAGCCTAAATTGCATAGGTGTATATGAAACTAAGCCTAAGTTATACATGTCGCATAGCCCATAAATTGCATAGGTATACATTAAATGTCATATATAATTGAGCCTAAATTGCATAGGTATACAAGAAATTGAGCCCATGCCATAAATTGCATAGATATACATGAAATTGAGCCTAACCCATAAATTGCATAAATATACATGAAAAGGAACTTAAGCCATAAATATGGTATAGGTATATGAAACTAAGCCTAAATCATAAATGCTACATGAAATCGAGTCTGTGCCATAAATGTCATTTAGATATAAAAAAAACTGAACCTAAACCATAAATTTCTTCATTTTCTTTATCAATTATTTTTTAATATATTATTATTATTTTCTAATATATTTATGAGGTATAAAATTAACTAATAACCTAAAAAATTAGAACCAAAAGATATCTACTCTATTAAAATCATAAATATAATTTTAGGATGAAACTAAATCTAAATCATAAATACAATATAAAATTGAGCCTATATCATTATAAATATATATATCTGTATAAGAGGATTCCTTTATAAATATTGGTATAAGAGGATTCCTTTATAAATATTGGTATGTGTGAAACTAAAGTTAAGTTATAATTGTTTTATAGATATATAAAACATAAGTATTTATAAGAAACTTTCTTATAAATATAGGTAAGTGTGAGAGGTTTTTGTTTATAGACATAGATATGTGTGATAGAATTTTTTTATATGTGAATTTGCTTTGATAGGTATATATGAAATTGAATCTAAATGAAAAATTATAAGGATACAAAAGTATAGTTACAAACATATATGGATTTTTTTATCGGTATGAAATTGAGTTTAAAGGAAAACTTAAATGGCTTATGTAAGTATGAGACATTGGGATGCGTTTATGAACAAATAAAGGCATAGATATATTTATGGGATGAGTTCAAAAACCAATGATGAACATATAATGGGATAGATGTATTTATCGATTTTTTTAAATAGATTTATATGAAATTGAGTTTAAATGAAAGTATGAATTGTTTATATAAGTTATAGGTATGTGCGAGAATATATATATATATATACACACGCGTACGTATTTATAGAATTAAGTTTAAGATGAAAATAAAATAAATAAGTATGTATGAAATTGAGCTTAAGTTATATCTAAAAGTATGTATGGAAAATTTGAAAGTTATGTATGTAGGTAGATAGGTATGTATAGAATTAAGTTTAAAATGAAAACAAAAATAAATAAATATGCATGAAATTGAGTTTAAGTTATAAATGATGTAAATATAATATCAAGATTTGTACGAGAGATTTTTTATAAATATGTATTAAATTGAGTTTAAATAAAAATAGATAAATATATAAAGGTACATATATAAATGATGATGAAGAAGAAAATAAATAATGGAAATTGTGGCATAGGCCTATATGAATTTGAATTTAAACTAAAATAAATTGTGGTAATAGGTATGTAAGAATTTTACAAAGGTATAGGAATGTATGAAGTTTAGTTTAACAACAAGTAGAACAATAAATATGCATGTTAAGGGGTATTGTACCGCCATTTTGCAAGAGGAAACCATTGTTCTTATCAGTAGTTTTTTCAAAAGGAATGCATCATAAATAAGTTTCTAAGCATTTGTTCACAACTTTCATTTAACAATCTAATTAAGGATAATACATAATTATCATGTTCAAATATACACTATGAAATTTAAACAATATTTCTTAAATTTGTGAGTGAAAGTGAGATCCTAACCGAACAAAATAGAAGTGGGCATGCCATACACACTACTGCAAATATCCACAATGTTCGAATTTGAATTCCTTCTTCATTAGCAAAAGAAAAATGTACAAAATATGCAACCCTCCTGAGCAGGAGCATTCAGCTCAATAATATCATTGTATTTTAGTAGACAAAGGGGGCCTTGTGTTTCCAAGGAAGTTGGTTTCCTATGTTTTGAATTAATGTAATTATTAAGGTTTTGGGTGATTTTAATGAGAGAAGCTAGAATAGGGATTTAATTAAGTATAGTGAGGCATATTTGTAAATGTTCTCGAATGTAGGAGAACATGAGAGAATTAGGATAGTTAAGAGATCTTAGAATCAATTGTAGAACTTAGATTAGGAGTTAGTTCATGATTTTGTGGATTAGAGAGGATCCTTAGAGATAAGGAAGAGATTTTAGGATTTTGCTGAGAAGGTTATGGATGTAAGCCAGGAATTGGCTGTAGAATCCTTTTGTATAAATGTAAGCCTAAAAGGCATTGTCAGGGGTTAGCTGGTTAGTCAAGTCGAGAGTTAGATAGGTTTGATTGTAAGCCTACGACAGGTAGGAAAATAGAGGCCACTGATTAGAAAATCAGGCTAGAGAGACAGAGAGTCTCATTATGTAATCATTTGTTTATATATATATATATATATATATATATATATATATATATATATATATACAAAGATTCAATTCCTAAATTGTGTAAGTGTGTGGTTTGAGTAATTGAATGATAAATTGTGTGTGAATTAGAGGTTCTGCATAGTATATGTATGCAGGTGGAGTTTGGGAAGAACACAGAGAAGAAGTGAGGATGAAGGATCATGTCGGATCGTTGAATCCGATTGAAGGATCAATGTGAAGTTCAGGAGTGACAGTGTCTAAGAGTATGCGGAGTTAAATCAAGAGGGAGTTGTGTTGCAGAACAATCAAAGACCAGAAACCCTGGAGGAACCCGAAACCACAGAGAACTTTGAGAAACCACATAAAGGCGAAGAAATTAAAGGCACGAAGGAAGGAAGTAAACATGCACAGGAGCCGTTGGATCGTTTAGATCGACGAATATTAATGGCAGAGGAATAGCTCTAGATCGTCAGATCAGTTAGATCGACGATGATCAACAACTGCAGGGGTAGGATAGTACAGATTTTCTTTATCATGGCTAAAGTCCCGCATTCGCTCCTAGCCGTCGATCTCATATTCAACCTCTTGGATCACAGTTGATTACAGGGGTTAAGCCCGTTTTAATCCATGTGCTAGTTGAAGTCTCGCAAACAGTAGATTTGATGGCCTCTTATATCTAACAGTCATCGCGCGCCAATCAGCTCATGCAATAGTCAAGGAAGAAGGTAGTTTTATCAGCGAAGCTATTTATCGGATGGAGAAAAAGTGGTAAGTGGTAATTCGGGTTGGTCACCCGATTCCATTTATCGACTGACACGTAGCACGCCGTAGGAGAGAAAAAACCACTTTATCGGGTAGGTAATCCCCATGCAAGTGGCTCATCCGATATCGTTGTTAACCGTTGGATCAAATGGGTTTTGATCAACGGTGGAGGATCACCAATTAGTTTTGGTGATCGGGTGAACCATCAACCATTGGATTGAAGGGTGAGATCAACGGCGGAGATTGAAGCCGATAAGGCTTGGGCCTGAGCGGACCTGAGAAGTTTATCAATGCGAGTTAAGTGATTTGAGTTCCGGCGGATGAATGGGTTTAAGTGGCGATACGACGCAACAGTCGTTGATCTGATGGAGTGAAATCAATGGTGGAGGCTGAATGTGATAAAGGTGAGCGTTAGAAAATGTGCAAGGTCGTGGAATGGCGGAAAGGTAAGGTTTAAAGCAGTTTATGTAATATTTCTATTATACTAGAGTTATAATAGAAATAGTGGAGCCAAAGGTATTATGGTTTAAGTCAGGTTTTACCAAAGTCTAACCATGGTATGGTTAAGACGAGTGGATATTAAGAATTAACCAAAGGTTAAGAAGGGTTGAATAAAGTTCTGCTCAAAAGGATTAATTAAGGTTAAGACTATGGACAGTCAATTAAAACATTTCCGCATGAGATTTAATTAAGGGGCCTTAAACCTTAATTTATGAAGGTTTGACTAGGCAGGGTAATTGAAATTCCTGGGACAAATGAGATTATGCATTTTATATGCATACTGTGGGTAAAGTCGGCTTAGGCTGGCATCATTTTGGTATCAGAGCAGAATTGTGGTTGAAACAATTGATATCAGAACAGAATAAGGAAATTCTGTGTAAAAGATCTTTGAGAAAATTTAGAACAGAGTTATGTTTTAAGGTGTGTATCCAGGCAAGAGGAGATCAGATTCTAATCTGAAAAATAGTAGGCACACAAAGATAATGTGTAGCAGAACTTGCAGATGCAAGGAAACAGAGGACAATCCATTCAAAGTGCAGGTGAATGGTAGAACAAGATCATGCAGAGGTCTTGAAGGTGAGATGATATGTTTTTTTTTAATTTGATTTGAATATTGGAGAGTTTGTGGTCTTTATATTGATGCACAAGTAGTAGCATAAGAAGGTGATAAGATTGCAACAACCTAGAGAAAGGAGTGGTCAATTGGTTCTAGAGGAAAGAACCAGAGAAATGCTAACAGACTGAGCTCAGTGGAGACAAGCTTAGTGAGGCATATGCAGTAAGAAGGAGACTTGTTACTACAGGGGTTTCGTTGCAGCTCACAAAGGCAATTTCACAGAGGTTGTGGGTAGAATTGCGAAGTAATGAAGGAAGTTGATAAGACTTTCTAAGTGAAAGAAAAGGTGGTCAAAACCAAGTATTTCATTGTGATTGAAATATAAGAGGACAATTGTGTTATTAGAAGATGCAGATCGGTTGAAGCCTAGAAGGAGTAGAGAGAAGTGCTCAAAAGAGGTTCCAGAGATAGAGAACCAAGGGCTTGCCAAAAGACCAAGTACAAAGGAAAGCTTGGTGAGGTAAGTGGCAGCAGGGAGGACTTGTTATTGCAGAGGCTTTAGTGCAGCTCATAGTAAGTGAGTAAGGAGCTCACGAAGATAGAGATGGAGAATAAGATGACTACTAATAGTCATAGTAGAGGTTCTGAGGAAGACCACAACAGAAGAAAAGTGAAGAAGGAGGATGCCAAGGCAAATGGCAAGAGAATGAGTCAAGAGGAGCTTGAAAAGGAAATTGCAGAGTTAAAAGAACAACTCGATGCATTAAGGAGGATACTGGAGGAAAGCCAGAGACAAGGTTGGGTCTTGAGGAAAAAGGCAGTAAAGTGGCATAAGTTACAGAGAAGGCTACAACAGAAGCAAGTAAAGTGGTTGATGGAAAAACTCAGAAAAGCTGAGTTGGAAATGGAAGTTTCCATTTGTGAACCAGAATAGGGTGAAGTTCTGGGTGAAGATGAAGAATGGAGATTAGTGAACTATTAGGATAGTTCAGAGCAACATACTGAAATGATGCCAAAGGAAGAAGAGACACTGAGGCCTTATGTTTTTAGTTATAATAATTGTTTTGTGAGTGCAGGTTTTGAAGAGGATTGGCAGCCTTATGAAGCTGTCATAAAACTTGATAAAAATTACCAGAGTTAAGAGGAGAACTTGGATCAGCATATTGATGTACTGACAGAGGATGAAGAGTACCTTTTAGAGGATAGGTATTCTAGAGCAAAGTATGATGAAGAATTCCTCTTGGATGAGGAAAATATTGAATTGTTGCAGCATAAATAAGTTATTAATGAATTGATATTTAGAAATGTTACAAAACAAGGACAATTCCTTGTGGAAGTAGGAGATGAAAATCAACCTGAAAAGCTGATATGTGAAACATTAGTTGAGGCTGTTGAGCCTTACAATTTTCAAACTGACAATTGTTGTGTGAATACAGGGATTATAAGTGTTGAACAAGAACTTATTTCTGTGGAGATGAATGAGATAGAATTGTCTATGGAAGGCAGTTCGAATGAATCATTGGGCAATAGTGACCATGTAAATGATGGAGCTAGAAATGAAGAGCATTGTGATAAGACACTTGCTAAATGTAAGGAGGAAATTGAATTGCTGGAGAAGTTGCTAGGAGGAAATGGAAATAGAAAGGAAATGGTTACAACAATACTTAACAGTAGCAGAGGGTCTTTAAAAGACATGGAGACAGAAGAGTGTTTTGGTTCACAAACCAATAGTTTGTTTGCAGGAACAATGCATAGAATGAATGAGTGTGATGCTGTGATCAAAGAAATTGAAGAGAAGTTATTTGGAGATGAAATGGAAGTTCAGAAGCAACAAGAGGGTAAGGATGTAAGGGTGGCAGTAAGGAACCAACAACTACAAAGTGAAGGTAACCAACAGAAGATTAAAGGCAAATTTAAAGAAGAGACTATGTTAGCTGAAAACATAGTAAAGGACCATCATTCCGTCATGATGATATGCATAGTGATAACTAGGGAAGATTTTGAGGCAGTCAATAAAGAAGAAGGACTAAAATCTCATCAAAGGATCAGTGAATGGGAGAAAGAATTGGAGCTACTGGAGAAGTGGCTGAAAGCACCAGTAGGGGAGAAAGAACCTGATGAAGATTGCAAAGGATATGCAAGAGAGGAAGAGGAAAAAGTCCAGCAAATAAATGAGTTGGACATAGAAATTGAATTGATGATGGATTTGATGAGAAAAGTGTCTCAAAGGGAGAAGACAATAGTAAGAAAGCAAAGCAGCAACAAGAAAAAGACAACAACAGATTGTGAGAGCATAGCTAATGGGGCAATGCAGCATAGACTGTGCAGACCTGGAGAACAACAACAAACAACAGTAGCAACCAAGGACATACTATAGAACAAAGTATGGGATCCAGGAGGACACAGATCAGAAGCACATGATCAGGAGATCATGATTATTTTCAACCTTGAGAGTCTGATGTAGGAGCATTCAGCTCAATAATATCATTGTATTTTAGTAGACATAGGGGGTCTTGTGTTTCCAAGGAAGTTGGTTTCCTATGTTTTGAATTAATGTAATTATTAAGGTTTTGGGTGATTTTAATGAGAGAAGCTAGAATAGGGATTTAATTAAGTATAGTGAGACATATTTGTAAATGTTCTCGAATGTAGGAGAACATGAGAGAATTAGGATAGTTAAGAGATCTTAGAATCAATTGTAGAACTTAGATTAGGAGTTAGTTCATGATTTTGTGGATTAGAGAGGATCCTTAGAGATAAGGAAGAGATTTTAGGATTTTGCTGAGAAGGTTATGGATGTAAGCCAGGAATTGGCTGTAGAATCCTTTTGTATAAATTTTAAGCCTAAAAGGCATTGTCAGGGGTTAGCTGGTTAGTCAGGTCGAGAGTTAGATAGGTTTGATTGTAAGCCTACGACAGGTAGGAAAATAGAGGCCACTGATTAGAAAATCAGGCTAGAGAGACAGAGAGTCTCATTATGTAATCATTTGTTTATATATATATATATATATATATACAAAGATTCAATTCCTAAATTGTGTAAGTGTGTGGTTTGAGTAATTGAATGATAAATTGTGTGTGAATTAGAGGTTCTGCATACTATATGTATGCAGGTGGAGTTTGGGAAGAACACAGAGAAGAAGTGAGGATTAAGGATCATGTCGGATCGTTGAATACGATTGAAGGATCAATGTGAATTTCAGGAGTGACAGTGACTAAGAGTATGCGGAGTTAAATCAAGAGGGAGTTGTGTTGCAGAACAATCAAAGACCAGAAACCCTGGAGGAACCCGAAACCACAGAGAACTTTGAGAAACCACATAAAGGCGAAGAAATTAAAGGCATGAAGGAAGGAAGTAAACATGCACAGGAGCCGTTGGATCGTTTAGATCGACGAATATTAATGGCAGAGGAATAGCTCTAGATCGTCAGATCTGTTAGATCGACGATGATCAACAACTGCAGGGGTAGGATAGTACAGATTTTCTTGATCGTGGCTAAAGTCCCGCACTCGCTCCTAGCCGTCGATCTCATATTCAACCTCTTGGATCACAGTTGATTGCAGGGGTTAAGCCCGTTTTAATCCATGTGCTAGTTGAAGTCTCGCAAATAGTAGATTTGATGGCCTCTTATATCTAACAGTTATCGCGCGCCTATCAGCTCATGCAATAGTCAAGGAAGAAGGTAGTTTTATCAGCGAAGCTATTTATCGAATGGAGAAAAAGTGGTAAGTGTTAATTCGGGTTGGTCACCCGATTCCATTTATCGACTGACACGTAGCATGCCGTAGGAGAGAAAAAACCACTTTATCGGGCAGGTAATCCCCATGCAAGTGGCTCATCCGATATCGTTGTTAACCGTTGGATCAAATGGGTTTTGATCAACGGTGGAGGATCACCGATTAGTTTTGGTGATCGGGTGAACCATCAACCATTGGATTGAAGGGTGAGATCAACGGCGAAGATTGAAGCCAATAAGGCTTGGGCTTGAGCGGACCCGAGAAGTTTATCAATGCGAGTTAAGTGATTTGAGTTTAGGCGGATGAATGGGTTTAAGTGGCGATACGACGCAATAGTCGTTGATCTGGTGGAGTGAAATCAATGGTGGAGGCTGAATGTGATAAAGGTGAGCGTTAGAAAATGTGCAAGGTCGTGGAATGGCGGAAAGGTAAGGTTTAAAGCAGTTTATGTAATATTTCTATTATACTAGAGTTATAATAGAAATAACGGAGCCAAAGGTATTATGGTTTAAGTCAGGTTTTACCAAAGTCTAACCATGGTATGGTTAAGACGAGTGGATATTAAGAATTAACCAAAGGTTAAGAAGGGTTGAATAAAGTTCTGCTCAAAAGGATTAATTAAGTTTAAGACTATGGATAGTCAATTAAAACATTTCCGCATGAGATTTAATTAAGGGGCCTTAAACCTTAATTTATGAAGGTTTGACTAGGCAGGGTAATTGCAATTCCTGGGACAAATGAGATTATGCATTTCATATGCATGCTGTGGGTAAAGTCGGCTTAGGCTGGCATCATTTTGGTATCATAGTAGAATTGTGGTTGGAACAATTGATATCAGAACAGAATAAGGAAATTCTGTGTAAAAGATCTTTGAGAAAATTTAGAACAGAGTTATGTTTTAAGGTGTGTATCCTGGCAAGAGGAGATCAGATTCTAATATGAAAAATATTAGGCACACAAAGATAATGTGTAGCAGAACTTGCAGATGCAAGGAATCAGAGGACAATCCATTCAAAGTGCAGGTGAATGGTAGAACAAGATTATGCAGAGGTCTTGAAGGTGAGATGACATGTTCTTTTTTAATTTGATTTGAATATTGGAGAGTTTGTGGTCTTTATATTGATGCACAAGTAGTAGCATAAGAAGGTGATAAGATTGCAACAACCTAGAGAAAGGAGTGGTCAATTGGTTCTAGAGGAAAGAACCAGAGAAATGCTAACAGACTGAGCTCAGTGGAGACAAGCTTAGTGAGGCATATGCAGTAACAAGGAGACTTGTTACTACAGGGATTTTGTTGCAGCTCACAAAGGCAATTTCACAGAGGTTGTGGGTAGAATTGCGAAGTAATGAAGGAAGTTGATAAGACTTTCTAAGTGAAAGAAAAGGTGGTCAGAACCAAGTATTTCATTGTGATTGAAATATAAGAGGACAATTGTGTTATTAGAAGATGCAGATCGGTTGAAGCCTAGAAGGAGTAGAGAGAAGTGCTCAAAAGAGGTTCCAGAGATAGAGAACCAAGGGCTTGCCAAAAGACCAAGTACAGAGGAAAGCTTGGTGAGGTAAGTGGCAGCAGGGAGGACTTGTTATTGCAGAGGCTTTAGTGCAGCTCATAGTAAGTGAGTAAGGAGCTCATGAAGATAGAGATGGAGAAGAAGATGACTACTAATAGTCATAGTAGAGGTTCTGAGGAAGACCACAACAGAAGAAAAGTGAAGAAGGAGGATGCCAAGGCAAATGGCAAGAGAATGAGTCAAGAGGAGCTTGACAAGGAAATTGCAGAGTTAAAAGAACAACTCGATGCATTAAGGAGGATACTGGAGGAAAGCCAGAGACAAGGTTGGGTCTTGAGGAAAAAGGCAGTAAAGTGGCATAAGTTACAGAGAAGGCTACAACAGAAGCAAGTAAAGTGGTTGATGGAAAAACTCAGAAAAGCTGAGTTGGAAATGGAAGTTTCCATTTGTGAACCAGAATAGGGTGAAGTTCTGGGTGAAGATAAAGAATGGAGATTAGTGAACTATTAGGATAGTTCAGAGCAACATACTGAAATGATGCCAAAGGAAGAAGATACACTAAGGCCTTATGTTTTTAGTTATAATAATTGTTTTGTGAGTGCAGGTTTTGAAGAGGATTGGCAGCCTTATGAAGCTGTCATAAAACTTGATAAAAATTACCAGAGTTAAGAGGAGAACTTGGATCAGCATATTGATGTACTGACAGAGGACGAAGAGTACCTTTTAGAGGATAGGTATTCTAGAGCAAAGTATGATGAAGAATTCCTCTTGGATGAGGAAAATATTGAATTGTTGCAGCATAAATAAGTTATTAATGAATTGATATTTAGAAATGTTACAAAACAAGGACAATTCCTTGTGGAAGTAGGAGATGAAAATCAACCTGAAAAGCTGATATGTGAAACATTAGTTGAGGCTGTTGAGCCTTACAATTTTCAAACTGACAATTGTTGTGTGAATACAGGGATTATAAGTGTTGAACAAAAACTTATTTCTGTAGAGATGAATGAGATAGAATTGTCTATGGAAGGCAGTTCGAATGAATCATTGGGCAATAGTGACCATGTAAATGATGGAGCTAGAAATGAAGAGCATTGTGATAAGACACTTGCTAAATGTAAGGAGGAAATTGAATTGCTGGAGAAGTTGCTAGGAGGAAATGGAAATAGAAAGGAAATGGTTACAACAATACTTAACAGTAGCAGAGGGTCTTTAAAAGACATGGAGACAGAAGAGTGTTTTGGTTCACAAACCAATAGTTTGTTTGCAGGAACAATGCATAGAATGAATGAGTGTGATGCTGTGATCAAAGAAATTGAAGAGAAGTTATTTGGAGATGAAATGGAAGTTCAGAAGCAACAAGAGGGTAAGGATGTAAGGGTGGCAGTAAGGAACCAACAACTACAAAGTGAAGGTAACCAACAGAAGATTAAAGGCAAATTTAAAGAAGAGACTATGTTAGCTGAAAACATAGTAAAGGACCATCATTCTGTCATGATGATATGCATAGTGATAACTAGGGAAGATTTTGAGGCAGTCAATAAAGAAGAAGGACTAAAATCTCATCAAAGGATCAGTGAATGGGAGAAAGAATTGGAGCTACTGGAGAAGTGGCTGAAAGCACCAGTAGGGGAGAAAGAACCTGATGAAGATTGCAAAGGATATGCAAGAGAGGAAGAGGAAAAAGTCCAGCAAATAAATGAGTTGGACATAGAAATTGAATTGATGATGGATTTGATGAGAAAAGTGTCTCAAAGGGAGAAGACAATAGTAAGAAAGCAAAGCAGCAACAAGAAAAAGACAACAACAGATTGTGAGAGCATAGCTAATGTGGCAATGCAGCATAGACTGTGGAGACCTGGAGAACAACAACAAACAACAGTAGCAACCAAGGACATACTATAGAACAAAGTATGGGATCCAGGAGGACACAGATCAGAAGCACATGATCAGGAGATCATGATTATTTTCAACCTTGAGAGTCTGATGTAGGAGCATTCAGCTCAATAATATCATTGTATTTTAGTAGACATAGGGGGTCTTGTGTTTCCAAGGAAGTTGGTTTCCTATGTTTTGAATTAATGTAATTATTAAGGTTTTGGGTGATTTTAATGAGAGAAGCTAGAATAGGGATTTAATTAAGTATAGTGAGGCATATTTGTAAATGTTCTCGAATGTAGGATCCTTAGAGATAAGGAAGAGTATTTAGGATTTTGTTGAGAAGGTTATGGATCTAAGCCAGGAATTGTTTGTAGAATCCTTTTGGCATAAATGTAATACTAAAAGCCATAGTCAGGGGTTAGCTGGTTAGTTAGGTCGAGAGTTAGATAGGTTTGATTGTAAGCTTACGACAGGTAGAGAGACAGAGAGTCTCATTATGTAATCATTTGTTTATATATATATATATATATATATATATATATATATATATATATATATATATATATATATCTATATCTATATCTATATCTATATCTATATCTATATCTATATCTATATCTATATCTATATCTATATATATATATATATATATATTCAATTCCTAAATTGTGTAAGTGTGTGGTTTGAGTAATTGAATGATAAATTTTGTGTGAATTAGAGGTTCTGCATAGTAAATGTATGCAGGTGGAGTTCGGGCAGAACACAGAGAATGAGTGAGGATGAAGGGTCATGTCAGATCATTGAATCCGATTGAAGGATCAATGTGAAGTTCAAGAGTGACAGTGTCTAAGAGTACACAGAGTTAAATCAAGAGGGAGTTGTGTTGTAGAACGATCAAAGATCAGAAACCCTGGAGGAACCCGAAACCATAGAGAACTTTAAGAAACCACGTAAAGGCGAAGAAATTAAAGGCATGAAGGAAGGAAGTAAATGTGAATAGGAGCCATCAGATCGTTTAGATCGACATATATTAATGGCGAAAGAAGAATGGCAGAGGAATAGATCTAGATCGTCAGATCGACATATCTGTTAGATTGACGGTGATCAACAACTGCAATGGTAGGAGAGTACAGATTTTCTTGATCGTGGCTGAAGTCCCACACTCACTCCTATCCGTCGATCTCATATTCAACCTCTTGGATCACAGTTGATTGTGGGGGTTAAGCCCATTTTAATCCATGTGCTAGTTGAAGTCCCACAAACTGTAGATTTGATGGCCTCTTATATCTAACGGTCATCGCGCACCAATCAGCTCATGCAATAGTCAAGGAAGAAGGTGGTTTTATCAGCGAAGCTGTTTATTGGATGGAGAAAAAGTGGTAAGTGGTAATTCGGGTTGGTCACCTGATTCCATTTATCGACTGACACGTAGCACACCGCAGGAGAGAGAAAACCACTTTATCGGGTGGGTAATCCCCGTGCAAGTGGCTCATCCGATATCATTGTTAACTATTGGATCAAATGGGTTTTGATCAATGGTGGAGGCTGAATGCGATAAAGGTGAGCATCAGAAAATGTGCAAGGTCGTGGAATGGCGGAAAGGTAAGGTTTAAAGCAGTTTATGTAATATTTCTATTATTATAGAGTTATAATAGAAATAACGGAGCCAAAGGTATTATGGTTTAAGTCGGGTTTTACCAAAGTCTAACCATGGTATGGTTAAGACGAGCAGATATTAAGAATTAACCAAAGGTTAAGAAGGGTTGAATAAAGTTCTGCTCAAAAGGATTAATTAAGGTTAAGACTATGGATAGTCAATTTAAACATTTCCACATGAGATTTAATTAAGGGGCCTTAAACCCTAATTTATGAAGGTTTGACTAGGCAGGGTGCTGGGCATGGAATCCCCCCAAGGCATGTTTTGGGGCTCAAAGCCCACGTTTTGACTCGATATTATTGTAAAGCTCTGCAAATTGCGGGCGTGGAAGTATGTTAGAGTCACAGGGTTGTCTGCCCTAGTTTTGTAATGTAATGTTGGCCTACCCATGGTCCGCGAACCATGGGATAGTATAATAGAGCGAGGCTCTAAGTGTAAGAGGGAGAGAAGTAGTAGAGAGAAAGAGAAAGAGTCTGAGTGACTAAGTGTGTCTTTGGGTTGTAGAGTAGGAGAAGGCTATGCAGTTGAGTGCGCAGAGACCTAGTAGTTCGCAGTTGAGTGCATGGACCCCTGCAGTTGAGTGCGCAGGGCGGAGTCGAGTATGTAACCGAAGAAGGGATTAATAAAGAGAAGTTTGACATCAATTTGTGTATTTGTTCTTGGATTAATGCATGTTTGATATAAATTACAAATATACTATTTATTTACTGCGCGCACCTGTATGAATGATTTATGTGTTAAGTATAAATTAAAGCACGCAAGTAGGCTAAAATGATCAACTAACATTGGAATACTAGTAAGGACAGGTAATAATAGCGTTCGGCCCATGAGTAGGCCTGCGTGAAGATAGCATCTTAGGTTGCGAGGTACGGGAAAGTGTGCATAGCGGCGTGCATGCAGGGTTGAACCATGGACCTCTTGAACCCATCAGACATATCTAGGGTGTAGAAACCTGGTTCTAATACCCTCCCATACTACTTCAGGTGAGACTTCAGTCCACGCTCCACGGGCTGTTGCCGAAAGGGCCAGTGGTACCAGAATTTGTTTGGCTAAATCAATTCTAAACTTGGGCCAGGCCCCAATAATCCAACAAATGGTTCCATTGCCAGGATCGGGATCTGCATAAGAGATGTTTGATGTTGTGTCACTGGAATTCGACAAATAAAGAAACTGAAGAGTGGTTGGACAGAAAGATTCACGAGTTCGCGGCGCAAGAAAATAGGAATTCACGAGTATCAAAGGAAGAGTGGTTAGAGCGCTACTTATATACGGAAATCCATGAATTTTCTTTGCATCCTTCCCCTCTGAGTTGTACGAGTGGATCGCGAAGCTAGAAGATAGTCAGGGAAGGTGTAGGCTCGCCAAACCTATTGTGTGGACTCCAGAGTTGGTGCACAGACTGGAAGCATATAAATATAAGATCACGCGCATTGTGGACCATTGGCTTGATCGAATTATAAGAGGGTTTATCACCGAGTTCCCTTAGATACTTCAGTCAGCTACAGCGAGGCGAAACAACGCTTCCTCAAAGGACCACGAGGTAAGTACGTTAAATCTTTGAACACTTGGATTAAAATGCTATTGTGTGAAAAGTGGCCTATGTGAATAAATTGATGTTTGGGGCTACACGAAGTGGGAGGATCTATAGAAACGAAGGTAGCGAAGAATTAGAGACTAGTCCCTTGATTTCACCTCAAAGGGAGAGCGAGGAGGAGCTCACGAAGGTTTCACCAAGAAGTGTGATCAGTCTGATGAGACAATGAATTCCACGCATACCACCCCCACCTACACCACCACCAGTTTCACCATATTCACCCCCTTTCACAGTCAATTATTGGATTTAAGGAAATCGTGATGCTTCTAGGCGAGACCCCCTAGGAGATAGATCAGAGACTGAAGGGTATCATTCGTGAAGCCAACATGACCTTGACGGATGGGCAACACCGTGCATGGTTTGTAGCTTCACTAATGCCACATCTAAGGACTGCGTTGTCACAGCAGAAAATTTCCACTCAAGCTGAGGCCTTGGAGATTGCAATGAGACTGCATGAAACCCCGATACAAGATCCTAACTTGGGGGTCCAACAAATCCACGTGTAGTTGAAAAACTTGTGTCTTGCTTGAAACAAGACATGACAACTCACCTAGAAGCGTGTGAGGAGGTATGGTGCATAAAGTGCAAAGGCCAGGGACATGACAAGGACCATTGTCTAGTCTTCACGAACTACCTGGCGGGAGGTGGGCCAATTCCATTGAGACCAGAAGCGCAAGAAGGACTGAGCGTGGCGCCTGCATTATGGTGCACGATTTTTTAGATAGGAGGGAAGCATGCTATAGATAACTGCCATCTATTACAAAAGTATACGCAGACGTCCCAATAGTTGTTCTGTAATTTCTACAGGTTAGTAGGCCATGATGAGCGTACCTGTAGAAGTTATGAACTGATGATGGATCAGACTCCTACCTACAGAGTTCAGACCGAAGCGCAAGACCTCGATCAAAGTGTAGGGATGGCGAGCACAGGATTTCAGGGGTGCGGATGAGGTTGAGGTGGAATGGGGCCAAGAAGGGGTCGCAGAAAACTGATCTGTTACAATTGTGGAGGGCCAGGGCATTATGCCCGCGATTGTACAAATCTGACGAGGGCATCATGTTTATATTGTACCCAGTTTGATCATGAGATGGAGGACTTCCCCGCACTGATAGCGAGGTTTCGTGATAAAGGAGCACTCCAACCTCCCCCAACTCAGAACCTACAAATGATGAGGTTTGAGCCGCGCGAGGAGGAACCAAATGTAAACATCGTGCTCTGAAGTGGTATCATGACAGGAGATGACAAGGGCAAGCAACTCGAAGAGAGTGCCTGGGTTCGCAAGGGTCCAACAAAGAAACCAAATTTCGATTTGGAGCGCGCGAAGGAGACATTCATGGAAGCGAAGAAGTGCTTCATGAAGGCCTCCACTTCAGGTAGTAAAGACAAACTAGAACTGGTGATGGGCCCATCCATGCTCATTACCTTTCTGGGGACATGCATGAAGCTTCTGGGCAACAACGAAGCGATGAAGGGGCTGCAAGAACTCATCACTAGATGTGCTAGACCAGGAGAATCGTGCGTAGTCTGGAAGCTTGGAAAGAACACAATGCGAATAGGAAGGGAGATGAGATTGACTGCGCAAATCAGAGAATATTAAATGGATTAAGTAATTTTGGATCTAGGATCGGACATGAACGTCCTACCAAAGAAAACATGGGAGCGCATGGGCAGGCCCGCGTTACAATGGTCTCCTATTCAATTGTGAATGGCGAACCAGCAAAAGATCCAACCGATGGGAATATTACAAGGAATAATGGTAGATATCGAAGGTGCGAGTGCACTTGCAGATTTTGAAGTGATAGAGATTGTTGATGAAAACAATCCCTATCCCGCGCTACTGGGAATAGATTGTGGCACTAACATGAATGGAGTGATAAATCTAAAGAAGCGCAAGATGATTTTTGAGAAAAAAATCACTGCGCGTAGTGGTACCTTTAGACCCTACAGAAGGATCGCGCTACGCAGAGCCGGTTCGCGACTTCGACAATGACGACAATATAGACTGTATCTACAAGATAACCGTGCGAGAGCAAGATTGGGTGAATCTTATAGCGGATGGCAGGATTTCGTGGAAGTGTGAAAGCTCCTACACCTCAGATTCATACGAAGAGATAGAACGATGGCAAAACCAGTTACACGAGGTAACCATGCTCAACTGCAACATGATGATAAGGTCACTACACTGTGTAGCAATGGAAGTAAGAGATCTGCCTATGTATGACGGGTTGAACAAGGTGGATGATTTCCTAAACAAATTTGAAAAAGAAGTACCAGAATAACAACGTTTCGACGCTCTGAAATGGGTACTATGCGCTATGCCCGCAAGGTGGTGGGGTACGCACCAACAGAATTTTGAGGACTGGCGGGAATGCAGAAGGATGATGTGCCTACAATTTGGGAAACCTCAGATGCGGCTAACAGACAAGTATGACGGATGGGATGATCCACGTGCACACCTCGCGAAATGGACCAAGGTCTACGGGGAAGAGCCACAACCTGAGTGGGTGCATCTGTTCTGTCATACCCTGGATATCATACCCATGAATTGGTATACTGAGACAGAGCTCCGCCATGGCACGAGCAAATGGGATATCTTGCACGAAGGATTCTTGTTAACCTTCATGTTTGAGGATCATTGGTGGGATACTGTTGATGATGCGCTACAAGCAGTAAAAGAAACTATCTTCAAAATACCCCAAGAGCCAATGGAAGTGCTTCAGCTGGAATGGGTGACCTAGCTGAACTGCACGCTGGAGTGTTGCAATGTAAATATTAAGGAGGATGATGAGGATCCACAGAAAATTAACATTCCAGAAATTGAAGGCTGTTGCGAGGTTCGAGGACCATTGATTGAAGATCTTGACATCACCGCGCTGCTAAAAACAAAGCAGGTAAACATTGGGACGGAGGCTGAACCAAAATATGCAACGCTCAATGATTATTGGGATGATGCCATGGTGGATAAGGTCGCTGAGTTACTTCACGAGTACCAAGACTTATTCCCAACCAAGATTACAGACTTAAAAGAGATCATTTGCGACTTAGGGATGATGAAGATCACCCTAAAACCCGATGTGAAGCTGGTTAAGTAGAGGCCTTACCACTTGAATCCGAAGTATAAGGAAAAGGTATGCATAGAACTAGACAAAATGCTCATAGTCGGAATTATTGAGCTGGTGGAAGAATCCGAATGGGTGAGCCCTATGGTAGTGTAGGAGAAAAAGCAGAAGGGGAGATAAGAATATGCATGGACCTCAGGAAGTTGAATGACGTCTATGTACATGACCCATTCCTGACACTATTCACAGATGAAGTATTGGAAAATGTTACGGACAAGAAGCATACTCCTTCACAGACAGGTTCTTAGGGTACCACTAGATCAAAATCACGTCGGAAGATAGGAGCAAGACGACCTTCGCAACGAAATGGGGCTACTTTCAGTACATCGTTATGCCATTTGGGTTGAAGAACACGCAATCCATATTTTCACACATCGTTATTGCCGCATTCAAAGAATACATCCACAAGTTCCTAGAGGTCTATCTGGATGATTGGACTGTCTTTGGATTGGTTAAGCACCACATAGCAAGCTTACACTTGATGCTGGATACTTGCTGACGACACTAGATTGCGCTGAACCTTAAGAAGTGCACATTCCTCGTTCCCTTTGGGAACCTGTTGGGACATGTGGTCTGCAAACAGGGACTGATGGTGGACCCCGCGAAGATTGCAGTGATTCTAAATTTGGAAGCACTGTGAAGTGTTAAATAGCTGCACACTACCTTGGGACACACAGGGTACTACAGGAAGTTCATCAAAAGCTATGCCCAAATCACCGCGCCGATGGAGAAACTATTGAAAAAGGATGTCACATTTTACTGGAATGATGATTGCATGAAGAGCTTGGATGTCCTAAAGGGGAAATTGGCCTCCGCTCCAATCCTAGTCTTCCCAAAATGGGATGTGGAGTTTCATGTCCATGTTGATGCGTCATGTATCGCGCTGGGAGAAGTGCTCACACAAGAGGGTGGAGAAGGCTTGGATCACCCTATCGCATTTTCAAGTCGTAGATTGTCCAAAGCCGAGAATAACTATTCCACGACCAAGCGCGAGGGGTTGGCGATGGTGTACGCGCTCCAAAAATACCGGCACTATTTGCTAGGAGGACATTTCAAGATGTATACAGACCATTCCGCACTGAAGTACTTGGTCAATAAGCTTGTGCTGGGGGGCGCATATGTAGGTGGCTCTTATTTTTCCAATAATATGATTTTGAGGTTTTGGTAAAACATGAACACCTGAACACAGGACCGGATCACTTGTCGCGTATTGAAACAGGCGAGGAACCTACTAGTTTGGAGGAAGGATTACCTGACACATAGCTCTTTGTTGTGCGCATCGCGGACGGGCACTTCGAAGATATAATCCACTTTCTGACAACAGGGACCGCGCTGAAGGAATACTTCGTCCAACAGAAGAAGGAATTGGTGGTGCGCGATGGATTTTTCTGTCATCGCGGGGCACCTATATAAAATGGGCAATGATGAGATATTGTGATGCTACGTACCTGAATTTGAACAAAGTCAGATCCTTGTGGAAGCACATGGGGGTGCTGTAGGAGGACACTATGTAAGACGAATGACTGCCATGGAAAATTTTAGGGGCGAATTTTCTCCCTTAGGTGAAATTAAGGGGTTTTAAATTTTTAGTGGGTGAATATTTTGTATCATAGTACATTTTTACAAATTGCCTCAAATTTATTTTATAAAAAAATTAGGTATGGTGGTTAGCCCACCTTATTTTAAGGGAGAGGGTAAAAAAGGTAAATTTATCCCTTGAAATTAGGAGTTACAACGCCCTAATTTTCAAGAATAGGTTTTATTTAAGTGAATCCTATGGGCCAAATACCATATTTATAAAAGAGGTATGGTAAATTAATAAAAATATAAATAAATGAGAGGTATGGTAAATAAATAAAGCATTTTTTATATTTACTCCATAAGTCACCTTATATACATGCAAGGGTGTAAACAAATAAAAATATAAATAAAGTGGAGGTATGGTAAATAAATAAAACCTCTTTTTATACTTACTCAAAAGGTATGGTAAATAAATAAAAATATAAATAAATTAGAGGTATGGTAAATAAATAAAACCTCTTTTTATATTTAGTCCATAATCCTCTTTCTATTTATGAAGGCTCAAAAAAGAGGTTTTATTTAAGTGAATCCTATGGGCCAAATACCATATTTGTAAAAGAGGTATGGTAAATTAATAAAAATATAAATAAACGAGAGGCATGGTAAATAAATAAAACATTTTTTTATATTTACTCCACAAGTCACCTTATATTTACGAACACTCAAAAAATGCATTATATTTAGGTGAAATGTATGGGCAAAAGACTATGGGCTAGATTATTATTCATACCTTGCAAAAAAACATTATTAACCCTAATATTAGTATTAATAAAAATAAAAATAGTACATGGTATTGACCAATGGTATTCATGTGGAATGTAGCCTATGTAAAGGGGGAATTAAACCATCATAGATCCATCTTTACTCTGGATCTACTAAGCACCGAGAGGGATCAAATATCGTGATATGCAAACTAGCATAGAGTGAAAAAATATTTGATCCCTCTCGGGGCTTGGTGGATCAAGAGTAAAAATGGATGTTGTAATTTAATGTATGTTAAACATTTTAACTTGGTTAAATTAGAAAATAAAATAAAATTCAATTAATAATTTTATTAATTTTTATAACTTACTATTAGTAATTTTTAAGCTCCAGGTTTATGATAACCCATGGTATTGACCCATGGTAATACCATGGTATTCATGTGAGCATAGACTATTTAAAGGGGAAATTCTATCATCTTAAATCCATCTTAATTCTGGGTCTACCAAGTGCTCAGAGGGATAAATAGATTTCATCCCTCTAAGTGTGGTAGATGTGGAGTTAAGATGGATATAGGTTGGTTTTTATGATAATAAAGATATTAAATAGACTTAGGAAATTATATTGTAAAAACATCTTAAGGTGAATGGTTAAAGCTACATTTAGTCTCTTCACAAAATTTAGTAAAAAATACCAATATCTCCATTAATATTGGTTTTTCTGATTTAACAAAAAAAATTCAAAATAGTGAAACCCTATCACTCTTTCCGCATCACCCTCGCAGAAGATCTCCCACCATTTTTCAAATAGTCTCAATATGATATCTTCATGAAAAAGTTTAGGTACTGATGTTGGATTATTTGTTTGAAAAATAAGCTGGTTTGTACAACCTTTCATTTTTTGTGTTATTCTTCGTTTTTCCTAATGCTCTATAGGGGTTGGAGCCACCGCACCATATTTTCCTAAAAGGTGGAGATTGTTCACCAAAAAGGGAATTAATCTACATGTTACAACGCTGTTAAAAAATGCGAGACGTATGAGGGTAGTGAATTATGCTAATAAGCAATTTAGATTGGGAGAGATGTAATTAAATTTTATTATTTAATTGAAGGTTTCCAATTAAAATAATAATAAATCCACATTTATATATTCATATATTGATTGGAAGGCTTCTCACAATGGTCACTTCTTTCAATTAGATCCCCTTCAAGCCTTTGGGATACTTAATACTTTCTTATATAATATAGTTGGGGCTTGATACTTGTTGGCATGTTGGGTAAACAAATTTGATGTGTATTTTTTCTATCTCGCAGTTGGAGTCTATGGAATAAGAAAGAAATTTGAGAACTTGAAAAAAGTGGTAGCTTGACAAAAGTTGTAGAGAAAAGATTAATTTCTCCTACCTTGATAGAACTTGTGGTCAATATCAACACCTACACGAACTTTGTTGTGGAATATTATCAAAACTAATAGAAGGATATGAAAGAGTGTATTGTAATAACCTTGACAAACACGGCCACTGAAACTTGGAACATTGTTTGTAGGAAGAGAAAATTATGTTTTTTTTTTCCAAACATGTATGTTAGTATATTACAGTTTAATGAATATGTTTGTTTATTATCATATATGGTTTCATACTTTAACAAAACATTCACCAAGACTTCATAATGTTTTATTATTCAGTAAAAGATTTGCCAAGATCTTACAAGATTTTATAATTTAGTGAAAGATTCTCCATCACTGTACAAGATAATATAATCTCGTGAGAGATTCGCCATAAAATTATATATACATATTATATTATTGATAAAATCGCCTCCCATTTTTCCTATGTATCATGGGGATTAGCCCATTTATTATACATATAAATTTAGGGTGGTTCTTAAAATTTTCCCTTGCGACTACACAAAATATTCTTCACGCAGGGTTGTGGTGGCCAACCCTTCACCAGGATTTGAAAGCACACTGTAAGGCCTGTGATATATGTCAAAGGACTAGAAAACCATCGCAGAGGGACGAGATGCCCTTGAATCCACAAATGACATTGCAGTCATTCGAGAAATGGGTAATCGACTTTGTGGGACCTATCAAACCTCAGGGAAAAACTGGCACGCGCTACATCATCACCGCGACGGAGTACCTGACACGATGGGCGGAAGCACAACTGGTCAAAGACTGCATGGCCGCTACGACTGCAAAGTTTTTGTTTGAACACATGTTGACCCGATTTGGATGTCTAAAGATCTTAATGAGTGATCACGGTACACATTTCCTGAATGAAACCATCATCGCGCTCACAGAAGAGTTCCAAGTGTATCATCAGAAAAGCACACCGTATCACCCACAAGCCAATGGGACAGTAGAAGCATTCAACAAAATACTAGAGACTTCGCTAACCAGAGTGTGCAATGTGCAACGAAATGATTGGGACCTGCACGTACCTGTAGTACTATGGGTTTATAGGACAACGTGAAAGAAACTGACAGGACAAACACCATTCCGGTTAGTTTACGGCGTGGAAGCTTCCATGCCAATGGAGTCTATTGTACCTAGTCTATGAATAGCCGCGCTCACAGGTATGATAGATCGCGAAGCTCTGTAAGAAAGGCTCGCGCAATTGGAAGAACTTGAAGAGGAACAGTTCTTGGCTAGTTTTCATCAGCAGGTACAAAAGCAGCATGAAAAGGCCTGGCACGATCGCCATATTAAGTTGCACACCTTCAAGGTAAATGATTTAGTGCTACTGTATGATAGTAAGTTTGAAAAATTCCTGGGAGAGTTCAAAATGCAGTGGCTAGGACCATAAGTGGTTAAGGAGGTCACAAATGGAGGCGCAGTACAGCTGGTCAAACTAAATGGAGAACCTTTCCCAGGCAAGGTGAATGGCAGCCGCTTGAAGCCCTACACAGGTGGGCCGACTATCTGACTAGCTGGCAGAAGCACAGTCTTCGCACTCTAAGGAGCCGGGCAAAGTCGCGGGACTATAAACATATGTAGGAGACACCAGTACAGATGTATGTAAACAGTTCAGACACAGAGGTCTTGGAATAGCGGATGAAGCAGATTCAACAAGCAGTAGCTCAGTGCACTGCTCACCTCAGCATAGTTCGAGAACAGTTGGAGGGACTCCGTGCAAAGATTGCCGCACCAACAAAGTGACTTGAAGGCAAGTCACGATGTTTGTGTTGGGGGCTTGTTGGGCATGGAATCCCCCCCAAGGCATGTTTTGGGGCTCAAAGCCCAAGTTTTGACCCGATATTGTTGTAAAACTCCGCGAATTGTGGGCGCAGAAGTATGTTAGAGTCACAGGGTTGTCCTCCCTAGTTTTGTAATGTAATGTCAGCCTACCCATGGTCCGCAGACCATGGAATTGTATAAATAGAGCGAGGCTCTAAGTGTAAGAGGGAGAGAAGTAGTAGAGAGAAAGAGAAAGAGTCTAAGTGACTAAATGTGTCTTTGGGTCGTAGAGTAGGAGAAGGTTCTGTAGCTGAGTGCGCAGAGGCCTAGTAGTCTGTAGCTGAGTGCGTGGACCCCTGCAGTTGAGTGCACAGGGTGGAGTTGAGTTTGTAATCGAAGAAGGGATTACTAAAGAGAAGTTTGATATCAATTTGTTTATTTGTTCTTGGATTAATGCCTGTTTGATATAAGTTACAAATATACTATTTATTTACTATGCACACCTGTCTGAATGATTTATGTGTTAAGTATAACTTAAAAAACGCAAGTAGGCTAAAATGATCAACTAACATTGGAATACTAGTAAAGGACTTGGGTAATAAGAGCGTTTGACCCCCCAGTAGGGCTGCACGAAGGCAACATCTCAGGCTGCGAGGTACGAGAAAGTGCGCGTAGCAGCATCCGCGTAGGGTCGAATCGTGGACCTCTTGAACCCATCAGACATCTCCAGGGTGCAGAAACCTGGTTCTATCACCCTCCCATACTACTTCGGGTGAGACTTCAGTCCGCGCTCTGCGGACTGTTGCGGAAAGGGCTAGTAGTGCTAGGGTTTGTTTGGCTAAATCAACTCTGAACCTGGGTCAGGCCCCAATAAGCCAACACAGGGTAATTGAAATTCCTGGGACAAATGAGATTATGCATTTTATATGCATATTATGGGTAAAGTTGGGTTAGGATGGCATCACCTCCCTGTCATGGCGATAGGGAGGTTGCGCTACCTTTGTACCTTTCTCACAAAATCCCTAAAAGCACCCTATGCAATACTTTACCAAAGAGACCAAGAGAACCTCAACGCTCCATTCAATGCTCATACATATTACCTAACCCTATGAGTTGGAGGAGAATATTTTAATATTTTCCTAAAAATATCTCATAACAGATATTACGTTTTTCATTTTCATTTAGCATTTATGTGTACATTTTGCATTTAATTACTAAGGCTCCAACAGGCCCAAGGACACAAACCTTAGCTTATCCTGAGCCAAGCTACAGATGGACATCCACGCTCACTTGAGTTTTTGCATGACCCAAATCCTCCTCTAAATGTTGAACTGCAGATTACTCCTCTACTCTACTCTACTGTATTCTTCATTGCCCCTTGGCACACTTCTTCCTCCTTCTATGGGCATCTCGGGCTCTTGCTGCCAAGACCCCAATCCTTTCTCCCTCTCTAATCTAAGATACTCCCTACTACAACCTGCTTCCAGTGTCTTATTGTTCTCCCTTCTTCCACTGTCCATGTCCACTACATCAGCTGGAGTTCATTGCATATTGTCATTTGTCGGTCTTGTTGGACTCTATTATTGTTGAGGTATTTGCTATAAAACATTGTTTCTCTTTCTTATTTTTTTGATTCTTTGGGACAAGCGAAAATATATTGTACCAACGGGTTTGCGCAAGACCAACTAGCATCACCTGGTGTGTGTTTTAAATAAGAATGCCCATAAAATCTATCCCAAATTTCATTTATGTGTTATAGGTTTTATGTCAGCCTAAAGACCAAAATAAACCAACAAAATTAACTTGAAATAAACTAGGCCTACAACATAAATTAAAATATTGCTATAAAAAATTATGAGTTCATTAGGTTTGGCATGGTGGCTCCTTGGGCACAATCTGCTGTAAAATAAAACAATTAATTTCGGAGTCTCTCCTTCCCATCAAGAATGTAGAGCTTAAGCCCAACATTATCCTCTCTTACCTCTATATTTAGACCAATAAGATTTTCTTTTGAATCAGTTCACTTTAGATTTTAGTCTACCATTTTCCTCTACATATGTCCACCAAGGACACATCTATGCCTAACATATATGCATCTGTGCATGACTGGCGTGCACCATATGACCTCACATTGAGTTCCTTCTCAGTTTGCTACTCTTCCATGTCATTATACTGTTGGGCTTGTCGACTTGGCTACACGACATCTCATGATTCTCGTCGATTTCTACTCGAAGCTGACTCGGGGTTGGCAATGAGAATGAGCCACGTTTTTGATTTTTTGTTCCCTGATTTCCACTTGAAGTACTTCCATGTCAATGCATGCAAAATACTAATCTTCTTTGTAGAAACGTTTTCGAGTGGCTCAAAAATACTTTGGCAAAGCTTCTCAAGTGTGTCGAACTCTGCCCTCAATTTTTGAATTTCCAATCCAATGTTGGTCTGAGTGGTTACAAAGGGGGCAATCTATTTCAATTCTGGTTAAAATGATAATTTCAATTCTTTTAATCGATTCAATTCAAAAACCTTATCTATCTTCAAAATTGCAATGTGTGAAATGACTTGTAAGCACAAATTTCTTCTCTGAATATGAATGAATACATGCCCCTTATGATGGAATGAATCCATGGTTTAAAGGTGTACATAAATGTTGTACTAGCTGTCAAATCAATAAAAGCGAGCCCAATTAATGGAAGTGAAATTTATAAGGCATTGTCTACAAAGACCATAAATTCATCTTGAAAACAGATGTTTTGCCAAAATGCGGTAAAAAATTTAAAAAATTAGAATGCTAGAGTGTTTGAATGGTTTTGTTGTTGTTGTTGTTTTTTTTTTATACGGTGGAAATGGTTTCAGCACCATCAAGAACCTCTAGAGCACCTAAAATCTTAAAGTTTCATGGTTGTAACCCAATTTTTCAAAAAATTCTGCCATATTTTGTCATAATCTCGCTGGAATTTCCAATGTTTTCCGAACTAATTTGTAAATTCTTTAGACTACGCGAATCTATAATATTGAAGGGTATCAATGAGATGGCTAGCTCATGGCATGCCTAACTCCACTATCCTGTCATCAATTGGGCCTTTAAAAAAATTCCTACCCTTTGGATGTAACAATCTTGTACCTAGACAATTTTGATATACATTTTGAATAGATGATATTGTATATAGTTAGATTGTAGATAAATTGTACTGCAGATACATAATTTTGAGTGGATTATATTGCAGATTATGAGATTGTAGATATTTTTGGTTAATTAAAAAAAATCTTAAATTGAGAAAGAAAAATTAACTCAAAACCTAACAACTTAGTTAATTTTGGAGATAATTTTTCACATTTTATTTGTGCACACTACTAATAATATTCTACATTATTTTATGGAGTTTAAATCCCTACTGCCCACCCAATAATTCTTGATAATTCTAAAAGTCCTATTAAAAAATATAAAATTCTATTAACATAATTATTAATATTTTTGAGTTTATTTAATGATTGTTTCAAATAATTAATTAACTTCATTTTATTTATAGAGTAACAGTTCTATCTATTATATTATTATATGTTTTTTTTGTCCAACTATCATTACACCATAAATTAAAATTTGAAAAATATAAATAATCTTTTTCTTTTAATATTTTCAATATGTGGTGGGATCCTCAACAATTTTTTTTTCCTTTTTCCACACGCTGAAAATTCTCAGACTTGCTCAATGGTTACGAGACACATGAATAAGTATCACATTTACAAAGTTCAATGGTTGTTGTTTTATGTACCAAAAACATAGCAAGCTCACACATTGGTATTCTTGATAAAATCAATCATTTCATTAAATGTTGATAAAACATGGTTGTCACCACATTGACCAATGCAATTTATAATATTTAACCTTGCAAACACCTCATATATTTTATGTCATTATTTCTAGTTATTGTTGCTATATTCCTGCATGATTTTTAAATAAGTGTAGTGATTTTTTATCCTTAAGATTTACAAAAAATCATTCAAAATTAAAATTTTTAAAAATATTTGATACTTCGGTAAACAATATATTTACCATTAGTGACAAAATATGGGACTCCATGGAGATGGTATTGGAATAATGGTGAGTCCAGATAGAGTTGATGAGTTGTGTTCTCGCATTTAGTGTTTGAGTCTATCTTTCATGAGTTGTGTTTTCGTAGTTTGTGTTGTGAGTTGGTGATCCAAATTATTTGGATTTAGATTGTCCTAGAGGTTGTCTATGTGTACCTATATAATGTACTGGTTTGCTCAATAAGATTTGATTTTATTCTTGCGCATTACTCTGATTCTCTAATATGGTATCAGATCCATAGAGGGAGATCTAGTGAGACTTCAGATATGAGAGCAAGAAAGCCCAGATCTATCAGGGTTGTGAGATCAAGAGCTATGAGATCTTGTTTTTACGGTGTTGCTCCCAAGTTTTTTTATGTCTTTTGGTTGAGAGAAATCATTGAACGGTTGGTTTTCCACAACCTTTGCGTACAATCAAGGGCCTTGATTTCTGTTTAGGCATCTAAATCTATAGGTGGGGGGTATTGTTCGGCCTTGTTATAGGATCTGTATATCATATCGGTTCCAAGCATGTGAAGGAGTCTTTTTTTTTTTGGGGTGTGAAAGCACCTACGTTGTCACCAAGTCACAAAATTTGTTAAGGGTCTGTATGTAACTACAGTCGTCATGAGAAGAGAAGCTCATGGAAGTATATAGACGTCGCAACCCGTGGAAGTATATCATCCAGATTTGTAGTGTGTAATTCATCTGGTTGGAAGGTGTGCATTACAATTAACGTGGAAATGAATGTTTTATTCACCACCATTCTCTCCACGACGCAATGTGTGAGGTGAAAAGTTTGATTTTATTTTCAAGCAAGCCAATCAATAAATCTAAAGCCTCTTTGGTTTGGTTTAAGTGAGTTTGTATCACTTGTTTTGAGTTTGTTTTTATATGGAGACATAAGAGATTAAAACTATTTTTTTATGGTTAAAAAAATTGGTGAAAAGAATTTATATCAAGGTATTTTTTTTAAGTGTAAACTGTGTTTGGTAAAATAGGAGAAATAAGGAGTGTTGTTTGAAGATTTTATAATTATCTTTGTTTGAAGTGAGATTAAGTTTGTTTTTTTAGATCTAGTGCATTTGGTTTTGGATCTGGTGAATTTAGGTGCAGATTTGGTTGCATTTTGTTGTTTGAAGAAAGTTTTTTGTCATCATGCCAAATTTTTTGGCTAAAACTTATTTGAATGATTCCACGAGACCTGATGGAGAAAATTATCCAAATTGGAAATTCAAGGTATTAACAATACTTAAGGAAAATAATTTGTGGCCCATAGTGAGTGGGGAAAATCCATGGGGGCTTCACCCAATGAACCTTCGACATATCATGTGCGTTCATGTCATACTAAACATTACCCTTAATTTGACTACATATTGGAAGAAACCTCTAAAAACCACATTATTTAACCCCCTGCCAATATGAACCCAATACACCTTCCCAATTTAAAAAGGCCCTACTTTCATGAGATATTTTAGGTATCCATTTTTTCATTAACATTTTTTATATCCCTTTATATTTTTTCATTAACTTTGAGCTTCATTTTGTATATGTGTCAATACAAAAACCCTTTACTCCCTATATATCCCCCAATGTATTATGTCATTTTTTCCTCAATATATATCCCCAATATGAATGCACTTTGTATGGTATTACTCCCCCAATGAAGACCCCGTGGGAAAATCCCAAACCCAGTGTTGATAGGAAACAAAAGAAAAGGTATTACTACCAATGTCAGTTAAGGACAAAATCATTCCTCATATTAGGGACTGCAAAACATCCAAAGAAACATGGGATGTTCTCAAAAGCTTGTATGAAACATCTAATACCAACTGGATTTTGTTCTTAAAGACCAAGATTTTGTCAATTAAAATGGAAGCCAATGAAAGTATACGCAATTTCATTTCTCGTGTTAAAGAGATAAGTGATAAGTTAGGATACATTGGTGAAAAGGTGTCCAATACTGACTTGGTCACCATCACATGAAATGACTTAGTGCAAGATTATCAAATTTTTGTTTCAAGTCTTTCAGCTAGAGAGAAGCCTCCTACTTTTGATGAATTGTCAGGTATTCTTCTACAAGAGAAAGAGAGGATGAAAAATTTCAATTTGGGCTCAAACAATTCAGATTTGGCATTGGTAGCCAAGGGTAATCAGCGATACAAAGGCAAGCCATGGGACAAAATCAAAGGAGGAAAAAAGCAAAGCAGAAATGTATGACACTATCTAAATTTCCAATTCATTATAAGAGAAATGATTATTGTTATTATTGTGGAAAACTTGGACATCATGCTAAAGATTGTTATAAAAGAAAATATATTGATTCTAAACAAAGAAGCATAAGGCAAAATGGGAATTTCGTGGACAAATACACCTCAATCAATGATGGATTTAAAAATCTCATATTTTTTTGTTTATGATGCTGCATTATCTGCTGAGACTAATTATTTGAATGCATGGTTCATTGATTCTAGTGTATGACTCCATATGTCTTGTAATAAGGATTGGTTTGATGAATATCATGAGAATATTGATAGAACATGTGTTTATCTAGGAGATAACATATCCCTTAAAGTTCAATGTTATGGAATAATAGGTGTGATGTTTCCTATGGACAATAGATATGGATTCATGATGTGATGTATGTTCCTGGTATCAAAAAGATTTTTTATTTTATTTTTGTTTCTACTATTGTTGATCAAGATCTAAAGGTGGAATTTGTCAAATCATAGTGTGTTATTAAAGATATCCAAGATCGCTACAAGGTTATTGCCACAGGTACTAGAGTTGGAGGCTTTTATAAGTTGTATGTGACCAGGATAGGGCATCAAGCATTGGCATCTACAACAATGTCAACAGAAGAGTTATGTCAACAAATGTATGGGCATTTAAATCACAATGATTTAATCTTACTTCAAAGAAAAAAATGGTTGAAGGTCTTCTTGTTATGAAAAATAATCATTTTGAATGTAAAGCATGTTCACTTGGCAAGCACCATAGAGAATAATTTCATGTTCAAGAATAAAAAAGACAAAGAGAAATATCCATAATGATGTATGTGGACCTATGCAAACTAGATCTCTTGGAGGAGAATTGTACTTTCTTATTTTCGTTGATAATAGATCTAGATATACTTGGGTTTATTTCATAAGAAAGAAAAGTGATGTTTATGAGTACTTTAAGGAATTCAAAAACATGGTGGAAAAACAAATTGGGAAGTGCATCAAAATTCTTAGATCTGATTAGGGGGGAATACAAATCAAGAGAATTCAATTAATATTGTAAAAGTCATGGAATTTTACAACAATTTATAATGCCTCATACACCTCAGCAAAATGAAGTTGTTGAGAGGAAAAATAGAACATTAGTGGAATGTGCATGAAGCATGCTCCAAGGTCAAAATATCTCTAATGGTTTTTAGGATGAAGCCATTAATATTATTGTTTATTTGAAAACTAGGAGTCTTGTTAGTGCCTAGATTTACCTCAGGCTGAAAAGGTAGGATCCAGGGCCAACATCAAACCACGCTCGCCTCGTAGCTAGCCCTACGAGGACAGGAGAGGGCTCTCTCCGGGTCAATCTCAACAAATTATGATCGATGAGGGCTTGAGATGACTGATTTAACAACTAATCTTAGGCTAGGTATGAAGTGCAAGGATTTGATTTGATTTTTCAGGGGTTTTTTGTTGGAAAAATGGAAAGGCAAATTTGGGCCCGGGGATGAGGCCAAATTTTCGCAGAGTTCTGGCTGGGGCCAGTTGGGGCAAGGTAGGCAGTAGTTTTGATGCTTTAAATTAAATGAATGGATAGAAAAGACCGCTGAGGAGCTGAAGAGGGCGTGAAGGTATCAAGAGTCCTCCTCAAACTGAAGAAAACATTGAGAATTAAACAAAACTACATGTAGAGCACAACAAACTCATGGATTCTACCTTTGTCACTTAACTTGTTTAATTCAGAAGCAAAGAGAAGGGAAATGGCATACATAAAACATCAATGAACTTACAATTACATGAAGAAACACACAACACAGAGCCACAAGGATCCCAACAAGTGCTACAAAATCCTGGTCTTTCCTTTGCCAAAAATGCAGAAATCAAATGTACAATGGAGTGCCAAGCAATCCCAAGTGTCCAACCATGCTAATGACTGAAAAACAACATAATATAGACAAACATATCTCATCCTTGCCTCTAGGGGTCGATCTCATGAGTTTAGGAGCTGATCCAACTGATTCTAAATTGAGAACTAGAAACTAGGCAAGATAACAACATGCCTCTAAAAACAAGGGAACTGATTCATTCAGTTTGAAACAACCTCTAAACTGATGAATCTACCTCTACAAGTGAAAATCAAACATATTTACATCATAATCCATCAATTTTCATCAAATTACATCATAAATTTTCCATTAGGAATGTGAAAAAGTCAAACTAGGTGAAATTGGGCAAAAAACAGAGCAAAACTTGGTCAAACTGGCAATTTTTCCTCTATGCGTAGCGCCTGTTTGGACCCACTTTTGGAGGCCTTCCTGATATCCAAATGAGCTCCAGGTGTGCTTTCTAGAAAGTTCTACCTGTCTACTTTCTAACCTAGGTGGAGTTTTTCAATTTTGCCTCCATTTGCCCCTCCAAAAGTCCATTCTCCCAACACTGCTTCTTGTGTGTCAAAATAGGGGCAGTGAGGTCATTTTTGATTGATTTTTGACCTTTTGAGGGCCCAAAACTTGCCCAAATTTCTTGGCCATAGGCAGAAAAGTGTAATTTTGCATACCAAATCTAAAAATTCAAAGTTTTTGTGATTTAGAGCTCCCTAGAAAAAGCGAGTGCCACGTGGTGCGACACATAGGGAGGAAAACTCTGTTTTTTGTGCCAAAAATTTTCAAAAATACAAAAATTGCTCCAAATTTCTTGAAATTTGGGCTAAGTCATCTCTATCAAGTGCTATGTTGGGCTAAAGAGGCTTTGGCCAATATTTGAAGTTGATCATGTTCCTTTTGCCTCTTTTTCCTCTTTGATGCCTTTCGTAATTTTGCCTTTAAATTCCTGATTCGCGCCTTTGCAAACTTTGTTCCTCGCCATGTAATGAAAAGCCATGTGTCTCAGCAATGCCTTCTCCTTGTCGGCCTTGTCTAGCAGTCTCTCTAAGTGGATGTTGGCTCTTTCAAGCCATGACTCTCAATCGGCATTAACCTCCTGCTCAAGTGAAGTGCCACCCTCCTTCTTTGGGCAGCTTGGCGATTCTCCCGAATGTTTTGCCACCTTTATGAGGTCTCTTGGTTGCATGTCCCTCTATGGGTGAGTCACTTTGGGTCTCCTCTTCATAATCATATGACGGATCAGGTGCCATCTCTGGTAGTGGATGAACTGTCTTGGAGCTACCTTGATGAAAAATAGGTAAGCTGTGATGTGTTGAATTGTCTTGATGGTGTATTTTGACTTTTGCCACCAAGGGGAAGAGTGATACAACTATAGGGGGAAGAACAAATAATGAGGGATTTAGGGACTGCTGGGGGTAGGTTTTAATCAAGGGAACAGGGGTTAGGGAGTAGTTTGGGAGTTTTTAGTATGGGACTAGGGTTCGGGAGTTTGAGTTTGTGGCTTTGGGAATGGGGAGAGGGGATTAGTGAATTTGGGGAATAGAGAAATCAGGGGAAAATGGAGTAGGAAGTGATTGAGGAATGATAGATTTGGTAGAAAAATGGTTATTCAAACCCTAGGCAGCAAGTATCTTAGAATGTCAAATGGTAGGGTTTGATTTTGTGTTTAAAACAATTACCATTCTTCAACCACCATGATATAAGCACAAACTTGGATAAAACACAATGATGGAGGCTCTACCTACTTGTCACAAGGCAAATTCGTGCGATTTGGGCGATTTGATGAAGTTTTGAGAAAATCAAGCTTGGAAGCTCTATGCACCGCGCCTCAAGCCCAACATGCCGTGCCTTCTCTATGTGTCGCGCCAGTGTATTTTTACACTGGAAATTTGAGCCCAATGCACCGCGCCAGTTATGTGCGTCGCACCACCTGCCCTATGCGTAACACTTTTTGTAGGAGACTTTTGGAGGCCTTTTCGATGTCCAAATTGGGCACATGATAGCTTGTTGGAAAGGTCTTTGAGTTTAATTTCCAAACCGATCAGAATTTTTCAATTTGGAGTTCATTTTCCCTATAAAAAATCAAATCTCCCAAGATTGGTCAAAATGTGCCAAATGAGGCTGCCTAAAGGCAGAGTGCTGTTGCAGTCAACTTTTGAAGGTCTTCCTCAACTCAAAATTGAGCTTATGATAGCTCATTGGAAAGCCCTTTGTGTCTAGTTAGCATTTGAATTATCAAGAAATTCATGTTTCCAATTGAGCTAGGAGAAAACTTAATTTTCCCAAGGTCACTTCACTGGTGCATCAATTCTCTCGAGGCAACTGTATTTTTGACATTTCGCCTAAACCATGACATCCGTGTAAAAAGTGAAGGAGGTTTTTCTTCCTTGGTCTATTTTGGACAAAAACCTCTCTCAGTTTTCAAAAATTCATATTTTCTTGCTCAAAAACATCATTTGAGTAAACCCTACCCCGATGTGTGGAATAGGGGATTTGTTTAAATGAAGCAAAATGAAGGAGATAAGGGGCTTCTAAATTCTTGAGAAAATTTTGGGAAGTAGGGAGAGATGTTAGGAAGTAGGAGAAAGTGGAATTTCAAAGATTGAGTGAGGGGAAGGAGTCCAAAAGGGCAAAACACAGGTCTATCTTAGAAAATTGCCATGTTGTAGCAAGAAACTAGGGTTTGTGCGAAAATGAGGAATTTGGGGGACCTCAGTGATGGGAATCTTAGTGATGGGAAGTGTTTAATAAGGTACATTAAGGATAGGGGAAGGTGTATGAACATCAGGATACAAGTTTTGCTGATGATTTGACCATCCAAGAGAAATTGCCTTCAAAACCCTAGGAGAGGGAAATGAACCTTACCTAGGCGCAACTGAAGCATGAACAAGGTGTAAAATGACCCAGTGGAACTTGACATGATGATGAAAACCCTTTGAGTGATGGTAGACTCAGCTGAATGGTGACATGGAATGACATTTGGACAACTTTGGAAGGAGTAAAAGCAAACCCTAGACCTAATGCCTAGTGACCAAATTTTGCTTGAAGACTCACTGAAATGACAAAATTTGACCTTGAAATCTTAAAATCACTTTGTAAGAGCATGTTTGATCACTGGAGGAAGGCTGTAAAGACTGACACTAACATTGGCTTCAATGGGGATGGTAGCTCCTTGGAGGTGCCAAGAACGACAGATCTTTGGGAGAGCAGATAGTGCCTTCATCCATTGGGCAACGGAGTCAAAACACGAAAACTGACATTATGCAAACTGACTCTGACTCAAGGCTAAAACTGAAAACCATAATAAAACCAAACATGACTAAATCATAACTAACAAACTGGAAAGATGCTCATATTTGAACTTATTCATCAAACCTACTCTAATTGTTCTTTTCACCACCTGATCAAGTGAAATGGAACAACCAATGCAACCATGTAAGCATCATGGCTGATATTTGATTTCTTCCCAAATGCTTTATGATGTGTAGGAAAAGGGAAGAATTGAAAGGCAACTCCCATGAAAACTTGGAATCAAGTTGACTGCTGATAAACTTGCAAAACATGCATTGATTGGATGACTTCAAGAATACTGCGAAAGGATCTTCATTAAAATCGCTATTGATTTCCATTAACACATTACTGCTCTGGTCCAAGTAGTCTTCATATCTGAATATTAAGATTTTCCTCACATCTATGCTGTCTTTCTTTGGTGATAGCAGCAGGCTGTCAAAAGGATCCTGAATTTCATGAATAACCAAACTCTATTTCTGATTCCAAACAGAACAAAAGTCTCCTTTATCAATCTCCTCATATGACTGCAAACCTTGGTATGGGGTATGCAATGAATAATCTGTTAAACAAGACAATGAAGGTGACTTTTGAATAAGATTATTATCAACATTCTTATCTGGCACATGGTTAGCCAATGGGGGAGAACTTTTACAGCAAACATCATCCAACACACGAGCAATAGGATCATCAAAAATTTGAGAAGACTGCTGCGATGTATCCATTAAAACTGTATGACATCCTACTGGCTGTTCATCTTTTTCTTTAGAGATATTACGAAGATTCTGCCTTATAAATTGAAATGCTTCGAAACAAAAGGGTACAAAATCCTCTTGCATCATTAGATCATGTATTTCAGATTCCACGCCTTCATCTATAATCTGATCTTCAATTGCGTTTGGTGGCTGCAAATCTGGTGTTAGGGAGGGTTTTGTATCCAAAATGATTTCATCAATCATTTCAGGGGAAGATTTCTCATTAACAACTTGCTCAAGAATTTCGCTATCTGTCCTTCCTACAAGCTGTTCATTTGAAAATTTACTATGCAATTTACCCTTCAAAAACTGAAATGATTCAAAACAGAAAGGTAGGGAATATTCTTGTATTATTTGATCATATGTGCCAGCTTCCATGTCTTCATGTGCAACTTGACAATCAATGGCATTCGGGGACTGCAAATCTGAATATGAGAAGTCTTGAACAAGGTTTTCATTGCTCGCAAGATGGTCCAGATCAAGACTTGTTGACAGTTAATTTTTGATTGCATAAAAATTGTCTCTGATGAACTGAAATGAATCAAAACAAAAAGGCAAAGATCCTTCACTTACTTCAAAATTTGCTTCACTTTCCTCAGCATTGTCATAGCTGATATGCATCGGGTGATCACTGTATTCGCGCTGCTGAAAGTGAACTTCCTCCTTCCACAAACTAGCTGTTGATTTGTCTGCAAGATTAGCTTCAACATAATCATCGTCATACTTATCAAACTGAGGAAAATCATCAGTATAAAAGAAATCATCAAGCATACATGTCATGTCAACATATCTTTCTTCTCTAAGATGATCTATAAAACAATCATTACCAGATCTATGACAACTGGGATCAGAAAGAAGATGTTTTGGATCAGCAACTTGTTCCTTTTCAATTAGCGAGCGATGGGCTTGAACATTATACTCATTCCTTTTGGTGATCCTTTGCATTATCTCTTTCACTGCACTTACCAAAATGTCAAGCTTTACCTCTAGAGATGTTGATTCCTTCAGATCTATGTTTTTCATCTCTTCTTCCTTCAACTTTGCCCTTCGGATCAGCAAATGAGCCTCTACATCTACTGCACTATTCTGCATCTCTTCAAGTTTTGCAAGATTTCTTTCCCTCAGCTGAAACTCCATTTTCGGATCAAAGGAACCCGGGTAGTGCAAGAGAGCGGATTTAGGAGAAGGCCTTATCTCAACTGGCATTGAACAATAAACTTGGTTAAGTCTGACAGAAAACTGTTGTACTGTCTCCCCTAGCATTCTTTTCAGCTGGTTATACTCTTCTATAATCAAGAAAAGGTTTTGTCCGATCACCCACCTGTCGAGGAAAGCTTTGACGAACTGCTGGAAATCTGAAATGCTCGCATCAGGAAGGTTTTTGAACCAACTCTTGACTTTGCCTTGCAAAGAAAAAGCAAAAAGCCTAATACTGACATCCTCTTCATCAACCTCAAAAAGGTCTAGAAAAGACTCAAAATTCTGCACATGTTGCTCAGCATTGACATTCTTACTTTCACCATCAAACCTCGGCAAGTATAGATAATAATTTGCAGGGAAAGCATGGAGAACAAAAGGTAAAACAAGAGGTTTATACCTATCTGGGACTATGAAAGGTGTAGGAGTATATACAAGAGCTATGGGATCAGTTTTGTTTTCTTTAGGCTCATCACGCTGAAGAGAGTCATCATGAGTTGTGGAAAAAGTAAGGAGACTAAGATCAAAGGGAAACTCAGTATTTACACTTTTTGAATAGGTCGATTGAAGATTTTGATCACCTTTATCATACAAAAAATTCTGAAAAACTTTCAGGACAACTTCAAGAACAACAAAGAAGTAATTTACAAGAAAGCAAACTAGATCCTAAATACCATTCCACTTTGGATACCCGAACTTTGTGTAAGATCCTTCCATTTTCTCAGATAAAGAGCTAGTCCTCCAGTGGAGTCTCTACATTGAGTTGGAGTCACCAGGTGAATGATTTCAACCTTCTTATGTCTAATCGTTGTCCACCATCAACCATCAGATCTAACTTGATACATGTATTGGGGTGATCGTTTAGATCAGATGTTCAGTTTATAAACTAGACTGGAGATTGACTGAAGCAACATTCATCTACTTGCGCTAATGCAAAGCAAAAGCATTTTGAAGGATACCTGGCTAACTTCAGGCTCCGTCTGTAGTCTACAAAGCAAAACAATGAAAATAAACTTTCTTCCCCAGTGGAGTCGCCACTATGTTAGTGCCTAGATTTACCTCAGGCTGAAAAGGTAGGATCCAGGGCCAACATCAAACCATGCTTAGCCTCGTAGCTAGCCCTACGAGGAAAGGAGAAGGCTCTCTCCGGGTCAATCTCAGCAAATTATGATCAATGAGGGCTTGAGATGACTGATTTAACAACTAATCTTAGGCTAGGTATGAAGTGCAAGGATTTGATTTGATTGTTCAGGGGTTTTTTGTTGGAAAAAGGGAAAGGCAAATTTGGGTACGGGGATGAGGCCAAATTTTTGCAGAGTTCTGTCTGGGGCCGGTTGGGGCAAGGTAGGCAGTAGTTTTTATGCTTGAAATTAAATGAATGGATAGAAAAGACCGCTGAGGAGCTGAAGAGGGCTTGAAGGTATCAAGAGTCCTCCTCAAACTGAAGAAAACATTGAGAATTAAACAAAACTACAGGCAGAGCACAACAAACTCATGGATTCTACCTTTGTCACTTAACTTGTTTAATTCAGAAGCAAAGAGAAGGGAAATGGCATACATAAAACATAAATGAACTTAAAATTACATGAAGAAACACACCATCAAAACACGGAGCCACAAGGATCCCAACAAGTGTTGCAAAATCTTGGTCTTTCCTTTGCCAAAAATGCAGAAATCAAATGTACAATGGAGTGCCAAGCAATCCCAAGTGTCCAACCATGCTAATGACTGAAAAAAAAAAACATAATATAGACAAACATGTCTCATCCTTGCCTCTAGGAGTCGAGCTCATGAGTTTAGGAGCTGATCCAACTGATTCTAAATTGAGAACTAGAAACTAGGTAAGATAACAACATGCCTCTAAAAACAAGGGAATTGATTCACTCAGTTTGAAACAACCTCTAAACTGATGAATCTACCTATACAAGTGAAAATCAAACATATTTACATCATAATCCATCAATTTTCATCAAATTACATCATAAATTTTCCATTAGGAAAGTGAAAAAGTCAAACTAGGTGAAACTAGGCGAAAAACAGAGCAAAACTTGGTCAAACTGGCAATTTTTCCTCTATGTGTAGCGCCTGTCTGGACCCACTTTTGGAGGCCTTCCCTATATCCAAATGAGCTCCAAGTGTGCTTTGTAGAAATTTCTGCCTGTCTGCTTTCCGACCCAGGTGGATTTTTTCAATTTGGCCTCCATTTGCCCCTCCAAAAGTCCATTCTCCCAACACTGCTTCATGTGTGTCAAAATAGGGGCAGTGAGGTCATTTTTGAGTGTTTTTTGACCTTTTGAGGGCCCAAAACCTGCCCAAATTTCTTGGCCATAGGTAGACAAGTGTAATTTTGCATGCCAAATCCAAAAATGCAAAGTTTTTGTGATTTAGAGCTCCCTAGCAAAAGCGAGTGCCACGTGGTGCGGCGCATAGGGAGGAAAACTCTGTTTTTTGTGCCAAAAATTTTCAAAAATACAAAAATTGCTCCAAATTTCTTGAAATTTGGGCTGAGTCATCTCTATCAAGTGATATGTTGGGCTAAAGAGGCTTTGGCCAATATCTGAAGTTGATCATGCTCATTTTTCCTCTTTTGCCTCTTTGATGCCTTCCTTAATTTTGCCTTTAAATTCTTGATTCGCGCCTTTGCAAACTTTGTTCCTCGCCATGTAATGAAAAGCCATGTGTCTCAGCAATGCCTTCTCCTTGTCAGCCTTGTCCAGCAGTCTCTCTAAGTGGATGTTGGCTCTTTCAAGCCATGACTCTCGATCGGCATTAACCTCCTACTCAAGTGAAGTGCCACCCTCCTCCTTTGGGCAGCTTGGCGATTCTCCCGAATGTTTTGCCACCTTTATGAGGTCTCCTGGGTGCATGTCCCTCTGTGGGTGAGTCACTTTGGGTCTCCTCTTCATAATCATATGACGGATCAGATGCCATCTCTGCTAGTGGATGAACTGTCTTGGAGCTGCCTTGATGAGAAATAGGTGAGCTGTGATGTGTTGAATTGTCTTGATGGTGTATTTTGACTTTTGCCACCAAGGGGAAGAGTGATACAACTATAGGGGGAAGAAAAAATAATGAGGGAATTAGGGACTACTGGGGGTAGGGTTTAATCAAGGTAACATGGGTTAGGAAGTAGTTTGGGAGTTTTTAGTATGGGACTAGGGTTCGGGAGTATGAGTTTGTGGCTTTGGGAATGGGGAGAGGGGATTAGTGAATTTGTGGAATAGGGAAATCAGGGGAAAATGGTGTAGGAAGTGATTGAGGAATGACAGATTTGGTAGAAAAATGGTTATTCAAAACCTAGGCAGCAAGTATCTTATAATGTCAAATGGTAGGGTTTGATTTTGTGTTTAAAACAATTACCATTATTCAACCACCATGATATAAGCACAAACTTGGATAAAACACAATGACGGAGGCTCTACCTACTTGTCACAAGGCAAATCCGTGCGATTTGGGCGATTTGATGAAGTTTTGAGAAAATCAGGCTTGGAAGCTCTATGTGCCATGCCTCAAGCCCAACGCGCCGCGCCTTCTCTATGTGTCGTGCCAGTGTATTTTTACACTGGAAATTTGAGCCCAATGCGCCGCACCACCTGCCCTATGCGTAGCGATTTTTGCAGAAGACTTTTTGAGGCTTTCCTGGTGTCAAAATTGGGCACAGGATAGCTTTTTGGAAAGGCCTTTGAGTCTACTTTCCAACCCAACTAGAATTTTTTAATTTGGAGTTCATTACCCTATCAAAAATCAAATCTCCCAAGACTGGTCAAAATGTGCAAAATGAGGCTGCCTAAAGGCAGAGTGCTGTTGCAGTCAACTTTGGAAGGTCTTTCTCAACTCCAAATTGAGCTCATGATAGCTCATTGGAAATATATTTGTGTCTAGTTATCATTTGAATTATCAGGAAAGTCATTTGGCCAACCAAGCTAGGAGAAAACTTGATTTTCCCAAGGTCACTTCACTGGTGCATCAATTCTCCCGAGGCAACTGTATTTTTGACATTTCTCCTAAACCATGACACTTGAATGAGGTTTTTCTTCATTGGCCTATTTTGAACAAAAAAATCTCTCCTTTTTCCAAAATTCATCTTTTCTTGCTCAGAAACATCATTTGAGTAAACCCTACCCCGATGTGTGGAACAGGGGATTTGTTGAAATGAAGCGAAATGAAGGAGATAAGGGGCTTCTAAATTCTTGAGAAAATTTTGGGAAGTAGGGAGATATGTTAGGAAGTAGGGGAAAGTGGAATTTCAAAGATTGAGTGAGGGGAAGGGGTCCAAAAGGGCAAAACACAGGTCTAGCCTAGAAAATTGCCAAGTTGTAGCAAGAAACTGGTGTTTGTGCGAAAATGAGGAATTTGGGGGACCTCAGTGATGGGAATCTCAGTGATGGGAAGTATTTAATAAGGTACATTAAGGATAGGGGAAGGTGTATGAACATCAGGATACAAGTTTTGCTGATGATTTGACCATCCAAGAGAAATTGCCTTCAAAACCCTAGGAGAGGGAAATGAACCTTACCTAGGCGCAACCGTAGCATGAACAAGGTGTAAAATGACGCAGTGGAACTTGAAATGATGATGAAAACCCTCTGAGTGATGGTAGAATCAGCTGATTTGTGACATGGAACTTCATTTGGACAACTTTGGAAGGAGTAAAATCAAACCCTAGACCCAATGCCTAGTGACCAAATTTTGCTTGAAGACTCACTGAAATGACAAAATTTGACCTTGAAACCTTAAAATCACTTTGTAAGAGCATGTTTGATCACTGGAGGAAGGCTGCAAAGATTGATACTAACAAGTCCAAATAAAAGTTTAGAATTGAAAACACCTTTTGAAGCATTTTATGGATATAAACCAAAAGTGAATAATTTAATAGTTTTTTGATGCAAGGCATTTGCTCATGGTTCAAAAGACGAAAGAAGAAAACTTGATGAAAAATCAATTAAGTGCACATTCATTGGTTATTTTGATGATCAAAAAGCATACAATTTGTTTGATCCAATTTCACATAGATTTCTTGCAAGTAGGTATGTGGTATTTCATGAAAATGTAGATGAAGGTGATAAAATGAATAACATCAGTATATGGCATGATATTGATGATTATGTCAAAATAGAAGCAATTTTTGAACAAGAACGGGAACAAGTACAAAAACAGTTACAAGAACAAGAACATGTTAAAGAGCAGTAAGCATCTAATAGTCATGACACTCCAAGAAGAGGACAAGAGACTCCACAAAGCAGAAAGAAGGATGAAAGCATTAAAACTCTAAGGAGGACATCACATCAAATTCAGTCACCTATAAGGTATAGATATTATGCATTGATGTCTCATGTAATGAATGTTGTAGAACCTTCAAATTATGAAGAAGCTAAATAATATAAAGAATGGAAAGATCCAATGGATGAGGAATACAACTCTACAATGAAGATGACATATGGGAATTAATAGAATTGCCCAAAGATAAAGTTCCAATAGGATGCAAATGGTTGTTCAAACCAAAGTTTAATGTTGATGGAAATATTGATAAGTATAAAGCTAAGTTGGTTGCAAAGTTTTATTCACAAAAAGAAGGCATTGATTATGAAGATACTTTTTCACATGTAGCTAAACTGAATACAATTAGAATGACGATTGCATTAGCTACAAAATAAAATTGGAAAATGCATCAGTTATATGTCAAATCTTCTTTCTTGAATGGTGAATTGAAAGAAGAAGTTTATTTGGTTCATCCTGAAGGGTTTGTAAAGCAGGGACATGAGCATCTTGTTTGCAGGTTAAAGAAATATTTTTATGGTTTGAAACAAGCACCAAGATATTGGTATGTGAAAATTGATTCATTCTTTTATGAAAAAGGATTTATGTGAAGAAAAAGTGACCCTAACTTGTACATCAAGAAAGATGAATATGGAAATATTTCCTTGATATCTTTATATGTTGATGATCTTATCATAACAGGAAGTGTATTCAGGTTGATTGAAGAAATTAAAATTCACTTGTCACGGGTATTTGAAATGAAGGATCTTGGTGAATTTCATTAATGTTTGGGTCTTAAAATTTGGAGGGAATCTGGTAAGACAATCATCACACAAATAAAATATGCAAAGGAAATCCTTGAAAGATTCCATATGTTTGAATGCAAACCAACGTCTACTCCTTTCGAACATAATGTCAAGTTGTATAGTGATGATGGATCTAAAGAAGTGAATGGAAATTTGTATTGTCAATTGGTGGGAGGTTTGAACCACCTCACCACTACTAGGCCAGATATAGTGTATTTTGTCAACATCTTTAGTCAGTTTATGGCTAAGCCTTGTGAAAGCCATTAGAAATCAACCAAGAAAGTCCTTTGATATTTGAAGGTAACACTTTATTTTGGTATTTTGCATACTGATGAATCTGATGTTGAGTTGGAAGGTTTTTATGATTCAGATTGGGCTGGAAACCCTTATGATAGAAGATCAACCTCTGTATATGCATTGAATTTAGGATCAGGGATCATATCATGGAGCAACAAGAAACAACCAATTGTTTCTTTGTCATACATAAAAGAAGAATAAAATTCCTTGACCAATGCAACTTGTGAAGCTATTTGGTTAAGGAGGATTCTTGAAGATGTTGGAGAAAAAAAAAAAGAGGACCAAAAAGTATCAAATGTGACAACCAAAGTTCTATTAAGTTGGAAAATAATCCAATTTATCATGCTAGAACAAAGCATATTGAAGTCCAACATCATTTTTAAGGGAAAATATACAATCAAACGAGATTCATTTAGTCTATTGTAATACAAGTGAGAATGTAGTTGACATCTTTACCAAGACTCTTGGAAATATGAACTTTGAAATATGTAGACAACAACTAGGCATTGTTGAAAATGATACATTTCTCCATTAAGGGGGAATGCTGGAATAATGTCGAAATGGTAAGTCCAAATAGAGTTGATGAGTTGTGTTCTCATAGTTAGTGTTTGATTCTATCTGTCATGAGTTGTGTCTTTGTAGTTTGTGTTGTGAGTTGGTGATCTGAATTATTTGGATCTAGATTGTCTTGGAGGTTGTCTATTTGTGCATATATAATGTACTCGTTGTCCAAGCAATTTGATCAATAAGATTTGGTTTTATTCTTGTGCATCACTCTGATTCTCTAATAGATGGGGCAATTTATTGTTTATAAATTACTCCACAAATGCATATGTAATAATTAAATGAGATAATTTCCAACAACTATAGATAATTTCCTAAATGAGATAATCATCAATAATAGGGAATACAAATGAGAATAAGAATACAAAATAAATTTTTAATGCCACCATATTAGAACATAGAATGGCTAAAATGAGGCAAAAGTAATGTGTACTTGTTGTTTCCTCTTAGTAGAAATTGCTCATTCTAGAAAATCAATATTTCTTCATGATTCTTCAAAATCTTTCATTGGTAAAGTAAGTGGTAAACTATATCTCACTCAACTCTCATCAACTCGATATTTCAATTATTATTTTAATTGTATATTACCAACTTAACACAAACACACTAAACAAGATAAATATATTACAACAATTATTATTTCAAACCAAAGTACAAATTTTCTAATTCAACAATTCCAATTTAACAACATATGTGTCTCCTTACACTTTTTTTCTAGTTACTTTATCATAACAATAACCCTTGTGCATTGCCTTGGTCTTTAAGTTGTGCATGAGCAAGCTTTCTCAACACAGAACCCATAACTCCGCTAGTTCTTGTCCTTAATATGCTGAACTCCAGCTCTTGTAAACAAATCTGCAGGAACCTCAATGCTCTAGTTGTTGACACTATCGACATGTATAGAATCCCCTATCCTCAATCGAACATGTTTCTCTCCTGTGCCTTTGAATTTTCAACCATTATACATCATGAGAATTTTCATGAATAATGCCATGGTGACCATAGTGAGGACCATAAGAACCATTGCAATGTCCGACATTGACCTCCGTAGCCCCTTCGTTGTAGTTTCTTCACCAAACCTAGATTGCATACACCCCTATGTTGGAGCCTTGCAATCATGTTCTTGTGCAATTTCCTCTTCCCTATGTGAATTTCTTTTTTCCACAACACAACTACTATGCTCTAGTGTGTTGCTTCCTCCCTACTCGTCGCAACTTCTCCCCACTGCGCAGTTGTATGGTTTACTAACCATGCACCTGTGACAAAACACAAATTCACACACAAAACAAATGACCTGTGACAAAACACAAATTCACACACAAAACAAATGACCTGTGACTCTTCTATTGATCACACAAAAACTTGATTATTACAATGAACAAGGTGAAGGGTATTTAAAACTTTTCGACTAGCAACTCGCCTAAAATATCTTGATATGCAACCACACACTTAATTCGACTATGACTTAACTCGACTTGACTCAACGCTTCAACACTCAACACTCTACACTTAGTTAATTGACTCTCTAATTTTATCCAACTCCTCGTTTGAGAGTAATTAGCTTATTTTAACACTAGGACCGCTAAACTAAGACTAGCTCATAACAACTCAAACATGTCTGCTAATCTATGTCTCAGCGAGGCTTACAACACCCAAGTTTATTCTATGAAACTCAAACACATCTTTTGCTAATGACATAGTAAATATATCATCCAACTGATCACTAGATTTACAAGGCTTCAAGTGAACTTCTCCATTGCTCACAAGTTCTCTAATAAAGTGATATCTAGTATCAATATGCTTGCTCTTTTGATGAAACACACTATTCTTGGATAGTGCAATTGCTGAAGTGTTGTCACACTATATTGTTGTTAATCCTTGTTGTTTCTTCTTGAGTCCATCAAATACTCTTCTTAACCACACTACTTGACATGTTGTTGATGTTGCTGCTTCATTTTCTTCTTTTGTTGACGAAAGTGTCATAATGGGCTGCTTCTTAGATGCCCATGAAATCACGCTTGAACCAATATGGAACACAAAACTAGAAGTGCTCTTCCTATCATCCAAACTTCTTGAAAAATCACTATCTGTGTATCCAATCAAATCTTTATTTTCTGTGCTTTCATACATTATGCCACAATCTCTAGTTCCTGCTATGTATCTCAGAATTCATTTCACTGCACTCCAATGTGTATCTTTTGTAGTCTCCATAAATTTGGAAATCAAATGCACTCCTTGCATGATATCCAGTCTTGTAGCTGTGAGATACATGAGGCTGCCAACCAATATTTTGAATAGAGTTGGATTGACATCTGATCCTTCATCATCCTTGCTTAATTTTGTACCTGTTGCAACTAGTGTAGGGACAAGTTTGCAATTTTCCATCTTGAATCTTTTCAGCAAATCTCTAGCATATTTATTTTGACAAATAAAAATTCCTTTTTCAGATTGCTCAACTTCTATGCCAAGAAAATATTTCATGAGACTAAGATCTGTCATCTCAAATTCTTTCATCATGGTTGCTTTAAATTCATCTAACTCAAAATCACTTGTAAAAATCATGTCATCAACATATAAGAAAACAATCAAAATTTATCCATGCTTGTTTATCTTTGTGTACAAGGTAGGCTCAATGTTTCTTCTGTAAAATGTTGGGTTGTGTTATATTCTTTCCACGTAGTTAACAAGGGGATTGAAGGGCACCCATAACCCCACTTTATGGGGTCTGGGGCAGCGCCCCGGAAAATTTTGGTTTTGGACCCTATGTTAGGTTGGGTAGACCCACCTATGGTTTTGTGCATGATTTTCGCACATGTTTTTTGGACGCGATGGTTTTCGGTCCATGGTATTAGATGCCTCGACATGTATAAATATGTATTGTAACATTGAAAGGAAAATAACGAAAAATCAAGATGGTAGTCCCGGTTTTTGGATCCAGTGGGAAAATCTCTGTGTATATGTGTTTTATGTGTTATGCTCTCGTAATGTTTATTTTTCTGCGTTTTAGAATTCGTATGCAGGTAATTTCTGCACGGGGTTAAAACCTACATTTGATATTAGAGTGGTTTTGGCTTCAAGGGGACACCTTTGTTGCTGAGGGGTTTCGCTCAGGCCTGTGGTAGACCCTGTTTAGTGAGGTTTGCAAGATCGATTCTGGTGGTGAAAGAAGATGGCGAGCAGTGGAAAGATAGAGATTGAGAAATTTAATGGTCAGATTTTTGAGTTGTGGAAACTCAAGATGGAGGATCTGTTGGTGGATAAAGACCAGTGGATCACGGTAGATCCGAGTACTAAACCAATGGGAGTGTTCGATGAAGAATGGAAGAAGTTGGATCAGAAGGCAAAGAGCACAATACGATTGTGTGTCTCAGATTTAGTATTGCTGAATGTATCAGGGGAAGCTACGACGAAGGCTTTGTGGGACAAGTTAGGGACTTTGTACCAATCTAAGTCTCTGGTGAATAAACTGTTCCTGCGAAAAATGTTGTATAACCTGAGGATGAAAGATGGGGACTCAGTGACAAATAATCTGAATGCATTTAATACTGTGGTAAGTCAGTTAACATCTATTGATATTAAAATTTCAGATGAAGATAAGTGCATCAATTTGTTGTGTTCTCTACCAGATTCATGGGATAGTTTGGTTATTGCAATAGGTAGTGTTATCTCAAAATCAGGTCCTGGAAGGCTGCAGGCCAGGAAGACTTCAAGTAACTGTTTTAGACCAATCTTTTAGCTAAGGCTTAGCCTCCTTAGCCTGAGAGGGCTCTCTCAAAGGATTTAAGGTTTTTGATTATAATTGAGATGGCTAACTCTTTATAAAACAAATAGGAATGAGGCTGGTAAAATCTAAATTAACAAGCATCCATTGGGCTCATGGAGTCATATGTCATTTAGCATCAATAGTGAATTGGCTTTGCAATAAAATCAAGGCATTCAAACTTCAATATAGATAAAGTACACTAGACACAAAAGGGACAATATTTGAGCATATGAAGGAAATTAGAACACTGCATGTGATTTATAAGTAATCAAGTACTCATAATATTGTATACAACATGAAAGACAACAAGAGGAATTCATACATTGAAGTCACTATGATTCTTGAGCAGCAGAAGCCATTTACTGTATTACCAAAAGAAACAGAGTCTTTACATAAGCTTGACAACAGAGCTTTTTTACATAAACTTCCAACCCTTATTACATTTCCTTTTCTCCTATATATAGACCTGACTAAGATTCCTCCTTAAACATTAGGGGAATTCGAAATCCACTTCTAATGACACCTGTTTAACCTTTAACTGCCTATTAAATATAACAAACTGTAACTAGACTTTCTAGAGATTTAAATCAAGTAGGAGTCTAACTCCTTATTATGCTAATAATAGCCTTGATTACAAACATTCTCGTTCTTTGACATCTGGTCCCTTTTTAGTTTGGTTGTGATGAATGTTCAAAACTCCATGTTGGTCTTCAATGTCACATCTTCTCCATTTCCCTGAAACATAGGAAACTACCCTTGCTCATCGGTCTTTAGTTTTCCTCAAAATCTTCGAATCCAAAGAAGCATGTCCTTTATCCTTGCTTATCCAAAATGTAACAGATGGCCATGTCCTTGATGTGTTATCCAGCTCTTTTATGTGTAAAGGCAAAAACTCTTTCAAGCTGTTTTGACCTATCTTGAACTGTGGTAAATGTGCTCACTTTATGACAAAAATTTAAAGTTGGATTCGAATCCATATTTTCTCCACCTGTCTTGACCTGGTTGAATGTTTATAGCTTTAGATGATGCCTTGTATATATTCCCCTTTCAAAATTCCCACTTATGTTTCAAAACCGGTTGATTGATATTGGATTGTTTAGCTTCAGCAGTTTCGTAGCGTGCTACGAAACTGCTGAGCTCTAGTCATCACCTTCAGCAATTTCGTAGCGCGCTACGAAACTACTGAGTTGTTTCAAAAATCACAGTTTCAACCCAAAACTTTGCTATTTGAGCACTTTGTTGTTTAAACATTCTTTTGACTGTTCCAAGACCTTCCAAAACTGAATGGGAATGTTTGAAAAGATTATACCAAGCAAAACCATCAAAACTTTGAAACATATCCTTGGAGTGAGATTTTTTTATGGAGATTCTTTTCGCTGGCTCAATTGTATCTTTAAGTCTTCAATTTGTTTCTTCATTACTTTGATCCCATACCTGAGGTTTGTATTGACTTTTCTGATAAATTGAGCTTCTTTTATTGCAGGAGTAGTCCAGCTATGGAATTGCACATTAAAATCAACCACCTCAGGAATTTGAAATGTTTGGTCCTCCCACCGAGCTTGCATTTGGTTGAAATAAGCCTCCTTAGCTGCAAATTTCCTAGCAGCTTTCTTCAATCTAGCAATCTCAAAGTTGGCAGATTCCAATCTCCTTTTCAAGTCTTCTACACTACCTTCTTCTTGAGTGGCAACTGTTTTTCCTTTATCCTTTCTTTCATGAGGCCGAGTTACATCCCCTGTTTCATCAGCTCTTGGTGGTACCTCCTGTACTTGTTTGAACTTCCTTGTTATGGGTCTCCTGGGCTTAAAAACAAATTGATCAACTTGATCATCAAACTTGAGTTTCTTTGAGGCTTTGACCCTTTTAGCCTCCTCTTTTCCTGACTGTATCAACTCAGCTTGAACTAGTGGGGACTCTTCAATGTCAATTGCTTGCAATAAATCATTTAAGTCTCCCTTTGAAACAGGGCTTTCTTCAATACTCACTGACTTACCTTTTTCTTTAGCCACCTGGCTCCTAGTCCTTCTTCTTTGAACTCCTCCACCTGTGCTTGATTCATGTGCAGTTTCTTTGACCTGAGTTTTCTCTTTAATTGACTGCTGGGGTGTATCCTGAATAGTCAGTGGCTTGGTAGATTCTCTTACTTGTTTCCTTGCCTTTAACTTTGAAAACCTCTTGGCTCTTGTTTCTGCTTGAGGATCGGTTGTTGTTGAAGGTTCTTTTGCAGCTTGAGGGTTGAGACCGGTCTTGCTCTTGAAACCGGACATGAATATGAATGTGTCCCAGTCTCTGCCTACCCTCTGGAGTTCATGTAGAACAATCAACTTAACCAAGCCATGGTGGAACAATGAAGTCTCACAGGCTTCTTTTCTCAGTTGTACCTTGTCACACATTTTACTTAAGCTGCAGAATAAGTAAAAAGGTAGATCAATAGATGTTTCGCCTGTGAAATGCAACAGAAGTTTAAAATGGTATGAATACACTTTGTTATATCTCCCTTCACAGGTCAGATACTTCTGTATACAAGTAAGCAAATGGGCATATGATTCTTTGACATAACTTCTAGGAACAGACTTGCTCAAATCTGAATTAATGAACTCCTGCTTTAGAAATTCTTTGCATGGGTTCATGTCAGATTTGAAATTCTTGAACCAATTTTCTTGCCCTCTTGGAATTTTTGTAACTGTGGATATCATGTCTTGTGAGACCTGCAATTCCAGCATGCCAACCTTTGAGTTTAGTCCTGTGAAATTTAGTGCAAATTCCTTAGTAACTTGTGCATGACCTCCTTGAAGCTTCTTGCAAAAATTCCAACATCCATCTTGTTTAAATGCATGCTCGACTTCTCTATTCTTCAAGGTTATGTCTAAACCTTCAGGCTCATTTCCCAGACATTTGCCTGATCTGTGATCTTTCCTTTCTGCCGATCCCTCCATGAAGATTCAGTGTAATGGAGGCTGGAAATTCTAGCGCTGCTCAAACTCCAAACTTTGCCTCGCTTGATAGCTGCCTCGCCTGATAACTGCCTCACTTGATGACATTGTTTTTCAAATCGAAATATTGCAGATTTGTTTCTCATGCAAGGCTTGCAATCATCATTAAAACTGTGCATACCTGGCTTTCCTTGGAACTTGTATTCCGTGTGTATCAACGTACCTGGTGGTTGTAATAATGGAGATAAGCGGTTGGACGTGATATGTGGAGTGCACAAACTGAAAATGAATGACGCAGCCATAGATTAACTTGACAGATTTGACAGTTGGGAAACATTCACTGTGGAATGCACGAATCTCCGGTTTCGCAACGCAGTCAGTGTAAATTTCGAATTATGCACTGCGAAATCACCTAATAACGTATCGCGTTGTGAAATCACCTAATGGAATTTCACGCTACGAAATCACCTAATGAACTTTTGCGCTGTGAAACTTCCAAAAAGGATTAATGCGCTGCGAAAACTCTTCAGGATGGTTACATGCGCTACGAAATCACCTAAGAGGCTTTGTGGTACATAGTAATTTTTAAAACCAAACTGACACATGGCTATGAGACCGGTGATGAATGAGAATGAACAGTGATGAATGAGAATGCATACTTGACTCAAGACCCCCTAAGACTTAGACTCTAAGTAAAAAGCAAAAAATAAACTTAGACTAGCATCGACCCTTGTCATCAAGCTAGTATGAGAACTTTTGGCATTAGAATTATTAAGTGATAATAGGTAGCAATGCAACTGCCTTGCATTTTGATGAAATAGTCTCATCCTTACTGACGGAGGAGATGAGACAGAAAAATATGGATAGCCAAAATGGTGATGCCTTGTCTGTACGAGGGCGGACCCAGAACAGAAACAAAAATAAGTCATCGAGTGGGAGATCTAAATCTAAAGGGAGATATAAATCTCCAGGAAAACTTGTAAATGTGGTGTGCTGGAAATGTGGAAAGGAAGGGCACTACAAAAGGGACTGTAAATCTAAAGCTCCTGACAAAGGAAAGGGATCTGATGAGGCTCCTTCTGTAGAGGTGGAAACCACCTCAGATGAAGGTGGGGATGTGTACTTGGCTTCTTCAAGTACACATGTAGATCACGAGGCATGGTTGATTGACTAAGGTGCATCCTTTCACTTCACTCCCCATAGAGAGTGGTTCTACGAGTATGAGAAATATGATAGTGATGATGTCTTCCTGGGGGATGACAGGAAGGCTAGAATCGTTGGTCACGGAAAAGTAATGTTGAAATTGCAAGGTGGAAGGTTAGAACACTTCCAGGTGTTCTACATATTCCTGCATTAGCTATAAATCTGATTTCTATTAGCAAGCTGGATGATGCAGGTGTAAAAATAGTGTTTGAGAAGGATACTTGCAAGATGGTCCAGGGAGCACTAGTATTGATGCGGGGAGTTCGGATTGGAACTCTGTACAAGCTGCAAGGTAGCACTGTTATTGATGGGTGCAATAGTTCTATGGTTCCTGAAAGTTGAGCAGAAAATCTAGTGGTCTCTAGAGAGAAGACCATGCTGTGGCATCAAAGGCTTGGACATATTGGAGAAAAGGGCCTTTGGATACTTCATGGTAAAGGTATGGTAGAAGGTATGAGTAATAACTCTCTGGATTTTGATTTCTGTGAAAATTGTGTATATGGGAAGTAGAATTGGGTGAGTTTCCCCTATGGTAGTAAGAGGGTGAAACAGATATTATAACTTGTGCACAATGATGTGTTTGGACCTGTGAAGGTTCCATCACTGGGTAAGTTTGTGTACTATGTATCATTTATAGATGATTTCTCAAGGAATACATGGATATATTTCCTTAAGAAGAAATATGAAGTCTTTGACAAGTTTAAAGAATTAAAGGCTCTAGTGGAAAACCAGACAGAGAAGAAGATAAAGGTGCTGAGGACATATAACGGTGGAGAGTTTTGCAGTAAGAAATTTGAAGAATTCTGTAAGAAGTGTGGTATAGCACGACAGAAGACTACTCCATATACACCTCAGCAAAATGGAGTTGCAAAAAGAATGAATAAGACGTTGATGGAAAGGGCAAGAAGCATGCTTAGTGGTGCCGGGTTAGGACAGGAATTCTGGGCATAGGCGGTGGATATTGCATGTTACCTGGTCAACAGGGGACCTTCATTAACGTTGGAGGATAAGACTCCACAAGAGATATGTACTGGTAAGAAACCCTCTCTTTCACATCTGAGGGTATTTGGATGTGATTCATATGTACATGTTCCAAAGGAGAAACGAACAAAGTTGGATAGTAAATCTGAAAAGTGCATCTTTATTGGGTATAAGGATGGTTTAAAGGGTTATAAGCTTTGGAACCCAGTCACACGGAAAGTTGTGTACAGCCGAGATGTGGTGTTCAGAGAGGTGAAAGATGTTATTAAACATGAAGTCCAAAGAAAGGAACCTGAGAAGATAGAGTTTGAGCTAAAGGAGGAAGAATTAGACTCTATAGCGGTGTAGGAATCAGAAGATGAAGAGCCACAAACTCCGGCTGTGAGAAGATTAGTTCGAGAAAGAAGGCAGCTTGAAAGGTATAGTCCATCTGCTTTCTATTCAAATTTTGTTGTATCTATTACTGATGATGATCCAAGAACTGTGAAGGAAGCAATAGATTTAGAGGATCGAAAACTCTAGAAAGAGGTCATGGTTGATGAAATGGCATCTTTGCACAAAAATGAGGCTTGGGATCTGGTGGAGTTTCCGGCTGGAAGGAAACCCATTGGCAGCAAATGGGTGCTCAAAAAGAAGACAATTGCAAAAGGAAAAGTGGAGAAATACAAAGCTTGGTTAGTAGCAAAAGGTTATTCCCAAGTGTTGGGAATTGATTTTGGTGATATTTTTTCTCTTGTTGCCAAGGTAACTTCTATTAGATTACTTTTATCTGTTGCTGCTGCTTTTGATTTTGAGGTAGAACAGATGGATGTGAAGACAAAATTTCTTCACATGGATCTGGAAGAGGAGATATACATGAAGCAACCTGAAGGCTTTGCGGTGAAGGGTAAGAAAGAACTGGTATGTAAGTTAAAGAAGTTTCTATATGGGTTAATACAGTCACCAAGGATGTGGTATCAGAAATTTGATACATTTATACGGGGACTTGGCTTCACCAGAAGTAAAGAAGATCACTGTGTGTATTTTAAATTAATTGGTGACCGTGTTATTTATCTGGTCTTGTATGTGGATGATATGTTGTTGGTTAAAAATGACAAAGAAGTTATCCAGGATTTTAAGACCCAATTGTCCTCCAAATTCGACATGAAAGATCTTGGTGCTGTAAACTATATTTTGGGCATGGAAATTAAAAGAGATTGAGCAAAGAGGAAGCTCTGGTTAAACCAAAGGAAGTATGTCGAGACAATATTGTAGAGGTTTAATATGCAGGATAGTAAACCGGTGAAGGTTCCTATTCCTGTAGGTGTGAGGTTATCTGCTGAACAGTGTCCCAAGACACAAGAAGAGGAAGAGGAAATGTCCCGTGTTCCATATGAAAGTGCAGTCGGTAGCCTGATGTATGCAATGGTATGTACTAGACCAGACATTGCACGTGCAGTGGGAGTATTGAGCAGGTTTATGTCAAAACCAGGGAAGGAGCATTAGACAGCAGTGAAGCGGGTTTTCAGGTATTTGCATGGCACTAATGATTATGGTTTATGCTACCAAGGAAGACCAGGATTGGACAAAGTGTTGGATATTCATGGCTTTGTTGATGCAGACTGGGCTGGAGATCTGGATTAGAGAAGATCTACAAGTGGGTATGTGTTTAACCTATTTGGAGGTGCAGTCAGTTGGATGAGTAAGAAACAATATGTAGTGGCACTGTCAACTACAAAGGCAGAATACATGGCAACCACTCATGCAAGCAAGGAAGCAGTTTGGTTGCAGAGATTGTGTTCAAGTATAGGGTTGGTACAGGAAGCTATAAGGATAGACTGTGATAGCAAAAGTGCAATTTTCTTGGCAAAGAACCCCACATATCATTCAAAGACAAAGCACATTGATGTTTAGTATCACTTTGTGAGGGATATGATAGAAGACAAAAAGGTGTTGCTAGTAAAGGTGGACACTTTGAAGAATACTGCAGATGCATTGACAAAATCTCTAAGCTCTGAGAAGTTCTCTTGGTGTAGAGGGACAATGGGCATTTCAAGGCTAGAAAAATGACTAAGCTCTCTTGTGGCCCCCTGTGGAAAGAAAACAACAAGTGGGAGAATGTTGGGTTGTGTTATATTCTTTCCACGTAGTTAACAGGGGGTTTGAAGGGAACCCGTAACCCCACTTTATGGGGTTTGGGGCAGCGCCTCGGAAAATTTTGGTTTTGGAACCTATGTTAGGTTGGGCGGACCCACCTATGGTTTTGTGCATGATTTTCGCACATGTTTTTTAGATGCAATGGTTTTCGGTCCATGGTATTGGATGCTTTGGCATGTATAAATATGTATTGTGACATTGAAAGGAAAATAATGAAAAATCAATCTGGTAGTCCCGGTTTGGGATCCAGTGGGAAAATCTCTGTGTATATGTGTTTTATGTGTTATGCTCTCGTATTGTTTATTTTTCTAAGTTTTAGAATTCGTATGCAGGTAATTTCTGTACAGGGTTAAAACCTACATAAAATCCATTCTTGATCATGTAGTTATCAATTCTTCTATACCAAGCTCTAGGTGCTTGCTTCAGTCCATAGGGCGCTTTCTTCAACCTGTAAACTTTCTCTTCGTTACCTTCAACTTCATATCCTAGAGGCTACTGCACATAAATTTCTTCTTCTATCATTCCATTCAAGAAGGTTGATTTCACATCCATATAATATACTTTCTAGTTGTTTTGAGTTGTTATGGCTAGAACTACTCTTACAGTATCCAATCTGGCTACCAGAGCAAACGTTTCTCCAAATCTATTTTTGGTGGCTACAAGTCTAGCTTTAAATCTGCCAATTTCACCTTTCTCATTCAACTTTGTCTTGTACACCCACTTTACACCAATGAGATTTTTGTCCTTTGGCAAATCAACCAAATCCCATGTATCATTCTTTTCAATAGCTTCAATTTCTTCATCCATGGCTTGCACCCAATTTTCATCTCTGATTTATTCTTCAAATAAAGAAGGTTGGGATGATAACAATGAAAAATTTGAACTAACATCAAAATGATCATAAATATCTTTCTGACTTCTCATCTTTATCTTACCATTGCTTGATTCATCACCTGATTGATTGTTGGGAGAATCTCGATCTATTGATCTACTTGAAGATCCATGATGCTCTGAAAATATTAGAGTCCTTGGTTGTGTGTCTTTATTTGGTGTACTCATCTGTGATTCTTGTTTCTCCTTTTCTGCTACATCATCTTCTTCCGTCAGTGGCACTTGTGCATCAATTGTTTTGTACACAATTCCATTCCATGACTCTTTTTCTTTGAACACAACATCTGTGATAATTATGGTCTTCTTTGTGATAAGGTTGTACAATTTGTAAGCTTTTTATTGCTTACTATAACCAGTAAATATGAATTTTTCACTTTTATCATCCAATTTTCCTCCTCGTTCCTTAGGCACATGTGAATAAGCTACACATCCAAACACTCTGAGATGAGATACACTACAATACATACCTGACCATGCTTGCTCTGGTACTCTATTCATCACACTCCTTGTAGGAGATCTCTTGATCACATAAATAGCACATGTAACTGCTTCTGCCCAATACTCATTATACAAGTTTCTTCCTTTCAACATGCTTCTTTCCATATTCATAATGGTTATGTTCTTTCTCTCTGCTACACCATTCTGTTGCGATGTGTATCTGGTCGTAAATTGTCTTCTGATTTCATGTTGTTTGCACTAATCATGGAATGCCTTTGAATCATATTCTCCACCACGATTTGACCTCAATAACTTGATCTGTCGATCACTTTGGTTCTCTGCTAAGGCTTTGAATTCTTTAAACCTTGAAAAAGTTTCAACTTTTTCTTCAAGAAGTAAACCCAAGTATTTATGCTATAGTCATCAATCAAAGTGAGGAAGTAACTACTTCCACCAATCGACTATGCCCTTATAGGTCCACACAAGTTTGTATGGACTAGCTCAAGAGGTTTCTTTTTTCGGTATGCAACTTCCTTTGGAAACATTTCATTGTGTTTCTTTCCCAAGACGCAACAGCCACAAGTACTAGTAGGTTCTTTGATGGGAGCTAATCCTCTGACCATCTGTTTCTGCTGCAACAATATTAAACCAGAAAAGTGCAAGTGTCCAAATCGAAAGTGTCATAACCAATAATCATTAAAACATGCAATTGTAAAAGAACTGACCTGATCATTGCAATTCATAATTAGAGGAAATATTTTGTTCTTCGTCATCGACACCTTCCCTATCAGCTGCTTACTTGGGGGCTTGTCATATATAACACATTCTTGACCTTGAAAGATAACTATGTATTCTTTTTGTGTCAATTTACCAACACTTATCAAATTATGTTTGAGACTAGGAACATAATATACCTCTGAGATTGTCTTCGACTCCCCCTGCTTGGTCAAAATGTTTACCACTCCTTTCCATCTACATCCACAGTCTTGTCAGTCCCCAACTTTACCTCTGTTTTCATATATTGATCCAAATTTGTAACCAAATTCTTGTTGCCTGTCATGTGGTTACTGCAACCATTGTCTAATAGCCACACATTATCAGAAGGTTCATGCATGGTATGGAAAGCTAGGAACATGGAGTTAGTACTCTCTGTAGTGAAATTATCTCTTTGGTTCCCTTTATTAGCTATCTTCTTCCTGCAATCACGAGCATAGTGACCAAATTTATTGCAATAATAACATCTCACCTTTGATTTTTCAAATCTTTGATTATTTCTTAAGTTTCTTCCATTTTCATGTTCATTCTCTTCTCGTCCATCTCTCTAACCACCATATCTTCTGCCTCATCCTCTACCTCTCGATCTACTTCTGCCTCGACCTCTATCTCTTGAAATAGAAACCTGATTTTTGAAAGAGGTTTCTGAAGTGGAATCTTTATTTATGTCTATCCTTGCCTCATGTGATAGAAGTGATCCCGTCAACTAATCAACTATCAATGATGCCAAACCTTTGGCTATTTCTATATCTACAACCACAACATCAAATTTGGTAGCCAAAGATTTGAGGACCTTCTCAACCACTGTTTGATCTTTAATTTCCTCACCATAAATTTTTAACTGATTTACTATAGCCATGACCCAATTCATGAAAGAATCGATATCTTATGTCTCCTTCATCTGCAGAATTTCAAAATCTCTCCTAGTATTCTGCAACTTAATAATATTGACTTTGTCCATACCTATTACATAGTATTTTGTCACACCTCCCGCACTTCCCTGTGACATAACCTAAAGTGCCAAAAACATGACCATCATGCAGTGTACTCATCCAGATATGCAACTCAGATCCTCCCTAAAACACTGATGGAAAAATGCCTTAAGATTCCCCTTAAGAAAAGGGCTCTAAAACCATAATTTGATGATCATTGCTCCCATGACACTGGGAACCTGTGTTGTTCGATTGTTGCAATATACTAGACTCACAATTCCAGTGCACTTTTGGCTTGGATACCTGCGATGTTCCCTAAAAGGAAATTTTCCCAAAGAGGACAAGAAGCTTCGTGATTTAGAGGCTTCCAAAACGACGAGTTGGAGCTTGTTCGGCGTGGATGAGGTCGAGTTATCTCAACTTAGCCCTTTAGTCTTATCCCTATGAGCTACCTCCTTGAGATGAGGGCCTTCTCCTATCTTTGGAGAGATCCTAACTCCATTTCCCTACCTTTATATTCATCCTCTCCCGTTTCCAAATGGTTGGTCTTTGTCTATTTGCACCCTTATGCTGAGATTGTGCCTACATGCTACTCATTTGGCTGGGAGAAAGAGTGCTTGGAGAGCTTGAGCTTGGACTTAGACATTCACTCAAGGAGAGCTTATTGGCATCAAGGCTTGGTGGTATGATTCCTCCTTTATTCTATTAATATATACAACTGCTAGTTCATTTTCCATAAATGTGTGTGTTAATGCATCATTTATATTAATGCTCCTTGATCTGTTAAGTAGGTTACTTTCGATTATGCTATTTGTACTTGTATGCTTTGTTGTGTCTTGATCTCTTGTGCAGGCATTCAAACGCTGTGAGCAGTAGGACCAAGCCTGTGGCGCAAGTGATTTGAGGTCTTCAACAAAGGAGGATGTTATAACATCAGAACAAGGTAGGCCATCTTCCTCTTCTCCTATTTCAATTGTAACTTAGGAAAATGTCTAGTAGATTGTCATGTAGGTTTCTAGTCCCACTCATTGGGCTAGAGGGATCATCTCTATCTACAAAGAGGATTGCCTAGACAACAAAATGGTGTTTACACTAGGGACATTGTAACCCTTTCCATCCATTCCTTCAATTAGATTCTATGATGAGTTTGACCAACCATCAATTTCTTGGCTTGTTTGTTTCTCTGTAGCTACTTGCTCACTGGTTATTGCTTTAGGACACTTAGTACGTTATAGTCTTGAAGATTTTTTATTTTTCCCTATTTTGTTCGCCCATCACGGGTTTAGATTTAACAGTCGCGTTGTCATCGATGCTTTTTTAATTACAGTCATGCTGATTACCATTGCATCACCCTTTTTCATATAACAGGCATGCTGATCCTAGAAGATAAAGAAAAAATAGGGTTCCTTCTTGTTTTCAGTGTTTTTGGCCTCTGTCAATGATTTTCCAGTGTGTCTACATTGTACTTGTCTTGGTTGTTATGCTTGTATGACTGCAATTGTCTCTTGATTTTTTTAAGGTGAGTTTGAGGCTTGATTGCTTTCTAGGGTTTCTAGAGATTCTTAGTCACCCTCCACTCATTGTTTGGTTTGCTTTCCTAAGATTGATTGCTTCCATTCAGGATTCTTCCTGCAATCAGGGATTTTTTTTCAAGTTTCTTTTGGTTCATTGATGTGAAGTTGTTTTCATTAGTGTTGAGTCATGTTTATGATTTGAATATTGCTTTAGTTCCATTGCTTTAGTTGCTATAGATTATAAATTATTTGCTTTGGTTGGATTGAAATAGAGTGCTTGTTTTCATTCTTATGTTTTAGAAAGAGAAAGTGAAAGATTTCATCATTTAAGTATTTTTGAGACATTTCTTGCATCTGAAACCATAAAGTGAAAGAAATTTTCATTTTCCTTGAGTTGATTGCAGTTTCCTTTGCTCATTGCATTAACTTGCATTGATTGAATCAAAGTGGAAGAAAACATCATTAGTGCATCTTAGTGAAAGGAAAGTGACTTTCGTTTCTAATAGGATTGCATCTTGGCATTGAATTTGTTAGTGAAATAAGAGATTATATTTGTTTTTTACATTGTGCATTGGAAAAAATTGTGTTGATGCATTATTTGGTTGTCTCTCTTCCTTCATTAGTTTAGCCTTCATCGAATGAAAAGGTTTCATTTTCATCATCTAGTTGCATTATAGGAATAGGTGACATCATTGAGCCATCAAATTGAAACTTAATCCAAGATAAACTTAAAATTTACCTCAATTAACCTAAGGAGAATTTGTCACTTAACGCAAATATCTAGAGGTCTAGGCTAGAGACATGTTCTGGCATATTTAAACATAGCATCTATCATTAAGTACCTACAATGTATCCCGGGGGTGAAATATCGTCACAGTATGGAGGTATATAGAAGGTTCTCCAATACTTTTGAGTATATCAGAGGCACTTCAGTATGATATGTATATAGGGATGCTTTCATCGAACGGTTTTGCATTAGACAACACTAACACGAAATTGTGCTCCTCGTACCGTCACGTATCTATTGGGAGACCCCATTAGGTTTCTATCCTTTAGCCACAGGTAACCGAGTCAGCCGCCGTGTAAACGTGATACATCGAACACAACATTAGGGGAGATCAGTCATCGTGCGTCAAGTCCTTGGTTTCGGCTAAGGTATATATAATGGTTCATGGTTACTTGCTAAACCCTCTTGCCTAGTATTACCCATTTTGATTGTTTGTTGTTGCATGTCATAATATTAATTGCCAACGATAACATGTTGAATCCATGTAGTTGCTTCTTGGCCCCATATTGAGTAATTCCTTGTAAATTTTAATTTTAATCAGCGCTCAACGAATCATATCTTCTTCTGCTACTCTTGAGATAAATTCACCATGGTTGAACCATTGAGTTCACCCCACAATTCCCCTTGGTTGTTTGATACTGAAGGGTCTTCACAAGGATTTCATCAGGAACTTCCATGGTCACGTGAAGCTCAAGTTTTTTAACTTGGGATTGTCCCAAGCATCCAAACCCTTGCTTCTCGTCCATCGCCTTCAGATTCTTTTCCACCTCAGAAGTCTGATCCAAAAACCCATGAGAGCCCACAAAGGTTTGTCTTATATCCTCTGAATCCATTATTTTATCCTTTTGTGATATATCCTCAGTGTCCTTATAGTCCATACGAATGACCTGGTGTTCCTTTTGATTTATCTCCTCATACATCTCAGATTCCTCCTCGCCAGCTGTTTCCACCCATGGACTTAGAAAGTGAGATTCCAACCTCTCCTAAAGGTCCTCTAGAAGTTTCCACTACTCACACTCCTCATGTTGATGAAGAGAAAGAATATGACTTTCCTCTAGAAGGCTTTCCTTTTAAAAGAAGAGTCCCATCTCAAACGACTCCTGAAAACAGTGGGCCTATGCTTCCACATGGTTATACAACCTTGGCTCAATTAGTTTCAGGAACTCCCAATGCTTCCTCTCTGTACCAAAATCCTATTTGGTCATCAAATGCTATGCCTACTTCTCGTTTGTTTATTCCAAACGTGACTTCTCAAATACTTGTACAAATTGCTGTTATGCCAGTTCCCATTCAACCGACGATTCCGTCGCAACCTTTACCGTCGCTTTATCCTTCCATTCCGATACAACTGACTGTTTCATTTCACGCATCCATAAGTTCCTCAGTCCCTCCACCAAGTGGATAAAATGTACCACCGCCTTATTCATATCCTGGGGGGAAAATACAAACATTCCTCTTGTGTCAGGTGGAACCCATGTGAGTGGATCACAACCTCACATCGTTGGAGTCAATCAACCTTATACTGGTGGTATTCCTAACCCTATTGGTTCATCTGGGGTGGGTAACATCCAATATCAACAACCTTACATGGCCCAGATACCACTCCAACAGTCTTATGTTCCATATGGTTCACAAGCACTACAAAATCCACCCTATATTCCACAAGCAGGACCTCATGTGCAACCTGGTCAATCTGTTGTTCCTAGTGCATATGGTCAAATCCCATTTAGAACTTACCAATACCCATAGGGTATCCCTCAAGGAACTGTCCAATAGTCGTTACAACATCAAGGGCAACCTTTGCTGCAACAGGGGAAACCTTTGCAACAGTATCAACAACCTTTGCAACAACAAACGTTGTTTTTTCAAAAACCCACTCAACCCTTGTATCTACAAGGCAAACCTTTACAGCAGAAACCTCAACCCCTGCAGTAGCAAGCTCAACTTGTATATCAACAAGGTAAAACTTTGTAGACACAAGGTCAACCCCTGTAGCAACAGGGCCAATCACTTCATATCCAGGGTCAACAGGTGCAAAAACCTTACAATCCATATGTTGTGTATAATGCTTATCAATGACCTATGGTAGGTCAATATCAACCCTACCCTGGACAAAATCCACCTTATGGTCAAGGTACCCCTCAGTCGGGGTAGAATCAAATCCCCTATGGTTAAAATCCTCTGCTTTGGGGGCAAAATCTGTACCAACAAGGTTGGAACCCACAGGCTGGGCCTCCTCAAAGGCCTTACATGCCTTTGAATCCACAATTTCCATTTTTAGCTACATTGGAACTTCCTAATGTCTCAAGGCTTACTAATGATCCTATTCTTCATTCGCCTTACTCTCCTCCAATTCCTACTAAAATTCCAAGCGATTGCCCCAAGTTCAAAGTAACACCTAAAGAGGACCCTCAAGCCCATGTGATGACATATCACTTATGGTGTTCTTCCAATTCTTACATTGACAATTCTATTCGTCTCCGCCTCTTTCAGCGAACCTTGATAGGTTCTGCCGCAAAATGGTATGTTGAGTTGCCTCGGGGTACCTATGCAAACTTTAACTCTTTGGCTATGGCCTTCCTCACCCACTTTCAGTTGCCATTTTGGTATGAAAATGATATTCATTTTCTCACAGCTATGAAACAAGATACCATGACCCATATTTCCAATCACATCCATGAATGGAAACATCATCATCGCCTCATCAAATTCGAAATTCTTGATGAGTTGTTAACTGAATGGTTCACCAAATCATTCGTAAACAAAATTGCTAAAGATATAGCAATGGGTGGATGTGTTACCAAGGATCAAGCTATTTCCCATGCCCAGTATTTAGACTTAGTCTATTCCCAATCTGGCACACTATATGAAATGTTGCCTGATGCTCCAAGACCATCTTCGGATCCGACATCTTCAAAGTCTCCCAATGTACCACCTGTTGATGGTATAATTGGATCAGTGTCTCAGACTTCCACCAAAGCTTCTTCGAAGAAAAAATCTGTTTTAGATACTGGTTCTAATCATCCTTCGAAAAATCTGTCAAATCCTAGTAAAACCTCTGAGGTCCATGCCATCTAGTCTACCGCGACAGATAAAGCCTTGAAAGGTAAGAAAAAGGGTAAAGGAAAAGAAAAATATGATACCCTGAAATAGGATCCTCCCAAGTCATCTGCTGATGATGCCTCCAAACGAAAGCCGAAATATCCTTGCCTCATTTGTGAGGAAGACCATTATACCAAGGATTGTCCCCGATGTGCTGAAGTTAGTCGTTTATTGAAAGGGACTCCGACTGTTTTGAAAGAGCCATTTCCATCTCAACAGACTCAGTTGGTAGACCAACCACAATCCTTTGCCTCATCTGGTTCTCAAGTTTACATGATGATGGGTTCATTTCCTATCTTTGTTGCTACTCGATCAAAAGATTATCAAACCCCTCAAAAGAAGATGGTGGAGAAAGAAGCCACTGATATACCTTCTACTTCTACTCCACCCAGTTCTGGTCCGCTCCATATTGAGTGACCTAATAATGAATCCATTCTCTGACCACCTCTAGAAGGTGTGCTTTAGAAATCATCCTATATTCCGAATGCTAGAGCTGCTCAACATTAGAGTATAGTCGAAGATCTAGCTCAAGCGCCTTCAACGATGTCTGCTTTTGAAGTTCTCCAAACATGTCTAACACAACAGAAATCATTATTATCTGATATAGGATCCATTGATCCTGTTGATTCTAGTTTGATTACCTTCGATCTCGAAAACCATGTGTTACAGGTCTATTTAGGCACATCACTCCCAAAATTCAGATCAATACAATAAGGGTTCATCAAACCATAATTCAGTTGTTACATGCACTAGACAAGTCATCACATTGAATGCTTCCATCCATGACAGTTTCCTAGCCTGAAGCCTTGTTGAAATGCACTAGCGCAACCTTATTAAGGGGTAATTGCACTACAGAACAGGCATGCACTGCAGTGCACTTAGGCCCTCTTTGACCTATACCTGGGCGAGATTGAGCGAAATATGCATAGGGTTCTGGGAATATTCCTTGATTCTAGGTCATTCTAGAAGAATCCCATCTCTTATCTCCTCCTGCGAGTTCGAAATTGGATAGGCTAAGGATAAATTAACCTCGTATCCTCTCATCCCTTTCTTTATGGAAACTAACTCCAAGTTTGGAAGGCCATTCAATACCATCATTTATGACAAAACCACCTCCATTTCCCTATAAATTGAGCACTCATCATAGTGATTAGGGGGCTATAATATGAAGATTGTAAAGAAATTCTGTTGGTTTGAGATTTGAGTCCATGTTAAGCAATGTTATGCTGCTGGATTGGTGTGCTCTTTATGTGGCGAGGGTTGGACTAAAGCTGGAGGAGTGGCACAGGATCGAACTGTATTGGGTGAAACTCTTCCTTGTACATTAATAAAGTGTTTATTCCTTTTCTCATATTCTTGTTCATATCTATGATGATTATGTGTTTCAATGTCTTCAATTTCATTGGTTTATAGTAGATAGATCATGTATGCTTTGATCGTTTGTTGTTTATGTTTCTGTTGATACAAGTACCAATTGAGCAGATTTAGTTCAAGTGGGAGCGATGGGAGAAATTCAAAGGGGATCAAGGAAGCGAAAGACTACAAGTAATTTCCTTCATCTCATCTATCTACTATAGGAAAAGGTTAAACTACTTTCTTTCTATTGTTCTAGGTGTAGCTACCCACCTAGGGAAAATGTGTTTATCCATAGATGCAAATTCCATATAACAAATTGGCGAATCCACTGGGGAATGACTATCATTCCTGGTAGTTTATCCTCATCATATTACACCCTAGTAGACTTTTCTTGACTTCATTGATCTTATTTCAGTCTTTTTGAAGTGTTTTTGGTCAAAAAGTGTGCTTGAATGTCTCTTGATTTGACTCTCTAGCACCAATGTAGTGTTGGTCTTGACACAGTGCACTATAGAGCAACCCTAGCTTAGAGACAGTGCACTACAGTGCACTATCTCCCACTCTAGCCTGCGTTGATCCCTCTTAGGCTAATTAACCCACCTTTGGTTTGATTTTTCCAAAGTTTCTTCTGATGTTCTTTGTTGAAAGATCAATGTTTCTTATTGTTCTGAAATCAAGTTGTATTTCTCCTCCTAGCCCTACTTTGGCCTTGATTTTTTAGCATTTCTTAAATGATTTCTTTATCATTATCAATTCATTGTCAAAGTTAGTTTATAATCGATTAGTCTTTTTTGAAAAGGAAGTGTCGTAAAGTATTCATTTCTTTGAAAAAGGAACTGTCGTAAAGTCTTCGTTTCTTGCAAAAAGTATTGATTGATTTTTTGTGCATTTACTTTCCTTTTGTTCATCTAAACATTAAGGGAAATGAAAATAAAAACATGCATTATGTAGTTAGAGGTTTGTGTGTGCTTTTAGGAGTAGTATAGGGAAAGTTCCATTAGATGTGCTCTATGCTATTTGATTAAACATTCTGATTGCTCTATCCCTTGTAGTTAAGGTTTTCATTGTTCAAATAAAATGAAAAGAATGTTTCTCATCTTAGTTGCATTATAGGAATTTCAATGACATCACGCGGTGAACTTGAAAGACAAAATCCTAAAGAAGATCAACTTAAAATTTATCTCAATTAACCTAATGGAGCATTGTAACATCTTAACGCATAACATTTAGAGGTTCTATGCTAGAGATGTGTTCCAGCATTGTAAAATATAGCAGCTGTCGTTAATTGTCTGCGATACATTCCAAGTGCGATACCTCATTCCACGTACGTAAGTATATTGTAGCTCATCCACGTACCTTTGGGTATATAGGGCGGTGTTATAGCACGAAAAGTATAACATAATTCTTTCACTGTGCGGTTTCGGATTAGACAACGCTAACACAGATTGGGCCTCCACGTACTTTTAGGTATATTTGGGAGGACTACATTAGGTTGCTATGCATCCATAGGTAACCGAATAGGCTGTCTTGTATACTGTGATACATCGAAAACAACATTCGGGGAGATTGCATGCATGTATGTTAAGTTCCTGGTTTACTGAGGCAACATATTAAAGTTCACAGTTACTTGGTAATCCTTTTGCCTAGATTATCCCTCTTTTGTTTTGTTATGTTATTTTGATTAAAATAAAATTAATTGATCGTGGATAACATCCTCCACGTCAATCCTTAGTTGATCTTAGGTTGAGACATATGGAAACAACTCTAGAGTCCACCGATCAAGGAATTCCTTTTGATGGGAATCCTAGTCCTTTTCCTCCTTTCGGAAATATTAGTGCTCCTTATATGGCTATATTTTCCCTTCCTGGACTTACCATTGGCTTTCCAGTATGGTTTTTCTTAACCTCCTTGGCCCCGCAACTAAATATTCCTACAACTAGACAAAATAAACCTTCAGTTGATCCTAAAGTCGACCCTTTGCCTTGTTCGTTGGTTGTTTCTTCCTCCCCTTCTTCCTCTTCGCCTGGTAAAAGTATTGATACTAGTAACCAGGTGGATAAGAAGAAGAAGAAGAAAGGGAAGAAGAAGAAAATTATGTAGGGGGGAAACCAAGCAACCATTCCTTCGAATGCAACTTTTGATGAGAAACCGTCCGATAAGCCTCACAAACTTTGATATCCTTGAAAACTTTGTACGAGAGACCATATTCTTCGAAATTGTTTTGGTATTCCTCAGATCTTAAAAGAATGGTCTTCTCCTTCATATCATCCCGCGTCATCAACTTCTGGAGATCATGCTGGTAACACACCATCAACTAGTGGTAGCAAAGTTCATGGAAAGAAGGGTAAAGTTAAGTTTCCCTGTAGTTTATGCGAAGGGAATCACCCCATTCACCTTTGTCCCTATCTGGATGAAGCCCAAAAAGTGTTGGATAACCGTCCTACTTCTCCGCAACGACTTCCATCTAGTTACAAGAGACTCTCCCTTAATCCTTCACTAGTTGATGAAGTGATTGACCCAAATCAACTGTTGGTCAAACTCACTCTCTCTAAATGTGAATCCCATGCGTCTATACCTGACCAATCATAGGTCGAGGAAATAGTTGACCCAATTTCACCTTTAGTTAATTGTACCTTTCTCGTAGAGAGTGAGTATGATACCACTTAGGTTCTTTTCATTTCTTCAGATTCTAATGAGCTTGGAGGAAACCCTCCTGTTCCATCAAGATAGGAGGAAAATCCTCCTGTTCTTGTAACTCAAGGGGGTAATTCTCCCGTTCTTACAGTACCCCCTCCAAGTAGTCTAGTCACTTCCTCTGATTGGAATCGACTAGTAGGATGTCGTCTTCCTTGTTATGTGCCTTTCTAGATCATAGTATATGTTTATAATATGATTTTATATGGAAATATTATAGATGAAGGTGCATCTATGAGTATCCTTTCCTCCACTGCTTGGAAAGTGCTCAGTTTTCCGCCACTTGTGCCTGTTACCTAGAATTTGTTGGCTTTAACAGAGGAAGCAGTCAACCATTAGGGATCCTTCCTCAGTTGCCTATTACATTGGTAGGAAAAATTGTTTATCTCAATGTGATGGTAGTCCCAAGCCCTTTAGATTACAACTTAGTTCTTTGGCGTGACTATGTTTATGACATGGGAGCTATTGTTTCAACACTCTTTCGAGTGATGTGTTTCCCGCATGAAGGCAAAATTGTCATCGTTTACCAGCTTTCATTTCCCGGTCCAAATATGGCTTCCAGTCCACCATCTTCCCTAAATGGTCCTTTTTTCCCGATGGTATCTTCCCCACCACGGGTCAATTATGTGGCAACCCATTCCATGCCTACATCAACTGACGATCAATTCTGTGATGTTGTGCATTATGTACTGGGGGCATTGGAACTAGATCTCTCTAATGGATTCCTTGCTACGTATTCCTTCTAGAGCATTTTTCTCCCATCTTATAAGAACCTCTTGGAAGTCATGACCTCTTATGGGTCGTGATCAAGGAATCATGAGGATAGTTCCTGGTTTTGTGTCAGCCTCGTTAAAAAATGAAATAAAAGTATGAGCATAGTTCCTTGTCTTGTGTCAAGCTCGTTAAGAAATGAAACAAGGAATATGAGGATAGTTCTTTTACTGTATCAACCTCATTAAAAAATGAAACAGGTCCCATGAGCATAGTTCCTTATCTTGTGTCAAGCTCATTAAAAAATGAAACAAGGCCCCCTGGAGCAAAGTTCCAATTCGAATCTTTGATTAGATCTCGTAAAATCCTAGTCGAGTCTTTCACTTGATCTCGTAAATGAACCTTCATTCCATCCACCTGATAGCCACAAGTAGCCCAGTTAGGTGAATGTAATGAATCTTGGGGGGCATGCACCTAGAATTGAGTCATCATGCTAGGGGCATGTAAACCAATCTCAAGCAGATTTTTTTCTTGTTTTCAAGCTTGTGTAAAAATGAAACTGAATTCACACATAGTTTTTTCTTGTTTCAAGCTTGTGTAAAAATGAAACTAAATCTAAGCATAGTTTTTCATTTCAAGCTTGTGTAAACATGAAACTGAATCCAAGAATAGTTCCCTATGTTTCAAGCTTATGTCAAAATGAACCCATATCCATTTTAGCTCTTGTGTTTTCCACTCTATTAGCCTCTTCCTTCATATGAGCCTTGGTTTTTATCCTTCCATCGTCACTATCTGCTTGGCCGATCATACGCTTTCACTTGGTTGTTTTACCCTTTTTGAGGAACAGTTGCAATGAGTGGTCTTATTAGCCAACCTCTTAACCATTACATGTTTTGAGAAGTTCCAACATCACCGAAACCAGTTGCTATCCTAGACACCACTCGTTCCTCTAAGTGGAGTCCTCTTTAAGCTCTTTTTAGACTCTTGAAATATGAAAGGATTGCCGAGAACTTGTCCTTTGCAGCTCGTAAACAGATTGGAAACAACATCTACTCAATATAAGTTTAACCCTTTTCCGGACTAAGATATATTACTTACGAAAAAGGAATACGTTGATTGAACATGGTCAATATGTTCTCTCTTGTATTATTTTATGTTTTTCGGACTTGAGAGACAAATTTACGAAAAAGAACTTGTGGAGTTTCCTTTTTTGTCCCTTTTCAAACTCTCTAAACATGAAAAGGATCAATTTCTCATTGTCATTAAACTCTTTGAAATATCAAATAGTGACAAACTTTTCCATCATGACAAGACCGAGTTTCACCTTCGCTAGGCTTGTTAAAACATCACATAGCAATGGATTCACCTGAAGGGTGGAATTATACTACAAGCATATGTTATCCTCCTCAAGCTTGTTAAAAAATAAAGAGGTACTAGTCAGCAATGACTAGGGAAAATGGGAAAAGGGGTAAATCACTTTATGGTAGCAAGTCGCTCTTAAACATAACACTTTCACTTCATCTCTATGACTACTTAGGTTGGGTTATCTGCTTGATGGTTATCATACCTATGATCTATCACACCATCCATCACTTTGGTTTTGGGTCAATGCTTCCAATTCATTCAGTGTCACCGACATGTTCAAGAGAAGTCACTCAATAAACTTCATCCTTTGCAATACTCATAAACCTTCATTTTTCATGACCGCCATTCCTGAACCTTGTGTCGTTAGTCAAATTCTGTCTTCAAAATCATTACACTCGTTTCAAGTCTTTGATGGGGGATACATGAGGTCCCTCCTGTGACGAGTCGCTTCTTGTCGACATTAGCACATTATCCAAGAAGTTGACTTAGAAACACCCTTCCAGTACCTTGAGGCCTGCATACATCAATGGCAAGTTTCTCACTTCCAGCGACAGGTTGAAATCACTGGCCTTCAACCAAAAGACTTTATATGGTGTTTGACATCAAAAATTCTATTCACACTATGCATAATGTACTGTAGTACTTTGAGAATCATTATCATTATCGGTGATCTCTATTGCATCTGTTAACAGCTTACATCATTGGCCAGTAATCAGATGGTGTCTTCCCATGTTCAACTTCAAATCACATATTCACATCGTTAGACTCATACTTGAGCGAATGATTGGACGAGATAGAAGACCTCAGATCTAGTTTCATCCATCCAGGCTGCGATTTCAGGAGAGTACTAAATCATATGTACAATGGCTCTACACAGATGGTCATCCTATCATGGATCTATATCTATAGACGACTATCTATGTACATGTAATGAAACATTTATACGCTGAGTATGGGTATACCTTCCCTCAGCAATTCTTGAAAAATTGAAAATATCATGATGTTATGTATTGTGGTCGATGCAGGTCACCGTCAGCTTCAGATCCTCCCCATGACATTGTAAAGCATATCACTCGACATGATCATTTTCGACTTCATGATTTAGGGGGAAACTATTACATGTCTATTTGGGCACATCATTGCCGACATTCAAATCAACAAAATTAGGGCTCACCAAACCCTAATTTAGTTCTTACATGCCCTAGACAAGTCATCACATAGAATGCTTCCATCCATGAAAGTTTCCTACCCTTAAGCCTTGCTAAAATGCCTCCTTAGACACCAGCGTAGCCTTGGTCAGGGGTAACTGTGCTGCAGAGCAAGCATACCCATTCAAGCCTGCACTGCAGTGCAATTAGGCCCTCTTTGACCTGCGCTGGGCGAGATTGAACGAAATTTGCATAGGGTTATGGGAATATTCATTGATTCTAGATCATTCTAGAAGGATCCCATCTCTTATCTCCTCCTATGAGCTCGAAATTGAATAGGCTAAGGATCAATTAACCTCCTATCCTCTCATCCCTTGCTCTATGGAAACTAACTCCAAGTTTTGAAGGCCATTCAATACCATCATTTATGACAAAACCACCTCCATTTCCCTATAAATTGAGCACTCAACATAGTGATCAGGGGGCTAGAATATGAATATTGTAGAGAAATTATGTTGGTTTGAGATTTGAGCTCATGTCAAGCAATGTTATGCTGCTGGATTGGTGTGCTTTTGATGTGGTGAGGGTTGAAATGAAGCTAGAGGAGTGGCATAGGATCAAATTGTATTGGGTGAAACTCTTCCTTCTACATTAATAAAGTGTTTATTCCTTTTCTCATATTCTTGTTCATATCTATGATGATTATGTGTTTCAATGTCTTTGATTCCATTGGTTTATAGTAGATAGATCATGTATGCTTTGATCATTTGTTGTTTTTGTTTCTGTTGATATAGGTACCAATTGAGCGGATTTAGTTCTAGTGGGAGCGACTGAAGAAATTCAAAGGGGATCAAGGAAGTGAAAGACTACAAGTAAGTTCCTTCCTCATCTATCTACTATAGGAAAAGGTTAAACTACTTTCTTTCTGTTGTTCTAGGTGTTGCTACCCACTTAGGGAAAATGTGTTTATCCGTGGATGAAAATTCCATATAACACCATGTTCCTCGTCTTCCTCATCAAATTTATTTTATGAGTCAAGTTATTATAAAAGGAAAAACGATCCATTGAACTTTCATTGATGAAGGTGCTTCCACCTGCATCATGTCTATTTCATGTTGGAAATCCATTGGTTCTCCACCCCTTAACCAGTCCCCAAACACCTCGGAGGCCTTTGATGGTAGAGGTTCCCGTCCTTATGGTATTCTCATAAGTTTTCCTATCACTTTGGAAGGGAAGACTGTCGACCTAGAAGTGAAAGTTGTAGACACAAATTTGAATTATAACCTTCTACTTGGGCAAAGTTGGACCCATGCCATGTTTTTTGTGGTTTCCTATTTGTTCCGGGTGCTTTGTTTTCTTCACGAAGGAAAAATTGTCACTTTCTAAAAATTTTCCTTTTTCTCTTCTGGTGCCTCGACCGACAACATCCCATATGTGGGAAATACCGAAATTGCATATGGGAGCATGGGGATAGGTCTTTTTAAAAATTCTTCTTTAATGGGAAATTTTTCTCTCCCACCTTCGCATGTCACCTCGATCTATATTATCTCTATTTCTACAAATCCATGGATTGTTCCTTCCTAGGATCAGATTGACTCGTTTGGTGATTCCATGTCGCTAAGTCTGTTGGAACAAGATTATCATGAAATTGTCTTGGATTCATTGGCTGCTTCCGAAAGTCATGCTTTTTTCAGTATGAACCTGGATACCTATGTGCAATCTCCTTGGCTTGGTTTTTGGGATTGCCCGTATCCTTTGAATGAGACATTCCCCATCGACGAGGGTATTTTTGAGGTTATGTCTCTTAACAAAACACCTTGGAACGATATTCATCATCGTTCTTCATTTCTTCCAAGCCTAAATGAGATTCCTTCATGTCTTGAAGCTTTCGTTTCTCATAACCCGATGCATCCACTTAAAACACCTATTTTGGTGCACGAATATTTGTCTGAAGGCAATATGGGAAATATTACTGCAACCATGCCACTTGACATTTCCATTAAACCTAGAATTGTTGAGAACATTCACATTGAGGTTTCCTGTTCTCCTAATGAGATCATGGTTTTCACCGATATTTTCAAATAATTTTATGATGTCTTCACTTAGTCATATGAGGAAATGCCTAGTATTGATCTAGATATTGTGGTGCATGAAATACCCACGTATCCTGATGTGAAACTCGTTCGTCAATGGCTTCATCCTGTGCATCCTAGGAAGGCTACTGCTATTAAGGAAGAATTTGAAAAGCTTTTAAAAGTTGGTTTTATCTACCCTATCCCATTGACAGATTGGGTTTCTAACATTGTACCTGTTACTAAAAAGTAGGGCACGATCCGAGTTTGTGTTGATTACCGTGACATCAATCGCGCATGCCCGAAAGATAACTATCCCACTCTGTTTATTGATCAAATCATCGATGAGTGTGCTGGGAGTGAGATTTTCTCTTTTATGGATGGTTTTTCTGGTTACAACCAGATCAACATATTATCCACTGATCAACACAAGATGACCTTCATCTGTCCATGGGGGACTTTTTCCTATAAGAAGCTCCCTTTCAGCTTGAAAAATGTTGGTGCTACCTTTTAGAGAGCAATGTCATATGCTTTTCATGATATTCAACACATTGTTCAACCTTATCTAGATGACTTACCAGCTCATTCTGCTAAGCGTCGTGACCATCCAAACCACCTTCGAGCCATATTTTTGCGTTTTCAATAGTATAATATTCATCTTAATCCGCATAAGTGTGTCTTCTATGTAGAATCTAGTCGACTTTTTGGTTTTTTTGATTCCCAAGATGGTATCCGAATAGATCCTCTAAAATTTGACGTTATTGTAGATTTACCCCCTCCTACGTCACTGCATCAATTGCAAAGTTTGCAAGGAAATGCTAATTCTCTTCGTCGCTTTGTCCCTAACTACGTTGAACTCACCAAGGGATTTACTCGCTTGCTCAAAAAGGGGATCCCATTCATTTGGGATGAAATTTCCCAACAATCCTTTGATTTCCTAAAGAACATGCTAATCAATGCTCCTTTATTGCATCCCCCCAACTATTGCCGCGATTATTTCCTCTACTTGGCCGCAACCGACAGTACCATTATTATGATATTGGTCTAGGATGATGACGATGGTAACAAACACTTGGTTTATTATTTAAGTCGAAATCTCATCGACAATGAAACTTGATGTGCTCATATCGATAAACTTTCCTTGGCAGTGGTAGACACTGTTCAAAGATTTCGTCATTATATACTTCGACGGAAGACCATAGTGATTTTTGACTGCAACTTCATGACTTATATTTTGACTTGTCAATTGCTTGGGGGAAAATACTATAAATTTATTGTTATCTTGTAAGAGTTTGATTTGGAGTTTACTGCCACCAAATCCAACAAATCACTTGTTTTTGCCGAATTGATTTGTGCCTTTCCTTCTGCAAACACTTCCACCGATTTTACTGAGCAGATCCCTGATGAAACTTTGTTTCTCATCATCAGTCTCAACCCATGGTATGGAGACATCATTCTTTATCTTCAGACCCAAACCTTCCGATCTGACTGACGCTGCATTCGGCATCAGTCTCAACCTTGTCATATTATTGGTGATACATTATACCGAGTCAGTGTTGACTATGTTCTTCGCAGATGTCTAACACTTGAAGAGGCTGAATGAGTCTTGAATGAATTCCACTCTGGGGCATGTGGTGGTCACATGTTAGGTTACACCACTGCTCAGAATATCCTTCTCGCCGATTATTTCTGGCCTTCCATTTTCAACGATTGTATTCTAAACGTTCAAAAGTGCCATGAATATCAGACTTATAACCGCAAGTAGCGTGTGCCGCCAACATCCTTACACCCAATTGTTACCATTGGACCATTTTCTAAATGGGGCATAGATTTCATGACATGTAACCCTCGCTCGGTTAGGGGGCATGGCTATATCATCATCGTCATCGACTACTTCACTAAATGGGCTGAGGTGATGCCCACATATAATGCTGACAGTATCACTGCTGCTCAATTCCTCTTTAACCATGTCATAGCCTGTTTTGGCATCCCTCAAGCCATTGTCATTGACCATGGATCACATTTTCGTCAGTACATGATGGTAGAGCTGACTGCTCAGTTGGGTCTTCACCATGATAGCTCAACTCCTTACTATCCATAGGCCAATGGCCAAGTTGAAGCAATTAACAAAGTTCTGATTACTATGCTTCAACGAACCATTGGGAAGCACAAAAAGGATTGGAATCTCATGCTATTCTCGGCTCTTTGGGCTTATCAGACTTCAGCTAAGACAACCACTGGTTTCACTGCATTCCAGTTGGTTTATAGTTTAGAGGCAACACTCCCGATTGAGTGTGAAATCCCTTCATTGAAATTATCTATCGCACTACTTCCTGATACCTCGCTTGAAGAGGAGCGACTAATTTACCTCGAGAGACTCTATGAGACCCATCATATTGTTGCGATGGTGATCTAAGCACAAAAGAAATGAGTTAAAGCTCATTTTGATCAAACCGTTTCTCCACACATTTTTGCTAAAGGCGACTTGGTCCTCCTTTAGCAAAAATATTCGCCCACTAAAAATTTAAAACCCCTTAATTTCGCCAAAGGGCGAACATTCGCCCCTAAAATTTTCTATGATGATCAGGCCAATGATAAGTTGGGAGATGGAATGTTTGAACCTATGTGGCATGGGAAATATATTGTAAAATGTGTCTTGCAAAAGGGCGCCTATGAGCTAGTCGACTACCAAGGAAATGCATTGTCACAGCCCCACAACGGGTTGTATATGAAAAATTATTATGCATGAGTTTTGTGTAATTACTTTTGTACATTAGTATGTGAATTCATTGGTGTGTTATTTTGATTTTTTGGTGTGACCATTTTCTTTGCAGACATGTTTTTTTTGTTTACCTTGTGTTCTACTTGGTTTGCATATGTCGTCAAACCATTATATTGGTTTTACTGATGGTGCTTGTCGCAGCACAAGGAACTTGTCTTTCGCAGCTTGGGAACTCTTTGCCCCTGATGTCGAGTTGATCGATTTACAAGGTATTTTCTTGGGACAAACAACTAATAATATTTTCGAATACAGTGCAATCATTGAACTATTATCAAAAGCAATTGTTCTTGGCATTAGAAATTTAGTTGTTAGATTAGATTCACAACTTGTTTTGTTACAACTGAATAATCATTACTCAGTAAGAAATCCACAAATTCTACGTATGTATCTACATGTTCGATTAATGGAGAGAAATTTTGATTTTATCACATATCAACACATTCTATGTAACTTGAATACATTAACAGATGCATTAGCAAATTATGTTCTTGATAGAAATTTGCATAATTTGTAAAACTGATCATATCATCATGATACATGAACACATAAGTAGAAAATAAAACATGCACACACACACACACACACATATATATATATATATCGTGTATGTGAGAGTTTTTCCATCAAAATGTAAAAAAATAAAGTGTTCCGAGACACATGGCTTTCAAAGCCTACAACAGTGCAAAAAACAACTAGAAAGGCTATTCGCCCGCATGATGCTTGCGATAACACGAGACCGCCCTAATCACTTGGCCCAATAACTGACACAGTCTCGCAGACACTCCAACTATATGCCTCTGTTATTGTAATGGAAAATCGTCTATAGTTTCATATTCTGGAATCTCGTCGCTGATCACTTCCAAATTGTGTTCCATATCCACCATGGAATTTTCTCCTTCCTCATATGGAGCATCTTCTATCTGACGTGCTACTCACCATGCTATTGGTGACATACCAGGACAACATTCTAGTCCAACATCTGCACATTTATCACAAGTTAAATCTCAGATACACTTTAATAAAAAATTCATAAAACTTGAAAAATCCAAAAACAAGTTTTACCTGCATCAGTCCACTGTCCACCCGGTAGCAGAGGTAGATTCAAATCCCATCTGAAATATGTGCATGCATAGGCATATTCATCCACAATGATTAGTTAGCAACACAATCAACTGAAAAATTGTGTAGGGAAATGCATTTGCTGACCTCCTCCTCCACGAGGCATGAGTTCACTCCATCTGACCAACCTCAGATATTGTGGAGTAGGATCCAACACCTCTGTCCACTGATACCAAAATAGGGGCACATGCTCTAGAAAGAAAGTGACCAAGATCAAACCGAAGCCTAATTGCTTCAGATTTCCCCGCTTACCTTTGGTCAGTTGCCTCTTCATATTGGCTAACAACCCATCACACCAGTTGAATACTGTTGGAGTAAGGCAGTCTACCACATACTGGAATTGAGATTTTTAAATCTCGTGTAAAGCATGTGACCCGACTATATGAGCCATTGTGTGCAGGATCATCCTCAAGGGAAGATTATTGACAGTCATTATCTTCACCTTCCTGCTCACTGTTTTTTCTGTACCCGAGAAATGTCTCCTGATTAGGGCACTGGTGCTCTCACCTCGAAGACGAGATCCAAAGAGTTGAACCCTTTCCCCTCTTGTAGACAATCTAGTAATGAAGTAGATGTCTGCTACTTTCAACTTCAGTTATTGGTCTCCGATAATGAAGATTTCCCGATCAATATCCCATAAATTGATCAGGTAGTTTAGCAACTCATTTTGGGCTCTGATTCTTGTGGTTCGGAAGAATTTCAGTAGCCCATAGTTCCTCAAAGAATACACACATTCTAGAACTTTGGCAGCTTGGTGATCTTCTACCTCATGGCCTCTCTCCTTCCATTCGGTGACCATGTTGTCAAAATATCCTGCAAAGCAACCATTAAACATTAATTAAATGATTTTCAATGGATAAAAACTCAAAATTTTCGCTCTAAGAGGATGTTTTTTCTTTAAATTTTCTGCCCCACAGTCATTGTGTTCATTTTTATTAAACCTGTGATGTCATCGCGAGAGCCTTTCAGCTTAAGGGTGACCATCGTGAGTCTAATGAGCAAACCCACAATGATCATCCCCGCTATAAAAAAATTGAAATCCTTCCTTCTAGCAAGAAAAAACCCAATGAAAAATCATGAAAACACAATTAAATGCAAGAGGAAAGATAGAGCTCTTACTTGCAGTTGACGATTCATGAAATGATGCCCTGGATCTCCCACACTGCTTGCCTGAAAAATCGAAGAAAATGGGGTAAAATTGCACTCTGAAATTTACTGCAAGTGAAATGGTAAAAATGTTTTTACTTTTGGTCTATTTATAAGTTTTCAACTCATTTTTGCCAATATTTTGTTATTTTTCTCGATGTCAATGATGTGTGGTTTTCCTTGTGCAGTTACAGGTACCTTTTGGTGGATACAATGATCATTTTTTATTGATTCAACGAGTTTTATTTTATCTCTTTTTCGGACTCGTTAAAAATAAAGGAAAAAGGAACCCCCCAGATTCATCTTTAAGCTCTTTTCTGACTCTCAAAACATGAAAATATCTCTGAGTACTTGTCTTTTTGAACTCGTTAAATTAAATGAATTGACATCATCTCAGTATAGGTTTACCCCTTTTTTCGACTGAGATTGACTATTTACAAAAAAGGTACACCTTGGTCGGCATGGTTAATAGGTTCTCTCAAATATTATTTTCTACCATTTCGGGTTCAAGGTAAAAATTACGAAAATAGACATGATGGAATTTTCTCTTTCATCTCTTTTTCAAACTCTCTAAATATGAAAAAGATACCAAGTTATCTTTTCGTCGAGCTCATTTAAATTTTTATGATGACAACCTCGTCACCATGATGATACTGAGTTTATCCTTCCTAAGACTCGTAAAACTTACTATGATGGATTCATTAGAAGAGTGAACTTATATGACAATCATATGCTATCCCCTTCAAGCTTGTGATAAAAAATAATTGGGGTACTCGCTAGAAATAGTGGGGAAAATGAAAGTGAAACATCCTTTGTATAGGAAACATGTCGCTCTTGAACATGACACTCATCTGCTTCTCATGTCAGGTTTTGGATATCCTCACTCAGTCACTTGTCCTTCTGGGTTTGGGTGATCCATTTTGCCTCTCATCTACCTATTCCATTTTGTCATCATGACCTTTGGTCTTATGTTGAGTCAAATGCTGCCACACTCCGGAGTCATGTCGCCGATGTTCAAGAGAAGTCCTATCTGCAGTCTATTACCTATACATTATCTGACTCTTTGCTACATTCTTGGATCCTACTCATTTCATTCCACTTTATTCCTCATTTCGTGTCGATGATCGAGGAATCATCATGGCCCTCCTTCGATGGATCACTTCCTTTCGACTTCAGCTCATTATCTAGGAAGATGACTTAGAGACTCCCTTTTAGTACCTTAGAGCTTGCATGCCTTAATGGCAAGTTATTCACATTTGACGACAAGTTTTCATCATTGGCCTTCGATCGGATGATTCCATGAGTGTTCGACTTCAGCTTCATTTTCACATTCACGGATTGTACTGTCGTACCTTGAGAACCATTGTCATTACTGGTGGTTTCTCTCATGCCTGTTAATGGTCCACATCATTGGCCAGTAATCAGGTGGTTTTCTAGCATGTTCAACTTTGACACATTCATTCACATGTTAGAATTTGTACTTTGATCGGGTTGGGATGGAGCGCAAGACCCTGAGTTTTGTCTGATATGACTCAGGCTGCATGGAGTTATGTATTGTTCATGATTGTACACATGTTTCTTCTATACGGATGGTTGTGACCATACCGTGGGACTTTACATTTATGATGATCCTTCTATATCGGGTGGTTGCATCCATACCTTGGATCTTAGATTTACAAATGATCCTTCTCATTCGGATGGTTGCGTCCATATTGTGGATTAATTTTTTGATATCATATATGTATATGTATATGCGTCCTTGATTTGAAGGTCTCCTAATAGTGTTTGTTCTCGTCCTTGAAAAAGCTCATAAAGCATCTCAGCCATCACTCCCTATTCGGCCTTCATGCTTTAGGAGGCATCTGTTACACAGTATTTTGTCACACCTCCCACACTCCCTTGTGACATACCCCGAAGTGCCCGAAACATGACCATCATGAAGTGTACTCACCCAGATATGCAGCTCAGATTCTCCCTAAAACATTGATGGAGAAATGCCTTAATCTTCCCTTGAAGAAAAGGGCTCTAAAACCCTAATTTGAGGATCATCACCCCCTTGACACTAGGAACCCATGCTGGTCGCTAGTTGCACTATACTAGAATCGTGATCCCAGTGTGCTTTTGGCTTGGATACCCACGATGATCCCTAAAAGGAAATTTCCCCAAAGAGGACAATAAGCTTTGTGATCTAGAGGCTTCCAGAACGACGAGTTGGAGGTTGTTCGACATGGATGAGGTCAAGTTCTCTCAACTTGGCCCTTTGGTCTTATCCCTATGAGCTACTTCCTTAAGATGAGGGCCTTCTCCTATCTTTGGAGAGATCCTAACTCCATTTATCTGCCTATATATTCATCCTCTCCCATTGCCAAATGGTTGGTCTTTGTCTATTTGCACCCTTATGCTGAGATTGTGCCTACATGCTACTCATTTGAATTGGAGAAGAAGTGCTTGGAGAGCTTGAGCTTGGACTTGGACATTCACTCAAGGAGAGCTTATTGACATCAAGGCTTGGTTGTATTCTTCCTCCTTTATTCTATTAATATATACAACTATTGGTTCATTTTCCATAAATGTGTGTGTTAATGCATCATTTATCTTAATGCCTCTTGATCTGTTAAGTAGGTTAATTTCGATTATGCTATTTGTACTTGTATGCTTTGTTGTGTCTTGATCTCTTGTGCAAGCATTCAAACGCTATGAGCAGTAGGACCAAGCCTGTGGCACAAGTGATTCGAGGTCTTCAACAAAGGAGGACATTATAGCATCAAAATGAGGTAGGCCATCTTCCTCTTCTCCTATTTCGATTGTAACTTAGGAAAGTGTCTAGTAGATTGTCACGTAGGTTGCTAGTCCCACTCATTGGGCTAGAGGGAATGTCTCTATCTGTAGAGAGGATTTCCTAGACAACAATACCTTTATATCTTGTCACTAATGTATCCCATGTTGTATTTGCTAAAGATGTGATCATATTATTCTGGAACACTTCTCGGTCCACTCCCTACTGGATAAGATGCAACGCTTGTGCATTATTATTTTTGTCTTTCTTCCATTGTTCCCTCTCTGCATTAGTGAGATCTTGTTCTTCTTCTTTAGTTTGAGATTCTAAAAACCCAAACTGAACATAATCCCAAACACCATGAGCCTGCAACATGGTCACCATCTTAATGGCCCACATAGCATAATCATTCCCTGTAAACGGTGGAAACTGGGACTGGAAATTTGAGAAAGCCATCTTTCTCCAAAAATTTCTCTTCAAAAAATCCTAAATTTCTCCGTTTATAAACTTTTCAAAAAAACCCCTTTTAATAAAACCCTAAGCTATTGTTTTATATATAAAAAAAGCCTTAAAAAATCCTTGATTAATTTTTTTTATTAAAAAAAATATTGTATAAAAAAACTGTATACATCACCATAAAATAAAATGCCCACTTAACAAACAAAACTTTAAACCTCACTCACACGACTTGTCAAACTTTAACACAATATGTCACTTTAACAAAACCGTTAATAATAAGCCATTTTAAAAATGCCCACGTGAGCTGCGAAAATTAAAGTACTCCACGTGAGTCATAAAACCTTTGATTTCGCAATTTTTTAAAGAATATGTGATTAGCTCTATTAATGTGTCTCTCGTGATGATGGCATGCGACTAACGCCTTCCACGGTGACGAACTCCCGCGTTAGTCCTCTAACAATTCCAACCACAAATGGAACCCGTGTGTATGTGAAACATGATAAGTTTGAGACTTGTAATGTGGATCTTTGTTAAGCCTACCAGCATTATAATGCCCTGTATACAATTTATAAAGTGCCTATAACCACGAGGGAAAAATATATTTCTCCTCTCACATGGACCGTTGCTAATCCATTCTCCCTGACTTTTTGTAACCTCGCTTTGATATCAATTTGTTGGAAAGGCAGAGGAGACAAAACACAAATTCACACACAAAACACACGATTTGCGGCTCTTCTATTGATCATACAAAAGCTTGATTATTACAATGTTCCCAATGAAGGGTATTTAAACCTTTTTGACTAGCGACTCGCCTAAAATATCTTGACATGAAACACCACACTTAATTCGACTATGACTTAACTCGACTTAGATGAACACTTCAACACTCAACACTCAGTTAATTGACTCTCTAATTTTAGCCAACTCCTCATGCGGAAGTAATTATCTTATTTTAACATGAATGCCAAAAATATTACCACAACCTGTGCTACAAGAGTAGTTACACCAACGCTTTTGCACATAGATTATTTTTTATAAACTCTCTTAGTTGTTTAAATTGACAATCCACTTCCCAGTTCTCATTCAACAATCTTGGGGAATGGCTCCTCCCTGAAGTACAAGTAGAAATGTACATAGCATCGTGTCCAACAAATGTCACGAAACATAAACCCTTCCAATTGACGAAATAAATAAACCAAGGATGAGATGGAGCTCCACTCAACATCATTGGATTTGGCCTGGTATCTTACCACTGCTTAAGCATCCATAGAGAATATGAGATCAATCCTAACCATGACAAATATGGTGTTCATGATATTTTAAACCCGATCCTCAAGAACCCAGAAAACCTAGAAAACTTTTTAGCCTAGAACTAATGATTTTTCTTTCTTTGTGAAGTTGCAGGTTGGGTAGGCCAAAACCTCTATCTGACTACGGGTTCGTTCACTTGGGCTTTTCTCCACTGTTATTTCCACCTCGATGGAGAGGGAACCAAATTGTTCACATCAAACTAGCACATTTTTTGGCATGCCCTCATGGTCAGGAGGGTCGCCACGATTACAATTAAAAATTTTACTTACTTGTAGCAAAAAACAGCATAAACACATTTACTAACATCTAGTTTCCTAGGCCGCCAAATACAAAATTAAAAATTTAACTTACTTCTAGCAAAAACTCACCATAAACACATTTACTAACAAAAACCAGTGACATATGCCACTGCTGCAAAACAATAAGCTACCAAACAGAAGGATGGAGCAACAAACTCATTAAAACCACACAATTGCAATTACAATCAAAACAACTGCACAAAGATAAAATGGACCAATATATGAATCACAAGCACACTGCTGCAAATATCCACAAAACTGGAATTGGAATTGTAATTCCTTCATCATTAACACGAGAAAAACTTACAAAATATGTAGCCCTCCCTGCCATGGCAGCAAGGAGGTTGCATTGTCTTCACACTTCTCTCACGCAGTCACCAAAAAAACCCTTTGCAATACTTTACCAAAGATACCAAGAGACAGCTTGGACAATCCATTCAATGCTCATACACAATCCCTAGCCCTATTGGCTGAGGGGAATATTTTAACATTTTCCTTAAAATATCTCATAACAAATATTACATTTAGCATTTACATGCACATTTTACATTTAATGACTTGGGCTCCAACAATACATGAACTCTTAGGTAAGTTAAGAGGTAGTAAATGAATGTGATAAGTTACAAAAAAAAAAAAAAAAAAATTTGGAAAGATAATTGACTACCACCATGATCATTAATTTGTTGCTCTCTCTTAGGACTCCTACTACAAAATCCACTAAGGTAGCTGTAATTCCCATGATATATTCATTATAACAATGTTATTTCTTTGGAAAGTGTCATAGTTTGCTACTAAATCCTAGATGTCTATTTTCATGCCTTCCCAAAAGAATGTGTTCTTAGTTCTTTTTTGGGTTTTATGAAAGTTAGAGTGACCTACTATAGGTGATGAATTGATATAATTTAAGACCAATTGTTTTAAGGTATAATTTCCTACCAAAATAATGCACATTTTATACCTCAACTTTCTTCCATGTATACCCTTTAGGAGGGATTGGGATCTTTCTAAATCCTTTGGATGAGTTGAATAATAGTGTCATTCATGAACATTCTTAATAAGATTATTTGGTCCAACACTAAAAATACAAAGATAATGATCTGAATTTAAACAGGAACGCAATAATTTGCAGATATAACCATAAATACAGAGATGCAGCATAAATAAAACTTCCTTTCATTAAATTTCAAATAACGAAATATGCTTACAAATAGAATGAAAATGAGACTAGCTCGGGCGATGGTAGCTTATCTTTGAGAAGAGATGTGGCAGCTACATCCCTCTGAACTGAGTTACAATGAGGCTCAAGGACCTTTTTATTATTTAACAATAAGAGAAAACCCTAAACAACCAAAATCCTAACCCGAGGAGATGTAACACCAAGAGTTTATGGGCCCCGTTTGGGTTAGTTGGGCAGCCAACTTCTCGGGGTCATAACTTGGTCATATTATCTTCGTTTGACACGCATGATACCTCGTTGGAAAGATATCTTCGAGAACTACATCTAAAAACATGATTTCAATAAAATTGCTCAAAATATTTCCAAAAAAACATCGTTTAGGGCCTCAAAACGGCTCCTAAAGTTTAGGACTTGAAAAACTACCAAAAATAGTAATATGTGCTACAATTAAGGAAACTAAAAAAATGAAAGAAACAATGGTGGGATTCCAAGTGGAATAGGAAGGTGGTCACCAATATCCACCTAGATCATTCCTCCCCTCTTAGGAGGCAATGGTCTCCATTGTGTTGAGTTCCTCCATGAGATGAGGAAACTTCTGCTAAACTTGGTCCCTAGTGAGCCATTTTCCTTGGTGTAGGAATTGGATAACTTTGACAACTTGATACAGTTTAATCTTCTGCTAGTGAGTGTTTTTGATCTGCATGCCCATGATCTGATCAGTTGCATCTTGTTCGATGCAGTCTAGATTTAACTCTGTTGGTGTGAGTTGTTCTGCTATGTCGGATGTGTCCAGTAATGGTGGAAAGTATGGCTGAAGGCGATCCACATTGAATGTTGGGTGCAGGCCAAGGAATGGGGGAATGCTAAGCTCAAAAGAATTATCTCCAACAACCTTAGTGATGGTTTATGGCCCATATTGAAGAGGGCAAATCTTGCGGTGGGGCCCAACGAGGCACTCCTTCTGCAAATGTAGCTAAACTTTGTCGCCTAACTAGAACTTGTGTGGCACCCAATGTTGATCATGTCGCTGCTTGTAACTTAGCATTGGCTTTGTCCAATATTTCATGGACTTGTTGACGGATGTGTTGAATGTTCTCAATTAAGTTATTTTCCTTGTCGGTTTCGGACTAGACATGAGCTGAATCTACTTGAGTCACTACAAATGGTATGGCCACATCTATGGGACATAATGGTTGGAATCCCAAGTCCAATTGAAAAGGGTTGTGGCCAGTTGAGCTATGGAGTGCCCGGTTGTAGCTGTACTCGACATGGTATAGGATCTCATCCCATGTGCATGGATGCTTTGAGTTGTACATGCGCAGAATGTGTACGAGCATCCTATTGACGACCTTTGTTTGGCCATCAGTTTGGGGATGGAAAGTTGTGCACTTAGTGAGCTTGGTGTCTAGCATCAACCAGAGACTATACCAAAATGTACTGACAAACCTGTTGTCCCGATCTCAGATGATAAACTGTGGGATCCTAAAGTGTACCCACACTCATTCAAAGAATATTTTAGCAGTGACTTTTGTTGTGATACTCTTCTTGCAGGCCACTATAATGGCCATTTTCGAGAATCTATCGATGACCACAAAAGAACAATCATTGCCATGCTTAGTAGAAGAAGGCCTGACATGTAATCCATGGAGATGGATATCAAAGGTCGACTAGGGGTAGGAAGCGGAGTATAGAGACCTTAATTCTTGATGGTCGGTTTGGAAATGTGCAGACAGTGCAAGATGTGATGTACTTCCTGACATCTTGTTGAAGATTCAGCCAATATAAATACTTCTGCAGTACTGCCACCATTTTATCGACCCCAAAATGCCCAACGGCCTGACTGTAGTGCGCTTCCCAAATCATCTTCGCACGCTCACTTGAATGAACATAAAGGTGTCCCAGGTGGCACAATAAAGCATCCTGGAGGTGAAAATCTAGAACTTTCTAACCCTCTAAGAACGTATGGTATGTGTGGCCAAGTTCTGGGTCACTTTTGTAGAGAAGTGGCTAATCAGAAGTCTCATGCCCACAATATTTGAGCACGGTAGTTAACACCATGATTGGTAGTTGGCTGAGACAGACTACAACATTATTTGTGTTTCCCTTCTTGTACTTGATGTTCAAATGGAACTGTTGTAGGTATGTGGACCACTTCCGATGGTGATCATTCTGCAACTTCCCTTTGCGTATCTATGAACTGCAAGGGGTGGTGGTTTATGTGGATGACAGTTTCCTTCCCAAAAATGTAATGCTTCCATTGTCAGCAGGCATGCACAATGGAATGCATCTCTTTGTCATAAGCAGGATACTTTCATAATGTGTCTGAAAGTGTCTCACTGTGATATGCCACTGGATGCCCCTGTTGAGTGAGGACTGCCCCAATAGCATAGTGAGAGGCATTTGTCTCGATCTCAAATGGTTGTTACAAGTCTTGTAATGTGAGCATTGGTTCAAGGTAGAGGTGATGTTTCAACTCTTCTAATGCCTTTTATTGAGATTCAGACCAAATGAATTTTTCTTTCACTCCTCCTTTGGTGACTTGACTCAAGGGCCAAGTGATATGATAGAACCCCAACACAAACCTACGGTAGAAATTAGCAAGACCCAGAAAGCTGCGGAGCTTTGTTAGAGTAGTTGGGGCTAGCCAATCCTGAATGACTTAGATCTTGGCTCGATCCACATGCACCCCTCGTTCATCAATAATGTATTCTAGATACTGAGCCTAGGTCATGCCAAAAGTGCATTTCTCCAAACTGGCACACAACTTGTGTTGCCGCAATGTTTGGAGAACCTGTCGGATGTGGTGGAGGTTCTCTTCCCAACTTTGGTTGAAGATCACGATGTCATCCATGTATACCACTACAAATGAGTTGGTGAATGGCTGCAAGATGTCATCCATCAGCCTCATGAAGGTTGCAAGAGCATTCATCAACCTGAAAGGCATAACCAACCATTTGAAAAGGCCCTCCTTGGCTTTGAAGGTAGTCTTCCACACAACGGAGGGTTTGATTGGTACCTGGTGATATCCGGAATTCAAGTCGATCTTGATGAAATATTTTTTCCCTTTGAGTTGTTCCAGAAGGTCATCAATCCATGGGATCGAGTAACCATTCTGGACAATGATCTTGTTCAGCGCCCGATATTCAATACAGAGTCTCTAAGTCCCATCCTTCTTCTGTACCAACACGATCGAGCTCCTACAGGGTGATGAACTCGGCTTAATGTGACCTTTCTACAACAACTCTTGAAGTTGCCTCTTGATTTCATCGTTCTCCAGAATGAAGCATCGATAGATTGGTACATTGCGTAACAACGCACCTGGGGTTAGATCGATGGAGTTTTGACCTAACAGTGGAGAGGCACCCCTGCGGGGGAGGTGAAGATGTTCTTATACTCCTCCACGACCTAGTCAATCTATTGTTGTCATGCAGAGGGGCCCTGTCTGGAGGTCGTGGCCACCGTCTTCTTCTTTCCTTGAGGGTGTATCATCAGGAAAACAAATTTCCTAGTTTTTGAAATGAGCTTACTACATTGTTTTGCAGTAACTAGAGAGATGGCAGTAGGCGGTGCTACCTCTGATATCCTATACAACTTATTTCCCAATGTAACAATAACAGCGCGAGGCCTTGACTCATACACAACATGTCGCTTCCACAAGTATGGTTGGCCTAATAATACATCACAAACATCAAGGGGAGCAATGTCACATAATACCTCATCCGTGAAGGGCTTGATGTTGTATGGAAGGCGGCATTGTTGGCTCACGCGCAGATCCCATCCTTGGTGAAGCCACCCAATGGTGTACAGTTGTGGGTGTGTTGTGGTTGGTAAGCCCAGTTGCTTCACGACCTCTACTGCAATGAGGTTCTTTTGGCTCCCGCTGTCGACAATGAACCGTTGCGTGGAACCATTTACCCACATCTAGGAGTGGAAGAGACGCTTCTCCTCCTCTAGATCTTCGAGTTCCTCCTTCTTGATCTTTGTGGTGGCGATGGTGGTGTTGGGCTCTGCACCAATAATATGCTTCCCTTTTTCATTCCCCTTGTCTGATTCTGAAGCCTTCAGCTTGGCCTCCAGTGACTACCTAGCCCGACACTCACTTGTGTTATGGGTAGAGCTCTTATGGAACTCACACCGTCCTTCTTCGGCTTTGCAGTGTTGTCCTTTTCTTATGGCCTTGGCGGGTTGTCCTAGGTCATCCTGCCTTGGATTTTTCCTTTGTTATGCAGTTTGGGGGCACCTTTCCCTTGCTTCGGATTCACAGATCCAAAGTCTTGCTTCTTTTGTTTAAACTTCTGCTTGATCTTAACGGTGTATCGGTACACTGTGTCAAGTGAGGAGATGTCCAGGAACTCCATCTCATCTTGGATGTATCTATGTAGGGAGAAGCGGTACTTGAGTACCAAATTTTTCTCAGAATCCTTGATACCAAACTTCGTGTGAAGGGTATGAAAAACATTGGTAAACTCTGACACATCTTGGTCCCTTCCCTGCCGTAGCGTGGTCCACTTTATGTATTTGTCCTCGTAGCTCCTGACAGGGTAGTACTGCTCCTTGATGGAATCCCAAAATGAATTCCAAGTGGGAGCGGCTGAAAGCAGTGAGGTCGTACTCTCATCCTTATTCTCATAATAGGTTTCTAACCAGTCCTTGATGTGGGGGGCAGATTTGAGAAGAGAAAAAGTAATCTTTTCTCGGCTGGAAAGATCATGAACATAAAAATATCCTTCTAGTAGATTCAACCATTTATCTACGACATCTGCATCCATTTGGCCCTCAAATATGGGAATGTCAAAGTTTACTTGTACCTTAAAAGGCGTGAAGCCTTCAGAGTGGCTGTTGGATGTGAATGCGCCACAGGTGGGCAACCGTTGAAGGATCTGGGCAAAGTTATCCATCATTGCGTTCCTTTGTTTCTCGAGGGCTTCCTCGAGCAATATTTTGATGGGATCTCCTACTCCCTCTTATTTCTTTTCTTCCCCCATTGGAGGTTGTTGGGATTTATGAGGCTGGTCTTGCAAAGGTTCTACCAGTTCGAGCGCTAACTCCTTATATCCCGACCTCGTTGGGGATATGCAAATAAAAACAGAGAAAGAGAAGACCGCTCTGATACCACTAATCCAAATTTAAACAGGAATGCAAAAGATTACAGATATAAGTATAAATACAGAGATGCAACAGAAATAACACTTCCTTTCATTAATATCCAATAATGAAATATGCTTACAAACAAAATGGAAATGAGACTAGCTCAGGCGATGGTAGCTTATCTCTGAGAAGAGATGTGGTAGATACATGCCTTTGAACTGAGCTACAATGAGGCTCAAGGGCCTTTTTATTATTGAACAATAAGAGAAAACCATAAACAACCAAAACCTTAACCTGATGAGATATAACACGAAGAGTTTATGGGCCTTGTTGGGGTTAGTTGGGCAGCCAACTTCCCGGGGTCGTAACTTGGTCATATGATCTCCATTTGACGCGCATGATACCTCATTGGAAAGATATATTTGAGGAATACAACTAAAAATGTAAATTTAATGAAATCACCCAAAGGAATATTTCCAAAAGAACGTCGTTTAGGGCCTCAAAATGGTTCTAAAAGTTTAAGGCCCCGAAAAACTGCCAAAAATAGTAAATTGTGCTACAATTAAGGAAACTAAAAAACTAAAAGAAACAATGGTGGGGGTCCAAGTGTAATAGGCGGGTGGGTACCAATATCCACCTCAATCAGATAAGCCAAAAAATTTGATTCATCTTCCTCAAATTGCCTAAACAAATCATCAACTACCAAATTTTCTTTACCCTTGCTATAGATAATACTTGGAATAATGCTTACATTAGTATATAGGTAGGATTGAGTTGTAGAGTGGATTTCATTGATGAGATATTTTCTCAACAATAATATCTTATATTAGAAAGTGTTGGATCTCATAAAGCACTATTTATTTAGCGTGTATCTGGGCTTTGTAGTGGAATATATGGATTGTTTTGAGCAATCTGTGTACCATGTCTATATCTCTAATTTCTTTCTTGGTATTAGAGCCTATATGGGCTTGATCCCTCAAGGGAGAGACTAGGAATATGGGAGGATCATGAGGATTGAATCTATACTCTATACATAGAGTATTATGGATCTTGTGAGATTTTCATGTATTTGTCTCTATGTTATTGTGTTTGTAAGATTGTTGTGGTTGAGTCAATTGTCATTGAGAGAAGTGTAACAGTCTGTCCATAAACAGGATTCAACAATGTTGTTTGAAGTACATTGGTAGAAGTGTACATGTATCGTTTCCTTTGGAGAAGAAATCATGTGTTGGATCCGAGTCTTGTGCATTTATCATTGTTTGAGAAAAATCGTCGTGCAATCCATCTGGGATTAGAGTCAGGGACTAGAGAGCCTTGTTGATTATTGACTTCAATATTTCCGCATATGGGTGCAACAACACTATGAATAATATTTAGAGAACTCACTATTTGGAGAGCTCATTGAAGTGGGCTATCATTTTCTAACTATGAAAGATCAACGTGAGAAGTGGAGTCGGAGACATTTGATTGGATTAACAGCCAAGACATTTATGGATAAGAGTTTCATCAATGTTGTTTTTTGGCTTCGACCTTCTACGAAACTCACTCTTGTTCCAACATGATTATGATTTCTCAATATTTAGTTAATTTGGGTTGGATCGAAATTTAAAATGTTTGGGCTTTCTTTATATATCATTTACGGTTGTTGATTATGATTGTATGAAAATTGCTTTATGTTTTGTGCATATGGTAGATGAGTGATAGACAATTTATTTCTATTGAATCACATGCAAGATCTTCTCAAACTCGACATCATTTATGAGACACCCTCCTCAATTCCAGGTTCAGCTTAGATGAGCCAAACACGTTCGCTGCCAGAATACAACTTGGACTATGCAGCTTGGCATAAATATGCAGTTTTATTGATAGGAATCAACTTGGCATAGCACGAGACACCCGTTGTTCCTTCAGATCTAGTTGCAGAAAACGTGCTTCATTCCTGGTCCATGCTGCTACTTAAAGGCGTATATCCACTAGAAATCTATATTTTCGCTTGAAATCTTATCCATAGCTCAAACACGGTGTCCAGAATGAATTTCAAAGGTGAATTGCGAAGTATTATACATGTAGTGTTTGGAATGAGCAACTTAGTTGTATTTTTATTTGGAAAGACATCTACATGGATGAAGATATTCATTTATAGTTAGGAGAGAGGTTGATTGGTTTTATTTTCCTGGCTTTATTGCCTTCTTTCTCAGCCGTTTGTTTTCTATTTTTTTAAAGTTAAATTTGTTTGTAAAGATTGCAGAACCAATTAATAAACAAAGAAATATAATGAAAATTAGTGCTTCTTGGCATTCTTCGGTGATGAGAGAACATATCATTAATTTGATTGTGTGAGTTTGTTATACATTGATGGGTCTTGTGCTTCAGGCTTCAAGAGCATGTTGTAGCGGCTACAACCACCCTCTAAAATTTTGGCTCGCATGCAAATTTCAGAGCCTACCTTGGATCCTGTGATCGATCGTTCCTTGGTCACTTGTTGGTAAGCTGATGATCTCAAGCCCCCTCCTTGATCTTAATATTTTTTCATGTTCTCATATTTATGTAGTATGTGTCATCTTTAGGCATTAGGATTATTGTTTGTCATGCAAAGGGAATGTTGTTCTGCTTCAAGGGGAAATCTTGTGCGTATGGGTTGTTCTCATTACATAGACATGTTTCACACTCACTTCACACACTCTTGTCACAAAGGTTGTTGCATCAAGAAAAGTATGTATTTTATGTTCTAGATGGTCTATGTTGTATCACTAAGTGTTTGTGTGTGATCATAGTCAATTTCTATCACTGTTTGCATCAGTCTCATTGATCTCACACTTAGCGTAGTTTCCCGAGCAACCTAACCTCATCCAGCTTTCTAGAACTACACACTTTTCTTCTATAACCCTCAAGCTTTCTCCCTTGCCTGTTGGAACTATGCAATGTGCATAAACCCCACACTCCCTTGGCATCCAAAACTGCGGAGTGGTTTCCTCCAATGTCCTTCCCTAGCCGGAACCCACTGTCTTCAAAAACTGCGTAGTATTGTCCCTCAGCTACTTAGCCAGCACTACTCTCCAGAAATGTCTAGAGTAGTCAAGCAGCCAACACTACTCTCAAAAAATGCGCTGAGCAGTTAGACAGACACCACTGCTCTCCATAAATGTGCAAATTAGTCTGGTTCCCCTACATTATGAAACTACGCATAGGTGTCCTCCTAGGACCCCATACCGTAACAGTGTCCTGTCATAAAAAAATGCACAATATTGTCCCTTAGTTTCTCAGGCATCACTCCACTCAAAAACTGTGTAGAGGTGCCCTCCCAGGACCCCATCCCATAGTAGTGTCTTGCATCTCAAAACTACGTAGTTTTTTCCTAACTACCTAGTAGCCTTGCTCTCAGAAATTGCGTAGAGTAGCCCAACCTTGCTCTGGAAAACTGCACGGAGCATGCCAATATCCTTTCTCTCAGAAATCGCGCAGAGAAGGTAGCCCAACCTTTCTTTGGAATACTACGCAGATCATCTCGGTAGTAGTCACTATCCGCTGAAATTGCGTAGATCTATCTCTCAATAATTACAGGAAAATATAACATGCTAGATCACTCTCAAGGAGTTGAGGAGAAAGAACAAGAAACCAAGTTATGATAAAATATCGGGACCTCATCCAAACTCCGTTGGATGCATGATCATCTCGAGGGTAAGTTGGTAAGTAAAGAATATCTTTTGAAATACATCTCTTAGGGTAGCTTAAAGGATTTCTTGTCATAGTCATATCATTTTGTATTCGATAACATGCATGTTTGCAAGCACACACTCATTTCATATGTTTCCTCTATGTGCCTTGCTTGCCTCTCGCTTGTTTTACCGACTATATTCTTGGCATGTTGATTGTTATGACATGCTTGACCCAGTTCTGGTAATGTTGAAGGTTTGTCTTTTTGTTTTTGGGTTATCTTAGCTATGTGAACACCCATTGCACTCACACGCAAAGTTGTAAGCATTTTCGCACAAGTTTCATCATGGTCGTTCAATGATATGTATCAAGTGTCACACTTGTCTCTCTTAACCTTTAGACTATCTCACTGAGCATGTGTTTGTCTTGTTGGTTTGAGGTTTCTCATCGTCGATTTGTGCTAAGTGTGTGATCACATTGTCATGTATGAGTACAAGTATTTCACACTTAGCTAATTTTCCCAAAAAACTATCGACTGGATAACCCTTCGTCAACCAAACCCGATCTCAATGAAATTGCACTACTGCCCAGAACTGCGCAGAGCTTGAGGTTGTCCTCTAGGCATCCTGTACTGCGCAATTCTAGAAATGAGCCAACTGATTGACTCCCAGAACTACGCAGAAGTTGTCCCAGAAACCAATCCAGTATGCACTTCTCGCAAGATCTCCCATCAAGCATCCCGTTGTTTAACCGGAAGTAATGAATTGAGTTGTGACCCAGGGTTGTACTGATCTCCAAACTTGTGCAAATATGTCCTCCACCTTCCCTTCTTCCCCCTCTGGAACCAGCCCAGGAATTGCGTAGAGTTGTCCTACACCAACCCTTCTTCCCCGCTCTGCAAACAACACAGAAACTGCATAGAACTGTCAGGGAGGCTTCCCTGCTGGCCTGCTTTTCTCACTCAGAAAGTTGCGAAGATCTAGTTGTCACCGACCCTTCTTCCCTGCTCTGCAATCAACCCATAAATTGTACAGAACTATGTGGGCCAAGACTGTCTCCCAAGATTGTGCAATTTTGACTAGCAACCCCTGTAGCCCGATCTTGTCCTCCTCTAGAAAATTGCGTAGATGTTTCTGCCAGTGCCTCCTGTTGCCCAAACTGTCTTCCCAGGATAAATTGCACAGTACCCAGTTGGATGACCTGCCGAGGGTTCCCCTTGAAAATTACATAGATTGGCCTAGCAGCTCCCCGACACCCTGCCTGGCCTTCCTCCCAGAAACTTCTCAATTCTACCTCCCAGTTGGGTTTTGACCCACACCTATCACTGTTGTCCTAGATTTCAAAAATTTCTCTCCCAGTGATATTTGCGTAGTTTTTCTCGACAATGCGCACCTATCGTTGTTGTCCCAAATTGCGAAAATTTGTCTCCTAGTGACATCTGTGCATTTTTCCCAACAGTGCTCCAAAGCCTTAAATCTTGGCCTGACCTATGCTCTGCTCAGTTTCAGTGCTTTTTCCCTCTACCGGTCACTTGCACCAAAATGGGAAACAATGCATCATGATAGACTAGGATATTTTTGGATTTGATGTCATTTCATCATGAGTGATTGCAGGAATAGGTACATCGATGAAACATGGCGCAACAATGAATGGGATGGAAAAGAGGTGCATGATAGAAGACTTTCTCGTGGTTGAACGAACACATGAAGCACATTGAGCAAGCGAGTGAAAGGGACACATTCACATGCACCATCAAGAAAAGACCAAGACCATTGAAGACCCCATGCACTTTTCCATGTGGAGGTGAAGACATATTACATCGAGAGTATACCATCACTCAACAGCACAACAGCTCGACACAGACACCATAGTTAGCTAGTACATGTCAGCAGTGTCATGTCAAGTTGTGTCATGAGTTGTCTCAGCCACATCACTACTATGGGCCATACTTGTTGTAATCAATGTAATGTAAAGTGGAAGTCCAAGAGACCCACATATGAAGTTGAAGAGTCATGTAAAGTCGAAAAGTCATAGGAAGTCAAACAATCATGAGGGAAGTCGAAGAGTCACAAGGGTCAGTTATACCCCCTTGTCTATATATACCCCCTCATTGTATGAGCAAAGGAATTTTCACCTTGGCTCCTCCCACATAGCCTTGAGAGTCTGTAGTTTGTTCTTTGAGGAGCGAGGAGTGGCTCCAATGTCCCACTACTGGGACTAGTGATGTATGGTGTACAGATGTGTCTTGGATCTTTTTCTTAATTCAGAAGCTTGTCTCAGGCCAGCACGTTTTCACACATGTTTTGTATCCACTTTTAAGACTATTTTTTAAACGTTTGTAATGCATTTTTGTTTAACCTATACAGAAGATAGTTGAACTACTTCGGTTATTTTGGTACTCATATTGTTGAAGATGTGTTGTATTGTTTATCACTGTTCTCCTGTCCATGTGGAATACTCCATCGAACATTAGACAGACCATATTTGTGTTTTCTTGGTTTTAATGACTCTCACCCCCATGTGGACTATTCCATTGGACGATGTACGTGTTTTCCCTTGAACTTTGGTTTTCAAAACTGCCGCATCCACTGTGGACTATTCCATTGGATGTTGCACAGACCCTTATTAGTGTTCGCCTGTGTTTCTTCTTGGGTTGGGACTATTCCCTCTCATCAAGAGGCACACTTTACTTGCCCCTTTTGAAAATAAGAGAACCCAGACACAAAGTTACATTAAGCACTCACTAGGCACACTCACCTTACTTTCCTGAAGTTACAAGTATAACACTCTCATTTTATGAACAACAAAAGCTAAGGCAAATCTCTAAGATAATGGCAACTGGGCAATCGTATAAATTGGGAGTCCTACACTAAACAGTGTGAGGTCTAGTTGGGACTTCATATCGGGGAGATCCCCTTAATCTTGGTGGGTCCAACACCATCAATATAGCATCTATGACAGGTTATGTTATGAAATCCATGAGTGTATAAAGGCCAGTTTCATAATTGACTATTGGATACACTCGGTACCCAAACAACTCATATATACAACTATCAAAAGTGTAGTTCACTACATTTTGATAGATGGAAGTTTGTCCATAGGGTGGTCCAACATCGAGATTTTCCTTCGATAGACCGAGAAGCGTTAACTATACAAAGTTCATCAAAGATTGTTAGAGGCATTTATGTTTTAAATGGAGTTCAAGTGACATCTCCAAGATAAGGTGGTGAAGAAAGAGCGGTGTTTGTGAGATTTCAGAGTGGATGTGAGTGTCAATTAAGACCAGGCAGACATATATGACTATATGTAATTTGTGTTTTATGTATTAATCTTTGTAATGATGTAATGTAATCATTAAAGGGGGTAATTGGAATCATGCTTACATTAGTATATAGGTAGGATTGGTTTGTTGAGTGGATTGCATTTTTGAGATATTTTTTCAACAAAAATATCTTAATTTAGAAATTGTTCGATCTTATAAAGAACTATTATTTGGCATGTATCTGGGCTTTGTAGTGGAATATATTAATTATTTTGAGCAATCTGCGCACCATGTCCATTTCTCTAATTTCTTTCTATAATCTCATAATTATAAAACATACTTACCAAACTTAACAAGAACACTATAGAGTTCTCATCTTTCTAGAGATCACATTTAGTGGCCATGTTTACCCTCTAATCTAGAAGTAGCATTACTAATAGCACCCTTTTTGGGAGGTTGTTCAAGATTCTAAATTGTTTGAAATTGTAGACATGACAACTAGACAAAAGCCTCAAAATTGAGCCTTGAATTGAAAAGTGATTTTACCGGTGGCACCAACTTTTTCTTTTAACATTAAAATTGTGACTTAATTGCAACCATGGACTTGGTGATTAATACTATTATAGATTAAAAAATCAAAATCAATTGATAAACCACTACTTGAAAAATTATTCAATAATATTTTTTTTTTAAAGTAAATAAATTGAAAAAAGACAACTCCGCAAGTAGGTTATATATATCAACCACCTAAAAGAAATTTGAAAAGCCCCCCTAGAAATACAATTTTTTCCTTTTTAAAGGAAAATAAATAAACAATATTGGAGGAAAAGAACAATTCTAGAAAGGATTTTTTAAAACATTTTGTACTTCTATTTGTTTTGTAATTTTAATTTGTATTTTAAAGGGGGGTTTTCATTTTTTTTTACTCAATTAAAAAGAAAAAAAATTGATTATGATTATCTCTCTAATTTGTTTGTGGAGTGTTGTTTTTGTTTTTTTCTCTCTTTTTTCGGTTGGGGAGGGGAGAGAATAAATAAATAAAAATGAATAAATTTTCAAGTCGTGATTTATGGGTTTATTTTTATTTTTTTATCTGTGATGGTACTAGTTGCCAAGGCCACAACTACAAATAAGTTGTAATTTTAAAGCCAAAAAATAACTAGTTTTATTGGTAGCATCACTTTTTCGTTGAATGGTGAATTTTGAGGTTTTTGTCTATTTGTCAAGGTTGGAATTTCAAAAAATCAAAATGTAAATCTCCCCTAAAAAATGGGTGCTACTAATAATGCGTCTTTTTTATTCAGGGATGATTTTGATGTTTTTACACAAAAATATAGGTATTTTGGGCTAGAGTTCTTGTTTTCATGTCACAATTCTCGCTAAGTTGGTAATTATGTTCAACATGATTTTTGATGATCCAGTTATGTTTCTCGGGATATTTTAATCTTTGTTCTAGTAAGTAATTTAGGCTATAATGGTTAATATTGATCTAGAAATTCCACCACTCTATGAGATATGGATGTTAGATCTACACTACATGAAGGATTTCCATCATCTCATTCTCATATGTGTATTTACCCAAATTGTGGTCATGCAATTACTTATTAGTGAATCCTAAGGAGTGACCTTCTTGTATCAATCCTGCACTAAGACCTCTTCCTAAGGCATCACATTCTAAGACAAATGTCTTAGTAAACCATGGAATTTATAATACTAGAGTATTGCACATTGCAGACTTTAAAGCTAGAAGTCTTTCTTGACTACCTTTCTCCTATGAAGACATTATTTTTTAGTAAGGATGTTAAGGGAGTAACATTTTTTTCATAATTTTTACAAAGTTTCTAATGTAGCTTGTAAGTCCTATGAACCGATGTAGGATCTTCAATACCACTCTTGCATAGTTGCAATTTTCCTAGGATCTATGCATATTCCATCATGATTGATAATGTGTCACTCGTATATAATGTTTGAAGATCTAAAATAAAATTTTAATCATTTCAATAATATTTGATGGTCCCATGGGCATTGCAAGGGTTTATCAACATGCTCTATGTGTGAATTCTAGGATTTGTTGTAATTCAAGATATCATTAAAGAATACCATTGCAAAACTATGTAGAAAGGGTTAAAAAAATTTGTTCATTAGGCTCCAGATGGTGGATGGAACATTTCAATGGTTGGAATGAATTATTAAAATTTCATAGTGACCCTCATGACTATGGAAGGATTTTTTCAAGAAGTTTACCTCTTTTATTTTTATCTGGTGGTAGCCATAACACATGTCAATTTTGGCAAAAAAATTGGCTCCATTAATTTCATTGATCTATCAATTCATTAACACAATTAAAATTAGGAAGAATGCACCAATTTCCTTCCTTCTTTAATACCCTACCATTTGGCAATGAGTAGGGATTTTTACTAGGACCTATCAATCCATCCTCCAATAGTTGTTAAATGATTTGTTAAATTTCATTTTTATGTATAAATGAGTGCCTTGAAGGATTCACATTGGGTGGCAGAGTATCGAAAATCAATGGAATACCATTTTCATGTTGGATTCACATTTATACTGAGAGGGGGGGTTGAATCAGTATAATCATAATATTTTTTTAAATTAGGACACCATAAAGGATCCATACTAGTCTCCCCTTAACATTGAGAATCTTGGTCTCCCCTATCTTTGAAATCAATGACGACAAAATATTCAACAATCTTCTCCTTTGTCATTGATGAAAACCTTATACATTTGATCACTATTTTTGAAGAACTCCCCTATCCACAAATTCTCCCACTTCGACGTCAACGACAAAGGAATACTCCCCTTGTTTCCAACTCCTCCCCTTGTCTAAAAATCACCCTCCTTTGAAATCGGTGGAAAAGGGATACTCCCCCTTAGATTACTTTTTCCTTTGTTGATGATTTGAAAGGGATATCAAAGCAGTTGTCTCCTTTAACTTCATCGAGCACATACATATTATTTGAGGTCTTGATTGTTTTTTTCACCAATCTTCTTCAACTTGTTTTCCTTATTTCACACCCTTTTTTTGTAAGTTCGACATTGGTGAGGCTACATCAGGGTCATTTACAAGAATAAAACCTGAATAGGGTAGGGAATTGAACAAATGACTTGATATCTAGGAGTGCCTTAACAACACACCTGATCAGCTGATCCAGGTGGCTCCAGAGACACACACAGGACAGAGAGGGCTTATGGAAGCTCAAAAATCAAAGTGATTAGAATGATTTCGAACCAGGACTAGAGCGAAGATCTCACTGTCTTGATCGCGGTGGTGTGAACGGTTCATTAATCTGAGCTCGTATGAGGGAGAACGAGCCAGTCAAAGTTCTCGTCAAAGTTGGGTTGTGGGCTAGGTTTAAGTGTCCTACAATTTGATCGACCCCAGGGCATGAAACCTAGCTCCTGAAAGCAATTGAAATTGTGGCCTTGTTAATTAGCCCAATATCCATTATTTTCTAAAGATTTGAAAATCTTCCCTATTTTAAATTAAAAATTAAAAAATATATATAATATGGTGGTGGGCCACCACCCCTGCCATCCCCAAAACTATTACATAACCAAAAAATTTATTGTTAAAAGGTCGACAGGCCATGACCCCTGTCGGCCTAACTGCAACCTTAAACATCATATTAAAATTTAAATGGCTCGGCAGCCATTACCCCGCCAAACCTCCAACCCACTCCCACACACATTATATGGTTAACATGAAAGGGGGCTGTGGGTGGGCAACCTCTGGTGGACCCAACCCACGCCCCACTACACTTATCATATGACGGAATCTTGGTAAGGGTGCCAGCGGGGGTCGAACCCAACTGGCCCATGTGGCCAACCACCAAGAGAGCGGCCCCATGAGTACAACAAATCGCGGTACCAATGTACCATGTACCATGAACATCGCGCCATATAAAAACCAAACGACCCTAACTTATATGCGCCCATTAAATGCAAACAATGCCATTCAAGTGTTGTTACAGAGGGTATGGGGGCGGGCCACCCAATGTGGGCCTGACCCCTAAATACATTTTGGTTTAAACATTAAAACTATAATGTGTTCAAAAAATGGAGGGGCGGGGTTTGACCACCCGACCCCTCCTCAACCATTTTCCAAAATTAACCACTACGCCAACCGAACCACATGGGAATATCCGCCCAGATTTTTTTCTAAAGCCTAGTTTTCTCAGTGTGCTCAAAGAGCATGGAGGAACCAAGAGCGGGCACAAAAATTGAAACAGAATTATTTTTCTAATTAATTTATTGCAGGTGGAACCATGACTGAGTGAAATTTCCAGGACGGTGAAATTTTTGCAGTGTCCAAATTGGACAAACTTTATGTTGACCTTACACCTCTTGGTGACGCGAACCCTATGGGGTAGTTAGTTTCCTGATCTGAGCAACCGATTTGCTAAGGACCTGGAGGAGAGAATATTTAAGGAATATAGGGGGAATAAAAAAGATTCCTTGAGCCCCAGATTCTCAATTTCTCAGAATTCAGAAATTTGACAGTTGATTTTGCACTATTCGATGCCACAAATCTACTGGTGTGTTCAGATTTTCCATTTGCAAATTTCATTTTCAGCCACTTTTCTAAGTGGAGTGCAAGTGTCAACATTCATCGTGCGAGCAGTCATTCCATGAGATTCAACGTACCGAAGTTGATGGTATAGCTTGTTGAAAAGTGTGCAACAAGAAATGCTTGTTGAGAATGCAACAAGATGATGGAGCTTAGTGAAAAGAGTCGCCTTCACTGAGTGGGCCCGCAGGAAAATTATGGCGCAAGTTCTATTTTTGATCCCAACAGGGATGATCACAGTATGAGTGATCACAGTGTGGGTGATCACAGTGTGAGTGATCACAGTGTGGGTGATCACAGTGTGAGTGATCACAGTGTGGGTGATCACAGTGTGGGTGATCACAGTGTGGGTGATCACAGTGTGGGTGACCACAGTGTGAGTGATCACAGTGTGAGTGATCAAAGTCTATTTTTAGACTGGCTGTCAAAAATATAAAAGTCAAATATTATTGTCTCATAATAATATTTGGACTATAAACTTGATCTTATTCTCTTGGAGCACTTCAGGATGAGCTACGGATGTGGTACATGCAGATCCCAGAGGGAAATACGTGGTTACCTATGGGATGACTAATATTTGCATGCAGGACTTCAGTTAGAACTCAAGTGAGTTGAGTTTAGTGGACTGGAGGTGTAGTTGATGGAGTTGTGTTCAGTTTAGCTTTGTTAAACTGGTTGTATTTAGTCTAACTGATCAATAGACTAGAGATGAGTTGGGTGAATTAGTTATTAATTAACTCACAAGTTATTAACTCATAATGCAACTATAGAATACATCAGTTAACTCAGTTGCATGTCAGTGCATGTTCAGTTCAGCAGGGACAGGTGTTAGAGGATCAGATTGCTATCAGTTGTGACTATAGCTGTGCATGATGATTTGCACAATCAGAGGGATTGAGTATGCCAATGAATTGGCCAATATCAAGAATTCTAACCCGTGCTCACGTCCAACACAGTGTGAGTGATTCTTTGCAGGTGAAATACGAGTTTGGTAAACCATTCTCATCAATTCTTGAGCAGGTATTGAGCTGGAGAGGCAGGCAAGCAGTGGAATAGATTTGGAGATCAGATCTGAGCTGTATTGTGTGTAACAGGTGGAGCTGGTACTGGATTGCTTGTGATAAGCATTGTACTTTGTAATGTTACATGATTCAATCAATATAATATACAGATAGTGTGGGGTTTTTAGCGAGATGCTTTCCCCGGGATACATACTATGTTAATGAGTTTGATTAATGCTTCTATGTGTGCCTGTGAATGTTTCTGCTTCTGTAAATTGATGATCAACGTAGAGGAGATTATGTATTATACATGTTCCACTTATAATTGTATGATCAGGATAATCTCTGTGAATATGTGTTAAATTATTCAAAATTTCTACATAGCTAGCTTCAACAGCTTGATATCCTTTTCTTCAGATGGCTCCTGGATGTGAGGTATATGGAGTGTGTTCATACTTCTTTTTTTGCAATGCATTGTGCTGCACAGATCCCTGTTTGATGGTTGATGAGGGATCTTGTTTCTTACTTGTTTCATGGTTCTTGTTTGATATGACGGGGAATCATTTGTGTGATGTACTTGTTGTCATGATTCGTCATCTTTTATTTGAGATCCCTTTGTTGTATGTTGACGGGATACTCATGTTGTCGCCATGTATGTTTGCATTGAGATCCCTTTTATGCTGTGTTGGTGGGATGTTCATGATCATCATGCATGAGTTTGTGTCATACTGATAGGAGTCCTTTTGACTGAGAGTCCCTGTAGCAGAACATCTCTTGGAGCCACTCATGCGTGAGGGCATTTTCCTTATATGATAGCGACATCACCTCTTATGTACATCATCACTATTGACAGCACTTAATGCAGCGGCCTACACCATCTTGACATAAGGGCCCAGAGATGTAGTCCCTCCTGGAGGAACTCCATTATCAAGGGCTTATGTTTTCATGTGTTGATTATTGTCATGTTCCTCTTCTTTATAGCATGCAGATGTATTCATTAATGTTCTTTTAAAAATTCAATTTAACACATCACGAAAGTAAAAGGTCTTGGAAGGGTCCTTTGTCACACCCGGAACTGGATCAAGTGGTATCAGGCCAGTCTTTGCATGGATGTGAATTGCAAGCGTGAAAAATGGAATGTGCAGTGACAGAAGATGAAAAAGCGATGTACGAGACCATGCTCAAAATTTCCAAAAGAGTGGAAATAATGTATGAAACCCTACAGAAAGAGACAGAGGAAAAGGAGCGATTGCAACTTCAGTTGCAAGCCACGGAAGAGGCCCTGAAAGAACTGAAGCACAACAAACATAATATTCAAACAGAGAATGCTGAATTGAAGATGCGTCTAGATGAAGAAAAAGAGAAAAAACATAGTTTGCTACAACAGCTGCAAGCAAAGGACGAAGCCTTGGGAAAGCTGCAGCGTGACCCATGCGAGGTAAAAAGTAGTTCTCCATCCTCATGTATGTTTCCTGATGATGATTTCGCTATTTTTGAAAATCATACCATAGGAATTGGCTCCAAACTGTTGAAGAGAATGGGGTATGAAGGAAAAGGCTTGGGCATTAATGGCCAAGGCATTGTTAACCCAATCAAAGTAGAAGAATTACCTTGTCAGGAAGTACTTGGGTATGTCAGCAAAGAAGTAGGGGAATGCACTGAGATAGCTAGTGAACCACCAACAATAGATGATGAGAAGCCCTCATTAGTTGTTTCCAAATTGACAGAGGAGGTAAAAGATGTTGATTTCCTTTCAGTTTCATCTTCACATAATATGATGTCTGTTGGAGATCCCAATTACAAGGAAAAACATGAGGCTCCTTACCAAGACGAGGCACGAGGAGGAAAAAGAACTTGGTGTTAATAAACAAGGCATAACTCAACCTTTAGAGGTTGTGCGTAAACATCAATTTGCCGGCATGAGATACACCAAAGGAGAATGCTCAAAGGTGTCAGATTCTTTCGAGACGTTGTCGAAATCGTCGAGGAAAGAGAATGATGGGAACACATCCCCATCATCCCATGGCAACACCCATTGCAAGGAAAGAGCTGAGGCAAGCTTTCATCACCATACTTACACCAGAGACGGCAAGGAAAGGTATAACCACTTTCAACATTCGAATGTTCATTTCGATCATAATCATGTTTGTAATGATGAGCGTAAAACATGGCATTGAAAAACATGTACCTTTTGTGGATTACATAACCGTACATTTTCTAAGTGTTCGAAAAGAATGACAACTCACAAAAGGATGAGGCATGAAAGACCCTCTCAACAATAGGTAAAGAAACATGTTAAGCAGATATGGAGGAAGAAAACCTATTGCAGTCATTGCGACAGAAGTGGCCATCAAAGAGCCACTTGTTGGAGGCTCCATCTAAAGTAGCGCCTTAAAGACAAAGTGTCGGTGCATGAACCAGGTGAAACAGTCATTCGACAATCGAATGCGCCACCAGGAGGTGACCCATTCACCTTGATAAGTGAAAAATGGTTTCTATATATGTTAGCTTGTCACTGTCGTGCTTTTGTAAATCATTTGTTGCATTTTAAAATGTAAAAGTGATGATGTGGTTTCCATCACTTGTTCAACAACAATGATGTCTAGTCTTATTTTGAGTTGCATGATAAACTGTGAAAGTGATGTCGTGTTTCCATCACTTGTCAGAGAAAAATAGAGTTTGGCCTTATTTTGAAAGTCATGTGTTGCAGTGCTGATGTGTTTCCATCACTTGTTGAAGCAACAATGATATGTTGGCCTTGTTGTTGTAGCTAGGGTATCGTGTCCATATTGATGTAAACTTGAACACCGTGTATGTGTTATAAAATCGTGGCAAGTATGGGATGCTTGGGTAATTAATTGGTCATGAAATTCAAGCATGTAATTTGCAAAAAAATGTACTACAGGTTGCAGAGGTTGCAGGTGTCGGCTCATCGCTTAAGGCTCCGAAGATTAAAGGTGAATGAGATGGAAGCGAGACCTTTAGGACGCTTGCGATGTAGACAAGGTACAGAGAAGTTATAGGGTATTTTTCATGCTTTTGGAGGACCAAAAGCTCCTTAGTGGGGAGGATTGATCTAGGTGGCACCAGAGACACATAGGACAAAGAGGGCTTATGGAAGCTCGAAAATCAAAGTGATCAGAATGATTTTGAACCAGGACCAAAGCGAAGGTCTCATCGTCTTGATCGCGGTGGTGTGAACGGCTCATCAATCCGAGCTCATATGACGAAGAACGAGCCAGTCAAATTCTGGTCAAAGTTGGGTTGTGGGCCAGGTTTAAGTGTCCTACAATTTGACTGACCCCGAGACATGAAACCCAGCTCCTGAAAGCGATCAAAATTGTGACCTCATTAATTTGCCCAATATGCCTTATTTTCTAAAGATTTGAAAATCTTCCCTATTTTAAATAAAAATTAAAAAAATATATAATATGGTGGCGGGCCGCCACCCCCACCACCCCCAAAACTATTACATAACCAAAAAATTTATTGTTAAAAGGCCGACGGGCCATGACCCCCACTGGCCTAACCGCAACCTTAAACATCATATTAAAATTTAAATGGCTCAGTGGTCATTACCCTGCCGAGCCTCCAACCCACTCCCACACACATTATATGGTTAGCATTAAAGGGGGTTGTGGGCGGGCTACCTCCGATGGACCCGGCTCACGCCCCACTACACTTATCATATGCCAGAATTTTCGTAAGGGTGTCGGCGGGGGTCGAACCCACTCGGGCCACGTGGCCAACCCCCAAGCAGGCGGCCCCATGAGTACAAAAAACCGTGGTACCAACGTACCATGTACCATGAACATCATGTGATATAACAACCAAACTGCCCTAACTTATACGTGCCCATTAAATGCAAAAAACGCCATTCAAGTGTTGTTACGGAGGGTATGGGGGCAGGCCGCCCAATGCAAACCGGACACCCAAATACATTTCGGTTTAAACATTAAAACTATAGTGTGTTAGAAAAAGGGAGGGGCAGGGTTTGACCACCCAACCCCTCCTCAACCATTTTCCAAATTTAACTACTACGCCAACCGAACCACATGGGAATATCCGCCCAATTTTTTTTTATTATAAAACCCAGTTTTCTCAGTGTGCCTAGAGAACATGGAGGAACCAAGAGTGGGCATGGAAATTGAGACAAAATAATTTTTTTAATTAATTTATTACAGGTGGAACCATGACTAAGTGGAATTTCCAAGAGAGTGAAATTTTTTCAGTGTCCAAATTGGACAAAATTTATGTCGATCTTACACCTCTCGACGACACAAACCCGATGGCACAATCAGTTTCCTGATCTAAGAAACTGATTTGTAGAGGACCCAGAGGAGCGAATCTTTGAGGAATTTAGGGGGACTCTAAAAGATTCCTTGAGCCCCAGATTCTCACTTTCTCATAATTGAGAAATTTGACAATCGATTTTGCACTATTCGATGCCAAAAATCTGATGGTGTGTTTAGATTTTCCATTTGCTCATTTCATTTTTGGGCCACTTTTCTAAGTGGAGTGCATGTGTCAGCATTCAGTGTGCGAGCAATGATTCCATGAGATTCGATGCAGCGAGGTTGATGGTACGACTGACTTTAGAAACTTGACATCCTTTTCTTCAGATGGCCCCTGGATGTGAGGTATATGTAGTGTGATCATACTTCTTTTTTGCGATGCATTGTGCTACACAGATCCTTATTTTTTGGTTGATGAGGGATCTTTTTTCTTACTTGTTTCATGATTCCTGTTTGATGTGATGCATAATCATTTGTGTGATGTACTTTTTGCTATGATTCATCATGTTTTATTTGAGATCCCTTTGTTGTATATTTATGGGATACTAATGTTATCACCATGTATGTTTGCATTGAGGTCCCTTTTACGCCATGTTGGCGGGATGCTCATGATCATCATGCATGAGTTTGTGTCATATTGATAGGAGTCCTTTTGACTGAGAGTTCCTGTAGTGGAACATCTCTTGGAGCCACTCCCACGTGAGGGAATTTTCCTTGTATGATAGCAACATCACCTCTTATGTACATCATCACTATTGACAGCACTTAATGCAGCGGCCTACACCATCTTGACATCGGGGCCCGAAGACGTAGTCCCTCCTGGACAAACTCTGTTATCAATGACTTATGTTTTCATGTTCTGATGATTGTGATGTTCCTCTTCTTTACAGCGTGCAAATGTATTCATTAATGTTCTTTTAAAAATGCAATTTAACACATCACGAAATTAAAAGGTCTTGGAAGGGTCCTTCATCACACCCAGACCTGGATCATCAGCGTCTATCCAATATCCCATGGACCTTATCTCACACCCTTAAGAATGAAATGTGAAATCATGCCCTTGTTCACACATTTGAATTACACTTTGAATATTTTTTTTAAACCATCAATATAAATGAAATTTTGAGTTTTAGTCTTTCCATTATGAGGTCTCGTTGTGCCCTTTGCAATTATTTCTCCTAATGCATTATCTCCAACAATGTCTTTGCCTCCTTTGGCTTCCTTTAGAGAGATAGATTTTCTCTTATCCCTTATCATATGTTTTGATCACCCACTATCAACACGCCATTGAATTTCTTTGTTTTAAACATATAGAGCTAGTTCAAATTCTTCTCATATTTCTTGCTTCCTTTCCCATACATTTGTGCATTGTTCTTTATGCCTAATAATATCTTCTTCCTTGCCTTGCTTGGTAAATCTTATTGAGTTGCTTCTACAATCACATGTTTTGTGCCCATAGTTATTGCACTTTAAACATTCAATAACATTTTGCAAGGGACCAAATGAGTTGTATCTTCTAGCACCACCTTCATTAGGATTACTTGATTTTTTCCTCACAAAAAAATTCAGTACGTTCTTATAGGAACCTTTGCTTCCATCTCACAAAGTCATTTCTTATACAATTTATAATTTTATGAACAAAAATAGCACATATATAGAAATCGCCAAAGAAAGTGTTTTGATACCTTGATGTCAAAGAACTTCTTGGATAAATATATCTTATTAGGGAAAATTTTAGGGGCTAATATTCATGGGTGGGCTAATTTTCCATGTTTTTTCCAAAAAAAAGATTCGCCAATTTCCATTTTTTTTTAACTATTCATCCACATTTTATATTATAAAATTATTTTACCATAAAAATCGCCAAAATTTTATATAGACAAATATAAAATCATTAGAAATATAAATATTTTTACAAAAATATTGTCAAACATTTTACAATTTGCATATTAGGGGTTAGTAATATTCGCCAAGGTTTCTAAACTTTAAGATAAAATTCCATCCTTAAAATTTTCCTTGTATCTTATGAACCCATTCTTGTTACTTTTGTGAGAAAACATATGTATTTGTTGGTCCTTAACTCCATTTATAGTGTTACTTGCATTCCTGATAAGTAATTTTGAAAATTCATGTCTTTTTTAGTTCTTGACTCCTTTTCTAGTGTTTCTTATAGTTGATAGAGTCTTTGGGAAAGTCATGTCACTACTAGTCCTCACGTCCATTCCAAAATCATTTTCTTTGATGATAGAACTTTTGAAACATCCAAATAGATTTTGGGTTCTTTTTTTTTTTTTTTTTTTTTTTTTTTCTGCAATCCTGTGTTGATGTCTTTGAGCTTGATTCTCCTTGGGAGATCTCATGTGTTTCTTTTTAGCCAAGGCCTATTTTGGTTATCTAAGATCTCAGTACAATTTCCAGACTTCAAGCTTTGATTCAATTGAGAATTTTCTTTCTCAAGTTCCTTTGTTAATAAAAGAATTTATGCTTCTAGCTTTTCATAATTTATTTCCTTTTCTTTTAGGTAGTTTATCAAAATTGCTTCTATTATCTTTGCTTCTTCTAGTTGTGTCTTTAGGATGATAATAGTTGATTCATGAAAATCATGATACTTTTTCTTATATTTCTATAATAGCTCCTTCTAACTTTTCATCTTGCCCCTAAGTTTATTTTTTCTTCAAGGGAACCAACAACTTCTACTTAAATATTTTACCACCCCACCAATATCATCATCCTCTAAAGTTGATTCCTCTTTTTTATTATATTCTTATTATTTCACATTTGATTTATTTCTAAAATAATAACGATCTTTGGACTCTTTTTTCTTCTTTGAATCTTTGGAAGCCACTTCCTTCTACTCTATCTCTTCTATCTTCATTTCATATGCAATACAAATGTCATATCCATTACAATGTTTCTATAGAAAATCCCACATTTCTTTTACTAAATTACATTTCACCACCTTATCAAACTCTTATTTTGATAGGCCACTCAATATGGAATTCATGGCTTCTACATTATGCTTACTCTCCTTCTTTCCATCCACTACAAATTGCAAAACATCAAAGCCAAGAGACATTAGATAAGTTCTCATCTATACCTTCCAGAAGGCATAAACTATTTCATTGAATAGTAAACCTATGAAAGAAACTTCAATGATGGACATGGTCCCAATTAGATATTCTTTCTAGTGGTTGGACTGCTTCCATTGGAACCTACTCTGACATCAATTGTTGGATTCAAAATTACAATCAAAGGAGAGGTCAATCAGTATAATGATAGTTTTTACTTATTTAAATATTAAGACACAATAAAACATCCATCATGGTCTCCTGCTAAATTTGATATTCTCGGTCCTCCCCTCATGAATGTGTTAAATTTTCCTTAGGCCCTAGGTCTAGTTTGAGGCTAAGCTCACACACAATGTAAACACCCCCCACCTTAACCTTTGTGAAAATTGTTCACTTTTTAATACAATATCCCTTATAATAATTAAAGAGATAGGATTATGTTTTTTTTTTGTCTTCAACATTGGAGAGAAGTACCACCATTATGATCGTATCCCCAAGATAGATCTGGTGATATAAAACTTTACCTCAATATCATCTCTAGATCATGAGATGTGCAAACTATAGTTTAGTGAATTATATAGCACCACATCATTGTCTTAACCATGTGGAAACCATGTAGCTATACCCCCTGACTAACCTACTAACATCACATGGAAATTGTTAATGGTTTTCAACCCATCCATGAGTTGGGTTCTCCTCTTCATGCATATGGGAAATAACTTCCATGCAATAATATCTACTAAAATTACCGGCTTCACCTTTGTTTTTCCTCCTGGGTGGACCTCCTATGATCAAGCCTTCATTATCTTAGCTAAAAATCCTAGTTATGTTCCCCAACTGAAACTCCTAGTAAATTACCCCGAATAGAACTTTTGGTGTGCTACCTATCTAGAACTCCTGATGCGCTACCTGGATAAAACTATCAGAGCATCACCTAGATAGAACTCCTAGATGCCACCTGGCTAAAATCCCCAATGAACTTTTTCTTTTCCTTTGGGTAATAGTCTCCGGGATAGATCTTATGAGATCGTTACCTTGGCCCCATTACCCCGACCCCTTATTAACATGTTCCCTACTTCAGGCATCCAAGGAATAGTCTCTGGGATATATCTTAGGAGATTATAACTCTCGAGGTATGCCATCCTTCATCTCATCCCTTTTGCAATAAAGGCATTATCAAATAATTCAACCTACTTCACCTCGACAAGGCTTCTTAATAGGCCATGCAGATAAGGTTTAGTCGACTAAGGCTATAAGGTTAAGTCCATTCCCAAGTTTGCAACAACACCACTCATAGTAGGGTTTTTCCCATATCCCATCTATGAAGTTCTGGTTGGAACTTGGGCCATGAGCAACATGTTCACTCTTGCATCTAGTGGTTTTCATAATGGTTTTCTCCCTTCCTGCAATATGTGTCATTCACAAAGGAGTTCTATTTTGGCCCAACTACAACGGTTCTACAAACATTTGGAATTTCGCAAGAGTTTCATCATGGCCAATGGAGTTTTCTAAGGCACCCACTAGTGTTATCCCTCCTGTGCTTATGTCATAGTTACTCTCTCTAGGTTCAAAATGTTTGTAGCAAAGAACATTAATCAAGAACTTATCCATTCAAGATAGCGACTTACCAATCTAGTCCCTCGAGGATCTGTAGTTTCTAAGATCTCCAATATTTTACTTGGATCCGATAGAGATCAACATAGATATCTACAGGTCTCATTTAAGGACCCACTTAGTGTTTCAAGTGTATAATAGCACAAGGTGATCAACACTCCTCAAAGAAATAGGGATTCCCTTTCTTGTGTTTGATTTCAAGAAATAAACTTATGGGTAGGCACATAATGGTTAAGATCATGGACCTACAAGCACTCCCTTTTTGGGGATAGGGAATTCCAGAAATAGTTGCATCGATGGTTTCCCCTTGCAATTCTCTCTCCTAATGAATTATCTCCAACAATATCTTTGCCTCCTTTGGCTTCCTTTAGAGACAAATTTTATCTTATCTCTTATCATATGTTTTGATCACCCACTATCAATATGCCACTGAATTTCTTTGTTTTAAATATATAGAGCTAGTTCAAATTCTTCTCAAATTTCTTGCTTCCTTTTCCATACCTTTGAGCATTGCTATTTACGTCTAATAATATCTTCTTCCTTTCCTTGCTTTAGAAATCTTATTGAATTACTTCTACAATCACATGTTGTGTGCCCATAGTTATTGCACTTGTAACATTCAATATCATTTAGGAAAGGACAAAATGAGTTGTATCTTCTAGCACAACCTTCCTTAGGATTCTAGATTTGTTCCTCGCAAAACCATTCATTCAGTTCTTATAGGAACCTTTGCTTCCATTTCTTAGAAAGTCATTTCTTATACAATATATAATTTTATGAAAAAAATTAGCACATATAGAGTAATAGACAAAGAAATTATTTTGATACCTTGATGTAAAATAACTTCTTGGAGAAATATATCTTATGAACCCATTCTTATTACTTTTGTGTGAGAAAACCCATGTACTTGTTGGTCCTTAACTCCATTTGTAGTGTTGCTTGTATTTATTATAGGGAATTTTGAAATTCACGTCTTTGTTGGTTCTTGACTCCTTTTATAGTGTTGCTTATAGTTGATAGAGTATTTCGGAAAGTCATATCTCTATTAGTCCTCATGTCCATTCCCATAATTATTTTCTTTGATGAAATGATTTCTCAAACATCCACATAGATTTTTGTTTTTTTCTGCAATCCTGTTTTGATGTCCTTGAACTTGATTCTCCTTGGGAGATCTCATGTGTTTCTTTGTAGCCAAGACATGTTTTGGTTAAAGGAGGATTTTTGGAAGCTACAAATGTTATCTACTATCTTAGTACCTTTTCCAAACTTCAAGATTTGATTCAATTCAGAATTTTCTTCTCAAGTTCGTTTCTTAAGAAAATAATTTATGCTTCTAGCTTTTCATAATTTATTTTCTTTTCTTTCGACTAGTTTATCAAAATTGCTTCTATTCTATTTGCTTCTTCTAGTTGTTTCTTTAGGAGGATAATAGTTGCTTCATCAAAATCATGATATTTTTTCTTGTATTTCTATAATAGCTCCTTCTGACTTTTCATCTTGCCCCTGAGTTTATTTTGTTCTTCTAGGGAACCAACAAATTCTGCTTAAATATTTTACCACCCCATCAATATTGTCATCCTCTAAATTTGATTCCTCTTTTTTGTTGTATTCTTATTCTTGTACATTTGATTTATTGCTAAAATAATGAAAAGATTTGGAATATTTTGTCTTCTTTGAATCTTTGGAAGCCACTTCCTTCTATTCTAGCTCTTCTATCTTCATTTCATATGCAATATAAATGTCATCTCCCTTATAATGTTTCTATAGAAAATCCCATATTTCTTTTACTAAATTACATTGCAACAGCTTATCAAACTCTTATTTTGATAGGACACTCAATATGGCATTCATGGCTTCTACATTATGCTTACTCTCCTTCTTTCCGTCCACTACAAATTACAAAACATCAAAGCCAAGAGACATCAGATAAGTTCTCATATATACCTTCCAGAAGGCATAATATATTTCAATGAATAGTAAACCTATGAAAGAAACTTCAACGATGGCCATGGTCCCTCTTAGATATATTCCTTCTAGTGGTTGGACTGCTTCCAATGGAACCTACTCTAATATCAATTGTTGCATTCAAAATTACAATCAAAGGAGAGATCAATCAGTATAATGATAGTTTTTAATTATTTAAACATTAAAACACAATAAAACATCCATCATGGTTTCCTGCTAAATTTGAAATTCTCGGTCCTCCCCTCATGAATGTGTTGAATTTTCCTTAGTCCCTAGGTCTAGTCTGAGGCTCATCACACACAATGCAAACACCCCCACCTCAAAATTCATGAAAATTATTCACTTTCTAAATTATCCAATCTCCCTTATAATAATTAAAGAGATGGGATAATGTTTTTTTTTGTCTTCAACACTGGTAATAAGTACCACCATTGTGATCGTATCGTTAAGACAAATTCTGTGATATAAAACTTTAGCTCAATATCCTCTCTAGATCAAGAGATGTGAAAATTATAGTTTTAGCGAATTAGATAGCACCACATCATTGTCTTAGCCATGTGGCAACCACGTAGCTATACCCCCTAACTAACCTTCTAACATCACATGGAAATATTTAATGGTTTTCGACCCGTCCATGAGCTGGGCTCTCCTCTTCATACATCTAGGAAATAGCTTCCAAGCAATAATCTCTACTAAAACTCTCATCTTCGCCTTTGATTTCCCTTCGGGGTGGACCTCCCGCAATCAAGCCTTTGTTATCTCGACTAAAACCCCTAGTTACGTTCCCCAACTAAAACTCGTTAAATTACCCTGACTAGAACTTCTGGTGCACTACCTAGCCAGAACTCCTGACACACTACTTGGATAAAATAATCAGAGCATCACTTAGCTAGAACTACTGGTGCACCACCTGGCTAAAACCCCCAATGCAAATTTTATTTTCCTTTGGGGAATAATCTCCAGGATATATCTTACAGGATGGTTACCTTAGCCCCATTAGCCCGACATCTTATTAACGTCTACCCTGCTTCATGCATTCGAGGAATAATCTTTGGGATAGATCTTAGGAGATTATAACTCCCGAGGTATGTCATCCTTCCTCTCATCCTTTTTGCAATAAGGCATTATCAGATAATTCAATTCACTTATCCACGACGAGGCTTCTTGATAGGCCATGTAGATACAGTTTAGTTAACTAAGGCTATAAGATTAACTACATGCCCAAGTTTGCAGCAACACCACTCATAGTAGGGTTTTTCTCATAACCCATCTATGAAGTCCTAGTCGGAACTTAGGCCATGAGAAACATGTTCTCTCTTGCATCTGGTGGTATTTCTACAAACATTTGGAATTTCACGAAAGTTCCATCGTGGCTAATGGAGTTTTCTAAGGCAACCACTAGTGCTATCCCTCCTGATCTTATGTCAGATTTACTCTCTCTGGGTTCACAATGTTTGTAGCAAAGAACACTGATAAGGGACTTATCCATTCAGCCTAACAACTTACCATTCGAGTCCCTTGAGGATATGCAATTCCTAAGATCACCAATATTTTACCTGGATCTGATAGATCTCAACATAGATATAGGTCTCATTCAAGGACCCACTAAGTGTTGCAAGTGTATAATAGCCTCCATGAAGCACATGGTGCTAGAAATGCCACAAGGTGATCAACACTCCTCAAAGAAACAAGGATTCCCTCCCTTGAGTCTGATTTCAAGCAAGAACCTTATGGATAGGCACATAATGGTTAAGATCATAGACATACAAGCACTATCTTTTTGGGGACAGGGAATTCCATGAATAGTTGCATCGATGGTTGCCAATTACCTTCTGATGCAGGCTTGGTGACTCTTGAATTTCCTACAATTATCACACTACACCCCACAGTGTAATCTAGGGCCTACAAAAAACATACAAGTAATTATGTGCACCTACCTAGGGACTAGTTGTATGATGGACGAAGAAATAGGGCTTGTGAAAGTTTCGCAGGCAACTTGGCTATTAGCATATATCCGAGGATGATTACCCCAGACAGGGTGCCATCCACACTCAACACAAGACTATAACCAATGGTTTAAGGCTGTAACCATACTTAAGAAGACATGTTTTACACAATACAACATATATATATATATAACCAAATCTTAAGTAGCATTAGGATGTGCATCGTTGAGGGCTTGAAGAGGTCCCTCATATGAGATCCTAGAATAAGGAGAATTAGGATGGAGCAAAATCAGCAACATTATCACAATGTAACACAAGTCATGTCAATGCAAGTTATCACTGTAATTAAATCAATCTTATTATAGGCTATTCTAATTCCTTTCAAACTTTCAATAGTATGTTAGTCAATTAGTGTAATTCTAGTAACGCGATCTTATATTCACACAACAACACCATTTAAACACAGAGATGTATTACACAATCATTATCAGAAAATATACTTAAGAAGCACTTATCTTATAAATCTTTGTGAAACTGATTCTAGGACTAATACTCTCCACCCCACTGTAGATAGTTGCAACCAGTTCTCTCTTGCATTTATCACCCCCAAGTCAGATTCTAGATACTGAGGGGTTTGTTACTCAAGGCTAAAATCACCAACTCCAACTACTCCAGGGAATCCAGGGATCCTTCCGCCTCCACCCTCCAATTGAGTGGTATTCAATGATGTATAGGGAATCCAAAGACTCATCATCTCCACCCTTCTACTAAACTGTAATCAACCATGTATATGGAATCCAAAGACTCATCGTCTCCACCCTTCAATAAAATTGTGAACAACAAAACACACAGGGAATCCAGAGACTCATCATCTTCACCCTACAAAACTCAAAATTGTGGTTCCACCCAACTTGGGGAATCCAAAATGACCACAAATCAAACATACAACAAGGAAGCCATCTAGAAACACTCCAAGAATTTACCCAGGAATAATTCCTCCACCCCAACCCTTAGGGATTTTTCGAGAATCACCATCTCCACCCTCGCCCCAATGGGGACTTGAGAAGAAATTTTCTTCCCCACCTGGAAGTGATTTCCTCCCTAAATTCTCCTACCAAATGAACATTACTCTCTCTCTACCTTCTTCCTTTTCTAAGTTTCTCCCACTTAGCCTTCTACTACCCCTTCCTTCGTTCATCCCTATGTTTGTTCTTCCCCAATATCCTACTACGTATCCTCTATCTTTTAAGTGTATTCTCCTTCTCCCCCTCCTTTGATCCCAAGAAAGATCTTTAATTGAAATTGTGATTTTCTTATGTTTCAAAAAAAAGTTAATGCATGAATTATTAGAACACCACTTAATCACATAAACTGTAAAGCATGGAGAACTGAATAATAATGTTACAACAAAATAATAGAATAGAAAACATGTGCGAAAGGAAACGACACAAGAAATTGATAGTGGAGTTCGGCTATCTCAAAGCCTACATCTCCAGGCCGAGGTCTTCAACAGGGAGGCCTTTATATTATAACTTCAAAGCCAAAAAAATACATCAAAGTTACATAAACAAGATCCCTGGTTGGTTTAGCTGTTTTCTGCTTAACCTTAGGAATTCAACGCAACTGATGGCTCAAAAAAAGACCTCTTACAACTCCTGAAATAAACATGAAAAGTTCTACATCTCCAAAGTTGCTCTAAAACTCTTCCGGCGCATAGAATGTTACCATTCCTCTCAAGGAACCAGCTCACCTCTTCTCCCCCCTTGGCAAATTACATGTGTATATAGTTTTGTGGCTAACCTCTTAGGCGCATAGAATGTTACCATTCCTCTCAAGGAACCATAGCTCACCTCTTCTCCCCCCTTGGCATAACATTACATGTATATATAGTGTTTGTGGCTAACCCAAATATAGCCTTACATAAATATATATTAACTACATAAGGTATGTTTTAACAATATATACCCCATATATATATATATATATATATATATATATATATATATATATATATATATATATATATATATATATATGTATATATGTATATATATATATATATATATATATATATATATATATAGATATATATATATATATATATATATATATATATATATATATATATATATATATATATATATATATATATATATATATATATATATATATATATATATATATATATATACATATATATATATATAGTTGCTAACCATATCCATAACGCATAACAAATCACATATGTTATGGCAGTTAGAAGAGCTATGGACCCGTGGCATGTAACGGTTCTCTGGCGGTGTTTTCATGTGAGCATGTGAATGGTGGCTTCAAATGGTGCCATATCCCTTTGTAGTCATGGTGGAGCGATGGATCTTGTGGTACATTTTGTAACCACAAATCCGATGATTTCGGATTACATTGACTGCGCACCATGTTTTACCATACACTATGTTTAATATATAGTTTTAACATCCTTTGCAACGTTAATTTAATGTAACCACCATATATTATATGTGTTCAACCATATTAATGTACCCACCATATATTGTTTGTAATATTCCATTGCCATGGTTTTAAACTTAGGTTTATAAGCCATTTCCATTTGTGCCAGTACATGTTTAATATATGGTGTGTAGCTTAAAATTTAATACCATAATATATTTTAATATATGTTTCATAAACCATATGTTTGTGCTATGAGACTTATATCTTCACCATGTAATGAAGATCTTCACCCAAATTGAAGTTGACCTTGACCTGTTGACTGTAAATGCCATATGTTGAGTAGTAAAAATGTGACATGCACTGATTCATCACAACTTCAACAAGTAGTTTCTCATTTCCAGAGGCCAAATACACCCATTCAAGTTGCATTGGAGTCATTTCTGCGAGTTCTATGCAATGGCACTGCTTCCACTTGAATCCAATAACTTTGACTTTTAGGTTTTTTCTAGACCCTTGATCATCCATTGATAAATTTCGGATCATTTCGTCCCCGCTGAGACCTTTTGGACCTCCAAAAGAATTAAGTTCCATAAAGCAAATGGGGGTTCCATTTTCCCACAATGTCGGTATCTATCCACCTTGTTATGAACCTGTACACTTTACTCATCCATGCAATCGTCAACAAAACACACAAACTGTAGAATATCTAGGCACCACTAAACAGTAATAAATCCATTAACAACATTGAAAGTATTGACATAGCTGAAACCATACCCTGCTTTCCTTTCATAGCTTAAACAAAACTCAACTTATCATGCTGCAACTCTTGTTGATGTTCAATTTTAGATCCCTCAAGCATGTCTTTCTGTTTGTAATTAACTTCAATGATCTCTTGCTTAGGTTCTTTAGATTGTACTGCAACATCTTTATTGGCATAAGCTGTTTGTTTTAACTGTTCAACTATAAAAAGAGATTTATCCACTTTTGTATTATGAGTATGTAAAACATATTCATTTCCTTTTTTGAACAATTGATATTGATTATGTTCCCTATAAAAGATCGCTTTTCTATCATATAAATATGGGCTACCCAAGACCATCCCACATGTATCTAGTTTTGCCACATCACACATCACCTTATCCTTAAATTGAGAATTTATTGGAAACGGTAACATGCATTTCTCAGTCACTCGTAATTTATGATTTCTTCTCATCCAAATTAAAGTATACGGTTTACGATGCTTTATGGTTTTCAATCCCAATTTCTTAACCACTTTTTCTGAAATTAGGTTAGCTTGAGATCCACTATCTAGAAATGTGTCAATCTTTATATGTTTCATAACAACCCTGGAACTGTTAGAATCATTACCTTCATTAGGTTTACTGGTCATAACCAATGTTGTGATCTGCATCTCATCACCTGAATTTGACCTTAGGTCCAATGGTTTCATTGTTGCTGCAACCTTTTGCTTCCCTTTTCTTATCCACTTTGGTTTCATTTCGGGATGCAATTTCCAACAATGATCCTCATCATGGCCCTCTTTCTTGCAATGTTTACAAGAGATATTTTCAACCTCCTTCTTGGTGATGTTTTCTTTCTTCGCTTTCCCTTTTCCCTTGCTCTCCATTCTGGCTGTCAATTTTGATGACACCCCAACTGCCAACTTACCTGCTTCAATGCAAGTCGCTTGTACTACCACTCCATCCAGGTTAGTAGGACTGAACATAAATACAGTATTGCGAACATACTCAGGTAATCCTCCTATGTATTTCATTAGTGTTTCTTGAGTATACAAAGCAATATCTAACATCAACGCCTTCTTACAAAAATCATCTGTATAGTCCTGCACTGAATGACCTTTCTTAACTTTTAATCCTTACCATTCTATTAAAGCTTTTTCCTTATATCCCAATGGATATAATTTCTTTCTAAGTGCAGTAATAAAATCAAAGCATGATGGAAAATTCTTACCGATATGCTCTATACCTTTCTGTAACTTACTTTGCCACCAGATCAATGTTGTGCCTGCTAAATGAAGAGATGCTAGTATGGTTTTCACTTCATCTTCAATGATTTGTTGCACACTACAATATACCTCCATTTGCCTGAACCAGTTGTCAAGCTTCTCGGCATCAAATTCTCCATTATACATGGGTAACTCAAACTTAACATCGAGTTTCAATAGCGGTTTCGAAGTATCAGGTGGAGTCAAGAGAGAAGTGATAGTGTCTTTTTTATCGCTTTCATCTTCTTTTCCAGATTGTGATGGTTTTCCTTCTTCATCTTTAGATTTTGCGTCTTCACCTTTTTCTTTCTTAAACTCTCAATACATTTCTTTGACCATGGCTCGCAAGGTCATGAAAGCATCCACGAAACCTACATCATATCCAAACGGATGATCCCCACTTCCTTCTTCAGCCATCTCTTCTCCCTGAGTTGTCCTTCTTCTCGAGCCAACTTCTGGATCTCCTTCAACAAGTTCTCCTTCACCAAGATTAGATTTTCTCTTGGTGATCATGCACACTTCAAATCACAATTATAAACAACTCGCTCTGATACCAAATGATCCACACAAAGGTCTTTAATTAAAATTGTGATTTGCATATGTTTCAAAAACAAGTTAATGCATGAATTATTAGAACACGACTTAATTAGATAAACTGTAAAGCATGGAGAACTTAATAATAATGTTGCAGTAAAATAATAGAACAACAAACATGTGCAAAAGAAAACGACACAAGAAATTGAGGAGTTCGACTATCTCAAAGCCTACATCTCTGGGCCCAGGTCTTCAGTGGGGAGGCCTTAATATTAGAACTTCAAAGCTAATAAAATACATCAAAGTTACATAAACAAGATTCTTGGCTACTCCAAATGTGTTCTGCTCGACCTCAGGAATCTGACGCAACTGACGGCTTAGAAAAAGACCTCTTACAACTCCTAGAATAAACCTGCAAAGTTCTACCTCCAAATCTCCAAAGTTGCTCTAAAACTCTTTTGCTTCATAGAATGAGACCATTCCTCTCAAGGAACCAAGCTCACCTCTCCTCCCCCTTGGCATAACATTACATGTATATATGGTGTTTGTGGCTAACCCAAATATAGCCTTATTAAATGGTATATTAACTACATAAGGTTTGTTTTAACAATATATACCATATATAAATTATATGGTTGCTAACCATATCCACGATGCATAACAAATATCATAACCATATCGTTGCAATTAGAACTATACACAACGTATAACAAATCACATATGTTATGTCTGTCAGAAGAGCTGTCGACCTGTGGCATGTAACAATTCTCCGGCGGTGTTGTCATGGGAGAATGTGAATGGTGGCTTAAAATGGTGCCATATCCCTTTGAAGTCATGGTGGAGCAGTGGATCTCGTGGTACATTTTGTAACTACAAATTCGACGTTTTCGGATTACGTTGACTTTGCACCATGTTTTACCATACACCATGTTTAATACATAGTTTTAACATCCTTTGCAGCATTAATGTAATGTACCCACCATATATTATATGCGTTCAACCATATTAATGTACCCACCATATAGTGTTTGTAATATTCTGTTGCCATGGTTTTAAACTTAGGTTTATAACCCATTTCCATTTGCGCCATTACATGTTTAAAATATTGTTTAATATATGGTGTGTGGCTTAAACTTTAACACCATAACATATTTTAATATATGTTTCATAAACCACATGTTTGTGCTATGAGACTTATACCTTCACCATGTAACGAAGATGTGCACCCACATTGAAGTTGACCTTGACCTATTGACTGTAAATGCCATATGTTGAGCAGTAAAGATGCGACATGCACTGATTCGTCACAAACTTCAACAAGCAGTTTCTCATTCATCCAGAGGTCAAATGCACTCGTTCAACTTGCGTTAGATTTGTTTCTTCGAGCTCTATGCAATGGCATTGCTTCCACTTGAATCTAATAACTTTGACTTTTAGGTTTTTTCTAGATCATTGATCTTCCATTGATTAATTTCAGATCATCCTTAGTGTGTGCTCCCTATGTTCAACTCCTCCCCATGCCATTCAGGTCTTCTCCTTTGCATACCCCATGACAATGAAATTTCCAACAAATATTACCAACCAATGGAAAGTGAGCCACATATTCCTCTTGGTTACTTGTTAGTTATGCCCAACCAATTTCCGCATACCTTCTGCAGGCTTTGATATTATCCTTCAACATCGTTGCTACCCTTGCATTTAATTCGAGTTTCTCTTCTTGCTTCCTTCTTCTTTCAAGAGACCATGGTCCTACGTAATTCTTATAGTATTTAATTCATGGATGAATCCCTTAAGACATACAATAGCCAGAATTAATGGTTGTCCCAACAACTTAGATTTTACTCCCTTAAGGAAGGTTATACCATCAATGAAAGAAACCTCCCGAGTCACTGCAATTTGTGTCCCATAACTCATCCCATAATTCTTTTATGAAATTAATTACATTGCAAAAGGTGAGGTTATGCAATTGGGGTTGTCACACACAAACTGGGAACCCTCAACTTTCTAGCGCTTTGCACAACAGAAATATTTAGTAGTGGAATCAATTTAGGACATAGTGATTTAAGCCCAAGGCTCGATTATTTTATTAATTGATCAATAAAATAATCATGGGTCTCTCATACTAGGGATCGTGGCCCTTGATTGCTAGTATAACTAGTATACATAGTATACAAACTAGGGCTTGCAATACACTACTTCAATTTTGCAACCTTTCTAATAATAATGCAAGAACAAATACACATGACATACTTGTTGATGTCCACAGTCCTTGTTGTCCTTAACACTTGACTTTTCCTTTGCCACCAGCACACACATATTAGGCTCCTTCCTAATATTTGTCAGTTTAACTACACATAAGGTAAAATATTCTGCATATATCATCCTTTAATAGATCTACTACTCACAGTGGATCTTCCCTTCAGATCATTGTATATTAACCTTCATTACATGTTGTTCACAAATTCGTTTGTGAATAGACTTCTTGATCAATGCTCAAAAGCCCTCTACATAGAAAATAGAAGCCCTTTATAGCTATTGATGACCTTTACTTAGACCTATGGAACCTTGCCTCTATGCCTTTAGATTTCTAATGCCTCTCAATCCTCTATTCCTCTACCTGCAGCATTCTAAACCAACTGCAACCCCTCCTACAATTGATCCTGTGCCTCTCAGCCATCTTCGAGCAACCTTGTGGCCTTGTAGCCTTCTTGTAGTACAAATTAGGGCCTCGAGCCTCCCCCAATTTATAAATTTGGACCTCGACCATCAAACAAAGATAATTCTTTCTCACACAAAACAATGTGTCGAATAACCAAACTTATTGAGGATACTTGACCTCCTCAGAAACTAGTCCTCCTTTAAATATATGGCTCTCTTAGCTTATTATGATACATAAGTTGAGTTGCAATGTGTTTTGGCTCTTCCTTCAACCCCTCCCCAGACTTTTGTTCACAATAGCTTCTTTAAACACAATAGGAACATGGGACAAACTTCCATGTTGGCCTTAGATCAGGCCCTTAAAACCTTGGCATTGCGCTTCAACCCTTGCTACCCTTGCTCCCTTGATGGCCTTCTTAGAATAGGAGTATATCAACCTCCTTCAACAGAGCTCGGCTCTCCTAGAGCACTCGTAGCACAAGAGAAGTCATATATCTCTTGCACACAATGTGAGAGACCTAATCTTAAGCCTCCTCTATTTATTCTTTGCCTTGGGTCACCTAGGAACCCTTTAGATATAGGGTTTTATTCTCTTTAGAATAAATAATTGGTTTCATTGAGGTCCTAAACCCACACATTGGGTCCAAAAACCCACTTTGGGCAAATAGCCCAACAAACTCCTTTTTGGTGGGTTTTCCTCTCTCGTAAATACCTTTCGAGCTACCCAAATTTTAACAAAATGTGGTAACCCCTAAGGCATTATAAATTCCTATTGATGTTCAAAAACCAACTACAAATTAGGGTAATCTCCTACAGATGGAGTTTCTACTACTTTTATATCATCAAACTATGTAATAATACCTAAGTGGCCTTTCTTCAACAACTTCTCCATGCAATGACAAAAGATAATTTTTGGGAAACAAAATGCATTCCATTTGAGGGTATGTTTGTTCCCTTCCTTAGTGAAATTCATGTATAAATCCTTGAAGTTGATGGAAATAGGTCCAAAATTGTGTAGCTATTTTGCTTTAAGAACTACACTGCAACCACCAATGTGAATAAAAAACATGTGGGTTTCAAGTTGATGCTTCCACATTTTCACATCACCCACCATATTTCATCATACCACAATTAGCATCATAAACTAAAAACTAATTGTATGACTTACGTAGTTACCTTGGGTTTCAACTTTCCATGACTGGTCTCCTATGAACAAAATTGTGGGTGCAAGCACAATCAATCAATAAAATAACTTTGTGATGCTTGATATAATTAATCGGTTTCAATGTTTGGTATGCTGAGAAATTTAATAAGGCATGTAAACAAATTTTGGGTTCCTCATAAGATGCTTGTAAAGTGTTTTCCTTTTCCATTGGAGAGGTTGCATCATCCAAATTTGGTTTAAGAGTGTCTTCAATGGATATGTTTTTTAGGTTTCTTGTGAGGATACATCCATTTGAAATAATTTATTTTTGTTATACTTTTGTGCCATTTGAAATGTTGCTTATCACAATTGTAGTAAATTTAGAGGTGTTGGTGTTATGTCATCTCTTCTTGAGCTAGTTCATTTATTCTCATTATCTATGAGTTGGAAAGGTTGTGGGTAGTTTACATAAGGGGGATAAAGAGAGTAATAAATAAAGGTATTTTGGTTTGAGCATTCATCACCATCTCAAGTTATTTATATTGATCAAAAGCTTCCAACCATGTTTTTGGGTGTTGCATCATGAAATGTTTTTTGAATACCTCATTGAGACCATTGATGAAAAGTTCTTTAAAAAATAGCATAGATAAACCTTCTATGCATATTGCCAATTGATCAAAGGAAACAATGTACTAGTCAACAACTATGTTGGTTTGACAAAATTTTATTACTCATCCCAAATGGTGAGTGCCACATTCAAAAGGAGCAGAAAGGTCCTTTAGAAACTAGATCTAGGAAATGTAGCCTTCATAAGCTTTCTTATACCATTTCCACTATTCTATATCCAAATATAAGAACTCCCCCACCTTTTAGTTTATGTGAGTCATTAGTAAATTCATTGAGAGAGAGATAGTATTTTGAAAATGTGGATGGGGATTATTTGAAAAGAGCATGCAAGTGGCATACACTTTGTTGAAAATGGATTTTCCTTGGTTGGATCAATGTTTAGTTTTAGTACACCAAGTGGGAATTTAACACCTCGAACACTTGGCTTTCTCAATTCATCATGGTGTTCATATCTTTGAGTAAATAGTTAGTGCTAGCAATAGAGAAATCTTGAGGTAAAAAATGGGTTTCAAAAAAAAAATGTACAACCAAAACCAACTTTATAAGAACCAATATGATTCAAGATGATGATGTCAACCATGAGGAATGATTTACCATTTTTGGAGTAAAAAGTAAAAAGATTAAACAATAAAAAAATAAAAATAAAACTACTTTTTCAACTTATCTTCATACCGTTTTACTCAAAGTTCGAGTGGGAGCACTTATTGGATGTCAAATTTAATTCCTCATCCAAGGAGTACCCATGTTGCATACTTTTGTTGGACCCTGCTACACGAAAAATGAAAAATACATGAAAAAACGTTATTGCAATCACATTTTTCATGTATTTCTCATTTTTCATATAGCAGGGTCCATCAAAAGTATGCAACATGGGTACTCCTTGGATGAGGAATTACATTCCGTATCCAACGAGTGCTCTTGCTTGAAATTTGAGTAAAACTATATGGGGATAAGTTGAAAATACTAGTTGAAAACATATTTTTTCATTTTTTCCTTCTAAAATTTCATGATCTAATCTAATCTTATTTTATGATTTCCACTATTATTTTATAATATTCCTTATGAGACTCATTTTAGACCTCAAAATTTCTCTAATGAAATTTTGGTTTCAAGAGGTTAGTTTTGAGTAGGTAGGACCTAGTTATGGTTTTCTATATTCGCCATGCTACAAGTCTGGACCATGGAACCACTTAAGGGTTTGTTGAAGTCTTATTCCTCAGTTACCTCACTATAGTCAGTAGTTTTAAAGGAGTTTATTAAGATACATCGTGAATCACCATATTTCTAGGTCCATATAGAAATAATTACTTAAGAGATAGACCCAAGTGATCAAAATGACATGTTAAATCTTTTGAGATAAGTTTCCCAGAGTGGTGTTGGAGGAATACAAATGTTTTTCTTCTTTTAAATATTGTTGGAGTGTTTCTTTTAAATATTGGTTGAAGGATTACTCCTTGATAAGTATTGTTGCATTAACAAAATTTTCAAATTCTTTATGGATGCAAAGATATAGGAATTTCGCTAGCCAAATGAAAAGGTTGGGATCTACAGAGACAAAGGTGTGTGAAGTGCTATTATTATATTTTTAGTATTTGAAAGGGCTTCCAATGATAGCATTTGGCCAAATCTTTCATGGAACTAACTAAAGAGGATAGACAAAACCCTTAGCAATACTACCCAATACCCTAGTACATGAGAGTATCTTCCCCGGTGTTATTCTTGGTGTTCCATAGCAATAACATGACCAAAAATTTATGCAAATCTTGTTTTAAGTGTGCCTAAAAACATTTTGATATATTTAAGAGTGCCACAATCACGCCCCACAAATTGAGGAACCTCCCCTTACTGTTCTGTTGGGCTGTCTGGCTAGCCCACAATCTTTATATTTTTCAGAATACCCCTCCCAGGTGGCCCATAATAGCTGTTAAGATCAAGGTAGACTATGATCTCATCCCCGATGACCCCCCACCCCCACGCACAAGGAACATCACCCAGGAATTGATCGACCCCCACATGCCTTGGGCATACTTTGATGGGGTCGCACAGGAAGAAGGTTGTGGTGGGGGTGCTGTTCTTCATTTAACAAAGAAGCACTCATACAGTTTGATCATGGGTTTAAGGAGGGGTACTAATAATTTTGCGGAACTATCAATAGCAATGCACATTATTCGTTTTGCTTTGGAGAAGAATTACCATGCTTTACAATTGTTTGGAGACTCTAAAATTGTTTTTGACTGGTTGAATAAAAATTCTTATTGCTGGTCATACTCTTTGAGACACATACTAGATGAGACTCTAAGATTGATATCCCATTTTGACTATTTTACATGTAATCACATCTACAGGGAGCGGAACACAGATGCTGACCGCCTTTCCAAAGAAGCTGCGATCTGGGAGCCGGGCATCTGGTTGATCCGAGAACAGAATGATGGAGCTCATTACCAATACTATCACCAGTCGTTTATGGACATTATGGATTAAGATTTAGGGCTTCTGATATCATATTTTGTACATATTTCTTATCACAGTTACTGATCTGGTATGCGGCTATCAATATGAATATCACAGTACTTTGTTTTGAATATTATCTCCCTGCGTGGATTAAGATAATATGTTTCTTTTTGGTCTGTAGCATTTTTACATGGATACTTATCACAGTTTTGTTGGGCTATTACCTCCCTGCGTGGATACAGGTAACTAGCTTTGCTGCTTCTCCAGAAGATGATAGACTCTCTATAAAAATTATCTGAATATGCATATGCATCTACAAAATGTAATTTTTGTTCTTAATGAAATTACGAATTTTTCCATGGGAAAAAAAAGAGTGGCTTTCCCTAGGGGGTAGACTCACCCTTATCAAATCTATTCTATAGAATATGTCAGTCTATTGGATGCATTTGTATATATTGCCAAAGGAAATTATACATAAGATCGATAAAATATTGACTAGATTTCTTTGGGCGGTAAAAGTACAGGAAGGAAATATCACCTGGTTTGTTTATCCTCCATAGCCTAACCTATTCAAAGTGGTGGATGGGGTATATTGGATATGAAACACTTTAATATTTCATTGGTCACAAAATCCCTTTGGCGGGCATTATATGGCACAAGTATTTGGAAAAATATCATGAAGGGGAAATACCTTCATCATATTGAATCCACACAGTGGATTAGAGAAGGGGCTAAGGAGTATAAGGGTGCATCATACATTTGGCACAGTATGATGAAAACTAAACAATGTCTCTTTGTTGGGATGAGATGGGAGATTGGCAATGGTCATCAGATTCAAGTGGGTTTGGATGCTATCAAGGGTATGGACGGTCACCATTCACTTTCTGCCCCACTATTATATCATTTATCCCAGATAGGTATTACACATATCTGGCAGGTGGTGGCTGAGCTAAACAACAATTTGGGTACTCGAACGTGGCAGAATGTGGAGACTACGGGGCTATCAAGGAGATGGGGTATAGAATGGAAGGATTACATCCATTTTTTAATTCAAACTGGAGCTTTTATCTTCGACGTAGAGGATAAATTGTGTTGGGTGGGCACACTTAAAAAGGGACAGATTGTTGTCAAAGACATATATTCCAGATTCCCTTTAGATACATATGATGAAAGACTCCAGTGGTATAAAAAAACATGGTATTGGGACATTCCCATGAAGCTGAAATGTTTTAATTGGCTAGTTCTTCACAACAGAGTGCTTACTTGGGATATATTAATCCATAGGGGATTTCAAGGACTAGGCATTTGCTCCCTATGCTTGGAAGCCATGGAGGACACATCACCTATTTTTAAAATGTCCATTTGCAACAGCTATTTGGGATGGAGTTATGACACTACTCAACATCAAAGGCAGGTGGTAACAGGGATCGATTGAGGGATGTCTATCCTCTGGTTCATATCACATAAGAAACACTCTACATTACCCTTCTATATATTCTGGGGGATATGGAGATGCAAAAACAAAAAGATCTTTGAACAGTGAGAACCAGATATCAGGGAAACAATAATAAAGATTGTTGCATACTTCGGGGAGATTGGACCAATTATTAGAAAATGCCATAGAGGTACCATCAAGTATATCGACACTTGGAAGGAACTCCCAGTTGGTTTTTTTGATGGGGTGTGTGTACAAAGGAAATGTGGATGTGGGGCATATATTGTAATGGAACCTGGTACGTTTTACCACTTTTGGTGGGAAGGAGGAAGGGGCACAAACAGTCGGGTATAACTTATTGCACTATGGGGGACATTACTATGTGCAAAATGGTTGGGTATTGAGACTTTAAAGATTTACGGGGACTCAAAAAGTGTCATAGAATGGGTACATGGATCTTCTCAATTTAATCCTTTCATTCTCACGGCATTGATGAGGAGCATTCAGATACTAGAGCAGACCTTTCATCAGATCAACAAGCATTTGTAGCATGAACATAATGGAGTTGCAAACATGTTATTGAAAAGGGAAATTGCAGCAGAAACATGCATGATTCAATTTTATGCATATCAACAAGGTTCAGTAATAAATGAAGTAACTATAAAGATCTTGTATTAAATTTTAAATAGAAATACAATAATATATCATTGAGAAAAATGTTTATTTGAGAAAGAAGCATATCAGAAACAAATTATTATAATCCATGAAAGACTTTTATTAATGAAAGATGATGTTTTTTTAAACTCGAAAAAGAAAATATCCCTAACATCAACCCAATGATAAATATACATTGTTTATCTTCACATATATTATTTATATATTCCATTTTCAATAACATTACACAAGCTTCCTACGGAGGACACCGTTATGATGCTAACTCGACAAGCTTTATAAAGAGGACCCGTAACGATGCTAATTTGTAATGCTAAAAGATCAGAGTTTTTTTAGCTTTGCATCTGCATTTCTTTTATTTCCCATTCAGATTAAAGTAGTAATCAACAATTATTGTGCCCTCACATGGAAGGGTTAATGGTAATTTGTGGGAGGAGCTCTTAATTAAGAGAGCTACTTCTGGGCGTAACAAGGCATCGAAGGGGATTCTTCCTGACAACAGTGAAAGCATAGTGCTCCTCCATATTGCACGCATCGGGGTCGGCTGGGAGCCATTGAAAGGCGTGGACAAGACGAGCGACGATGAGATTTATGTGGCGAGTGCCAATGGCCAACCCCGGGCAGATCCTCCTCCCCGCACCGAAGGGCATCATCTTAATGCCAGTCACTCCAGTAATGTCAACGTTCTTCTCCTCCTCGAGAAAGCGCTGGGGTCGAAACTCCCCGGCTTCGCTCCAATGCCGCGGGTCGTTACCCATCCCGGCACTGTAGAACTCCACGTTGGCCTTCGCCGGGATGTCATAACCGCCCAGCTTCGAAGGATTCGTGACGGCATGTGATAGCACAAAGTGTGTGGGAGGATGTATTCTCAGAGTCTCCTTCACGACGGCGTTTAAAAACGGCATTCTATCCGTGTCATCTTCTTCGACGGCCGCCTTATTTCCGATCACGTTCATGATTTCCCGGTACAGGTTGGCCTGGATTGTCTGGTCCACCGCCAAGTGCGCCATTGCCCATTCCAGTGCGGCCGCCGTGGTATCGGTGCCTCCGTTGAGAAACTCCGAGCAGAGACTCACGAGCTCCTCGTCAGTCGGCCGCCGACGGCCGCCCGCGTCCAATTCCAGCGAGAACAACGTATCAACGTACGCCGCCGTGGCTCTTGAGCTCCCCTCTGTGAGCTGACGCCGCCGTTGGTGAACGAGTGGGAGAATCTCCGTCATCTGCAGGCGTCGCAGCTTCTCGACACGGCGACGCTGGCCGGCGAAGAAGGGCCTGAGAAATGGAAAGAAATCGTCCATCTGCGGTTCCAGCGCGAGGAGAACCTCCTTCAAAGTGGCGTCCACCCGCTGGATGACGTCATCGTCAAACTCAATCCCAAAACACATGAACAGCAATATGAAAAACACCACAAACCTGCAATTCGACAGCATGTTGACGACGCCACAATTGGCGTCGGCCTCGGTCCGCAGCCTTTTGACGAGGCGGTCGATTGCCCATTCTCTTACCCACCGGAATTCCTTGGCCTTGGACGAACTGAGCATGCCGGAAACGAGATTCCGTCGAAGAGTGCGCCAGAGGGGACCATACTCGGCGGAATTGACGGTACATTTGTTGCTACTGAAGATGCTCCTTGTGGGAGTCTCAGGCGGGCGGTTAGCGAAAGTGTGACCCTTCTCTATCAGAGCTTCGTGAGCGACCTCGGCGCTGGTAACTACAATGACAGTCCGCTGGCCCATCCGGAGAGTGAAAATGGATCCATACTGCTCACTGAGCTCCTTCACCACGCACATAAATGGCTTCCCTGAACGTGCGACCCGAATGAGGTTGCCCAAAATGGGCCACCCGGGTGGCCCAGGGGGCAATCTTATACCTCTCTGCTTCTTTCTGGTTGAACATATAGTGAAGATTGAACAGCAGAAACACATGCTCAGAACCAGAAAGCACAGCACCTGCAGAAATCTAGCGTATGAAAACAGGTAAGCCTCTAAGAATTGCACACAGCCCATGTTGGACGCCATTGGCTTGGAAATATCGAAAAGAGAAGGAGGTATATTGAACAGGCTCAGCTCTGAGACTTCGACTCAGTTTATCGAATTCATATATGTCTATTGCTTTGATCGTTCAGTGGGCATTATGGAAGCCCTGATACACTTAACTTTCCTTCCATGGCCAAGGAATGGCCACTTTTAAACACCATTCCTATCCCTGCCACCGATGATTCGAATTTAGTAGCAGCGATCAAAATTAAAAGAAAGATGCTAACAACTCCGCTCCCAAATTATTAGCAGTTGACGGTCGTTGTAGTTCATTAAATATGATGGAAATAAATTGTAACAGATAACAGAATATTTAAGATTCAACACCGAATTCCATATTCTATACCAAATATAGATTGTGATTGTGAGTGAATTTTAAAATTAAACACCGAATTCGATGTACTAAATAAAATATATATTGTGATTAACCGCCCCATTTGATGTACCGTATAAAAAATTTGTTTATACTATTTTTTTGACCAATCAATTTAAATGTAGCACGTGGAATACAAGAAAAATTATACTACAATTAATATTAAAATACCATAATTTTTTTATATTTAATATCTTATTCTTATTGCGGGTGAGTGTAGCTTGCACGGCAATGTTTCTTACTCTCTGTTATTACTGATGAATCACATTAAATTCATATTTAAAATTTATGTTGATTTCCTTCGTTTTTCCCATAAATAGAGTCCTCGTTTTCCACCTCTTATTTTATTTTATAAATGGAATACTCGGAAGTGGACGTAAATTTTAAATGGATATTTTAAGATTTCGATGTGCCTATATTACATTCCAGTATTGGCATGCCAAGTCGTTGGAATTAAAGTTATTAATTAACTCTACAATTTTAATATTCGGATTGGAGTTTGATGGGTTTTATAATTTGTTGTTTAAATCTGGTTTTTTTTTTAATAATTAATTTTTTTCAGTAATTTTTAGTGGTTTTTAATGTAATTTTTTGGAAGTTTTTCCACTCTAATTTTTCTAAAATCTGAAGGAATTTATTGAAATCACATGTTTTATGGGTAACTTCTAGACAATCAAAATTCCGTAAGAATTTTTCAGAGTGCTGAATCCATATATATAATCAAAAAACGAGTTTAAATAACACAAATCAATATTTCATGTCAATTTTTTTTTTACCAAATTCAAAAATCACACTAAAAATAACTCCGTGATAATTTATCTATAAATAAATTATTTAATTTTCAAATTTTAAACATTATTCATATAATTAAATTTTTATTCAATCATCTCAATATATATATATATATATAAATATATATATTTAAAAAAAAAAAAAAAAAAAATAAAATTTACCTATAAATTTTATTAATATCTTTTCATTTTCTTGAATCTCATTACTACCACTCATCTCAATTATTATGATTTTGAGTTTATTTTATACATATTTCCTATCCTCATTACGCTATATGCATGCCTATCTCAACTTGTGGTGGTAAGCTTTTGCATTTTTTATTTTTTAAAGTATATGGACAAGATTTCACGAGGATATTTTTTAGTGTATAAAGCATTGGATGGTTGTGATTTCACTGACTCATTTCATATTGCCCATTACAAAACATATATTAATAAATACTTTAATAATATATTTGAAACGAAAATCTGTATGTTTCATTCCGGTAACATAATTTTTTTTAGTACTAATGTTTTTTAAATGCATATTAATTAACTATTAACTTTGGATTACTAGCGGCCTCTTTTATTATTTAAAATATGCACTTGTAACTTTAGTCGATAATTACGATAAAAGGCTTGTTTATGAATTATTGGTCTTGCATAGTTCTTGTAGCGCATACACAATGTATATAAATTGCATTTCATAGGTTGGTAATGGTTATACTTTGATATAAATATTGATAACTTAAATCTGACTCAATCGGTCATTTGAATGTTCGGGATACACCTTAATCCTGTGCCAAGTGGCATGGAAAACTTTAGGATTGACAAGGTTTCAAATCCACGGTTCACTGCAATTAGGTTTAGGATCTATGGTTTAGAATGGAAAGGGTCATTCGAAGTAATTGCCCTCCTCTCTAGTGCCGAATAGGGTTTCATTCTTGTTGTTCTTTCCATCGAGGATCCTTTGCAACCATGGTGGTTGAAGTGTTTCCCTAGAGATGCCTATCCTTAACCTGGTAATGTCCCCCATCTAGTTACTTAGTGCTAAGTTTTCTTCTATTGATTTGCTTGAGTTTCAGTATACCCTCACTCACATACCCTAGAGGCCTCGCTCATATAGGTATTGACATGTATTTTTATTTTATTTGTTATTTCAAGTGTGGCAAAATCCACACTGAGCCTCCAGAAGTTTTTCCTCTGGTCCACTGTTCAGGTAGAGTTGTAGATATATTGGAGGCATCCCAGAGCTGACCCTGTTGTAGGTATTAACTACCCGGATCGACTAATCTTATAACATTTTGATACAACAAAATTTTGGGTTTGTTTGTTAATGGAACAATGGATGCAGAGATGCGTTCCACTAGAGAAGGAGTCTGGGTTTCTGTCAAGTAATTTTCTTGCCATTAATTATTTTCCTTCCTTTATTTATACAAAGGTCATATTACTAACTTTTGTTCTCGCTGCGCAGGTGAGACATATGTACAGTTAGGGTTTTTCTAGAAGCTTGAAGAGTATCAAACTTACTATCATTCAATTTTCTTTTATTTGGGCATACTCTGTACTCACAATCAAATTTTCCTTCTAGGTGCATGTGGCCTTTCCCAATTCTCGTTTGGAACTCCTACTTCTCATTTTAAATCATTTTTTAATTATGTCTCTTAGGGTTTATTAAGGAAGAGGGTTTATAGCATCAATACCTCTCGTCCAGTTGTACATTGTTTTAGGGATTATTATAGTAAGAAAGAATATAATGTTTTGGATCCTACTAACTAGCTTCTTCTTTTTTTTCCAAAGAAAAAAATGAAATTTTTATAATTATGATAAAAAGTTACATATCATATGTCGAAGCATTCCTTTGATGTTGCTAACTATCTTTTACAGTGAATTGAAATGTAAATTATCTTGGCTCTATTAACTTGGTACAATTGAGAATTCCTATTGACAGCCTGTGGCCCATCCATCCACATCGTCTGTATATACAAACTTTGTATTGATTTATAATAATAAGATTCGTATTTTTCTCTATGCCTCATTGTTAAATCTATCACGAGCATATATATGAAACCATAATCAAAACTAATAAACAAAAATAAGAGAATTCTGATTCTCAATCCATGAGCTGAACTCTCATTGGAATCTCATATCTCCATAGGAGCAATGAATACATTATTATATAGCCCACATATTTCTAATTTCATTATCCATTATCTCACTAATCTACTCTATTGTCCCTAATAATTTCTACATCTATAAATTTGCTGCCCTAATTCTGATAACTCAAAACACAAAATTTGTTGGCTAATTTGTCAGCAATTACATAACTTTATTTAAGCATTATCCTCAACACTCTCCCTTAATGCTTAATGAGGTGATTCCAAGCATATCCCTTAAGTATTCGAACTTCCCTTTAGGTAGTGCTTTGGTAAATATATCTGTTCATTTGGTGTACAAAACTTTATTTGAATTTCTCCTTTTGCCACATAGTCTCTTATGAAATGATATTTGATATCAATGTTTTTGTGTGATTATGAAACACTGGATTTTTCGTTATGGCAATGGTAGACAAGTTATCACAGTAAATAGTTGTAGCATATTTTGGTTCTTGGTTTAGATCTAATAATACTTTTTTCAACCAAATTGATTCACATGTTGTTGTTGTTGCTGCACTTGATCCCAGGCTGAATACATAACATGAAGTGCTTTTTATATCATCAAAAGATCCATCCCAGTCACTATCTGTATAACCAACCAACCTAAAATTATTTGATGAAGTATACCAAATTCCATAATTTCTTGTTCCACAGACATACCTCAAAATTCTTTTTGCTGCTCCAAAATGAATCTTACTTGGACTTTGCATGAATCTGGAAATCAAGCCTACTACATGCATAATAGTAAGATACAAAAGAATTCCTACCAGACTCCTATAGGATTGAGCATCTACCTTTTCAGCTCCATCTTCTACAGAAAATTTTTCATTTGTATTCATGGGTGTGCTCATGGGTTTACAATTTCCCATTTTCCATTTTTTAAGAAGATTTGAAACATATTTTTCTTGTGAAATAAAAATTCCATCATTCATCTGTGTCACTTCTATTCCAAGAAAATAATGGGGCAAAACCAAATCAGTCATTTCAAATTCAGTCATCATAGCCTCCCTGAACTCTTCCACTAACAAATTACTTGAAGATGTGTATATCAAATCATCTACATATAAGCACACAATTATTATATCATTACCATTTGACTTGATATATAATGTGTGTTCATTTTCACTTCTATTGAACCCCTTTTTCAAAAAGTAAGTGTCAATTCTACTGTACCATGCTCTTGGAGCTTGTTTAAGCCCATAAAGAGCCTTTTTCAGTTTGCGGACTTAGTGTCCATTTCGTGCTTCTTCATATCCTTGGGGCTGGTGAAATATACATCTTCTTTCAACTCACCATTTAGAAAGGTTGATTCAACATCAAACTGATAAACTAACCATTTATATTGTGCAGCCAATGCCAAAACGGTTCTGATTGTATCAAATCTTGCAACAGGAGCATATGTTTCATTGTAGTCAATACTTGGTTTTTGAGCATATCGCTTTGCTACTAACCTTTCTTTGTGCCTTTGTATTGATCCATCAGTTGCATACTTGGTTTTATACAACCATTTCACCCCAATGACTTCTTTTTCAGTAGGAGCATCCACAAGCTCCCATGTTGCATTCTTTTTAATTGTTGCCATCTCTTCATCCATTGCTTTGCACCAAACTAACTCTTTTACTGCATCTTCAAAACATCTTGGTTCTGCTTCAATCTGAGACATCAAAGCAAAATTAGTATAACCATAAATTTCATTTAAATATTTTGTCCTTTTTTGGAGGAGGACTTGGACTTGAAACAAGACTTGAAGTAGCAGAAGATGATGGAGTGGATGTGGCCTTTGAAGTATTTTGATTACTGGATGGATTTTCAGAAACAAAAGATTCATCTTCTTGTACAACAATACTTGGAGTGTGTTGTTGCACATCACGATTCCACTGCCATTCTTCTTTCTCATCAAATAACACATCACGACTAATCATTAATTTTTCAGTTTCTGGATTGTACAATCTATAACCTTTGGTTTCCTCACAATATCCAATAAAAATGCATTTCACACTTTTATCATCAAGCTTTCTTCTCTTTTCAGTAGGAACATGAGCATAGGAAATGCAACCAAAGACTCTTAAATGAGAAATATTGGGTTTTCTTCCACACCATGCTTCATAAGGGGTAATATTTTGCACACTTCTTGTTGGGCATCTATTAAGCAAATAAACAGATGTAGCTACAGCTTCAGCCCAAAAAATGTTTGGAAGGTTTTTACCTTTCATCATGCTCCTAGCCATCTCAACAATTGTTCTATTCTTACGTTCAGCAATGCCATTCTGTTGGGGAGTATAACTAGCTGTCAATTGCCTTTGAATTCCATTCATTTTACAATAAGAATCAAACTTATTAGAAGTGAATTCTCCCCCTCTATCTGTGCGTAATGTTTTTAGACAATAACCACTTTGCTTTTCCACAAGAGCTTTAAATTGTTGAAATATGACAAATGCATCAGATTTTTATTTAATGAAATATACCCATGTTCTTCTACTAAAATCATCCACAAAAATAATGAAATACTTATTTTTGTTGAGAGACAAGGTTTGCATAGGACCACATATATATGCATGCACTAGTTCCAATGGTTTACTTGCTCTCCATGATTTTCCTACTGGAAATGAATCTCTATGTTGCTTACCAAGAATACACCCTTCACAGACTTTATCAGTAGAACCAATAAGTGGTAACCCTTTGACCATTTGCTTGTTATATAACAATTTCAAGCCTTTCATATTCAAATGTCCATACCTTATGTTCCATAGCCAGGAACTATCATCATAAGCAACATTTAATGTTGTACTTGCTTCACAAGGGAGATTGAAAGCAAAAAATATATTTTGCAGCATATTAGTCTTAGCAATAATTTTAGCGTGATCATTTTTATCATAGATTATGCATTGCTTGTCTTTGAAAACAACTAAATATCCCTTTTCAAGGAGTTGCCCCACACTCAACAAATTATGTGCTAGACCAAGAACATATAAAACATCATTAATGTGCTTTGATTTTCCTCGTTTTGTCTTCACAGCAATTGTTCCCTTAACTTTAGCTTCAACTAGCTTGTCATCTCCCAATAGTACATCAGATTGTGTAGATTCATCTATCTCTACAAACCCATCTTTGTTTCCTGTCATGTGATTGCTGCAACCACTATTCATAAGCCACACCTCTTTGGAAACATTATTAGTTGAATCAAAAGCCAAGAATAAAGTACCAACCTCTTCTTTTTCTTCAAAAAAATTAGCTTGTTGTGTTTGTTTTTTCCAACAATTTCTTTCATAATGGCCAAATCTTTTACAATAAAAACACTGAACTTGGGATTTATTAAATCTTTTACCTCCATCACTGTCATCATTACCTCTTCCTTTGTTGTTTGCATAAAAAAATCTTCCTCGACCTCTGCCTCCTCTATATGTTTGTCCTCTTCCTCTTCCTCTTCCAAAAGTGTTTTGGATTTCCTTATGAGAGGAACCACTTTTGTCTTTGAAAATATTTCCTCTTGCTTGAAAAGCTTGCTCAATAGATTTTTCAGAAGATCTATTGATTCTTTTCTCATGAGATTGAAGAGACCCCATTAGCTCATTCACAGACAACTGAGTTAGATCCTTAAACTCCTCAATAGCAACAACAACCCCATCAAATTTTGCACGCAAACTTCTTAAAATCTTCTCAATTTTTTTTTTTTGATATTTTAAATCTTCTCCATAAGACCTAATTTCATTTATGATACCCATAACTCTAGTGAGAAAATCTTGAATAAATTCAAAGTTTTGCATGCACAAGGTTTCAAATTCTCTTCTTAATGACTGCAACTTAACAATTTTTACCTTATCACTTCCTTGATATGCTTGCTGCAAAGCATCCCATGCCTCCTTTGATTTTGTTACTCCAAATAGTCTCGGAAAAATAGAATCATGCACTGCTTGCTGGAATAGGAAGAGAGCCTTTGAATCTTTCTTACGATTTTCCTTTAGCTGGTTTCTTTAGTCTTGAGTCCAGCGGGCAAGTGTGTCAGCATTTGGTTCTGTATATCCATTCTCTACGAAATCCTACAAATCTTGTGAGAGAAACAATGTTTTCATATTAATGCTCCAAAAACCAAAGTTCTCACCTTTAAACATTGGTATTTATGGCTGAGAAATATTCATATTGTTGGCCATTGCTGCTAACTGCTCAGAACTCCCACCAATAACTTGAATTTGCACAGGCTTCACAAAATTATGAAAAATCTTGCTAATGGCTTTCACAAACTTTTGAAACCTCCTGCCAACAACACACACTTTACATATAAATAAACTCTCTTAACCTATAGCTCTAATACCATGTTAAATCTATCAAGAGGATACATATGAAAACATAAACAAAACTAATAAACAAAAATAAGAGAAATCTTATTCTCAATCCATGAGCTGAACTCTCATTGGAATCTCATATCTTCAAAGGAGCAATGAATACATTATTTTATAGCCCACGTATTTCTAATTTCATTATCCATTATCTCACTAATCTACTGCCCCTAATAATTTGCTGAATGATCACTGACTACAACTATAAATTTGCTTCCCTAATTCTGATAACTTAGAATACAAAATTTGTTGGCTAATTTGTCAGCGATTACATAGCTTTATTTTAAGCATTATCCTCAACTACCTTACAAAAATAACCAAGAGAAATGCATTATTACGATGGATAGATGTTTTTGTTTGTGAATGCTGGTTGGTTCTACTTTCACATAACTTCTAATCAATTCTCAAAAATTTCATTTGCTCAGATATTTCAATTTGCACACCTTCTTAATGCTAGCTGTCTTTTATATGTTTCTCTGTTGTAACAGTTAAAAAAGAGTATTTATGTTAGTCTTGATATATATAATTTCTTTCTTTCTTGAAGTTATATGGTCTCACTACTTAGATTTTAATGGACTCAAAATTGTTCCTCGCTATTGGTTAGAATCGGCTGAGCCTAAGAACTAAAGCTTGATACTTTCGCACAACTTTGCCTCTTTCTTTAATGTACTTTTCAATTGGTAATGAACACCAATGGTTCAACTTTTCAATCCTCATTTAGGATTACTCGGGAATCTAAATCCATTTCTATTGTGGCTAATTTTTACCAGTTTTTCAGAGGGTAAGTGAAACCAAGTTAATCTCTAGGTCCTGCATTTCATCGTTCCGAAATACTTATATATATATATATATATATATATATATATATATATATATATATATATATATATATATATATATATATATATATATATATATATATATATATATAGTTCTCCAACAATGATCTCGGTCTATGCGTCTTGAAAAAATAACCCACTCTATACTGTAGATTAATATTATTTAAAAAATATTATACACCCTCTTTGTTGGAGGTACTACACACCTAGGACCTTCATTACTAGCACATGTAGACACTTAGTTAGAGCATTCACTAACATGCAAGGCTTCAACATTGGAATCTTCACCAGATTGGCGCCTTTGACTGTCCATGCATGCTATGGGACTACATGCAAGATCCTTTCTGCATGATTTACTCCATGATTTTCTCCTCCTTTCACTCTGCAACTAGCTAGTTCTCTCTGGAACTTGCTGTGGGACTACATGCAAGATCCTTTCTGCATGATTTACTCCTTGATTTTCTCCTCCTTTCACTCCGCAACTGGCTAGCTCTCTTCGGAACTTGTTGTAGGTGTCGATTCCTCTCATTGATCACAACTATGGCGCATTACCTTGGGATCTTCACCCAGTAATGCTATATCATGAGCATTGTAACCTATTTTCTGAATCAAAATTTTTTTTTGTTCTTTCGATTTCTTTTTAGTGTTTTTTGCTCTACAAAGCTATGTGTTCAACCTTTACTAGATAGATTCATCTGTGCAGGTTTTCTAACACATTTACATGGTATCAGAGCCCATAGGTTGCTAGATAAAAGGCGCACCAGTACTTTATTTTGCAGGTATTACAGCTTGGAGATTGAAGATCGACAGAAAATGGAGTTTCCCAAAGCATCAATCCTAACACTGTACAACTATCACGAATGGAAGGACCAAATGGCTCGATACCTTCATCAGAAAGGGTTGTACAGGATTACTATGGATGCAGAAGTGGAGCCCACTTCAACCATAGATAAATCCAAGTACCTCAACCACATGGATGAGGCCCATGGATCCATATGCATGTGCATCTCCCCAAAGTTGCAGTTTCATCTATCTGCCTACTGTACTCCCAATGAGATTTGGAAAAAGGTTGAAGAACTCTAAAGGAAATAGGATGAGATGAAAGGACATCTGCTCGAAGTGGAGCTGCTCTCATTGGATCCACAAAACTATGACAGAATTCAAGACTTCTTCACCAAATATAATGATCTATTGCTGCAACTCAAGGGTTGTGGAATTGACAAATTCAAGGAGGAGAGTCGCCAAGTTCTCTCTATTATGTCAAAGCTCAGACCAGAATACTCTGTCTTTGTGTCTACATTTCATTCAGTAAGGCTTGCAATAGGTAAATCCTACACTATGCCTTCTCTCAAAGAGTTCATGGAGTGCCTCACTTTTGAGCAAGATAAACTCATTGGCATGGGGAAAATCAAACCTCCAAAAGCGCATGCACTTGCTGTGCATGATGGCAGCCACAATAAAAATCACAAATCTGATTCAAATAAGAAAAATCGGCAGCAGAAAGATAAGGGAAAAGTGCATTCCCATCCAAATAAGGAAGGGTACACCAAGCCCTTCAATGACTCCTCCGGCTCCAGAAATGAGAAAGGGAAGAAAGGAGACAAATGCACCTACTGTCACTGAGGATTCCATCCAGAATCTTATTGCATGAAGAAAAAAATTGACCAAATGGCAGAAATCCTTCAGAAGCACAACCTTGGGGACCACATCCCTCATGACGCCAAGAAGAAAACTGAGGATCCTCCACATGAGAAAGGTAACAATTTTCATGCTTTAGTTGCAATTAACTCTTCCCCTGATGCATGGATTATAGATTTTGGTGCATCACATCATATGGCTGCTACAAAGGAAGTCTATTCCTCTTTGGATGCATGCAAAGGACCTCCCATCCTCATGGGAGTTGACCCACCTATTGTGGTCACCGAAAAAGGTAGAGTGGAAATTTTACATGGAAGCTTTGAAGATGTGCTTCATGTTCCAAAACATTCGATAAACCTACTTTCAGTTTATTAGATCACTCATTCTAGCATCGGAAAGAGAGTGGAATTCACTCTAGATGCAGTGAACATATATGACCTACATAGCAGCTCCAAAATTGCAACCGGTGAGGTAAACAATGGAGATAGACTCTATACATTTTCTGAATTTATTAAATCTGAATCCTCCTTATTGCTTACACATGTTGATGATAGTAGTAGTCTTTGGCAGGTTTGGTCACTTAAATTACAAGTATATGTAGTATCTAAGCAAGCATGAGATGGAAGGCTTGCCAAATATCAGTTTCTCCAAAGGAGTTTGTGAAGGGCGTGTCCTTGGAAAACATCCTAGAGAAACGTTTGACACCAGTAAGACTCACAGATCATCCTCTGCTCTAGATCTGATCCATAGTGATCTCATGGGGAATTTTCCTCATCCTTCCATCAGCAAAGCAAGGTATGTGCTTACATTTATTGATGATTTCTCACGGTATAATTGGGTGTATCTTCTCAGGGCCAAATCTGAAGTTTTTGCACACTTTGAAGGTTTCAAAGCAGTAGTTGAGACATAATCAGAGAGAAAGATCAAATCCCTCCGTACAGGCAATGGGGGGGAATATATTAACACAACACTTTAGGACCTTTGCCTTAAGTCTAGCATACAGTTGCAACACACAGTTCCATACACTCCGCAGCAGAACGGAGTTGCTGAGAGAAAGAACTGATCTCTCAAAGAGATGGCTTCCTGCATGCTACATGCTAAGTCACTACCTCATAAGTTATGGGCTGAAGCACTTAATTGTGCTAACTACATCCAGAACAAATCTCCTCATAGATCTGTCAAGGATCAAACCCCCTTTGAGGCTTGGAGCGGCACTAAACTGGAGGTCACCCACTTCCGTGTTTTCGGCTCCTGAGCATGGGCCAGGATCCCCTCTGAAAAGAGGAAAGCTCTTGATCCACAAAGCATTGAGTGCATCTTTGTTGGATACCCTAATGGTGTGAAGGGATACCGAATCCTAATTTCCTCTACGGAAAAGCTCATCATTGAGCAAAGTGTCCAATTTGAGGAAAGTCTCTCGCATGCACCTAAATTTCCACATGCAGACACCTTTTATCTACCTCATGACCGAGATGATGACTCAATACACTCAGATGCAAATACAGAGCATGCAGATGCCGAGGTAGAGCATGTAGATGCAGAGACGGAGTCTTCAGATACAAATCCAGTGCATGCATATGATGATCCACATCCAAGCCCAAATCGGGCTTCCAACAATGAATCAACTTCCCCTGTCATAAATCAGAGAACAAGGATCTTAAGTGAGATATATGCACAAGACCACCCAACTGCTAGAAATGGTCTTGTGGGGGATAATTCTGATCTGCGGAGGACTAGCTCAGAGTTTATTAAGCCTCCTCTTGCCCTCACTGCCACTAAACCAACACCATCTCAGCATTGTCATTTGGTTCAGTCTTCTGATCTGTAGTCTTATGCTGAGGCTGCTGGGCATCCCTCTTGGGAGTCCGCCATGGAGGAGGAGTACAAATCCCTCCTCGAGAACCAAACCTGGGATCTGGTCCCCCTTCCTTCAAGAAGGAAACTTGTTTAATTTGATGCAAATGGGTCTACAGGACCAAGAGTGTTGTAGATGGGCAAATCACCAGACATAAAACCAGGCTAGTAGCCAAAGGCTTCCAACAAGTGCATGCCATTGATTATGATGAGACCTTTTCTCCAGTAGCAAAGATGGATTCCATATGCCTTGCACTTGCCATTGCGGCTGCCCATGGGTGGGAAGTACATCAGATGGATGTGAAGAATGCCTTTCTTCATGGAGACCTATCTGAGAAGATCTACATGGAGCAGCCACATGGTTTCATTCAGGATTCATCTTTGGTCTGCACACTGAAGAAGTCCCTCTACGGCCTTAAGCAGACCCCAAGAGCTTGGTATGCGAAGATGGATTCTTTTCTCTTATCACAAAACTTTGAAAGATGTAAGTCTGATTCGAATGTTTACATGCTTAGGACACATGATTCTCTTCTTAGTTTTGTATGTGGATGATCTCTTGATCACCGACAGCTCGACTTCAGCCATTGCTGCAGTCAAGAGGGCCTTGCATGATAGGTTCTTGATGATGAACATGGGTCCATTACACTTCTTTCTTGGTCTTGAGATCATCTAGGATGCCACATGCATCAAACTCTCTAAGGCTAAGTATGCACGGGATCTCCTCGAGAGATTTCATATGACTGACTGCAAGCCAACACCGACTCCTTTTTTGTTTGGGGTCCGCCTTGAGGATGGAGGTGACACTCCATTATTTGACAATACTCTCTACCGACGGCTAGTGGGGAGCTTACTATACATCACCCACTCCAGAGTAGATATCTCATATGCAATAGGGGCAGTTTCAAGATACATGCAGGAGCCGCATGAGCTACACTTGAATGCTGCCAAGTGCATCCTCCAATACGTGCAGGGCACCATCACCTTTGGGATTCACTATGCAACAGGAACTGCATTGAATATCCTTAGCTTCACAGATTCTGATTTGGCGGGAGACAACATTGATCACAAGTCCACCTTTGGATATTCACTCAACCTAGGGTCTGGCCCTGTCTATTGTTCAAGCAAGAAGCAAGCTGCTATTGCTCTCTCTTCAGTTGAGGCCGAGTACAAAGGAGTATTCAACATCACCATTCAGGCTCTGTGGCTATAACACTTCCTCACTGAGTTGGGTGTCTAGTTCCACCAGCCCATTGTCATCTCGTGTGACAACCAGAGAACTCTCAAATTTTGCAGGGATCCAATACAGTGGCAACAAACGAAGCATATAGAGATTCATATGCACTACATCAGAGACTTAGTACATGATCGGGTCATTGATTTGCAGTTCTGTCCTTCAGTAGAACAGACTCTAGACATCTTCACCAAGACATTCACTAAGTAGAAATTTCACTCTCTGCGCGATCGTCTTAGAGTGAAGGATATAGTTGCTTAGCAAGCACATATTCCTTTTTGTGAAACGTCGTCAAGAAATCCCATTGGATACTTTAATAGTGAGTTACTGTGCCCACGGGAATTGTTACTTGGCCGTTTGGGCTGGGGTAAAAAAACGTTGTAGTTTGTTACAATTCTGTGAAAGACCTGCTGGAACTCCTCTCTCATGTTCTGGAACAAGAAGTTGTTTCGCCATTTCTAGATTTCCCATAAACAGATTAAAGGAATGGGTCTCCAGGAGGGCTTCTATGTACCCCACCATTCCAGTGAATCCTTAATGGATGAATGCACTATAAAACAAAATCCAAAAAAATTAGATAAATTTTTCCATACCTGAGTGGTGAGCTTACATTGCAGGAAGATGTGATTGTTGTTTTCAGCTTCGCATTTACACATAGGACAGATACCCGACCCTTGCCATTGTCTCTTCTATAGATTCTCCCAGATGAGGTTCTTGTTGTGAAAAACTAGCCAAGAAAAGATTATAATTTTGTTTGGAATTCCTGTTTTCCAGAAAACTGTGGGGAATTGCAGTCCAGGATGAAGTGTTGATCTTCTGGAAAAGATAGATAAGTATCAGCTACAATTATGCTATCAGCCTTCATCTTACCTTTCCATGTGAGATAATCTCGGGGCTCCATATGGCAGATACCAATGTTTTTTATATTTGCTATGATTTTGTTCCATTGTAGGGCCACATGACCATTTAAGCCAATGTTGTGTGCTTCCTTCCAAATCGGTAAAGGGCCTTGCCAACCCTCTATGGCTTGACCCCATACGAAAATTCCCACACCATGAAGGGAATTTTTAATGTTCTCTGGAATAGAGCACTCCTCCCCAGCTCCAAGTATTGGATCCATGGCAATCAAAATACTGTTTCCGTTCTGAAACCTCCATGTGAGTTGTTGTAAGAAGAAAATCTCCATTTTCCGGAAACTTTTCCATACCGCTGAGCCCTATTTGATGCCTATGGTGCCTTTCTTGTACCAGTATTCAAAATCTTTATTACCAAGGTACTTTTTTTGGATGGTATTACTCCAGGTGCCTTTCCCAAATAAACCCCTCCATAAGGATTTCATCAATAAAGCTCCTCCAAATCTGTGGAGATCCATTATCCCCCATCCTCCCAATTCTTTTGGAAGAGTAATGTTGGCTAGTTTAGTGAGATGAAATTTCTTCCTTTCGTGGCAGCCTCCCCAAATGAAGTTGGCTGTGAGGCGGTTTAACTCCTTGATAATGCTCCCAGGTATATGGAATAGATGGGCCCAATATACAGTTAGCTGTGCTAAGACTGCTTGGGCAAGAATAACTCTCCCACCCATTGAGAGACATCTAAACTCCCATCCAGATATCCTTTTGTAATATCGATCAATAATCCATTGCCAGTCAGCTCTATTGTAGCAACAAGGTTTAAGATGGTATCCGAGATACTTCATTCCCTTTTGAATAGGAGTTGCCTTGATACGGTATAATCCTTCAATGTATTCAATGGTTTCCCTGTCGCATTCCCCATGATAAATTACAGATTTCCTTTCATTAATCTGTAGTCCTGTAGCACTTGTAAATTTTTTTAGAATATTAAAAAGACATAGCCAAGAGAAACAACAGAGCATACCCAAGATTAATATGTCATCTACAAAGAGACTGTGTGATATGTTGTTGTTGTTGCTTATCATCAGTGGCCAAAATTGTTCCTCCATAACTGCTCTTTTTATGTGCAGGCTTAGGCAGTCCATTGCTAGGATGAATAATAGCGGGGATAGTGAGCATCCTTGCCTCAGTCCTCTAGCAGCTCGAAAGAATTTAGTTGGATGTCCATTAATCAGGATTGCAAAATTTACCTTGTCCACACATGCCATTATCCAGTTTGTACATCTGGGGCTGAGACCAATTTTGGTAAGAATGCATCTCAAAAGCCCCAATCCAGGCAGTCATATGCCTTCCTTAGGTCAATTTGGAAGATAGTCGCATCTAATTTTTTTTTGTGGATCGTATGCATACTTTCCTGTGTATTTGCAACAACATCATGAATGAGTCTGTCTTTTAGGAAGCCATGTTGTTCCTGTGAGATGTAATGTGAGAGAGTATTCCGCATTCTGCCAACAATAACCTTTGAGATGATCTTGTATATGGTATTTCATAGGGAGATCGGCCTAAAATCTAGGAAGGTATTAGCATTTTTTTCTTTGGTATAAGAGAAATGTAAGTTGATGAGATGTATTGATGAATTCTACCCATTGTTCTTGATTCATCAACCATACTCAGAAGGTCCTTCTTTACTAGTTCAAAGAAATGTAGGAAAAATTCAATCGTCCATCCATCAGGACCTGGACATTTATCCCTCTTGAAGGACTTCAGCACTTCCAGGAGCTCTTCCTCAGATACAATCCTGTAAAGTTCTTCATTTTGCTCATCTCTGAACATTGTAGGATAAGGCTCAATTCCCCAAATAATATCTTTTGCCATTATATTTTCATTCCTGCTATATGTTTCCTGGAAGTACTGTACAACCACATTACTTATATCCTCTTGGGTTTGGTGTATATTCCCATCCCCATCCCTAATCTCCCAGATTGTATTTATGTTGCGGTGATGGGATGCATAACGGTGAAAGAATTTTGTATTTTGATCTCCCTCCCTTATCCAGGTTGCTTTACCTTTTAATCTCCATGTGGATTCTTCAATAGACAGTAATTTTTTTTCTTGATTTCCAGGGCTTGTATACAAAGCCGGATCTTCATGGGGAGGCATTGAGTGGACATTTCCGAGAATATCCTATCCAATTCCTTCTGGATGTCTTCTAGTTCTTTTCTATTTGCTTTTTGCTTCAGTTTTTGCTAGGGCTTTACTTCCTCCCGAAGGGATTCTAGTTTGTCGAGGAGATTCTGAGAGGAAGAGAAGTTTGTATGATGAGGATGTCGTCCCTAGGATTCCTACACAAGCTCATTGAACTCCGGATCTTCCAACCAAGATCTGTTAAATTTAAAAGGAAGACCCTTATGGATTCCAGTGTTCCTCCATTGCAATGATATGGGTCTGTGGTCGGATGTGAAGTTGTTGATGATTTCGGTGCAGAGATCACCTAGTCGTTCAATCAATTTTTCATGGGCTAAGAACCGATCTAGTCTTTTGGCCAAATATGTTGTTCCAGATCTGCCATTATCCCAAGTGGGGGCAATTTTGGTTGGGCAAATGTCCACAAAATTGTTCGTTAGTAGAGCATCTTGGAAAGGGCCAGCTAGAGGGTCTATCTTTTTGCCGCAACCCCATACTTCATCACTGCTTAGAGTACAGTTTAAATCTCCCACAATGATTAAGGATACCAGTTCCATCATTTCAAATGAGAAGACCCGATTCCAGAAGGTGAATCGGTCCTCATAAGGTGCATATACATTGAGGATATGGACATTTCTAGGTATTCCGCGAAATCTGGCTTCCACCAGAATGCCTACAAAACATCAGAACGCCTTAACCGAGACCCAAGATGGATCCCATAAGGCTACCAACCCCCCTGAGAGGCCAGTTGAATCAGTTGCCGAAATGTGCCAGCTCAGAAACATTTTCCGAAAGTATAAGACAACATCAAAACAATTGTGCATAGTTTCCTATATGAGGATGATATTTGGATGTAAAGAGTAAAACAAATTTTTGAGAGCTACGAATTTGGGTTCAGCTCCCAACCCCCTGATATTTATGGATATAATACAGGTCATGGAAAAGGTTCAATGGGCTGTCTTTCTCTAAGAGTCCCAGGGGAGGAAAGATCAGTGATAGGCACATCAATGAGAAAGCAGTCCATTGGAGAGGTGAGAGGGATGTTGGAGTTCCTTCCACGAAAATGTCTGCTGCCATGGTTATGCTTCCGCCGGACAGTTATATTTCCAGTCGAAGTAGGGCTGATGTGTGGAGAGGAAGATGATTTTGGTTTATGTATGGTGAGAGAGTGCAAATCTAAAGTCTTTTTTTTTCAGAAGGAAGTCCAGGTCACTTCCTATCGAGTTCGAAGTGGATGCAGTGGGTGAGTTAGGAGGAGTGACAGAGGGGCAAGGCCCCTTGTCCTTTGATTGACTTCTAGATGGGATAGGAGTGGGAGTAGGTGAGGGGAGGTAAGCAATGTGTGATGAGGAAGGAATATTACAATAAGGGTGAGTACTTGGTAGAGGAGCAGGGATTTCCTAGCAGGGGGAAGGTTCCGGTGGAGGGGAGGAACTAGGGTGAGCTGGAACACCCCTAAAAGGTGAGACTGACTTCCCTGAATTATCAGGGGAAGAATCAACGGAAATTGGGGAGATTCCCATAGGACCTACAAAAGGAGGAGGATATCGAGAGTAGGTATTATGAGATACCCTTGTTGAAATGTCGTAGCAGGTAAAGAAAGTGGAAATTTTGGTATTTCACTGTCAAAGCGAGGGGCCGTGATAGGTCTCGTCTCGTCAAGGACACTGATAAGCTTAGTGGCTAAGCTCCTTCCTGGTCATGGTCCTGGAAGCCAGAACACCTCTGCCAATTGCAATAGCCATGTTTACTCTGCACTACATCTTTCATAAGTTGCACTTTCAATGTGGACTTTCTTGACTGTTGTGATTGGTTACATGTGTGCAATATTGCACTGGCTCAAGCCTCAAGGTATGTTTATCTTTTTTCGACATCATGGAGCCTAAATTGCTATGACTGGTTGAAAAATCCTAGATTACTAGACATATCTCAGGTGCTATCAATGCAACCTCCCTTGCTTTAATTCCTAAGAAATCGAAATCCATCTTCTTTTCTGACATTAGGTCGATTTCTCAGTGTAACTCTACTTATAAGGTGATTTCTAAAATTATTGTTAACAAATTTAAAAATATTTGATCTCCCTATATATGCCTAGAACATTTTGTCTTTCTTCTTGATAAGAGAATACATGATGCAATTTCCATTGCTCAAGAGTGTATACATTCGCTCAAGTCGGGCAAACAAAATGCATGTTTCGTGAAAATCGATCTTTTGAGGGAATATGATTTGGTATATTAGGAGTTCCTTTTCTTGAAACTTCACAAAATCGACTTTACACATCACCATGTTAAATGGATAATGGCTTGTGTGACCTCAGTTTCAATGGCGGTCTTAATCAATGGGTTCCCAACAAATTTCTTCAAAATTTCTAGGGGCCTGAGACAAGGATGTGCTCTATCCCCACTCCTTTTTATTTTGGTTATGGATTCTCTTAGCAGAAGTGTCAGCACAACAAAAACAAATGGCGTTATCTTCGGCTTGAAGGTCTCTCCCACATCCTCTATTACTCATCTTCTTTTTGTAGATGATGTCCTTTGTTTTGGAGTTGTCAATTATTCTGAATGGGAAGCTCTATAGAAAATTCTCTCTACATTTGGAAGATCCACTGGCCTCATTCTTAACAAGGGAAAATCTGAACTTATAATTAATGAGAAGGATGTTACGACCTATCAACAAATAGTTTCCCTATTTGGGATCAAGTATATCCCTTTATCTTTAGGATTTAAGTACTTGGGTTGTTTACTCAAACCATGCAACTATCACATTCTGGATTGGGATTGGCTGATTCTTAAAACACATAAAACAAATTCTCTATGGTGTCATAGATGGTTGTACATGGGTGGTAGCATGATTAAATTTGTTCTTCTGGGAATATTAGTGTATTGGATGCACTTATTCCTTTTGCCTGTGGCAATCATCCATAGAATCAATGCAATTTTCGCCAAATTCTTGTGGTCAAGAATAGTGTTGGCATTATGTTTTCTGGTATGACTGTATGTTACAGATGTTGTACTTGATGGCAACTCCAGTGGTAAGGCTCTCAGTTTGTTGAAAATTAAGAAGGACGCAGGCAATCGGTTCAGAAAGTGCGTCCCCGCAGGTATACCATGCAGAACCCGCGTCCAGGGACGCCGGCCAGCCGTTTAGGGGGTGCGTCTACCCAGTGCACACATTTCAAGGCAGAGAAAAGCACGTGGGGGTTTCTTGTGTGGTATCTAGCCGACGGTTTTGTGTTTCTGTGGTGTTGGCTCGTGGTATTGTTCCATGTTTTGGGGAGGTGCTTGCCTATATAAAGCAAAGGAGTTCATTTGGATTATACATCGTCTTTGGTTGAATATCTTATTTGGTGAGATCTAGTCCAGATCTAAGAGGGCGAATCTTCTAATGGACTGTGATCCCTATGGCGCATGATCAGATCTGTAGATCTGACTGTTTGGGTTAGTCCTGAAGTCTTCATATCATTTATATCTGAAGGGTCGCAGGTTCAGTGAAGGGAAAGTGCGCCGGGACGCGGGCACTGTAAAGGGCAAGTGCGCCGAGACGCAGTACAGTAGAGAGAGACCTGCGTGGGGACGCAGGGCGATCAAGGTTCAGGTGCGTCTCTGAAGCAGAAGGACGCGGCGCGATAATGTTTTCAGGTGCGTCTCTGTAACGAAAGACGCGGCGCGATAGTATCTTTGGGTGCGTCCCTGAAGCAACAGAACGCAGAGCAGTCAAAGGAACAGTGCGTGGGCACGCAGCGGAGCAGAAGGATATCTACGTGTGGACGTAGAGTAGCAGAAGGTTAACGGCGTCTGGTCGCAGGCCACTGAAAGAAAAACTGCGTCTCTGTTTTAAGATGTCCTGTTGATTGAATTTCTCTGTTGATAAGGTGTTCTGGGTTAGTTCTGATATTGCTGATATGATATCTGTAATGGTCTATATCTATTATGTATTTGTTGATCATCTGATGCTTTATGAAAAGAAGTAGGGGGTTGTAGCTCCCTTCCAGGAGTAGACTGGAAAACGAGAAAGAGAGAGAGTTGTAGCTCTCTGCAGGTTGCAGCCTGCGTACTGGTAAAGGACTGCACCAGTACAAAATCATTGTAAAAGAAGTTTCTAAATTGAAAGAAGATAGAGACATATTGCAGCAGGTGGCTTTCACCCACATTGGGTTTCCACCTTACATCTTGTGTTCTTTGGTGTGACTATCTGTTTTCATGCTCATTATTTTATGGTACTGACATGCAAAAATAATTCAAAGATCAAATAAGGAAGATTTATTAAATTGCTAGATAATACTGATTCACCCCCCCTCTCAGTATTATTTCCAACAATTGGTATCAGAGCAGGTCCTTCAGAGAAGCTTGATCGCTTGAAGGTAGATCGTTCATCATGAGCAACTACGAGAGAGAAGCATCAATCAGGCCACCGATTTTTGATGGGACAAACTTCAATTATTGGAAGGTAAGAGTTACTGCATATCTTCAATCTCTTGGTACAGAAGTTTGGGACATTGTAGAAACAGGCTATGCTTTTCCTTCAGCTACTCCTACAGATCCAGCTGAGAAAAAGAAGTATGAAACAAATGCAAAAGCAGTCAGTACTCTATTAGGAAGTATATCCCAAACAGAATTCATGAAGGTAATGCACTTCAAATCAGCAAAAGAGATATGGGACAAAATGGTCACGAGCTATGAAGGAGATGAACAGGTAAAACAAGCTAAACTTCAAACTCTCAGGATTCAATATGAGACTCTCAAGATGTATAATGATGAAAGTGTGGCTAATTATTTTCTTCGGGTAGATGAGATTGTTAATTGTATGAAAAATTTGGGTGAAGAAATAAAAGAGGCTATAGTAGTTCAAAAGATTCTAAGATCATTATCCCCCAAGTTTGAATCTAAAGTATCTGCAATAGAAGAAAAGGAAAATCTCCGTGTTCTCACTATGTCTCAGCTACATGGAATTCTAACTGCTTATGAAATGAGAAAGGGAGGTCCATCAGACAGAAGGGAAGCTGCTTTTAAGGCATCAGGCAAAGAAGATTACTATGAAGCAAGCCATGTTCCAGAAGAAGAGGAAGAAGAATCAAATTTTGTCAGAAATCTTCAAAGGGGTTCTGGAAGGTTCAGAGGTAAGCTACCTTTCAAATGCTTTGCTTGTGGAAGAGTAGGTCATTATGCTGCAAAATGTCCTTATAAGGATAAAGGAAAGGAACCTGCTAGATGGAACAAGAAACAAAGTGCAAATAAGAAAAGCTACTACACCCATGAAGATAGTGATGGCTTATCAAACAGTGATGAAGATGAACAAGGTAATAAATATACGCTGTTAATGGCATTTGAAGATGATGATTATGAGGATGCTGTAGATGTGGATAATCTCTATGATAAAATTACTAGACTCAAGAGATGTATAGAAGAAAAGAATGTGATCATTGATACTCTACAATTTCAAATTGATGAAAAGGAAAAACATCTTGAAAAACTAGAAGGTGAAATTGTTGGTCTCAGAAAAGAAATTGAGAAAACAAAAGCTATTAATCTTAAGTTTGTCAAAGGATCTGAAACTTTGGATGAGATTATCAATGTGCAGCGGTCTCCTCTAAACAAGACAGGTTTGGGCTATAATGGAGAAACCTCTCAAGCATCCACCTCAAAAAGTTATCTTGATGCAGCAAGAAGAAATGAGCAAAAGAACAATGAAGATAATCAGGTAAAGCAGGGACGAATTACAAACAGAAATTATCAGGGGCAATCCATCTTAAGGGTGAACAAAAGCTACAACCAGCCACAGGTAAAATCTTCTCAGTTTGGTTCAAGAATAGATGAAAATAGAAATTACAATCAATTGGCTGGTAGATTCAATAACCGCAGAAGCTTCTTCAATGGACAATGCTTTTCTTGCCATAACTTTGGTAACAAAGCAGCTCAATGTGTTGCATATAAAACAATCATGACTAGGGAAGCTCAAAAACAAAGAAGTATGATTACAAAAAGGACCTATAACAACTTTTCGGCTCTTGAAAATGAAGTTGAATGTTCTATTTGCAATAATTTTGGTCATGAAGACTCTGAATGCAGGAGCAGGTTTCAGGAGAAAAAGGAACAAGAAGGGAAAAAGGAACAAGCCACAAGCACCAAAACATGGAGAATAAAGGAACCTCAAACAGAAAGATGTGGGATAGCATTTTATGCAGAAGGACAGGAAAATCTATGGTACATTGACAGTGGATGTTCGAAACATATGACAGGTGATAAAGAAAAACTTGAATCTTATTCTACTTTAGAAAAAGGAAAGAAAGTTTCTTTTGGAAATGATACTCCTGCTACTATAAAAGGAAAAGGTATTGCTCCTTTAAAATAAAAGGTCAAGGCTGGAAATGTTTTGTATGTTGATCGATTGAAGCATAATCTACTAAGTGTCAGCCAGATGTGTGATCAAAGAACCGAGGTTATTTTCAGATCGAATGGATGTCTTGTTCGTGATCTTGATACAGGTAAAACAGTACTCAAAGGCAAAAGAACTCCAAATAATCTGTACATATTTGAAGAAGGACAACAACAATGCTATCTAAGCAAGGATGAAGAGCACTGGTTATGGCATCGAAGGTTGGGACATCTAAGCTTCTCACAAATAAGGAAAGCATGCAAATATCAGGCAGTTCGCGATCTTCCAGACATCAAAATTCCTGACAACACCATATGCAGATCATGTCAGTTTGGAAAACAAACCAGGACTAACTTTCCAGAGAAAGAAGGATCAGCTAGCATGCCTCTTGAGCTAGTACATACAGATACATGTGGTCCATTCAGGAAAAGAACACCTAGAGGAGAGGAATACTTGATATTATTTATTGACGATTTCTCCAGGTTTGTCTGGTTAGGACTTATGAAGCACAAAGATGAAGCATTCGAAAAATTCAAGTCCTTCAAAGCCTTGGTTGAAAATGAATCAGGTCACAAAATTAAGTGCCTCAGATCCGACAGAGGTGGGGAATTTACTTCAAATGAATTTTTCGATTTCTGTGATGAACATGGGATAAGGAGAGAATTCTCTACAGCTAGAACTCCTCAGCAAAATGGAGTTGTTGAAAGAATGAACAGAACAATCCAACAAATGGCTCGTGCTATGCTTGATGAATCAAGAACTTCCGCAACTTTCTGGGGTGAAGCTGCACATGCTGCGGTTATTATTCTCAACAAGACAAATGTCCGGGTGAACAGCACTCAAACTCCTCATGAGCTCTGGAGTGGTAAAACTCCTTCGGTAAAGCACTTCAAAATCTTTGGGAGCAAATGCTATATCAAGAATACTGATGAGCAGCTTGGCAAACTTGAACCTAGAGCAGATGAAGGCATTCTTCTTGGCTATTCTCCACATAGCAAAGCATACAAATGCTACAATAAAAGACTTGGCAGAATTGTTGACAGCATTGATGTAGTGGTTGATGAGAAGGGATATATTCCTAGGCAAGTACATCATGAAGATATAGAAGAAGATGAAGGCTATCCTCAAAGACAGAATGATGAAGAAGAAGAACCCCAAGGAAAACCTCAAGAAGAACCAGAGGAGCAGACAAGAATAGAAGAGAAAACTCCATCCAGATATGTTCAGAAGAATCATCCAGAATCTCAGATTGTGGGGCAGAAAGAAGCAGGTGTACAAACAAGAAGAACAGTTGCAGAAGCCTCAAGCTATTTGGCATTACTCTCCTCTACTGAACCACAAAATGTGAAAGAAGCATGCAAAGATGAATGTTGGGTGAAAGCAATGAATGAAGAACTTGAGCAAATCGAAAAGAACAACACTTGGGAGCTGGTTCCTAGACCAAAGGATAAGAATGTTATCGGAACAAAATGGGTCTTCAAAAATAAATTGAATGAAAATGGAGAAGTAATTAGAAACAAAGCCAGACTTGTTTGTAAAGGGTATGCGCAGCAAGAAGGAATAGACTTTGAAGAAACTTTTGCTCCTGTTGCAAGACTTGAGGCCATCCGAATGTTCCTTGCTCTCTCAAGTTTTCAAAACTTCAAAGTATTTCAAATGGACGTGAAATCAGCCTTTCTGAATGGAGACTTGGAAGAAGAAGTGTACATTGAACAGCCAGATGGGTTCAGTCTTGGAAATGATCCAAATCTTGTATGCCGATTGAAAAAGGCTCTCTATGGTCTCAAACAAGCTCCAAGGGCTTGGTACTACCGGTTGGACAAATATCTTCATGAACAAGGTTTCTCAAAAGGTTCAACAGATAGCAATCTGTATATAAAAGTTGAAAATGACAAATTGCTAATACCTGTTGTGTATGTAGATGACATTATTTTTGGCAGCAATGAAGAAGCTATGAGTCAAAGCTTTGCCTCGGTCATGCAGAAAGAATTTGAAATGTCCTTGCTAGGAGAACTGACATATTTCCTTGGTTTACAAATCCAACAAAAGGAAGGAGGAATCTTTTTATCTCAAACCAAGTATCTCAAGCAGATTTTGAAGAAATATGGCATGGAAGATGCAAAACCAGTATGTACACCCATGGTCACAGGATGTAGTCTCAGCGCAAATGATGAATCTGCAGCAGTACATCAACCAACCTACAGATCTATGATTGGAAGTTTACTATATTTGACAGGTACCCGACCGGACATCATGCATGCAGTTGGAATAGTTGGAAGATTTCAGGCAAATCCGAAGCAGACTCATCTTCAGGCAGTAAAGAGAATTTTCAAATATCTTCAAGGGACTCAAAATTATGGCTTATGGTATCCTAGAGATACAGATCTTACTCTTCATGCTTATACAGATGCAGATTGGGCCGGAAGCGTGGATGACAGGAAAAGCACAAGTGGTGGTGCATTCTTTATGGGTTCCAGACTGGTATCTTGGTTCAGCAAGAAACAGAGTTCCATTGCCTTATCTACAGCTGAAGCAGAATATGTTGCTGCTGCATCTTGTTGCACCCAACTCCTTTGGATGATGCAGACTTTGCAGGATTTTCAAATCACTTGTACTCCACCAATCCCCATCTTATGTGATAATACAAGTGCAATCAACATCTCAAAGAACCCTGTTATGCATTCAAAAACCAAGCACATACCAATCAAGTACCATTTTCTCCGGGAACAAGTGCTTGAACAGAAAGTCAAGTTGGAGTATGTTCCTTCCAAGGAACAAGTTGCTGATATTCTTACCAAACCATTGCCCAGGGACACGTTTGAATACCTCAGGCAAAAGCTGGGGGTTGTTGATGCATCATCTTGTTGAACCTCTTCTTATTGGTGGTACAGGCTCAAGGGGAGCACATAATGCATTGTTGGCATTATGGAGAAGGAGATCTTGGAAATAGCTGCAATATGTCTCTATCTCTTTCATGGTGGTGCGTTGCTGCAGATCTGGTTCATTTTCAGGGGAGCATGAGCTTAGGGGGAGCATACCCTTTGCCCTTGATGTCAAAGGGGGAGAATGAAGCTGAAGTTTGTGAGGTTGCCATCAAGTCCAAAGGGGGAGATTGTTGGCATTATGTTTTCTGGTATGACTGTATGTTACAGATGTTGTACTTGATGGCAACTCCAGTGGTAAGGCTCTCAGTTTGTTGAAAATTAAGAAGGACGCAGGCAATCGGTTCAGAAAGTGCGTCCCCGCAGGTATACCATGCAGAACCCGCGTCCAGGGACGCCGGCCAGCCGTTCAGGGGGTGCGTCTACCCAGTGCACACATTTCAAGGCAGAGAAAAGCACGTGGGGGTTTCTTGTGTGGTATCTAGCCGACGGTTTTGTGTTTCTGTGGTGTCGGCTCGTGGTATTGTTCCATGTTTTGGGGAGGAGCTTGCCTATATAAAGCAAAGGAGTTCATTTGGATTATACATCGTCTTTGGTTGAATATCTTATTTGGTGAGATCTAGTCCAGATCTAAGAGGGCGAATCTTCTAATGGACTGTGATCCCTATGGCGCATGATCAGATCTGTAGATCTGACTGTTTGGGTTAGTCCTGAAGTCTTCATATCATTTATATCTGAAGGGTCGCAGGTTCAGTGAAGGGAAAGTGCGCCGGGACGCGGGCACTGTAAAGGGCAAGTGCGCCGAGACGCAGTACAGTAGAGAGAGACCTGCGTGGGGACGCAGGGCGATCAAGGTTCAGGTGCGTCTCTGAAGCAGAAGGACGCGGCGCGATAATGTTTTCAGGTGCGTCTCTGTAACGAAAGACGCGGCGCGATAGTATCTTTGGGTGCGTCCCTGAAGCAACAGAACGCAGAGCAGTCAAAGGAACAGTGCGTGGGCACGCAGCGGAGCAGAAGGATATCTGCGTGTGGACGCAGAGTAGCAGAAGGTTAACGGCGTCTGGTCGCAGGCCACTGAAAGAAAAACTGCGTCTCTATTTTAAGATGTTCTGTTGATTGAATTTCTCTGTTGATAAGGTGTTCTGGGTTAGTTCTGATATTGCTGATCTGATATCTGTAATGGTCTATATCTATTATGTATTTGTTGATCATCTGATGCTTTATGAAAAGAAGTAGGGGGTTGTAGCTCCCTTCCAGGAGTAGACTGGAAAACGAGAAAGAGAGAGAGTTGTAGCTCTCTGCAGGTTGCAGCCTGCGTACTGGTAAAGGACTGCACCAGTACAAAATCATTGTAAAAGAAGTTTCTAAATTGAAAGAAGATAGAGAATATTGCAGCAGGTGGTTTTCACCCACATTGGGTTTCCACCTTACATCTTGTGTTCTTTGGTGTGACTATCTGTTTTCATGCTCATTATTTTATGGTACTGACATGCAAAAATAATTCAAAGATCAAATAAGGAAGATTTATTAAATTGCTAGATAATACTGATTCACCCCCCCTCTCAGTATTATTTCCAACAAATAGGTCAAGATAAAAAATTCCACCTTATCAACCTTGACTCTCTCCCATCCTCAAGGCTCAGGAGGTTGGGGCCGAAGGGATACAAAGTGCTTTAAGCTCACTTGTATTTCTCAAAATATTTGGAGGACTTTGAATGTTCAAGGTTTATAGAGTGAAATTATCAAAGGTAAATATCTCCATCATCAAAGCTTGGAGGACTAGGTTGCTAACAAAGCTCCATCTAAGTATGGAAAATATGTGATATGGAGTAGTTTGATGCATGCCAAATGTTGCCTATGTGGTAATCTTAGATGGAAAGCAAGAAATGGTGTCAAAATCTTAATCGGGTTAGATGCAATCAAGGGTCTGATGGGTGAGTGTTAGAAATTGTAGAAAAAAAGGCTCAATTTGACTTGTGCCTTAGTCAAATTCAGTAATTTGATTTTCCACATCAATAGGATGAATTGGATTGTAGTTAGCTAGAGTGACATGGCTTTGTCTACTAGTTAAGTCAGTGAATTCTAGTTTGTAGGCTAGAAGAAGAGTTGTGCATGAGTAGATTGCTAAGATCTAGCAATATAATTGAGCTATTGTTAGTTGAACTCAGTTAATTGAGCTCTAGTCATTAGTTGAGTCAGTTGTAGGTCAGTTGAGTATTTAAAACTATTGTTAATTCACCGATCTCTCAGTTAACTAGTCAGTCAACTAAAAATAAACACAGTCATGCATGGAATTCAAATTTCCTAGTTGAGGTGGAGGAAAAGGCATGTTTGTATTTATAGTTGTATATTGTTGAGTGTACAATGATTTTGCACTGATAAGGTGATCAATTCCTCAACCTATTGTGCAAGGAAATAGGGAATTTCTCCTATTTTTTATGGGCTAATTCGTTCAAGATTGTGCAAGGAAATAGGTGGTTGGTTGAGGCTAGGATTGGCTAAGTGTTGGATAGAGCAGGTTAGGAAGAAAGATAATAGTTTTACAGTGCAGGGTGTGCTTGAAAGTTGAAGCAAGACATTGTAATTGTTTCTCTTTTCATTTGAATTAATGCAAAGTAGTGGAGGGGTTTTTCCTAGCTGGGTCCCCTGTAAAATCATTGTGTTCTTATGGTTTTGATGGTTGCATGTTATTGCATGTGTTTCTAAAATGTGATTTCCATTCTGCAGAATATTAAAGGATAATCTCTTGTTTTTAGTTTGAATTCATCATTAGTAGCACATTTCTATTAATTTCTACAATGAGCACAACCTCTCTCCTCAAATCATTTCTACTCTGCCCTAGTTGGGGTTCTGTCGCTTAGCAGATTTGAACGATGCACTCCCCTTGGAGCATTTTTCTCTTTCTTGACCCCATTCTTGGGATCTGGAACATAATGATGAGTTTGAACTTGAATAGGAATCATATAGACTCAAACTCATTGAGGATGGAATTGTTTTAAATGACAAGCCTGATTCTCGTTTTTAGGGAGGTCGAGTTGTAGGTGTAACATTGCAGTCAAAGAAATTTACTCTTACATTTTGGTTTCTCTTCGTATATGTCCCTATGACAAGTGGATTGTGCCCATGTGGAAATGGGATGATCCTATGAAGATTAAGTGCTTCTCATGGCTGACCCTTTTCAACCGGATATTGACTTGGGAGAATCTGATGAAAAGGGGTTTTCAGGGTCCATGTCACTACCATTTTTGTCATTCGACCTTCAAAGATATTTTTCATCTATTCCTGGATTGTTCCTTTTGTAAGGCCATCTTGGAGCATGTGGCAGATTTTTTGGACCTCTAGATTGATAAGGGTTGGCTCCCCATCTTTGATTTCCTTATGCATTGGTCCTTGAGCCGTAGACCCTATAGAGCGCTTCCCCTATATGTTCTATGGTGGATTTGATATTCCAGGAACGCCTCTGTTTTTTAGAATTGGATTCCCAATTGCCATTTTGCTTGTGTCAAAATGGTTGGTTATTTCCTTAAGATTGGCCTTTGGTCTCCCAGGTCTCCTCGACGTTCTGTTCAATTTCAGGAGTTGGGGTGTCATTATCATTTTTGATTCTTTGATGGGGCCTCTGCTGATGGTAACGGTGGATGTGGGGCCCTCATCAAGCTCTATCATGCAGGGAATTTCACTTCTTTTGGAATGGTGGTGGCGGCGCAAACTGTCGGGCATAGGTTGTGGTGTTGTGGGGATTACTTCAGACATCGATTGACTCCATAAAGATCATTGGTGACTCAAAAATTGTCATTGATTGGTTTTTGGAGTGGAATTCTTTGGAGGTTCCATTGCTTCACCACTAGATGACATACATTGTTGTCCTTTTCTCTTCTTTGAGTGACATATCTTTCCTCCACGTTTACAGGGAGAAAAATGTGGAAGCAGATGCTCTGTCTAAGCATTAGATTACTCTTCCTCCTGGTATAATGTTTTTTGAGCTCTTGGTTTATGGGTCTATCCTTCATTCAGGTTCCTTTGAGCTCCGATTCCTTCGTTTGATCGAACTCATAAATCATAGATCCTTTTGTTTCCTGCCTTGGCTTGACCTAGTTGCTGTCCTGCTTTGATATTGCTCTATTTTTTTTCTATCTTTTTTTGTCATACATCTCCTTTACAACTAGGTGTTTTTTACCTTACTCATGAATTATATAACTAGTTGTATTTTACCTTGCTCCTGAATTATATAACTTCTCTTATTAGTCCCTGCCTGGGACTCTTAGCGATCGATTGTGCGTTGATCGCGTATTAATGTCTTGTTTGACCAAAAAATATCGCTGTGCATCACAACTTTAACCAAAGTTTTCATAGTAGAAAATAATATAAAATTTATTATGTAATTTTTGATTGGACAACAAAGTTGGGGGTCTTATTGCGGGCTTCGCAGCTTTCAAGACATTATGTTCGGGGTAAAAATAAGATATCCAAAGTTTTCGGAGATGAAAAGTTTTTGTTATCCAAAATTTCCTCATATTGCCGAGCTTTTCCAAAACAACCTTTTCGAAATATGAGAGGTTAAAAATATTAGACATTATGTTCGGCGTAAAAATAAGATATCCAAAGTTTTCGGAGATGAAAAGTTTTTGTTATCCAAAATTTCCTCATATTGCCGAGCTTTTCCAAAACAACCTTTTCGAAGTATGAGAGGTTAAAAATATTAGACAAGCAGTAATATATATTTGTGATAAATAATTTTTTTTCCAAAAACATTAAAAGATATATATATATATATATATATTACAAATAATCAGGAAAATAAAAATTAGTCATCTAACTTTAATATTATAAACATGTAAAAAGTTAAAAAAAAATAATAATCTAACCTTATCATAGTTATCAATGTAAAAAGCTAAAAACTAACCTAAGCTTATCATAATTACATCACGGCATCCTAAACATTTCCAATTTCTCACCCAAAAAAATTATAATAAAATTAGCTCTAATAACTTTTTCAGTTATCCGAAACTCATTTTTCCAATTATAACTCATAAAATCCTACATTTCAAATTTTTTTAACAAATATATCTCATAAAAACTATTTTTTTTTGGGGTGTATGTTTCCACTAATTTTCTGTTATTAATTTTTTGTTATTTTCTGTTACTTTTGTCTTTTTTTTACTGTTACCAAATTATTAGTAAGAACTCATATTTTACAAATATTTGATATTACTTTTTAGAATAAAATAAAACAAAAGTCACTAAACACTATTTAAATGATTCTAAAATTCTCTGAAATCTAATTAAATATAAATTACTTGATAAGAAAAACATAATAATAGGATGTTTATTGAAAAAGTTTTTGGCATATCAAAATTTATTTCTCCAGGCATTTCTCCGTGTCTTGCATGCAGTGTCGTGCATCCTGCAAGTGCCAGCTGTTTGCATATGCAAAGGCGTGCACAATGGTCTACAAATGCTTTGTTCGGAGTCGGGAGTATGTTCAGAGCAGAGAGTGTCGAGCAGCTAATTCTCCGGAGTAAGTTCAGAGCAAAGAGTGTGGAGCAGCTAGTTTGAGGAGCAGAGGAGCAGAGAACGCCGAGCAGAGGTTCACCTTTACAACTTGTAAGTTCCATTTTACAATGACTTAATATTAGTTCCATCTTACAATGACTTAATATTACTTTCCACGATTACAGCACTTCCACCATTACAATAGTTGTTTTTGTTCATGCCATTTCTTCGTCAAGTCGAAGTTCAGCCACTCGTCTTCCATAGTCAGTTCCTTAAGTTGAATATATTAGTTCCATTTCCATTTTAATTTTGGGATTTTTAGATAGTGTTTAAGGGCTTTTTTAATTGCGAAAAACTCTATTTGTTAGGATCACCCATAACTCACGTTCGCGGAATTTACAGCAATAGGCTCTTACAGTGACTTATATATTGTGTTTCGTACCTTTATTAGAACATCTTTTTATCATAGAACCCAACACAAGGGAAGGCGGGGTCACAAGTTGAGATCTTCCCTATGATATGTTGTTTTGCAGGTTCTTTGTAGTGGCGAATGCAATTGCCTGTGGGTACACACTGTTTTCATTCATCTTCTCTGTAACCGACAAATTTTCCTCCTCTACACTGTCAGCCTTTCTTCTCTTTGTCACTGATTTGGTAATGCCTTTTTCTTCTTCTTTGCTATGAAGGTGTGAAATATGCGTTATAAATGTTGTTCAAATCTCGAATTGAATTTCATAATTGTATGCAGGTGATGGTGGCATTGGTATTGGCGGGATCTCTGTAGCGGCTGCCATTGCTTATGTGGGGTACAAAGGAAATTCTCATACTCATTGGGGAAAACTCTGCGGTATATATGATCGCTTCTGCCACTCCATTAAAATTCAATATGATGTAAGATATATCAGGGTTGTTATACATGAATATCAAGTGGGAGACGGTAGCAAAATAGGCAACGAGAAGCAAAGTAGAAATAATAAGGGTGATAATTGAGAAGCTCATTCTATACAACCCAATCTAGCAGACAGAAGATAAACAAAGAAGTGAGTTTATGAGCGAAAATAGAGATTCATTTCTATATATCTGCTTAAATAATTTGTTATAAAAGGTTGTTGATTCAGGATCTGTTAGATTTTTTTTTTTAATTATTTGAATATTCATAGTGGTATTTGAAACGTGGAGAATGTTAGCAAACGTGACGTCAGAGCACTAGTGTTTTAGAATATAAAATCGCATGGTGTGTTTTAGAATATAAATTCGCGTGTAGCGCATGAAGCTTTCTCATCAAATAGCTAATGACTTTCGTTCCAAACGATGGTTCTGCCTGGCGCAACATTTGTTTATTTGTGTTAATTCTTTTATTATAAATTATGACAGTATATAAATTTAGTTGCTAAATAAAGTTAAGAAAATTACATTTTTTAAATTAATATTATTAATTATAAAAGCAATAGTTAGATATTTACATTTAAAGGAACTTGTTAGAAAATTTTTAATAGTAGAGATTATTCATAATTTTATTATATTTATTTTATAAATAAAATTATTTAAAATATTATTCGTAAATATTATATTTTATTAATATTATTTTTAATTTATAAATAAGCTTCTTAAAATATTATGAGTCAATATCATACTTTATTAATATTAGGTGAGAAAAAATTATGATTCATTTCACATTTAATATATTGTAGATAAATGTCCTAACATATGACTAATATTAGCAAGGAACTAATATTTCGATATTTATGGTTCTTACGCCGTATTTTACTATTTATAGTTCCTTATCTCTTTATTACTATTTAAAATTTTCCTATATTATGATTTACTTTGTTTAACATAATTATCATAAATATACTCTTAACATTTTCTTTTTTTTTTTTACATAAATCATATTTTATAACAATCTCTTAATTCTTTATCTTTATTCATTTTTTACAATATTATAAATTTATTTAATATATTTAAAATTATTAAATACACTCTTAACTACTTTATAAATATATAATATATTTATTGCAATTCTTAACCCTATCCTTTATAAATCTATTAAAATGTTGTTATTATAATTAGTTTATTTAATATAATGAAAACCTTTAACAACTATTTTATAATTAAACTGAAAAGTAAAAAACTTTTAAATTACAATTTAACTCTTTATTATTTATCTATAATTATAATTATTGATAATTAATTAAAATTTAAAAAATTATATTTTATTTTTGTATATACATTAAAATATTTGAAAAATAATTTTATATTAAATTATTTATCAAATAAATTATATATATATATATATATATATATATATATATATATATATATATATATATAATTTATAGTTAAAAATTTATTTAAATAAAAATAATAAAGAAAAATATAATAAATTTATTAATTTTTAATTAATGAAAGTAAACTATTCCTATATACTTATTTGAATATACTTACAATATTTTTTTACTTGTAACATTTCACATAAGGAAATATTATAACAATAAAATCACATTCGTGAATGTTAGTTTTTTTATTATCATAAAACCATTTATTTTTATGTCTTTCATTATGAACATCCAATTCAACATCTTATATCATGTATTCCAGAATGAACGAGTTATGAATAACAAGTTCAACGTCTTATATCATGTATTTCAGAATGAACGAATTATGAATAACAACTTCAGTGTCTTATATAATGTATTTGAGAATGAACAATTAATTCAGTAATTACATCGTGTATTTCATAATGGCCAACAAAGTTCAATGTCTTATATAGTGTATTGTATTTCAGAATGAACAATTAATTCAATAACTATATTGGATTTCCCATTCATAGTTATACCACCACTGCTTTGCCAACAATAGACAAGACATATTTATTAAAAATAAAAAAAATTACTTCCCTTATGATTTCAACATTGTACTCTGACCAATACAATTCGTTTAAAAACAAATCTGCAAAAATATTTTGAAAACAATTTCGACCTACATCTTTTTATTTCAAAATAAAAAATTACTCTTACAATTTCAGTATTGTACTATGAGTAATACAAATCATTTAAAAATAATTTCGAAAAAATTTCGGCGGGTATGCCATCTGCAATGTAGACCTTCTAGCAGACCCCGGCAAGGACTACCGATTGCATGCAGCACTTGTTTTAATGAAAAAACCCTACTTTTTTTCTTTTGAAAAAAAGAGAGTGTAACTTACACCATAAAGTTTGTTGATAAATGGTTTCCCACCCACTCTTTGTGATTACCGATGAATCACATTATGTCGAAATTTAAAATTTATGGTGATATCCTTGGTTCCTTGTATTCCACCTATTATGTTATGAATGGAGTACTCGGAGGTGAACGTAATTTTAAATGGATATTTAAAGATTCCGATGTGCCTATATTAAATTCCTTTATTGTCATGCCAACCAGCGTTGTAATTAAAGCTATTAATTAACCATATATTTTTAATATTCTTATTGGAGTTTGATGTTCTTATTGGTGCTTAATGAGTTAGATAATTTATTGTTTAAATATGTTTTTTTAATTATTAATTATCTTTTTAATAAATTACATATAGATACATTATTCAGTTTTGAAATTCCAACTTTTCTGCAAATTCAAATATAATTAAAATTCTTAATTAGCCATTTTAATATATTTTTTTTCAAAAAAATATTTACAATTATAATTTTTTTTATTATAATTAATAATATAATAATATTACTATTGCATATAAATTTTATTAATAGCTTTTTATTTTCTTAATCTCATTATTTATCATTCATCTCAATTATTATGATTTCAAGTTTATGCTATATATATTTTTTATTCTCATTGCACTAATGCATGTATCTATTTCAATTTGTGGATGTGGGTTTCTAGATTTTTTATTATCTTTTACAAGTAAATGGACAAAATTTCATCTCATCGAAATATTTTTCATCATATAAAGCATTGAATGGCTGTGATTTCACTAACCCACTTCATCTTGCGCGTTACAAAACATGTTAATAAATGTTTTAATAATATATTTGAAATAACAGTCTATGTGTTTCATTGCACACGACTGTCATTTACTTGTCCTCATGCATGGAGTGTTGTATTGACAAACATGATCGCTTCTTGCCTCCACAAGGTGGCCATGTTAGGAATTTAATTTAATTCATTGGTTGTTTTACATTACAAGTTCATGGCAGTGGGTTTGATTGCACCAGCTGGATGGCGAAGTGGAGTTATGGACATTAATGTTTCCTGTGAACCCAGGAGAAATGAAACACAAGTGATTTGATGTTGGAGGGCTCAATTATGACATTCAACCAATGTGTTTCAAACAGATGCCTCCAATGCAAATTGATAGGCTTGTAATGATGAGAGGGATGAATAGTTATTGATTTCATGCCGAGAAAGAAAAATTAAGGTAAATCGACTCCATTCTTTGCTTGTAATTTCAAAGCCAGTGCAATTTCTTCATTAACTACTATAATGGGAGGTTGTTCCAAATTTCCACTGCGCAACGACAACCGATGTCGATTTCGAAGACAATCATGAAGAGGATTTCAACGCCATAATCTTTGTGACCGCTTACATGAGTACAGTACTGCGTTGGCTCAAGGTATGCCTACACAGTGAATTTGTGCTTTCGAATGGTGTTTTTATGAGGAGATCCCCAATTTTGAAATTTGCCACTTAATTTGCAATATGGTGGAGAGCTTTCCTCAGAAGACGAGTTTCCAAGGAACTCGTCTCTGGACAACTAGAAGGGAAGGGGTAATATGTATGCTGCTGACCTGGGTAGAGAAGGTCTGGGATCTTTTGTGGATGCTCGACTAATCACCTGAGACATTAGCACTTGAACTGGGAAAAAAAGGGGATTGATATATAGTGAGAAAATTACATCTATCACGATACATTTAATGTCATTATTTTAAATATTTTTAAATTTTGTTGGTGCATATTTATGGTTTGAAAACCAAATTTATTCATGAATTATTAATGTTGAATGAGTGTGACACTGAGGTGCAACCCTATGTAGACCATATCCCAAAAAAATCCTAATGCTCAAAGGCACGGATCATAACACACAATTGGGATTTTATATCTCAATGGGTGGAGCTTGCATTAGTTGGAGTTGTGGAGATTACTATTCCTAGTTAGTTTATCTATCTATCTTGATATTTGATTTTTTAACTCCAAAAAAATATATGAGCTATGGTAACATGAAATTGAATGGTATGATGAATGTGATTAAATTTAGATTATAAGTAGATTGATGATGATGATGATGATTATTAAATGCTACTAAGATCAATGCATCTTATCGGACCTCAAGAAAAGAAAAAGAATTTAATTATGATTCCTCAAAATCTTGTTTCTATGATCAAAGAGAAGGGAAATAAATGCTCCAAGATCACTATAGTTGTGTTGGCTTAATAAGTCAAGAAGATTGGAAGTGTGACAGATGTTAGGGAATTGAGAGTGGATGTGACTAAGAGTGATACAATCTAACAAGAAATAATATAGATTGAGTTAGATTATTAGAAGAAAAACCTACAGAGAATATAACTAGGTTAAGTCTTAAAAATACAGATTAATCAAAAGTAGATAGATTAAATTAATAAAAAAGATTATGCAATAAATTAAAAGACTTAATAAACAAATTAATTAACTAAAAAACAATCTAAACCTTTTATTAATTAATTAACTTATTAAAATTTAATTATATAGTTTTCCAAATTTAATTTAATTTTTATTATTATAAAATTTGACATTTTAAAAATATTTGGAAAATCATGAAAATGTTTAAATAATGGTTAATAATTAATTTTAATAAAAATAAATTAAAAAATATTATTACAATCAATAATATTATTTTTTATAAAAAATCAAATTAAAAGCAACATATTATTCATATTTAATGTAAACTATATTTATTACAATAATTATTATAAGATATAAAATATATTTTATATATAATAATCTTTTCTTTTAAACTAAATGCGATATATTTCATTTTATTCCATATGTTTGTGATTTTTTGTTAAATTATGTTCTTATACTCCACACTTTTTTATATCATCAATATATAAATTGATACATAATAAGTGGAAATACATAATTAAGTTTATAAATAATCTATTTATAATATGTATGAATATATTTTTAATTATTTTATTATTTATAATGATAATGTATGCATTTTTTTAAGGAATTGTAGATTAAATTTAAGTAGATAAGTATTTTTTAGTTATATTAAAAAACATGATGTGAAATTCTGTACTTCGTTTTTCTAAATATTTATTAAAAATCAACAATTTAAAAGTAAAAAGGAGTGGTGGTTGAAAAAAGGGTGGTGGTTGTGGTTAAATGGTAATATTGTTTATAATTTTTTATTGCGATTTAAATGAAATAAGGTTTTTTAATCGTATAATGAAAATTTAAATCAAAATCAAATTAAAAATAAAACATTATAATTAGTACAATAATTATTATAAGATATAAAAAAATAATTTACTTAGATATTTACCATTATAATAATTTATTTTTCAAACTAAAATACAATATATTTTATTTTATCTATTACAATAATTATTATAAAATATAAAAAATAATTAATTTTTTTCAAACTAAAATGCAATATATTTTATTTTATCTAATTTGTTTGTGCTTTGTTGTTAGATTAATGTGTTATGCTCACACATTTTATAACATAAATATATAAATTGATGCATAGTAAGTGAGTGAATGACAATGGATAGTTAGGCTTACAAACAATACATTTATAAGGTATATGAATATATATTTATTTTAATAATTTTTATTATTTAGGATAATATTTTTATTTTTTATTTTTTTCGATCATCAAATGTTGTTTAAAGAATAGTGGATTAGATATAAATGGTTAAATATTTAAAGTTTTCAGAAATTAAATATTTAAAGTTATATTGATCTGCATGGTCTCTTTTTTCGAAATTTTTGTTTAGAATTAACCATCAAAAATATTAAATGAAATCATTTTACTAAAATCATTGCACATAATATTTAGAATATAAGTATATTCCTAAATGTAGATATCTCATGTTTGATATCATAAACAATTGTTGGTTTTTTTTTCACGATCCAAACGTTTTAAGCCAAAATCATGAAAAATAATTTGAAAGGTATCATTCTAGTAAATTACACCATGTTGTTTGTTTTTTATATTTAGTGAATACGTCTAAGTATCCTTGAGACATGTACAATAATAGATTTATTAAAAACGAGAGCTAAAATCTAGTATTGGCATGAATGCATGCAAGTTGGTCCCATTACATAAAATTTGCGTGAGTTTTTTTTGTATGTTTTTTATTAAAAAACAACATAAATTATATGTATCTAATAATTAAATCTTAAAATATTGAATCACAATTTATCAAATATCTAGAATATTTTAGAGTTTACAATTCCCATAAAGATGGTCATCCCAAAAAGTGTCCAACAAAATCTATTTCATATAGGCAAGTTATAAATCAAAATCTATTTCATATATGCAAGTTATAAATCTATTGAAAATGAACAAAGTTGATGAATAAAAAGAATATTATATTGATTGTGAAAATGATTTCACCAAAATTACATAGAGAATTATTTGTCGACACATTTCGAACCAACTAGTGTGCTTCATCGTCAGGACAAGTTGAGGAACAATTCTGAGTGATCAGTTAAATAGTGCATGCAGGTCCTTCAATGGCTATATGAACGGGCAACGGTTAAAAAGACCCTTAACGTCTAGATTAAACCCTTAACGTCTAGATTAGACCCTTAACGTGGAGTTCCTTGAAATGTAGTGACATGAGGGTTACTTAATTTCAATACATGAGATTTCTCCCTCTTATAAATGATCCAAATAGAATACTAGGGTTATGATATTGATTTAGGTTTTTTAATATTGGGATTAATATTAGGGTTTTAATATTGTAATAAACATTATGACAATGTGACAATGAATGTTGTAATGTTATATTACATTGTAATTTATTCAATATTGTATTGCGACATTATAAAGTTATAGTTTATAATATTGGGTTTTAATATAAAAGTTTAATATTGGGTTTATTATATTAGAGTATAATACTGGGGTTTATAATATTGAGTTTAATGTTAGGATTTAATATTGGATTTATGATATTGATGTAATATTAGGGTTTATAATATTGGGAGTATAATATTGTTTTTAATATTATGGTTTAATAATTAGTTTACAATGTTGTGTTTAATTTCATCGTTTAATATGCAGGTTTATAATATTGGGTTTAATGTTAGGGTTTATAATAAAATTCTTTGAATATTAGGGTTTTTCAATATTATGGTTTAATATTGTGGCACTAGAATGATACATAAATATATCCAATGTCGCATGTGACAAGCATTATTGTAATGGGTCAAAGCATGGAAATAGGTTACACTTTTTAATCGGGAGGACATGTTTAGGTGAAAAAATATGGCTCGATCGAGCATTTTAAGCGCTTGATCAAGCTCCTCGAGCACTTAATAAATAGATCGATCGAGGGTTTAAAACAAAACCTCGATCGAGCATTAAGGTTCGATCGATATCTAATGCTTGATTGAGATTTAGAGCTCGATCAAGCCCTTATTTTCTATTAAAATGCACGATCACAGTTTGCGTGTGTCATCTTCATATACCACAGGATAAACAAGAGCTCGATCGAGGTATTGGAGCTCAATCGAACGATTGGACCATGGACTGACCCAACCAACTTCGCCAACAACCCCACCAATGTCTCAGAGGCTCAAGCCAAGGTAGTTTTCGTATCATTTTTCTCTTTTTTATTTAATTTTTCTTGCAAAATTAAATAAATTAATTTGAAAAAAAAAAAAAAAACTTACCATAGAACAACCATGAAAACCACCATGAAAACAAAAAAAACACCCAAAAAACCCCTTCAAAACAAGTAAAAACAACTTAGAAACCCACTAAAACAACCCTTGAGAAAAAAACAACCTAGAAAACCACAAAACCACCAAGAAAACGCTTCAAAAGCACCAAAAGGACTATAATTTAGTTTTAAAGTTTTTTCTTACTTGCAATTTGGTAGTATGTTTATTATGAATATTTTCTTATTTTGAATGGTAAAACAATATTTTTCAATTATTTTAGGTTTTAAAGTTTTTTTTGTTAAGAATTTAGTGAAATAAATTTTCAATTTTTATTTTTTATTATTTTAAATGCATTTTAAATTTCGAACAAATTTGACCAAAAAATCTCAAACAGAAAACAACCCAACTATAACCAATAAATAAATAAATTAGGAGCTTGAGATTGACATGACGAATATGGTTTCTCATGGTGAACCTTTTATTTATCAAATAAGAAATCTTATTTTATTTTATTTTATTATATTATTACAAATTTAAATTAATCCATTTATTTAATAAGATTTTTTTTTTTTTTTTTTTTTTTTTTTTTTATAATTTAAATTAATTTATATTTTAAATATTTTTTAAATAATAAATATAGTACGATTAGTTTTAAAAAATTCATTACTTAAATAAAATATTAATTCTTAAAATTAAAATCTGGAAAAGAAAATTTTGTTATTTAATTAAATTTTATTAACTATATCCCCTAATTGGGGTGCGAGCCAGCTAGGGATCTGCATGGGGATCGTAAACATGTTCAATCAAATTAATGTAAGGGCTAGTCGGCGACCTCTTCCACGCTCTCACACAAACCATCACCTTAATGTAATGAAAGTTCGCAGCTCACAACACATCCACGACGCGAGGTTTGGCAACACCTTAAATCTCCAGGTGGTGGGAGTCAGGGAATACATGCAAACATCTGTCCGAAATTCAAGTTGGTGTTGCAGGTATCTTAAGAGGTCTTAGACAACAGTGTTCTGGCTCGTGGAGCCTGCAGCATAGGGAGGAAACTCTGTTGTGGTTGGTCTTAGCACACAGATGGTGCAATTGGTCTGGTATGTTCTTATGCTTATCCTATTCCCTGGGTTGGGGGTTGACATTAGTTATGCGCCTTGCGTTTGTAGGGGAAAAGGAACAATGGTGAATTGGAAAGTTTCCGTGATAGCAAGTACTAGCCTTCTAGACTATGTTATGTCGATCTCTGTCTTTTATGGAACTATGCTATCTAGTATGGGAATGTTTCGTGGGACCTGGGTATTAATTATTCTGTTTACTATGCATGTTGAATGTGAGATCCATAATTATGAGTTTAAGTTTAAATGGAAAGCCATGAGGAAAGAAAGGTTAAAGGCATCTGGGCTAGGCCGGGTTTGTGGACTCTGAGCTAGGGAGTGTGGCGGGGTTGCTGTTAACAATTTGAAGGTGCCTCACACTCTGGACTGGTTCATGTTTTCCTCTTAGTATTGGTTCGGGTTGTCGATTCATGGTGTGGTGCAATGCAGAATGATGATGCTTATGTCTTCAGTGCTTCTCTTAAGTCTAAGTATAACTTTGATTATCTATTTCTTTCATGTCCTGATGTTAATCTAGGTCTGCCTAAGTCGCTTCTCCCTTTGACCTCTGCACAGTGTGTTGGGTCTCAAGCATGGGTAGGTTCGAGTAAGTCGGTGAGGAGTGGTATGACATCGTCCATCATGGAAAAGACCCCTCTTGTTGTTGGTGCCTCTCGGCATGGAGGTCGTGGCTGTAAAAATCAAGGTGGTAAGGGTAAAGAAAGAGGCTCGACTTCTAACAATCCCACATGCCAATGCAACAGAAAACCAAATGAACAGATCCTACAAAACACTGTCTAAGCCTATTACGAGGGGACTCGAGCCAAGGTGAAGCAACTAATCTCAACTTGGGAGGCAGAAGTAAACCAGAAGGTTGAGATAGAGATTCCGACGAAGGATTGGAGCGGTTTGATCCCTGACCTTGGTCATACCTGTGGTCGCCTCACTCTGTATAAACAATCTGTTCAGCTTTTCTGGCTCATGAAAAGCATTGTTTCCAAAGCTATGACTTCCTCCCTCACAATTTCTGTGAATACAAATCTTGGTCTCAATGAGATTCAGAAAGAACTTTAGTTGATTCAACTCCCGCTATAGCACCAAAACGCTTGCCTAGGTTGCATTGAGTGCCATATTTCTTGTTTTCCTCAATTAGAACTCCCAGGCTCAAGTGCAAAAGATCTTACTCTGGTGGAAGCATCAGATGACTAGATGATGGAGGGTTCCTATCTGTTATCATTTTTTATTATGTTTTGATGTATATGTCGAGTAGCATTTCTATTTATAGTTTTATGGTTAGTAGATGGTTTCCAGACTATAAGTCCTATAAGGCTTTGGTAGACATACTCAGACTATTTATGTTTTGGATGATATATAATGTGGTTCGGTGGCCAACAGACATGGTTTCCCACTGGGCAGGTTGAGGCCGCTTCTTATGATTGTAACCTGCTTGATTATATCTATATCTATATATATATATATATAACATCATGTGACTATATAACAAAACATAGCTTAGTTATATATAATAGTTAACTATAACATAACATAACATAAAGTTATTTAACATATCTCTATCTATATATAAACTATCACATAACATAAAATAACATGTAACATAACTATGACTATAGTTCATAACATAATTATATAACTATATAATTATATAACCATATATATTTAAGTATTATAACTATAAAATTACATCGCTATATATTATAATTCTATATGTATTGTATATAACATAACTATTTAACATAACACACTCACACACATATATTATAACTATAACATAACATTTCATTTCATGTAACATAACTATAACTATAACTTATAACATAACTCTCTCTCTCTCTCTCTCTCTCTCTCTCTCTCTCTCTCTCTCTCGCTATATCTATATATATATATATATATATATATATATAACTATTAGACTATAACATACATAGCTATATATTATAGTTCTATATATATTGTTTATATATATATATATATATATATATATATATATATATATATATATATATATATATATATATATATATAAGGAATATGACTATAAATAATTATAAATTATTTATAACATAACATTATACCTATAACATTCCCCAATGGGGGTGTTAGGCTACGAGAGCCACCCGTCACGTGACGGATGACACCTGGTCCTTGGTTAAAGCAAGGGAGGGTAAGAAATCAGCCCCTCCACCACGCGGTAGTAATTGTTCCTGGGTTTGCTTGTGTGAAAAGCTCTCCCTCGTTTATGTGCTTGTGTAAATTTTCTAGATGTTCTCTAGTCCACTGAGAATCATGCACTCCTCTGTGCCCCTATCTCTCCTAGTCATTGGGCTAGGGTGGTGGTCATCTGCCTTTTTCTCCTCTTATGGGCCTAACTTGGTATTCTCTATTTCCTTCTTGCAATTTGAAAAACATTCCCTTGTTGTCCTAAACTGGAGGGCGTGTCGTCTGCGACTTTGGTTGGTTTCAGGTTTAGTCACTTTGCATTCTATGGGTTTCTCTCCTTTTTCTTTTGGTGGGTTCTTCTTGGGTTGTATGTGTTTGGTGTTCGTCACTAGTTTAATTGGTTTTGGGTCTTCTAGTGGTGTTGTTTCCCTTTAGGTCGTGGAATTGGATCATGGGTGGTGCTCATCTCCGAGCGTTTTTGTCTCTTGTTTCTTCCCATTTGGAGTCACTAGTTTCAGACCTCCATTCAGCATTTCTTCATAGATTTGGCATCGGTTTGGATTCTAGGAGCTTGCATTTCAACTTTATTTTATGTGTTGTTTTCTATTCACCTTCTAGCCTTTTCCATTATGGATTTATTCGCTTGTTCTGGTCCGGTTCAGTTCTAGTCTGGTGGTGATTTCCAGTGGAGGGAATTACTGTGTTGGATTCTCTTTCCCTCTTAGTCTGTGGAGGGGTCTTCCTGGCCTTTGGTGGAAGGTGGTTTCTCCTTAGGGCTCTCAATTATTTCATGTCTACTGTTGGGTTCATTCCGATGGCCTTTGATTCGGTTTGGATATTTACTCTAGGGCCTTGACTTCCTTCTATATTTCATCATAAAGCCTAGCCCTTGATCTTCATGTGTCTTGGTGTGGGAAAAGATGGAAGGTTCACCTGATCTTGTAGGTTCTCAGGGTGGCGTAGCATATGTGCATGGTGAAAGCTTCAGGCGGGGCGTGGGCATAATGCATGGTGTTGGGCATGGGGGTTGCGGAAACTGTGGGGGGCATAGGTCCTTGATCGTCTCCATGACGGGAAGTGGCAGCAACATGTTAATTCAGTGTGGTCCATGCGCTAGTGGAGGTGGAAGAGGACAGGGTCGCAACCGTGTTATGGCCTCTCGGGGTCGATGCAGCAGTTAAGGACATGCAAGGTCAACAAATCACGCTCCTTCTAGGTGTCCCGGGACTTCCATAGTGGTACAGGAGCTAGTTCAATCTGTCATTGCTTGGTTAGAAGCTCTCGATAGAGCCCAAATGGAGGAGCATGAGGTCGGCATGGCTAAAATTGAACAACTCCAATACTTCTAGTGACATGTTCATGAAAGTGTGGTGGTTTTCTAGTGCGGGAAAAATCTCCTAATGAAGAAAGTTGAAAAACTAGAAACTTGTCTTGCTCACTTTGAGCGCCATGTCAATTGTTTGTATCACCCTCCTCCTCCAGGTATATGGCCATATAATTGTGCTACAATTACCTCTGACGACTGATTATGATCATTGGTGTTTTTCTTGTTCTTCTAGTTTTCTGGTATGTTAGGCCTCTAAGGCTACGGACATTTCAACTTGCCATTTTGCATTTTGTATGTTGTATGGTTATCACATTGGTCAAAAAAACCTGGTCAGAGTGAGACCACATACATTTTGACATCTCTGTATATTTTCTTTGATTAATAAAAACTTTTTGACTTACAAAAAAATAGTATAACTTTAACCTAACACAACATAGCATAACAATATTATAATTAATATTACTATTGCATATAAATTTTATTAATATCTTTTCATCTTCTTAAATCTCATTATCTACCATTCATCCCAATTATTATGATTTCGAGTCTATTTTATAAATAACTCTTATTCTCATTACACGGATAAGTGTACTTAATTCAACTTGTGATGTAGGCTTCTAAATTTTTAATTTTTTTAAAGTAAATGGCCATGATTCCATCTCATCAGAATATTCTTCATTGTATAAAGCATTAAATGGTTGTGATTTCACTGACCTCCTTCATCATGCTTGTTGCAAAATAGGTTAATAAATATTTTAATAATATATTTGAAATGAAAATCTATGTGTTTCATTCCACACAACCGTAATTTACCCATACAAATTGGGTCACCTCTCACCTCCAGAAGGTGGCCACATTAGGAATTTAATTTAAGTCATTGGTTGTTTTACGTTACAAGTTCATGGTGGTCGGTTCAATTGTGCTGGTTGGCCAACAAAGTGGAGTTCTGGACATCAATGATGCATGTGAAGCCATCCATCAGCAATGGGTGAAATGAAACACGTGTGAGTTGATGTTGGAGGGGTCAATTATGACGTTCAACCAATGTGCTTCAATCATATTCCTTCAATTCAAATTGACAGGCTTACAGCGATGAGAGGGATGAATAGTTATCCATTTCATGTCGACCTAGAAAAATTAAAGTAAATTCAAATCCAATGTAAGTTATTCATGAAGTACTATAACTATAGGTTGTCCCAAATTTCACTACACGACCAAGATAATTGTGAAGATGATTTCAACGCCATAATCTTTGTGAATGGTTACGTGAGTACAATATTGTGTTGCCTCAAGGTATGTTAAATAATCTTTAATAATTAATTTTAACAAAAAGTAAATGAATATATATATATATCTATATATATATTTTTTCCAAGGAAAAATCATAAATTTCATTAGATAATAATGAAAGTTACATATTATAGATACTAAAAGGCATATCAAAAATAGATAAGGACACTACAAAACTGAGAGTGTTTATACTAGACCAGTGTTACTTGGGAGCAGGGAGTGGGAGCGAAAATGGGAGCGGGAGCGACATTTTCAGAAGCTCCCGGTTTGGGAGCGAATCCCAAAGCGTTTATATATATATATATATATATATATATATATATATATATATATATATATATATATATATATATTTATTTGATACATATATGTCGACAAAAACATGTAGAATAACGAATTAGATATTAAAAACATAAAAAAAACATAGATTGAACCATATAACAACAATCATCTAGAAGTTATAATCTTCATCAACCATGTCTACAAGTTAGTAACATAGTAACATACAATATATTGAGTCTCATGACTCATCAATCTTAAAGTTTGAAGCTTTCAAAATTCAATATATAACATTTATCATCATTGATCACCAAAGTTGTACTTGTAAGCTAAGTGTAACCATTACAACAAATAATATCTAACATGAAATGAAATGTTATAAAATGATATGAAATGAAACAACTTTCAACTTTCATGAAGCATCATATTCATAATTCATTACTAATGAGTTATAATTGCCAACTTCAAACTTAAATTGTCATATATTGTTTTAAAAAATATCATAATAAATATGAAAGAGTCAATAGTTATAAAAACTACTAGAAACTAGAAAAGAGAAGTAAATCTATTATCTATTTTTTATGCTTGGGCCTCTTGCCACCATGGGAAATGTCAAATTTTTTAGTCTTGTCGGAAAATCAGGATCTTTGTCATTAATATCACCCTCTAAGCATTAATATCCAGAGGTATCTTGTCATTACCTCTGTATTTGTATATGGATCTTTGTCATTAATATCACCCTCTAAGCATTAACATAAGATAGAAAAAGCATAGCATGTCAAGTCAAGATTTTGTTTGAGTGATGCGTACATTTTTAAGAGGGTCATGATAGAGGAGTTCGACAACCAATGTCACTAACATCAAGGTACATAGAGGGATTGGTGCTCTTGATTAAATACAAGTTCCATACCCTAATACATGACAAAATTCAATGGAAACATTACAATTCCCCAATCCTGAAATCCTGAAAAACTGATAAGTCTGCTAGATTTTGAATGAAATCTAAAATTCTTCTTTCTCCATATGAAATCCAATGACGCCGGAACCACTCTCAAACATCCTGAGTCATTTCATGGTAATGTTAAAAATTTAAGTAAAAGGACGAAAATGAAGATTAAGGAGAATGTCACTTTTACTTTAAGCATTTAACATTACCATGAATAGCATATCAATACTATGGTCTAGACTTGATCATTAAGCTGGCCCACTCAAAAATTATTTGTTTCTTTTTAAAAAACTTGCATTTTGAACATTACTACAAAAAAAAAAATTGCAAAAAAGGCAAAACGCTCCCGAAAAGACAGGGAGAATTTTTTTTTTAGGGAGCGCGCTCTCGACCCGCTCTCGAGTCGCTCCCACCCGGAGTGCTGATTGGGAGCGGGATCGGGGGGGGGGGGGGGGGGGGAGGGGCACTCCCCCACAACACTGTACCAGACACATATATCATTTTTAAACACTAAGACAAAAAACTGTCCAAAGATACTACTGCTGGAGACTTGAGAGAGGTCATAAGCAAAAACTATTGATAAACATATAGTTGCCGGTTGAGTGTCTGATAATCTAAAAAGACAACACAAAATTGATAAAAATATGTTGTTCAGAACCCATAAGAGCATAACAAAAAATGTCATCTGAAAGGGAAAACAAAATTGTTAATCATTCTGAGTAAGTCCCTCTATGAAGGGACGAAGGTCAGAGAATGATAAATCCCCATTTATCTTCTCCCAAACCTGCCATGAACCCCAAGCCTGTTACACACCTTCCTTGGAAAGAGCATTGAAAATGAAATTTCACTCCCTCTAGATATGATGGCAAGAAATAAAATTAAAATTTCGGTTGATCAAAAGGGCTTCATTGTAAATAGGCCTGAGAGAGAATACATGACAACTTGATGCTTCATTAAACTAGTTTATAATCACATGAGAGTCTCCAAAAACTTATAGTTGTTGGCAACCCTTTTGAAGAGTGAAAAGGAGAAGAAGCTTGAGACCATGTAACTTAACAAAATTGTTTGATCTACGGCCCATACCATTCTTGAGACTGAAAGAGTGGTTTTAAGATAGATAGAGAATTTCTCCACCACCACACAACCCCTCTCTATTAGAGGAACCATCGAAACAAGCCCACAAAAAAGGTTTGTCAATTTTCTCTTCTCTAATGACACGAGGTCTAGAGGATTCCTCTTCCTCTGGAATTGATTTGGAAAAAGAAATAACTTGACCCACGAGGCGATCCACATAGGGCACCTTGTCCTGAAAGATAATATCATTTCCACCCAACCAAATGCCCCAATTGATCAGAAGAGGAAAATTTCTCATTTTATGACTAGGAACTAATCACCACTAATAAGATCATACCTCTTTAAAGGAGACCCTGCCATTGAATGGACAAGGAGAGAATTGATTTTACAGACAGCCAAATATGATTTGGAAAATAAAAAAACATAAATAAATTGTCAACCGACTCTTTAGAAGCTCTACAAAAAGAGAAATAAGAGGGACCAACAAAACTACACTTCTTCAAGTTTTCCCCTCTCTAGACTTTGTTTTCCAAAAAACACCATTGGAACAATCAATTTTTTGTTGGACTTTTTAGCTTGCATAATGGCTTCCACCACCATTCCAAAAACCTTGGCTTCATATTTGCAAAAACACTAAGATAACAAATTAAAAAATATTATTAAAGTCAATAATATTTAATTTAAATCAAAAGAAAATTAAAAACAACATATTATTTATATTTAATCTACACTATTTACTACAATAATTATTATAAAATATAAATATAATTTATTTGAATATTGACTATTATTATAATAATTTTTAAATTTAAATACAATATATTTCATTTTATCTAATTTGTTTGTGTTTTGTTGTTAGATTATGTTTTTTTTTTTTTTTCAGAGAGAAAAGCTGAATAGATTATATTAAGATCATATAATTGTCAGTGATACATATGAGAGAAAAAGCTTTTGTGAAAATGTTCATAATCGACGTGCATGGGGAAAAGGAGATCCCCAAATGAGAAGTTCTGCATGTCTGCATGTCTGCTCCACATTTTTTAATAACATCAATATACAAATTAATGCATAATAAATGAATGAATAACAATAGATAATTAAATTGATAAATATTATATTTATAATATATATAAATATATTCTTATTTTTATTATTTGGGTAGTAATGTGTGTATTTTCTTTTTTCATATAATAAATTATTGTTTGATAAATAGTGGATTAAATTTAATTTGTTAAGTAATTTTTTTTTAGCTGTATTAACAAATATGATGAAGATAAATTCTATTTTTTTTCAAATATATTAACCATGAGAAAAATTAAATAATTTTTTTATATTAATTATCCAACACATAATATTTAAAATTAATCAATTAACTAACTAATTAATTATATATAATTAATTTTGATTAGTATTATATTTGAAAATTTACTCACGTATATTTTAACTAGTCTATTGCACAAACTTTAATATTGGTGGTAATTTTTTATTATCATATAATGAAAATGTAAATCAAATAAAAAAAATTATATTATTTATATTTAATATACTCTATATTTATTAGAATAATCATTATAAAATATAAAGGATAGTGTACTTAGATATTGGATATTGACTATATTTTAACTTAAATGCAATATATTTTATTTTATCCAATTTATTTGTGCTTTGTTGTTAGATTAATGTCTTATTCTCCACTCTTTTTATAACATGAATATGTAAATTGATACGCAAGCAAAAGAATGATGATTGACAATTAGGATTATATTCCAGACATTTATAATATATATAAATATATTTTTATTTTAATAATTTTTATTTATTTTATTATTTAGGATAATAATATATTTATTTTTATTGTATTTTTATCATATAATAAAAAAATAAATAAATTAAAAACACAAATATTATTTATATATTTATTATAATAATCTTTATAAAATATAAAGGATAATGTTTATAAAATATAAAGGATAATTTAATTATTTTATCCAATTTGTTTGTGCTTTGTTGTTAGATTAATGTCTTATTCTCCACACTTTTTATAACATAAATATATAAATCGATACGCAATAAGCAGTAAACGAAAGAATGATGATTGATAATTAAGATTATTATCTACATATTTATAATATATATATATATATATATATATATATATATATATATATATATATATATATATAATAATTAAATATTTTTAGTCATATTGACTAATATGATAATGAGAAATTATAGTTGATATATATATTTTTAAATATTAAATTAACAATTAAACAATTAAATAAAATTATTTTATTAACAATTTAAAAATTAAATGAAATTATTTTATTAAAAACATTACACCTAATATTTAAAATAGAGGTATATCTTTAGATGTAGACATCTCAGGTTTGATGTCATAAACAATTGTTGTTTCTTCATCATGATTTAAACGTTTTAAGCCGCAATCATGAAAAATATTTTGAAATGTGTCATTTTAGTAAATTACAACATTTTTTTAGTGAGTGTGTGTAAATATTTTGAGACATGTATAATAATAGAGTTATTAACAACATGAGAGCCAAAGTCTAGCGTTGACATGAATAGATGAGTGCATGTTGGTCCCATTACATAAAATTGAGTGGATTTTCTTTCCTTTTGATTAAAAAAACAATCTGAGGTGCATGTATTCTTGATAATTAGATCTCTAAATATTGAATCATAATAACATGTGTTGCTAAGAGGCATTTTATTTGATTTCACTCATGTTCATTTAATTTTTAGAATATTTTAGAGTTTACAATTAACATAAGGATGATTATCTCAAATCCAATAAAAACTATTTTATATATGCAAGTTACATATATATGTGCAAGTATTTTTGAGACATGTGCAATAATAGAGCTATTAACAACAGTAGAGTCAAAATCTAGCGTTGACATGAATGTGTGCATGTTGGTCCCATTACATAAAATTGCGTCGATTTTTTTTTGCTTTTGATTAAAAAAACAATATGAGGTGCATGCATTCTTGATAATTAGATCTCTAAATATTGAATCATAATAACATGGGTTGCTAAGAGGCATTTTATTTGATTTCACTCATGGTCATTAAATTTTAAGAATATTTTAGAGTTTACAATTAACATAAGGATGACTATTTCAAATCCAGTAAAAACTATTTTATATATGCAAGTTACAAATCTACTGAAAATGTCAATCATGAATGAATGTATTATATTCTTACCAAGACAATCAAATAATAAATATGTGGTGAAATGAATGTATTATATTCTTACCAAGACAATCAAATAATAAATATGTGGTGGAATTCCTTTCAATGTAGTAGCAAAAATGTTACTTAATTTCAATACATGGGATGTTTCTCTGCTATAAGTGATCCAAATAAAATATTATTAGGGTTTTATAATATTAAGGTTTATGATATCATTTTTATAGTATTAGGGTTTTAATATTGTGATAAACATTATGGAAATGTGACAATCAAGATGCAATGTTACATTATATTACAATTTATTAAATTTCACATTGCGACATTAGAAAATTAGAGTTTAATATGAGGGTTTATAATATTCGGTTTAATAGAAGAGTTTAATATTGGGTTCATTATATTAGAGTCTAATGTTGGGGTTTATAATATTGGGTTTAATGTTAGGGTTTAATATTAGGTGTAATATTAGGGTTTGTAATATTGATTTTAGTATAAGGGTTTAGTATTGGGTTTACAATATTGTGTTTATTACCAGGGTTTAATATGAGGGTTTATAATATTGGATTTAATGTTAGGGTTTATAATAAATTTCTTTTAATTTGGGTTTATAATATATGGTTTTATAATATTATGATTTAAAATAATTGGGTTCAATATTAATGTTTAATATTGTGACATTGGAATGGTATATAAATCTAACCAATGTTACATTGTGCCAAGCATTTTCGTAATATGAAAAAGAATGTGACAATTATTGTCGTAGCATTACATTACATTACTATTAATTGAACGCCACACTACGACATTACAATATTAGGGTTTAATATGATGATTTATAATATTTGGTTTAATATAATAATTTAATATTGGGTTAATAATATTAGAGCTTAATATTAGGGATTATAATATTGGGTTTAATGTTAGGGTTTCGTATTACGGTTTATAATATTGGAGTTTATATTAGGTTTATAATAAATTTGTTTTAATACTAGGGTTTTTTAATATTAAGGCTTATAATATTTGCTTTTATAATATTAGGGTTTAATGTATTGGTTTTAATATTGGGTTTATAATATTGGGCTTAATATTAGGGTCTTGGGTGTAATATTAGTGTTATAATATTAGGTTTAATATTTTATTTTTAATATTGGATTTTAATATTAGGGTTTATAATATTGTTTTTAAAATGTTAGGGTTTTTTTATATTTGGTTTAATATTAAGATGTTGGAGTGGTAATAAATTTATCCAATGTCGCAACGTGATAATCACTGTCACAATATGACAATTATTGTTGTAATGTTACATTACATTGCAATTTATTCAATGTAGAATTGTGACATTACAAAATCAAAGTTTAATACGAGGGTTTATAATCATGAGTTTAATATTGGGTTTATAATATGAGAGTTTAGTATTGCAGTTTATAATATTGGGTTTAATGTTAGGCTTTATAATGTTGGGTTTAATATTAGAGTTTATACTATTGGTTTTAATATTGGGTTTTTAATATTGGTTTCATAATGTAAGGATTATAATATTTAGTTTCATATTAGGGTTTAATATTGTGATGTTGGAATGATACATAAATCTATCCAATGTCGCTTTGTCACAAACATTGTCACAATGTGATAATTAATGTGACAATTATTATTGCAATGTAACATCACATTGAAATTTATTCAACATTGCATTGCCACATAACAAAATAAGGGTTTATAATAGTGGGCTTAACATACAAATTTAATATTGGGTTTATAATATTAGAGTTTAATATTACGATTTATAATATTTAATTTAATATTAGGGTTTATAATATTTTTTTTTTTAATATTAAGATTTATAATATCGAGTCTATACTATGTGGTTTTATAATATTAGGTTTTAATATTGGGTTTAATATTAGGGTTTATAATATTGTTTTTTTCCCCTTTGAAAAAACGTAATTTTCATTGAGATATAAAAATTACATGCTGTAAATGCAAAAGCATATGCTATTTGAGGCTATGCCTGTCAAAAAAGCCTTTCTTCCACATAGGGAGGCTATTCACTTAATCATTTGCTGTTCTTTTCAAAAAAGAACTGGCCTAAGGCTACCAATTTTTCTATCAAAAATAGTGTTCCTGATGTAGCTTGAAAATAAATAGAAACATATGAATATCTACATATAGATGTGAGAAAAATAAGAACACAAACCATAACTATGCTCCCTGAGAGCTCTCTGCATTGTCTATGTCCATAAAGGGTTTGTGATAAAACTGATAGGCATGCCCTTCTTTGTGCTCATGTATCAACCAAATTCCTAGAGGCCTATGCCCAACTTCTTTGGATAAGCTGTCAGCGTCTGCATTTCGCTCCCTGTAAATATGTCGACATGTAAATGAATCAAAAGCAGTAATAAGACGATGGGCTTCATCCAGAATATGAAACAAAGAGAAAACTAAGCTTCTAGTCTTTCTATTGATCCAATCATAGACAATTTTTGAATCACCAAAGAGCTGCAGGTCTCGGCATTGGGATTGTAAGGCATATTGGATAAGGAATTTTGCAGAGGACAGTTCCGCAAAATTGTTGGTACCTCCCCCTAATCCCATTTGAATGTGGAACAAATGAGTATCAGTGAGGTTTAAAATGGCTCCTCCCCCACATCCCTCTTCCTGGGCAGACCCATCAAAATAGGCCCATGGTTTTGAGTGGTCGATGGATTCCAGAGTGATGGTCCTGGATCGGGGTAGTTCTTCATCTTCAGTGATGAGGGAGAAATCAGAGATGATTCGGGAAGAGATGGAAGGCCAATGCGGCATGGAGTTTTGAAAGATGAGGTTATTCCTAGCTATCCAAAGGCCCCAACAGACCAGCAGGGGCAAGTTCCTGAGTTTTTTGGGGGTGGCGCTAGTCCACCAAGCTGACCAGGCTTCCGAAATCGAGGCACCCTGTCATCTTGATGAGGAGGGGATTGCTGCTGAGATGGATAGCCAAAGATCCCGAGCAGCCTTACATTCAACAAAGAGGTGGATTGCAGATTCATTGTTGCATTTACACAGATGACACCAGAAGGGGCCATGATGAGCTCACTTTAACAGGTTATCTCCTGTTGGGATTTTATTCTTCAGAATAGTCCACATTAGAAGTTTGCTCCTGGGGGGGCGGGGACTTTAGTTTCCATAAATGTTTCCACCACTGTTCCAAATTCGGTGGGCGCTGTTCCTCAGCAAGTACCAAATATCCCTCCTTTGGCCTATATCTTCCTACCTTCGAGAGTGCCCAGACTACTTCATCGTCCTCTTCCCTGATCCTGATCTGAGCTTCAGAGAGGGCCCGAGTGTAGTCATTCCAAAGATGAGTCCATTGAGGGGGAATGTTAAGATCTCGAGCAGTTTTCCAAGCTTGCTGGAAAGGGGTGGAGCATTCCATATCTGCTATTTGACCAATATATGTAATGTTGTTGTCCTGAAGGAAAGATTGAAAGTCCTCTGGTAGCCTGTGAAGGTTCCCACAACCTATCTAGGGATCACAACCAATTCTAACTCTCATTCCTGATTGGATTTTCCAAGTAAGACCTTCCCTGATGATGTTGAGGGATTTTAGCACTGCCTTCCATATAATGGAGACCATTGGGGGACTGCTTGGAGGATGGAAGATTCAGTCCATCAAGGGTACAGAGCCGATGTATTTTGAGCAGGCCACCCTGGTCCATAAATTGTTCAATGAGAGTAGCTTCCATCCCAGCATTACTGCTGAGGCTGAGGAGAAGTATTCCAGCTTCTTTATGCCCCATCCGCCCCATTTCTTGGGAATAGAAATGGCCTCCCATTTTACCCATGCAAAAATTCTTCCTGATTGTTTCCCTTTCCAAAGGAATCTGCAGCATAAGGCCTGTATCCTGGCTAGGATACCCCTAGGGATCCAAGCCAGTGACATCCAGTAGACTGGGGTAGCTTCCAAGATGGTTTTGATGAGCGTGAGTCTACCAGCCCTGGAAAGGTATTTGTGGAACCAAATGTTTAGTCTCTTTTCCAATTTGGATATTAGCCAAGTCCAATCTGCAATTTTGTACCCCAAAGTCTTCAGCTTGTAGCCGAGATATTTAAGCCCCTCTTCTAGCCTGAGCAAGGTGTATTGAAAGCGATGCAGTGCATAATGAATTTCATGGGGGGAGCATCCATTTTCTGTGAGGGTCAACTTGTTACAATTAACAATCATCCCCGTAGCTTTTTGGAAGAGGGCGAAAATGTTCCTCAGGGAGGTTAAGTCACCTATACTGCCATTGAGAAAGATGAGCACATCGTCCACAAATAGCAGATGAGTTAAGATGCAGTCTGCTGTAATCTTGATTCCTTGAAGTCTACCCCTTCTGTGCTCATCTTTAATCAGCCTGCTGAGACCGTTCATAATTAGAAGGAACAATAGAGGAGATAAAGGACATCCTTGCTTGAGTCCTCTTTCTGAGTAGAAAAAAGGGGAGGCAACTCCATTGATAAGCACACTGAAAGGAATATTGGTTATGCAGCACATGATCCATTTAATAAACTCAAAAGGAAAACCCAAGTGGGTTAGGAGCATTCTGATATAAAGCCAATTTGCTCTATCGAAAGCTTTTGAAAGATCTACCTTTAGGATCATACCTTTTAGTTTTTTGGAGTGCAGTGAATGAAGCACCTCCTATGCAGTTCCTACTGCTTCATGAATTTGTCTCTCTTGTAGGAAAGCAAATTGTTCGGGCGAGATGAATCTGGAAAGGATGGGTCACATTTTGTTTGCAATGATCTTGGCTAAAATTTTGTAAATGCAATTACACAACGAGATAGGTCGAAAGTCATCGAATGAGGAGGGGTTGTCAGCCTTTGGAATGAGAGCAATGAAGGTAGAGGTGAGGGATTCAAGGAGTGATCCACAAGTTTTGGAGTGTTCCAAGACCTTTAGGAGGTCTCCTCCTGAAGTGTTAAAAAAAGCTGAATAGAATTCAATCGCCCAACCATCCAGAACTGAGCTCTTCTCCTTTTTGAACCCCTTAATCATGGCTTCTAATTCCCCCATTGTGAATTCTATCAGCAGATCCAAGCTAGCCTCCTGGTCCACGAAACGAGGGAAGAGCTGGGCTACTTGCATGATTTCGGCAATATTAACTTCAGGGGGTCCTTATAGATCTGTTTGAAGTGAGAGGTTGCTAGGGTGGCCAGCTGAGGAAAAGTGTTTGCTTGATGACCATGCTCATCCAAGAGATTCTAGATGGTGTTTATGTTTTTCCTTCCATTTGTGAACTTATGGAAGAATTTTGTATTTTCATCTCCCTCTAAGAGCCAGGTCGCCCTGCTCCTCAACCTCCATGCTTCTTCACGATCCATTAGAATTTTCTTCCTAGAGGTGTAGAGCTCCGCCAGTCTGTCTTTCAGATCATTCCTACCGTATGCTCGGATCAGATCATTTTCTAAGGCAGCTATTTCCTTCTCGGCATTTAGTAGGGTTTGATAATCTTTTAGGTGCTTGTTATGAGCCCAGATTTTAGAAAGGTTCTTCAGCCCCCTAAGATTCTGTGCAAAACCCTCCATTATGCTGTCACATTCAGTCGGGGGTGGGCTTTCCAGAACTCCTTGATCATCTGAATGTAAGAGGGGTCTTTTAGCCAAGATGAGCTAAACTTAAAAGGACCCTTGGGCTTCTGGGGGCCTCCTCAGATTTCCATAAAAATAGGAAGGTGATCAGAGATACCCCCTGAGCCTACCCATTGTCTGTGAAAAAGGCCCATAGATACTAACCCTTCCTTAATAAGAAAGCGGTCCAAGCGTCTCACAAGACTGTCTTCTCCAGTTCTATTGTTCCTCCAGGTTGGCATAAGCTTGGCAGAAGGAATGTCCAAGAGATTATGGAGCTCCAACAGATTCTCGAAATAGGCAGATAAGGGATCTTGCTGTGCATGAAACCCCCAGGATTCTGAGAGACCTAAGGAGAAATTTAGATCCCCACCCAAAATAAGCAGGTTTGTTTGGAGAATATCAGAGGCAAGAAAATGGTCCCAAAAAGCAGGTCTCTGTTGGCAAGGCCCATAGATATTAAGGATGTGAAACTCCAGGTCCAACTCTGATGAGAATAGGTTAGCTCCCAAGGGCCATGGCCTCCCCAACAATTGTTAAGATGAAGGGAGTGGGAATTGAAGCCCATAACTAAGCCACCTGATCTTCCATTGGCATCAATTCCAAAAAATCTCCATCCGATGAACATGGCTTCCAAGAGAAGGGAGATGGAGTCAGTAGGTCCCAAAGTCTCTTATAGGAGAATGATGTCGACTGGAGATGTTTGAAACAATCTACGCAGGGCTAGTTTCTTGTCGGGCCTAGCCAACCCTCTATAGTTGAAGGAGGCTTTGTTCATAAGGGGGAGGGCAGTCGAGGGGTTCATTGCTCTAAATACCCCATTGATGGTAGCTTGCTTCCCCAAAGCTATTTCTTCGCCAGCTCGAAGTTGAGCCTTTGAGAGAGAGGATGGTTGCCCCTAGGGAGTTTGGGATGAATAAGAGTCTGAGATGGATCCAAAATAGAGGTATCTTGAGGGACAGGTTTTCGCTTGGCCTTAGACCTAGTCTAGTAGTGAGGGGGAGGGGAGTCAACCCCGAGGTCCGGGGCCTTCACGGGGGGGAGGAAGGGGGGAAGAGGGGGCCTCAGGGTTGGGGGGGGGGGGGGGAGGAGGGGGGTCGACCAAGGGGGGACAAGAGGGAGCCTTCAGAGGGGAGGGGGAAGCCAACTTCTTCAAAGCATTTTTAAAAGGAAAATTGATTAAATCATCAGAAGCATGTAAGTAAGAGGGAGAAGGGGAATTATGCCGCTTACCTGAAGAAATCACTGACCCTGCAGCCGCTCTTGCCCTGGTGAGAGGAGGGGAAGGAGGCTGAAACGAAGGTCTGCTGCATTTCTTTAGGGGTCCCTACGAGTGAGTTTGATCATTTGGTGCCTGGTCACTCTGATTCCCTTCATCTGTGTTGTGATCCTGCTTCCCCTGGTTCTGATCAGACTTTGGGGATATTGTCTTTCCTGCTTCCCCACCATCCAAGTTTCTGGAGTTCTTATTAAGCGGGCAATCCTTAAAAAGATGCCCCACCTTGTGGCACCTCCTGCATCTAAAAGGAACCCCTTCGTAATCTAGGTTCTGCCTGTGGGAGAAATTCCTCCATTGAATTGTAATATATTCCTGTAATCCTCCGCTGGTGTCAATGTGAACCAGAATTCGAGCATACGCCATCTTCCCAGTCGAGAGATAAGACTTATCATATTCAAGGTATGTTCCCAGGGAGTTCCCGATGCATCTGAAGATGTCTTCAGACCAGAACTGCATGGGTAGACCAGGAAATCTAACCCAGAGAGGGCCAGCCCCTAACTGTTCTCTCTTCGAATCAAAAAGTGGAGTCCACCACTGGAGGAGGATCGGAGCTTGTTCAATGTGCCATACCGCTAAGAGCACCCAATTGGTGTGCTCTACCCTGGTAAACTTGAGCAAACCAACCTTTCACAAAGGTCTGAACCACCGGGAGTTCGACAAGGTGGTTTCTCCAGACCTTTGAGACCCACTGCTTTAGCCTATCAGCATTGTAGTGGCGACCATAAATTCTTCCAACAAGCACCCTCTCAGTTGTTTCCATGGCCTCGCTCCACTAGAAGTCCTCTCCCAGCCTTAAGAAGACCTCCAAGTTTTTGGGTCTAAGGATCCTCTGCTTCTTTGATTTGCGAGGGCCTTCTTCAGGGGAGGGGTTCAAAGGGGGATCATGGGTAGGGTTTTGCTTAGGAGCCGGGTCACCCAAGGGAGGGATAGAGGGGAAAGCCCTGGAAATGGGGGGACCTCGGTGAAATTACCAGAAAGGGGCAGCGCTGATGCCGGAGCGGATGGTCCAGGGACGGGGGCAACGAGGTCGCTGGAGGGTTCAGAGGGCATACGAGAACCAACTAAGGAGGGGAGGTCTTCTGAGGACAAACCCAGACTCAGATCGAGAGATTGATCCACGAAATTGAGGGTGGAGGGTGACAAGGGCTCGCCGATGAGATCAGGGATGGAAGGAGTGACCTCGGAGAGAGTCGCTGTTGAGCACGAGTGCCCTGAGATTGAGGGTAGCGAGGCTACTGTGTTGGTGAATTCATCACCAAGGTGATAGCTGCTAGCTAGAAAAACCTGCGAAGAGGACCAAATGGAGGCACCCTCAAGTGGGTCTTCGGAGTATTCAACAAGGTATTCCGTAACCGACACTAAAAAACTGCACCAGTTGCCTTCAGAAACCCTAGGTTGAGATGCTATAGAAACCAGGAGGGAGATTAGAGGTAATCTCGTAACAGCAAAAAGTAAAAACCCAAGAGGTAGATGGGCCTAGAGAGTAAGAGGTCGGCGTACGGGGGACCAGGGGTGCTGTAGTAGGGTCAGGCTGCCTTAGGGGAGGCACAGGTTGTGGAAAAACTAGCGAACCCTAGCCCCATCTCCTTCGTCACTCTCGAGAGCTCCTCATCGTTTATCTTCTCATTTGAGTTGTCTTAATAAAAATATTATATATGTGTTTGAAAATAATAAGTTCTAATATTGGTTTTATAATGATAGGGTTTGTAATATTTGATTTAATATTAGGGTTTAATATTGTGACATTAGAATGGTACATAAATCTATCCAATGCCACATTCTTATAAGCCGTATTGCAATGTGACAATCATTATTGTAATGTTACATTACATTGCAATTTATTCAACATTGCATTGCCACATTACAAAATTTAGGGTTTAATATGAGGGTTTATAATATTTGGTTTAATATAAGAGTTTAATATTGCTTTTATAATATTGGGTTTAATGTTAGGGTTTATAATATTTGGTTTTATAATATTAGGGGTTATAATATTGGTTTCATAATGTTAGGGTTTATAATATTTGGTTTAATATCTGGGTTTAATATTGTGACATTGGAATGATACATAAATCTATCTAATGTCGGATTGTGACAAACATTGTCACAAAGTGACAATCAATATGACCATCATTGTTACAATGTTACATTACATTGCACTATATTCAATGTTTCATTGTGACATTATGAAATTAGATTTTAATATGAGTGTTTATAATATTGGGTTTAATATAAAATTTTCATAATGGGTTTATAAAACTAGAGTTTAATATTGGGGTTTATAATATTCAGTTTAATCTTAAGGTTTAATATTAGGGTTTATAATATTGCGTTTAATATTAGGGCTTATTATTGAGTTTAATATTAGGGTTTAATATTGATTTTTTAATATTAGGGTTTATAATATTGAGTTTTTAATATTAGGGTTTATAATATTGAGTTTTTAATATTAGGGTTTATAATATTGAGTTTAATATGAGAGTTTATAATGTTGGGTTTAATGTAACAATTTAATATTGGGTTTAATATTAGGTTTATATATTGGGTCTAATATTAGGATTTATAATATTCTTTTTATTATTACGCTTTGTAATATTAGTTTTATAATATTAAGGTTTATAATATTTCATTTAATATTAGGGTTGAATATTGTAATGTTAAAATGGTACATAAATCTATCACATGTCACAATGTGGCAAACATTCTTGCAATGTTACATTACATTGCAATTTATTCAATGTTGCAATGTGACATTACAAAATTAGGGTTTAATAGTAGGGTTTATAATATTGGTTTTAATATTAGGTTTATAATTTTGGGTTTAATATTAGGGTTTTTAATATTGGGTTTGATGTTAGGATTTATAATTGAAATTTACTCACTTAGTTGAATACTTAAGTTGTGTTTATAGTAAAACCATAATATTAAAAACCAATTCTAAAACCCTAATATTCAAACCCAATATCATAACCCCAATAACCTAATATCAAAACCCTAATATTAAAACCCAATATTGAAACCCTAATACCCAATATTAAAACTCTATTATTAAAACCATGATATTAGATCCCAATATTTTAAACCTTATAATATAAAATCTAATGATTACTTATATAATTATTATAACTATACAATAATTAATGTTAATATTTAACATTAATATTAAATTTCTAACATATGTTTAATAATTATTAAGTGGTTGATATATGCCTATTGGTGTATATTAACCACATTTGGTAATGTGGTTGTGCATGTGTTTGATGGACACATATAAACATATATCAACCATATTTATTAATGTGGTTGTGTTAGTTTATACTGTAACAACAAGTTATAATGTGATTATATGATAATTATTCCATAATCTATCACATATATTTGGGCACTGAATAAGTTAGCTTCCATAATGAACATGGTGAATATTTCGTGACATACCATGAATAACATGATGATTATTCCATGACATATAATGAAGGTCAAGAGGTCTGTTGCACATTCCTATCTCTCAATTGGATCTACAATCAACATACAAAATGTAATAATTGGAATTTGAAATTTTATTGATTTGGAATTTGAAATCTTATTGATTTCCATGGTTGAACCTACATTTTGTTATGTACAAAATTTAAATCCAAAGTTGTTTGCTTAATCACTATAGAGATATGCAAAACCATTTTTTTTTTTATATGGTTATCCAAAAAATTCATCAAATGACCTATTTAATGGTTGTTATTATTATGAAATTCTTTAAAAGAATTATCTATATTTTAAATAAAATTTATTTATTTTTATTGCATTCAAGTATCACATTTAAAATCACAAAATATGAAAAGCAAGAAAATTTTTGGTAAAAATGACATCATTAGAGCTTTGTCGATGCATTTCAAACCATCCAATGTGGCTATAATGATGTGATTTTTACCAAAAGTTTTCTTGCTTTTCATGATATGGATCATGGAAGCCTAAATTCAATTGTCACAAAATATGTTTATTATCTTTTTTTGCTAGGTTATATGAGTTTTGAGATGACTTGCACTCTTAATCTATGGCTTGAGTAGTTGTAGCCTAGGGGTATCTATGCTCACAAAATCACCCATGTATTGCACTCGGCATGGGCCACACCATTCCTTAGCATGGATGGATTTTTGCCCATGCAATTTTGAACGGTGACCTTTTCACAATGGGGTGCCTTAACAAAACACTCTGTCACCATCTTCTTTATGCCGCAGGGTAAAAATATGTTTATTATTAATTTTAATTGAAATTATAATTGATTTATTTAAAGGTTATTTATTTTGATATATAATAAATTGAAAAGAGAATATTTTATATAACATTTTTAAAATAAAGTGTATAAAAATTTACTATTTAATTTTACAAAATTTTTATCACAAAAATACTTATAAAACGGTGAATGCATGAAGATGGGTTACACTTTTGGGCCAAATTTGTTGATGAAATTTCAAAATTTTACTCTTTTATCGAATTGAAGCCCTTAAATTGCATATAAGCATTGTGAACTTTGACTTAGAGTAAAAAGACAATTTATGGAGAATTATGTTTTCCTAATGATATTTTTTGCAAAAAAAATTAGTGTTATATAATTTGTCAAATTTCCATTAAATGAAATGGTTTTCCTTGCAAAATTTCACAAATATTAAGAGGTATGTATTTGTTCACGTAGCATAACTTAGTATAAAATGTGTAATTTTTAATCTCTCTCTTTCTCTCTCTCTCTCTCTTTATATATATATATATATATATATCCACACACACACACATGATAAACATGAAGAGAACTAAGTTTTTCATATCAAAATATTATTTTCTTTATACAAAATTATATTTTTTTATTATTTTTCAAAGTTAGCAATAATATTTCAATTGCATTTTACAGACATGTGTTCACATCAGTTTTTTTCAATTATTTAAATAAATTGAAAAACTAAGAGTACCCTTTTGAAGATGATTCGTAAAAGAAGATAATGGTATTTTTTGAAATTTTTTTGTTGTGTATATTTTATGTTATTGATTTTTTATTCAACCTCTTTGAAAGTGTCCAAAAATGTTTCAAGCATTATGTTAAAAGAAAGTAGATGGAAAATATCAAATGAATTCGAAAATGTCAAACTCATATGTCATTAGATAGAGGACTCCTTCATGAATCCAAGTTCATCAAATCTACCATGAGACAATGTTTTCCCTAAGTCTACTAGGGTACAAAATGGTGTTGTAGAGAAATCTGTAGAAGGGGTGCTATAATTTTGGTTTTTAGGTCTCTAAAGGCTCAATCGAGTGCTTAAATTCAAATATCTCAATCAAGGGTTTAAGGAATCCTTGATCGAGCCATTTAGGTGGTTAACGAGGGGCCCGATAGAGCTTTTGTAAAAATAAAGTTTTCCAAACTTCAAGGAGGTTTTACTTTTAAGGATAATATCCTTATGGGAAACCCATAGATTTAGAATCAAGAAAGCTCTAAAATTTAATCCATTATTAATTAGCCAAGTTGATATGATATTATTTTACTTAAAATAGAAATTCAACTAAATATAGGTTATGAACAATATTAAAAAAATGTATGTTATTAATAAATGTCATACATGTCAGTTTGATATAAAACATGGAAAGAGTTACATACATGCTTCATATTGGATTGTAAAAAGTGCAACAAGTAGAACATGTACCTACGTGTGTGTGTGTGACTAAGCCCTTGTACATAATCTAAAAATAAATAAAATTGAATAAAACTTATTTGTACATATTGACATCTTTTAAAATTGAATAAAATTTATTTCAATCATATTTGAGTTTTTTAAAATTGAACAAAACTTGGGTGAAAGCATGAAGATGGGTTACACTTTTGGGCCAAATGTGGCGATGAAATTTCAAGTTTTTCCTCTTTTATTGAATTGAAACCCTCAAAATGCATATAAGTAATGTGAATTTTCATTAGGAGTAAAAAGAAAAATTGTGGAGAATTATGTTTTTGTCCTAATGATATTTTTTACAAAAATATTTAGTGTCTTAAAAAATATCAATTTTCCATTAAATGAAATGCTTGCCATTGCATTTTTTACACATCTTAAGAGGTTTGTGTGTGTTCACGTAGCATAACTTAGTCTAAAATGTGTAATTTAAAAAAATATATATATGAGCATAGTCTACACAGAGAGAGCTAAGTTTTTCATATTAATTTTTTTTTTTAATGGAAAATTATATTTTTTTTTATTATTTTTCGAAGTTGACAAAGTAATATTTCAATTCCATTTTTTAGACACATGTGTGCACGTAAGGCTTCTATCAACTATTTAAATAAATTGAAAAACTAAGAGTACCCTTTTGAAGAGGACTCATAAACAAAGATAGTGGTATTTTTTGAATTTTTTTCATTGTGTATATTTTATGATATTGATTTTTTATTCAACCACTTTAAAATTGTTCAAAAAATTTTCAAGCATTATGTTTAAAAGAAATTAGATAAAAAATATCATATGAATTTGAAAATATGAAACTCATATGGCATTGGATAAAGGGTTCTTTCTAGAATCCAACATGATCAGCTCTGCCACTTAAAGACAGATTTTTCTTAGAGTTGGCTAGGGTATAAAATGGTGTTGCAAAAAAATTTGCAGAAGAGGAGCTAAAACTCAGTTTTTTAGACCCTCAACAGCTCGATCGAGCACTTAAAATGCTCGATCGAGTGTTTGAAATTCAAAATTCAAATAGATCGATCAAGGGTTTAAGAAACCCTCGATCGTGGTTAAACAGAGGGTCGATCGAGCTATCATAATTATCTTAAAAATTTAAAAAAATGAAGCCTCTAAATACTTGTCTATAAGTGAATCATAAAATTTATTTTTCCACAATTTTGTTTTTAATATTCAAATATATTCCAAGCTCTAATTTTCCTAAATTATAAATCCAAAATTTATTTTAGTTTACCAAGAAAATACTTATATTAATATATAGATAACTTTTTTCAATTTTGAAATTCTTAAAAATAATATTTTGTTTATTGTTTTTATTTTGAATATAACATATTTTTATTCTTAACCAATTTATAATTTTTTTAATATAGAGTTTTTCAGTAAATATAAATCAAATTATAATAAATAAATAAATAAAACAATAAACTAAACTAAACTAAACTAAAGTTTATAATATTATTATTTTAAAAATATATATTGCAAACCTAAGTGAAGAGTAAAAAATTTCTATATATTCTTCGCACTTGTGGACAGTGAGGACAAAATTGGGTACAAGCACATTTTATAGGTCAAGAGTTATTTATACTGTAGATACCATTGCATCCATTACAACTATATTAATTATTATTGCACTCATTTCTTTCCCTGAATAAGTGTATATTACTGCATTATATATATATATATATATATATATATATATATATATATATATATATATATATATATATATATATATATATATCTGTGTGTGTGTGATTTTAATAGATATGATTATGACCGAGGGAATTGTGTTTATTAAATCTTCAGTGAATTTTATAAAATATACATTTGAACTAACAACGTCAAATTCACATTTTTCTTTTTGTAAGCTTGGCAGGACTACATCTTCATCATGTCCAATATATCACCCCGATCGGGTCGACGAATTGAACTAGTGACCTCACATAAAGGAGTGTCTTAACAGAGTACATGATCATTGTCTATCCAAGACCCCATGGACGTCAAATTCAAATTTTTGAGATGCACTTATTCATATAAAAAATTATAATAGTTATTAAATGAAATTGATATTTTATTATTATTATTATTTATTTATAATCAATTTATTATCTAAATTATATTTATAATGAATTTATTATTTAAATTATAACATTGAACATTTAAATCATATTAAAAGCTAATTTTTAAGTTACCAAATTATAAATATAAGAATGTTACAATTTCAATTGCAAATGGGAAGAATTTTTTTTCAAATTTATATACCAAAATGCTAGAAATGCAATGAGAAATTAATCCACAACATTGTTAATTACCTATTCAAATGTAATTAATAATTAAATTTGTTTTTTTTTAAACTATCATGTGCTTAAAATTTTAAAGTTTGCATATCATTATTGAAATTTACATCAATTTTAAATTTTCTAGCTTTAAGGCTCGATGGAGCTTTAAGGCTTGATGGAGCTTTAGGGCTCGATAGGGCCATAAAGATCGATCATGATTTAAAGCTCGATTAGGCTCCTAACCTCGGGTTACATAGAGATCGATCAAGAGTTAGTTGTGCTAATCAATCGAGCTATGTTTTTATCGCTTGAGGAGCTCGATTGAGCGCTTAAAAAGGGCTCGATTGAGCCATCATTTTTTCTACCCAAACGCGCCCTCTCTCGCCAAAAAATGTAACCCAAGTCCATGATTTCACACACTTATTTCAATCATAAGGAATTGATTGAAATACTTGGATAGCTAAGTAAATTTAGGAAAGTGGAATATTGTTGGGAGCGAGATCCCCCAATGGTAGTTTTGGGGCTAAAAGCCCATGTTTAAGTCAATTTTTGTAATAAAAATGTAAAGACTCCGCATTTTGTGGTCACAGAGCGCAAAGGTATTATGGGTCAGAAAGGGTAGTGCACCCTTAGTTTTGTAAAGTAATGTCAGCCTACCCATGGTCCACGGACCATGGGATTGTATAAAAAGAGATAAGCTCTAAGTAGTTTAGGCATAGATAGAGAATGGAAGATCATGTAATAGAGTGATAGCTCTGAAGAATAAGTTTAAGTCTTGGGTCATAGCATAGGTAGAGGCTCTACAGCTGAGTGTGTAGAGGCCTAGGGCAGAAGTCCGTAGCTGAGTGCGCAGACCCCTGCAGCTATGTGTGCAGGGCGGATAGAGGTTGTAACACTTGGAAGACATTAATAATGGGAAATATTCAGCAATTTCTGTGTCTTTGTTTTGTTGAAGCATTTGGATATTTTATGTATGAATTTCCTTTATTATCCTTATATGATGCGCGAATGAATGCTATTACATTGAATAATTGAACACAATTACGAATATCTACTTATGTAGTGTTAACTTTAAATATTTGATGAGATAAGCAAATCACTTAGACTAATTAGGGAATCTGCATGACACGCTGCCATAGCAACACGAAAGTACCTGAGCAGTAGGTTAGGTCTCTGCGAAAGTCGATTGTATACTTTCACGGAGGTATGGAGGTAGGGAATAGAGGGCTCATCTTGCAAGCCCTAGAGCGAAGTGACCTATGCGAAGGCAGGAATAGAAGTAATCAAACGACATCACAAACATCTCAGGGTGCGGAAAATTGGTTCCAGCATCCCCCCATACTGCTTCGGGTGAGACTTCGGTCTATGCTCCGTGGGCTGATGCCAAAAAGGCCAGTAGTGTAGTGATTTGTTTGGCTATTCAGCGCTGAACCTGGGTTAGCCCCCTCAAGCCAACAAATGGTTTCGTTGCCGAGACCGGAATCTGCATAAGAGATGTGTGATGTCGTATCACTGGAATCCAACTAAGAAGGCGATTGGAGACTGGTTGGATAGAAAGATCCACGAATTCATAGTGTAGGAGAATAGGAACCTGTGACTAACAAAGGAACAGTGGTTGCACAGATACCTATATACAAAGACCCATGAGAACTTTTTCTGCTCCGCTTTTGAGCTATATGAGTGGATCGCGAAGCTAGTAGATAGCCAAGGAAGGTGGAAACTTAACAGTCCTATTATTTGGACCCAAGAGCTGATACATAAATTGGAAGTATCTGAGGACAAGATCACTCGCGCTGTCGATCATTGGCTCAATCGCATCATAGGAGGATTTGTGACTGAATTCGCGGTTGACACCTCAGTTAGCTACAATGAGGTGGAGCGGTTCTTTTTCAAAGGACTGTGAAGTAAGTATGTAAAATCTATAAATACCTGGATTAAAATGCTATTGTGCGAAAAATGGGTAATGAAGCTACCTTGATGTTCGGGACTACGTGAAGCGGAAAAACTTATAGGAACGAAGGAAAAAAGGGTCTAGAGTATAGTCCATTGATTTCTCCCTCACGAGGTGATGAGGAAGAGATAGCGAAGGTTTCTCCGCGAAGTTCTATTCAATACTCTGCCCACTCCACCTCTAACTTCACCACCATCACCTCCAAATTTACCCGTACCACCTCCACCTCAACCGCAGTTCAGTATGGCAAATACAGTAAAGCTTCCTTTGTTCAAAGGCTTGGGAAATGAGGACTCAGACCAATTTTGGTTCATTGTGAGGGCTGTATGGGAAGCTCAAGGTATTACAGATGATCATATAAAGAAGGTGGCACTAGTTAGTTCTCTATAAGATTGCACGCTAACCTGGTATATTAAGTATTCTAATGATAACCTAAATGCTGGAGTGGCAAACATCCAGGCAACACTGAATAGAGAATTCAGTAGGCCTAAATTTGAGGCACAGTCAATCATGGGATTCAAAGAAATCGCGATGCAACCAGGCGAGATGCGTGGGAACTAGATTATAGGTTGAAGTGTATAATCCGCAAAGCCAACATGAATTTGACAGATGGACATCATTGTGAGTGGTTTGTGGCTTCGCTACTACCACACTTAATGAGTACGCTATCGCAACAGAAGATAACCACTTAGGCAGAGGCCTTGGAGATTTCCATGAGACTACATGAAACTTTGATGCAAGATCCAAATCTAGGAGTTCAGTAGATCCATGCATAGCTGAAGAATCTGTGCCTTGATATGCAAATTCTAATGTAAGACAGGACGGTTCGACTAGAGGTGCGTGAAGAGGTATGGTGCTTGAAATGCAATAGTCAGGGACATGACAAGGACCATTGCCCGATCTTTGTGAACTATATTGCAGGAGGGGGATCGATGCATTTAAGGCCAGAACCTCAAGTAGGACCTAGCGCGGGGCCTACATTATGGTGCGCTATCTATCAGGTAGCTAGAAAACATGCCACAGATAAATTTCACTTGTTACAAAAGTTTGTACAGACATTGCAATAGCTATTATACAACTTTTGTAGGTTGGTAGGGCATGATGAGCATACTTATAGAAGCTATGAGTTGATTATGGATAGAACTCCCACCTATAGGGTTCTGGTAGAAACGCGGCCCCTCGACTAGGAAGAAGGGATGGAATGGATAGGATTTCAGGGGCGCGGAAGAAGTCAAGGAGGAGGAGGACCTGGTAGAGGTCGAGGAAAATTGATTTGCTACAATTGTGGAGGACCAGGACACTATGCCCACATTTTCACTAATCCAACGTGTCCATCGTGCAAGTATTGCATGTTATTTGATCATGAAATAGAAGAATGTCCTTTGCTGATAGCTAGGATACGTGACAAAGGGGCATTACCACCTTCGCTGACTTAGAACCTGCAGATGATGAGGTCTGAGCCATGAGAAGAGGATCCAAATGTAAATATAGTGCTTAGAAGTGGAATCGCGATAGGAGATGACAAGGGGAAGCAGCTAGAAGACAGTACATGGGTACGTAAAGCCCCGACGAAGGAGGCTGAGTTTGATTTGGAGCGCGCACGTGAAACCCTCATGGAATCTAAGAAGAGCTTCGCTGAGACCTCCACCTTAGGAAGCAAGGATAAGCCTAAATAGGAGATGGACCCCTCTATGCTCACAACTTTTTTGGAGACATGTATGAAGTTACTGCACGATAGTAAGGCTGTCAAAGGGTTACAAGAGCTTATCAATAGATGCGTTGGGATAGCATCAGGTGAGCCGCACATAGTACGAAAGATTGGTAAGCATAAGACAAGGACAGGACAGGAGATGAGACTGACTACATAGATAGGAGAGTATGAAATAGATCAGGTTATTTTGGATGTGGGCTCAGATGTGAATGTCCTACCAAAGCAGACTTGGGAAAGAATGGGGAGACCCACGTTGCAATGGTCTCTGGTTCAAATAAGGATGGCGAATCAGCAGAAGATCATTCCCATGGGGCGGCTGCAGGGGGTGACCGTGGATATTGAGGGAGCAAGCACGTTGGCTGATTTTGAAGTAATAGAGATAGTGGATGACAACAATCCCTATCCTGCTCTGTTACACAAAAATATCGTCACCATGATTATTTGCAGTCAGTATGAGTCTATCATCACTTGTATTGTCCTCCTAAGCAAGTCTCAGACCTCAGCTCTTCAAGTCAAGCTTTGAAAATGGGAGAAAGACATTAAAAATCAATGAAACTCTGGTTCCGCACTTTCTCTCACTGTCACCTGCGGTCCCGCACCTTCTGTTTACAAAAACTGCGGACCTGCCCGCTCTGTCCCTAAAGGTGTGGGTGCAGACCCCTGTGAAAGTCAAAAAGGCGCAAGTTTATTCTAAAAACTCACTTTGGGTTAATTCTAGATGATTCTAGAAGGAATTTTGACGTGGATTTGCCGCTCTTAGGTGGTTCATGCATCCCAAAAGAGAAGGAGCTAATCCCTTGATGAGAGGAGTTATCCCTTTGAAGGAGGGCTTTATCCCTTTGAAGGAGGACCTAGTAACTTCCCTCCATTGCACTATAAATTTAGGCATTGGGCTGGTTGCTGGAGAGGTTAGAAGCTGAACATTTTTGAGGGTAAATGCTGGTGAAATCAAGACTTCCTAGTTGAGCTTAAGAGGAGAGATCACATACCTTTTTGGCTTCATTGGGAAGAGAGTGAAACTTGTCAAAGTAGAGGAGACTTCTTGCTAGGAGCTTGTACAGCGTCAAGGCACAGGTTGTAAAGTTCTTCTTCTTTAAAATTAATACAATCAAACTCATTTTTCTCAACAAGTATCTCATGTTATTTGTTTCATGGACTCCTTGACTTTCATGTTAAATATGTTTTATGATATTGGCTTTTCAGGTGCTATTTAATTTGTTTGCCTTGTTTGTGTTTGCAGATTCGCGACAAAGGAGCTCATTTGGATCGAAGGAGCGAGGGCATCCACAAACTTGCGTTGCACCTAAGGTAGCCCCTAAAAAAACTTGTTTTCCATTGTTTATAAAAGCATATTTAGAGAAAGATAGTGTCTGGTTGGTTTGCTTGTCATTAGGTCTTCTTTAGATTCTAGGAAGGTCTATCTTGTCCGCAAGATCGACTTATTTTGTGTGACAAAATGGCAACTCCACTATCAATAAGTCGATCTTGCGGACAAGATAGACCTTCCTAGAATCTAAAGAAGACCTAATGACAAGCAAACCAACCAGACACTATCTTTCTCTAAATATGCTTTTATAAACAAAGGAAAACAAGTGTTTTTAGGGCCTACCTTAGGTCCAACGCAAGTTTTTGGATGCCCTCGCTCCTTCAATCCAAATGAGCTCCTTTGTCGTGAATCTGCAAACAAAAACAAGGCAAACAAATTAAATAGCACCTGAAAAGCCAATATCATAAAACATATTTAACATGAAAGTCAAGGAGTCCATGAAACAAATAACATGAGATACTTGTTGAGAAAAATGAGTTTGATTGTATTAATTCAAAAGAAGAAGAACTTTACAACCTGTGCCTTGACGCTGTAAAAGCTCCTCCCAGGGTCCAACAAGAAGTCTCCTCTACTTTGACAAGTTTCACTCTCTTCCCAATGAAGCCAAAAAGGTATGTGATCTCTCCTCTTAAGCTCAACTAGGAAGTCTTGATTTCACCAGCATTTACCCTAAAAAATGTTCAGCTTCTAACCTCTCCAGCAACCAGCCCAATGCCTGAATTTATAGTGCAATGGAGGGAAGTTACTATGTCCTCCTTCAAAGGGATAAAGCCCTCCTTCAAAGGGATAAAGCCCTCCTTCAAAGGGATAGCTCCTCTCATCAAGGGATTAGCTCCTTCTCTTTTGGGATGCATGAACCACCTAAGAGCGGCAAATCCACTTCAAAATTCCTTCTAGAATCATCTAGAGTTAACCCAAAGTGAGTTTTTTAGAATAAACTTGCGCCTTTTTGACTTTCACAGGGGTCCGCACCCACACCTTTAGGGACAGAGCGGGCAGGTCCGCAGTTTTTGTAAACAGAAGGTGCGGGACCGCAGGTGACAGTGAGAGAAAGTGCAGAACCAGAGTTTCATTGATTTTTAATGTCTTTCTCCCATTTTCAAAGCTTGACTTGAAGAGCTGAGGTCTAAGACTTGCTTAGGAGGACAATACAAGTGATGATAGACTCATATTGACTGTGAATAATCATGGTGACGATATTTTTGTGTAACAGATTGCCCCCTAAAGTGCGAAGTCTGTAGTAGATGAGGATTTCATTTATCATTTAGGAAGAGTGAAGTACTTTATCATTTTGAGGATCATCTTGTGGAGAGCCCGTTTGGAACCTGTAAAAACATTCAATGCAAGATATATATATGAGATCATATCATCGCTGAGGTAGGCATTCCCATACTCAGATCAAAATTGACTAGAAAACTAACTACTATTCTGATACAGGAATGATCTTGTAAAACATCACAAGTATAGGCTCAGGTGGACACAGTATGGACACAGCCATCTGTTTATGAATAGTCCATTATATAATGAATAAAAATTCCTCGCAGCCTAGATTGTGGAAACTAGATCCAGGGTCTTCATTTCTACTTCCCGAAACAGTACAATTCTATCCATGCGAATGAATGTGTTGATGTCGAACATGGTAGAAACCACTTGATTACCAGTCAATGATGTAAACTGTTAACAAGTGTGAGAGAAACCACTAGTGATGTCAATGGCCCTCAAAGTACCCAGTACAATCCATGAGATGCGAATAAATGTGTTGATGTCGAACATGTCACGAAATCCTTTGATCGAAGGTCAATGATGCAACCTATCATCAAAGGTGAGAAACCTGCCATTGAGGCATGCAGATCTCAAGGTACTGACGATTTCTAGATCATCTTTCTAGATAATGAGCTGAAGTCGATAGAAAGCGATCCGTCGTAGGCAAGCCCACAACACGAAATCATAGATCAAGTCGAAGAAATTTAGTTGGAAGGACTGACTCAGGGATGGTCAAGATGAATGACAGATATTTTGCAGATGAATGGCTTATTGGCAGTGACCTCTTGAACACATAACGACACGACAGATGGTTTGGTGACAATTGACCAAAAGTTAATACCCAGAAACTGGCTGAATACTTTCAATGTGGTTTGATCAACTGTTAGGCAAAGGATTTCCCAACCCAGGTGAATAAAAGTGTCGTGTTCAGGAGTGGTTACAAAGTATGACAAACAGGCTCATTTTTCTCTCTTTTCCCCCACTATTTCTGGCAAGTACCTCTTTATTTTTGACAAGCTTGAGGAGGATAACATTTGCTTGATTATAAGCTCATCCTTCGGATGAGTCCAACTTAGTTTAAATTCGAACCCTAAGAAGGAGTGGTTCGTTCCTGTTTGTAATTGAACAGGTCCTTTACTGTGAAATTTTAATGAGTCCAGTATAGGAGAAACTCGACGTTTTTCAATTTTAGAGAGTCTGAAAAAACGTAAGAAGACTCCAAGGGTTACCTTTTTCGTAAATTTGTGTCTCCAAAGCCCGAAAAAGTATAAAATAATACTTGAGAGAACCGCTTGATCTATTACGACCAAGGAGTACTTTTCGTCATTAGTGCCCTTGATCCGAAAAATTAAAAAAGCGATCAACGACACGTTGTTTTATAACCAATATCGAATTTGAAACGACAAAAATACAACAATCTTTTCATGTTTTTACGGTCGGAAAAGAGCTGTAAGTGGACCGTCTTTTTAGTTCCGTTTTAACGAGTTTAAAAAGAAAAACTCGGCGATCTTTTCATGTTTTAGGAGTTAGAAAAGAGCTTAAAAGAGAACTCCAAGGTTTCACTTTTTTGTAAGTTTTAACGAGTTTGAAAAAATGATAAAAATGTACTCATGGTTTTCACTTTTTCATAAGTTTTAATGAGTTCGAAAAAATGATAAAAATGTACTCATATGGCCGAATTTCAATTTAATTTACGAGCAGGAAAAGATGGAAAGAACTTGGCATTTTCATTTGTTTTACGAGAATGAAAGATAGCAAAATAATCTTGAGATTTTCATGAGCTTAACGAGTCTTGAAAATAACTGAAATTGACTCGAGATAGGTTTCATTTTTACAAAAGCTTGAAACAGAGAAAAAACTATGCTTCAAAGTAGTTTCATTTTTACACAAGCTTGAAACAGAGAGAAAACTGTGCTTGATGCCCCCTAAGCATAACTGCTAGAGTGCATGCCCCCCAGCTTCATTTCATTCAACTAAGTACATTAACTAATAGCTGGATGGAATGAAGGTTCAGTTACGAGATCATTTGAAAGACTCGACCTAAAACTGTAAGAAAATTATGCAAAAAACTGAAATAACTAACCTAAATATGCAACTTAACATTTATGAGATCTAGTCAAACTCTCGACTCAATTAGAGGAGGATTTGTTTCATTTTTAACGAGCTTGACACACGAAAAGAACTCTGCTCGGATACGGTTTCATGTTTACGCAAGCTTGAAACGAAAAACTATGCTTGTTATAAGTTCGCATGCCCCCAGCATAATGACGCAAATCGAGGTACATGCCCCCCAAGCTTCATTGCATTCAACCAGGTGGATGAAATGAAGGTTTACTTTCGAAATCTTGGAAAGACTCGTGGGAGTTGTTTCATTTTTTAGTGAGGTTGACACAGGAAAAGAACTATCCTCATACCTGATTCATTTTTTAATGAGGTTGACTCAGTAACAGGAACTTTCCTCTAAACCACTGATTCATTTTTTAACAAGGTTGACACAGGAAAAGAACTGTCCTCGAAACAACTGATTCATTTTTTAACGAGGTTGACACAGGAAAAGAACTGTCCTCAAACCAACGTATTTCATTTTTTAATGAGGTTGATACAGGAAAAAAAACTATCCTCGCATAGTCTGTTTCATTTTTTAACGAGGTTGATACAGGAAAAAACTATCCTCGCACAACCTGTTTCATTTTTTAACAAGGTTGATACAGGAAAAATTCGATCTTTCCATTTTGGAGTTGCCATTTTGTCAAACGGAATAAGTCGATCTTGCGGACAAGATAGACCTTCCTAGAATCTAAAGAAGACCTAATGACAAGCAAACCAACCAGACACTATCTTTCTCTAAATATGCTTTTATAAACAAAGGCAAACAAGTGTTTTTAGGGCCTATCTTAGGTCCAACGCAAGTTTGTGGATGCCCTCACTCCTTTGATCCAAATGAGCTCCTTTGTCGCGAATATGCAAACACAAACAAGGCAAACAAATTAAATAGCACCTGAAAAGCCAATATCATAAAACATATTTAACATGAAAGTCAAGGAGTCCATGAAACAAATAACATGAGATACTTGTTGAGAAAAATGAGTTTGATTGTATTAATTCAAATCAAGAACTTTACAACCTGTGCCTTGACGCTGTAAAAGCTCCTCCCAGGGTCCAGCAAGAAGTCTCCTCTACTTTGACAAGTTTCACTCTCTTCCCAATGAAGCCAAAAAGGTATGTGATCTCTCCTCTTAAGCTCAACTAGGAAGTCTTGATTTCACCAGCATTTACCCTCAAAAATGTTCAGCTTCTAACCTCCCCAGCAACCAGCCCAATGCCTGAATTTATAGTGCAATGGAGGGAAGTTACTAGGTCCTCCTTCAAAGGGATAAAGCCCTCCTTCAAAGGGATGGCTCCTCTCATCAAGGGATTAGCTCATTCTCTTTTGGGATGCATGAACCACCTAAGAGCAGCAAATCCACGTCAAAATTCCTTCTAGAATCATCTAGAATTAACCCAAAGTGAGTTTTTTAGAATAAACTTGCGCCTTTTTGACTTTCACAGGGGTCCGCACCCACACCTCTAGGGACAGAGCGGGTAGGTCTGCAATTTTTGTAAACAGAAGGTGCGGGACCGCAGGTGACAGTGAGAGAAAGTGCGGAACCAGAGTTTTATTGATTTTTAATGTCTTTCTCCCATTTTCAAAGCTTGACTTGAAGAGCTGAGCTCTGAGACTTGCTTAGGAGGACAGTACAAGTGATGATAGACTCATACTGACTGCGAATAATCATGGTGACGATATTTTTGTGTAACATGCTCTCCTAGGAATTGACTGGGCCACTGATATGAATAGGGTAATCAATATGAAGAAGTGAAAGATGATCTTTGAGAAGAAATCGTTGTGCATAATAGTACCCCTCGATCCAGATGAAGGATCGCGCTATACTGAACCAGTCCGTGATTATGAAAGTGATGATGCTATGGACTGTATCTATAAGATAACAACGCGAGACCAAGATTGGGTGAATCCCACTGTGGATGGGCGGATTACATGGGATCGTGAGAGTTCCTGCACTTCGGACTCTGATGAAGAAATAGAACACTGGAAAAATTGATTACATGAAGTAACTACACTGAATTGCAACATGATGACTTGATCGCTGCACTGTGTGTCTTTAGAGATAAGAAACCTACCTACTTATGATGGACTGAATGAGGTCGATATCTTTTTGGATGCATTTGAAAGGGAGGTACTAGAAAAGCAGCGCTTCCAAGTGTTGGACTGGGCACTGCGCTACGCTGGCAAAGATGGTGGGGTACACACAAGGGAAGCTTTGATAATTGGCGTGAATGTAGGAGGATGATGAGAACACGATTTGGGAAGCCTAAGATGTGACTAAGAGACAAGTATGATGGGGCAGAATGATTCATGCATGCATCTGGCCAAATGGACCTAGGTTTATGGAGAAAAGCTGCAACTTGAGTGGGTGCACTTGTTCTGTCATACCGTGGATGTTGTCCCAATGAATTGGTATGAAGAAACAGAGCTTTGCCATGGGAAAAGCGAATGGGATGTCCTGCGTGAGGTATCATGATGACATTCAGTTTTGAGGATGGGTTTGACAGTATTGATGAAGCGCTACAAGAGGTGAAAGAAGCGATCTTTAGGATACTGCATGATCCTTTAGATTTGATTCAGTCTGAATGGGCTACTAGCTAGGTCACGTGCTAGAATGTTATAATGTAACTACTGAAGAAGAGGACGGGGATCCACAGAAGATTAACATTCTGGAAACAGAAGGTCACCGCGAGGTTCAAGGATCGTAGATTGAGAACCCTGATATAACCACGCCATTAAAAATGAAACAAGTAAACATTGGTACTGAGGCAGAGCCCAAATTCGCAAAGATTGGAGACTACTGGGATAACGCAACAATGGATAAGGTTGCTAAATTGCTCCACGAATATCAGGACTTATTCCCTACCAAGTTTATGGATCTGAAAGGGATAATCGGGGACCTAGGAATGATGAAGATTACATTGAAACTTGACGCAAAGCCAGTTAAGCAAAGGCCTTACTATCTCAATATGAAATATAAGGAAAAGGTCCACTTAGAACTGGACAATATGCTTGCAGCAGACATCCTTGAGCCTATGGAAGAATCTGACTGGGTAAGTCCAATGGTGGTAGAGGAAAAGAAGCAGAAGGAGGAAATAAGGATATGTGTGGATCTCAAGAAGCTGAATGATGCTTGTGTACATGATCCTTTCCCGACTCCGTTCACCGATGAAGTGTTGGAAAATGTAGGTGGCCAAGAAGCATATTCCTTCACTAATAGGTTCTTTGGGTACCACTAGATCAAAATCGCACCGGACGATAGGAGCAAGATGACCTTCGCGACTGAATGGTGTTGCTTTCAGTACACTGTAATGCCGTTCGGATTGAAGAATGCACATGCGATCTACTCGCGTGTAGTTGTTGCTGCATTCAAGGAATTTATTCATAAGTTCCTGGAGGTATATTTTGATGACTGGACTGTGTTTGGGCCGGTTAAGCGACATGTCGCAAGCTTGCGCCTGATGTTAGATACCTGTCGTAGATACCAGATTGCGCTCAATCTCAAGAAGTGTTTGTTTTGTGTTCCTTTTGGAAACTTGTTGGGGCATGTGGTTTGTAGACAAGGACTGATGGTAGACCCTACGAAGATCACAGTGATACTAAACTTGGAAGTGCCACGGAGCGTGAAGCAGATGCGCACTACTCTAGGACATATGAAATATTACAGAAAGTTTATCAAAGGTTATGCCCAGATCACCGCGCCTATGGAGAAATTGTTGAAGAAGGATGCCACATTCTGCTGGAACGATGATTGTAAGAAGAGCTTGGATATATTGAAATAAAATATGGTTACCACATCGATTATAGTCTTCCCGGATTAGAAGAAAGAGTTTCATGTGCATGTCGATGCATCATGTATAGCGTAGGGAGTAGTACTGACACAGGCTGGCAGAGAAGGCTTGGACCATCCTATTGCGTTCGCAAGCCGAATATTATACAAAGCGGAGAAGAATTATTCCACCACCGAGCACGAGGGGCTAGCTATGGTGTATGTGCTCCAGAAGTATAGGCACTACTTGCTGGGAGGCCATTTTAAGATGTATACAGATCACTTCGCATTGATGTACCTGGTCAATAAGCCTATGTTGGGGGGAAGAATCTGCAGGTGGCTTTTATTGTTCTAGGAGTATGATTTTGAAGTGGTTGTGAAGCCTGGACGATTGAACGTGGGACCAGACCATCTGTCGTGCATCGAAATAGGGGAGGAACCTACTAACTTGGAAGAAGGATTGCCTGACGCGCAACTATTTGCAGTGTGTGTAGAAGTTGGTCATTTCGAGGATATAATACACTTCCTAACGACAAGTACTGCACTGGAAGGATACACTATCCAACAGAAAAAGGAATTAGTGGTACACGCGACAAACTTGTTTGTCATTGTTGGGCATCTATACAAGATGGGGACTGATGAGATATTGCGACGATCTATACTAGAGTTCAAAAGAAGCACCATCCTCACGGATTCTCATGGGGGTGTCGCGGGAGGAAACTATACAGGAAGAGAAACCACATAGAAGATTCTACGCAGAGGGTTGTTTTGGCCAACCCTCCATTAGGATTCAAAAGCATATTGCAAGGCATGTGATGTGTGTCAAAGGAATCGCAAACCATCACGGAGGGATGAGATGCCTGTGAATCCATAGATGATGTTGCAACCCTTTGAGAAGTGGGTGATAGATTTTGTATAACCTATTCAACCACAAGGAAAGATAGGAGCAAGGTACGTTATCACCGTGATGGAGTATTTGACTCGTTGGGCAAAAGCGAAACTAGTGAAAGATTGCATGCACACGACTACCGCGAAGTTACTATTTGGGCATGTATTGACGCAATTTGGTTGTCTGAAGATCTTGATGAGTGATCATGGTACGCACTTCCTGAATGAGACGATCAGTGAGCTGATGGAGGAATTGCAGGTATACCACCAGAAGGGTATGCCTTATCACCCACAGGCTAACAAGACGGTGGAAGCATTCAACAAAGTGCTCGAAAATGTGCTGACCAAGGTTTACAATGCTCAGTGAAGTGATTGGGGCCTACGCATACTTGTATTACTGTGGGCTTATCGAGTGACATGCAAGAAGTTGAGTGGACAAACCCCTTTTAGGCTTGTCTATGGTATTGAAGCGGTAATGCCTATGAAGTGTATTGTGCCTAGTTTGTGCATAACAATGCTCACAGGTATGATGGATCGTGGAGCCCTGGAGGAGAGGCTCGCACAACTTGATGAGCTTGAAGAAGAAATATTTTTAGTAGGATTTCACCAACAGCTCCAAAAGTAGTGCGAAAAGGCATGGCATGATCGACACATCAAGCTGTGAACATTTAAGGTAAATGACCTAGTTTTGTTATATGATAGTAAGTTTGATAAATTTCTAGGGAAGTTCAGGATGCACTTGTTAGGGCCTTATGTTATTAAGGATATTACCGACAACAGAGTGGTACAACTGGTAAAATTAAATGGAGAACCCTTCCCAGGAAAGGTGAATGGCAGTCGCTTGAAGCCATACACTGGCGGTCCGGCCATGTGACTAAATGAAGGTAGCACAGGCTTAGTGCTCCAGGCAGCTGAAATTAGGCATGGAACTATAAACTACATTGCCTCGGTTGGGGAGCTGCGTTATTGGAAGATGGTGCGAAGCAAGGACGTGTCATTGGGTCTGCGACAACACGGAGGGAGCTGCGCTACCTAGGGAGAAATCACTTAGGTTGGTTGGAAAGAGACCGTTAAAGTCACTGTTCATGAAAGACGACATAAGTGAGGCCAAATGGATAGGGTAGCTGGCATTTAAGATGAAATTTATGGCTTAGATTCTTGAAAATATGCCACTAATATGACATTAATGAATCAATTTTGGGGGAACGGTTGGATTTGGATTCAAAATGCCCTATAAATTACAAGTGGTTGTCTAGTGAAAAACACTTGGCATTCTGAGAATTGAGTTGGTGCGCTCTAAGGTGCACATGAACCATGAATTCTTTCAAGATCTGGTAGCAAGTTCAGTGTTTGAACAATTGTCAAAAGAGACACAGGAACTAGTGAATAGCATCATGTCGACACACACAAAAGCTATGAACACTGAAGAAGTGGCAGCTGAGGAGAATGTGCAGGAAATCAATATGGAGGCTGAATTAGTTGCTCTAGAAGTAATTGAAGTATTGGTGGAGGTCTCTAAATCGCTAAGAATGCCGACTCGACCGAAGCCAACCCCAACCAAGGAGACCGTGAAGGACAAGAAGTGCAAGCAACCTGCCATACCAATGTGCGCCACCAAGGAGAAACTCACCAAAGCCAACTACACATGAGAAAGGCAAGGCTATAAACCTAGAAGCAGAGGGGGAGGATATCGAAGACATCTTGATGGACGATGAGGATATGGGAGTGGAAGTAGAGGAGGTTGAAACCTAAGGTGCAGACCCCATTACATGGTTGCCGGAGTATGTCCCTCCACGAAAGCCTAAGTTTAAGGTCCCAAAGGACATTGATGAGAGTAATACTCCCTTGCAAACCCCTCTGCTCCTGGATGAAATTACCTTCGACGGTCCACGCTTGGCCCGAGTGCCCATACTGAAGCTTGAAGACTGGTACTTGGTGGATGACAAGAAGTTCCCCCACCTAGCGACTGAGCAGTTGATGCGCTACATCATAGACACAAATATGTGAATGACCACATTGGAGCAGTGGAGGTGGCTCAAGGGGGTAGAGAAGGCAGGATTGTTGAACTTACTTTGGGTGCCACACTATAACCTCACTCAAGTGACAGTTTTGTTCATCAAGTAGCTGCTGTGATTGATGTATGATGGGTGTCTATGGCTAGAGGAGCCAACACCCATCATAGATATGTTGCTTCACTACATAACGTGCCTGTCGTATACAGGTGAAAATCCATCTATGATCTTTGGTGGCAAGGGTGGCGAGCAGGTGCTCGCAGAGTTAATGAAGGAGAAATTCAAGCTGGTGAAAAAGCTACGTGGGTACGCTATCTTCAGCATTTGCGACCCCGCTATGAAGGTGGCAACATAGATCCTTGCTAGGAAGGTGATGCGGAAGTGCTGCATCAATGAGGTACTGGCTCGTGTCGTCGCACTCGCACAGCAATGCGTGAAAGGAGTTCAATTTAACTGGTCAGACTACCTTCATGGAGAGTTCCTGGCGAACTACTTCGAAGTGTAAGAGCAAAGCAAGACATTACACTACGCGTGGCTCTTGCTGTTAATTGTGTTGATAGCATGAGAGCTACCAGAGGAGAGCTAGTTCCCTTCAGTTGCACCAGACCTTCTTGAATTAGCGAAGTATGCTTCGCTGTGGGTGACCAAGGATGCGAAGCGAGTTTGGGACAACAAGATATTCTGGATCTTGATGCACATGAATATCAGAATGGCCATCAATCACAAGCCGCAATTGTCACCCATGGTATATGCTAACCTGTAGAGATATGCCGAGTTTAAAGTTGATTTCCATCGAGTATCAATCAGGGCGTGTTAGGAGCCTGCGCAGAAGTGGTACGACTTGCCATACCTGGCCACAGATGATGCCATCGATGCAGTGCTTGATAAATGGCCAGCAGAGTGGCACACTACCACAAACTTGGCGGTGGGTGCAAGCAAGTCCGCCGCACAGAAGAAGAAGGAAGAGTCCAAGCTGAAGATGGCATAGCTAGTTGAAAAGAGGAAAAAGGAGGCCGCTGAGAAGGCCCAGGTGAAACAGGCAGGAAAAAAGATAGGTGGCACAGAGAAGGGCTCTAACAAAGGTGCATGGTCAACTTCACGTGAGATCGAAGAGGTAGACACAGAGTAGCACGACGCAGACCCTTAGGAGATGTCTGCTCACATTAAGCTCCCGAGAGAGCTAGAGAAAGGAGGGTTCAGAAATAAATCCAAAGCGTCCAAGACCTCGCTGGACCCTATGAAATTGATGGATGGCGACTTATATGACATCAATGACACAATCTTAGATGTCATTGCAGAGGCCTTGCAATAATTTGAAAAGCAACAACAGATCATACTAGGGGCCATCTAGACCGGGTTGCAGGAGTTATAGACCTGCATGTCACAAGATCGTATGGTGTCTACCATCTTGGCTATCGGCATGTTAGAGGCTACCGATATGCTGCGCACAAAGGCTTCCAGTGCGCTAGTGCTGCCAGATGGAGCACTGACCATAGAAAATGAGGCTGACAAGCCCGCTGTCAGTGCCTTGAAGGGAGTTGGACTGAACCTAGTAGCAATTCCGCGCAAAGCACTCCACCTCTTACAGGATGGAGTAATTGTAGAGTTGAGGGTCCTGAGCAACATGCCCTCCAGGTGATCAGCGAACAAAGGATAAACAACGAATAGATGGCCCTACAGAGAAATGCTTCCATCACCATTGAGGCTAAGGTGACCAACTAGAGTAAGAAGATCATGCAGGTCGTGGAGGAGACATGCTGAATGGTCCCAGAGTTGGCCATTCCGGAGGAGGAGCCAGTTGAGGTCCGCATTCGCAAATTGGCCATAAGGGTGCGTGACACTCGAATAGAGATGGCGCAGGTTCAGTTGGAGATGAGCCTATAGATTACAGAGCTCCAGTTGAGGGCCCAACCTTCAACACCACCGGAGGTAAAGGAACAATGGGCGACCACTATCATAGAAGCAGTCGTGGTGGTGGAGAGTGCAGTAGCAGACTGCACATAGTTGTTTGAGAAATCATTTAAGGTATTGACCAACTTGCAGGAGGACCCAAACATCCAGAGGCTAGAGACGGAAGCGCACGAACTCCAACAAATCTATGACAAAGTTAAGGGCACAACACGAACTGTCGCGTTGACACAGAGGTTAGCCAAGTTGTAGGAAGCCAAGCAACTAAAGGAATAGGTGGACACAACACTGCACAAGGAAGTAGTGATGAAGGCGCGACTACAGCCTTGGCTAGAGGATGCTTATGCAGTCATAGGAAACATCAAAGGCAATCTTACGACGCTACAAGCAATGCAACAAAAGCTTCAAGCTGACACTGCAGGAGCAGTAACCGAGAAGACAGTTGACAATGTGAAGCAAGCAACAACTCAATGCACAACCCAGGTTTCGGTCATCCAGGTCGAGCTGGATGGGCTTCGCGCAAATATATCCATACGTACCAAGTGACTCGAGGATGAGTCACGATGTTTGTGTTGGTGGCTTGTTGGGAGCGAGATCCCCCAAGGGCAGTCTTAGGGCTAAAAACCCATGTTTAAGTCAATTTTTGTAATAAAAATGTAAAGATTCCGCATTTTGTGGTCGCTGAGCATGAAGGTATTATGGGTCAAAAAGGGTAGTTCGCCCTTAGTTTTGTAAAGTAAAGTTGGCCTACCCATGGTCTACGGACCATGGGATTGTATAAAAAGAGCTAAGCTCTAAGTAGTTTAGGCATAGATAGAGAATGGCAGATCATGTAATAGAGTGATAGCTCTGAAGAAGAAGTCTAAGTCTTGGGTCATAGCGTAGGTAGAGGCTCTGCAACTTAGTGTGTAGAGGCCTAGGGCTGAGTGCACGGACCCCTGCAGCTGTGTGCGTAGGGTGGATAGAGATTGTAACACTTGGAAGACATTAATAAAGGGAAATATTCAACAATTTCTATGTCTTTGTTTTGTTGAAGTGTCTAGATATTTTATGTATGAATTTCCTTTATTATGCTTATATGATGCACAAATGAATGCTATTACATTGAATAATTGAACGCAATTATGAATATCTATTTACGCGGTGTTAACTTTAAATATTTGATGAGATAAGCAAATCACTTAGACTAATTAGGGAATCTGCATGGCACGTTGTCATAGCAGCCCAAAAATACCTAAGCAGCAGGTTAGGGTTGTGTGAAGGTCGATCATATACTTTTGCGGAGGTAAAAAGGTACGGAATAGAGGGCTCATCTTGCGAGCCCTAGAGTGAAGGGACCTACGCGAAAGCAGGAATAGAAGGAATCAAACGACATCACAATGATGAGCCCCATAAATGGGTAACTATATGGGCTCATTTTTCCTCCTAACTTAGCTTAATCCATCATTCTCATTATTTTATTGCATGTTTTTTGATTATATTTATGCTAATAGAGTGAGTTGGGTTGCTCATTATGGCATGGAGTGTAATGTGTGTTTAATGCAGATTTTTGGTCAATTTTGGAGATAAAGTCAAAGATTTAATGGACAATTGATAGCAATAATTCTAAGTAGACAGGGGAGAGGATTTATAGGAGGGTATCCCCCTCATTTATGACTCCCCACTTCGAATTCTTCATCATGCAGCTCGAAGCACAAGCAGCCACATCAATGCACCAAAGAGGCAGCCAAGCAAGTGGAGGATAACTTCTGTTTATCTCAAGTTTTGGGAGCCAAGCCTCCCTGATTTTAAGGAAGTTGTTGGGAGCTTTAGTTGTATAAGTAGAGAGGCCTAGGGCCTCATTAGGTTTTTGGAAGTTAGTCAAATTTTTGAATTTTTGTTGTAGCTTTGCTCTGCTCAACTTCGAGCTTACTTTTGTTGATAGTTTCATGTAATCTTATTATTATTTTGATAATGAAGATGAGATCTTGTTCGAGCTAGCACTGAGTTACCTCAGAGGGTTGAAGCTCTTGGGTTAGGGCCCAATCCAAGCAGCCAAGCTCCTCTTGTTTTGTATTTATATGCTTTGTTTCAGTTTATGAATTAGTTGCAGTTAGATAGATTTCTTTCTTGGTTAAGAATAGGTTGCTTTTGGTGATTTAGAAGGATGTTTCCATTTCAGTTTGTTGTAGCAGGTTAAACAGTGATAGGAAAAAGATACAAAAAGGCCATCAACAAAGCCTTGGCCTCCTTTCCTCCCTCTGGGACCATGAACTGAGGCCAAGACCCTCTTGCTGCCACAAAAACACAGATTTGCCTTTTCCATAGGATTTCTGGTGTTGCAGTTTGTTAGAAGGTTAATGCTTTGCTGTAGATCTATTTCACCATGCTCATTTCTGTCTTTGCAATAAATTTCCTTCCATGCTTTCTTTCCATATAGCATTTTTCAGCATTTACTTTCCTAGATTAGAATTTAGACTAGCTTGATGCAAAGTTCTGTTTTTTTTGATGTAGCTAGTTTCCTTGCTTGCTTAATCTCATGATGTGAGTTTCATTTCTCTTGCAGTAATCCTTTTCTCACAATAAGTCAACCAACCAGTCATCACCATTTCTCTTTGATCTATGTTCATAGGTCACCCAAAGTACCTCACAAATCTGCCTTAGCTTTCTGCACTTTTCTCATAAACTTTCCTCTCTTTCCTTGAACAAGTCCAACCACTTTTCTCTTTCCTGATCCTTCTTGATGAACCCTAGACAACTTAACACATCACCCTAGCCTTCAACTACCCTTTGCACCTGCTTTCCCACCTTCAAAACCTCCAAAACTGCTCTCGACATCTTCTTGTAGACCTCCTGTAGACCTCCTCTAGATCCCCTGCAACCTCTTGTAGATTTTCCTGTAGGTGTCTTTTTGAAGTCCGATTGTAGGAAAAGCTTCCAGAAGGCCAAATGGGACCTCCTAGGACCCATCCGCACCTTCCTACACCTCTACAAACTCCAAAGTCTCCCTCCATCACCACCTAATCCCTGCCACATTCACAAACAAATAAATTACAAGCATGACAATTTCACCTGAAAATACATAAAAATCCAAAAAGATGTTTTTTTCTCATTTTCTTCTAGAATTAGCTTGAGTAAATGTTTTTTACTTCCTAATTAGGTAATGGCATTCATTTTATGGTTTTTCATCTCTCTTTCTGCAAAATTAAGATTAGTTGGTTAATTAGGGTTTGCTAGGTTTACTTCACATTTCAGTCTTCTTTTCATTTCTGCAAGTAGAGTAGCCTTTGTAGAGTAAGATTTCCTTTCTTTCATCACATATAGAGCTTCTTCTGGAATCCATAGAAGTTGGCTTGAGCTCCTAGTGATCTTGCGTTAGCTGACCAAGTGACAGCCTGCAGTAAGAACTAATACTTTTTCATACAGTACCATCGCTTCCAAGTTTGTTACAAACTACCGGGTTGATAAAAGTAAAGTAGGAAGCCTAGGAGTTGCAGCATTATTGCTGCAACACTGGTGCTCACCACTGTTTGGAATCTTTGTTAGGGAAGCATCAGAGTATTTTGTGATTACTGCTTTTTTTCTATTTTCTACTGCAACATTATGCTAAGTAGTTTATTTCAGCAAAAGTAGAGTAGTTGTTCCTCTTAGTTTCTGCAATTTCCATTTCAGCAAAAGTAGATTAGTCATTTCCTTACTTTCCTTTCCGCATCTCATTTTCTTTCCTTTTCAGTTATGTAATTTCATTTTAGCAAGTTCATTTCAGTTAGTTGCAATTTGTTTGTTCAACCAATTTCAGTTTTGCAAGTACAAGCAGAAAAAAGCAAAAATCAACCAAAAGATTTCTTTTCATGCCTCGTAGGAACAGAGATAATTTAGGAAAATTCTTGCCCAACACCCCCACCACATCACATAGCCACCCTTCTCTCTTCTTCGGTGGCAGTGATCAGGAAGAACCTTTAGGTGAACAACCAGAGATATTTGAAGAACCTATAGGGGAAGAAGAAGAATAAAACATCCCTCCTGAGATAATGGCTGAAAACATAAATGCTAGGGGGAATGGAGAAAGAGTAGAGGGTACCTTTCCCATTTGAGAGACCAACAGAGACACTAAAATGAAGAACATAAGCCCTTTAGCGCTACCTCACTTTCATAGATTGACTATAGAATATCATGACACCTTTTTGTTTGAGTTTGTTGTTATCTGTCGAACCTATGACTATACAGAAGATGAGCAAAAGTTGAAACTATTTCCTTCTACTCTCAAGGATGTAGCATTGCGTTGGTTCATGAGGTTACCTAGAAATAACATCACAACGTGGGATCAGTTGCAGTAGGCCTTTAATAACAAATATCGAGACCACTGTAGGTCAAAATACACCAAGGAAGAAATCTTTTGAATTACCATGGGAAGTGATGAATCTTTGGAAGATTATGAAGAGAGGTTCCAGCTCAGTTATAAAAGGGCCAGGTGCACACTTGACCCCAAATCTCTAAAGTTGGTCCTGCTCAGGGGATTTCTGGAAGACCTTCTAGACACCCTCCATCTACTGGCTGGGGGATACATCTACCAACTACCTTATGAAGACATAAAGACTGTTTTTAAAAACCATTCTAGGGCAACCAAAAAGAGAGGTAGGGGGAGTCAACCCATAGCCAGTACCTCCTCATCCAGTTCATCCCTCAAAGGTGAACTTGGAAACATGCTGGAAGACTTCAAGAGTGAGATGCTGTAGACTCTTGCCATGCAAATGGATACCTTGCATATCAAAAGGAAACAAGAGGAAGAAGAGAGGGCTTTGGCCATTTTTTGTCCTAGGTGCACCAGAAGGCATCCTAGGAACGAATGTCCATTGAAATCTATAGAGGTTTGTTCAGTCTGTGAAGAAGATCATTCTATAGATAAGTGCCCTTCCTTGCCTGGACTTAAAGCTGTATACTAGGGGGCCGAAGGAGCCACTAAACCACTCTATTTCATGAACCAAAGGAGACCGTATGGACCTAGACCATACCAATGGGGATGCAAGGGACATCTCAGGCATACTACAACCCCAACCAAGCCACTTCCATACCTTCTTGGGGCCCTCCTGCTCATCCTTCCTGGTCCACACCTCCTCCTTGGTCCTATCCATCTCAATATCATGCCCAACCAGCTGCTCATGCATTTCAATCCTATGCTCAGCCACAACCTCAGTGGAATGCATCTCATCAGGGTGGAGGCCCTAGTACAAATCTCCTCCCGCTCTTTTTCCTCCACCACCTACTCAACCACAACCATTGCCTCATGCTCTACCAAGGCAACCCCAAATGCCTGCCTAGTCGAACTCGAACCCGAACAACAGACAGGCCCAACAAGTATAAAGTGGGGAACCATCAAGCCCAACTTATGCTATGGAGATTCAGGAGATTAACCTACGATCTAGGAAGGTTCTCCCAGATAGCCAACCTCCTCAAGAGGTTGAGGAAGATAAAGAGGAAAGTGAACCGAAAGCAATTCCACCCTTTCCTGAGAGATTATTCAGGACAACACAGCCCACCCCAGAAGAAACTGAACTTTTGGGAGAATTGAAATAGTTATGTGTAAAGATACCACTTCTACAATCCATAAAGGATGTGCCTATATACAATAAGATGATAAAAGAGAAGTGCTTTAGGCATCCAGGCAGGCACACGAGAGAAGCCCTAACCATCAATGTCATAGGACAACTGTCTGACCTGATGTTGGGGCGGGTAATCTGTTCGAAATATCTAGACCCTGGAAGCCTAGTAGTTGATGTTTACATCAATTTAACCATGATCCCACATACCTTGATTGATGAAGGAGCTTCCATTAATGTGATGACAAAGGACACCATACTCAAATTCAATCTTCAGGGCTCCTTAAGGAAGACCACGATAGTACTGCAGCTAGCAGAATGCTCCACTGTGACCCCTGAAAGGTTTGTGGAGGATGTGATGGTCTCCATTTATTCTTGGCAGTACCCTGCTGATTTCTTAGCTCTCCAGCTAAAGGCAAAGCTCATTAGGTATCCTCTCATCTTGGTAAGACCCTGGTTGGCCACTGCCAATGCTTACATCAGTTGTCGGGCTGGGAAGATGACCATCAAGAACGGGCATATGTCCAAGCAGCTAATCTTATACCCTCCTGCCCAACCCTTTCTAGAACATGATCTACTTCTCTGGTTGGAGGAGGAGGATGAGGATGAAGTCTATTCTGCACCATTGTGTGCATTAGAAACTATCATGGGGGGTAAACCGCAAAATGAGGATGATATCATTGAAAATTTAATTCAGAATCCACCCCCAATATTTTTCCATTAGAAGAGCTAGTAAAAGAAACCCAAGACAATCCCTTAATTGATCTCTGTGTGGTCGATCCAACCTCTCTTCATGTTAAGAATATAGAGTTATGCCTAGGAAGAACCTTGAAAATCAACTCATCCCTATCCACTTCCCAGGAGAAGGAACTGTGCATCTTATTGAGAAAACATTTAGATGCCTTCGCTTGGAGTTATAAGGAGATGAAGGGAGTGCACCCTTCAATACGTACTCATCATATATACATTAAGAAATATCACAAACCAGTCAGGTAGCCTCAAAAGAGGATGAATCTAGCCCTTAAAGACATTGTTAAGGAAGAATTGCAAAAATTACTTGATGCAGGATTCATCTACCCCATCTCTGATAGTGAATGGGTCTCTCCTTTGGTGCTAGTGCCAAAGAAAAATGGTAAGTGGATAATCTATGTTGATTATCAGGAACTGAACAAGGCCACCAAAAAGGACCATTTTCCTTTGCCTTTCATAGATCAAGTGTTAGATGGTCTGGCGGGGAAATTTTTTTCTCCTTCCTAGATGGGTTTAGCGGGTACAATGAGATTCAAATCAACCCGGAAGACCAAGATAAGACCACTTTCACTTGTCCTTAGGGTACCTTTGCATATCGTGTCCTTCCTTTTCATTTGTGCAATGCTCCAACCACTTTCCATAGAACAATATTAAGTATATTTTCTGAACTGGTTCATGATGCAGTGGAAATATATATGGATGATTTTACTCCTTATGGTTCTAAATTTCAGGAAGCTTTATGTAACCTAGGAAAAGTTTTGGGCAAGTGTATTGAAATGAAACTATCCCTCAGTCTGGAAATTGTGATTTTTTGATGACTGAAGGGACCGTGCTAGGTCATACAATATCTCAACAAGGATTGCAGGTGGACCCCAACAAAGTTGCCATCATCCAAAGGGTCCCACCTCCTCAAAAGGTGAGAGATGTCCAAAGTTTCCTAGGCTTAGCTGGATATTACAAAAGATTCATTAAAGATTTCAGTAAGTTAGCCTCTCCGTTGTTTGGTCTTTTGGGAAAAGATGTCGAGTTCATATGGAATGAAAATTGTCAAGAAGCCCTAGATACCTTGAAAATCAAACTTGTGACTGCCCAAATTTTGAGAGGCCCAAACTGGGCCGTACCTTTCAACATTCACACAGGTTCCTCAAACAAAGCAATAGGAGCAGCCTTGGGACAAATTGATGAAAAGTTACCTTATGCCATATACTTTATAAGTAAAAATTTGTCAAAGGCAGAGTTAAACTACACGGTAACCGAGAAGGAACTCCTAGCTATAGTGCATTCCTTAAATAAATTCAGACATTACATCACAGGCTATCAAACCTTTGTACACATTTATCATGCTGCAATTAGGTATTTAATGAATAAACTAGATGTAAATGCTCGCATTATTAGATGGTTGCTTTTACTGTAGCAGTTTGATTTAACCATTGTTGATAAGCCTGGTAAAGAAAATGTTGTTGCTAACTTTTTGTCTAGAGTAAATTTGTCTGCAGGTGAAGAAGGAATGGTGGATGATCAAATGCCATATTAACACCTATTTGCTATCTCAGTACTCTCTACATGGTTTGCTGATATAGAAAATTACTTGGTTTCAACAGAGTTCCCACCACACCTGTCCTGAAAGGAGAAGAGCAAGATCGTGAGGAAAAGCGCCCCTTTCACTTGGATTGGGGGCAATCTCTTCAAACTTGGCCTAGATTAGATCTTGAGAGGATGTGTCAGGGAGGAGGAAGTTTTTGACATTCTCCTGACCTGTCATGATGGGCCTTGTGGAGGTCATTTTGGAGCAAAGAGGGTTGCCTTCAAAATATTGCAGGCATGCTACTATTGGCCCGCTCTTCATCAATATGTGAGGAGATATACCAGCCAATGTGATCGGTGTCAAAGGATGGGGAAAACTACTCCAAAGGATGAAATGCCCATGTAACCTCAAGTGACCTTTGAGCCATTTGAGAAATGGGGCATGGACTTTGTGGGTCCTATCAACCCTCCTTCAAAACAGAGGCAATACATCATTGTGTGCACCGATTATCTGACAAAATGGGTAGATACAAAAGCAATCAAGGCAACAATAGAGGAAAAAGTAGTTGAGTTTTTAAGAGAAAACATATTCTATAAGTTCGGGTATCCAAGAGAACTAGTCACAAATCAAGGTAGTCAGTTCACTTCCAATTTGATTGAATACTTGCTCACACATCATAAAATCAAGCACAAGACTTCCACCCCTTACTATCCACAAGCCAATGGGTAGGTGGAAGTCACTAATAGAGCTTTGAAAGAAATTCTGACCAAGGTAGTGAGCAGTAACAAAAAATATTGGGCGAATAGACTAGTTGAGGCCACCTAGGCCTACAACACAACATGGAAGATCACCATAGGGTTCACACATTATGAACTGGTCTATGGGAAGAAGGCTTTGCTGTCAATAGAATTTGAATACAATACACTAAGAATGGCAGCTTAGCTGGACCTAGACCTCAGCCATGCACAGAAGGAAAGACTACTCCATCTCAATGGATTGGAAGAACAAAGATTGCAGGCCCTTCTCCACACAGAGGTAGTTCAACTTCAGAGGAAGATATGGCATGACAAAAATATCAAGGAGAAGCTATTCCAAGAGGGAGATTGGGCACTGCTCTATGAATCAAGGTTTAAAGACTTCAAAGACAAGCTAAAGACAAGATGGCTGGGACCCTACACTGTGGAAAAATGTAATGACAATGGTTCAGTTCTGATCAGAACCATTGATGAGGAAGCCATCCACATGCTTGTTAATGGACATAGGTTGAAAATTTACAAGAAGCCCCTCTCGAAGCGAGAGTTCATTGAAGATATGAATAAGACAGTGATGGTAGTGGAGCAGGTCTTAGCCTCCACTTCACCCACTCACTGAAGAAGCAGAAAAAAAGAAAAAATAATAAGGACTCAAGTGAAAACCTCCATCAGGAGCTTGAGTCACATCATTGGTTTGAAAAGCTCTTTTGAGGTAGCCCAGTGATGAAAAAATCAAAAAAAGAGAGAGAATAAGATCCCTCGGTGAAAACCTCCCTTGGAGGCACCCATGGCAGGCAATTATGGTGAAAACCTCCTTGAGAAACCTTAGTTGTCTTAAAAAAAAAAAGAGAGAAAAAACAAAGAAAAGAAGGAAGAGAAAATTGACTTTTAATGTGCATTTCAGGTTACAAGTGGGCCATAGGAAGAAAGAGAAGGTGCCACAAAGCCTATTTCACCTCCTCCACATTCTTGTCCATCATTTCTAACCTTTCTTCCACCTCACTGTGTTTTTTCCGAAGATTGTGTATCCTAAAGGAGGCCTTGTGTGTTCTATAGGAGGCTCCTGTAGAAATCACGGAGAGCCAGAAATGGATTCTAAAAACAGTTTGAGGGGCTGCGAAGTTCCATGAAGAGCATGTAGGCCTTCCTACATCTATCCACCCTCATGGCCATCCATCCCACACCTGCACCACCTCATCATCATCGATTTCTTTCCTTCCTGTAAAAAAAAACACAGAAACCATTTTTTTAGAGAAAAAAACAAAAATAAAGGGAGCAATAGCTCCAAATATCACTTGCAGCTTACCAAGTACCTCTCCATCTTCATTAGCATCTCCAGCATCATCCTTCCAGCTCCCATCATAAAAATCAGCTAAAAACTTTAAAGGGAGAAGCAGCTACAAGATCTCCTGTAGGAATTCCTGTAGCAGCTGATCCCATTAAAATCAAGCCACAACAACAAAATATGTGCAGCCATAGGATTGAAGGGGACACTTTAAGCCATATCCAACCAGAGGATACCTACACAAAGCACACAAGCCACACATCAGGGAGTAGAAAGCATTCAACAGAGGAGAAACAGGCATGCAACAACTGAAATATGAGCATGCAACAACAAAGGAACCAAAATGCACCACAACACGAACATTCGACTTGCAGGTAAGAGTCTAACCCTATCCTCTCTTGCATCTGTGTAATTATAAAATATGCATGAGCAAATGAGATGGTTAGGGTTGAATGAGAAAAGGTGGCTAGTTAACTAGCCACCCTCATCCAGTTGACTGCGCTCATTCAAAGATGCCACCACACTGTGCCTAGTCAACTCACAGAAAAATATAAAGGACAGGTAGTGGAGCGTCTGCAAACTCCAATGCAATGATGGGAAGTGATTGCTGGAAAGAGCCACGATGACAGGGCAATGGGGACCAACGGTCCAAATCCAGCAACGTACTTTTTTTCTAGCTCACCCCATCACTAGAAATATCTCAAAGAAGACATAAGTACTTCTCCTCGAAACTCCTTCACCACCTTTTCTTCCATTTCATCCTCGTCCACTTAGTTACAGCAAGCTCTAAACCACCTCCATAGCCTCGAAACCATCGTTCTCTATTTTTTTCAGCCATTGTTCTACTATTGGCGTTCTACAGGAGGAGTAACAGGTTCTATAGGAGCACCTTCAGCCAGTTCTACAAGAGGGGCAGTAAGCAGTTTTTAAGGAGAAAGCACAGGATTTTTGCTTGACTTATGGCTTGAGGAGGTAGGTTTTGTGCATACCCACCTTGCTTATCAATATGTGCAAGGAATGATATAATTTGAAGGAGAAATTGAGTCCATAGAAGGAGAGAAATTACATAAGAATTTTATGCCTGTTTTCCTAAAAAAAACAGGTTTCCTCTGTTCTCCTGTTCCTTCAAATTCTTATCTCCATCTCTATTTTGGGTGTTCAAAGGGGGTATAAGAAAAATTATAGGGGGATTCATGAGGAAGAAGCTCACAAATTCAGCTAGGATCCATGAACATCCCGAAGTAGTAGCCATTTTTACCAGAGCAAATTGGATGCCATTCTTTGAAAAATTCCGAGGGTTTGATGAAGAAGTGGCTCAGGAGTTTGCCCTTTCTTTAGTCCCTCACTCAAGGACCCATGCCACTGTTACTTTGAGGGGTCTCTCCATGGAAATCACCCCATAATTTATCAATAGGGTTACCAACCTTCCCCTTGGATTACCTTAGAGCAAAGACGAAAAGACAATTGGATAATCTGCCAAGAAAAACTTCTTCCAACCCAATGAACATCCTGTAGAAGACAAAAATGGTATTAGAAGAACAAGCATACCTTACCTTTGGGATGAGGTCATTTACCAAATTATCAAGTATATTTCCTGTGAAGCGAGGTATAACATAGTTTATGGCTACCATTTTAGACTTCTCCATGAGCTAAGATATGGCATGGACACTCCAACACCCCAGAAACTCAGCATCCCCTATTTTCTCTTGTAGTCCCTCATAGATTCCAGCATTAAGTTGAAGGCAGGAGGTCCATATTAGTTGGCTCACCATGGGTTTATTAACTATCAGTGGAAGAAGCCCTCCATACCTTCACAATCCCCATAGCATGAGAAATATTCAGAAACATGACAGAAGAAGATGATATAAAGGCCCTCACATATGATCACAATCCTTTTGATAGTGAGGGGGAAGAGTAGCAAAGGGAAGAAGGGGAGGAAATTGAGGAACAAACAGAGGAGGAAGACACCAAAACAGAGAAGGAGGAAACTAAACCAGAGGAGGAAGAAACCAAAACAGAGCAAGAGGAAACAAAATCAATAGAGACAGAGAAGAAAAAAGGAGAGGAAAAAGGGGCAGAAAAGACAGAAGTGTCTCCTGAGACCCTAGAAAGAGAGGCAACAACTGCCCTCACTGCCCTCAACACCCCAATGAAACCAAAAAAAAAGAGGAAGAGGCAGACATCAATGTATTTCAGGGCTCGGAAAAGCATAAGGATAAAAATAGGAAAACCACAACCATCTTCAACAGTGCCTATTATAATTGAAGATTCACCCACTGTCAAAGGGGAAGAATCTCCCTCTAAAACCCCCATCACATATGAAAGAGGAAGTCCTAGATCTTCCACCTGGAAGGAAAAAGTGCAACTACAGGACTCAAAAACAACTCTACAAGAGGCATAGATTGTTCTACAGGAGACCCTAACTAAGCTACAGGAGACCGAAAAACTTGAGAAAAGGGTAGAAGAACAGCCAAAGGGGAAGGAGGAAATAGTAGAGGCACAAGAACCTGACCCCAAACCTAGTTTGGGCTCTTACTACAATCTTCTTGAGGGGGTGAAATCATTCCACAGAAATTTGCAGTCCCACTTTTCTTTGAGTTAGAGAAAGAAAGTATAAGGAGTCATAGATGGATGCAAATCACCAAATCCAAGGGGGTAGAGGATATTGGCCACATCGAGAATAATCTTAGAGTAATGGGCAGGGAGTTAAGTGCTATAAGATATAGAGAGGCAATCACAAGAACTCACTTGGAAACAGAAAATGAGTTTCTAAGAAGACAACTGCAAGAAAAGGAGACACAATTGGCATGCATGGCTAGCTGGTCTATGGAGGCACTACAGTGTAGAACACTAGCCAAATCATATGGATTATACCTCAAGGACTAGTGGCTGCAGTTTTAGGTCAAGACTTTGGCACAGAGAGGCACAATGCCTTTCTAGGATTATAGACAGTTCATGGACCTATGTGACCAAAGCTCTTCAGAAGACAAGGCAAAAATAGCAGATTTCTATTCACATAACATGGCCCTCATAGACATGAACGTGTGGGACCCCAATGCTAGGCTAGGAGACTTGCAGTTAATGGCCATGGCCACATGGATGAATCATGAGGAGAAAAGGGCAACAAAAATAAAAAATTTGATGACAAAAGAGCAGAATGAACCCTTAATGATCAGAGCTGAGCCATCAGACCCCATGACTCTCATCAGCAAACACTAGCTGCTTGCAAATAATCCTCAAAGTGCCCCTAAGTATATCAATGATTAGGCTCAGGCCATTGCACATTTTGAGGATATGGATAGATTACTTGGGGAAGACTGTATTCATGCTTGTATGAGGAGGTGGAACACTCTACCACAAAGTCTACAAATAAGGGAGTATCACTCCCCAACAAGGATGAAAGAAGCATTAGGGAGAGTGCCACTGTATAAGCGCTCTATGCAGAATTTTAAGGTTAATTTGATTGACCTCAAATTGAGTCCCCCACTGCTGCTAGGCCTGCTGGAAGGTAGAAAAGAGGAAGAAGAAAAACATCAGTGGGAAGAGGTGGACAGAAAGGTAGGATTGCATGATAAAGAAGAGGACCTCACATCAGAAGCATGGGATGTTAGGGAGGCCATCAGGGCCATCAAAGATGAGGAGATGGATTGAGTTGCTCAGAGGATGAGCAACACCTTCAGTAGGGGGGTGATGATGAGCTCCATAAATGGGTAATTATATGGGCTCATTTTTCCTCCTAACTTAGAATAATCCACCATTCTCATTAGTTTATTGCATTTTTTTCAATTATATTTATGCTAATAGAGTGAGTTGGATTGGTCATTATGCCATGGAGTCTAATGTGTGTTTAATGCAAAATTTTGGTCAATTTTGGAGATAAAGTCAAAGATTTAATGGACAATTGGTAGCAATAATTCTAAGTAGAAAAGGGAGAAGATTTATAGGAGGGTATCCCCCTCATTTATGACTCCCCACTTTGAATTCTCCATCATGCAGCTCAGAGCACAAGAAACCACATCAATGGACCAAAGAGGTAGCCGAGCAAGTGGAGGATAACCTTTTTTTTTTTTATCTTAAGTTTTGGGAGCCAAGACTTCCTGATTTTAAGGAAGTTGTTGGGAGCTTCAGTTGTATAAGTAGAGAGGCCTAGGGCCTCATTAGGTTGTTGGAAGTTAGTCAAATTTTCGAATTTTTGTTGCAGCTTTTCTCTGCTCAAGTTCGAGCTTACTTTTGTTGACAGTTTCATGTAATCCTATTATTATTTTGATAATGAAGAAGAGATCTTGTTCGAGCTAGCACTGAGTTACCTCAGACGGCTGAAGCTCTTAGGTTAGGGCCCAATCCAAGCAGCCAAGCTCTTCTTGTTTTGTATTTATATGCTTTGTTTCAATTTATGAATTAGTTTCAGTTAGAAAGATTTCTTTCTTGGTTAAGAATAGGTTGATTTTGGTGATTTAGAAGGATGTCTCCATTTCATTTTGCTGTAGCAGGTTAAATGGTGATAGGAAAAAGATACAAAAAGGCCATCAACAAAGCCTTGGACTCCTTTGCTCCCTTTGGGACCATGAACTGAGGCCAAGACCCTCTTGCTGCCACAAAAACACAGATTTTCCTTTTCCATAGGATTTTTGGTGTTGCAGTTTGTTAGAAGGTTAACGATTTGCTGTAGATATATTTCACCATGCTAATTTCTGTCTTTGTAATAAATTTCCTTCCATGCGTTCTTTCCATATAACATTTTTCAGCATTTACTTTCCTAGATTAGAATTTAGACTAGCTTGATGCAAAGTTTTGTTTTTTTTGATGTAGCTAGTTTCCTTGCTTGCTTAATCTCATGATGTGAGTTTCAGTTCTCTTGCGGCAATCCTCTTCTCAAAATAAGTCAGCTAACTAGCCATCACCATTTCTCTTTGATCTATGTTCCACAGGTCACCCAAAGTCCCTCACAAATATGCCTTAGCTTTCTGCACTTTTTTCATAAAATTTCCTCTCTTTCCTTGAACAAGTCCAACCACCTTTCTCTTTCTTGATCCTTCTTGATGAACCCTAGACACCTTAACACATCACCCTAGCCTTCAGCTACCCTTTCCACCCACTTTCCCACCTTCAAAACCTCCAAAACTGCTCTCGGCATCCTCCTGTAGACCTCCTGTAGACCTCCTATAGATCCCCTACAGCCTCCTGTATATTTTCCTATAGGTGTCTTTTTGAAGTCCGATTGTAGGAAAAGCCTCCAGAAGGCCACCTGGGACCTCCTAGGACCCATCCACACCTTCCTACACCTCTGCAAACTCCAAAGTCGCCCTCCATCGCCACCTAATCACTGCCACATTCACAAACAAATAAATTACATGCATGACAATTTCACTTGAAAATACATAAAAATCCAAAAAGATGTTTTTTTTCTCATTTCCTTCTAGAAATAGCTTGAGTAGATGTTGTTTACTTCCTAAGTAGGTAATGGCATTCATTTTATGGTTTTTCATCTCTCTTTCTACAAAAGTAAGATTAGTTGGTTAATTAGGGTTTGCTAGGTGTACTTCACATTTCAATCTTCTTTTCATTTATGCAACTAGAGTAGCCTTTGTAGAGTAAGCTCTCATTTTTTCCATCACATATAGAGCTTCTTCTAGAATCCATAGAAGTTGACTTAAGCTCCTAGTGATCTTGCACTAGCTGACCAAGTGACAGCTTGTAGTAAGAACTAGTGCTTGTGCATACAACATTGTCGCTTCCATGTTTGTTACGAACTACTGGGTTGATAAAAGTAAAGTAGGAAGGCCAAGAGTTGTAACATTATTGCTGCAATACTGGTGCTCACCACACAACCATCTCAGGGTGCGGAAACTTGGTTCCAACATTCACCTATACTTCTTTGGGTGAGACATCAGTTTGTGCTCCGCAGCTGATGCCGAAAGGGCCAGTAGTGTAGGGATTTGTTTGGCTATTTAACGTTGAACCTGGGTCAGGCCCCCTCAAGCCAAAAAATACATTATATAAAATTATAGAAATGTTATCATATATTGCTTTTGACCTATATTAAATTCCAATACTATTGACTTATATCATGTTTTGACTAATCTCTTGTAGATAACCTCAAAAGAAATAATAGTGAATAAAAGTTATATGTTTTTTAAACTGGACATCTTTTAAAATTTAATAAAACATATTTCAATCCTATTTATGTTTTCTAATTGAACCTTGAGATAAGAAATTGACTGAAATACTTAAAAAGTTGACCATGCAATGGAATATGGGCGGGTCATAAAAATTTCCATAAACATATTTTTTATTATAATATGGATGACTTTAGAATTCAAATAATTTATTTTTAAAATTGAATTGTAATAACATGCATGTTGATTGCACTAAAATGCACTTTCTAAAAGCCAATGTGAAGTATATTTGTAATTCTTTTCATGCTCAATATTAAATTTATACATGATATATTTTAGTTCATTTTAAGTATCAAATTGACTTGCATCATATTAAGATTGTACTTATATCATGGTATGACTAAGCAACTATTGTAGATGACCTCAAAAGAAATAAAATCGAATAAAACTTATTTGTTGTTTACAAGACATCTTTTAAAATTGAATAAAATTTATTTCAATCTTGTTTGTGTTTTTAAATTGAACATTGATATAAGGAATTGATTGAGATGTACTTAAAAGAGTTGGCCAAGTAATGGTATATGGGTGGGTTGCAAAATTTTCCATATATAGATTTTTAAATTATAATATGGATGAATTTAGAATTCAAATAATTTATTTTTAAAATCATTTTAATAACATACATGTTGATTGCACTAAAAGCACTTTCTACAAGCCAATATGAAGCATATTTATAAGTCCTTCCATGCTTAATATTAAATTGATACATGATGTATTTTAGTTCATTTTAAGTATCAAAGTATCTTGCATCATAGTAAGATTATACTTATATCATGTTATGACTAAGATCTTGTAGATGACCTCAAAATAAATAAAATTGAATAAAACTTATTTCAATTTCATTTGTATTTTTTAATTGAACCTTGAGATAGCCAAGTAAATTTAGGAAAGTTCATATTTAATTATATATAAAATTATAGAAACATATATCATTAATTATTTTTTGGTATATTAAATTCCAATACATATGGCTTAAATATATTGTCATGACTAAGCTCTTGTAGATGACCTCAAAAGAAATAAAATTGAATAAAACTTTTGTTTGTTTGTTTATCAAACATCTTTTAAAAATTAATTTAAAACTTATTTCAATCCTATTTTTGTTTTTTAGTTCAACAATTAATATATTTTAGTTCATTTTAAGTATCAAAGTGACTTGCATCGTAACTTAAGATTGTACTTATTTTATTAGTCTATGAAACTAGAAATCAAATTTTTTATATTTGTTCATAAAAGTTATACTATATAGAAAAAAATTAAACTAGTGAAATTGTTAACATATCCATAAACTTCAAAATTTAATGAACATCTATAAAAAAGATTAATAAAAATTCATAAACTGAAATAATGAATGTATCAATAAATAATCCACATGAAAATATATACAAATTACAAATTTTACATGAACATTCATAAATTGAAATAATAAGCATCCATAAACTGAAATAATGTTCATACACGTCCATAAATTGTCGATGTATGAAAATATAAAAATATTGTATCACATGTGCATGCCCTATGAAATGGGCGTGAAAATATACAGACTATACACTCTAAATACCACCAAAACTCCTTTGTGAGTTTCGTTATGTAAAGTAATCGCCCATAATATGGTACTGCAATATAACACATTAAAATTCAAACTAATTATATCATTATTTTTACAAAATAAACAATATGAAAATAAATGATTTTCAACCACATTTAATTACATATATGAATCTACTAAGCTCACTCAAGTCCACATACAAGTCATATAGGATGGGGGTCTAATGATTCTAGGCTTGGTGCTCCCCTACATGTGGCTCAAAGATTGGGGGCTGCATCGACAGACCTACATCATCAATGCCTCTATACCCAACATCCCATTCATGCATCCACATAAATGCAACATAACCAACACTCTGTATATGGGACTTTGTACACAATGGCAAGGAAAAATCATAATTATTCTAAGAATTAATTAGCATGTTTGTAACTTAAAAAAAATGTTGAAATATTAAGCATATTTTTTTTATCTCAATTGTTGGTCCATGTGGCTGTACATAGTGACACTCATCCACATGAGTGTTATGAGGTGGAGGTGGAGGAGAATCCATGTAAAAATGCATTGTGGAGGTTCGTTTGTTTGATCAACTTGCCCCTCCGATGACCTCATAAGCTCATCCGTTTAGCTGGGTTTTGTCTACATGTTATCATGAACTTATTAATAGAAATGCAATCTAATATGAACTAAATTAATATAAATAATTATGCATATTTTAAAGATAAAAGTGAAAAGTTTTGTATATATGTACTTGGCATGTGCCACGCAGGCTCTGAACCCTCCAAGTGTCATGGATGGTATCACGACAAATACATTCATATGAAAAGAGTTGGTCAATGAGTATACTCGCGAGATATGAATCATCATATAATGGGACTGGAAGGTCACGAGGCAATGGTTGTTGTCTGCTCATCTCTCCATGCAATGTGACATGCATACTGGCCAATGTCATCTGCATGATATCTGCAATGGTATTCCTGGTCTTAGCATTGAGCTGCAATGACTCTTCTATCTTTTTCAGCAATACCACGCTATGAGATGGTAGTGGAAACAATATGTTAGGTGGTGTATTGATGGTGCTAGATATTGCCAACATATAGGGGGTCTTCCCGATGTGATGTCCTAATTAGACCTCACACTATTTGGTGTAGGAGCTCCATCGAGATATAAGGCTTAACCACCATTTCAAGTAATTTTAAAAGATTTTTTTGGCTCCAAAACATACACAAGATATCATACACATTAATTTTGGGAAGCAAGTATGTAAGCTTTTTGATACACTGAGTGTAAGGTGTAAACGGAGGTTCCACAAAAGGGAAATAAGAAATGGGCCTCTAATACAAAGGTATTAGTACTATCCTAAGAGAGACACATGATAGACAATGAAAAGGAATCGTTGATTAAATTGCAAATTAGTTCACAAGATAACACCGATCCTGCAAACGCATAACAACACCCATTCAACAGGATTCATATCTAAAGCAATGAAATAATTCATTCTCTCTAGTATGCATAACATAAACATATACCACAAACATATAAAGAATAGCCTTACAACATTTACGATACATGCATGAAAGAATGTCAACTTGAAGAGATTCTGATAATTAATGAAAGATCCAAATATATTGTTACATCAATGAATCACTAGCCCCAATAGTGGAACATGAAGCTACCACTTGCTTCTCAAAAGAATTATCTTCTCCCTTATGTACAACCAGAGAAGGCAAGGCCTAATCTCTAAAATTTCAAGCCATTTGCTTGAGTTATGAGGGCTTATTTATAAAAAATGATAATGGCACTTCATCTTCCTCATGACCCTTTGAATTCTTCAACCTATGGACTTCTATTTGACTCTTCATATTCCACATGTGTCTTGTGGAATTCTTTTACATTAAACTTCTTATTCATAAAAGAAAAAATACATCAAAATGATGGTTATATAGGACAAAACTATAATAAGACAAAAATTCCTCATGTAGAAGAAAAAGTTAAATCAATGGCTTGAGAATAGAGTTCATTTGTGGTGTAGGAGAGCCATGCTCTGAACTCTTTTGTGACAACTCTAACTCTAACTGGGATCTTTTCAATGTACCACATATTTACCTCCAATGCATCTGATAATATATATTTGGAATTTGACTATATACTATTCCACAACATGGATAACTTCATGTGAATCTTCACTGGCTCAATTGCATATTGTAAAACAACATTCTTGGTCACCTCCTTTTGTAAAGATAAATCCATTCTATAGATAGAATCAATCTCTCTAGCCCAAAGAGTCAGTCTAGCAATAAACTAAACAAACTAATGTAGAATTTCCTAACTTATGTTGAAAACTATCGAGTGAGAGAAACCTACCTCGCCCTAATGCTAAGCACTCAATCCTTTGATGATGACCTTGATCCCTTATCTTCCAGGCTCTCTCCTCGCTATTCCTTGTGTCCGAATACTTGTAAGAGAGATAAAAAGACAACAAGAGATACACGAGCATACATAATATATATAAAACATAAACTACTTGACAGATCAAGAAGTATCAAGCTAAATGCATAAATATTTAAACATTTATGGAAAGTGAACATAAGATGTATATTTTAATGAATCAAAATGGGAAGCATACAACCATTTCCTTGATGTTGGAGACCTCCTTTTGAGTGGAATTCCAAATCCAAGCCAAGATTCTTCAAGCACTCCTTATCCAAGTTAGATGGGCAACATTTGGGCATAATTTCAGCATAGGTATGTAGGCAATCAATGAACAAACCATTGAGGAAAGTGAAGAACGGATTTATAGTGAGGGAGAGGGAGTTAGAGATCCAAAAAAGAGGGAGGAAGGTACATATTTCAAGGGGAAGATCCGTAAGGGTAGGATCAAGAGCTCAAAATGGGAGAGATCGACCATATCTCTATCCAACACCATCCATCTCATTGTTCTCGAAGATTCTAGCATGTGAAGCATCTCCTCCATTTTGGGAAAACCCGTTAGAAGAGGTTCAGTGTGTGATTTCATATCAAAACTCGTGCTAACAGTGCTTGGTCAAAGAACTACAACCAGCCATTAGAATGGGCAAGCAGTGGATTAAAGATCGCTGGTTTTGAAATTTAGGGTTTCAGGAAAATTTCTCTAGAATTTTCTCAGGGAAGATTTTCTTCCATTCTTTAGGAATGTTTCTGTGTGTATTTCATGGTGAGTATACTTCGACATTTTTCGTCACTTTGTGACATTTGTTATGACAATGGCACAAAGAATGACACTTTAGGTATAGAGTTGGGAATGTGACAAAATACTATGTAACACCTCCAAGCCTTCTTGATCTACCGCTCTCATGATTTGTTCAATGAACTATTTTAACTCTTGCACGATGACATCCTTAGTTCTTATTTCTCCAAGTGAACCCACAAAATGCATTCTATGTTTCCATGCAAGGGACTCCAAACTACTATACAATCAAACATAAGCAACTATGGTGTTGGTTGCATGTTCATCAATATGGGTGTAATTATGTGTATGTAGCCTTAACTATTCTCTATACACCTCAGCTCCTATCCTATCATTCTTGAACAACCATTATGGAATGTTAAGACACTTGATGCCCCAATCCTGCATCAAATCGATAATTGTGCTTGTAACCTTTAGAACCTTCAAGATTTCTTGAGATTTATTTTCAATTCCATTAAGGGGCACCACCACCTCATGTGGGAGAACCATCACATTGCACATAAATATATCCAAAATACTGAAAATGTCCTCCTTTTCAACCAATTGAATGTCAAAATATAACATCATTGCAGCCCTATCCAAAAATAGATAATTAAAAATAAACCAACAATGTGCTTTGTATAGTTGTTCAAAATACTATGAACCTTCATGAAAATCCTTTTCAACATCCAACACCAACATATATTAAAAATTACAACCAAAGGGAGAAGCATTATTCTTAGATTTTGATCTTGGACACCTTTTGGTAATGAGATTAGGCCCGGAATCTCCTATAGGATCTTTTTCTGGGTCTCCTGCAAAGGGAATAGTGACATTGGATAAGAGTAGTGGGCTTGAAGGATTTGTAGAGTGCTAGTGAGTGTGACTAGTAGCAGTAGGTGAAGAAGCAACTTTTGAATGTGCGTGAACAACTTTCTTTCTAGATAGAGGAAGAACACGATGAGTAGTCAGACGAGAACTAGAAGTAGGATATGGAGTCTTGGAGTTATTACCCCAAGAATCATGATCATGTTTAGGTGGATTTTGAAAGGGTTTGCAACTATCATTTGCGTCCACAAGTGGGTTAATATGTGGAGGCTCTGGAATTTCTCGAATGTTAGGTGTTATGGCCTAAATCTACCTCAGGCTGAGAAAGGTAGGATCTAGGGTAACATCAAACCACACTTAACCTGGTAGCTAGCCCTACCAGGTCGGGAGAGGGCTCTCTCTTTGTCAATCTTAGAAAAGATGGCCAGTGAAGCTTGAGATGACTGATGTAATGACTGATTTTAGGCTAGGTATGTGTACTAAGGTGTTTGATTGAATTTGAGATGGGTTTGTTGGCTCAATTGTGAAACGCAGATTTCGATGCGGGGAATGGACACAGTTTGATAGAGATCTCTATGGGGCGAGGTAGGCAAATGGATTAGCACTTAAAATTGAGCGAGATAGAGAGCTTTTAGACTGGTGAGGAGTCAGAGAGGGCATGAAAGTCTCAGGGATCCTCTTCAGACAGTTGAAAACATAGATAAATAAACAAACCCTAGGTAGAGCACTGCAATTTCAATGTATTCTACCTTTATCCTTGTTTGATTTAGTTAAGATGAAGCAAAGAGAGATAATGGCATACATAAAACACCTATAAAAATTGTAATTACAGAAGAAAACACAATACCAAATCAAGATGCCACAAGAATCCCATAAAGTGCTGCAAACCCTGGTCAATTCCTTTGCCAAACTGCTGAAAATGAATGTACAATAATGCTCAAAGCATTCACAAGAGTCCAACCTTTACAAATGACTGAAAAAATACTAGATATAGGCATAAAACAACTCATTCTAGGCTTTAGGAGTCGAATTCATGAGTTTAGGAGCTATTTCAACAAGATCTAAACTAAGAACTGAAAAGTAGGTAGTGGAACATCATGCCTCTGAAACCTAGGAAACTAATTCATTCAGTTGCAAACTACTTTTTCATGATGAATCTACCTCTATGAGTGAAAATTTAGCATAATTACATCAAAATCCATCAAGTCACATTAAATTACCTCATGAGTTTGACTATTAGAAAGAAAAAAGTCAAACTGTGAAGAAACTAGGCGAAAAACAGAGTTTTTTGGGCCAAAATGAACAAATTTCACTCTATGTGCCGCACTGATTTCCCTATGCGTAGTGCCTTTTTGAAGCTAATTTTGGAGGTCTTCCTATGCACCAAATTTGCCCCAAGTGGGCTTGTTGGAAAGGTCTGCCTGTCTACTTTCTAGAACAACTAGAATTTCTAAATTTTGCCTCCATTTGCCCATCTAAAATTGAGTTCTTCCAACACTGCTTCCTGTGTGTCCAAAAAGGGGCAAAAAGGTCCATTTTGAGGTGTTTTTGACCTTTTTGGGAGCTCAAAACCTGTCAAGATTTCTTGGAAATGTGAGGGAATTCATATTTTTCCATGAAAAATCCAAGAATGTTGAGTTTTCCTCAAAAGGAGGTCTCTAGCAAAAACGTGCGCCAGGTGGCACGACGCATTCAGCAGAAAACCTGTTTTCTAGGCCAAAAATTTCAAAATTACAAAACGTTTCCCAAATTTCTTGAAATTTGGGCTGAGTGCTCCTCATCAGGTGCTATGTTGGGCTAAGGAAGCCTCAGCCAAGTCCTGGAGTCTGTTTTTCTCTTTTCTCTTCCTCATGGCTTTCTTCAATTTGGCCTTCAAATTCCTAATTCTTGCTTTGCACACCATATTTCTTGACAAGTAGTGGTATGCCATGTTTCTCAACATTTTTTTCTCGTTGTTGGCCTTCTCTAGCATCCTTTCTAGGTGCATGTTTGTCCTCTCAAGCCAAGATTCATTCAACTTGAATTTCTTGCTCAAGTGTGGTCAATTTGATTTTCCTCTTCTTCGTAACTTGCCAATTTGCCCTTATGTTTTGGAGATCCATGATGGGTTTCTAATCTTATAGCTGTTTGTTCCTCTACTCCAAATAATTAATGATCCACTTAACTCTTTCTAGGTTGAGATACAAATGCTGAATGTCATCTTGCTGCTCCTGAATGATCTCTTTAGCTTTGAGCTTTGCGAGCCCAAATCAGTGTCCTCATCCTGAATGAGGATGAAATCTGTCTCATGACCTCCTGAAGGTCCCTCATCATGCAAGGGCTACTTACCCTTGTCCTGTACCTGCTTTGCTGATGGAGGAAACAAGATCCCTTCCACCCCTGGTGGAGATAGTACTTGTTTTGCTGTTGCAAACAACCTTCTAGTGCCCTTTTGATATGTGACAAACACTGGCACACTAGCGGTTTGTGTCTCATGAATCTCCTGCTGATGTGAAGGCCCTCCCGCCTCATGAAAAACTACTGGGGGTACTTGAGGACCTGTAAATACCTCATGTGCAATGAAATCCTCCCATGAGATGTTCAGTAAACCAAGCTGATGCAAGACCACAATTTTGATTAGTGCAAAATGATATATGCTGTTATATTGTTGTTGAGGAGGCTTCTTTTGCACTAAGGTGGTCATCTTCTCAATGTTCCGGCAAATGAAATAAGGGAGGTTCATCATCCTCACCCTAGTAAAGTGCATCAACAATCTGATATGATAGGCATACAGATGAGAAAATCTGCCCTCACAGCTGAAATATTTAATTATGAGTTTCATCAAGGGAGCATATGTGTCCTGAAGATACTTGAAAGGAAAAACTCTACTGATATGTCTCTGAAAACCAGCCTTGATGTAAGGCTCATAATGATCTCTATCTATTAGCTGCCTCTTATACCATTGCTCACCTACATTTGGAATGTCGGTTGCTTGAGCAATAGTCTCAGGTGTCAAGGTGAATGTCACACCTGCCAAAGTGACTTGGCCATTATGAAGATGGAGCACAAACAATCTGGCCAGCTCAAGGTGATACTTGACTCTCTCCACCATCTCACAGAACTGATAACAAGATTGGTGTTGAAAGCATGTGACAGCAAGAGGACAGGCCAACAGCTCGGAAAGTGAAGTAGGCTCCTCCCGGTTATGTTTTCCACCCTTGTGAGGCCTCCTTGGTGCATGCATTTCTCTAGAAGAATCATTGACTGTCTCCTCATCTCTGTCATAGGAAAAATCTGACTCCATGCTTGCCAATGTTTGAGTTTTCTTAGATGAGTATGAAGAGATTTTATGGTGTCTTTAGGTTTTTGCTGCCAATATGAATGCATGAGGGATTGTGGAGGGAGTGTGTATGAGGGATTTTGGAATGTTGCTGAAAGGTTTTTGAGGAATAGAAGGGTTTAGGGGATGGTTTTTAGAGTTTGGGAATAGCAATTAGGGTTTGGGATAATGGAATTAGGGATTTAGGGTTAGTTGTTTAGGGATATGAGAAATATGGAATGGGTAGATGAGAATGTAAAGAGAGGGAGAAAATGAAGTGAAGGAATTAGGGAATGAAGGAGTGAGGGAGTGAAGAATGCTTAGGAGTAGAATTAGTAGCAAGAAATACAATTTATAAACCCTATGCAATTGTTTTTGACAAAAAATGCAAGGAGGTAGGGTTTCAATTTTTTCCCATTAAATCACCATAAGCACCAAGATAAACTCATTCATTGGCCATGAAGGAGTGACAACTTACTTGGATAGTGAGGAATTTAGCAAATTTGTGAGTTTGGAAGAGGTTGGGAGTGATTTTGGGCCTTCTAGCCATGTGCGTCGCGCTACCTCACAGGTGTACTGTGCCCTTTCGATGCGTCGTGCCCTTTATGGATTTATACTATCAACTGTTGCCCAATGCGTCGTGCCGAATGAATGCGGTGCACCCAAGGTCCAGTGTGTTGCGCCTGGGTTTTCTCTTGTTTTGGCACAAAACTCACTCTCTTGGCTCTTGGAAGACCAATACACTTGCTCTCTTTCTCTTGAGGACACAATGAACCTTTTAAACATGAAAAATAGTTTATATACATATAGTCTTGATTTTTCATTTACAAAAACCCACTCTTCTAATGTTTGTTTTTGACTTGCTTTTAAAACTTTGTTTTGGGCAGTTTGGTTTATTTTTGCCTTTGATGGACTGAATGCTTTGACTTTTTGTTTTGTTTTTCAGGTGGTGAAGTTGCAGAGGCTTGGCAAGGTGACCAGGGCTACCTCTGAAGTTATTACATATGGAACAAATGAAATTACATCAAATTTGTACATGAAAACATAAAAACTTTGTTTTTCCTCAAATCAGGGTTTTGAAGAAAAATTAATCACTGAGCATGTAGTTATGGAAATTATTGTTTCTGAAACTTTATTTGACCTCCTCATGTGCCTGCTAACCATTATTGAGCATTTTGAAGACCTTATTGACGAAACCTTAGACCTAATGAGACCTAAAACCCTAACAATGACTTTTGTAAATTTAAAGACAAAAATTGACTGCAGATGATCTAGATGTATGAAAATGGGCTAGCAGGTAAAGGACATGAGGGAAAATGTATAATATACCACTACCATTAGATGATCCATGACCCTAATGGAATGCAGCTGATCGAGTGAGACACCCAACATGCAATGCAACAAGAGAATTCGATCACTGATGGACGGATGAAGATACCGACACTAACATTAGGATGAGGCTAGAGGAAGGGAGCTAAGTTGTTCTTATAAACTAGAGGAATACATGATACATTAGGAGACCATAGATTTAGATGACCAATTGAATTCAAACTATTGAAATTTGTCAGAATCAACATTGAAATAGACAGAGAAACAAATCTTTTTGTTTATGCCAGAGTCTGATCCAAACTTACGAAAGAATGAAACAAAATAAAGATATAAACATAAACACATAGATGTAACAAAATGGAAATAAGCTAGCTCAAGAAATGGTAGGTTATCTTACATACAAAATGGAAATAAAGTAGCTTGTGCAATGGTAGCTTATCCCTTAGAAGAGATGTGGCAGCTACATGCCTTTGAATTATGTTATAATGAGGTTGAAGGGAATTTTTATTATTTTATAAGAAAGGGAAACCCTGAACAACCAAAACCCTAACCCTAGGAGATGGAACACCAAGAGTTTGTGGGCCCCATTGGGTTAGTTGGACAATGAACTTCCCAAGGTCATAACTTCGTCATATGATCTCTGTTTGACACGCACGATAAATTGTTAGAAAGGTCTCTCTGAGTACTACAATATTTGGGGTAGGCCCTTGTGAGCTTGCTACAGACCTCAAAAAAATGTTGTTTAGGGTGTCAAAATAGCTTTGGAAGTTCAGGACCCAAAAAAATGATAAAAATAGTAAATTGTGCTATAATCATGGAAACTCATGAAACCAACTAGAGGTCTAGGTAGAATAGGCGGGTGGCCACCAATATCCACCTGGATCAGCCCTTCCCCCTTAGGAAGAAATGGTCCCCATTGCATGGACAACCTCCATGAGGCGAGGAAATTTCTGTTGAACCTAGTCCTTAGTGAGCCACTTGCCCTGGTGAAGGAGTTGGCCTACTTTGAAAACTCGATATAGTTGGATCCTATGCTAGCGAGAGTTACTGATATCTGAGTCCATGATCCTATGAGTCATTTCTTGTTTAATACAACTTGGGTTGAGCTTTTTTTGTGTTAGTTGCTCAACAATGTCAAATGTGTCCAACAATGGGGAAAGTATGGCACAACTGGTCCACATTGAATACTAGATGCAAGGCTAGGAAATGGTGGAATGTTGAACTCAAAAGCATTATATCCTACAATCTTAGTGATTGTGTAAGGCTCATATCGAAGAAGACAAAGCTTGCGGTGGGTCCCAACGATGCACACTTTTTGCAAATGTAAGACAACTTTGTCACCCACCTGGAACTTGTGCGGTACTTGATTTTGTTTGTACTTAGCATTTGATTTCTCCAATATGACATGGAACTACTAGTGGATGTGTTTAATGTGTTCAATGAAGTTGGTATCACTAATCTTTGGACTAGACATGAGAAAAATCTACCTGAGTAGCAACAAGTGGTATGGAAACATCAATAGGACATAGTGGCTGGAATCTCAACCCCACTTGAAAGGGACTGTGACCAGTTGACTAGTGGAGAGCTCTGTTGTAGTTGTACTGGACATATGGGAGGATTTCATCCCATGTGCGTGGATGCTTCGAGTTGTACACACGCAGGATGTGCATGATAGACCTATTGATGATGTTTATTTGGCCATCAGTTTGTGCATGGAAGGTCATGGACTTAGTGAGCTTGGTATCCAAAAATGACCAGAGGCTCGATGAGAATGTACTTAGCAACCTACTGTCCCAATTTGAGATAATGGACTATGGTATCCCAAAGTGTACCCATACTCTTTCAAAGAAGAGTTTGTCAGTGGCTTTTGCTATGATACTCTTCTTATAGGTCGCCAAAATGTACATCTTAGAGAATCTGTCAATGACCATGAAAACATAGTCGTTGACATGCTTGGTAGAAGGAAGGTCCGATGTAATCCATGGATATGGATTCCCAAGGCCGGATAGGAGTAGGAAGAGGAGTATACATGCATTTCTTCTTGATTGTAGGTTTGGCAATGGCGCAAGAAGTGCAGGATCTTGTGTACTTCCCAACATTCTATCAAAGGTTCGACCAATAAAAATAATTTTGCAGCATTTCCAATATCTTTTCTACCCCAAAATGTCCAGTGACCTTAATGTAGTGTGCCTCCCAAATCATCTTGGCATGTTCGCTTGAAGGAACACAAAGGTGTCCCATGTGGCATGACAGTGCATCCTAGAGGTGAAAGTCTTGAATTTACTTGCCTTCTAGAAGAATTTGGATGTTGCGCTGAATTCTGGATCACCCTTGTAAAGATGTGGACATTCCAAAGTCTCGTGTCCACAAGAGTCAAGCATAGTGGTTAGCACCATAACTAGCGATTAGCTGAGCCACGTTGCAACATTATTTGTGTTTCCCTTCTTGTACTTAATGTTCAAATGTAACTATTTCATATATGTGGGCCATTTCTGATGGTGATTGTTCTGCAACTTTCCTTGTGTCTGTATGAACTGTAGGGGTCTGTGATTTGTGTGGATGACCATTTCCTTCGCCAAAATTTAATGCTTCCATTGCAGTAGGCCTGCACAATGGAATATATCTCTTTGTCATAGGTGGGATACTTTTGGACTCTATCTAAAAGTGTCTCACTATGATATTCCACCGAATGCCCCTTTTCAGTAAGAACTGCACCAATAGCATAGTCAGAGGCATCTGGATCTATTTCAAATGGTTGTTGCAAGTACGGTAATGTGAACACTAGTGCAAATAAGAGGTGACACTTCACCTCAGAAAATGCCTTCTGTCAGGATTCATACCAAAAGAAATTTGATTTCTCTCCGCCATTTGTGACATGACTAAATGGCCAAGTGATATGAGAGGATCCCAACACAAACTTGTGATAGAAATTGGCAAGACCCATAAAGATGCAGAGCTCTATTAGAGTGGTTTGGGCTAGCCAACCTCACATAACTTGTATCTTGGCTAGGTCCACATGCACACCCCTCTCATTAATGATGTACCCCATATATTGAAACTGGGTCATACCAAAAATTCATTTCTCCAAATTGGCACACAATTTGTGTTGTCCTAGATTTTGGAGGATCTTTCGAGTATGGTGTAGGTGCTCTTCCCAACTCTAGCTGAAGGTCAAGATGTCATCCAAATACACTACCACAAACGAGTTGGTGAAGGGTCACAAGATGTCCCTGTACTGCTCCATGACCGTGTCCATCTGTTGCTACCATGCAAAGGAGCCCTATCTAGAGGTTGTATATGTGGCAACAATATTCCTCTTTATCTGAGGGTGAATCATAAGGAAGATAAATTTCTTGATCTAGGAAATTATCTTATTTCATAGTTTAGTAGATATCAAATAAAAGGTGGCAGGCGACACTACCTATGGTATCCTATATAATTTTTGACCCAAAGTAATAATAATAGAATGAGTTTTTGATTCACATACAACATGACACTTCCATAGGTATGGATTACCTAATAAAACATCACATACTTCCATAGGGGAAACATCGCACAATACCCCATCTGCAAAGGGCTTGATGCTATAAGGCACATGACACTACTCGCAAACACATAGATCTCACCCTTGGTGGAGCCACCTAATGGTGTATGACTATGGGTGTAACGTTGTTAGAAACTTCAATATCTTAACAACCTTGGATGGGATCAGGTTCTTTTGGCTCCCATTGACAATGATGAATTGCACCGATGAACCCTTTACCCACATATGTGAGTGGAAGAGGCACTCCCCCCCCCCTCTAGATCCTCAGGTTCCACCATTTGGAGATTGGTGGTGGCTTCCATCATAAAGGATTATGCGTCAATGATCATTTTTTGCTTTTTAGTTCCCTTTTCAAGTTCTGGCTGAGATTCAGAGCATGCATCAATATCTAGGTATTTTAGCTTGGCCACCAGCATCTGCTTTGCGTGACATTCATTCGTGTTGTGAATGGGATTTTTATGGAACTCACACCACTTTCTGGTGTCATTATTTGCCTTCTTGGTATTATTGGCTTGTGGCTTTGAGGAGTTGTCTTAGGGGTTCGTAGCTTATCTCTTCCCTTTTCTCCGTGGCTTGGGGGAACCATTTTCTCTACTTTGGGTTCATAGATCTAAAGACTCGCTTCTTGTACTTAAATTTCTACTCAATCTTGGTGTCATATCGGTATGCTGCACCAAGTGAGGAGATGTATAGGAAATCCATTTCCTCCTGAATGTATTTGTGTAAACAACTATTGTACTTAAGCACCAGATGTTTCTCAAAATATTTGACACCCAATTTTGTGCACATGGTATGGAAAATATTCGTTAGCTTTGGCATATCTTGATCCCTTTGCTTCCACAGCATAATCCATTGTACTTATTGTCATAGATCCCAGCAGGGTAATATTGTTCCTTGACAACATCTTGGAAAGTCTTCCAAGAAGGTACGACTAAAAACAAAGAGGGTTTCTCAACTTGTCTCTCATGGCAAGTTTTCCACCAATCCTTGACATCGGGGGTGACTTTAAGTAGTGAAAAAATAATATTCTCCATGTCAGAGAAATTATGGACTAAAAAATAACCTTTTAGTAGATTTAGTCATTATCTGTAACATCTACATCTATTTGATCTTTGAATATAGGGATATAAAAGTTAACTTGTACCTTGAAATGGGTGGCACCTCCAAAGTGACGTGTGATTGGTCGGAATTTGCTGAAGGATATGGGAAAGGTTATCCATCATTTCATTCCTCTATCACTCGAGGTAATCTTTGAGAAATAAGTTGACAGGATCTCCTACAACCTCGTCTCTCTTTTCTTCTGTCGTGGGAGGCTATTGGTGTCAGAAGAACCAGTCTTGCAAGGGCTCAACCAGCTCAAGTCCCAAATCCTTATATCTTGACCTTGTTGGGGACATGCACATAAAAATAGAGAAAGATCATACTGCTCTGGTAGCATTGATCTAGACTTATGCAGGAATGAAACAGAAAACATATATAAACATAAACACAGAGATGCACCAGAAATAAATGTTCATTTCATTAATATCAAAGAATTGAATGATGCTTACATACAAAATGGAAATAAACTAACTCGAGCAATGGTATCTTACCTCTAAGAAGAGATGTGGCAACTACATGCATTTGAGTTGTGTTACAATGAGGCTTAAGGGCCTTTTTATTATTGAACAACAAAGGGAAACCATAAACAACCAATACCCTTATTGGGATGGGGTCCCCTGGGTTAGTTTGGGATTAAGATATCCAAATTTTGGTACAATTTTGTAAATTATGTAAAGTCTCCGCGATTTGTGGATGCAGAGCACGTATGTGAATAGGAGTCAAAGGGGCTAAGCCTCTTGTTTTGGATAAGTTTTGAGTTGGTTTTTGAGATTCAGCCATGGTCTGTGGACCATGGCATTGTATGAAAAAAGTCTATAAATAGTTAAGTCTTAGCGAAAGGAAGAGGTAACTAGATGGAACTAAGATAGAGAATCAGGTTTATTAAAGAGTTTTGGGTAGGAGCTAAGGCAGGAAGGCTCTGCTTCTTGTGCTTAGATAGGGAAAGAAAGGATGCACAAATGAGTGCACAAAGGCCTAGGTAGAATCTGTAGCTGAGTGCGCGGACCCCTGCAACTATGTGCATAGGGTGGTTTGAGTTTGTAAATCCATGAATTGAAGTTCAATAAAACGTAGTTTCCAAATAATTATTGGGTGTTTTTGTTTATATCTGTTTATGTTATATACTGCTAATAAATGACTTGTTTTATGAAATAATGATTGAATTCTATGTGATTATCTTGAATTAGTCTTAATAATGTATGCAATGCATGTTTAAACACTTCCGTGAAGTCTCTGGTGATTTCTCTTATGTTTAATGATGACTTAAGTAGATCTGCATGAACGCCAATTTAGGATTGCTTTCTGATGCACGTAAGTAGGTAGATCAACTATTAAGGGTCTAAGAGGGCTGATCATGGACCTTCGCGAAGGTCTGAAGGCCGTTTTAATAGAGTACAGTGATGAGCTCTAAGAGTCTGTTGATATGTGCGGAGGTAGATCTAAGGCATTGGAAGACATCACACTAGTCTCTGGATGCATAAACTTGGTTCTTGCATCCCCCCATACTGCTTCAGGTGAGACTGTAGCCTACGCTATGCAGGTTGTTTCCGAAAGGGCCAGTAGTGTAGAGTTTTTTTGGTTGGTGCAACTAAATTTGAACCTAGATTAGGACCCCCTAAGCCAACAAATGGTTCCATTGTTAGGATCGAGATGTGCTTGAAAGAGATGTGTGATGTCGCATCATTGGAACCTGACCACGAAAGAAATTGAAAAGTGGTTGGATCGGAAGATTCACAAGTTTGCGGTGCAAGAAAATAGGAATTTTCACCAGTCAAAGGAAGATTGGTTGGACAAATATCTATATAAGGATATACATGAAATCTTCTTCTGCACCTTCTCCATTGAGCTGTATGAGTGGTTAGCCAATTTGATAGATAGTCAAGGAAGTTGGAAGCTTGATAGTCCTATAGTTTGGACTCCATAATTGGTGCGATGACTAGAAGATTATGAAAAAAAGATCGCATGGGCTATCGATCACTGGCTCGATCAAATTATAGGAGGATTTGTTACAGAGTTTGCAGGTGATACCTCAGTCAGCTATAGTGAAGCAGAGCGAATATTCTTCAAAGGACCACGAGGTAAGTATTTAAGATCATTGAATACTTAGATTAAAATGTTATTATGTGAAAAATGGGTGATGCCATTACCTTGATGTTTAGAGCTACGAGAAGTGGAAGATTCTTTAGAAATAACGAAGGATCAGGACCAAAGTATAGCCCATTGATTGGACCTCCTTCAAGTGACGACGAAGGGGTTGGGTAGACTACACTGTACAACACTATTCAACTAATCACTCAGGGTATTCCTAGAACAAACCATCCATCCACTCCACTGCCACCTCCACCTCCACCGCATACACCTTTGCCCACACCTCCACCTCCATCACCACCTTTCAACATGGCAAGTGCAATGAAAATGCCGATATTCAAGGGCCTAGGGAACAAAGATCAAGAACAATTATGGTTTGTTGTGAATGTTGTATGGATAGATCAACATATCACCGATGATAACATAAAGAAGGCAGAGTTGGTTACCGCTTTGCAGGATCGTGTGCTAACCTGGTATATTAAGTATTGTACTGATAATCCTCTTGCGATGCTAGCAGAGTCTAAGATGACTTTGAACAAAGAGTTTATTAAGGCTAAATCCGACTCACAGGTAGTGATTGAATTTAAATAGGTCACGATGAAGGTTGAGAAGACGCCTTGGTATTTTGATCAAATGTTGAAGTGTCAGATCAGACAGGCTAACATACAGATCACGGACTGCCAGGAGCATGACTGTTTTATCGCGCCACTTCTAACCCATTTGAGGATTTCTCTATCACAATAGAATATTGATACACAGGCATAAGCCCTGGAGATCATGATGAGGCTGCATGCATCACCTATTCAGGATACAAATCTAGGGGTACAACAGATCCACTCACAGTTAGCAAGCTTACACCTAGAGTTATAGAGTTTGAAGAAATACAATGGGATTAAACCAGAGATGCGTGCAGAGATCTGGTGTTTGAAGTGCAAGGCCATGGGCATGAAAAAGATCATTGTCCCATATAGACGAATTATATTACAAGAGGGGGGCGAATTCCCCTTAAGCCTGAAGCCCCAGCATGATCGAGCATGGGGGCTGTGCTATGGTGTGCCATTTCTCAAGTTACTAGGCAACATACGACAAACAATTGCCATCTACTTCAGAAGTTTGTTTAGACACCCCAACAATTGTTATATAAGTTTTGCAAATCTGTGGACCAGGATGAGCACCACTGTCGAAGCTATGAGCTGATGATGGAAAGAACCGCTACATACTGTATGAAAACAAAAACATGGCCTCCGTACCAAGGCGTCGAAGGAGCACACAGAGGTTATCAGGGTCGAGGATGGGGCCGAGGAGGAGGAGGACTTGGTAGAGGTCATAGTCAGATTATCTACTACAACTACTGACAACTGGGGCACTATGCACGAGACACCTATCATGTCAATACTATAGACAATTCAACCATACTATAGAAGAATGCCTATGCTAATAGCTAAAATGAAAGAGAAGAAAACACAGCCTAAGTAGCCGATGCAAAATTTACAAATGATGAGGGTTGAGCCCCTTGAAGAAGATCAAAGTGTTAATATTGTGCCAAGAAGTGGAATGACGACTGACGCTGATAAAGGTAAACAACTTGAAGAAGAAGGATGGGTCCACAAAGTGCTAGAGAAAGAAGCTGACTTTGACCTGGAATGTGCTAAGGAAACTTTTATGGAAGCCAAGAAGAGATTCACGGAGGCCTCCACCTCAGGAAGCCAGGGCAAGATAGAAGAACTTAGTGTGCCTCTAGATGTTGATCCTTCTATGATCACTACATTTTTGGAGACCTGCATGAAACTGTTACACGATAGCAAGGCTATGGAAGGCCTGCGGGAAATAATAAATAAATGTGCCAACAAGGAAAAGGCCCCTGGTGAACACCACATGGTTAGAAAGATTGGCAAGCATAAGGCATGAACATGGAAAGAGATGCGGCTAACAACGCAAATAGGTGATTATGAGATGGACTAGGTCATCTTGGATCTGGGATCCGATGCAAATGTTTTACTGAAACAAACATGGGAAAGGATGGGAAGACTTGCACTACAGTGGTCCCCGATTAAGCTCATGATGGCGAACCAGCGGAAAATCATCCCCATGGAATGATTATATGGGGTAACGGTGGATATCGAAGGTGCGAGTGCGATGGTAAACTTTGAAGTTGTAGAAATTGTCGATGATAGTAATCCTTACTGTTATCACTTAGAACCATAGTTCATGTATGTAATGTTGTCCACAAGTTTCATATAAAGGTTTTCAGTTTTGTGAATAGGTTTATATGTGTGTGTCACTTTGAAATTTGAATTTCAAAAGGTATTGATGTAAGTTCATGTAAGGAAAAAATCGTTAGATACCCTCCATCATTGTCAGTTAAGACATGTCATGTCATTAGTACTTTGCGCAGTTTCGCAGCGCATGTTTGTTTGGTCAATTTAGCTGCGCAATGATGTTTCCGTCTTTTCACAGCGTACTGTTTATCAGCCATTTCGTAGCGCGTCTTGTTAAATTTGAACTGTCCGCGCTACGAAATCGGGGTTTCAGGGTTTTTGTAGCGCTTGTTCTTGGAATGTCAAATCCGGGAGGGGTGAGTCATAGGTCCGTTCATGTTTGTCAGTTGATGTCATCTCCAGGTCATGATAAATCATCATTCCGCCATAAGGTCCAGAGTCATGCATATGAATGTCAGCTTAAGGGATTTTACGAGGTATGGTTATGTCATAATGTGTTTTCATAATGTGTAAACATGTTTGCTGTATGAGAAGCCCAAGTTCTTATTTAAAGGGATCATTGCAAGCGAGCCTGCACTCCAAAGTCGAGATTGTTTTCGCGCTGTAGCTGCCATTAGTTCCCTGTGTGAAAATATTCGAAGCAAGATGGAAAAGAGGGAACATCGATCCGGTAAGTGCTTGAGGACAGAGCCGGAGGGGCTTGATGCTACACTCAGGGATGAAGGTGTCGCAAGAGCCTTTCGAAATGCTGGTTGTTGGAGGTTCTGCGAGAAGTTGAAGGGAGGACATGCAGAGGTAACGAAGGCTTTCGCATTGAATTTTACTGGACTGAATTCAAAGGTGTCAATGTTAGAGTTTCCTGTGTCTCCTGAAGCTATTTCCATTGTCACTGAAATTCCGAGGGGAGGTCAAGAATGGTTCAAAAACTTTAAATTCGACATGAGTCCCTGTAAAGAATTTTTGAAGGAACCTTATGAAAATGAGGACCCCACCAAAGCGGTGCCAAGGAGTTACATAAAAGAACATTATGCTATGCTCCTCACATGCATCCAGAAATACCTAACATGCGAGGGAAGGTACAATAAAGTTTACTCCTACCACTTCAAACTTTTGTTGCATTTCACAGGTAAGGCTTCAATAGATATACCTTTCTATTTGTTCAGAAGCATTAGTAAAATGTGTGATAAAATCCAGTTAAAGAAAGATGGTTGTGAAACATCCTTGTTTCATCATGGTTTAGTAAAGTTGCTGGTGTTGGATGGTTTACAAAAGATTGGCAGAGATTGGGATTCATTTGTGTTTATGGCCGGCTTTCCAAGCAAAACAGGCCTCACTCCATTGCCTGTGAGGGAAAGGGAAGAAAGGAGTGAAGAACCCACTCTGGCTGAGCTCAGAAAAGAGGTGACAGACCAAAAGAAGCCTAAAACCAAATTAAGGAAATCAGAGAAGTCTGTGGCAGCAAAAGAGACACCTAAATCATCAGTAAAGGAAACTCCTAAGTCATCATCTAAGGAGACACCTCAGTCATCAAAGCAGAAGATCCATAAAAAGAAGGATGAAGCTAAACCAAGTGAAGTTGAAAAGATTTCAAGGGTGAAAACCAGAGGTCAGCTAAACAAGGAGAAGGGTAAGTCAATTACTGTGGAAGAAAGCCCTATTTCAAAAGGCAGTTTAAATGACTTACTTGAAGCCATTGAACTTGAGCAAGATCAACCAATACAGATTGAACCAATAGAGTTTGAGCAAGATCACCCAGTGCAGCCAATGCATATTGACCTCACTCAATCTTCACCCGAAAGTACTAAAAAACCAAGAGCTTCAAAAAGATTGAAATTTGAAGAGCCTAGTAAAGAATATGCTTTCAAGCCACGTAGACCAGTCACAAGAAGACAAATGAAAGAAGTGGAGAAAGCGCAGAAAGAGAAGGCACCTTTAGAAGTGCCTAGTACAGATGTACTTGAGGTTTTGACCAGAACAATTCAAGCAGCCAAAAGTAAAAAAAAGGGTAATAGGGTTATCATCAGTCAAGGTGGAAATGTCATTGCTATCAAGCAACAAGCAGGAACAACACAAGAAGAAATATCTCAGATTAAAAATGTTTCTAAGGAAAGGGCAGTAAGATATGCAAATTATAAAAAGGCTGTAATAAAAGGCAGAACAAGTCTAATGAGCCAAACTGACTCAGTGTCTGATGCATATTTGTGGACGGTGCCAGCTCTGAAGCAGGCAAAAATCATGAAACAAATGAACACAAGCTTAAGAGCAGAAAACAAGGCTTTAAAGGAAGAAGTTAGCAGTTTAAAGAGGAAGCTAGGCAAACTAGCTGATTAATCCAAGGGGAAATTTGCTTTTCAAGTTTTGATAAATTTTGGCTGTCATCATTTCGAAACTTTTTGGAGCCCTTACACCTGTACAAAATAGCTGAAGAAATCACGGAGTTAAGTCATCAGTGCTTTAAGATTCATATGCTTTGTTTTGATTACCTACAGCAGTTTCGTAGCGCGCTACGAAACTGCTGTAGATGACTGTTTATGTTAAAAAATGAAATTGATGCTGAGGTCAGCAAATCTTAAAAGGGATGACTCGAGGCCAGCATGGAGATTATACAAAGCTATTCAGATATTCAAAAGGTGACAGGTGTGAGTATTTAAGGAAAAAGTGAAATTTTTGTCTTTTGTTAAAGTCTTCCTAAAGTTACTTTATAGCCGAATTATTAGGGTTCTGGTAGGGTTACCGAAATTTTGAGTGGTACACCTGTTCAGTTCACAAAGTGTCCAGATCATAAGGCATATTGAATTATGCGTGGTTATTAGAAGAATTAAATGGCTTGGAGCATAGTCTTTTAATGCATGAAGACTAATGGGAGGCAGAGACCGTGAAAATAGGGCACAGATCCTTATCAGTTGATGAGTCATCCACATATCAAGTATCCGAAGCTGCTCATTCAGTGAATGTTCCTCCAGCATGTCTTGGCTATTACTGAAGTGATACAGGTGTCAAATTTCAAGAAAGCATCAATGCACACGAGGAGATAGACTTAGAGTTTCAATGGGAATGGGACTCTATGTTTTCACAGCGCAATACCTTTGTAATTAATTAGTTTGTTTAGATATGGATAAGGCAATTAATGATAGGATTTCGAGCTCCCTTCATGCTTGTTGAGGAGTCTCAAGTAGTTGTATTTTTGGTTTTCCTATATATAGAAATGACTCTGATGTAAAAAATGTTGGAGATTTTATACAAAAAACAGAGTTTATTTGGGCCAATGTAAAGACTTATTACAGTAATAGTAAAACAGTGGTTGTTTCTTCTCAAGATTCTCAATGGATTATATTGTTCAAATGAGATAGTGTTTTATTTTCTTAATGTTCTTTTACAGCCTTGTTATAGCACAATCACTCAGAATTCATATCTTATGCTCTGACTTCCTGTGTGTTTGGCAAGCTGTGGTTTTTGTGAAGTATGTTTGAACATTTAATGCAAAGAGCCTTGACTTCCATGAAATGACTGTGCTTTTGTTTACTAAAGGTGTGAGACTCCATAGCCCAATGAAGACTAATTTGATATGTGTCCAACCAGCTTTGTTTTCATGAATGTGTGAAGAGTTAGCCATCTGTTGTTGTGATTTATTTTTATCAAAAGTCTGTGAGAGAGCCCTCTCTGACCAAAGAGGCTAATCTTTGGTCTAAAGTCTGGTTGAAAGAGTTACATGAAATCTTGCTTGGCTGCAGCCCTTAGTACCGATTTTGTGATAAAACTTACCTCGCACTTCTGGGAATTGATTGGGCTATTGATATGAATGGGGTCATCAATTTGAAGAAAAGAATGATGTCATTTGAAACAAAGTCGCTTAGGGTTATAGTGCCTCTAGACCCTATAGAAAGGGCACGCTATACTGAACTAGTCCGCGATTACAAAGGAAGTGATGATGAATTAGATCAGATTTACAAGATAACAACGTGAGATCAACACTGGATCAATTCGAAGGCAAATGGGTGCATTGCATGGGACTAGGAGAGTTCCTACACCTCTGATTTAGACAAGGAGTTAGAGTATTGGTAGAAAATTACCTTATTATGATGGTTTGACAAACGTAGATTTGTTTTTGGATGAATTTGAGCGTGAAGTTCTTGAGGACCACCTCTTCCAAGCATTAGAGTTGGCACTATGCTACGTCTGCATGATGGTGGGGTATGCATAAGGACAATTTTTCTGGATGGCAACATTACAGAAGAATGATGAAGCTATGATTTGGGCGTGCTAATACCAGAATGACTGAGAAGTATAATGGAAAGGATGATCTGCACTATCACCTGGCAAAATGGACTAAGGCATGGGGCACAGAACCACAACCAGAGTTGGTACACATCCTTTTTGATACCTTGGATACCTTCCCCATGAACTGGTATCTTGAAACAGAGCTCCACCATGGCACCACGGAATGGGATGTATTGAAGGAAGGGTTCTTATTGACTTTTAGTTTTGAATACGGGTTTGCAAGAGTCGATGAAGTGCCGCAAGAGATTAAAGTAGTTATCTTTAGAACAATGAAGGAACCTATGGAATGGACCCAAACAAACTTGAGCAGCTAGCTATGCCACACCTTGGAATGTTATAACATGGCTTCTTAAGAGGAAGAAGAAGACCCAAGGAACCTCAATATTCTAGAGGCAAAACAACATCGCAAAGTCGAAGTACCATAGATAGAAAACCCAGACATCTCTGTACCTTTGAAAACAAAGCAAGTAAACATTACCCTTGAAGAAGAACAAAAGTTTGCAAAATTCAGAGATTATTGGGATGATGCCATAGTAGATAAATTTGTTGAATTACTTCTTGAATACCAGGATCTCTTCCCCACTAAGTTTTAGATTTCAAAGGTATAATAGGCGATTTGGGCATTATGAAGATCACATTGAAGCCGGGCTCGAAGCCTATTAAATAGAGGCATTATCGCCTTAATACTAAGTATAAGGAAAAGGTTTGCCAAGGGTTGGATAAGATGCTGGAGGCAGGCATCATAGAACCCATTGAAGAATTCGATTGGGTAAATCCGATGGTGGTTTAAGAGAAGAAACAAAAAGGCAAAATAAGGATATGCGTAGATCTGCGGAAGCTTGATGATGCATATGTCCATGATCCATTTCCGATGTCATTTATGGATGAAGTGTTAGACAATGTTGGAGGGAAGGAGTCCTATTCCTTTACTTATGAGTTTTCAGGGTATCATCAAATCAAGATCATGCCAGAGGATAGGAGCAAAACAACCTTCATAATGGAGTGCAGTTGTTTTCAGTACATTGTGATGCCATTTGGACTAAAGAATGCACCTGCGATATTTTCCAGCATAGTCATAACAATGTTCAAGGAGTTCATTCATAAATTTATTGAAGTGTACTTTGATGATTGGACAATGTTTGGATTAGTGAAGTCCCATGTATTGATTCTACACCTAATGATGGATAAATGTCGTAGATTCCAGATAGCGTTGAATTTGAAAAATGCATATTATGTGTTCCATTTGGGATCTTGTTGGGCCATGTGGTGTGCAAGAAAGAATTGATGGGGGACCCTGCAAAGATTGTGGTCATTATGAACTTGGAGGCCCCTAGGAACATCAAGCAGTTGCGTGCAATGTTAGGACATACAGGATACTATAGAAAATTTATCAAAGCTTATGCTCAAATTATTGTGCCCATGGAGAAACTACTAAAGAAGGATGTGACATTCTGTTGGGATGAAGAATGTCAGTGCAGCTTAGATGTATTGAAAGAAAAGATGGTCATTCCACTAATCTTAGTATTCCCCAATTGGAAAAAGGAGTTTCATGTACATGTGGATGCTTCTTGCATTGTTCTAGGTGCAGTACTAACATAGGCTGGTGAAGGAGAACTGGACCATCCTATAGCCCTCACAAGTAGGAATTTATCGAAGGCCTAGTAAAATTATTCAAAAACTGAGCACGAAGGGCAGGCCATGGTCTATGTGCTGCAAAAATTATGGAATTATTTGTTAGGAGGACATTTTAAGATGTATACAGATCATTCTACCTTAAAATACTTGGTCAACAAGCCTGTGTTGGGGGGAGGAATTTGTAGATGGCTGTTATTATTTTAGGAGTCTGAATTTGAAGTCATTGTCAATATAGGGAGGCTAAATGCGGGCCTTGACCATCTTTCACAAATTGAAGCAGGCGAAGAATCTAGTAATTTGGAGGAAGGGTTGCCAGATGCACAACTCTTTGTGGTGCATGTAGCAGATGACCATTTTGCAGACATTATTCACTTCTTAACTACGTGGATGGAACCAGAAGGATACACAAGTCAGCAGAGGAAGGAATTAGTAGTCCACGTAGCCGAATTTTCAGTCATTGCAGGACATTAGTACAAAATGGGTGTTGGGCATGGAATCCCCCCAAGGCATGTTTTGGGGCTTAAAGCCCAAATTTTGACCAAATCCTTTGTAAAAGCTCCACGAATTCTGGCGCAGAGCGCGAAGTCATAATAGAGTCACAGGGTTGTCCGCCCTTGTTTTTGTAATGTAATGTCGGTTTGATATAACTACCCATGGTTCGCGAACCATGGGATTGTATAAATAGAGCGAGGCTCTAAGTGTAGAAGATAGTAGATAACTAAGGAAAAGAAGAGAAGCATGAGGAGTCTAAGAAATTGAGTCGAAGTGTAAGTGTGACTTTGGGTCATAGGGTAGGAGAAGGCTCTGCAGCTGAGTGCGCAAAGGCCTAGTAGTTTGCAGCTAAGTGTGCGGACCCCTACAGTTGAGTGCGCAGGGCAAGTCGAGTCTGTAACCATTGGAAGAATTAATAAAGAGAAGTTTACCATAGTTATGTGTATCTTTTTCTGTTTAATGTATTATTGGGTATAAATTGCTTGTGTACTATTTAATTGTTGCACAAAATTATATGTGTGTGTTGTATAAATAATTATAACACAAGGCTTCTATTTACATGAAGATAACTAACTGTTGAAGGAAGATAGGTAAGATCCCAGGTGCAGCTTAGGGAAATAGTGCATAGTGCTGCTCTAGCAGCATGAAAGCCCCATAGACCCTGGTTAGGGATGCGTGAAGGAAAACATATCAGGGTGCGAAGGTCAGGGAAGGGCACGAAGTAACTTGCACAAAGGGACTAAACAGTTGGACTGAATCAAACCCTCAGACATCTCAAGGGTGCGGAAACTTGATTCCAACACCCTCCCATACTACTTTGGGTGAGACCTTAGTTCGCGCTCCGCGGACTGTTGCCGAAAGGGCTAGTAGTATAGGGATTTGTTTGGCTAATTAACTTCGGGCCTGGGTCAGGCCCCAACAAGCCAACAAATGGTTCCATTGCCAGGACTTGGATTTGCATAGAGATATCTGATGTCGTATCACTGGAATCTGACAAAGAAAGGAATTGAAGATTGGTTGGATAGGAATATTCACGAGTTCACAACGCAAGAGAACAGGAACCCACAACTATCAAAAGAAGAGTGATTAGACTACTACTTATACACAGAGATCCATGAAATTTTCTTCGCATATTTCCCTATTGAGCTATACGAGTGGATCGTGAAGCTAGCATATAGCCAGGGAAGGTGTAAGCTCGACAGACCTATTGGGTGGAATCCATAATTGGTGCACAGATTGGAAGCATTGGAGGATAAGATCACGTGCACTGTTGATCACTAGATCGATCGAATTATAGGAGGATTAATCATCGAGTTCATGGTAGATACTTCAATCAGCTATAGCGAGGCAGAACGATGCTTCCTCAAAGTGCCACGAGGCAAGTACGTTAAATCTTTGAACACTTCGATTAAAATGCTACTATGTGAAAAATGGTTATGCGAATAAATTGATTTTTGGGGCTACACGAAGTGGGAGAATCTACAGAAATGAAGGTAGTACAAAACTAGAAACTAGCCCCTTGATTTCACCTCCGTGAGGGGGAAAAGAAGAGCTCACGAAGGTCTCACCAAGAAGTGTGATCAATTTGATAAGACAGAGAATTCTGCACATACCACCCCCACCCACACCGCCACCAGTTTGACCGTCTTCACCCCCATCTTCGCCCATAACATCTCCGCCGCCACCACGAATCAATATGGCCAGTGCGATAAAGTTGCCAGTGTTCAAGGGAGTAGGAATGAAGATCTGGACCTGTTTCGGTTCATGATAAAAGCTACATGGGAAGAACAGGGAGTCACGGATGACAATATAAAGAAAGCAATGTTGGTCAGCGCTCTGTAGGATCGCGCACTGACCTGGTACATTAAGCATTCCAATGAAAATCCACATATGGGGATCGTAGCTATTCAATTTGTGCTAAAAAAAGAATTTAGTAGGCCAAAGTCAGAGGTGCAGTCGATCATTGGGTTCAAGGAAATCATAATGTTACTAGGCGAAACCCCTTGGGAATTGGATCAGAGACTGAAGTGCACAATTCACAAAGCTAACATGACGTTGACGGATGGACAACATTGCGAATGGATTTTAGCATCGTTAATGCCGCATCTAAGGAACATGATGTCACAATAGAGGCTAACAACTCAGGCCGAGGCCTTGGAGGTCGCGATAAGATTGCACAAGACTCCGATACAGTATCCCAACCTTGGAGTTTAGCAGATTCACATGAAGTTTAAAAACTTGTGCATTGAGATGCAGAGTTTGAAACAAGACAGGACAACTCACCCAGAAGTGCGTGATGAGGTATGGTGTGTCAAGTGCAATGTTATATACCTAGGGGGGATAATATGGGGTACCAAGGGAGGTACCCAAGGTAATAATGTAATAATGGGATGGGCCATAGTAATAAATAAGGTGGTTAACCCATATCATGTAAGGGACCACAAGTAGTTAGTAATAATGTAATGGGCCCATGGTATTAGTTGATGGTATGAGGGAAACATGGTAATGACCCATGGTATTGTATGTATGAGGTCTATATAGGCTAGAGACTCCAAGTCAAGAAATAGTCAAGGAATATTATATGAACAGGCTATGGCTTGTGGAGTGTTCTCCTTCCTTAAGGAGTGAATGTATGGTGTTGCCCTACCTTAAGGGTTTGATAATAAAGAAGCATTTCTATCTATTTCTATCCTATTTCTGGTATATTTGTATTCTCTTATATTTTCATATCAGATCTATAATATTTCAGGGTTAGATCTATAACAAGTGGTATCAGAGCTACAACAAGTGGTATTGAAGCTACAAAAATTGGTATCCAATTTATAACAATTGGTATCAGAGCTATTTCATATCAGATCTATAATATTTCTGGGTTAGATCTATAACAAGTGGTATCAGAGCACTTTCTTGGGCACAAAAGTGGAGATTTTTTTTTTTAATTTTTGCAGGATTTCGGGGGCGACGAGTTTGCAGATCCGATCTGTATGTTTTGGTGCAAGATTTGAAAAATATAATTGCAGATCTGTATTCCTTTTGAAAAAATAGCCGATTTCAAAAAAAAAATCGGTTGAATCGGAGTCCGGATGAAGGAGATATCGCTGATCTAATAATCAGTGGGGTTGCAGACAATTTTTCAGGGCAGCGATTTTGCGGCGCAGATCTGGACGTCCTGGTGCACGATCTGAAAAATTTAATTATAGATCTGGATTCTTTGTGAAACAATACCCAAATTCAAAAAAAAAATCAGTCGAATCGGAGTTCGGATGAGGGAGATATCGCTGATTTAAAATCAGCTCTTTTTTGCAGAAATTTTGGCGACGGCGGGAGAGTTGCAGCACAGATCTAAAATTCTAGTGTCTGGATCAAGATTTCTATCACATGGGCAGATGCAGAATGGTTGTTCCATTTCCAAAAACATGTTATAATAGGGATTTTGAGCAATATTAACAGAACTGTGACAATTTCAAATTTTCTCCAAGTAAGTGAATTTTTTCAAAACCCTCTTCATGGCGACTCTATGTTTTACAGGAAAAGATAATGGTCCTACTATTGAAGAATTCATACAAAGAATAAAGTCCAAATATGGGATATGTTGGAAAGCTATAGTACGGCTTAATTTGACAGAAGAGGCTGACAGATGGTGGAACTCACTTGGCATCAAACAGTTGGACGACTTGTCGGATAAAGAATTTGAAAAACTCTTTATGGACAAATGGTCTTGTGCTAGAAAAAAGAATGAGACACGTCAGGGGTTATGTTCTACTGGTATATCCTTATTGCAGGTTCATGGATTCATTCAAAAGGAGAAGATCGTTGTGTCTATAAATCCTAGTTGTAAGCATAATTTTATCAATGTTAATTTGGCAAAAAAATTGCAAGTTCCAACGAAACACATTGAAAACATACAAGTTGATAATGAGGATGTTCAAGTTTATAAAGATTTGAAGCTTTCTATGGATAAGTATGTGTTGCATTGTGACTTTTATACTTCAGATATGGATAACATGGATGTTGTTTTGGGATATCCTCGGATGGAATCTATGGGTACGGTCAATATTAATGTGCAGAAGAAATTCCTGAAGCTCTGGTATAAAAAGAAGAAAATTACATTACAGGATATTTCCATCAATAAACAGGTAGAGTCCATGGAGGTTGACGCAGAAGATGTTCCAGGGACTGACATATCAGATGATGAGCAGTTGATGGTCGACAATCAAACACAAACAGAGGCTGAAGCCGAAAAGGTAACAGGTGCTGACACATCTGATGAGGGTTCAGTGGTTGAAGTCATATTGGAAAAGAAGACACCACAACAGGCACCACAGCAGGGTGAATTAAAGAAAAAGACATCGTGGGTTAAAACTTCAACATATCATCACCCACATCACCCCGCAAGACAACCATCAAGATGGAAACCAAGTAGTCACAAGGACAACAACCCCCGTATGACGGATAGCGAGGAGAGAAGATCCACCTACTACACATCAACACAGAAGAGCTGCCACAGTCAACTTCCATCTCAAGCGAGCGAGGCACCAACGAGATCGAGGGTTCACCTTTCTCTTGGATGGCTAGATGCACGTGCATGGTATCAGTGGACTACTCTTTTGAGTAGATCTTATTATTTGTGTTCTTCCCATGTTTCGGGGACAAAACATGCTTAGGGGGGTGGAATGTTATGTACCTAGGGGGGAAAATATGGGGTACCAAGGGAGGTACCCAAGGTAATAATGTAATAATGGGATGGGCCATAGTAATAAATAAGGTGGTTAACCCATATCATGTAAGGGACCACAAGTAGTTAGTAATAATGTAATGGGCCCATAGTATTAGTTGATGGTATGAGGGAACTATGGTAATGACCTATGGTATTGTATGTATGAGGCCTATATAGGTTAGAGACTCCAAGTCAAGAAATAGTCAAGGAATATTGTATGAACAGGCATATGGCTTGTGGAGTGTTCTCCTTCCTTAAGGAGTGAATGTATGGTGTTGCCCTATCTTAAGGGTTTTGATCAATAAAGTGAATCATTTCATATTATTTTTGGGTTTATTTGAATTATCTTATATTTTTATCAGATCTATAACATTTCTGGGTTAGAACTACAACAAGTGGTATCAGAGCTGTTTCATATCAGATCTACAACAAGTGGTATCAGAGCTACTAGATCTACAACAAGTGGTATCAGAGCATATAACATGCAAGGGTCAGGGACATGACAAGGACCACTGCTCGGTGTTTGCAAATTACCTTGCAGGAGGAGGACCAATGCCATTGAGACTGGAGGCACAAGTAGGACCGAGCATGATGCCTGCATTATGGTGCACAATTTGTCAGAGAGGAGGAAAGCATGCTACAAACAACTACCACTTATTACAGAAGTACACACAAAATTCACAACAGTTGTTCTGTAATTTTTGTGAATCAATAGGCAATGATGAGCACACCTGTAGAAGTTACGCACTGATGATGCATCGAATTGGAGGAGGACCAGGAAGAGGTCTCGGACAGTTGATATATTACAATTGCGGAGGGTCAGGGCATTATTACGGCGATTGTACAAACCCAATGCGGCCATCATGCTTGTATTGTACATTATTTGATCATGAGATAGAGGATTGTCCCACTCTGATAGCAAGGTTGCATGATAAAGGAGCACTCCAACCTCCCCTGACCTAGAACCTGCAAATGATGAGGTCTGAGCTGCGTGAGGAAGACCCTAATGTGAATATTGTGCTCCGAAGTGGAATTACGATAGGGGATGACAAAGGCAAGCAACCTAAAGAAAGTACTTGGGTTTGCAAGGCTCCAATGAAGGAACCAGAGTTTTATTTGGAGTGCGCTAAGGAAACCTTCATGGAATCCAAAAGGAGATTTGTTGATGCCTCCACTTTAGGAAGTAAAGGTAGACCAGAGCTGGAAATGGACCCATCATTGCTCACAACGTTCTTGGAAACATGCATGAAGCTGCTGCGTGACAGCAAGGCTGTAAAGGGGCTATAGGAACTCATAAATAGATGCACTGGGATCGTGCAAGGAGAAATGCACATAGTCTGGAAGCTCGGAAAGCACATGACGCAAACGGGAAGGGAGATGAGATTGACTGTGCAGATTGCGGAATATGAGATGGACCAAGTGATTTTGGATCTAGGATCAGACGCGAGCATCCAATTGTAGACATGGGAGCGCATGGGAAGGCCTATGCTGCAATGGTCTCTTATCAAATTGCGAATGGAGAACCAGCAAAAGATCCTACCTATGCGGAGATTGCAGGGAATCATAGTAGATATCGAAGGAGCAAGCGCGCTTGTAGATTTCGAAGTGATAGAGATTGTTGATGACAGCAACCCCTACCCCACACTATTAGGAATAGATTGGGCCACTAACATGAATGGGGTGATAAATCTGAAGAAGTGCAAGATGATTTTTGAGAAGAAGTATCTGTGCGTAGTTGTACCTTTGGACCCTGCAGAAGGATCACTCTACACAGAGCCAGTGCACGACTACGACAACGAAGAAGATTTAGATTGCATCTACAACATAACCACATGAGAACAAGACTAGGTGAATCCAACTACAGATGGAAAAATCTCATGGGAGCGTGAAAGCTCCTGCACATCGGATTCTGATAAAGAGATAGAACAATGGAAGAATTGGTTACATGAGGTAACCATGCTGGACTGTAACATGATGATGAGATCGCTGTGCTGCATATCAACGGAGGTAAGGGATCTGCCTATGTATGATGGGTTAAGTGAAGTAGATGAATTCCAGAATAGATTTGAAAATGAGGTGCCGAAACAACAACGTTTTGAAGCTTTGAAATGGGTATTGTGCGCTATGCCTGCAAGGTGGTGGGGTACGCACCAAAGAAATTTTGAGGACTGGTGCGAATGCAGGAGGATGATGCACATGCGGTTTGGGATGCCTTTGATATGATTGACAGACAATATTGCCGGACGAAATGGTCCGCACACCCACTTATCTAGATGGATACAAGAATATGGTATGAAACCTGCACAGATGCACACAATCTTCGCATTAGGAGACACAGTCAGTAAGCATGTACGGGTGATGGAGTGGCGTGAATGATCCCTCCGGTTGGAACCACGGAGTATGGAAAGACCAAGTGTGCAGAAGGTTATCCACGTAGAAGCCTTTAATGAAGTATTTGGAGCACTGAACAAGGTCCACAATGCATAGTGTACTAACTGGGACCTGTGCATACCAGTGGTTCTATGGGCTTATAGGACCACGTGCAAGAAATTGACGGAGCAGGCATCTCTGAGGCTAGAGTATGGCACAAACATCGTAATCCCCAGGGAACATAAAATGCCTAGTCTGCGCATGGCAGCACCGGTAGATGCAACGATTCGCGGAACCTTGGAAGAAGGGATCACACAACCGAATGAAGCAGAATGCTTGGGACCTAAGGGAGAAATCCAACAGGGCAAATTTAGGCTCCAAGAACATGAGAAAGAAACGGTATGATTAAGGAAGAAAAGCGCTCTAGTAGAAGTAGATGTCAAGAAGCTAGAGGATGAGATAAAGGAACATTTTCTCGATAAGAAGACCAGGGTGATAAAACAGGGTGTGCATGATCACGCTGACAAGTTTTAGGACTATCGCTGTGAATTGATCAGTCTGATGCCTTGGCTTGGACCGCATATTACTAAGTGGATCAACCAGGGTGGCACACTGCAGATGATAAAGTTGCCGAGGGGAGCACATTCTTAGTGCTCCAGGTAATTGAAAGGAGGCACATCACTGTAAACTATTATGCCCAGGGGTTGCGTACAGAAGCAGAGAGTCACAAGGTTCGTGACCACACAAGGGGGGATGCGTTGCCGCGTGGGTTGGCTAGAAAGTGACTGTTGAAGTCACTATTCATGTTGTGAGACCAAATGGAGCAGGCGATAGGAATTTAAGATGCGATTTATGAGTAAGATTTGGGAAAATTTGCCACCATGAGAGAATTAATGAACCAGATTTGGGGGGAACGATCAAATTCAAATTCAAAAGGTGATATACATTACAAAGGGTTTCCCAGCAAACAACACTTGGTCATTTGCAAATTGAGCTGTTGTATACCCCACATAGCCTGAACAGAGCCCTGTTTGACCTGTGTAGAATGTTAATCGAGCCCCTGAGTACACAAGTGATATATTTTTGGTCGGACATGATGGCAGCATCTGAGGAAGTTATGGAAATCACAAAGATGACCACCGAAGAGGCCGTGCAGGCCCTAACTATAGGGGACACCCCTAAAGGTGTCGGGATTGTGGCATAAATCTCTAAATCACCGCGCACACCAAGACCAAAGAAAGACAAATAGTCGATGGTTCCCGTATAGGTGTCCCCACGAAACCCGCTGTGCACTAGGCTAACAATGGAGGAGAAGGAAAAATCCATTAATGTAGAAACCGCTGAGGAGGAGGAAGACTTGGAGGACCTTACCATCGAAGAAGAAGAGGACGAAGGCATTGAGGAGGAAACTGAGCCTGCACACCATCCAAAAAAGCTGCCCGCCTATATCCCCCCGTGGAAGGGGAAGGCTAAAGTGCCCAAGGATGTTGATGAGAGCAAGAGCTCTCTCTAGACCCCACTCCTCCCGGATGACATCATTTTTTAGGGCACGCACCTGGAACAGGTGCCTAGCTTAATATTTGAAGATTGGGATATTGCTGACTGCGAGAAGTTCCCTCACCTAGAGACTGCACAGCTCATGAAGCCTAAGTAGAACACCGCAGTGGGGGTTACCGAATTAGAGTCGTGAAAGTGGTTGCACAGAGTGGAAAAGGCAGGGTTACTAAACTTGCTTTGGGTGCTGCATCTTCACCATGCCCCAATAACAATTTTTGTCAATAGGCAGTTGCTCTGCCTGGTGCATGGTGGGCGTTTATGGCTAGAGGAGCCCATCCCCATCACGAAACACTTGATTCACCGCATTACTCGACTCCCATGCAAAGGAGAGGACCCCACAGATATCTCAGAGGGGAAAAGTAGTGACTTGGCCATCACGGAGGCCATGAAGAAGAAAAGGGGCTGCGCCATATCCAACATCAACAACAAAGCAGTAAGAGTGGCAACCCAAATATTGGCAAGTAAGGTTATGTGCAAGTGTTGTGCAGACGAGGTACCTGCACCGGTGGTAGCACTCGTTGAGAAACGCGTGGGTCTAGTTTAACTCGTCCGAGTTCCTTTGCAAGGAATTCTTGGAGAATTGCCACGAGGCCCAAGAACAAGGCAAAACATTCCACTATGCATGGCTTTTGCTGTCCATAGTGCTCATGGCAAGGGAATTACCGGAGGACAGTCAATTCCCCACAATTGACAGGGGTCTCCCGAAGGCCGTGAAGTACGCTTCACTCTAGGCCACGAAGGACACAAACCAGATCTGCGACAACAAGATATTCTAGGTGTTCATGGAAATGAACCTCAAGATGGGGATTAACCGCAAGCCGTGGTTATCACCCACTGTCTACAACAGCCTGCAAAGTTTTTCAAAGTTTAAAGTGGACCTCCACAACATATACATCAATGCATGCAAGGACTCGGCCAAACAATGGAGAGAGTTACCCTTTGTAGCCATGGACGATGTAATCTTTGATGTACTAGAGACATGGCTACTGGAGTGGCGTGCTCCAGACATCGCAGCAATGGAGAATTTTGCGGCACAAAGGAAGAAAGAGGAGGCCAAACTGCGCATGGTGTAGTTGGAAAAGAAGAGAAGGAAGGAGGTAGCGATAACAGAAGCGCAGGCAGTGTGAGACACTGCACAGAAAACAGCTGAACAGGAAAATGTCGCAACAACAACAGAAGAAGTAGTGCACGAGGCAGTCGAGAAGGCACGTGAGGGCCAAAAGTCACCTTCGCATGGGCAGGAAGCAGAGGAAGAGGAGGGGGGCGCGGACCCACAAACCGCGTCAAAACAACTGAAGTGCCAACGCCCGAGTGAGTGGATGGGGCCGTGCAAGAAGGTCAAGGCATCAAAGTTGTCTATTGACACGATCACCCTTACCAAGGGTGATCTGCACGACATTGGCGAGACAGTGTGCGATGTCACCTCCGAGGCCCTCCAGAATTTTGCACAGGAAAGCCAGATTGTGTTGGGGGCCCTCAGAGTGTAGTTTCAGGAGTTGCAGGTGTGCACTCCTCAAGCTGGTACCCTTTCGACCAGCCTCATAGTAGGGACAACTGAAATAGAGTAGATGGTGCATGCTCATACAAAAAGTACCACAGTGCTACCGGAAGGGGCACTAGTGACAACAAATGAGGCCGACAGACCTACATTTAGCATAGTAAAGGGTATCGGGATCAACATGGCTGCACTCCTGTAGGAGACATGATACGTTCTATAGGATCGGATTACAGGAGAACTGCTGGCCAGGGAGAGCCGCACATTGCAAGTACTAAGCGAGTAGAAGATCAACATGGAACAGGTGAGCTTGTAGTGCGATGAAGTGGTGTTGCAGAATTAGCAGCTAGTATAGGTACTGGATGAAGCTTGTCAAAGTATCCTTGAGATGGCCATCCTAGTAGATACATTAGCAAAGGCACACATCCACAGGCTAGCAGCAGGGGTGTGTGAGGCGCGAAAAGAAATGACTAAGGTTCAGCTGGAGCTGAACCTTCAGATCGCAGAGCTGTGGTTGAAGGGACAACCGTCCACCCCTCTGGAAGTAAGAGAACAACGTGCCGGTGCTATTACATCGGGACTGGACAAGATCAGTAGTCTAGTGAGGGACTGCACTAGAATGTTGGAGGATTCATTTGAGGTCCTCACAAACTTGCAGGAGGACCCCAACATCCAGCTCTTAGAGACAGAGGCTCGTGAACTCTAGTAGAAATATGACAATCAAAGGAACTGCACAAACAGTGGCCTTCACTCAGCGCCTTGCAAGGATGTAACAGGCCAAAGCACTGAAAGAACAAGTGGATGCGACATGGCACAAAGAAGCAGTCCTGAAGGCACACGTTCAGCCTTGGATCAACGAGTCCTTCACCATCATAGCAACAATTGAAGGTAAGCTCAGACAAATGTAGGGGACACAGGCACAGATGCAGGGAAGCTGTTCCGACACTGCAGTATTGGAACAACACATATAGGAGATCTAGCAGGTAGCCACTCAGTGCACTACCAACCTTGCAGTAGTTCGAGAAGAATTGGAGGGACTCCGCACAAAGATCTCTGCGCCGACAGAGTGACTCGAGGGAGAGTCACGATGTTTGTGTTGGGGGTCTGTAGGGCATGGAATCCCCCCAAGGCATGTTTTGGGGCTTAAAGCCCAAGTTATGACCAAATCGTTTGTAAAAGGTCCGTGAATTGTGGGTGCAGAGCGTGAAGTCATAATAGAGTCACAGGGTTGTTTGCCCTCGTTTTTGTAATGTAATGTCATCTTGATATACCTATCCATGGTCTGCGGACCATGGGATTGTATAAATAGAGCGAGGCTCTAAGTGTAGAAGATAGTAGATAGCTAGGGAAAAGAAGAGAAGCATGAGGAGTCTAAGAAATTGAGTCGAAGTGTAAGTGTGTCTTTGGGTCATAGGGTAGGAGAAGGCTCTGCAGCTGAGTGCACAGAGGCCTAGTAGTCTGCAGGCCCCTGTAGTTGAGTGCGCATGGTAGGTAGAGTCTGTAACCGTTGGAAGAATTAATAAAGAGAATTTTACCATAGTTTTGTGTATCTTTTTCTGTTTAATGTATTATTGGGTATAATTTCATGTGTACTGAATAAATAATTATAACACAAGGCTTCTATTTACATGAATATAACTAACTGGTGAAGGAAGATAAGTAAGATCCCAGGTGAAACATAGGGAAATAGTGTAGAGCACTGCTCCAGTAGCACGGAAGCCCCACAACCCTTGGTTAGGGCTGTGCAAAGGCAAGCATATCAGGGCGTGAAGGTCAGGGAAGGGCACAAAGTAACTTGCACGAAGGCACTAAATAGTTTAACCGAATCAAACCCTCAGACATCTCAAGGGTGCGGAAACCTAGTTCCAACACCCCCCATATTACTTCAGGTGAGACCTAAGTCCACACCCCGTAGACTGTTTCAGAAAGGGCCAGTAGTACAGGGATTTGTTTGGCTAATTAACTCCAAACTTGGGTCAGGCCCCAACAAGCCAACAATGCGTGCTGATGAAATATTACAAAAATATGTGCGAGACTTTGAGCATGATAGCATCCTTGCTGAGGCTCATGGGGGAGCATCGGGAGGCCATTATGTAGGCATAGCAACCTCACAGAAGATTGTGCACACAAGTCTGTGGTGCAAAACATTGCATAAGGATTCCAAAGCATACTATAAGGCGTGCGATGTCTGTCAAAGAATCGACATACCATCATGCAAAGATGAGCTACCAATACACCCTCAGGTATCATTGCATCCCTTTGAGAAGTGGGCAATTGATTTTATTAGGCCAATTTAACCCCGTGGAAAGAAAACAGGCGTACATTACATTATCATTGCGACAAAATATCTAACAAGATGGGTGGAAGAACAACCCATCAAGGATTGTACAGGGGATATGGCTACACCAGGTTTGGATGCACGAAGGTGTTGATGAGTGACAAGGGTATGCAATTTCTAAATGAAACGATCAACGCGTTGACTGAGGAGTTCTAAGTCTACCATCAAAAGAGTACACCATATCACCCACATGAAAATGGCACTATCAAAGCCTTTAACAAGATTTTGGAGAACACATTGGTGAAGATCTGCAACGCGCAGTGGAATGATTGGGATGTACACGTACTTGCAGTGCTATGGGCTTATAGGAATACTTGTAAGAACCTGACAGGACTAACGCCATTCTGATTGGTCTATGGGGTCGAAGCTGTTATGTTGATGGAGTACATTATGCCTAGTTTTCACATAACAACTTTGACGGATATGGCGGATCGTGAGGCCTTGGAAGAATGGCTTGTGTAGCTCATGGAGCTCGAAGAAGACTGATTTTTGGTAGGATTCCATCAACAAATACATTAGGAACGTGAAAATGCATGGCATGATCGCCATATCAAGCTTCGAAAATTCAAGGTAAACGATCTTGTCCTATTATATGATAGTAAGTTCACTAAATTTCCAGGTAAATTCCAGATGCATGGTTAGAGCCATATATTGTCAAGGAGATTATAGATGGTGGCGCAGTTTAGCTTGCGAACCTGAATGGGAAACCCTTCCTTGGAAAAGTGAATGGGAGCAGGTTGAAGTTGTAAACAGGGAATCTTGCACAATGACTATATGGTAGCAGGATAGTCTTAGTGCTCTAGGTAGTTGCAAGGGAGCGCGAGACTATAAACTACACTGCCCGGCTTGGTGGAAAACGTAGTGATTAGGCTACGCGGAGAGTGACGAAGATGCAACCAATGAAGTTGCACTCAGGGAGTTGCACCATGAGGGAAGGTACCACATAACCCAGCAGGAAAATTACCATTGGAATCACTGCTCATGATTTGATGGCCAGAAAGTGGTTAAGAGGAGTGGGTGGTTATAATTAAGGCAAACATCTTTGAGCATTTACTGCCAAACAACATTTATTATCATAATTTGGGGGGCATGGTTGGATTTGAATTCAAAAGCACTTATAAATATGGCATGTTGGCCTGCAAGAAAACACTTTGTTGTCTAAGAATTACAGTTGAGCATTGTTTCCTTCGTTGGATGAAGCGTCAAGATTAGGAAGATTTAGTTGCAAGCCAAGTGTTTGCCGAATTGTCTGAGATAAGCCATAAAATTATTATTGAGCAAATTTCTACAACAAACGCTATTGAAACTCATAGTGGCGACGATGCTATCTCTGACACAGTAGCCCCAGAAGTTGTAAGTATGGAAGCTCTAGCTGTTGTTCTTATGGCACCGAGGTTGCCTAGGCTGAAGCACACCCCTACCAGAGAAAAACAACCAGCTAAGCCAAAACAATCTGTAAAGGAGAAGAAGAAGAAGGTGCCCGGGACAGGTGGTGGACCTTGAGGAAGAAGAATTCCAAGGCATTGAGGATCTAGACGCTGAGGGGATCGAACCCATGAAAAGGATGGAAAAGTATATCCCTCCGTGGAAGGGAAAAGGAAAGGTAACGAAGGACCTTGATACCGGGAATGTTACAGTATCCATGTCCCTGCTGCCTGAGCAGGTCCCCTTTGAAGATCCTCGGCTCGTATGGATCTCAATGTTAAAGATGGAGTATTGGGACCTCATGGAGCACACTAAGTTTCCACATTTAGGGACGATAAATATATGCGTAATATCTATTATGAAGAAACAAGTGTTATAGCATTGGAGTCGATGGAATGGGTATGTGGAGTTGAGTATTCGAGATTGTTGAACATGTTGCTAGTGTTGCATTATCACCTCTCTAACATCAATACCATGTATGTGCGCTAGATCCTCACACTGGTGCATGATGGGTGATTATGGATAGGAGGGCCTATCCCCATCACAGATATGTTGATTCACAGAATCACGCGGCTGCCTTACAAAGGTGCGAACCCTACCAAGGAGTTTGGAGGGAAGGTTGGGGAGAAATATCTTGCAAACAAGATGAAGAAGGAATACGACATCCTCAAGAAGTCGCAAGGGTATTCCATTGTCTATGTTTTAGACCAAGCAGTTCAATTTTCTGCCCAAATTTTAGCAGGAAAGGTTATGAGAAAATGTCGTGCAGACGAAATTCCAGCACCAATAGTTTCACTTGCTGTGCAGAAAAGAAAGGTGACTGCTCAAAAAGCTACGCATACACTAGAATAGAATTAAAATAAGGAAGTTGTAGAAAAGGCTCGCATAGAGGAAGAATGCGCTACTAAGGAGCAAGTAGAAAACGAATAGTGTGAGTCACAGAAAAGTGATAAGTCACCTTTGCCAAAGACAGAGGAAGAAGAGCTTTCAGGCCAAGGTGGAGGAGGTTATGAGGGGCAGAGCACCCCCTTTATTTTGAAAAGACATGGCAAGGAGAAAAAGGGTGGAACATGAAAAAAGAAGAAATTGATGAAACACAAGTTGTTTCCATGGTATTGATAGAAAGCAATCTTGATGAGAACAGAAAAAAATTCAGGGATACAATGACAGGAGTGCTGCAGCAGTTTGAAGCAACAATACATGCAGATGCTGGGGAGTGCCCAGAAGGATCTGTACGAACTATAGATACAAATGGGAAGAATATGGGTGGGTGTTGGAAAAGTGTGCCTGATGCCCAAGACAAGCCAAGCAACAGAGCTAGTAAGGACCCCGGATCTCTGAACTATACCATTTCCAGACGGGTCCATTCGTGCAGAGTCAACCGAGGATTGTATTGTACTTAGTATAGTCAAGGATATAGGACTGAATATAGTAGAACTCTCCCTCGAAATCATCCACGCACTGCATAAGGGGTTGATAGATGAATTGAGAACCAGGGAGAAACGAGCCCTCAACCTCATAAGTGAGTACAAATTCAACAATGAACAAATGTTCATTGAAAAGACACAGGCTCTAAAGGAAAAGGAGGAACTACGGGCGCGTAGTTCAAGTCTAGATTCAGCAGTAGCAGAGGCTTGTAAGATAGTGCTTGAACTTCATGTCCCAGAGGATGCACAACTTGAAGCCAAAATCAGAAAATTAGCCGCTGGTGTGCATGGGACTAGAGCAAAAGTTGGACGAGTAACTTTCAAGTTCAACATGAATATTGTAGAGCTGCGGTTGAAGTTGCAGCCCACAACTCCACCGGAGGTTTGGGAGCAACGCAGAATCACAATTAAGGAGGGCATGGCTACCTTGGATACCACAGTCACTAACTGTGCGACAATGTTTGATCAGACTATGGAGCTATGTACCAGGAGGATCCAAACCTATAGACATTAAACACAGAGGTAAGGGAGATGCAACGCTAATATGATGAGGTCAAGGTGACTATGCGCACCTTAGCATGAGAGAAGTGCCTTACCAAGTTACAGGAAGGAAATCAACTACTGGCACAGGTAGAGGAAGCACAGAAGAAATAGGCCTTGCTAAAGGCTAGGTTGTAGCCTTGGTCAGATGATGCTTATCAGATCACGATCTCCATTCAAGGTAAGCTTAAGGGACTGTAGGAAATGCAACGAATGATGAGGCTGGCAGTAGAAGGACTAACCACTAGAAAATTGTTTGATGAGGTTTGAGAGGTAACAACATAGAGAGTTGCTGAAGTTGTAGTGATCCAGGTGGAGCTGGGGGATCTTCACTGTAAGATCACGGTGCCAACATAGTGACTCGAGGGCGAGTCACGGTCCCCTTGGTTAGTTTGGGGTTAAGATAACCCAAATTTTGGTACAATATTGTAAATTATGTAAAGTCTCTGTGATTTGTGGATGTAGAGTACGTAGTTGAATAGGAGTCAAAGGGGCTTAGCCTATTGTTTTGGATAAGTTTTGAGTCAGTTTTTGAGATTCACCCATGGTTCGCAGACCATGGCATTGTATGAAAAAAGTCTATAAATAATTGAGTCTTAGTGAAAGGAAGAGGTAACTAGATGGAACTAATATAGATAATCAGGTTGATTAAAGAGTCTTGGGTGGGAGCTAAAGCAGGAAGGCTCTGCTTCCTACACTTAGATGGGAAAGAAAGGCTCTGCAGCTGAGTGCGCAGAGGCCTAGGTAGAATCCGCATTTGAGTGCACAGAACCCTGCAGCTGTGTGCAGGGTGGTTTGAGTCTATAAATCCGTGAATTGAAGTTCAATAAAAGGTAGTTTTCAAAGATTTATTGAGTATTTCTATTTATATATGTTTATGTTATATACTATTGATAAATAACTTGTTTTATGAAATATTGATTGAATGCTACATGATTATCTTGAATCAGTCTTAATAATGTACGTAATGCATGTTTAAACACTTCCATGAACTCTTTGTTGATTTCTCTTAGGTTTATTGACGACTTAAGTAGATCTTCACTAACACCAATTTAGGATTGATTTCTAATGCGCATAAGTAGGTATATCGACTGTTAAAGGGTCAGTAAGGGCTGATCGTGGACCTTTGCGAAGGTTTGAAGGCCATTTTAACAGAGTACAGTAATGAGCTCTAGGAGTCTGTTGATATGTGCGAAGGCCGATCTAAGGTGTTGGAAGACATCACACTAGTATCTAGATGTAGAAACTTGGTTCTTGCACCCACCCATACTGCTTCGAGTGAGATTGCAGCCTGCGCTATGTGGGTTATTTCCGAAAGGGCCAGTAGTGTAGGGTTTTTTGGTTGGTGCAACTAACTCTGAGCCTGGCTGAGGACCCCCTAAGCCAACAACCATAACCCTAGGAGATGGAACACCAAGCGTTTGTGGGCCTAGTTAGGGTTAGTTAGACAACCAACTTCCCGGGGTCGTAACTTGGTCATATGATATATGTTTGGAACATACGATAACTTGTTTGGAAGGTATATTTGAGTACTACAATATTTGGGGCATTCCTGTGCGGGCCTACTACATACCTAAAAATGATATTTAGAGGGTCAAAACACGTCTCGAAGTTTAGGACCCGAAAAACTACTAAAAATAGTAAATTATGCTATAATCAATGAAACTATTTAAACCAGCTGGAGGTCCAAGTGGAATTAGTGGGTGGGAAATAATATCCACCTAGATCAATCCCCCCCCTTAGGAAGCAATGGTCTCTATTGTGTGTAGAGCCTCCATGAGGTGAGGAAATTTTTGTTGATCTTGGTCCCTGGTGAGCCACTTGTCCTGGTGAAGGAGTTGGCCTGCTTTGACAACTCGATATAGTTGGATCCTCTGCTAGTGATAGTTATTGATCTATCTATCCATGATCCTATCAATCGTTTCCCATTTGATACAACTTGGGTTGATCTTTGTTGGTGTCAGCTACTCAACAATGTCGGATGTGTCTAACTATGGGGGAAAGTATGTTCGTAGCTAGTCCACATTGAATACTAAGTGCAGGAGGAATGGTGGAATGATAATTGTCTCCTAAATCCTTAGTGATGGTGTAAGGCCCATATTGAAGCAGGAAAAGCTTACGGTGGGTCCCAACAAGGTACTCCTTATGCAAATGTAAGCAAACTTTGTCGCACACCTACAACTTGTGTGGCACTCGATGTTGATCATGATGTTGTTTGTACTTAGCATTTTCTCTGTCCAATATGTCATGGACCTTTTGGCATATGTGCTAAATGAATTCAATGAAGCTAGTAGCTCTGCCAACTTTAGACTACACATGGGCGAAATCTGCTTGAGTAGTTGAAAGTGGTATGACAACATCAAAGGGACATAGTGGTTGGAATCCCAACCCCACTTTAAAGGGGCTATGGCTAGTTGATCTAGGGAGAGCTCTATTGTAGTTCTGTTGGACATATGGGAGGCTTTCATCCCATGTGCATGGATTCTTTGAGTTGCACTTGTGTATGATGTGCACGATCATCCTATTGATGACCTCTATTTGGCCATTAGTTTGGGGGTGGAAAGTCATGGACTTAGTGAGCTTGGTATCCTACAATGACTAGAGGCCTTATCAGAATGTAGTTAGAAACCTGTTGTCCCAATATGATATAATGGACTATGGGATCCCAAAGTGTACCCATACTCATTCAAAGAAGAGTTTGGTAGTGGATTTTATTCTTATACTCTTCTTGCAGGCTACTAGGATGAACATCTTAGAGAATCTTTTGACGACCACAAAAACATAGTTGTTGCCATGCTTGGGAGAAGGAAGGCCCAAAATGTAATCCACGGAGATGGATTCCCAGGGCCAACTAGGAGTAGGAATATGAGTATATAGGCCTTGATTCTTGATTGTAGGTTTGGTAATAGTGCAGGAAGTGTAGGATATGATGTACTTCCCAACACCTTATCAAAGGTTCGGCTAATAAAAATAATTTTACAGCACTAACACTATTTTTTCTACCCAAAAATGTTAAATGACCTAACTGTAGTGAACCTCCCAAATCATCTTGACACATTTTCTTGAAGGAACACAGAGGTTTCCTAGGTCACATTGTTGGGACAGGGTCCCCTAAGGTAGATTTTTGGGCAAGAGCCCAAGTTTTGGGGTAGAAAGCCCAAGTTTTTGTGATGTAAAGTGTAAAGTCTCCACAAGTTATGGTCGTAGAGCGCGTAGATGTAAAGTGTCATAGAGGGTTTTTACCCTTCTTTTATGTAAGTTTTGTCAACTGTATAGACCTACCCATGGTCTGCAGACCATGGGATTGTATAAAAAGGAGAGTTTTAGAGAGTCTAAGGCATAGAAGTGAAGTTCATAGTTGATTTAATGGGTCAATAGAAGTGACGAGCAAAGAGTCTTAGAGTAGAAGAGAAGCTATGCAACTGTGTGTATAGAGGCCTAGAGTAGAGTCCACAACTGAGTGCATGGACCCTTCAGCTGAGTGCACATGGTAGTTTTGAGTCTGTAAGCAAATCTGAAGTATAAATAAAGAAACTATTATGGAAATATCTGTGTTTTATCCATTTACTTATGTTATGAATGAATGTGTTTATGTTATGATGAATATTGGGTTTATGATTTAATACTATATTGATGCACAATTCTGCATGGTTTACATTGTTATATGAATGCAAGTAATAATATCTGTTTACGCGAAGAATATCTTAATGCATGCTAAATATATCAGACACTTAAGTCGATCTAGGTAATAACAAACTTAGGAGTGATTACAGAGGTGCGTAAATGGTTGATTCGCCTGTTAGGGTCCACGAAAGACATTCGTAGACCTTCATGAAGGTCTAGAGGCTGGTAAGAGGAATTTATATCGATAAGCCTCAAGGGTTTATCACTCTGCGCGAAAGCAGATAAAGGGTATAAAACGACATCATAACCATCTCTGGGTGTGGAAACTTGGTTCCAGCATCCCCCCATATGACTTTGGGTGAGACTTCAGTCTGCGCTCCATGAATTGATGCCGAAAGGGCCAGTAGTGTAGGGATTTGTTTGGAAAACTTAACTCCAAACCTGGGTCAGGACCCCCTAAGCCAACAAATGCTTCCGTTGCATTTATTCTACTTCTAGCATAACTGACCCCGCGGTGAAGGTGGCCACCCTGATCTTGGCTGGAAAAATAATGAGAAAGTGTCGTGTGGACGAGGTGCCAACACCAGTTGTTTCACTAGTGGCCTAGTGTGTGGAGGGCATACAATTCAACTGAGCGCACTACCTATGCAGTGAGTTCCTCACGAATTGCAGGGAGGCACATGACTAGAGAAAGACGTTTCACTAGTCATTGCTCTTACTTTCGATTGTGCTGGTCATGTGGGAGTTGCCAGAGAACAACCAATTTCCTTCGATTGCACCAAATTTTCCAGAAGTAGCAAAATTTGCTTCCCTATGGGCCACAAAGGATGCTGAGCAGGTTCGAGAGAGAAAGGTGTTTTGGGTATTGATGGAGAATTAATATGGCCATCAACCGAAAGCCATGATTGTCACCAACTATCTTTGAGCATCTATCGGGATACACGAAGTTCAAAGAGGACTTCCATTGTATCTCCATCCTGGCATGAAAGGACCTAGAACAGAAGTGGTATGATTTACCATACCTTGCGACAGATGATGCCATTATAGTGGTCCTTGATCGGTGGCCAACAGACTGGTGCACAACATCAAATTTGTTTGTTAGGACTAGTAAGTCCACGAAAAAGCAGAAAAAGGAAGCAGGCTGATTGAAGGTTCAACAGTTGGCTGAAAAGTTAAAGAAGGCGACTGAGGAAAAGCCACACACAGAAGCGAAGCACGCTGCCAAGGAACAAGTAGAGAAGGAAGAGCACAACTCTGATAGGAGCCAGAAATCCCTTTCACCACAGATGGTGGATGACGAGAAATTAGAAAAGGGCGTTGGAGATCTGGAAAGTACTCCTTCCGGGTGAAGCAGAATTGAGAACAGGAGAAGGAAGGGCCACAAAAAAAGACCAAGGCCACTAAGTGATCACTAGACCCAATCACCTTGACAGAGGGTGACTTGGATGACATTAGCGACAAGGTAAGGGACATGACAGCGGAACTGTTGTAGGAGTTTGAGTAGCAATAGAAGTAGGCATTAAGTGCCATTTAAACGGGTCTGTGCGAGCTACAGATCCAATCCACTAGACTGGAGACAAGTGCAAGGTCGAGTAGCATGGCCTCAACCAGTTTAGTGCTGGGGACAACTGAAGCAACGAAGTTGGTTTGCTCTTTGGATCTTTGGGTAGTTGCACTACACGATGGAGCTCTAAGATCTAAGCGTAGAGGCAGATGCTGAAAAAGCTATAGTCAACAGTTTAAGGAATATTGGACTAAACTTGGTCGCGCTTCCTAGCGAATTCCTCCACACTCTACAAGCAGGTGTGATTGTAGAGCTCAGGGCCCGAGAGCAGTGCACGATGAGCTTGATCAATGAACATAAAGTCAACAATGAACATATATTCATGGAGAAAAAAGTGGCCATAACAGCATGGAAAAAGTTCAGGAGCAGAATAAGTGCACTATAGTTGTGATAGCCGAAGCATGCAGGACAGTTCCAGAACTGCACATACCTGAAGAAGCATCTTTGGAGGCTAATATCTAGAAACTAGCTACAGGTGTGCGCGATGCAAAGACCAAGATGGCTAAGGTTCAGTTTGAGCTGAATCTGAAAATTACAGAGCTTGAGTTGAGACAGAACCTTCAACTCCACCAAAGGTCAAGGAACAATGTGAAGCTGCTGTGATGGATGGAGTTGCTGCAGTAGATGTCAAGGTTGCAGAATGCACTGCAATGTTTGAGAAGTCTATGGAGCTAATCACGAGTCTCTAGGAATATCCTAACCTCTAGAGGTTGGACACGGAGGCCCGAGAACTGCAACAACAATATGACGAAGCAAAGGGGAAAACGCGCACCATCGATGTCACGCAAAGATTGGAAAATATGCAAAGGAAAAGTAATTACAAGAACATGTGGAAGCAGAGCATCAAAAAGAGGTAGTCCTTAAGGCCAGATTAGGGCCTTGGCTAGATGAGGCCTGTGTGATCTTCGCCACCATTGGGGAGAAGTTGGCCAGCCTTTAGAGAACATAACAGAAGATCTAGGAAGATAGCACAGGACCAACAACCGAGCAGCTGGTGGAACAGGTCAAGCAGGAAACCACACAGAGCACAACTGAGGTAGTAGTGGTGGAAGTAGAGCTGGGAGGTCTTTGCATTAAGATGAAGGTCTTTGTGCCAACTAAGTGACTTGAGGGCGAGTCACGATATTTGTGTTGGGGGCCTATTGCGATAGGGTCCCCTAAGGTCAATTTTGGGGCAAGAGCCCAAGTTTTTGTGATGTAAAGTGTAACTTCTCCACAATTTATGGTCATGAAGTGCATATATGTAAGGTGTCATAAAGGGTTTTTACCCTTATTTTATGTAAGTTGTGTCGGCTGTATTGACCTACACATGGTCTGAGGACCATGGGATTATATAAAAAGGAGAGCCTTAGAGATTTTAAGGCATAGAATTGAAGTTCATAGTTGATGTAATGAGTTAGTGAAAGTGACGAGAGAAGACTCTTAGAGTAGAAGAGAGGCTCTACAGTTGTGTGTGCAAAGGCCTAAAGTAGAGTCCACAGTTGAGTGCGCAGGGTAGTTTTGAGTCTGTAAGAAAATCTGAAATATCAATAAAGAGACTATTCTGGAAATATCTGTGTTTTATCCATTTACTTCTGTTATGAATGAATGCATTTATGTTATGATGAATATTGGGTTTATGATTTAATACTGTATTGATGCGTGATTCTACATGGTTTACATTGTTATATGAATGTAAGTAATAATATATGTTTACGCGAAGAATATCTTAATGCATGCTAAAGATATCATACATTTAAGCTAATATGGGTAATTACAAACTTAAGAGTAATACAGAGGTGTGTAGGTGGTTGATTCTCCTGTTAGGGTCCACGAAAGACATTCATAGACCTTCGCAAAGGTCTAGAGGCTGGTAAGAGGAAGTTATATCGATAAGCCTCAAGGGCTTATCACTCTGCGTGAAAGCAGATAAAGGGTATAAAATGATATCATAACCATATCTGGGTGCAGAAACTTGGTTCCAGCATCCCCCCATACTGCTTCAGGTGACACTTAAGTCCATGCTCCCTGGATTGATGCTGAAAGGGCCAGTAGTGTAGGGATTTGTTTGGAAAGCTTAACTCTGAACCTGGGTTAGAACCCCCTAAGCCAACACACATAACAATGCATCGTAGAGGTGAAAGTATGGAACTTGATTGCCTTCAAAGAGCATCTGGTATGTGGTGCCATTTTTTTAGCACTCTTGTAAGGATGTAACCATCCCAAAGTTTCATGTCCACAAGAGTTGAGCACAATAGTTAGCGCCATAACTGAAGGTTGACTGAGGAAATCTAAAACATTATTGGTGCTTCCTTTCTTGTACTTAATGTTCAAATGGAGCTGTTGTAGATATGTATACCATTTCTTATGGCGATCATTCTACAACTTTCCATGTGTCTGTATAAACTGGAGGGGTTGGTGGTCTATGTCGATAACCATTTCCATCCCTAGAATGTAATGTTTCAATTGTCGGAAGACCTGCATAATGGAATACATCTCTTTGTCATAGGTGGGATACTTTCAGGCTGTATCTGAAATTATCTCACTGTGATATGCCACTTGATGCTCCAGCTGGGTAAGAGTTGCACCAATATAATAGTTGGAGGCACCTGTCTCAATTTCAAATGGTTGTTGTAGGTTTGGTAAGGTGAGCACTAGTGTAGAGCAGAGGAAATGCTTCAACTCAAAAAATGCCTTCTTATGGGATTCAAACCAAAATAACCCCACCTCCTTAATAATGAAGAATCTTGGCAAGTCTTTAATAATGACTAGGACCTTTTGAATTTTCCCATAAATGATACTAAGGAATCTTCCAAAATCATTATTTATGATCAAAACAAATATCCCAAAGGCTTAGTTCCCTTAGAGGCTGTCCTTTCACCTAGTGACACAAATAAAATCCCTTCATCTAGAAAATCACTTCATGACTATTAAGAAAACTATACAAGTGAATATTAGAACTAATGATTATCCTAAAATGTTGCATGTTTTTGAATCTTGTAGTTAGGAATAAGTTGATAAATTTGTCAGTCCTTTTCATAATTTTTTTGATATCTTTGCATGGTCATATAGTGATTTGAAGGGTTTTGATCCTAGCCTTGTTTATCTTGATATACCTATCAAACTTGATTGTTCAACTGTCAGACAAAGGCAAAGACCTATAAATCCAGCCTTAGAAGAAACTATCACAGCTGAACTAGAAAAAGTGATTTCTTCTCATATCATTCACCCTATCAAATATTTTGAATGGGTGGCTAACTTAGTCCCTATTCAAAAGAAAAATGGCCAAAGCCGCTCGTGAGTTAGTTTTTGATCATTAAATAAGGATAGTGTGAACGATAACTTTCCCATTTCAAATATGGAGCTGATTTTATAACAAGTTCTTGTTTCTATTATAATGTCATCATTAGATGGCTTCTCTAGCTATAATCAAATCTATGTTAAGAAAAGCGATAAACATAGGAAAAATTTTACCACGAAGTAGGGAACCTTCACTTTTCATCGCATGCCTTTTGGTATCACTAATGATGGATCCACATTTCATAGGGCTATGATCATTGCTTTCAATGACTTAATTGGAAAAAGAATTCAATTATATTTAGATTATTTGATACTCTACTCTAAAATGTGGATAGACCATTTTGATCACCTTGCAAGAGCTTTTACTCATTGCAGAAAATATGGAATATAATTAAATATTGCAAAATAAAGTTTTGGCGTCAAATGAGGTAAATTGATTGGACATATTGTATCTAATTATGGACTAAGCATTGACCTTGACTGGGTGTCTGCCATTTAGTCTCCCTACCCTCCTACATCTAAACAAAACATACAATCTTCCATGGGAAAGATAAACTTCATAAGGAATTTCATTCTGAATTTTTCCCAGATTGTCAAGCCAATTCATAGTTTATTGAAGAACAACCAATATTTCAATTGGAATTCCTCTGCCTAGTAGGCTTTCCAATAGATTAAGGATGCTATTTGAATATTGCTAATTTTAACTATTCCTTATTTTTATAAATATTTCATCATATATACTAATGCTACAGAGGAAGCAATTTATGTGATCTTCATGAAGAAAAATAGTCAAGGACTGGAACAACCTATAACATTTTCTAGCTATATATTATCTGGTGATGCTATGAAAAATTCATTGATCGAGAAAAAAACTTACTCTCTTGTTAAGGATGTTGAAAATTTTAGAAATTTTCTCCTTTGAAAGCATACTGAGGTGAAGACTCATTTTCCAATTGTAAAAGTTTTTCTCTCTCAAAAATTAATGTATGCAAAATTTACACATTGGATGACTAAAATCCAAGAACATGATCTCACTATAGTTACTACTAAAACCATCAAAGGTATGCAGAGGATAGGGTTTTTCCCTTCTTATTTTAGAATACGAAACAACTCACATAAATATGGATTGAAAACAATTGAGAAACAAGGAATTGCATCCACCTTTTTGCATTCATTTGAAATGAAAATAAGGTAAATGATGGCCAAAAAGTGATTGAGGAATGATAAAAGGAAACCAAAAAGTAGAGTTAAGACAACAAACTATTGAAAAAAACATGATAAATAGTACAATCAACCATGTCCTTACTTGTGAAACTCCATAAGTCAACAACAGTGCCTTCAACAAATTCACATTGAGCCAATAGTCCAACTCCTATAGATGCGATACTTCACGTGTAAAAATATTCAGTAAAAACTACTTTCTAGAATAATGAAAAGTTCTCTCAAGGTCGAAAAATGAGCAGAAATGACAATGGAAAGGCATGGTAGGGTTTTTCATGGTGGTGCATTAAAATCGTCAGAAAATTTGCATTCTCCAAAGTGTTGAATTAAATAATGAACACAAATTTCCCTTGTAACTCAAATGAACATAAATCAAAATCCAGTTCAACATAATATGTGCCGATTGTCAAATAATTGAGCAACCAATGGACAAACTACTCAAATAAGCCATTGTTTAAATGGCATATCATAGCTCTAATCCAATTCATTATAAAAGGTCCCACATTGAAAACATCGCATATCAAAATAAGATATATAACCTTTCATCATCCAAATGATTGCCACATGCAAATGTTGGATATATGGCCATGAGTCATATGTTATATATTGTGAATAATACACATTGGTTGCAATATTTATAATAATGAATGTCCAAACATGTGTTTAATCTATATTTTCAATATCCAAAGTACCTTGAAGTAGAATTAACATTAAAGCATATCATAAATACAAATGTGAAACCATTACGATTATCATCCTTGGGCATTGTATAATGCAAAGATCCAAAAGTCTTTTCCAAAACCATAATAAATGGAAACAACTAGTGGTGTTTGCATTGTAGGACTATACCATAACTGTTCCAACATGTCAGAGCTTGTAGACATGACAATATTTGGACACATTATAATGTGAAAAAAGTATAGGACATTGAATATATGTGATGCATATGAGAAAAATTTGTGAAAACAACTTTGGGGTCCTCCCCATCCTGTCATGTATGTGAAACATATGGGTGAACAGTGTCAATGGTGGTCAAATTGAGGGATGACCAAGAACGATAGAAGTAAGCAAAATTTTGTAGCAAATTACAAAATTAAAGGGTCAAAATTAAGTATCAACACCAAGGAATTTCTATGGTAATATATGATATTAATTAAGCCTACATTAAACCTAGGGGCTGACGTGAGGAGAAACCTATGGTTTTTGGCGTGCCAAATTTGGCACATAGTTTTCAATGCTTAGAAACATTTGCACAAGCTAGAGGGGGAAGCCTATGTAAATTATGCACTTTGTAAAGAATTCATTTTTGTAACTGCATAGGCTTAATAAGACAAGGCGGCATAAATTTTGTTATCAACAAATCATTAAAAGTGCCTTCTCATTGATATTATCTTTGCACCATCATCTATCAGATAAACATCAGAGTCATCATTCATTCTTGATGTAAATCACTCAAACTCCCACATGTTTGTCTCAAAGATTAAAGCCTTGTTGCATTAGTTAATCACCTTTTACATCAATGCCAATAAGTGCTTTCATATCAATGGATTGGAGTATCCTTTAGGTTGGTGTTTGTAAAGATCAAGGGGTTGGTGCCTCCAGTAGGATGGTGCCTACAAACAAGTGTGGGTTGGTGCTTCTAGCAATTGGGTGCTTGTAAAGAAAGGAGGTCGGTGCCTATAAAATATAATGTAAATTTAATTTGGTACTTTCATTTACATTAAAATAAAAAAGAATATTTATTTTTTTCTCCCATATGGGTTTCCACGTAAATATGTTGTGTTCAATGTTTTATGTGATTGATGCATTGTTCTATGATTAAATGTGTTTAAGTATATAAATGGTTCTTAAAATTTATAAAATGTTTATTCACCTCCCCTTCCCCACCTCTTAATGTTGTGGGGAAAAATGCCTATGCAGGACGATCCTATCCACCTAAGGTGTGACAGTGCCTTAGCAACAAACAGAGACAGCTGTTCTAGTATTCTTCCTTTATGAATTAAGAATGAAGAGAGATAGATGGACTAACCGGTGTCTTCTGTTTGTCCCTCGATCCAGCCTCTCTTCTCTTTGAGGGTTCCCAGCTACTTGCCTTCTCGCTCGCCCAGCTTCAAGAGGTTTCTGCAAGATCACAAGAAGAGAACACTACACAAGACATGGATTCATATTCATAACTAGTTCAGGATTAGAAATAAACTAAACATACTAATGCAATCATACATCAAAGATACATCAGTATATAGGAGAAACCAAGATAGCTTTATTGATGAATAACAAGGTTCAGGAAGAGATACAACCCAGAGGGCTCCAATCCAACATCTCCTTCCCAGCAAATGGAATTCCTATCTTCACCCCCTTCAAAGCATTAAGCACCCAATGATTCCAATCTCAAACCAACAACAATTCTTTGCAATAACAAAATTCCAGCCTCTAGATCTCATGGAGGAGAGATCCATATATAGATGTTTGGAGAGAGGATGAGTCAGCTTGAGATCTGACTAGTGTCCTCTCCCTCTGTCAGTTCTTGATTCCACTTGGAGGTTCTTGCTTCCACTTGGAGATTGGGAACCTCTTACTCATCACCAGTCGAATTCACTGAGGCAAGTGTCATTGAGGAAGATTCTGGAAGCTTCCTGGGTCTTGAAACCTCTTGGAATGAACTTGCCATTTGGCAACTCTCGCTCAACGCACCCTGGTAGTGCTTCTACCTGCATTGCAGTGCAGGTAGCCAGTGTTGGCTTTGACATTCAGCGTAGATAGCTAGTGGAGCCACTGAATTGATCCTGAATTGACTTGTTTTGAGCAGTTTCTGGTGGAGAACTTCTGTGAATTGCTGTGGTTTGTTAGCCTTGTTCCTCTAGGGGTAGGAACACCATGTTTAGGGACTTTGGATCCCTTAGATTATGGACATTTCATGCTCAATGCTGTAAGGCACAAAAATGTCTATAACAGTTGCCCCCTAAAGTATGAGGCCGTTTATCGGGTGAAATGCTTTATCAGGGGGATCCGAAGTTCATCCAATGCTGGGAGGAGACCTGTAATAAGATACAATACAATACATTATTTTTCATACTGCTTTCATGATCTAGCTGAGGCGGGCATTCCCATGCTCAGCTTTATAAATTCATTTTTCTGTACATAGAACAGACAATCGTCTGGTGGTAGACTGATAATTTTGATGAAATTATCATCCTTTGGGTAGGATGATTATCTGCTGCAATGATGTACATGTTAATGTCTTTATCTTTCCTGAATATATATCGCAGCCCGGATGGATGAAACTAGATCTGGGGTCTTCAAACTCGTTCGATCTTCACTCTAAGTACAAGTCGATCCATGTGAGAAATGTTCTGAAGTCGAACATGGAAAGACATCGCTTGATTACCAGTCAATGAGGTAAACCGTTAACAAGCGCGAGAGGAATCACCGATAATGATAATGACCCCCAAGGTACTGCAGTACAATTCATGTGGTGTGAATAAAGGACTTGGCGTCGAACACCACGCAAAATCTTTCGGTCGAAGGTCATTGATGTATACCTGTCGCCGGAAGTGAGAAACTTGCCATTGAGGCATGCAAGCTTCAAAGTACTGAAGGGGTTGTTCCTAGATCAACTTCTTGGATAATGAGCTGACGTCGACAAGAAGCGATCCGTCAAAGGAGGGCCTTAATGAATCCCACATCAGTGACACGGAACGGAGCTAATGATTTTGATGGAGGTGAAAACGATCTGTGACATATGATTCAGGGTGGCGGTCATGAAAGGATGAAGGATAATGTATGGTAGTGGATGGGACACGGTTGACTTTTCTGAACGAATTCTCTTGAACATATGGCGACACTGATGCGATGGATCGGTAGCATTACCCCAAATATGGATGGTATGGTGAGACCATGGATGTGACCGGTGAATGAAACAACCCAACCCAATTGTGGTACGGAGGAAAAGTGTCATGTTCAAGAGCGACTTGCTACCATCAAAGTTTTCTTGAGTTTCTCCCAATTTTTCCCCAGTCATTGCTAACCAGTACCTCTTTATTTTTGTCAAGCTTGAGGAGGATAACATATGCTTGTTCTATAACCTGCCCTTCGGGCAAGCCCATCGCTATGTTTTAATGAGCCTAGCGATAGTGAAACTCGTTCTCGTCTAAAGACAAGTTTGTCGCTATTTAATGATTTTAACGAGTCTAACGACAAAGATAACTCGGTTCTTTTCATTTTTAGAGAGTCTGAAAAGATACATAAAGTTAACTCCAAAAGTCCTTTTTCGTCATCTAATCCCTTAGGTCCGAAAAAGTATAAAACAATACAGAAGGGATGAGTTTTCGATAGTTTTAATGAGCTAAATAACGCAAGCGCTCGATCTTTTTGTGCAATAATCCCTCAGGTCCAAAAAGATTAAAATCTAGAGGAGGGATAGCACTTCCTATCCCTTTAACGAGACAATCTTTGGGTAAACTGAAAGAGGTAAGCCTCTCTCGTTAAAACAATTGTTTTGACGGAAAAGAAGTAGAGGTAACCTTGAAATCGTACTTTATACCTGGGGGCATGCAAACCTTTTGGAGTGCAAGCAAAGAGCGGTTATTTATCTGTTTTTTGGGTTAGCCGTTTCCTAACTTGCATAAAGAAAGGATGCGGGGCATAGCTTTGTAAGATGAAGCTCCATAAAAAATAGAATCTTAATGAGACATTCTTATCATATGACTGGGTATTCGAGCAGTTTTAGCACACAGTTCATGCTCGTTAAAAAATAAACGCAAGATCCGAGCAGTTTTAGCACATAGTTCATGCTCGTTAAAAAATAAACATAAGATCGAGCAAATGTTTCCACCCGCGTTTAAGCTCGTTAAAAAATGAACTATCCCGGTAAATAACCACAGTGAATGTAATATCATCAGCCATTAAAGCCTTGGTCGTGTTTGCCCCGTCACCTCCACTTTTCCATTGGCCGATCGTTCACCTCCATATGTTTGTTTACCCATTTTGAGGAACAGCTGCGAAGAGTGATCTCACTAGCCATCCTTGTGACACTGCCGTGATTGGAAAATTCCAACCTGTACCTGGAATCAGCTGCTAACCTGTTTTATCACTCGTTCCTCAAAAGACGAGTCTTCTTTAAGCTCTTTTCATCTGACTCGTAAAATATGAAAAGATTGCCGAGTCCTTGTGGGGAAAAATGCCTATGCAGGACGATCCTATCCACCTAAGGTGTGACAGTGCCTTAGCAACAAACAAAGACAGCTATTCTAGTATTCTTCCTTTATGAATTAAGAATGAAGAGAGATAGATGGACTAACCGGTGTCTTCCGTTTGTCCCTCGATCCAGCCTCTCTTCTCTTTGAGGGTTCCCAGCTACTTGCCTTCTCGCTCGCCCAGCTTCAAGAGGTTTCTGCAAGATCACAAGAAGAGAACACTACACAAGACATGGATTCATATTCATAACTAGTTCAGGATTAGAAATAAACTAAACATACTAATGCAATCATACATCAAAGATACATTAGTATATAGGAGAAACCAAGATAGATTTATTGATGAATAACAAGGTTCAGGAAGAGATACAACCCAGAGGGCTCCAATCCAGCATCTCCTTCCCAACAAATGGAATTCCTATCTTCACCCCCTTCAAAGCATTAAGCACCCAATGATTCCAATCTCAAACCAACAACAATTCTTTGCAATAACAAAATTCCAGCCTCTAGATCTCATGGAGGAGAGATCCATATATAGATGTTTGGAGAGAGGATGAGTCAGCTTGAGATCTGACTAGTGTCCTCTCCCTCTGTCAGTTCTTGATTCCACTTGGAGGTTCTTGCTTCCACTTGCAGATTGGGAACCTCTTACTCATCACCAGTTGAATTCACTGAGGCAAGTGTCATTGAGGAAGATTCTGGAAGCTTCCTGGGTCTTGACACCTCTTGGAATGAACTTGCCATTTGGTAACTCTCGCTCAACGCACCCTGGTAGTGCTTCTACCTGCGTTGCAGTGCAGGTAGCCAGTGTTGGCTTTGACATTCAGCGTAGACAGCTAGTGGAGCCACTGAATTGATCCTGAATTGACTTGTTTTGAGCAGTTTCTGGTGGAGAACTTCTGTGAATTGTTGTGGTTTGTTAGCCTTGTTCCTATAGGGGTAGGAACAACATGTTTAGGGACTTTGGATCCCTTAGATTATGGACATTTCATGCTCAATGCTGTAAGGCACAAAAATGTCTATAACACTTAATATTTTATAGGTTTCCAAAAGTTTACTATATTTGACTAGCTTAGTTTTTTCCATTCTCATAGGCCACAACTTGAGCCTCCCTTTAGTGGGATATTCAGATCTTAAGATCCCCTTCTTACTCAGTAGGGCTTCTCAAGTTTTGACTACCCCTTCCCATTGGCATGGGGGAGTTTGGTCCTATGTGCCCATAGTAGTAGCATTTATTGTATTAATATCAACCTTTCTTTTCCAATCCCATGTGTGTGGGACTATGTATCTCTTTGTACCAATTTCTATCACACTGTTTCCAACAATATATATATAATTCTTATACCCGCTTTGTTGGGCACATCATTATTATTTGTACTAATATATTGATGTCCCTTAGTATTGCAACAATAATGTTGCAACCTCCAAAGATCTCAACTTTAGTTGTCAACCTGGGGTTTGCACAAACCTAATAGGGGTCGGCATTGTATGTGTAGCAGACACTATCTTCTTCTTTTCTAGTTCTCATACAGGTGGTAGATATTAGAGTGAAGGTCAGATGAACAAAGACCAAGTTAAGTTGTTGCACTAAGATATGATATAGGAAAGTAGATTTTCATAAAAAAAATTGCACAAAAAGGAAATGGCACACACATCTATGCTACTTGTAGTGAATGAAAAAGAACACTTACTGGAAATAAATCTTTTCTAAAATGATGTAGAGACTCTCCCTTATTCCTCCATTCGCTTAGATTAAGCACCCTCTTAATAATTCTAGTGGTTGTCGTATTTTTCTTAGTGCTAGCATGGCATTGGCAGGGTGAGAAAGGTTTTGGATTTCATTTCTCATAATTTGTTGTCTCTCCATTTGGAACTTTCAAATCAAATCTCTGCTCCCCTTTGTTTAAGGATCAAAGCATGCTCGACTCTGAAATATTCTCGTCTGGAAGAAATATGGAAAGTAATGCAGTCCAAGAAGTTCACTAAGCTCTCAGAGAAATTCATCTCGCAGCTTAATGAGTCTAGTTGCTTTCGTGGTCCTTCCAGAAGCATAATTAATTCTAATCAAATCTCTACTCTCCTATCTTGGGTTGACGGTGTTTCTCACCCTTCTGCCATCAAAGGTGAAGCTGGAACAATCTCGTATTCACTGGGTCAAATTCCCTCAGGTTCGTTGTCTGTTAATTCTTATTTGGTTTCTGTTGGTTTCAATAATAGTGGAAGTGGTTCTATTAATAATAATATTCAATTAAATAATAATAATAATAATAATAATAATAATAATAATAATAATAATAATAATAATAATAATTGGTTTAATAGTAATACTAATAATAGTGATTATATTTTCACCTCACATAGGAATAATAATATTAAGAATAGCAATAATAATTTATGTTTGGATGATAATAATAATAATAATATCACTGGGCTTAATAATAATAATAATATTAATGAGGTTAGTGACTCTATTTTCAATTCTGATAATTGTAATAATAATATGATTGGTAATAAGACTCTAAGTTTAGATAATATTGGTTGTCATAACTTTGTTTCCTCTTCTAGTAATAGGGTTGTCAATCTCTCTAGATTTTCTTTTGATCCCCCTGTCTTTAGTCTTTTGGAGAAAGGTTTAAATTTTTCTCTTGCTCCTAGAAAGATCTCGGTCGACGATATCATCTGTGACATTGAATATGGTATTAGAGACTTACCAGACGTCACTAAAGATATCATTTGTCAAGACTGTGCGGTTGGCCTTAGAAAGCCAAAGCCCCCCAAGAATAACATCAGAAAACCTGAGATTGATGCTTTCAAATCATTAAATGATAATAAGAATATTGTTGTTCTCAAAGCCAACAAAGGTGGTGCTGTTGTTATTCTTGATAAATATGATTACCATCGAAAGATGTTGGACCACCTCCATAATAGCGGGAGCTATAGGAAACTTAACAAGGATCCTCTGAAGAATATTTCCAAAAGTGTGGCTCTTGCTATAAAGGCTAGTAGCTCGGTTAGCTCGTTCAGTCATAAGCTTATTGAAAGTTTCCCTCTTACCCCCAGAATCTATGGTTTGCCAAAGATTCATAAGGAAGGGGCTCCTCTGAGACCCATTGTCAACACGATAGGAGGGCCAACTTATCTTCTTGCTAAATATTTAGCCTAGAAGCTTAAGCCCCTTGTTGGCCATACAGAATCCTTCGTCAAGGACTCTGCATCATTTGTTAATGAGTTAAAGAGTTTCAAGCTTGATCCAGATGACAAGCTTGTGAGCTTCGATGTGGTCTCTCTCTACACTAATATCCCTATCAACGAGGCCATCAAAGTCATCAAGTGTTAGGCCCCTATACTACTAGTGTAAACCCTTATTGTTATTAGTACAACCCACTTATTATCTTGATGTACCCATGTAGTGCCCATATTGTTACTATTGTGCCCCATAGAAACCCACTATTGTTATTATTGTGCCCCTACATTATTATTGTTATGTTGGCTCTGATTATGTTATGACCCCTTAGACTCCTATATATAGAAAGGAGGTATTTTCATTTGTATCATCCAAGAATTGTTCATTTATGTAATGTAAAGGAGGTTGCCCCCTCGAAGAGGCTAAATTCTAAGGCGTTGATCTATCTTTTCTATCTTTTTCTTGAGTTGGTTTCATAACATCAAGGACATCACAAATCCTGATACGACTTATTTAGTTGGTATTTTCCTTACTTCTACTTTCTTTTCATTCGATGGGGAATTCTATGAGCAAACTTGCGATGTCGCCATTGGTTCCTCCCTCTCCCCTGTGGTAGCTAATATATTCATGGAGGATTTTGAATCAAAGGCCTTAGCCTCTTCTCGTCTTCTGCCTAAGTTATGGAAGAGGTTTGTTGATGACACTTTTGTCATCTGGTCCCATGGTAAAGAAAAGTTGGAACTATTTTTCCTCCATCTTAATAATCAATCTAGTTTTATAAAGTTCACCATGGAATTTGAATGTAATGGTAGTCTTCCCTTCCTTGATGTCCTCCTCTCAAGGAACGATAATGGCTCTTTTTCTCATCAAGAATATCGTAAAAAAACTCATACGAAACAATATCTTCATGCTAATTCTCATCATTTCCCAGCTCAAAATCTTGGTGTTCTCAACACCTTAGCGACTAGAGCTTTAAGGGTTTTTGATGAGAACCATCTCAAGGAAGAGAAAGCACATCTCCTAAATGTTTTCTTTAATAATGAGTATAGTAGACACCAATGTTCTAAGGCTTTCCTCAGAGTTGAAAAAGGTCCTAGTGTTAAGAAAGATACGAAGGATCGATTTTTTGGTGTTCATCTTCCTTTTATCCAAGGAACCACTGACAAGATTGCAAGGATCCTAAGGAAGAATAAGGTGGCTTCAACCTTTCAGCCTTTAAATACCATACAGAGCTCCCTTAGATCTGTAAAAGACCCAGTGGACCCAAGAATATGAAGGGTGTTTATGTTATCCCATGCTCTTGTGGGACTCCCTACATTGGTGAGACTGGTCGCTTGATTATTCAAAGGATTCGTGAGCATGCTGCTGACATCAAGCATGGCAGGACCCACTCCTCTACTTTGGCGGAGCATGCAGATAGATCTAAGCATCACATCTAGATTGAGTAGGCCCAAGTCATTGCTAAGGTTAGTCATTTTCATCATCGTAAATTGAGAGAGGCCCTAGAAATTGAAAAAAGACCCAATAATTTGAATAGAGATGATGGTTGGAATATTAGTAGAGGTTGGGTCCTTGTCTTGTCCTCCTAGTTTTTTTGTTTTTTGTTTTTTGTTTTGTATTTTGTATTTTGTTTTTTTTGTTTTTTGTTTTGTTTTGTTTTTTGTTTTTGTTTTTCTATTTATATTGGTATTGGCATCATTTTTATAGTATTTGTTGTTGATTTATTCTTCATTAGAGATTATTTTCTTGATCCTTTGTGTTTTATATATATTTTATCATCCTATTCGTTCTTAACTCCTTTTAGTATTTTTCTTATTTGTTTAATGGGCTTGAGCCCCATATTTTATTGTTGAACCCATTTTATTCATTGATTATTTTTCTTATATATATATGTGTGTGTGTGTGTGTGTGTGTTTATGTTTTTATTTATTTATTCCTATATATATATATATATATATATATATATATATATATATATATATATGACTTGTGCATATTTTTGTTTTGTTCTATTTATTTTTCCATTAATTATTTTTAATTTATTTTATTTTATGTCTATTAATTATTTTATTTATCAAATGATCTTGTCTTGATTAGAGTCTTCACTCGTTTTTATAATTTTTGACTCCCTTCCTTTAAAGTTTGACTTTGATTATTTATTTTAAAAACTAGCTGTTTAATATAGCAGCTACTTATTAATATTTTTTTTAATAAATTAATAAGCTAATATCATAGTTTAAATATTATTTTTCCAAAACTAGCCGTTTAATATAGCAGTTAAATATTAATATAAATTAATAAAATAATATCATTATTTAAATATTATTTTTCAAGAACTAGTAATATTTGGTTTTAATAAATTAATTTAAATATTATTTTTCAAAAACTACCCATTTAATATAGCTGTTACCTATTCATATTTTTAATAAATTAATAAATTAATGAAGTAATATCATTATTTAAATATTTTTTCAAAATTTAGTCATTTAATATAGCCGTTACATATTAATATTTTAATAAATTAATAAACTAATATCATTATTTAAATATTATTTTTCAAGAACTAGTAATAATTGGTTTTAATAAATTGATTTAAATATTATTTCTCAAAAACTAGCCGTTTAATATAGCCATTACCTATTAATATTTATAATAAATTAATAAATTAATATCATTATTTAAATATTTTTTTCAAAAACTAGCTGTTACTTGAAATTATGTCTCTACATTGCTCTCTATTTAAGCCTTTGCCATGGTCTGCCTCTTCATCTGGTCCTGATGATGAACCACACTTGTTGGTTTGAAACATGTTGGCCAAAAAATTCTCTCATGTGATTTCTACGAAAAGACTTTGTTTAAAACCCTAAGTTGTTGAAAAAATAGCAGTAAAAAAGTAATTCGTAAAGGATTCTATGGGAAACTTTGTGAGGTATTTATACCTATGAATTGCATCACTAACATCCTAGATGTGTTGTAATACATCAAGGAGGTCAAACCAAATGTTTATTTGTAGGTTGGGCAGAAAATGAGATTGTTTACATGTTGTTATAGGATTCTTAGTTTTTCTACAAGAAGAGTCCAACGAGGTTCTAAAACAATTAGAATGCAAATCTAAGGTGACGAAAGAGGTGATAATGTTGATAAATGAAGTTATTCAACTATTAAAGGCTCAGGGAAACTTGATTCAATCTTTATCATCACAAAACATAACCATGTTTATCTTGTAGCTATAAAATCAATTGCACTACAAAACAACAAACTATAGAATTTATTATAGAAAAATAAATGGAATATAAATATGCTTACATTAGTAAGTATTATGATTGGTGGTAGCTTTAATTAATGAACTACAATGAAGAATTTATCAAGGAACCCCATACTTAATAATGCACAAAAACCATTAGATTATAACTTCCAAAATTGATACTATTAGAAGCTAAATAAGACAAATGTAAATCATAATATAAATCTCATAGGGTGGGCCCAACCCAAGGTGTTGCATCAAAATTCGCATGAAAGGAGCTATTGATCCATGATCTCGTGTCCAAATCAGATCACTAGACAGCAAAAGCAAAGACCAATAGAGATATAATAGTGTCCCAACCCAAATAATCAGACATTCATCAAGCAATCGGTTCTATATACTACAAGGAAATATGTGTGCACCTGGCCTCCTTGCAGATTGGGGAAGGATTTTTGGTCTGATGCATATTCCTGCACTCCACTTGAGTGATCTACCTTGTTTGCACCTAATCTCGATCCCTACACACAACTACAAACAAAGAAAGAAAAAAAGTGACCTTCCTCGGAATATCGTTAGATCAAAATATCACATAAATAACTATAAAGCATGTTGAATACAAATAAATATAGGGAAGGAACATATGTTTCTATTAATCATGAAAAAATAAGATTACAACCATATGCCTTTACATCAAATCCTCCTCTTTGTGTTCCGGCAAAGTTGCCTCACTATATCAAGGAAATGATCATGAAGATCTATACTCAAGTACAAAAAGCTAACAAGCTCTCTCTCTAGCATCTAGATAGCAACATGGACTCTAGATATGTAGCTCTCCAGAACTAGTCTGACCCTCTCAAATGATCCAGTATGAATAGGGAGAAGAGAGGTCCCAAGAGGATGAATGTATATGCTCAGGAAGATGAGAAGACATGGAAACTTTTAAATGCTAAGTCATGGCCAACTCAAATAAGTGATGAGTCAAACTGATCTCCTAGGGACCAAGACACTCTAGAAGACATCCTGAGTCACATGCATAGAAAAGACTGAAAAAGGCCATAGTCACATGCACAAGGAAGGGTTAGGAGCAACTGGGAGGCTCCAGTTTCTCTCATAGGCCTCCATCAGTGCAACTGGGAAGTATGACTAGAGAAAGGAACCTCTAAGTTCTGTAAAAGGTCAAACAACCATGAGGAATAAGGAACACTGACCCTAGAGGGTAAAACATGCTAATAAAATATGGCCCCTAATGTATGAGGCCAGAAGAAAAGTTGATGGCCAAAATATGTTATGATAAAGCTTAGAGGTCAAAACAAGAGTGAGGAGACAAAGCCAAGAATGCAGACCAGAAGACTCTAGAGCTGAAGTCTCATATGTGCTGATAACATCCCCAAGGCGGGCATACCCATGCTTAGTCATAAGAATATACTAAACATGGTCACCAAAAGAAACACTATAGATCCATGAGATGAAGTGATAGAAAATGGCCATGAAATACATACAGAGTGGATCCACGTGCCTCAATAAATAGAGCATAGTCACTAAAAAATGCAATCGTGGATCTTTGTCACAATATACATTAATAGGACTATGGACACATGAGAGGCAGAGAAGTGTCTCAAAATAGTCCTCAAAGTACATAAGAGATACATAACTCCAACACATCCTGGGAAGGATTCCATATAAGAGTGATATGTCCCTAACAAAGGGTTTTCAACATAGTCCTCAAAGTACATAAGAGATACATAACTCCAACACATCTTGGGAAGGATTCCATATAAGAGTGATATGTCCCTAACAAAGGGTTTTCAACATAACTATGATGGTACGAATCTACACCATGTGAATATATGAGATGATGTTGAGCATGGTAGAAACCATCTAATTACTAGCCAATGAGGTAAATCAGTAACAAACACGAGGGAGACCATCAATGAGGAAAATGGACCCCAAGGTACCTAGTACAGTTCACTAAGTGTGAATAGATGAGTTGATGTCGAACACTAGTGAACTCGACCAATCAGGGGCTAATGATGTAAACCCATTGTTGATTAGGAGGAAGCCTACCACTGAGGTCTGCAAACTCTTAGGTACTACTCGTTCCTAGATCAAGCCCCTGGATAATGAGTTGAAGTCAATAGAAGAAGATCCGTTAATGGAGGGCCATGATGTATCCCCCATCAATCGAAATGGAACAAAACTAAATGATGTAATGGATGGATGAAGTCACAAAGCAATGAAGTAAAACTGACATAGGGATGAATGACTCAAAAATGTCAACATGCAACTGTAGATGGATGATATACAGGCTGAGGCTTCCCTTGAACACATAGTGGTACGGCACAAAAGTGACTTAGTAGCATGACTGCTCAACACCATGTGATATCATGCGACAACACTGGAGGCATTGAAGCACACTCCATATGACTGGAAGAGTAACCATCCGAGGAGTAGACAAACTCACATGTATGATACGGATCCTAGGCAAGCTAAAACCTAACTGTGAGATAATGATGTGGACAAGTGCCATGTTCAAGGGCGACACGAAGGATGCTACCATTTGATTACTTATGGAAATAAATGTTCCCTCCATTCTCTCTTTATAAGTTCTTTTTTCATAAAGTCATCCCCCAAGCTCGAAAAGGAGATAAATGTATACAAGGGGGAACCTCCTAGCCATAGTAGACCGGGGTATTCTTTTTCCATAATAGGTCTATCCCAGTTTAAAAAAGTGTTAAACTTATACTAGGTAGACAACCCTTCAGGTACTTTTATGAGCGTGAAGGAGACAAGTTCACTTGGAAATATTTTTTAATTAAGGAGTCTGAAAGGAGATTAAATAAAAATCCTTCTATAGGAATGAGTGGTATAGAGGATAGTAACTATTTCTGGTAATAATGGAACTACTCATGACACAATGAGGACAAGATACTAGCTAATAGGACCACTCAACACAACAATAACTCCAAGAAAGGGTAAAACACCAAATGAAAGCGAATGATAGGCGAAGAAGATGATGAAGATGGTAGAGAGACATGAAGGCTCAAACGACAAAAATACGCTGATAAAAAGTGACAATCACAAGGGATAAAGTGTGGAATCCTACTGGGGTATGGCCAGAAAAGAAACGAAGAAGAGGATATGAGGGTCAAATTATATGTCACGACAGGTCAAAAGGAGGGATTCTGAAAGGTATTAAAAAATGACTACATGGACACCAAGAGAAAAAAAAGGGTTCTAGTTAGGGTATCCATGATTAAGTAAGCTCTACCACCAAGCGACGTCATGCATATAGGATAATGGCTAAATCTCATCTCGACGGAGTCAGACCTAAGGCATTAAAATGACACTGACGGTCAAAATGAAATAGTGGGAGTTAAAGTGATCTACCCCCATATGTTAGTAAAGGGAACATACCTGAGTCCCATTGTTGTAAATGGGACCCCGAAAAAGAGACTCAAAAAATTCACTCACAAAACCTCCTGCAAAAAATAAATTACAAAAAGGATTTATAAAGCGAAAAACCCTTCAAGCCGCAAAAATTAAAAAAGGAATATTATGAAAAGATGCCAAAATCACTTATAAAACAAACTCATAGCTACTCATTTGGTTATTGTGAGTTTGAGAGAAAATAAGGAGAGAGCTTCCAAGTGTCTGTGAGCTAGGGAAATGAGGAGAAAGAGGAGCCATATTCATCTAAGAAAGTCAAAGTTCATCCCTTTGTTTATCAAATACGCATGTGTTTCTCTAGCCATAGTTAAATCATAGGAATATTTTTATTTTTTTTATGGAGAAATTCGCTCGACGATACCCTTGCAAGGGGGGGGGATTGACTAGGGAAGCCTAGTGGCACACATGCCAAAGTTTGCACTCAAATGGGGTCGATTTCGTCCCATTGCAAGGGAGAGCCTAGGGTTTAAATGCAAAAAATTTAATGGTATTTCTCCAAATGCGATTTTCTAATTTTAAATGTTTGTTATGTTGCGGCCATGACTAATAAATAGAATTTGTGTGCAGGATAAAGCATTACAGAGTGGAGAGAGAGACACCATAGTGAGAATGAAATCCAAGCCATGGGACAAGCACCAACAATAAATTGCATGAGGGATCATGGATTATGGAAGTTTTTTCCAAATCCCAAGTATGACCAACCATACATTTTTGTTAGCTAAGATTGTGCAGTTGCGGAATGTAGACACTCAATAGTTCATACTTGGTCCAGAATTATTCACTATAGAGGTGGAAGTTATATATTTCATTACTAGGGTTTCAAGGCAGGGAGATCGAGTGGTACTATCAAGGGTACGTAGCACTAGTGGGGAAATGTTCAAAAGTATGAGGGCTTCCCGCTACAGGCCTAGTAGAGGAATAGAAAGGGAAAAAATCCATATAGAGGAGATAGGGGACTTGACTCTGTGTACATTATCATATACTGTAACATGGGTGTCTTGGACCCAGACACCCCATATCATGATGATACCACATGTATAGCTATGCATCAGATGTTCATAACCCAAACTTTTCAACTGGTGTGAAGGAATGTTTGTGAATGCCAAGGCTCAACTAACAAATATGAAGGGGGGGAGAACCAAATATGTAGCTATGGGAGTTTTGTTGTGAGTTTCTTCTTTGAGAAGATCATTGTGATGATGCCAATTCTATTGGACTATGTGGTCTATCCACTACAAACACAACTGAGGATGGTGAGCTGCTGCTCCATTATGCCTAGGGAGGATGGAGTACACACTAGTGGTTGGTTCCATGACTACCCCTATGGTGGAGTATATTTCCATGGAGTTCTAGACATGGTCTTCCCCCAGAAGAGGATTTTCATGAGAGGTAAAAATTTTGGATTTTTATATTTTTTTATTATTTTTTAGATTTTTGAATATGAAATATTTTTGGATACATAGTTACTAATTCATGATTGTTGTGATACTACACCTTGTAGAGTATTCTCCCTTAAGGAGACATGGACCACTCGCCCAGGCACCAACAACATCGACAACAAAGATAGAGGATAAAGATGAGGAGTTGCAAGAGTTCACTCACAATGTTGAGGGGCTTACTTTAGGTGTTCCTCCAAGGAGTATGGCAAATACCCCTCGACACTGGTAGAGGCATATAGTTGGTGTCGAGTCAGCCCATCATTGGACCCTTCTCTACCACATTTTGAATGAAGTCTTATGTTATCATAAGCACAACTTGGTGGATGCAGTAGTATAGGGGTGTTTGTTTTTTATGGGTCTACATATGTATGGCATAGTAGTGAGGGCCTCAATTTCCTAGTTTTTGAACTATGTACCCAAATGTTTTGAAATATAATAAAATGATGGCCTCTATGTGTTTTGTTTATAATGATGTGTATTTACAATGAATGTTTAGTGCATCATGTGCATGGCTAAAAATATTCATGGGACAAATTACAATCTAAGACATAATTAGCTAATGAATCAGCCAATTGGTTTTGGTCTCGAGGAATATGAACATAATCAATGTAATCAAATAAACATTCCAAGAGACATACCCTCAAAAAATAGCATAGGAGAGTTGAGTTCCTTAAATAATAGAGATGGTTGACTTGAGACACTATGAGCTAAGATTCAAGATGAACAACTAGGTGGTGTATGCCAAGGTGACTAGCCTTAGTCAAGAGCTCAATAACAACACTATATTCAACCACATTGTTTATGACAGGGAGGGGACAAGTACCTCCAGAAATCACACGCTCATAAGTGGGTGAAAAGAGAACCCAAGCAGTGGAAGAAGAATTCCGAGTGTAACGGCTTGCACCATCTACAAAGCCTTTATAAGGAAGCGAGGGTGTTGACTTCTGTACATCAAAGACCAAACACCCAAATCACAGACATAAACTAGGAAAAATGCTAAAGACAAACAAAAAGAAACTCATCTCACACACACACACACACTTATATACCATATATACAAGTGACCATGCAAAGAAACTACTCAAAGTAGCATTTCATATAGAGCTCATTTCAGGGATCTGAAAATGGATTCCCTTCGTAATCAACTAACTCACAAGTCCATTTCTTAAGAATACGTTTAACAATGTAGGGACCATGCCACATAGGTTCAAGTTTACTGGCCTCTAACTTTTCATGGTCTTGGTCGTAAACCAACACAAGATCACCTTTAGTTTAGAGCCAAGCTCAAACATATTTACTGTATTAGGCCTTCACGAGTTTGTTATGAGTTGCATTATTGACTAGGGTGAGAAGGAATTGTTCATCAAGGTGGTTGAGAGAAGGAAGGAGAAATGAATCCTAAACCTACTGGATGACTATGATTAACACCCATGTTCAACATAGAAGATGGAGTAGGCATAAACACATGAGGGAAATTTGTAAGAGTTATAGAGGAAACAAGTGGAATGCCCCAAGAAGATGCGAGAGGTGTAGACAAAGGAGTAGGTATGGCCCCACTAAGAGGCAACAATGATGACATGGCAACTAACACTTCTGATGGAGAACATAATGAGTTCTCAGACTCCTACATAGGGTATATAAATGACAAAGGTACGAAAGTATAATCATGTGTAGAACCATCAGTGTTCAACCACAACAACTTGGTTCCTAGTGGACCAGTCAAGGGTGGATATTGGAGACTTGAGAATGCATACACTAGCATATACTATAACATGGGTAGTTGGGACCCAGACACCCCATATCATGATGATACCACATCTAGAGCTATGCATCAGATGTTTAGAACCCACACTTTTCAATTGGTGTGAAGGAATGTTGGCAAATGTCAAGGCTCAACTAACAAATATGAAGAGGGGGAAGAACCAAATATGTGGCTATGGGAGTTTTCTTGTGAGTTTCTTCTTTGAGAAGATCATTGTGATGAGGCTAATGATATTGGACTATGTGGTCTATCCATTGCCAACACAACTGAGGATGTTGAGGTGGTGCTCCATTATGACTAGAGAGGATGGAGTACACTCTAGTGGTTGTTTCCTAGATAGATAAAGGAAATGGATGAGAGCATCTTTTTTTCCAGTGGATAACTACCCCTATGGTGGAGTATATTTCCATGGAGATCTAGACATGGTCTTCCCTGTGAAGAGGATTTTGATGAGAGAGGTAAAATTTTTGGATTTTTATATTTTTTTATTATTTTTTGGACTTTTGAATTTGCAATGTTTTTGGATACATAGTTACTAAGCACCCTTTAAATAATTTGACTTTTAAAAATTAGACCTTGAAACTTCATAAATTGTAAATTCTACAACTTTCAATAAATTAATGTCTCGGCAATATTTTACTAGACAAGCAAAGTAACATCGAAGTTGCAGGTCCCTACCTAATGGTTATGGAAGTTATGAAAAGTGGGTGGAGGGAAAAATAATTATGTATAAGAGAATCAATATGTTTAGTTGAATACTCAATTAGAAGTGAAACTCTAAAGACATTTATAATCTATAAATGACCTATAACTAGCAAATGCACCATATATTGCAAAGGAAATGTCATAAGTGGATAGCATATGGAAGAAGAACATTGATGAAGATAGATGCAATATGTTATAGGTTGAGTGAAAGAAAAATATCAATGTTGTTGTTGTTAGGTGTTTAGATATATGAATGATATCTAAACTTCTGTACAAATGTAACACAGATCTCTTAAAACCATGAAAGATATCGATATATATATATATATATATATATATATATATATATATATATATATATATATATATATATATATATATATATATATATATATATATATATATATATATATCGATATCTTTCATGGTTTTAAGAGATCTGTGTTACATATCCCCTTTACATAAACCAAAATGCAATTTGGAATTTCACAAGTCCGCACTCAAAACATCACAACAACCAATAAATAAAATAAATTGACTTGCATAGAAAGAAATAGCTCCACCTTCATTCTTGAGTTGCTTCTTTTTATTTGAATTTTACTTGTGACAATATTTATCTAAAAAGGAATCAAAATCATCACTAGTATTAAATTCATCCATCACGGACTTTGGATATCCCACTGACATATGTGTTGTTGTTGCCATGCCTGAAAACCATGGAGTTTCTTATCAATAGTAGAATAAGATGTGTGCTTGCTTCTCAAGAACACATTCCTTATTAACCATTGTTACCTGACAGAAACCAAAGAGATAACACAATACCAGCGTACACAAAATCCCCTACCAAAATATAATCATAACTTAGCAAAGAAGTCTAAAAGATGTTCTTAATTAATAAACTTTGTACTTGGTAATATTGTTTCTTTATATTTAAAAAATACTATGTTGTACAACATTTCTGTCTATTTATCTAGGCAATTATATCATAGCATATGTCACACAGTAGCAATCTACTGTACCTAAAGTAAAAAGGATAAGTTTTCTCAAGAAAATATATTTAGAAAAGAGCTTTGAAAACTGTAAGTTTGTCATCATGCAAGTTGTGCAGCCTATGCAAGTAACCATTATTTCAGAATGGTTGATGTTTCAACCCTAACAGTTATTGTGACAACCACAATGAACTAATCAATATAGTAGCTAATTTTGTATTCCAGTGTGTAAGATTATAGTGACAACAAGGAAAGAAAACCAACACTTGAAAGGATATGTCAAATACTTAAGAATGTTTTAGTTTACATATAAATAGAAAGGTATAAAATCATGTTTAACAACATAAATGGATTAATAAATATGGGAGCTACTGTAGTCAAAGCAGTGAGACTTTTGTAAAGGTAATTTAATTTGCAAGGCTAAAAACGGATGTCTACTTGTATAAGCACAACACCAGCTCCATCCCCAAAAAGAACGTAGGAGCTCTCATTTGTCCTATCAACGTATCTAGAAAGAACATCTACTCCAATAACCAAAACATGTTTAAATCCACCACCTACCATTGTTAAAGAATACTAACCATAAGTAAATGAATTATAAAAAAAAATTGGATTTATCAGCAATCAAAATAGACACAACAACTTGCCTTTTAGGAAACATGTATTTGTTACAAGACCCAACATAAAGCCATTACAAGAAGCTGTAATGTCGAAAGCCAAGGCTTTTATACAACCCACCTCTCTTTGCACCTGATATCAAAATTGCTTTTTTTTCTAATATAAAATAATGAGTATGAATAATTAATGCAAAACTTTTTAGAAAATATTTAAAATCTGCACGTAGTAAACTGTATTTATTAAAATTATACAAATTGACAAAAAAATACCAATTTAATATGGTTAAGGGGAAAAACAGTTATTTCCTAAAGACATAGGTTGTCAGCATGCAAAAACTTAATCCTAACAATAACATGAAATCCAAAAAAAATGGAACTTTTGAGAGTCAAAAAACAAAATATTTTATAGACCCTTGGTTGGATCCCATTTAAAAACTGAACAATTATGTATTTCCATACAAGAAATGCATGCACAATCATTAATATCAATTACTTTTCATTTGGATATCACGAGGCAATCCACTTTGTGGTGGCTACCGAATGCAATTTTCATTCAACCCCAATAGGAATGTAGTTGCAGAAAGATGTTCATATACAAACATAGTTATTAATATAGATGGAATACTTTGTGGTACCATTTTATTACACATGTGAGAAGCAAATACTACTAATAGAGAACTGGAAATGTTTTAAAAACATAATACACATGCACAGGGGACCACGTTTTGAAGACACCAAATCATGCAAGTGATTGCAAAATGTATCCCAATGAGAAACTCTTACAATGAAGTTCTTTGATTAAGTCTGTGTAAATACATTTGAAATTGGTTGCTACCTTGCATAGGTAACAAATGTAGCCTCAGTCACAAGGCCCACAAAATTGCTTATTTGTTGAAAATTCAAATCATTAAACCTAACTATTGACTGAAGTGTGGTTTACTGACCATGGGACATGTGGGTTAGAGGACCATCCAATTCTACTGAATGATTAAAATAGAATCTACTTAACTGTGATATTTCATATGTTGTGTTAGTTAGTCTAGTTAGTCATGAAAAATATGCTCACTTTCTCGTCTTGGTTAAGGTCTGCTTCTAGTTTTCCTGTGTTCTAACCTCCATCTATTATCAATTGGTTCAACCATTTGTAATTTTTTGTCTTTATGCAATATGAAAATAGGTTTTCAATACCTTTTGTAGATCAAATAGGGCATGTCTAGATCACCATATGTAAAATTCTATAAATTTTAGAGAATTTTATATATGGTGATATAAACATGACCTATTTGATCTGCAAAGGTATTGAAAACCTCTTTGGATATGTTGGAAAGTGGCAACTCTCAGCTATGAGAGTTTCATTTTCCATGCAAAAATTCAACTTTAAAAAAGGGAACAACAAAGTATCCTTAGGGAATGAAAAACCAATTACAAGTTTCTTTTTTATACGTCTTATAGGTTATTTCCTTAATGGTTTTTTGATCGGATTTTGAACTACTATGAGACTCAACTCAAACAACTTCATGAATATGTGGCTAAATTGTAAATACATGTATGCTCCAAAATGATAGAGGATATTGACAGTGATGTTGTTATAAAAAAGTCTGTTCAGTCACTAAGAATAATGATAATAAAATAAGGAAAATAGGGATGCTTAGCATGTGGAAAATAAGGATGCTTTGCATATATTATGAGAAGGCACTATAAACTAATTGCAAGGAATAACATACTAAAATATGATAGAAATATCATCTTTGACTCATAGATTTGCAAATAGGAGGCACAAGATCATTCAGAAAGCAGAAGGATTTTTAGAAGGCAATACAAACTGTTTGTGAGAAGCAACAGACTAATCTAGGATAAAAATCATATGCTTTAAGTCAGAAATTTCACAACATGTACATATTCCTCTGCATGTAGCAAAAGAATTTTTATAAGAGAAATTATATACAAGACATACCATATAGAAGAGAAATTATATACAAGAATGTCCTTGAAATATTCCAAGAATGTCTCAGGTATCGCCAGCAAGTCCCTTCATCCCTAGTGAAATCCATCACACAAAGGGACATTTCCTTACTCCCCAAAAGACCATAACAGTGGGTATGATATATATATATATATATATATATATATATATATATATATATATATATATATATTATATATATATATATATAGGGGGGGGGGGGGGGGGGGGGGGGGGGGGGGGGGGGCGCGCGGAATAATAGCAAAGGATAATGTCAACTATTTTATAATCAACTTGTAGTTAACATATTTAGATCCATTTTCAGCTCAGTGTTGCTAAAATTTGAAAATGGACAATCCAAACTAGAAGCAACTAGTTATAGTACTGCTTTGACCATTTCCAGTCAGAACCCACCCATGAAACTAGAATTGATCAGTTTTTCCCAAAACTTCCAGTTCAGGAAAAAACCTATCAAACTGGACAATTTGACCAATTTTGTACAATTATAGCCCTAACCCCAGAAAAAGGAAAAAATAAACCTACAAAAAATCCTAAAACTGCCATAAACCTCATTTCCCATCTATTTAATCATTCACCCTATATTTGCTTCATAACCTTCTCATTGATCATTTGAGCAGCAAGAGTGTTGATTCAACAATATCCTTGTGCTGATTCATATTGCTTCACAATTTGATTCAGAGAGTTTCATCCGATGATTTGCAGCACTCAAGATTTGATTGGGGAGTTTCTTGGATCTATTACTAAACCTTTTTTGGGTTAAGACTTGGAGTATTGATTTAAAGATTTTATTGGGGTGCTTCTTGTGTTTTTGGTAATTTTATAAACAACATGTCAGCAAAAATATCACCAAGAATAAGCAAAAGAAAATATTAACAACATCAAGAAAATATCACAAAATATGGGCAAATTTAAAAAATACAAAATTATTCAAAGACAAATAATTGACATTATGCCCCTCCATTGATGAGTTGGGAAAATAATTTCATGCGTCTCATGATAATATTGAGATATTTACAAAATTATCATGCTATTTTCAAGAATGAAAACACTACACAGTTTATTGGTAATAATCTTGTTCTCGGGTAAAATTTGTGACATTGCAATAATACCAGGACCATGATAATCACAATGTTTGCAACATTGGTTTTTGGAGCTACTCTTTTGCTGATTCTAGATGTTGATTCAATCTGTTCCTGCAATTGATTTAGATTTTCTCCTGGAACTGATTCAGAGTGAAGATTTGGAACTTGTAAAGGTATTTACAAATATCCTTCAAGCCCTATTTCTCTTAAGAGAGTTTGTTAAAAAAATCTAGAAATTAAATGTACGGATTTATTTGAAAATTATTTATGTGCTAGAAAAAATGCCATGGATCCCAAAGATAAAAAGGATCCTACATGGAACCATTTCCAAATAGTTTGGGATGAAATGGTACGAAACTATTGTCCCATGGAAATTGGTGGGGCAGTGGTTATACATAGACTGAGAGTCAAAACAACACCTAGAAAATATTATAGGGAAAATTCAATATTTATCCAAAAACTTAGCCAAATTATACTCTGACATGCAAGATTCTATTGAAAGCTATAACATGAGGGAAAATATATGCAAGAAGAAATAGGAAGAAATGGAAGTGAACATGATAATGAAAAACATAGTTTTTGTCAGACCAGGAGGTAACTCGTCAAATGTGATTATCGCTTTCATTTAGGTTGTTCATTATTATATACAAGAGGGAGTGACTATTCAGTTCATCTCCCAGTGACTCTTCATTTCCTCTATTATTTATTTACATTAATTACAGCTATTCACCCAATCCCTATGATTAGGTGTCAACGTTCCCCCCTTAATCTGAAGGGATGTTGGTGAGTCCAAGCATCATTCTAAATCTTTCAAGATTTTCTCTTCCAAGCGCTTTGGTGAAGATGTCTATAATTTGTCCATTAGTCAAACAATGGCGAAGATGGATTGTTTTGGCCTCAACATGATGTTGAATCAGATGATATTTTGTATTGATGCGCTTCGTTCGATCATGGAATTTTGGGTTATTTGCTAACTTTATTGTCGAGGTATTGTTAATCATAAGTGGAGTCGATTGTACTTGTTTTACCTGCAAGTCTTCAAGAATTTTCCTGAGTCACACAATTTCTTTTTTTGCCTCTCCTGCTACCACATATTCTACCTCTGTTGTGGAATCTATTGGAACTAATTGTTTGCGTGATCACCAGGAGACACCTCCTGACCTAATACTCATAGCATGACCAGAAATAGATACCCCGGTTTCTTTATCTCCATCGAAGTCTGAATCAGAGTATCCAATCAAGCTGAAGTCGCCCACCTATGTATACTTGATTCAAGAGTCTTGAGTTCCCTTCAAGTTCTTTAGAACTCTTTTTGTAGTAGACCAATGTCCCTCACAAGGCTTTTGCATAAACCTGGAGAGGATTCAAACAACAAACAAAATATCTGGTCTGGTAGTAGTTAGTTAGTTGAGACTTCCTACAAGTTGTCTATACTTTGTTGCATCCTCAAATTCTTTTCCTTCAATGGATGTGAGCTTTAATTTTTTTTCCATTGGAGTAGTCAGAGGATTACATTCAGTCATGCCAATCCTGTTTGACAAATCTCCAATGTACTTCTTTTGAGAAAGGAATATGGACTTCAGATGTTGAGTTACTTCAATACCAAGATAGTAATGAACATAGCCCAAATTAGTTGTTTCAAAATCTTTCCTCAATTCCTTCTTTATGGATGCAATGTAGCTCTCATTGTTCCCTGTCATCAAAAGATCATCACATATGCTACAAGATATACTTCTGTTTTTCGAACCTTATTGACAAACAAAGTTGCATCATCAAGATCATAATGTTTGAAATTGAGTTTCAGAAGATGCTCAGTTAGTTTTTCATACCAGGCTCGCGGTGCTTGTTTGATGCCATATAAGGATTTCACAAGTTTGAATACTTTATGTTCATGTCCTTTCACAGCAAATCCTTCAGGCTGGGGCATATAAACATTCTCTTTTAGATCTCCATTCAAGAGGGAAATTTTTACATCCATTTGATGGACTTTCCAACCATTATTAGTTGCTAGGGTAAAGAGTGTCTGAATGGTAGCCCATTTTGTTGCGGGGGCAAAAATCTCCTCATAATCGACCCCTTCCTTCTGTGCAAAACCTTTTTCCACAAGCCTAGTTTTGTGCTTGTCAAGTGACCCATCAGCTTTATACATGTTCTTGTAGTCCCACTTGCAACCAATTGGTTTGGTTCCCAATGGAGGATCAACCAGCTTCCAAGTGCCATTCTTTATTAAGGCATCATACTCCTTTTGCATTGCTTCTTTCCATTCATCATGAGAAGTAGCTTCTTTGAAGGAAGTTGGTTCAAAATCTGTAGACAAATTCAATTCACAATCATAAGAAACATCCATATCAACAGGTGAATCAAAGTCATCTACATCACCTCCATTTTTTCGGCTTGAATTTCTATTTCTTGTCTTTCCAACCTCATTAGGATGAACACTTTCAAGTGTCTTTGCCAGCCACTTTTGGGGACCTTTCTCAGATGGTCCAGGCTTCTCCATTGATTAAGTTGGGACTGAATCAAGATTGAGTCTCCCAATTCTGTCAATCACATCACTCAAAGTATCATTCGTTGTTGGAGTTTCATGTGGGGGAGAGAGTGCTTTAGAAGAATATTCCAAAGGTTGATCTACTATAGGAATCCCCCCTTCAAGATGTGGAATCTGATTATCAAATTCTTGAAATGATTTTGCATTTGCAAATCTATCCAAGCGATCAAGTTTCCACTCAACGACATTGTTAGTTTTGGATGATTCAAGAGATATTACATCTCTAGATACAACAAACTTTTTATTGACTTCATCATAGAGACGATATGCTTTGGAGGTGTTTGAATAACCCAGGAAGATACACTTACGACATCTTGCACCAAGTTTGTTTCTATGTACCTTTGGTATCAAGGCATAACATGTGGAACCGAAGACCTTGAGATGTTTTACCAAATGAATGTGGCCATACCGCATTTCATAAGGAGTCTTGTTTCTAATAGAATTAGATGGACATCTATTCTTTACATATACAACACATAGAACTGCATCATCCCAAAAAATCAATTTTACATTTTTGAAAAACATCATGGAGCGCACCATATTTAAGATTGTCCTATTCATTCTTTCAGCTACTCCATTATGTTGGGGATTATGAGGCACGGTTGTTTGATGTTTGATCCCATGTTGCGAAGATAGTTTTCAAATTCATTTGAAGTGTATTCTTTTCCATTATCAGTGCCAATAGAGCCAATATGAGATTGTGCATCATTTTCAATCCATGTATGAAAGTTCTTGAATGTTTGAAAAGCATCAGATTTGTTCTTTAATAAATAAACCCAACACATTCTGGTGTAGTCATCAATAAATGTCATCATATATTTATTTCCATTTGCAGAAGGAACAGGTATTGGACCACATAAATCTGAATGAATGAGTTCAAGTTTTCTATGTTCTCTAGAATGTGAATCATGAAAACACTGTTTGTTGTGCTTTCCTAGAATTCAAGAATCACATTTCTTAAGTTTCCTAGGAATTGTAGGCAAACCAATAACGCCATTTTTCTTCAACAAGCGGAGGTCGTCATAGTTCAAGTGTCCAAATCTAGCATGCCATAATAAACTTGATGGAAATGTACCTTCTTCATAATGAGAATGGTATGAGAGAGTTTGTGCACGAGTAGAGGTACCTGCACTTGAGAAGCCTTTCTTCTTCTATCCCCGTCATGACAAGTGAGTGGTCTGATGCTTTTATCACCTCAATATTGCCATCAAACATATGAATGGAGTGTCCTTGCTAGTAGATGTTTACCAAGGATAGCAAGTTTCTCCTCAGCTGTGGGAGATATAGAGCATGATGTAGAAGAAAGTCTGGAAGACCAGACAATTTAAGCCTGATTATGCCAAGCCCTGATGGCTTGAGTTTTGATTTGTCTGCAAAGTATACTGTTCCATCAACATTGTCAGTAAATTCTTCAAAAAAATCTCTTCTAAAATTCATGTGGCAAGTTCCTCCTGAATCAAGCAACCAATCATTTTTCCAAGAAGCAAGTGAATTATTAAATAAGCCTTCATTTACTCCAATATTATAGTGTGCCACAACATAGTGAGCATATTAACGTGCTTTACCTTTCTCTTTGTCATTAGCTTTACCTTTGGGTTGGTTTGTTTCCTCCTTAGTTCTATCCCAAGGAAACTTGCATGTGGACGCATGATGTGATCCATCTCTTTTGCAATATATGCAGTGCAAATATGACTTTTCTCCTTGAGAGTGTCTGCCCCCCCTGCCTCTGAAATTTCTTCCTATTCCTCTTCGACCACCTCTTTGTTGGCATTATGACACAGATTTGGCACTATGACACAGGTGTTGTCCTTGATGGCAACTCACTCAGATGAAAGATCACAACTCAGCAGGTCAACAACACAAAGTTACAAATCAGACTTCATAGAATGAGGAAAGAGAGGTATACGCAGGTTCACCTTGACAAAGTAGCATATACACGCAGGTTAACAGACCAGAAGGAGCGTATACATACACACACACTTTCATAGAATGAAAGGTGCGTATATCTTGGAAACTAAGTTTTGGTCCAAGGTATTTGGTCCATGGTATTTTGGTCCATGGTATTTTGATCCATGGTATTGGTACTAGATATATGGTCCAAGGTATTGGTCCTAAGTGGTTTTGGTCCATGGTATTGAGTAAGGCCTAGGACTATAAAACGACGAGAAGATCATTAGGCAAAAACACTCAAGTATTGAATATTTGATGAAGAGTAAGATCTAGTATATAGGTTATTGGGTTATGGTGCATAGCTGGATCTGAACCAAAGATGAACCTTAGCGCTTGATGAAGGATAATATCTAATGATGGGTCAAGATCTTAAGGCTTGAAGTGAAGTATCTTTATGTGGTTTGATCATTTATCTAAATAACTGGTGCATGTTGTAGTCTGTAAATATGATGATTTGGGTATAACTGAAGTTGGGAATTGTTGTAATGTTTAAATCGTCATTTACAGATTTGTACACAGGTTCACTTTTGAAAAGGCACGTATACACACTAGTTTTGCATATCAAAATAGAATATAAATCTTAAATTTTATTTGCAGATCTGTATGCAGGTTTTCCTTGAGAAAAGAGTGTATGCACGTAGGTTCGACACATGGAAGTAGCGTATACCTCATAAAATATGTTTTAGCTGCTTCTATTTGCTGTTGCAGTGTTCTTGGTTCTGCCTTGGGTTCTGGTTACTATATTTCGGTTATAGCATTCTAAAAGATCAGATTGAAGGATTGTCAAAGTGATTGATTGATTCAATTGTGGTTGGTGCAAAGGAGATTGGTTGATGCAAATATATTTGATGATTGAATGATGTTATTAATGGATCAAGTCTGAAAATTTATGAAACGTGGTCCCTAGAAGAAAAGAGAAGGTTGTAGCCTTCTGTAGGCGGGCACCTACGTATTAGTAAACATATCAGCTAGTACAAGAGCTAGGGGGTTGTAGGTCCCTTCCAGGAGAAGCTGGAGAATGAGAGAAGGTTGTAGCCTTCTGCAAGTAGATGCCTGCATACTGGTATAAGATTGCACCAGTACAGAAATTCTAAAAAGAAGTTTCTTATTAAAAATAAGATAGAGATGATTGCAGTAGGTGGTTTTCACCCACATTGGGTTTCCACCTTATATCTTGTGTTCATGTGTGTGATTGTTTGTTCTGTTTTTACTGCACCTGGTTACTGTTTATATGGTTTTGATGCACTAAGAACAACATATGATGAATTAACTAAATCATAATTTTGCAGGATATACGCTAGTTGCCTTAAACACAGTTGCATATACACACGAGTTCCATTAACTGAAGTAGCGTATATGAATCTGATTATGGAAATGAAAAATTATTGACTTGCTAATGTTGATTCTCACCCCCCCCCCTCTTAGTATTATTTCCAACAATTGGTATCAGAGCAGGTCTTTCAGAAGAAGCTTGATCGCTTGAAGGAAGATCCATCATCATGAGTAATCAAGAAAGAGAGGGATACATCATACCACCAATCTTTGATGGAAGAAACTTTGTTTATTGGAAGGTAAGAACCACAACCTATCTTCAATCTCTTGGAACAGATGTTTGGGAAATCGTGGAAGGAGGATATACATTTCCATTAGCAATTCCTATAGATGCGGCAGGTAAAAAGAATTATGAAACCAATGCCAAGGCTGTCAATACATTATTGGGAAGTCTGTCACAATCAGAATTTGTCAAAGTTATGCAACTCAAATCCGCCAAAGAAATATGGGACAAAATCGTTCTAAGCTATGAAGGAGATTCTTAGGTAAAACATGAAAAACTACAAACTCTCAGAATTCAATATGAAACTCTCAAAATGCACAATGATTAAAGTATAGGTAGTTACTTCTTATGTATAGATGAGATTGTTAATTGCATGAAGAATTTGTGTGAAGAGATAAAAGAAGTTACTTTAGTTGAAAAGGTTTCAAGATCCTTGTCTGCTAAGTTTGAATCAAGAGTATCTGCCATAGAAGAAAAGTAGGATCTTCAGACTACTACTATGACACAACTGCATGGAATCTTAACTTCTTTCGAGATGAGAAAAGGAGTTCCATTAGATATGAGAGAAATTGCATTTAAAGCTTCAAGAAAAGAAGAACTCAATGAATCAGGACATATTTCAGAAGGAGAGGAAGAAGAGAACTTTGTCAAGAACCTTCAATGGGGTTCGGGAAGATTCAGAGGTAAACTACCTTTCAAATGTTTTGCTTGTGGAAGAGTCAGCCATTATGCTGCCAAATTTCCTCATAAAGATAAGTTTGATAAAGGTAAGGAATCAAAAAAATGGAATAGAAAACAAAGTGTAAGTAAGAAGAGCTATTATACGCATGAAGATAGCGATGGTTTATCAATTAGTGATGAAGATGAAAATAACTATAGACTTCTGATGGCTTTTGAAGATGATGATTTCTTGGATGCTTTAGATGAAGATGACCTTTATGAAGAAATATCTAAACTCAAAATCTGTTTAGAAGAAAATAATATGATTATAGATACTTTGACGTTCAACTTGCTGAAAGAGAAAAACACAATGAAAAACTAGAATGTGAAATTGTGGGTCTAAGAAAGGATATTGAGAAAACAAAAACCCTCAATCTTAGATTTGCTAAAGGATCAAAAACCTTAAATGAAATTATCAAAGTGCAGCGTTCTCCTCTTATAAAGACAACTCTTGGATATACTGAAGAAGCATCTCAAGTACAGAAGTTGTCAACCTCCACTAAAAGCTATCTTGATGCAGCAAAGAGCAGTGAATAGTTTAACAATTGTCACCAAAGGCATAAAGTAGATCACCAGGTAAATCAGGCTCAATTTACTTCAAGGATGAACAAAAGCTACAAACAACCTCAAGTAAATCATACTCAATCTACTTCAAGAATGAATATCAATAGAAACTACAATCACCATGTCAGTAGATTCGATAATCGCAGGAACTTATTTAATGGCCAATGTTTTTCATGTCATATCTTTGGACACAAAGCTGCTCAATGTGTTGCTTACAAGAACATCATGACTAGAGAAGTACAAAATCAAAGGAATGTTACAGGGATCATGAAAAGGACCTACAATAACTTTTCTCTTCTTGAAAATGAAATAGAATTCTCTATCTGCAACAATTTCGGTCATGAAGAATTTGAATGTAGGAGTAAATTTCGGCAAACATCTCAGAAGGAGAAAACTCCATTAAGTCCAAAAATATGGAGAAAGAAAGAACCACAAACAAAAAGATGTGGTATAGCCTTGTATGCAAAAGGACAAGAAAATCAGTGGTACATCGACAGTGGATGCTCAAAGCACATGATAGGTGACAAAGAAAAACTTCATTCATATAATGCCTTAGAAAAGGAAAAGAAGGTCTCATTTGGAAATGACACTTCTTTTGTCATAAAAGGTAAATGCTTTGTTCTCTTAAAAAAAATAAGAAGTTAAAGTTGGGAATGTTATGTATGTTGATGGTCTAAAGCATAACCTGTTGAGTGTCAGTCAAATGTGTGATCAAGGAAATGAAGTAGTATTTCGATCAAATGGATGTGTTGTTCGTGAGTTTGATAGAAGAGAAACTGTGATCAAAGGTATAATAACTCCAAACAACTTATACATACTCAAGGGAGGACAACAACAGTGCTATCTAAGAAAAAATGATGAACACTGGCTATGGCACAGAAGATTGGGGCATCTAAGCTTCTCTCAAATAAGAAAAGCATGCAAATTCCAAGTTGTTTGTGATCTTCCTGATATCAGCATTCCAGAAAATACAATATGAAAATAATGTCAATTTGGTAAGAAAACTAGATCGCACTTCACTGAAAAGGAAGGATCAGCTAGTAAGCCTCTTGAACTTGTTCATACTGATTTATGTGAACCATCAACGAAAAAGTCACCTCATGGTGAAGAATACTTTATAGTGTTCATTGATGATTTTTCCAGAATGTGTTTGATAGGACTTATAAAACATAAATATGAAGCATTTGAAAAGTTCAAAGCCTTCAAAGCTTTGGTTGAAAATGAATCAGATCACAAAATCAAATGCCTCAGATCTGATTGAGGAGGGGAATTTACCTCGGATGAATTCTTTGACTTCTGTGAACATAGAATAAAAAGGAAATTCTCCATTGCACGGACTCCTCAGCAAAATGGAATGGTAGAAAGGATGGACAGAACTGTTCAACAAATGACTCGTGCTATGCTATATGAGTCTGGAACTCCTACAACCTTCTGGGGTGAAGCTGCATTCATTGTTGTCACTATTCTCAACCAAGAAAATGTTCGGGTAAACAACATTCAAACTCCACACGAACTTTGGTATGGTAAGACTCCTACTCTAAAATACTTCAAAGTTTTTGTAAGCAAATGTTACATCAAAAGGACTGATGAAAAACTTGGTAAGTTTGAACCCAGAGCAGATGAAGGTATTCTCCTTGGTTACTCTTCCAAATGTAAAGGATATAAATGTTATAATAAAAGACTTAGGAAAACTATTGAAAATATTGATGTTGTGGTTGATGAAGCATGCAAAAATCCAAAACAAATAAAAACCGAAGACTATGAAGAAGATGAGGATTATCCTCCCACATCAAATCAGACTAATTTTGAAGAAGAAACCAATGAAGCACTAGAAGAAGAGATAATGATAGAAGAAAAGAGTCCATCCAGGTATGTTCAGAAAAATCATCCAAAGACTCAAATTTTGGGACAGAAAGAGGCAGGTGTGCGGACAAGAAGAAATATTACAGAAGCTTCAAGCTATCTAGCATTGCTATCCTCCACCGAACCTCAAAATGTAAATGAATCATGCAATGATGAATGTTTGGTCAAGGCCATGAATGAAGAACTTGAGCAAATTGAAAAGAATAATACTTGGGAATTAGTTCCTAGACCTCATGATAAGAATATCATAGGAACTAAATGGATATTCGAAAACAAGCTGAATGAAAATGGAGAAGTTATTAGAAATAAGGACAGACTTGTTTGTAAAGGATATGCTTCACAAGAAGGTATAGATTTTTAAGAAACTTTTGCACCTGTTGCTAGACTTGAATCCATAAGAATGTTCCTTGCTCTTTCTAGTTTTCAGAAATTCAAAGTATACCAAATGGATGTAAAATCCACCTTTCTTAATGGAGACTTAGAAGAAGAAGTCTATATTGAGCAACTAGATGGATTCATTCTTGGAAATGATGCAAAACTTGTATGTAGACTCAGAAAGGCTCTCTATGGTCTAAAAAAGCTCCAAGGGCTTGGTATTACCATCTTGACAAATATCTCCATCAACAAGGTTTTTCAAAGGGATCAGTTGATAGCAATCTATATACAAAGATTGACAATTATAAATTGCTAATACTTGTTGTGTATGTTGATGATATCATTTTTGATAGCAATGAAGAAGCCATGACTCAGAGTTTTTCTTTGGTAATGCAGTAAGAATTTGAAATGTCTCTGCTTGGTGAGCTTACATATTTTCTTGGTCTACAAGTTCAACAAAATAAAGATGGTATTTTTCTGTCACAAACCAAATATCTCAAACAGATCTTGAAAACATATGGCATGGAAGATTCTAAACCAGTATGTACCCCAATGATAACAGGATGCAGTCTCATCTCAAATGATGAATTAGCAGCAGTACATCAACCAACTTATAGATCCATGATTGGTAGTCTGATTTATCTAATAGGTACCCGACCAGAAATCATGCATGTAATAGGAATAGTTGGAAGATTCCAAGCAAATCCAAAGGAATCACACCTTCAGGAAGTCAAAAGGATTTTCAAATATCTTCAAGGAACACAAAATTTTGGTTTATGGTATCCTAGAGATACATATCTTACACTTCATGCATATACAGATGCAGATTGAGCAGGAAGCGTTGATGATAGAAAAAGCACTAGTGGTGGTGCATTCTATACGGGTTCCATATTATTGTCTTTGTTCAGCAAGAAACAAAGTTCAATTGCATTATCTACAGTTGAAGAAGAATATGTGGTTGTTGCATCTTGCTGCACACAACTCCTTTGGATTATGCAAACATTGCAAGAAATTTAGATCACATGTACTCAACCCATATCCATTCTATGTGATAATATAAGTGCCATCAGTATTTCAAAGAATCTATTCATGCATTCCAAGACCAAGCACATACCCATCAAATATCATTTTATACATGAACAAGTGCTTGAACAAAAGGTCAAATTGGAGTATGTTCCCTCCAAAGAATAGGTTGTTCATATATTCACCGAACCACTACCCACAGAGACATTTGAATGTCTCAGACAGAAGCTGGGGGTAGTTGATGCATCATCCTGTTGTTAAAACCTATCTGTTTCAGAAAAAGGTGGTTATACGCGAGTTTCATGAAGCGTATTTGTGTACGTATACTGGTTTCTATGGATACAGTTGCGTATATGTTGGTTTGAAGAAAAGCAGTGGGCCAGACTCAGGATGAAAGGGGTCTGATATGGTTAAGTGAATTATCTGCTCTGCTTGATGATGGTTACATTTTTTGGATGATTGTTGATAACTTGATGTATATTTGATTGATGATGATGCCTTGATAACTCTTCTACTATATGAAATGATCAAATATAACAGTGATCATCTGGCACAGGTTCAGGGGGAGCATATACTTCTAATAATGCATTGTTAGCATTATCTTAGAAGATCTTGGTATAGATTCACATAGTTTTTTTTTTATTCAGGTGGAACAAGTTCAGGGGGAGAACATGGTTGCTAGTATGGATGCTGATTGACAGATGTTGCTGATGATAGTTGATGATGACTATCATGTTCTTATTTCAGATATTTGGTCTCTGTTATATATGTCATGTATATATTTTAATGTAAAGGTCATGAAATGACCTATTTGTTTACCCCACTATGCATGGGATGGATGATGTAATGTTCTTGTTTTGACATGTATAAACGATTGGTATATCCCCACTTGGTTGGGTGGATGAGTCAAACTTGGTATATCCCCACTTGGTTGGGAGATGGATGTATGTATGAGTCATTGGTGATAGGAAGGTCATTTATGATGTCTGTATAGAGTCATGTTCTTCTTTTAGAACATGCTTTTGCATACCTTGCTTATATTCACAAGGAGCATGGACTCGATCATGGAGCTCAATCAACACACTTCAGCATATCAGAGAATTTAGCATGTACTCAGGGGGAACATAGCCCTTTGCCCTTGATGACAAATGGGGAGAAAGACTTGGGGTTGCCATCAAGTACAAAGGGGGAGATTGTTGGAATTATGACACAGATTTGGCACTATGACACAAGTGTGGTCCTTGATGGAAACTCACTCAGATGACAGATCACAACTCAACAGGTCAACATCACAAAGTTGCAGATCAGACTTCACAGAATGAGAAAAGAGAGGTATATGCAGGTTCACCTTGACAAAGTAGCATATACACGCAGGTTAACAGACCAAAAAGAGCGTATACATACACACACACTTTTATAGAATGAAAGGTGTGTATATCTTGGAAAACTAAGTTTTGTTCCAAGGTATTTAGTCCATGGTATTTTGGTCCATGGTATTTTGATCCATGGTATTGGTCCAAGATATATGGTCCAAGGTATTCGGTCTAGGGTATTGGTTTTAAGTGGTTTTGTTCCAGGGTATTAAGTAAGGCTTAAAACTATAAAAGGAGGAGTAGATCATTAGGAAAAAGCACTCAAGTATTGAATATCTGATGAGGAGAAAGATCTAGTATATAGGTTATTGGGCTATGGTGCATAGCTAGATCTGAACCAAGGATGAACCTTAGTGCTTGATGAAGGATAAGATCTAATGATGGGTCAAGATCTTAAGGATTGAAGTGAAGTATCTTTATGTGGTTTGATCATTTATCTGAATAATTGGCACATCTTGTAGTCTGTAAATATGATGATCTGGGTATAACTGAAGTATGGAATTGTTGTAATGTTTAAATCATCATTTATAGATAAGTATGTAGGTTCACTTTAGAAAAGGCACGTATACACGCTGGTTCTTCATATCAAAACAGTGTATACATCTTAAATTTGAGTTGTAGATCTGTACGTAGGTTCGCCTTGAGAAAAGAGCGTATGCATGCAGGTTCGACACATGGAAGTAGCGTATACCTCATAAAATATGTTTTAACTTCTTCTATTTGTTGTTGCAATGTTTTGAGTTCTGGCTTGGGTTCTGGTTACCGTATTCTGGTTACAACATTCTGAAAGATCAGATGGAAGGGTTGTCAAAGTGATCGATTGATTCAGTTGTGGTTGGTGCAAAGGAGATTGGTTGATGCAGATATATTTGATGATTGAATGATGTTATTGATGGATCTAGTCTAAAAATTTATGAAATGTGGTCCCTGGAGGAAAAGAGAAGGTTGTAGCCTTCTGTAGGCTGGCACCTACTAGTAAACATATCAGCTAGTACAAGAGCTAAGGGGTTGTATCTCCCTTCTAGGAGAAGCTAGAGAACAAGAGAAGGTTGTAGCCTTCTGCAGGTAGAAGCCTGCATACTAGTATAAGACTACACCAGTACAAAAATTGTAAAAAGAAGTTTCTTATTAAAAGGAAGATAGAGATGATTGCAGTAGGTGGTTTTCACCCACATTGGGTTTCCACCTTATATCTTGTGTTCATGTGTGTAATAGTTTGTTCTTTTTTTAGTGCACCTGGTTACTGTTTATATGGTTCTGATGCACTGATTAAAGAAAAACATATGATGAGTTAACTTAATCATAAGTTTGTAGGATATACACTAGTTGCCTTAAACACAGTTGCATATACACGCGAGTTACATTAACTGAAGTAGCGTATATGAATCTAATTATGGAAATGAAAAATTATTGAATTGCTAATATTGATTCACCCCCAACCACCCCCCCCCCCCCCCCCCCCCCCAAGTATTATTTCCAACACTCTTCCTTTGGAAGAATCTTGAGCAAGATTTTTTTCTCTATGTGCAAGGCACACAGCCTCTTCAGAATACTAAGGGGTTGTCTTCTTCCCAAAAGCTTTCTCTCTTTCAGCAAATTTTTTCACAAGGGAGTCAAAGGTAATATCTTTGAGGTTTCCATTTGCTTGCAATGACTCAAGATAATTGGAGTAAGTGGGATAAAGTGCCTTGAGAAAAGCTATTAGAGGAATATCCAGTTCAATATTATTGACTTTAATATCATGCATAATAGATTTTAATTCTAATGCAAGAGTAAGAGGATCATCATTTTGTAATTCAAGGGTGAACAATTTAATCATGAGTTGAACAACTTCAAGTGCAGAGTGTGAGTCATAGAGTTCCTTTAGTTTTTGTAAGGCTTCGAAAGCATTTGAAAATGGCGAAATATGGCAACTCATCTCTTCATTTATTGACGCTACAATCAATGCATAAGCTTTGTTGTTCTTATTTTCCCAAATGGAAAATTCCTTGTCTAAGGTAGGTTGTTCTGGCTCTTTGTCTCTGTTTCCAACACACACTCCTTTCCATAGCTCATTAAAAATGAGAGTTTGTTTGATTTTCCCTGACCATTCTAGATATTTTTCCTTGCCAGAGAGAACCACTCCCACAACAGATATCAATGAATGCATTTTAAAAATCTGTGTACTGTAAAAAAATATACTTGTGCTGCCAATATGTTGTGAGAAATAGCACTTCCAATCATAGTTTTGTAAAAAAAATACAATTCTAATATAAATATAGCAGAGGTATTACATAAGGGGAGGGTATGATATGGGGAGGAGCTTATATTAGGGAGGCGGTGGGAGCCACACAGTAATATATAAACCACAGTAAAAAAACAACTCATTTGAATATAGCCATCACAAGGAATTCTCTTTACGAGCCTTGAATGAATTGTTACGCTGCACCATACCACAGTTAAGCTACGTAAGATTGAGTACAGTTAGCCACCGCTCTCTGGCTCAAACACAGTCAACCACTGCACCAGGGCTCCTCTGCTTCCTCCAACAATGAAATCACTTGAAACGCAGATATGAAACAACTTGGTAGATCTCAGCTTGCCTTAAATTCCAGGTCCTCTTGGGCTCATGCAATAGCTTGGCTTCATCTTTGGATTAAGATTTAGTATGGCTCGCACATTCCAACTTCAAGGCAGAGAGAACCCAACCCAATGTCTATTTCTAAGGAATCAATGGGTGAACAAGATAAATTGCAGAATGCACTATCCAACTACACAGAAAATTAGGACAGAGGGAATGTTCAACTTTCAAACGCTACTGGGAGAGTTCACTAACCATAAAAAATACACAACATATAATTAATTCAACATAGAGAAGTATCTGGTGAGAGGACAGATGATAGAATAATGGTAGATATGACAGACTAGGAGTTACAAGGCAGAATGGGCAAAATACCATGGGAGTTACAAAGTAGAGAAGCCAAAAATTGCGCTAGCTCCGATACCATGTCAGACCAGGAGGTAACTCCTCAAATGTGATTATCTCATTAATTTAGGTTGTTCATTATTATATACAAGAGGAAGTGATTGTTTAGTTCATCTCCCGGTGACTCTCCATTTCCTTTATTATTTATTTACATTAATTACAACTGTTCACCCAATCCCTATGATTAGGTGTCAACAGTTTTGAAGACCCCACTACTCATCTTGCTAGGGATACCTTTAGAATCCCAATCCATCCAAAACATGTTGGTGATTATGGCACAAAGAACATAATCCTAACACGCAAAGAGTTGACTCAATCTTTATATCCAACAGGAAACAACACCCTTAGTTCTTAACCCACCATTGATAACAAATGGAGGAAGTTTCCTGGGAATGCATGGCTAGATGGTGACACAATGCAAAGATAAATTACAATCTAAGTTCAACAGGATACAGATAGGGATCTAGACATAGAGTTGCCAAATTTTTGAAAAGCTAGGATCCAAATATAGTAGGAAAATGGCAAGTAAAATAATATTTTGTAATATATATAAAGAGATAATTAAAAAAAAATAGTCAATAATGAAAACCATTCAGGAATGACAAGAGTAAAACTACAAGTTTATAACTAAAACCAAAATGAAAATTCTAATGCATGTTACTATTAGCCATCCATGTATTATAACTAATAATTTGATAAGTCATAACCACCATTGTCTATTGATAATTTTGAATACCATATCGGCATGAGAACATCACAATTCATAACAATATTTTTGTAAGCAACAACCACATGTCCATATCAACAATTAATAAAGGAGTGCCTTGAAGACTATGGCAAGACTAAATAACAATGTTAGTGAGTGACCAACATCGTAGCACATAAGGGTAGAATAGAAATTGAGAACAAACCTTGAACATGATGATAGATCAAACCTTCTCAAACCTTGAAATTGTACAAAACATTAAGTAAAATGATAGGCCTCTAGTTTCTCACCATATCCGTTTCTATTCCTTTAAGAATAAGCTTGATCAAATCTGCATTTACCTACTGCCCCATGTGCCTATTTCCAAGGATTTTCAACACATCCCAAGGAAAAACCTACATGAATTCAAGACACATTTCTAGCCATTGAAATGGTAGTTATAACAAAACAACCCAACATAAAAGTGATTCTCTATAACAGAAAATAACGTTGAAAAGTTAATGAATAAATACACACCGAACTTTACATTTAACTTCAATGTCACTGCAGTTCATTTTTAGGCTAGGCAGATTCTTCTTTTTTAATCAATGCAACAAAGGTAATGAGTTTAAACTTTAAAGGCATACCCTTATATCAAATTATACACAAAAATTGTCACAACAAAGCCCAAATGTTGGCTACAAACATCATCTCAAAACAAAAAACACAGCAATACGAGGAGTTTTGATATCAACAAAATTGTGAATTGTATAATTTGAAAATCCAACACCTCTAAATTGAGATTAGCTTAGACAAACACAATTGCTCACCAAGCCAATCAATACGTGATAAAAAATACTTTTTTGCCACTCAATGAAATGCATCTAAACTCAATTTCAATTGTTATAACATCAATAAAATATGATACCATCATGATATAGATTCTATAACTAATAAATTCCCATAAAAATGCTAACGATATAGTATAATATCTCTAGTCCAAGTAGTTCCCATATTATGGAAAACATTAACTCAAACAATTGAACCAAGAAAAAACATGGGAAAATAAAAAAATATGGAGTACAAATACATTAAAGTGTCATAGCAAAGTTAACGATAGTTATTCAGCTATAGATCGAATAAATATCATATGATACTTACTTAGGGAGCACCACCAAAAAGATCATCTGGAGTAGACATACACATCAAAACCAAGTCAACATCTTCTGGCTTGACTTTCACCATTTCAAGGGCTCTTCTAGATGACTCTACAGATAAACCAATTAGTGTTTCATCACTTTCAAAACAAAGTGAGCTTAATGACGTTTTATTCCATGTAAGTGAGGATGTTTTGGTAGGCCCTTTTTTAGTATCCAAAAAAAAAATATAAATTCTAGACTTTCCTTCATCTATTCCTTCCTTTGAGTACAATTATTCAATCCCCATTATTACACAATAAGACTTATTTCCTTCCATATGCAAGAGTTCCTAATTAAGTTCTCCTTGTAACGATGCTCCCTAATTCTTCATTAAATATAAGATCTAGTACTACTCGGAGTCTCAACATGTAGGGAAAATATATTTCAGCTTATAGAAATTTAAATGGTCATTCCAGTTAAAATACCTTCAACAACTTTGTAGTCTTTGTTGTTTCTAAGGCCTTTGGGATTGCACATACAATACCAAGCCATGTTGGCTAGGGATAAGCTTTCTTAACAACCTATTATTTCTACATCCACTCATGTTCCCAACATCAACATAAAAATTGACGTGCCTCGTTTGATTTATCCAAAAAAACTGAAATGATTCGATTTCCTGGTGACAATGTGTTTGTAACAACACTTTCCCAATAACTATAAAACCTAAATATAGAATTTTGGTATCTACCTTGCATGGAACTTGTTAGCAATTTGGAATTCCAACATCTCTATCCACTTTCTTAATCTAACAAATAGGATTTTCTAGTAAGCAATCACAAAAAATGTACATTTACATAAAATCTTTGGAGGCTTTCTAGCATTAGCTGAAAAAGTAATCAACAAAAAATATTTTACAATATATCTAGTCATCATCAAATAAGTAAATGACACTTGGAGTGTTACTATAATGATCCATATAATTAGGATTTAGTTGTGTTGTAACTAGAAGGAGTGAAAGTGGCACTTAAAATTTTAGGGCACAAGAAGTTGCCTTTGTTATTAGAAAAGATGATTAGATGCATTATCTCCATAATCAGATGTCCTCCAACATCACCATTGTTTGAAAACAAAATACCTTCCCATTTGGCCTGTTGCATACCAGTGCTAATGAAATTTTCTACAAGACTACTACTATTGGTTTGTTGCAAATTAGTAGATGAAAGATGGGGCATGCCTAATGTTTTTCTAGGCATGTCACCAAAGGGAATGGAAATGGAGATTGTAAATTTCCCACTGCAATATTAGTAGCACCTCCTGTTCCTACTTCCATGACACCATTGGCATCTAACCATAGTCAATTTTTCACACTGAGCGTTTTCCAAAGAAAATCAATTGCACAAAAGGGAAGTTAACTGGCTTTGATGTAATGCATTACAACCCAAAATCAATGATCTTGAATTCAAGCTTCTGTTTATGAGAACTATGAAAGTGACCAATATCGTCATGTCATACTCTTTGAGAGGTGAGAGAGTTCATATTAGGAAACATCAAATTTGATATTATTGCTCCAATATTCCTTAGCTTGTAGTCTTGTTTCAATCACAACTCCACCTACAACAATTAACCCTTCACATGCCAAATGTTTCTACTTGATACGTTAGGGATGAAAAGATTATGCGGTGAGCAATTTCCTTGTGATGCTTTTCCAAGTTGAGTATTTTTAAACATTGGGCATTAAACAAACCTTTGAACAGGGACCTGTGAACCTAGAAACAAATGAAAAGCCAAATTTTGTTCCAATGAGGATTAGTGAGTGAAGCAATTATTGTGCCTTTCTTATGTTGTAGTTAACATTAGAAGTCAAGTTAGGCATGAATAATTGAATTGTTTTTGCCAAAGGTTCTCCGTAAATGGTGCACATGGAATACATCCAAACCATGACCTAGTGAGCTAAAATTGTGCTTTCTCCCAAATAAGTAGCCATGTATGCAATAAGTGTGTAAAATTCCACCTTGGAAATCAATGTTAGAAGTACTAGACTAGAAAGACAAATAGCTTGTTGTTCTTCCATATAAGAAATGACTAGAAAACAAATTGTATTCTTTGTGATGAATGGATCTCAAAATCAAAAGAGATCCAATAATTTGTGAAGTTGTTGTTGCAAATTTTTCTACAGACACTTTAGGAAACCATACCAATTAGCATGAATAGCCATGCATAACCTTGAAGCTACAATATTATGCTTATCATGTCATTCATGTATTTCTGATATCAAACCACTATGCCACTTGTCAATTCCAGAATTTTGAGGGATGCGAAAGTTTTTTTCGAAAACCACTTGTGGGGGTTGAGCCCAGCAGTTGGCCACTAGATAATCCCTATAAATTTGAACTTGGTACACATGGTTTGCTTCCTACATGAATTTATCAAATTGAACAATGAAACGGTAGATGACTACTATGTATTTCATAGAACATAATTACCTTGCTGATGCGTATGGTCTCAAACTCTAGTGAATGACTATTGATGGGCTCTAAGAGAATAACACATCCCAAATCATTCATAAATTATTAGAGTCACCAGTTTATTAGATGGTTCTAGTCCAGTCTGACCCTCGACCAATTTCAATACCAATTCCAACTTCTAAAACATTGTTTGTTTGTCTTGATCAATACATTTGTTGTGCAGTTCCTTGAAGCCAATAAATATTCCATAGTACATATCTGCTTAAATCTCATGGATCTTCTAAGTGTTATATATTTTTGTTAGTATTAAATTAACATAAATGCATAGATTTTTATATAAATAGGTGTTCTGAACAAACAATCTTTGAAACGAATACACATATTCGTTACCTTGACTCTAGGGTGTTGTATTTTAAAAATTTGGCAAGGTCTTGAAAACTTCATTGTTGGCTGAATGATATTTTTTGTCTTTAAATTTGGATTTTGGTTTATTTCTCATATTGTTGAAACATTCAAGAACAATCATTTGAATATAACCTCACAAGAGAATTTTGTAAACCAAACCCCAAACCTTATTCCATAGAAAGATAATGGAATTCATGCCATTAGGCTCCTACTTTCATTCCAGAATCTAATGGAGACACATGAATAAAAATCAACCAGGACCTGCATATAAATGATGTTTGATCAGAGGGATTCTACCCAACACCATGCATCAGAAAATGGTGAAATCCCAAGGATGATACTCAACCAAGATTTTCATATAAATGATATTTGATCAGATAGATTCCATAAATTAGCATGCATTAGACAATGGTGAAATCAAAAGGATTGCCGCCAAATACTCTTAGTTGCCTGCTTCCTTTGCTCCCCCCGATTAGTATGCATGGACATGGCAGCAGGGTGGCTGGATGAATAGATGGATGGATGTATGGATGGTGCAATAGAGGGATAGTTTAGTAGTCCAGTCCATAGGGTTTTGACCTTGAGCTTTGATCCTTGAAACTGCCTGCCGGGTATGGCTTGGGTAGATGGATGGCATTCGGGACATCTTAGAGCCTCGTTGGGATGGGATTATGGGACCAGACTTATCAATGCTAGGAGGAGGGATATTGAGGGATGCCCTGACAAAGCCAGCCAGGATATCCTTTGTTTATCATACTTGCCTTTAGAAATATTACTCAATTGGGACTGCTATTACACACTCCCTTTCTCTTTACCTGCACCAACAACTAGACCTGGTACGGTAGCCCTGTATCTTTACTTAGGCTTTGCAGGCCTCGAGACCCAGCATTTGGATTCTTTCAGCCAGGAAGCCATTGCTGTACGGAACATTTGTTGTAAGAGTTACACCCCATGTTCAAGGTTTGCATGTATAGAATGAGAATATCACTAATTACTCAGGTTGAGCGATCCAAAATGGTTTTTTGGTAAAGTCAAAGTGGCTAGGAAAATTGAAGCCTCTTTCGACTAAGGTTTAATGTTATTGCACTAAACCCATGATAGCACAGGCTTGACTCATAAAGATCTAATATAGAAGAGATGTGGAAGGGTAGTCAACACTATCATTAGTATCAAACTTCACCTTGTACATCTCCCCAGAATCATAGTTACCTGGTTTGTGTTCATGTTTGAACATCGAATTCAAAAAAAAGCACCCCATACAAAAATTCAATAAAATTCACCATTAAATTCAAATATATCTATATAAAAAGCAGACATAATTTTTTCAATATAAAATATATAAAATAATAAATATATTAAATTTAACATTTATAAAACATGATACATATAACTTAATAATTTAAAAGAAAATATTGACAATCTTTATTTATTATAGATTCAAAAATATGTTTAGACCAAAGAATTTACGGATATAAATCCACTAAAGGTAAGCATTCAAGAAGTTTTTATTGAAAGAAATGGAACCAAATGTAAACAGGTGAGTCTAAATGTATAGCACAAGGTTTCAATAAGTGTCACAAATACAACATAGTTCATAATATTGGCACTGGAGGAGCAGGTTAATGGAAAAAAAGTTGCTACCAACCATAAGAATATAGGAAAGGACTTGTCTCACATCATCCCCAATGCAAATTTTTCAAGAAACAAGAAGAACAACCCCTATTTGACCATAGATCTATAATAGCATGCTAATTAAATGATAACCTGTCACATGGAATCAAACTCAAAGAAGAACCCCCTATTGAATGGTATCAAAGGAAAACAACAACAATTCAATGATGAATACTACTTGTTGAAAACCCTCCAAGGTTCAGAGCTTGCTCCAAAAGCTAGGGATGAGAGACAAAGGGAAGACCACGAGGCTGGATAAGACATCCACCATCCCATTTCCTTGAAGTGAATGAATAACATGAAGAATCTTAGGTCCCCCTCTCTATGAGGGTTTGGTTTATGTATTTAATTTCTATTGTTCTAATATCATAGGATTTAGTGGCTAGTAGCCAAGCTATATACAACATTGTCATGTCTTGCTTCTATTATATTCAGTGGAAAAGAACCCAACTATACTTAGTATTATTTTCTTTTGAGTATATTACGAGGCAATGACAATAGTATTATTTTCTTTTGAGTATATTACGAGGCAATGAAAATGACCCAACACTATTGTTCTAAAACTTGGTCTGACTTGGCTCAATGCGCTAGTTTGGTACCAAATAATACCTACTCAGCCAAGTAGATGCATGATGACCCCATACAAAATCCAAGAAAAAAATTCACTATTTGATTAAAAAACTAAAAAAAACAAAGCATTAAACTGATCAAATTTCTATAAAGAGATATCCCAACCCTCTATTTGTCTCACACCTTCCTTAGAGAGCATTTGTGAGCATTTCAAGTTTTGGAGCAGAGCTGAAATATTGAAGAGAAATGTGACGCTTGAGCTTGGTGCTAGTTTGGAATTTGTTTGAGGTTATTTACAATGGATTTAGGGAGCTTAATCGAGAGGCTATAATGTATCTTAAATCTTGGAGGAGTTCTGGACCAAATTCTTGTGCCCACTGCCCATTATTTTCATTTCCAGGCATGTTTTCCCTCTGTTTAAACTCAAAATGTATATGCTCTGAAATCTTTCCTTGTTTTTAATCTTCTTCTCTTCAAAATCCAAATATGTGCCTCTTTAAATTACTAATCCAAATCATCTGAAATTTATCCCTGTTTTGAATTTGATGAAACAATGGACAAGGGACCAACACTATTGCTATAAAAATTGGTCTGACTTGGCTCGATGGGCCGATTTGGTACCAAATAAGCCCAACTTAGCCAAGAAGATGCATCATGACCCCATACAGAATCTAAGAAAAATTCAGTATTAAACTAAAAAACTCGAAAAAGCAAAGCATTAAACTGAGCAAATTGCTATAAAGAGATCTCCCACCCCTCTATTTGTCTCACACCTTTCTCACATATCATTTGTGAGCATTTGGAGTTTTGGAGCAAAGATAAAATCTTGAAGAGAAATGTGAAGACAATCGACCTCTCTCAAGAAACTGCATTGCCATGGAATGTGACTTTGTAAGTCACACACAACTGAAGAACCAACTCAATTGTAACTATTGGAAGGTGTAGTTGCAAATATTTGCAAGATATAATTATTACTCTATTGTTCATTTGTTGCCATGTATCCTAAAGGCTTTAACAAAATCTTCATGAATGGACTATTTCCTTTAATGTTGTCATCCAAGGAAGAATTTTTACTGTTATCTACAACACCTGCACCAGCTAAAGTTGTATCTTCAGAATCAGAGACAAGTGAAGTTCCTCCCATAGACCTAGCATTCTGGGCATCTATAGTCATCTGAGGTTTGTATTGCAACATATGGTCAAGTATGATAAATAACGCAGTCACCCACCTAGGAACTGAAACTTTCCCCCTACCAGGTTATTTGGAATAAAAAATTTCAATAAGTCCAATGTATACCAACAAGTCCATTCTTGGCTCCCATATCTCTAGTATTGATGTATTCACTCAAAACTAATACCAAAATATGAGAAATATTTGATAATGGACTAGTGCCTTTTTTAGTTCCATCGAGCTTACAAAGCTTTAGTTGTTTAATAAGAAGGGAAACAACTCTAAGAAGGTATTGACCTTTGTTTCAGTTGCAAAAAGTCACAATCAAATTATTCATGGAAAAAGAAATCACATCTGTACTTTGCAACAAATTGATACATGTAGTTAAGATATCCTCAATGGGAGGATTTTCTAGAGGCTTCTATTCATAAGAAACATCTCTTCCTTTTTCATTGGAATTGTCCTTGGGAACCTTAGAATTACCCAGTGACAAGGCAAGAGCTTGGGCAAGTTCATCACCTTCTTGCATTGGCTCCTTAGGATGACTAAAGAGTGACTCCATAGCTAGTTCAATGCTATTTGTTTCAGCATGCCTCAACGTTTCCTCTACCCTGGACCTTGGAAATCCCATTTCAACCATCATATAAATGGAAGCCTCATCAGGTGGATGAATTTTAAATCGTTGACATATGCTTCCAGGAATACTATTTATGCTTCCTTTAACATCAGCTATGGTAGTGTATACATGGTTAATAATGGAAACAACAAAGGTAATCAAAGATGGACTACAACAAAAAAACATTAGATTGCTCCAGATAGGTAGAACAACATTGTGAAGTTGAGATTTTAGAGTGCGGAGAAAAACCTTTGGATCCCTTTGAACAGTAACAAAGCCTCCAACGAATGGTTGCACTAACTATGATGCAGAGGGCATAGTTAACAGCGAAGAAGAATTCACAAGGTACTCCAAAATCTTGCAATAGCTTTGTAATGCCTCTAACAACTAAGGTACATGCTCTGGCTTGTAATTTTTTGTTTCCATTCCTTTATGTGACATAAATGGTACTGTACACAGAGAATGACTTGTTGCTTCAAAAGTTGTCAAAATACTTTTAATTGTACCATGAACATAGAAATAATTCACCACTGTGTATTGCACATTCTCTTATGGCTGTCGTATATAATTATTGTCATGTCAACCACAACTTTCCTAGGTTAGTGACACTTAGAAGAAAGTGATGACTCAAACTTAGATGAGCTACAAATCTCATCCACATCAATACTATCATGAATTTGTTTTACAAGAGTAACTATTAGGATTCCAAGAAGCTCTCCTAGGTTGTAGCTCGGAGATGCCTGGTAACATATAAATTCAACTATTGTTGCAAGGTTTAATGGAAGGAATGATGGTTTGGTTCAAGCCAGATAACCAATTCTACTTTGTTTCACTCCAGACATGCATGAATACCCTCAGAATACAAGGCTTTAGACCACCAATGCTCACAGTTTATATATTAGGTGAATATGGAGAATACTAACCACACCAGCAGGTACACAAGACCATGTGATGGCGGGTTGCAACTAGTATAGAAACCTGCAAATCTAATCTATTAATGCAAAGACAGGTTGAAAACTCTCCTACATTAGAAAGAAAGAAACCTGAGCAACCTATTCAGTGATGCATTCAAGATTCTAACACAGAGATAAGATGACAATTATCTAGTGCTAAACATCAAGAGATCAAGAACATAGCATATCAGGTACAATATTAGAATAGAGGAAAATGGACAGTGAGCAGTTAACAACAAAAGAAGCTTGTATTTTCTGAAAATGAAGATGAGATGCTGCAAGTGAAAAAATGTCTACAATCTCTAGAAGTTGAACCTTACATCAAATGCCAACCTTGATTACATCTTGCTCCTGGATATTTATAAGTTTTCGTTACAATGGCACTTGGCCGTTTAGGTATGGAGGGGTCATAATTGACCACCAACTGCATTTAACTGCTTGATGGAGTCTCTGAACAAGGTTGCTTGTTTCAGTGGGTGAATTCGATTTGTTCAGGTGTTGTGTTGTCCTTTAGGCGGTTGGAGTGCTCGTACCGGTGGAGTCCATGACTGATAAATTTAGTTACAGAGTCGTGTTGTGTCCTTTTCTCCTTTGGCCATGCTTTATGTTAAATATGGTTGTTGGGGATATTACTGTAACTGATGCTGGCAGAGCTGGTCATCTCCTTCTTTGGGCAACAGAATGGTCATAGGACGTGGAATGCATGGGTAGGTGGACGATTTGGGTGAGCGAGAAGAATGACCATCGGATCGGGGAAATGAACGGTGGAGATGGCTTGACGGAGGCTATTAGTTGAGGTGGGAGCGGGGTGTGTTAGGGCCGTTGGATCTTCGGTGGACAGATCAAACGGTCATCGAGTGACTGAGTTGCATGGGTGTTTAATGAGCGAGGGTGGTTTGGTCAGGCAGTAATGGTTTTCATTGCACCGCTTTCGGGTGCTAAGTGTTAAATGCCTGGGGCCGAGTGATTCCACTCAATGATTGACACATAGCAATGGATGAGAGAGAAAAACTGCTCTCATCACGCGCTATCGCTCGATCAAGTTGATGGCACAATGTATGCGAAGACCATCAGATTAGGCGGAGATGCATCTGACAGTGAAAATTGGTCGAGCGAGTCACCTTTATCGAGTGCGATGTGCACCGTTAGATTATCGGGGAATGATCAATGGTGGGAAAGCGATGAGGGGTTTTTGAGCCCGTGAGGGCATATGGGTAAGGTTTTATGGCTGGTTTGACTTTGTGCTCAGAGCTAGGGCCAAAAGGGGCTTTGTTGGGTTTTAGAAGGCTTATTCAGGGAATGGGAGGGGTTTAGAGGTGAGCGGGATGGAGGAAGAGGAAGGGAAAAAGTGACCAATGTGAGTCCCCTTTGGACACAACCAAACAGACCATGCTTCTTTCTGACCTTAGAAAGTCAGCGCTGTATAGCAGAGCTAACAATGGCTTCTTTTGGGGATGAAATCCTCCCTATGAGGTTTCAAGAACCGTAGACCACTGCCTTTCATACAAAAACAAGATCAACAATATTTCCCAGTGTTCCATTGGGCATCGAGTCTAATTAAGCCTACACTAAAACTTTGTAAAAGAGCATATTTACAATGTTGAGGCCTAAAGGCCTTAATTAACATAAATTTTCAAAAGCCGCCCATTGACTAGGCCATCAAAAACTGTTTCTCCTTCCATACTTTGTAGCATGAAAGTGTTGTTCCCGTGGACTTGAGCAATGAAAAAAGGTCCAGTCCACAGAGCATCGAACTTCCCATGATTGCCCTTTCTTTCCTTCAGTGCATCCCATTTAAGAACCAAGTCTCCAATTTGAAAATTGTCCATCTTTTCCTTTCTATCAAAAGCTTCGTTGATTCTCTTTTGATGTGCTGCAGACTTTTCAATCAATTGATCTTTGATTTGATGCACTTCATCCAAGTCACTAATCCTCTTTGCTATGTCATTTTCCTCATTCTGCTCTTCCTGCAAGAACTTGGCCATAGGGAGGTTCAACTAGATTGGGAATATAGCCTCAGTGCCATATACCAGCTTGAATGGAGAATTCCCTGTGGATTTCTTGGTGGTTACCCCGTCAGCCCACAGTGAAAACTTTAGTTTGGAATCCTAGTTCCTTTTGTTGTCTTCGAGTAGTTTTTTTATTATCCTTATCTAGCTCTTATTGGATGATTCTAATACACCATTACCTTGAGGGTAATATGAGGTGGAATGCACTAGCTTAATGCCCATTGAGTTGCACATGTCTACCAACTCTTTTGCCTTGAAGGCTGTTGCATTGTCTGTAACCAATTTGTGTGGGCAGTCAAACCTGGTGAAAATGTCTATCAAGAACGTCATGACAACATGGTGATCAACTTTCCTAGTAGGGATGGACTCAATCCATTTAGTGAAGTATTTAGCGGCTACTAATATCCATCTGTGCTAGCCACTAGAATGTGGATTAATTTCCCCTATGAAATCCAAGCCCCACTGCTGGAAAGGGCCACTGGCATGGATGGGCTTCAAGGGTAAGGACTTCAACTATTGTTTTCCTTCAAACCTCTAGCATTTGTCACAGGATCTTACAAATGAAAAGACATTAGAAAATAGAGTGGGCCAATAATAGCCAAATCTGAGGATTTTGTGGGTTGTAGTTTTCCAATAGTGATGTCCTCCACATATGTTGGAATGAAACTGATGCATGACCTCCATAGATTGTTCTTTGTCTAGACATCTTAAAAGGATTCTAGATGGATCCCTCCAATAAAGCAAGTTTTCATGAATACAGAACTTGGCTGCTCTGAGCTTAATAGTCCTAGTTTGGCTTGAACTAAGGCTTGGAGGAACTTCTAGCTTCAACAAAAATTGAGCTATTCTAGAATACCATTCACAAGAAGCTAGATTCTCAGCCAACAACCGGTCATGTCCTACTGTTGCTTCTTCTGTCTATCCATCCTCTGAATTTGTACTTATCCAATTCATGTCCAGCATCTTGCAATTCTCTTTAGCCATCATCTTGGCAAGGCCCTGACCCTTAATAAGCTTGGCAGGCTTTAGTTCTATGTTGAATTCAATAAGATTTACAATCCAATAAGATTTGAAATCCATTTAGCCCTTCTTCCATCAACATCTGGCTGTGTTAGGACATCGTTTATTGAAGCAGAGGGCACATATGCGATTACCTTGGAGTGCAGAATGTAGATCTGGAAAGCTTTTAAGGATTTGATAAGAGCATAAGCCTGTTTTTCGATAATATCATACCTTAGTTCAGCATCCCTTAAGGTTTTGCTGAAAAATGCCACTGGATGCTCTAAATCTCCATCATCGTTCTGTAATAAGACTGCTGCAAGGGTGTCACCGGAAGCAAAGTAGAAGATATGGAACTCATTGCTATAGCCTGGGCTGATCAAAGTGGGGGCTTCCATAATAGCTCTTTTGATGGTTTCAAAAGATCATCTTGATGCATCAGTGCATTTGATCTCTGATCCCTTTTTCAGCATAGAGGTGATGTGTATTACCAATTCTGCAAAATTAGGAATAAACCTCCTTACAAAATTTATTTTTCCTAGAAAGGATTGGATGTCCTTTTTTGACCTTGGAACAAACAAGGCCTGTATTGCTTTCACTCTCTCTGGGTCAATCTTGACACTTGCAGCAGAAACAATGTGTCCTAGAAGCTTGCCTTCTTCTAAAGCAAATTGTGACTTCTTAGGATTCATTGATATCCCAAACCTTCTGCACTTCAGAAACACTTTCTTCAAATGCTGCAAATGATCTTGATGGCTACTGGAGTATACTGTTATATCACCTAGGTAGACAAGGACAAACTTATCCTTCTCTCCTGCAAACGCCATATCCATGGCTCTCTAAAAGGTAGCCCCAACATTCATCAGCCCAAAGGGCATCAGAGTACATAAAAGTGCCCCAAGGAGTGGTGAAAGTAGTCTTTTCTTGGTCATTTGGATGCACAACAACTTGGTTATACCCTAAAAATCCATCCAGGAAAGACATAACTTTGGCCCCTGAGACTTTTTGTAGCAAATGTTGCATCTTGGGTAGGGGATAGTTGTCTTTCTTAGAGCATTTATTCAGGTTCCTGAGATCAATACACAACCTAATTTCTCTGCTTTTCTTCTTCACCACTACCAATTTGGCTACCCACTTTGAATATCTCAGAGGAACTATGATTTTGGCAGCCAACAACTTCTTGATTTCTTTTTCAATCAGAGGGAGGAATAAAGGATTTATAGGTCTGAGCATCTTTTTGAAAGTAATTGTTTCTTTCTCTAATGGGATCTTATGCTGGATGATATTTTTGTCATAAGTTTTAAGGTCACTTTATTCCCAGGCAAAGAGATCAACAAATTGATTCATTAAGGTGCAATACTCAAAAATTTGGGCAGCAGACAAATAGGTGGACAAATTTATATACTTTGGCTGATTTGGACTCCCTATGTTATGCATATGGACTATAGATTGATTTTCTTTTTAGGAAGCCTTATGAGGCACATCGTTATGGTCAAACAACTTCTCTAGAGGCACTAGCCCTTTAGGTATATGATTGCTAGGCAACTGTATGATACTATCTTGGCCAATTTTGTTCCTTAGCTGGGATTGGGGACATTCCTCCAAGGTTTCATTCTCTTGATCAATTTTCATTTCAGAGAATTCATCAATGACTTGCAGAAACCTATTTACTTCATCATCATCCTCAAAAACTTTCCAGTGCTGAACATTATCAGGCAAGGATGGTCTATATTTTACTTGGACTTGATAATACAATCTAGGGGGCATGGGAGGGATGAACATGCTAGCAGACACAACAAGGGAATCAACAAGCTGATTTTTTACTCTAGGTATATATGAGATACAAAAGTTGTCAAAAGAGTCCTTGAGTCACCATACCTCATCTCTGTATGCTTTCAGCCTTGGGTGCCTTGCTTGGAACGTTTTGTTCACTTGTTGAATGATGAGATCAGCATCTCCAAACACCTTTATGTCTCTGATTCCTATGTCTTTGGCAGCGTTTAAGCCCAATTTCAGAGCCTCATACTCTGCTATATTTTTGGTGACCTGAAAAGTCAGTTTAAAAGGCAGATGTGTGCTTTCTTGTTTTGGAGACACTAGCACCACTCCTACTCCTGCAGTTTCCTTTGAATGGGCTCCATCAAAGAACATATCCCAAGCCTGTGTCTCTTCCTCTTCCATGGCCTGGCATACTGGATTCTTGAGCTACGCCGAGGCCCTATGGGATTCTTCAATTTGGAGAATACATGCTCCAAAATCAGTGTCTGTAGTGTAAATGGGATGATTAGTGGGATTGTTCTCATCACTGATGATATAGGCCAGCTAGGCTTCCCTGTATAGTCTCCTGATCTCTCCTCCAAAAACTGGGACGGTGGCATAAGACAGGTCATTTTGCAATGTCCCACCCAACCTCTTAATCCATCCTCTGGAAGGTAGAATGCCAAACTTAGGGGGGACATCTGCTACCACAATATCCATCATCATGCTTTTCATGGGCAGCTGAGTTAGGGTGATAGCTAAGTCTTTGATTAACCCAAGAAATTTCACCTTCCTCGAATCAAAGGAGAATAATTCATGATAATTTTTGGTAATATCAAGGTCTAACTCTTCCATGACAGCTTTGGGCATCAGATTATGGCTTGCACCTATGTCCAATAGGTAGTTATGGAGGATTTTGTCAAGGATGGTCAAGGAGACATAAAATGATGGGGAATTGTCATCAGCAGGTTCAGTCATTGGGCTAAGCACAACTGTAGGTTAATCGTCTTGTAAGTTCACATAGTCATTGGATGCTTGTGTGGCTTTTAGCTCAAGGGCATCAAGGATGGGCTTTGTTAGTGTCAGTCTTTCCAGCCTTCCTCCAGTGATCAAATATGCTCTTACAAAGTGATTTTAAGGTGTCAAGGTCAAATTTTATCATTTCAGTGAGTCTTCAAGTAAAATTTGGTCACTAGGCATTAGGTCTAGGGTTTGCTTTTACTCCTGTCAAAGTTGTCCAAAAGTCGGTCCTTGTCATCGTTCAGCTGAGTGTACCATCATTCAGAGGGTTTTCATCATCATGTTAAGTTCCACTGGGTCATTTTACACCTTGCTCATGCTTCAGTTGCGCCTAGGTAAGGTTCATTTCCCTCTCCTAGGGTTTTGAAGGAAATTTCTCTTGGATGGTCAAATCATTAGTAAAAATTGTATCCGGATGTTCATACACCTTCCCCTATCCTTAATTTACCTTATTAAACACTTCCCATCACTGAGATCCCCCAAATTCCTCATTTTCACACAAACCCTAGTTTCTTGCTACAACTTGGTAATTTTCTAGGTTAGGCCTGTGTTTTTCCCTTTTGGACCCCTTCCCCTCACTCAATTTCTGAGATTACACTTTCCCCTACTTTCTAACATCCCTCCCTACTTCCCAAAATTTCCTCAAGAATTTAGAATCTCCCTATTCCCTTCATTTCACTTCATTTCGATGAATCCCCTGTTCCACACATTGGGATAGGTTTTACTCCAATGATGTTTCTGAGCAATCAAAGATGAATTTTGGAAAACTGAGCGAGGTGTTTGTCCACAACAGGCCAAGGAAGAAAAACCTCCTTCACATTTTACATAGGTGTAATGGTTTTGGAGAAATGTCAAAACTATAGTTGCCTTGGGAGAATTGATGCACCTCTGAAGTGACCTTGTGAAAATCAAGTTTTCTCCTAACATGGTTGGTCAAATGACTTGCTTGATGAGTCAAACGATAACTAGACACAAATATATTTCCAATGAGCTATCATGAGCTCAATTTGAAGTTGCGGAAGGCATTCCAAAGTTGACTGCAACAGCACTATGCCTTTGGGCAGCCTCATTTGGCACATTTTGACCAGTCTTGGGAGATTTTATTTTTTATAGGGAAAATGAGCTCCAAATTGAAAAAATCCAGTTGGGTTGGAAATTATACTCAAATACCTTTACAAAAATCTATCCTTCACCGAATTTGGACACCGGGAAGGCCTCCAAAGGTCGCCTGGAAAAAGCGTGGCGCACTGGGAGAAATTTTCCAGTGTAAATTTACACTGGCGCAGCTCACTGGGGAGGCGTGGCGCACTGGGATAAAAAGCCTAAAATTCATTGAAATTTCTCCAAATTGCCATTTATTTGCATGTATTTTCCAGGTAGGGTCGACATCTTAATGTTTCATCCATTTTTGTGCTGAGTGATGGTGGTTTATTGATGATAATGATTGAAACAAAAACTTGAAACCCTACCTCTAAAGTGCCTCAAAGGAAGATTGCTGTGCGTTCCAAAATCTTTTTTTTGCTACCAAGATCACTCCTCCTTCCCCATTTCTCCCTTGTTTCATCATTTCCTACCCCCCACTAAGCTCATCAATCCTATATTTTCTTTCCTACATTCAAATCCCAAACCCCAAAACCATAGCCCTTACAAAAAAATCTCCTAACCCTTTACATAAAACCCCTCAAACCCTCCTCCTTTCCCTAATAAAATTTATGCTAATATCCCCTAATCCCTTACTTTTTTCCCCTTCCTAATAGTCCCTTGTTGCATTTTCCCCTTAGTGGCAGAATCCAACTACGTTATAAAAGAGCAATACACAGTTTCATCACCAGCACTCATTTCTCCAAGGCAGTTTATATAGCAGCAATTATGTCATTTGATCCTTCATATGACTATGAAGAGGAGACCCAAAGTGACTCACTCACAGAGGGACATGCACCCAGGAGGTTTTAAATAGGTGGCAGACATATCATTACTTGTCCCGGAACTTGGTGTGCAAAACGAGAATCAAGGTGAAGAGAGCATTAAGGAGGCAAAAAGTGGATGAAGGACTTCAGATATTGGCCGAAGCCTCTTTGGCTCATCATAGCTCTTGATAAAGAAGGTCCAGCCCAAATTTCAAGAAATTTGGAGCAAATTTTGCATTTTGAGAAATTTTTGCACTAAAAAATAGGGTTTTGTCTCCCTGTGCGCCGCGCCACGTGGCGCGCGCTTTTCCTAGGGAGCTCCAAATTGAAAAAAGTTTACATTATTGGATTTGGCATGAAAAATCATGACTGTTGGTGCATGGTCAAGAAGTTTGGGCAAGTTTTGAGTCCTCAGGAGGTCAAAAACACTCAAAAAATGACCTCTCTGCCCCTATTTTGACACACAGGAAGCAGTCTTGGGAGATTGAAGTTTTGGAGGGGAAAATGGGCACCAAATTTAGAAATTCCACTTGGGTTGGAAATTAGATAGGCAGGGATTTCTAACAAGCACACTTGGTCTCAATTTGGACTTCAGGATGTGCCTCAAAATCAGCTCCAAAGTGGCGCGACGCATACAAATCTTGGCGCGGCGCACAGAGAATTTTGGCTTTTTTTTCACTGTTCAGCTTAGCAATTCGCCCAGTTTTGACCAGTTTTGCTTCTTGAAGTTATTCTTGACTTTTCATGATGTAATTTGACAACCATGATGTAATATTGGCACATTTTTACTTGTTCTCGAAGATTCATTCACCAAAAGGTGAAATGTGAGTGAATGAATCAGTTTCCTAGCATATAGGGGTAAGTTGTTTGACTACCTAGTTTTCAGTTCCTTGTTTAGAATTGGTTCAAATAGCTCCTAGAATGATGAGCTCGACCCCTAGAGGAAAGGGAATAGGTTGGGCTGGTATATATCATGTAATTTCTAAGTCATTTTCAGGGTTGGACACTTGGGATTGCTTTGGGTTATCATTGTACATTCTATCTCTGCATTTTTGGCAAAGGAAAGACCAGGGTTTTGCAGCACTGTTTGGGATCCATGTGGCTTTATGTTTTGATGGTGTGCTTCTCTGAGTAATTGTAAGTTTATCTAGTGTTATGTGTATCATTTTCAAGTTTCTTCTCCTGAATTTGAACAAATGAGTGATTAAGGTGGAATCCATTAGCTGTTATGCTCTGCCTTTGAATTTGTTTAAATTTCCATGTTTTCATCTGTTTAAGGAGAATTATTGAGACTCTCTTGCTCTCCTTAGCTCCTCACCAGTCCGATCTATTCATTCACTCAATTTAAAGCATCAAAACGATTTCCTTCCTTGCCCCAATCAGAACTCTGCAGAAACTATGCCTCATCCCTGAGCCCAATTTGCCTTTCCCTGTTTCCAACACAAAACCCTCAAAAACTCAAATCAAATCCTTTGCACTTAATACCTAGCCTAAAATCAGTTGCTAAATCAGTCATCTCGACCCCCATCGATTATCTTTTGCCGAGATTGACCCGGAGAGAGCCCTCTCCTATCCTCGTAGGGCTAGCTATGAGGCTGAGCGTGGTTTGATGTGGACCTAGAACCTTGTCTTTTCATCCTGAGAGAAACCTAGGCACTAACAAGCTTCTTAAAGACCTCACTCTTTACAATTTCTATTAGAGGTACAACTACTTTTGACCTTTGGACTTCTGATTCAAAACTAAAAGGGGAAGGGGACTTGTCAGGGCCTCTTACCTCTTGAGCCGGTGTTTTGAGGATGGTAGGATTAGCTGTCGATTGCTTCTTCTTGTTGATCTACTACTCTGTGGGAACAACAGCTCTTTGGGCAGGATTCTCTTTGACATTACTCGTTGTTGACCTCAAGTTATATCTTTGCTGGTCTTCAGTCTATCGAACAACTTCTCTGTCCCACTCTTGACTGGTTTGGTCCCTGAGTAATAACTCTTCATAAGTAGCTAATGTCAAAAAGGCAGCACTGCACTTGTCTTCCATGCAGTGAATCTCATCCTCTTCATCAAACTGCTCCTCCTCCATGACCATGTTCTAGCAAGGAGTCTTAACCCTTTGTTCTTCACTGGCCTCTTTGCCCCTTTGAAAGATCTGCAATTTTTCATTTGCTCTTTTGAATGGATTTGAATTTCTAGGAGCAAATGTATTAGGAAGCCTTGCTTTCCTAGAACCCTGCTCAACCTTCAGTTTGGATATTTCAACAGCCAATGACTCTATCATTTTAGTCATTTTGTCTATTTTTAGTTCTGAATAAGAAGAAGAAGAAGAAGAATACTCACCTCTCTGCCTCCTTCTATCAGCATGTCCTTTGAGTTTCTCTGCAACCATGATATTGGATTCAACCTCCGAGGCTACATCTTGCATTTCAGCTAGATAAGCACATCCTCTCTCTCTTAATAGCAGGTAGAAATCATAATCAAAGGCATTGGCATAGGTGAGTTTTGCAGAGGTGGGGGTAGGCTTCACTTCAGCTGGTATCATGCTATACATGTAATTGAATCTTTTATTAAAGTCAAACAATGACTCCCCATTTTCCATTTTCAGGTTGCCAAACTCAATATGGTAGTATAGCAGGTTTTTCTTATCTCCCCAATGTTTTAAAAACACATCATCTAATGCTTCAATGTATATTATAGAGCTAGGGGTCAACTCTCTGAACCACTTTCTAGCCTTTCTGTTACACTAAAATTTGTCACCATGACTATTTGCAGTCAGTATGGCTCCATCAATAACCATACTGTCCTCCTTGGCAAGTCTTATACCTCTGCTCCTCATGTCAAACTCCAAAAAAGAGAGAAAGCCTTTAAAAAATCAATATAACTTTGGTTTCGCACTTTCTCTTACTCTTACCTGCGTGCACGCACCTCAAGTACATAATACCTGCGTACTTGTACGCTCTGTCTGTAAAAGGGTGGGTGCGTACCCCTGTAAAAGTCAAAAGTGTTATAGACATTTTTGTGCCTTACAGCTCTAAGCATGAAATGTCCATAAACCAAGGGATCCTAAGTCCCTAAAAGTGTTGTTCCTACCCCTAGAGGAACAAGGTCAACCAATTACAGCTTCTCCCAGAAGTTCTCCACCAGAAATTGCTCAGAATCAGTGAAATCAGGATCATTTCAGCTGCTCCACTAGCTAGCTGCGTTGCATAGCACCCCAGTACACTAGCTAGGTGCGTTGCAACGCACCTAAATGCACTACCAGGGTGCGCTGAGCGGGAAATGACAAATGGCAGTGTCATTCCGCGAGGTGGACAGACAATGGAAGCTTCCAGAATCTTCCCCAATGACACTTGCCTCACTGAGTTCGACCAAGGATGAGTAAGAGGCTCTCAGTCTCCAAGTGGAAGCAAGAACTGACAGAGAGAGGCCACTAGTCAAATCATAAGCTGACTCATCCTCTTTGCATACATCTATATATGGATCCCTCATCCCAGAGATCCAGAGGCTGGAATTTTGTACATTGCAGAGAATTGCTGTTGGTTTTGAGATAGAGATCAGTGTATTGGGTGATTTATGCTTTGTTGGAGGTGAAGAGGGGATTCATTTGCTGGGGGGTTGATGCTGGATCAGGAATCATCGGTTGTAACTCCTCCTGGACCTTCTTGTTATATCAATAAAACTATTTGAGTTTCTCCTACATGCTTGTGTATCAGTGATGTTTTGTTATATTTGCATGTTTAGCTTAAATCTGATCCTAAGCTATTTATGAATATAAATCCATGTCTTTGTGTAGTTTTCCTCTTCTGTGATCTTGCAGGAACTTGGTGAAGCTGGGCAAGTAAGGGAGCAGGTAGCTGGAAGCTGCCAAAGAGGAGAGAGATTGGACCAAAGGACTAGCGCAAGACACAGGTTGGTTCATCCTATTCCTCTTCGTTTATAGTTCATAAAGAAGAATACGAAAGTAGTTTTCCTTGTTTGTTTCTAAGGTACTGTCACACCTTAGTGGGATAGGGGCGTTCTGAGTAGACACTTTTCCCGTTAACAAAATGGCGACTCCGCTGGGGATCGTGTATAGTTAGTTAGTTTGTGTTTCTTTTGTTGTTTGTTTCATAAACACAGAAGTAGCAATCGAACTGCATTTGCCATTATCAAATGCAAAGTAGACACCTGCTACTTCAATCCTTTCACTGGATTTGTTTATGATTTGAACAGCTGATTCACAAATGATCTGATTACCCTTTGTGATAGCTCTTAGACCTCCTTTAAATCCACCCTCTGATTGTGCATTACTGATTGCTTTTACTCGGCCAAAATCCAAAGATTAAACTGCAAACCGTGACCCAGAACCCGGATAGAAGTCTCGTTTCTGCCCCAGCGCAGGCATTGTGAAGAGACTCTACATTTCAACACAGTTCCCGAGAGGGCTACCTGCGCTGCAATTCAGTTTCTCTATGTAACAGGTGCGCTGATCAGCCTAGCCCTGTGCAGCTGAGGTTCTTTGCTTCATTTTTTCAGTTTTGTCTCTGATTTTGTAGCCTGTGATCAGTGTGTGTCTGTTTTAAAAACCCCTTTTCTTTGCCTTAATTCCGCCTCCTTTGTACAAAAAGACTGTAGATGTTCTTTGTGTGTTTGTTACATCATTTACAGTTTTCCATTGAAAGAGTAGAATAGTCATACTGTCGTCCTTGGATTTAGATCTGTCGTAAGTGTCGATTTTGATCTTAGGAGAAAGTTTATTTGCTGTTGACAGTCGATTATGCTTTTACTTTTGTCTTTGGTTTGAATTTGTCACTTTCTAGTGTCGAAACGAGTGTTTATTTCAAAATCATAAAGTGTCGTAATCTTCTCTACCTTTTGATTTCGAAAAGAAGCTTGTTTGTGTTTTTCACTTGAAAGCAAATTCAGATTTGTACATCAACTTTCTTTTTAGGCATCAATATTAAGAAAGTGAAAACAAATACATGCATATGTGCATTTGCATATTGATAGTCTGTTTGGCTTGATTTAGGAAAAGTGCATCTACAGTGTGCTCTTTGCTCTTTGAGAAAAGATTGTGTCTTTCTTTTCCCCTTGTAGCTAGGATTTTCATTGCTGAAAAGAGATAAAAGCTTGCTTATCATCTTTAGATTGCATTTTAGGAATTACGTCTACATCTCGTGGTGATCCCAAAAGGCAAACTTCTAAGAAAGATCAACTTAAAATAAACTGAATGAATCTAACAACGCTTTGGAACTTAACGCACAACATTTAGAGGTCTAGGCTAGAGACGTATTCCGGCGTCGTAAAGCCTGGTAACTGTTGTCCTCACTGATGGTTGGGTGATTCCTCCACTTTGAGACGATAAATGCCAGTACGGACTTGTGCTCCCACGTACCGTCGAGTATATATTGGGAGACCCCTATAGGCTTAAAACCTTTTATCCATAGGAAGCCGTGTCGGCCGCCCTACTGATCGCAATGCACCGAACACAGCATTCGGGAAGATTGAATGCCGTACCGTAAAAAGTATTCTACAGTTTTGCGATTGGTTTGGTACTCCCTCTACCTAGATCTCCAGAGCAATCCCTTTCATTCCTTTTCAGACTCCTTAACGGAAAAGGTCCATCTGAGCACTTGTCACTTCAGGCTCATTAAAAATCGAAGGAGACTAGAGTCATCTTTTGTTTTTTCTCGACTCTTTAAAATTGAAAAAACAAGTTGTGTCAAAGCGTCTTAAAATTTATTTTAAACGGAATATTCATACCCTTTTCCTACGTTGATCTTAGGTTGAGAAAATGGAGTCTACCAACCAAGGAATTCCCCTTGGTGGAAATCCTAGTCCCTTCTCCTCTTGGGGAGATGTTGGTGCACCCCATATGGCCACATTGTCGCTTCCAAGACTGACAATTGGCTTGCCAGTCTGGCTCTTCTCAACCAATGTCGTTCAGAACACCACTATTCTTGAACAATCGAATCAGCAATTAGACGAGTCCAGAGTTGCCCACCAACCTTCTACTTCCTCTAATTCTTCCTCTCCTCCTTCCTCTTTGCTTGATGGGGCCAGCAAAGCCAAAAGTCAAGTTCCTAAATAGAAGAAGGAGAAGAAGAAGAAAGAGAAGAAGAAGAAGGAGCCAAAGGCGAATGGGGGAAAATGAGTGTCGTCTAACGAAAATCCACACACTGCACCGACCAGGCCTAAATCGCCATGTGTCATTTGCAAAGGAGACCACTTTCACAGAGATTGTCCTTGCATCCCTCGGATACTAAGGGACTAGTCTCCTCGTTTGCACAATCCGGTGTCATCAACCTCTGGTGATCATGTTGAAAGCACACCGTCAACTAGCGAAAGTGAAGCCTCAGGACAAAGAGGGAAAGCTAGATTTCCCTGTAAACTATGCGAAGGCAATCATGCCGTCCACTGCTGTCCCTTCTTAGACGAAGCGAAAAGAGTTTTGGATGATCGTCCGGTTTCATCGTTACGACTTCCTCCTGGATATAAAAAACTCTTGCCGAGTCCGTCGCTAGTTGAGAATCCAGCCGGCCCGCTCAAGTGGTCGGCTGAAGTGCCTATCATCGAAGATAAACCATCTAAATCCATACCAGACGAAAGTCAAAAGGTCGAGGCGGCAGTTGACCCGGTCTTGCCTTCAGAGGTTTTATCTTCGGATGATACAGTCACTGAAGAGAACAAGGATGACACCGTCCAAATTCTCTTCATCAACACAGACTCCGACGAACATGGGGGTAATCTACCCATTCCCTTACCGCAGGAGGGAAGTTCGTCAGAGCCATACCCGGCCATCTACTCGGTCCCACCTCCAAGCAACCTAGTTGTCTCCTTCGACTGGAATCAACTAGGCAGACCCCGTTTACCAGCAAGCATACCATTCCGAATTATCGTTCAAATATATAGAATGGTCATGGCTGGCACCATCATAGATGAAGGGGCTTCTGTGAGTATCCTTTCCTCTACTGCTTGGAAAGCGCTTGGTTTGCCATCGATGTTGCCTGAGATGAGAAATCTGACAGGTTTTGATAAAGGAACCAGTCGACCTTTAGGGATCCTTCCCAATGTGCCCATAACATTGAGAGGGAAGACAGTTCAAATGAACGTAATGGTAGTTCAAGGAACCTTGGATTATAACCTACTCCTTGGACGAGACTATATTTATTGCATGGGCGCCATCGTCTCCTCACTCTTTAGAGTAATGTGTTTTCCGCACGAAGGAAGAGTGGTCAAGCTCGTGGACCAGCTTTCATTTCCCGGATCACGCATCGCAAATAGTCATATACCATCCCTAAATGGTCTATTCATGCAAGAAATGTCTCAATCCCCAGTCCGTCCTCCCGATGAGCGCGAGTAATTCAGAGGGATATGACTGAAACCCAGGGGGCATGTGTCCTGGTCTGCTTCGGCAGGAAAACTTCGGGTATAGGGTAGATTTCCGCGGGAGAATATGACTAGTCTGTACCCCGTCCGTGATTGGAAGAGGGGTTATTCTAGAACAAGATTCTCTTGTCAAAGTTATGTGAGTTGACAGAACTGAGTCACTCGCCTTTGTTTATCTCGGTAGACATCGCCGAAGAAGTGTTTTATTTGCACCGCGAATCGAACAGTCTTTGGGTGACCTGTAAGAGGTAGGCCTCTCCCGGTAAAACAAATGTTTTATTGGACTAAAGAAGGGGTAACCTTGAAACCATACTTTATACCTAGGGGCATGCAAACCTTTTGGAGTGCAAGCGAGGGGCGGCTATTTATTTTTTTAAATTTTTAGGACCTCTAACCCTTTAAACTCGAAGGATTAGTCGTCACCTAACTTGCATAAAGAAAGGATGTGGGGCAAAAGTCTAAAAGTTGCCGTTTTATATGAGACATTCTTATCATATGACTGGATTAATCGAGCAGTTTTAGCGCATAGTTCAAGCTCGTTAAAAAATAAACATAACACATGAGCAAGTGTTTCCACCCGTGTTTAAGCTCATTAAAAAATGAACTATTCCCCGGTAAATAACCACCATGAATGAAGATTTCAGCCATTTAAGCCTTGGTCGTGTTTGCACCGTCACCTTCACTTTTCCATTGGCCGATCATTCACCTCCATTTGATTGTTTACCCATTTTGAGGAACAGCTGTGAAGAGTGATTTCACTAGCCATCCTTGTGACACTGCCGTGATTGGAAAATTCCAACCATTACCTGGAATCAGCTGCTACCCATTTTATCACTCGTTCCTCAAAAGACGAGTCTTCTTTAAGCTCTTTTCAACTGACTCGTAAAATATGAAAAGATTGCCGAGTTTTGGCCTTCCAGCTCGTTAAAGCGACCGGAAGTGCTATCCCTCCTCTAGATTTTAATCTTTTTGGACCTGAGGGATTATTGCACAAAAAGATCGAGCGCTTGTTTTGTTTGGCTCGTTAAAACTATCGAAAAATTCATCCCTTCTGTATTGTTTTATACTTTTTCGGACTTAAGGGATTAGATGACGAAAAAGGAATTTCGGAGTTACCTTTACGTACCTTTTCAGACTCTCTAAAAATGAAAAGGACCGAGTTATCTTTGTCGTTAAACTCGTTAAAAAGATTAATAGCGACAAACTTGTCTTTAGATGAGAACGAGTTTCACTATCGCTAGGCTCGTTAAAACATAGCGATGGGTTTGCCCGAAGGGAAAATTATAGAACAAGCATATGTTATCCTCCTCAAGCTTGACAAAAATAAAGAGGTACTGGTCAGCAATGACTGGGGAAAAATTGGGAAGAAACTCAAAGAATCTTTATTGGTAGCAAGTCGCTCTTGAACATGACACTTCCACTCCGTGCCTGAGTTGGGTTGGGTTGTTTCATTCACCGGTCACATCACCATGGTCACGCCATACCATCCACATTTGGGGTAAATGCTACCAATCCATCACATAAGTGTCGTCGACATGTTCAAGAGAAGTCATCCAAAGAAGTCACCCGTGTCCCATCCACTACCATACATTATACTTCATTCCTTCATGACTGCCATCCTGAACCATATGTCATCAGATCGTTTTCACCTCCATCAAAATCATTTGCTCCATTCCGTGTCATTGATGTGGGATTCATCAAGGCCCTCCTTTGACGGATTGCTTCTTGTCAACATCAGCTCATTATCCAAGGAGTTGATCTAGGAACACCCCATTCAGTACTTTGAAGCTTGCATGCCTCAATGGCAAGTTTCTCACTTCCGGCGACAGGTATACATCAATGACCTTCGACCGAAAGATTTTGCGTGGTGTTCGACACCAAGTCCTTTATTCACACCACGTGAATTGTACTGCAGTACCTTGAGGGTCATCATCATTATCGGTGATTCCTCCCGCGCTTGTTAACAGTTTACATCATCGACTAGTAATCAAGCGATGTCTTTCCATGTTCGACTTCAAAACATTTCTCACATGGATCGACTTGTACTTCGAGTGAAGATCGAACGAGATTGAAGACCCCGGATCTAGTTTCATCCATCCGGGCTGCGATATATATTCAGGAAAAATAAAAACATTGACATGTACAGCATTGCAGCACAGATAATCATCCTACCAAAAGGATGATGACTTCATCAGAATCATCAGTCTACCATCAGACGATTGTCTGTCCTGTGTACATAAAAATGAATTTATAAAGCTGAGCATGGGAATGCCCGCCTCAGCTAGATCATGAAAACAGTATGAAGATAATGTATTGTATTGTATCTTATTACAGGTCTCCTCCCAACATTGAAAGAACTTCAGATCCTCCTAATAAAGCATTTCACCCTATAACCGGCCTCATACTTTAGGGGGCAACTGTTATAGACATTTTTGTGCCTTACAGCTCTAAGCATGAAATGTCCATAAGCCAAGGGATCCTAAGTCCCTAAAAGTGTTGTTCCTACCCCTAGAGGAACAAGGTCAACCAATTACAGCTTCTCCCAGAAGTTCTCCACCAGAAACTGCTCAGAATCAGTGAAATCAGGATCATTTCAGCTGCTCCACTAGCTAGCTGCGTTGCATAGCACCCCAGTACACTAGCTAGGTGCGTTGCAACGCACCTAAATGCACTACCAGGGTGTGCTGAGCGGGAAATGACAAATGGCAGTGTCATTCCGCGAGGTGGACAGACAATGGAAGCTTCCAGAATCTTCCCCAATGACACTTGCCTCACTGAGTTCGACCAAGGATGAGTAAGAGGCTCTCAGTCTCCAAGTGGAAGCAAGAACTGACAGAGAGAGGCCACTAGTCAAATCATAAGCTGACTCATCCTCTTTGCATACATCTATATATGGATCCCTCATCCCAGAGATCCAGAGGCTGGAATTTTGTACATTGCAGAGAATTGCTGTTGGTTTTGAGATAGAGATCAGTGTATTGGGTGATTTATGCTTTGTTGGAGGTGAAGAGGGGATTCATTTGCTGGGGGGTTGATGCTGGATCAGGAATCATCGGTTGTAACTCCTCCTGGACCTTCTTGTTATATAATTAAAACTATTTGAGTTTCTCCTACATGCTTGTGTATCAGTGATGTTTTGTTATATTTGCATGTTTAGCTTAAATCTGATCCTAAGCTATTTATGAATATAAATCCATGTCTTTGTGTAGTTTTCCTCTTCTGTGATCTTGCAGGAACTTGGTGAAGCTGGGCAAGTAAGGGAGCAGGTAGCTGGAAGCTGCCAAAGAGGAGAGAGATTGGATCAAAGGACTAGCGCAAGACACAGGTTGGTTCATCCTATTCCTCTTCGTTTATAGTTCATAAAGAAGAATACGAAAGTAGTTTTCCTTGTTTGTTTCTAAGGTACTGTCACACCTTAGTGGGATAGGGGCGTTCTGAGTAGACACTTTTCCCGTTAACAAAAAGGTGCAAGTTTTACTTCAAAAAACTTACTTGCGGTCGATTCTAGAGCATTCTAGAAGATGGTTTGACGTGGATTGAGCGCCTCCAGATGGTTCATGCATCCCAATGAAAGAGGAACTTATCCCATGAAGAGGGGAACTATCCCTTTGAAAGAGGGGCTTATCCCATTGATGGTGGACCTGTTTAACTTCCTCCAAAGCATTATAAATACAGGCATTGGGCCAGAGGCAAAGGAGGTTGAAAGCTGAACATTCCTAAGGGTAGATGCTGCTGAAATTAGGACTCCCTTATATAGCTTGAGAGGATAGATCACATTCCTTTCTTAGCTTCATTTGGAAGTGGGTGAGCTGATCAAAGTAGAGGAGAACTCTTGTTGGACCCTGGGAGGGACCTGCACAACACCAAGGCACTGGTTGTAAGGTTTCTTTTGTTTCCAATTAATACAATTAAGTTCATTTTTCTCAACAAGTTGTTATATATAATTTGTTTCATAAACTCCTTGGTCTTTATGATGAATATGTTTTATTATATGAGTTATTCAGGTGCTATGTAATCGTTTGCTTGTTTGTGTATGCAGGCTTCAAGGAGAAGGAGCTCATCTGGATCGAAGAGGCTTGGCTACTACAAACAGCGTTGGACTAAAGGTAAGCCTTAAACACCTGGTTGCTTTTATTTTAAATGCATATTTAGGGAAAGATAGTGCTTGATTGTTTTGTTTGTCACTAGAAAAGCCTTGTTTTCTAGGGAGGTCAGTTTTGTCCGCAAAATTGACTCTTTCCAATGACTCTATCATTTTAGTCATTTTGTCTATTTTGAGTTCTGAAGAAGAAGAAGAAGAAGAAGAATACTCACCTCTCTGCCTCCTTCTATCAGCATGTCCTTTGAGTTTCTCTGCAACCATGATATTGGATTCAACCTCCGAGGCTACATCTTGCATTTTAGCTAGATAAGCACATCCTCTCTCTCTTAATAACAGGTAGAAATCAGAATCAAAGGCATTGGCATAGGTGAGTTTTGCAGAGGTGGGGGTAGGCTTCACTTCAGCTGGTATCATGCTATACATACAATTGAATCTTTTATTAAAGTCAAACAATGACTCCCCATTTTCCATTTTCAGGTTTCCAAACTCAGTATGGTAGTATAGTAGGTTTTTCTTATCTCCCCAATGTTTTAAAAACACATCATCTAATGCTTCAATGTCTGTTATAGAGCTAGGGGTCAACTCTCTGAACCACTTTATAGCCTCTCCATCAAGGCTTTGGACAAATACTCTTATTCACACATCATCCTCACTGATATTTAGGTTATCACCATAGCTATAAAAAGAATCAAGGTGTTCTTTAGCTGTTACTCCCTCTGTACCAGTGAAATTAGGCATGTATTTCTGATATTCTCCTATAGGCATGGCATTCAAAGGAATGGGCAGGATCAGGGGACCATACCTAGCAGCTATGATTCTCTCCATCCTGGTGAGTGCTTGTGGGCCTGCCATGACTGGGGTAGATGGTAGGGTGCTAGCAGTCTGAAAGGTAGGGAGTTGAGAAATGATTGATAGGGCTAACGAAATATGATGGACTGGAAGGGAGGTTTCCTTTGGACTGAGATCCAAAGGGGACTTTAATAAATAGGGAGCATTATGAATCTCTGAAAATATTTCTTCGCTACTAGAACTAAAGGCCATATTTTCAACATGTAGATACTCAGTTACAAACCTTTCTGGCAGACATACATAAGATTGTTTAGGCTTACCTGATCCTAATGCTCCTTTTCGTGATATCTTGCTTTGCTTGACAATCTTCTCAGGGTCAGGCATTGGGTCAGCTGGTGATTTCTGAGGATTTCTCCAGTTTTGTCTCACAAACTGAGCCAGAACTGTGATGTGGAGTCGCCAAGATGTTCGGCCTCTAGTAGAGTCGCCAGATAGATGATTACAACCAAAAATGTGTCCAATATTTGTCTATCATCAAAGTTGGATCTATGTCATTTTCCCAGGGAAGCTGAACTTCAATCTCCTCTGCCTGGTAATGACGCCAATTATGTTAGGATTCCAAGAAACTCTCCTAGGTTCTAGCTCGGAGATGCCTGGTAACATGTAAATTCAACTATTGTTGCAAGGTTTAATGGAAGGAATGATGGTTTGGTTCAAGCCAGATAACCACTTCTACTCTGTTTCACTCTAGACATGCATGAACACCCTCAGGCTACAAGGGCTTTAGACCAGCAATGCTCATAGTTTATATATTAGGTGAATATGGAGAATAATAACCACACTAGCAGATACACAAGACCATGTGATGGCTAGCTGCAACTAGTATAGAAACCTGCAAATCTAATCTATTAATGCAAAGACAGGATGATAGCTCTCCTGCATTAGTTAGAAGGAAACCTAAACAACCTATTCAGTGATGCATTAAAGATTCTAACACAGAGATAAGATGACAGTTATGTAGTGCTAAACATCAAGATATCAATAACACAACATATCAGGTACAAGCTTAGAACAGAGGAAAATGGAGAGTGAGCAGTTAACAACAAAAGAAGCTTGTATTTTCTAAAAATGAAGATGAGATGCTGCAAGTGAAAAAATATCTACAGCCTCCAAAAGTTGAACGTTACATCAAATGCTAGCCTTGGTTACATCTTGCTCCTGGATATTTATAAGTTTTTGTTACAATGGAACTTAGCCGTTTAGGTATGGAGGGCTCATAATTTACCGCCAACTGCATTTAACCGCCAGATGGAGTCTCTGAATGAGGTTTCTTGTTTCAGTGGGTGAATCCGATCTGTTCAAGTGTTGTGTTGTCCTTTAGGTAGTTGGAATGCTCGTACTGGCGGAGTCCATGACTGTTAAATTCAGTTACAGAGTCGTGATGTGTCCTTTTTTCCTTTGGCCATGCTTTGTGTTAAATATGGTTGTTGGGGATATTACTGTAACTAATTCTGGCAGAGCTGGTCATCTCCTTTTGCGGGCAACAGAATGTTCATAGGATGTGGAATGCATGGGTAGGTGGACTATTTGGGTGAGTGAGAAGAATGACCATCGGATCGGGGAAGTGAATAGCAGAGATGGCTTGGCAGAGTCTATCGGCTGAAGTGGGAGTTGGGTGTGTTAGGGCCATTGGATCTTTGGCGGACAGATCAGACGGCCATCGGGCGACTGAGTTGCATGAGCCTTTAATAGGTGAGGGTGGTTTGGTTGGGCGGTAACAGTTTCCATCGCACCGCTTTTAGGCGCTAAGTGGTAAATTCCCGGGGCTGAGTGATTTCACTCGATGATCGACAGGTAGCAGCGGATGAGAGAGAAAAACTACTCTCATCGCACATTATCGCTTGATCAAGTTGATGGCGCGATGTATGTGAAGACTGTCAGATTGGGTGGAGATGCATCTAACGGTGAAAATTGGTCGAGTGAGTCACCTTTATCGGGTGCAATGTGGGCCATTAGATTATCGGGGAATGATCAACGGTGGGAAAGCCATGAGGGGTTTATGAGCGCGTGAGGGTGTATGGGTAAGGTTTTATGGCTCGTTTGACTTTGTACTTAGAGCTAGGGCCAAAAGGGGTTTTGTCAGGTTTTAGAAGGCTTATTCAGGGAATTGGAGGGGTTTAGAGGTGAGCGGGATGGAGGAAGAGGAAGGGAAAAGTGACCAATGCGAGTCCCCTTTGGACACAACCAAACAGACCATGCTTCTTTCTGACATTAGAAAGTCAGCGCTGCATAGCAGAGCTAATAGTAACCACCACACTTCAAGCTTCAAGTGTGCTATGGTGCTATCCAAGCCTCATAAATCCATAAATGAGGTTTTAGCAAGAATCTGTCCATGACCTCTATGCTAAGAACAAGGGTGAGTGGTGGTCCCTTTATGCCATATGTGGAGAGAAATGTGATGAAGTGGTTTCATGATATCTCATGTTGATGGCCTCTATTTCAATAATCTATCATTTTCCATGATAGTGACACCTTGTATCTAGTCTCTTCATTCCTTTAATGTTTGAGTGGTGGAGTTGTCAACCAAGTAGGCCTTGAAGGTCCTTGTAGGGAACATTGTCTATTAGTAACTACAACTTGCATTATTCGGGTAAGCATCTATGATTTGGGTTTTAAAAAAAAGTTTCAAGGGACTTTCTAGAGTCTCTATAGAAGCAGTGAAATCTCCCTAGTATCTTGTATTAGATGTGGCACTTGAAACATGAAGTTCTCTTTAGTCTCCACCTCCTAGAACGAGGAGTGTCAACAAATCTTGTCCTCTTAGGCAATCTAATGATACATATCTTGACACATAAATGGTGGGAGCATGATCTTAGTTGATGATGGGAATCTTGAGTCCATGGGATTAGTGCCTTCATATGTAGTTATACAAACAATTGACTTTTAATTTGCAAAAAAATCTTAGCATAAAATGCTAGCTCAGATCTAAGACATTGTCAGGGAGAAAACTAGGTGATTAGAATGTATTGCCATTAGATGTCCTCCTTGATTAATTCATTATTACATGCCTTGGGGAGGATAATTTAAAAGAACCTATAAAGTAGGGAGTCAATAAATGGAGATAATGGAAAAATGAAGAAAAAAGGTGTCCTCAAAGTCTGAATACTTCCTTCGACCAGAATGACCCAAGGAGACCAGATCTTTATAGGAAAGGAATGGAGAGCCAAATATGGATCTCTCTCCCAACTCAAGGTAGAGTCTCAAAGGGCCCAAAATATAAACTCTACACCAAATTATTTTGTGTGTTTTTCCCTAGTACTAGAAATAAGATAGAGTTTCTTCTATTTCCTCCTCAAAGCATTTTATGCAAAATTGAAAATTGGTTCCAATATCAAAGCTAGGTTACATAAGACCATTCAATTCTTTTAGATGAAAGGAATTTTGTACTCATTTTATTTCTACCAATTACTTAGCCCAAAATGTTGGGTAGAACAAAGGAGAAACCAATTATGTATCCTCGACGCACTGTGGGAAGAAGGAATATGGCAACTATCATAGGAAGCTTGCCCATTCCAACAAGGAATGTCAAAAATTTAGGCCAAAGAGATCCGAAAGGAAAATACTTCCTTTCTAAGCATTATTGAGAGGTTGGAGACTTAAAGATTGATGTCACAATCCCAGCTACATTGATCCAAACTTGATGCTAATGCCCAAAGATAGCCTTACCAGCAACAAGGAAGCTCTTTGTACATAGAACTATCAAATCAAGCACAAACTAGCATATATGGTAATTGATAATGGCAACCAAAATAATCCTCTCTTGCTTCAATTGGAAAAGGAACTCAAGTTACCAACCTCAACTCATCCCAACTCATATTAACTTGGATGGGTCAAAGATGCACATTAGCTTGTGCTAATCACTTGACAATAGATCAAACTACTGCTAGAAGATAACAAGATTTTGCACAATATCATAAATGTTATTACAAACAAATATGATAAGACTTACTAAAATAAGATGATGATAATAAGTGTAACAAATTGCTCCTTTTCCTTGAATTAATATAAGCGGAATTTAAAAAATAAGAAGAAGACTACAAGAGAGGAATGCCACAAATGTAGATATATTGTAGTACATAAAATCCAATATATAATGAAGTCAATTAATGGAATAATTGATGGAGAAATCAACAGGGTCATTGGTAGTTGTTTATCTCCTAAACACATGAGTTGCAATTAGATGTTTACAAATACACTGATACATTCCCAATTTCCACTTGTCACCTGGTATTATGCTCACCTCTTCCTCCTTGCTTGCTAGGAATTGTTCCTTAAATTAGCGAATGGAAACCATTATGTATTCCCTCACAAGGAAGCCACACGTTTTCCATTGAAATGGATGGCTGTGATATTTATTTGGATGATGAATGGGTAGTAACACTTGGACCTATCACCATGGATTTCTTGGAATTATACATGAGTTTTCAAGAGAACGGAAATTCCTACATTCTCAAAGGTTTCAAAGAAACCACTATAGAAATAATCAACTACCATTGTATGGAAAATCTTTTGAAAAAGGGCCATTGGTTTGAAAATGGGGGATGTGTGAAACGTGAGGGAAGACATATTGGTTTCCATTTTGCTAATTAACTAGGTGAAAGACTCAACTATTTTCTATACTTCCTCATGGCTGACATGCTATTAGTGTTTTTCATGGGATCATTGGGTCCATCAAAGGGGTTAGCCAAATTTCAGCCCAACATAAGGAGTGTACCAAAATAAATTTGTTGAGAGGGGCCACAAGTAATGGTATCAGCTAGTCCACAAAAGATGAAAAATTAGTTACTGTAAAATGACACCAAAACAATTCATGTTGCACAAGGATTTTGTTGAGCTAGGTCTCCTGTAACAGTATTGGCAAGCCCTAGACATATTTTTTCAATTTGAGGGGATTATTATTGCAGTGATGAAATTCCAAAACTCTTGATACTACAAAATGTGTAGGAACCTTGTTACCTCTATTACAAAGGCTATGGTTTAGTGGAAGAGGCTAGGATTTGTAGGGTCCTAAGGATAACGGATTGTCAAGTTCTATAAATCTTAATATACCTATGGTTTCCATCAATAGTAATCAACCGAATCTTTCATTGCACCAACTAGTCATGATAGATTATACCCTTAGTCATACTACCAAATTCCCTAGTATGTGAGAGTTATCTCCTAAATGTTATTCTCCATTTACTTATGGTAATAGGATGACTAATAGGGTTAAGTAAGGTTGGTTTCAAGTGTACCGAGGATGATTTTGAGATACCTAAAGGAACATGGAAGACAATTCCATATGTAGGTGTCATTTGATACAATGCTACATAATGGGGTGCCAACAGATGTCACAAAGGTGTTCAACAAAGTCATGCCTCTATTATTTTCGACATGCATTCTTCCCCAATTATAGGCTTTCCCATTGAATGATAGGTATTTTTGTTATTTAAAGATGTTGAAACACATCTCTAACCTAAATAATGTTTTTTTGAAATTGGAACATGTGTTGGCATGAGAAAGTTCTCTGGAACCACTTGTATTTGTGGTGTTTCTTGTTAGTTGAAATATAATATTTAGAGCAAAAAGGGCATAATATAAATCTAGGAAGAAATTAAATAAGATACATGGAATACAACCGTGGAAAGCAAATAATAGAACTAAAATTGCAAAATAACACTTTAAGCAATCCTTTATTGATATTGCAAACTAAATGCAATGTTCACTTGCCTTTTCTAGGGGGGAATATTTAACATGAGGAGCTCTAGATACTACAATATTCACTTGATAACCCATTGCATAGATTCTACTACTATATATATAGTTTCTAATTGACGAAAACTGTAACCACCTAATGGAATTCCATTAATGAGGCCTCAATGACTAACTAATGGACCATCTTTAACAATCCCACTTGCATTTATTGATTTCACACTATACTACTATGTATAGCCTTATTTAATAAAGATAGTTGTCAATACATTAACAATCTATTCCACTAACTATGGAAATTAAGGTGGTTGTGGAATCCTAACAACAATGCAATGTTGTCACACTCAAATTTGACAAAGGCTCAACTAGCCTATGACTCAGAAAAACTCAATGACTTGACATGACTCAGTGACATGGGGAAGACTCAACAAATACAAATGAACTTCAAAATACAATAAACTCAGTGTCCAAAAATATGGCGAGTCTCAATCAGCATGGAAATTTTATGGTGAGTATAGAAAGTGGTGAGTTTGTTGGTGAGTATTGTAGTGAGTGTGGGGGTTAGAGAAGACTCCACAAGACTCAACAAAAGAGTCTTGGATGAGTCAAACTACACTGGTACAATGTGTATAGTTGCGAAAATTCTTCTCTTGCATTTTCTTGTTATGTAAGTGTTCTCTCATTATTGTCTTTTGTGCACATATTAGATCTGCACGTTTAGAAGCTTCTAGTTGTCCATACCTCTATATTTTTGCATTGATGAATTCATTTCAGTACTGTTTTGGATTGGTGTTTAAAATGCTTGGCTCTATGAATATACAATACTATGGTAGGGATTTCTCTGTTCTAATTTTTCAGTTACAAGAAAATAAACTAGTTGTTTTGAAAGTCGGGCCATGTTAATGGTGGAAGGAAAACCTCAGTTGAAACCATGGCATACAAATTTCAAATTTCAAACCTTTCATAAAAAATTTGAAACTATGTAATTTTGAGTTTGACTCCTAAATTTGTTAACACAATTTCGGTGTGAATCAGCCTTGAAGAGTATTGGAAATTTTCTAAGAAAGTACCCGACGATGCAGCCTCCCATAGTTGGTCACATGTCTTGTACTATTATTTTTGGAAATGAATCTTCATATAGGGCTTCCTTTGAAATTCAATGTTTTTACCTAGAAACAGGGTTTAGATTATGAAAAGGTTACCCTTCAGTGTTGGTCTTGCCATGAATATGGAATATAGCCCTACTATTTCCCTCTCCATTGTTGATTTTTGTGTAGCTTGGGAGGTACTCCAAGCCTTAGGGTTCAGGGTTTGGAGGGTAAAGAACCACAAGTAGGCTTGTGGGCTTCAAACCCAATATTGGGGTTTTTCACCCATCGGGATTCAAGCCAAAACCATCAAGAATTTGAGCATGGGAAAATTTGAGGTGATAGAGCTTGGTGTGCCAATTCCAACGCTTTAAAGATCACCCAAATCAGAGCTCTAGAACTTGGGATATGGATTTTTGAAGGTCATGAGTGGGTTTACACCAGATGTGTCAAGGTCAGATTGAGTTAAATAAGCCTTTTAACAAGTTGGACGGCCCTAGAATAACGTTGGAATAATCCTTCTTGTTTAGTTTAAATAAGAGGTGATATGTGATCATTTAATCGTTCATTTTGTGTAACGTAAGGACAACAAAAGGATAACATAGAAGGGGAAGAGGCCAATGATTAGTCGTAGGAGACTAGGGTAGAACAACGAGGAGAAGAAGGGTCATTTTGGAGCCCCTTGTAATTGCATTGAGGATTATCTCATGTTGCAGCTAGGTTGAGGGTGTTAAAGGCTAAACATAGGACTCATATGGTAGAAACAAGGTGAGTTAAACCCTGTTTTGTGTGGGATGTAGGCATTAGAGCTTAACTGTGGTAGGCTGCATGCCATACCACCATAGGAAGGAATCTATGCAAGGCTATTTGGGGTGGTATATGCCCATAACAACAACAAAATAGGTGGGCACGATCCCATGGTTAGGCCACATTGATTGGAGGTTGTTTGGTTGGTATATTGAGGGTTGTTATAACATGCAAGTTCTCTAACTAGGGAAAACATAGATATATTAGAACTAAAGTTGAGTTTGCCTTGTGTTGTGTCAAATTTTTTACCAATATTTGGATCCGTATACATTATATTTTGTTGGGAGCCATTTGTTGGAGTTGCCTTGGCCATGAAGGAACTACAACTAGGAGCAGATCCTGCTATGGAGTGATGTAGGTGTCCTAGTGTGGACAGAGTCATTGCAGCCTGTGGAAGCCAAGGCGGTAGGGCTCACGTGGCATGTTAGAAGCCCTAACTAATGGCCAGCTTCACAGTGAATCTTGGAGCCTAGATTTGTGAAATAGCTCCTTTATTGCAGAGCAAAGGACGGATGTGGAGAAGTTTGTGAGAGGTCGTGTGTAAGAGTCTCCTAGGTGTGGGGATATCCTAACTAGGTGCATATGCTACATTATGGACTTGGTCACTTTTGGACTGTTGGAGGGCAGTGCGAGAGTGGACCAAGTGTGGACGTGGATTTGGCACTTATGGTCTACCGGAGGACAGCATGATAGTGTCCAAGTTGGAGCTCAATGAGCAACACCTTGATGGACAAAGGTAGTTGTGAGAGAGGCAATTGTTGAGCTCAAGGGTCTGATCAACCAGGAGTAGTTGTGGAGCCCGAGAGTTGTGTGTGGAAAATGACTTGTACAACAGATGATGGATAGTACTCCTAGCCTCTGTTCATTGTGGGAGATGGACATCTTGCAGTGATAGGTGGTAGCCCTTCATGCCCTATGTTGGTCATCATCGATGTAGTGCAGGAAGACCATAGTGGGTTGAAGTCCCTGACTAGATGAGGATCAACAGTGGAAAGTTGAGAGTTGTTCACAAGTGTAGCTGTGAACAATTTGATAGGAGTCTCAATGTGTCATGGCCTTGATGGAATAAGGCACAAATAGAGAGTAGATTGACAGCCGAGGTTCAGTGGCTAGATGTACTTGGATCATTGATATAGGTAGGAGCTATAGATTGGGAGCCGAAGGACCGAGCAGTTACAAGGTACGACCAAGGGGAGCTGAGAGAGTCGACTACATCAACCAAATGGTTAGAGTATCTCTTTTAGGGTAGATTGGTTGTTGATGGACTAAAACCAAGCCCCAATTTCTATAGTGTACTAGTGGATGTATGAGGGCCATTATCCTTGGTACAGGAGCCCTAGATTGTTGTATTATATTTGTTTAATATAACGAAGCTAGGTTAAAATTTGTAAATAATTGTCTATATTCTGTGCATGTGTGATTTACTGTTGTTTATATTCTATTGTGCAAAGTAGTATCATTGATATTCTTGGTTTGGTAGCATCAAAGATTTTAAGATTCTATCGTAGACCCAAGATTATGGAAATTTAGCATGGTATCATAGAGTATCTGAGCTACTTTGAGGGATAGTGAATCAAAGTGTGCACAATGAAGCAACTCAAAGGGAGTTGTGGGTGTTTTGATCATGGAGCAGAGGCTTTAGCTAAAGACATGGGGATGTGGTCTTGATAGACTACATGATCTGGGTTGGGAGTTCTAGTGGATCGGTGCTAAACCTGGTGCACTTTTCAATATGTTGTGTGGTGGTTGGCAGATAATGGAATTCATGTCTTGTCATGGATGGTTGGGATAGTTCGAGGGTTTCTTTGGCATGGATGATATCAGGTCGATCAAATGGATTCATGTGATGGACTCAATATTGGCAAGCTAGAATATTCATCTGATCGTGATGTTGCATATCCAAGATTGGAGGGATTTGCACAGTTGGTATTTTATCCAGAAGGATGAGTGCTTACAGGATTGAGCTAGTGGAGATCGTTTAGGCTTAGAGGAAGTGTGGCCTCAAAGGGAGTAGCCCTATGGAGTTTTGGTATCTTTAGGTTCATATTTTATGAGGCAAAGGGACTAACAAGATTGTCAGATTCATTCTACAGGGTATGTTGTAGTGATGGATGCCAGATGGGCTACCGTCGCCAGAGATGATGATGGTGACATCCTATTCTTGGAAGTAGCGAGGGAGTGTTGATTTTTGTGTAGCTTGGGAGGTACTCCAAGCCCTAGGGTATGGGGTTTGGAGGGTAAAGTGCCACAAGTAGGCTTGTGCACTTGGAACCCAAGCATGGGGTTTTGCACCCATCAGGATTTGGACCAAAACCATCAAGAATTTGAGAATGGGAAAATTTTAGGTGATAGGGCTTGGCTTGTTGATTCCAGTGCTTTGAAGATCACCCAAATTGGAGCTCTAAAATTTGAGTTATGATTTTTTGAAGGTCATGAGTGAGTTTACACGATATGTGTCAAGGAAAACTTGAGTTAATAAGCCTCTTGACAAGTTGGACAACCCTAGAATGACGTTGGAAGAAGCCCTCTTGTTTGGTATAAATAAGAGGTGATATGTGATCATTTAATCATCCATTTTGTGAAACATAAGGACAACAAAATGGCAGCATAGATGGGGAAGAAGCCTCTAATTAGCCGCAAGAGACTAGGGAAAAATAACAAGGAGAAGAAGGGCCATTTTACATATAGGATTATCCCATGCTGTAGCTAGACCGAGGGTGTTAAAGGTTGAATGTAGGACTGTCATGGTAGCAACGAGTTTAGTTAAACACTATTTTGTGTGGGTTGTAGGCATTGGAGCTTAACTATGGTAGGCCACAGGCCATACCACCATAGGAAGACATCTACACAAGGTTGTTTAGGGTGGCATATGCCTAGAACATCAACCCAATAGGTGGGCACAATCCCATGGTTAGATCACATTTATTGGAGGTTGTTTGGGTGGTATATTTAGGGTTGTTGTAGCATGAAAGTGCCCTAACTAGGGACAAAAAAAATATATCAAAACTGAAGCTGAGTTTGCCTTGTGTTGGGTCAAATCTTTGACTAGTGTTTGGATCAATCTACATTACAATTTATTGGGAGCCATTTGTTGGAGTTTCCTTGGGCATGACGGAACTCGAACTAGGAGCAGATCCCACTATGGAGTGATGTAGGTGTCATAGTGTGGATATATTGTTACAGCCTCTGGAAGCCAAGGAGGTAGGGATGACATGGCATGGCATGTTAGAAGCCCTAACCAATGGGTAGTTTCATAATGAAGTTTGGATCCTAGATTTTTGCAATAGCTCCTCTATTGCAGAGCAAAGGGCAAAGGTGGAGAAGTCTATGGGAAACCATGTGTAAGGGTCTCCTAGGTGTGGGGATACCCTAACTAGGTGCAAATGCTAGATCGTGGACTTGGTCACTCGTGCACTATTGGAGGGCAGCGTGAGAGTGGAACAAGTGTGGACGTGGATTGGGCACTTATGGTTTGTTTGAGGAGAGTGTGATAGTGTCGAAGTTGGAGCCCGGTGAGCAACACCTTGATGGAAAAAGGTAGTTACGAGAGAGGCAGTTGTTGAGCTCAAGGGTTTGATCAACCAGGAGTAGTTGTGGAGCTCGATACTTGTGTGTGGAGAAGGACTTCTACAATAGATGATGGGTAGTCCTCCTAGCCTGTGTTCATTATGGGAGATGGACATCTTGCAGTGATAGGTGGTAGCCCTCCGTGCCCTATGTCGGTCTTGAAAAACATAGCGCAGGAAGACCATAGTGGGTTGAAGTCCTTGAGTAGCTGAGGAGCAGCAATAGGCAATTGAGATTTGTTCACAAGCGGAGTTGTGAACAACTCAATAGGAGTCTCGATGTGTTCTAGCCCTTATGGACTATGGCATAACTAGAGAGCAGATTGATTATCAAGGTTCAATGGCTAGATGGACTTGGACCATTGATAGAGGAAAGAGCTGTGGATCAGGAGCCAAAGGACTGAGAAAGTACAGGGTATGACCTAGGGGAGCTAAGAGAGTCAACTGCATCAACCAGATGGTCAAATTATGTTGTTGAGTGTAGATTGGTTGTCGATGGACTGACACTGAGCCCTAGTTTGTAACATGTACTAGTGGATGTATGAGGGCCATTGTCCCTGGTAAAGGAGCCCTAGATTGTTGTATTATATTTTTTTTAATATAGCAAAGTTGGGTTACAAATTGTAAAAATTTGTCTATATTCTATGCATGTGTGATTTACTATTATTTATATTTTGTTATGCAAAGTAGTATCGTTGATATTCTTATTTTGGTAGCATTATAGATTTTAAGATTCTATCCTAGACCCAAGATCATGGAAATTCAACATCCATAACCTAACTGCTAAAGGAAACAAGGTTTTTGAGATGCAAGGTGAAGGGAAAAAGGAGAATGGGTTACGTAATACACTTAAGAAAGTGAAGGATCAAGGAAAACCCCATCAAATACTAAAGTGAACTTGGAAGACAACTCTAATTGGAATAAAAATAAATGTAAATAAAGAAAGTCACAAAACAAGATATAAGAAACCATCATCAACTGTGAGTTCAAGAAGAAAAAAATTCAGCAAAGGAACCGCAAGGTAAGAGGTACAACAAAATAAATTTTTAGTTAGGAAAAAGAGGCAGGAAAAGGAAAATAATGTTGAGAAGAGATGAAAAAATAGTTGAAATTGTGAACAAACAAAATGTAAAGTCAATTTTAAAACTTCCATACAAGTAGTAAGGGCTTTCATTGCAAAAGTTGCATCTTTAGTAAAATTATTTTGTTTCTATTAAAGAGGCAGAGATCCTAGATTTAAGTGATTTCTGACAAAATTGGTGAGAACTAAAGTTCAATATAATAGACCTATTTAGTCTGAATGAGGGAAAGAAATCTAAGAGAACAAATCATGTTTGATGAATCAATGAATCATTAATTAATAGAAAACAAGTCTATTATACCTTTGAAGTGACATTTTTCAAGTCAACTACTGTCTTTGTTACTTTTGACTATTGTTTCTTTCATCTGGTTATCTTGCAATAAATTAAGTTTAGCATACTAAGAACAACTAGTCATATGAGTCATTTGCAATCAAAACTTCTAATGGGTACAAGTTTCTTATTTTCAATATACGTTTGTCTTTGGTTTGTACCTATTGCAATCTCACATTTCTCTGGTAGGAGGAGCTTTCCCATGTTTTGGTTCTTATAGTTACAAAACTTGGCTCCGTGAAAACTTGGGTGAGACTGGAGAGTAAGTGATCGACTCAAAAACAGGAAAAACCCATGCAACCAAGGCTAATTTTTTCTTACAAGAATGGAAATTTTGTACTAGCTAGGAAGCAAGTTTGACTTTCCAACAAGTTAGTTTGGCTTGTTTTCTCTATTGGCCTGAGTTTGAATAAGAAACTATAACCAATTTTGTAACAATTATCTTGATAATGTTATCAAGTTATAAATACATATTTTTAGTGTAGTGGAAGACTAAACGATGAAGATGGAGATGAAAGTAAATATGATAGTAGGGATAGTTGTTATACCACACTAGAGATTTTTGGCATGTCCCCAAGAATGGATGACAATGAGGAGGACTTCCTGGATCCAACTGTGCCAAAAATTGCCACCAAAGATCCACTTAGAACCTCAAGGTTGATATGTTGAAGAGTGGATTTTGATTCCTCTTCATCCCAAAAGAAAGTACTATTTTCAACTACCACAACAATCTCTTTTCTTTGTGGTAACCTTTCGATTGCCTCAAGATCAAGATCCTTGCCTGTCATATTCCTGCCAAGTCTATCCAAGGACACCATTTCTTGTGAGATAGATATTAAAGCTTGAGGAAAGTTCCTAATGGGTTCTTGAAGAATTTTGAAAATTGATTTTGCAGTGAACAACTTCCCTGCTATAAGTTTTTCTCCTACAAAAATGTATGTAGAGAATGTCACTACTGAAACAAGTGAAGGCATGCTCCATGTAGTGAATATCACTACTGAAACAAGTGAAGACATGATCCATATATTAATTATATTTAATAAAATTGAATACATAGTTTTGCCGAGCCATTCATATTTGGAATTCCTAAAAGACTCTACATGTGTTCGGAAATGGTCTTCCCATGCTTGAAGTTTGATAACCCTCATATAATTCAAAAACTCATTAGTTGTATGAAGATCACACGTTTTCACTAACGAGAACTCATATCTCCTATTTCTCTTGGATCCCAAAGCTACAATGCCCATTATTAGTTCCATGTAAACAAAACCAGACAACATAGAAATGCCCAAAACCTCAAAAAAGATTGATAAAGCAACCCAATTTGTAGAGGCATCATCTTGATGTAATGAAGCTGCAACATCGCATCTGAAAGCTATTGAGCATCCACGACCATGTAATTTACAATCTGGCCAACACCATGAGCCTGCCTAGTGGAGCTTGACAACCTTAAACCCTTTCTGTATAAAGTTGTGATCATAGTAGAACTTATTAGCATGCCCAACTTCTGACATTGAAAGTTATATTGATGGGCACAAGAACCTCAATGGATTTTGTTGAAATAGTATCAATACAAGGACAAAGCCTTCATAAGGAAAGCTTTGATCTCCAGCTGTAAAATCAACAAATTTTTGTATCAAAACTGAGCCAATATACATCACACATGGTTTTGCAATGGTCGAGGATGCAGTAAGTGCAAGATTTGGCCAAAATAATCGACGTAATATAAGGTGTACATAGTGTTGGTGTTCCACTATGTCATTAGAAGAGTTTGATTTAAAAAGTTCAAACATCTTTTTAGCGCTATCACCAAGCGCCAGTGCAGGAACATTTGTCAATTGTAAAGCATTTCTCTAACCTTTGTTCAATACAGGATTCAACCATAACCATCTAGCCCTTGACAAAATACCTATTGTAGCATAAGGGGTTATTAATTCTTCTCAATGCTTGAATTCAAAGTGCTACCATAGAGAAGAAGTTCGTGTATTTTTATTTTTTTATTTGTTATTTATTTATTTATTTATTTATTATTTATTATTTATTATTTTATTATTTTATTATTTTTATTTTTATTTTATTTAATTTATTTAATTTAATTTATTTTATTTAATTTTATTTTTTATTTATTTATTTTTTTCAACAATGGTGATTCTTGTAGTCCCTTTGAGGGCTAATGCCACCAAAAATCCACGGTAGGGAAAATTATCAATGCAAAAAGGTCATCAAGAGGGAGAATACTATATGGATTAGGAGTTGTGGACGTGAACCTAATGATTGTAGAGATCAAGAATATTGTATTCAAAATGAAATTCATAAGCCACCAGAGCTATAGAGTCTTTGGACATGTTGTAGCTTTGAATTTCTTCTCATGTCCAATTTATGACCCCAAATATAATCCATCAAAGTGCTTGGATTCCAAATAAAGCAATAAGAAACCAATGTTGATGAGGATGTCAAATCATCCCAACTGCAATGAATTGAAAGAGAGGAGGGTCGTATTGCTACTTACAGGTAGAGGATTTTCTACTTATTTTTAGCACAAGCCTTAATGCAGTACAACATGGGATGTTTCAGGTTCTAATTGACTCAACAAATTGTATTTATTTGTAGTAATTTACTTCCAAAAAATTCATAATGATGAGGAAAAATTCAATTATTTCTTCAAGGTAAATGTTGTAACTATTGATTCGAGGAAACCTCCACTCGAAATCTCATAACCCATCTGAATCTCTCTTTCATTAAAATCCGTAACTGGAAATAGTTTTTCTATATACTGACATGGATCCACTTCATTATAATACATGTACTACATCCAACATAAATGAAATAGATAAACAGAGAAACTTACAGTGTGATGCCCAAGGCTCCAAACCTATTCATCACGAAACATTTTCCCTAATGGATGCCTGAAACAATCCTTCATGATGATAGTGAATGCAAACTTTTTGGAGATATCGGAAATCTCTCTATCTTGGCAAGACTAGTGAAAGGCTTGTAGAATCACCAAGCCAAGGGCTGAACAAATCCTCATGTCCATGTTGAAAGGAATCACCTTCATCTACTTAAAACTCCTCTTTTGACTCTTTCGGCTCGAAGTCATCTTCGTCCTCATCAGCTGAGTGATTGAAAGAGTAATTCAGGGATCAAAGTTATCGACATCCTCCGCTTCTTCATATTCTGAATCCACTTCCTTAAGATAGTTTGTCATCGATCTTCAGGGTTTCATTTGCTAAAGTCTCACTCCTGTGATCGCCTTGTTGCTTCAACTTTGAAGGATCATTTCAATATTCATCTGTCTAAGTCTTGGCCTTAGAAATTCTCTATTTCTTTTCAAAAATTCTAGCACACTTCATTTGCAGAGTAAACGGTGTTACAAGACATAAAACAGTGCATAATAAGGCTTCCAATCCTTTCCACTCCTACTATATGTTCTCTCCATATAGACTGAACAATGTGCCTTTGGTCTGTATCTATCACTTAGCATAAGCAGTAGCCATCCTTTCCAAGTGTCTCATCTCTGCACATTCTGAAGGCTCCAGGTGGCCATTAATATCACCATAACCATGTAATATCTAAGCATTCATCAAACCATCCCAGCTACAATAAATTGAAAAAGAGGAGGGTTGTATTGCTATTTACAAGCAGAGGATATAGTTGGGAGGTTATTTCTTGTTTTCTCATTATACGCTCTTGACCTAGATAGCATTCTACATCTCTAGAGTTGTATAACTATTGTGGAGGACACAACTTATGCATCTTCGATGACCGGGAGAGGACCTTCTGAGAAACTTCAGCTGAGCACATAGTCTCTTCAATGTACAAAATGGATGGCAGATGTTTTTGAATTGACCTATTCATCAATCGTTGTTGGGATGCCATCCTTATGCCCCTCATATTGTGGGATAACACAATCATCTTTTACCCCTGAGGGGATACTTTGCTAAGGGCCTCAAGTATCATTTGATGCCTACCTTCCAATATTTCTCTTTCTGTGACATTTGGCACTACAAACTAGTAAGGGACGGAAATGCTAAGTCTACCTGGAAGCCTCGTATGAAATATAATTTATTTACAGTAAAATCCCTAGCTACTCAGTGTTATTGGCTTTGAGTCATCTCCCAAACTGCTAAGGAAGAAAAGTAGCAGGGAAGGGGAAGAAGGGAAATTAAATGATTAGATTTTAACAATTTGTAAATTTGTCTGATTGCAGCGGGAAATTAAACTTTAATAGGTCAATTTTAGATTTTAGAGTGGCCAAAAATTAGATTTTAATAATTTGTCCATTGTTTATGTTTCTATTATCGAGTAGGATGTTTCTTCACATAGAGGGTTTTACAAAATGATAATTTTGGATTGAGGTATCAATAAAAATTATAAAAAAAAATATTTTGAAAAATTCTTTTAGGATCTGTTACATGAAAGTATAAAATATTTATCTAGTATGTTTATATAAAGAGGGAAAGAGAATATTAGGTTTACACATAAGGTGAATATTAACGTCGTAGCCTAACGATTATGTTTTTTTCTCAGAAAGTTATGGAAATTCTAGTCATATTTTGAAAAAATCCACCAGGGATTTTTGTAAATCCAAGTAAAAGTTTTCAAAATTCATAATTTTAGGTGCCTTATAGGTTTTTGATGGTGCTAAATCTATTTCCACCATCAAAAACATGATTCAAATACTCCATATACAAGATTTAAAAAAAAAATTACTCAGATTTCGACCACTTTTAGTCGTTCGACCAATCCTCTTCCTCTGTAGATGACTCCAATACTAACTAACCCTTAAGGAGGTTGAAAATATATCTAATTTTGTGCGTAATGTTATTAATAAATTCAAATATTCCTAGGTAGCCCATTATTTTATGTGGTTCAAAATTCTTGGAGAATGTTAACCATTACATCTGAGTATTTGTACCATGTAGATCTGCCCAAAGGATTCACTTCCTGTTGGATTAACCATGAAGCTTGACCCTAATAGTGTTGAATGAATTGAACTTGTGAACTCTCAATAGAAGAGGTCTTCTACCAAACTAGACTTAACCAGCTGAGCTAACCCTGGGACTAAGTTCAGGGTATGTTTATTTTCTATATTTTGTCTTTTTATTTTGGGTTTTCCTTGGGGTGGGCTTGGGTGGTGTGGTCAAAATGAGTTGACAGAATCATAAACAACCATGGAACAAGGGCTAACCAAATTCAATTCCATTGCCTATGTTTTTTTAATATATTGAACATTCAACTGGATATATAGTTTAGGAATGATATTTGGTAACTGGGGTAATTGGAAAAATAGTGTAGAGCAGAGATTGAAAGCAAAAAATAATACATACCTAAAACATTTTGATGTCTTTATGATTTCCCTTCGTTAAAAGTGTTTCTACATTTACAGATCCCTAGGCTGACCATGGCAGGACCTCCCAATATATACAAAAATTGAAACATTAGCTCATTAGTGCGCTGATGCCATATCAAATACACAAATCGATAAATGTTATTATCGATTTCCAAAAACAACCACCTTGAGTTCTTCCTCCCTGTGATTCCTCATCTTCGCCCTCTTCTTGCCAATCCACCCACCCACGAAAACAAAAAGTATTGTATTTTTTACCATCTATCATCACAATTCAAATGGCTTATTGAAAACAAAAAAATCAAACCTACACTATCTTACGACTTCACCTTGAATTCTTCCTCCATGTGATTCCTGGTTGTCTTTTCCCTCTTCTTGCCAATCCATGCACCCATAAAAACAAAAAATCTCTTACTTACGACTTCTTCCTTTCTTTTTCATTAATTAATTAATGGCATATCTGTTAATTTCAAACACAAACTTTATTTTGCACCTCCCTCCTCTTACTCGCTTTGGAACATGAATCTCTTTTCATAGGTTTTGTAAATAGAGTGGTGGGAATTTAGAATGTGATCCACCATTAAATGGTTTTTTTATCTAATTATGCTATATTGGATAATTGGTATGGTGGGTTTTCATTTTCTAATTAAAAAGACATTATTTAAACATAAAATGGAAATTTTGTCATGTAATATTAAGTTTTTTATTTTTATTTTAAATATTAAGTTTAAGTTGGGAGATTAAAAGGGGGAAATGTTATTTTCCTCACTCATATTCAATTCTTGCTTACAATATATTAGTTCTTCATGAATTTACTATTGATTATATTTTTTTTTGAATCAACTATTGATAGAGGTTCACAAGGTATTATTGATCTCGTTGTCACTTTTGAATTCGAGGGTGATACAAAATGTTACATGTAGATATTGAAGATTGATAATGAAGGGTGATACAAATAGTTACAAGCTTGATAATGAAAATGATGAGAGGAACTCGTATCCTTCTCAACTCAATCGCACCTACCTCAAACCCTTGTAGGGTTCCACCCATAGATTGCACAAGGCCTTTGGATTGCAAAGAAAAGCAAGGAAGTAAATGATTTAAAGGGAGAAGCAGAGACACAACACCTCTAAATATCATAGATTCTTGGTAGGCATTTTCTATAACCAAACTCAAAGGATTTCTCTCATGTTTTATGTGCTTTTCACAATAAGTCAATGTCGTAGACCTACTTGTTACACAACATTTTGTCATTGTCCCTATACTCCTCATTCCTTGATCCTAGAGGACCTCTACAATGAACCCTACATGCTTTCTCTTCATGAAGAAACTCCAATTGTGTCCCTCTTCATGAGCAAAATAATTCCCTTTTGCACCATTTCCCAAAAATCTTCTGTTTTCCCAGTTTACAAGACCGGTGCTAATGACGCTTGTCCTCCTCCCACTGACATGCAGGGATTAACATTGTCCCTAGCACTGACCAGAGTGACTGAGCTTTGTTTTAGTCACACTGATCATATTTCAGAAAGTTTTTTAAATAAGGAGCCGAAGCTTCCAGCTCTAGAAGCTTCATAATGGAAGTCTAGTAAATGGTTATGCTGGATGGAGTTGAGGATGTAAGTTTGAGTTAATTTTCCCTATAAGGATGCAACTACCTCAAGAGATAATACCTTCTCCCATGAGAAGAGGAGCCATCTCCCATCCATTCATGCTATATAAACCTCCCTTTTTCCCAAGCACACACTAGTGTTAATGTTGGTGTGCTAGTGCTAATTAATTTTGGAGTAAACAACAAGCTATTCATAGTTGTAGGTCTCTATTTGTGTGAGAGAGAAGTGTGAATTTGGTTTAGTGTGAAGACTAAAGGGAAGAACCTTAAAACTATCATTATTGAAGCCATCATGGAATGCTAACGGAAGTGTGTGGGAACCTAGTTTTGTCGAAGGAGAACAACAACGTCAAGACAATGGCTATAATCTCTTCTTGATTCAATGTATATGAAACTATCGATTGATTTCCTAAATAATGTGTCATATTACATGTTTATGGCTTAATGCTTCTTGACTTGCTAAGTAGGTTGAATTTCAATTTGTCTATTATCACGGTTTTTATTTGTTGTTGTTTACTTGTTTCAGGTGTTCGAAGAAGGAAACAGGAGATAGTTGGAGCGAGCAAGCAAGGTCATCACCAAACAAGATAAGCTTTCTAAGAGGTAGGTTGTGTTAATTGGTTCTAACCTAAGGAAATATTCCATAGAATGTGTTAGTTGTGGCTAGACCCATTATGAGGCTAGAGGAACTGTTTGTGTCCGCACTCATAATTTCACTTCACCACAAATTGGCGACTCCACTAAGGAACCAATCCTTCTCTTTGTTTTCTTGGAATTTCATGGTTTTGTGTGAACTTTTCTAGTTTTTCCATTTCCCTTTGGTTCTGTTTGTTTTCTTTGCTTAATGGTCTGGGTTTGAAATTCATAGTAGCAAGTCTAGTCCCAACTTTTGGAAATTTTTATTTTTTTTCTTAACATCCTCACTCAGCGCGCTTAATTCATTGACAGTCGTGCCGATCAGTGTGATATGATAAGAAACAGTCATACCGAACCCCTTTTAGCACTTGTTGTTAGTTAGGCAATCGCACTGATGCATCTAAGTGAATATTAGGGTTTACCCGAAATCTTGACTAGTGTGTTTTGCTCTCATGATTTCAACCCTGTAAGTGTTTTAGACTATCCTCTCCATAACTAGAAAGATGATTTTCATTTGGTTTGTTTATTTGTTGATTTGTGTTCTTTTCACTTGTTTTCTTGGTTCATGGGATGGTTAGTGGCACTAGGGCATCTATATTGTCATCTGTTCAGTTGATTGTGAACTCAGTGAGTCAAGTTGTTGGTGTATTTACTCCTTACATTTCATTTACGGTCCTTCTACGACTTTGACCTCCATTACACAAGTTTGAAAAGTTTTCGTTTGCTCGTTTAAACGTTTCTTTTTTGGCATGGATCACATTGCTTGTCCTGTTTTTGGTAAAGTCATCATGTCATTAGTTTGAAAGAGATTATCTTTTCATGTTTTTCATTTGCCTGGGATTTAATTGTTGCGAAAACTTTTTCATTGAAGTGTTTTGTGAGAAATTCATTTTGTCATTTCATGAAAAGTATAAAATTATAGTTTGTTGCATCAATATGTTATGATAGTTAGCATCATTGAAGAGTAGGATTACATTGGAATTTGAAAATAAAAAGAATTCTTTTTGATTTTGAAAGGATTGTTAGAGTGTACTTGTCAAGAAATTAGGAATTGGAATGTATTTTTCATTAGTTTATTTTCTCAAAAAGTGAAGTAGTGAAAAATCATTTTTCTTTCGGTTTCTTGGTTGTTTTCATTTGATTATGTGCTTTCTACCCTCTCCAGCATAGACACTTCATTGAATTGAAAGGGTCTTGTCCCATTTAGCTGCATTTAGGGTTTTTCTAGTCCCATTGCTAAGTTCTGAAAACTGAGACTTAACTCAAGATAAACTTTAAAATGAACTCAATTAACCTAAGGCACATTTTAAACCTAACGATCACATCTAGAAGGTCTAGGCTAGAGATGTGTTCCGACGTCTTTAAACCTAGAATTTGTCATTCACTTTGGCACTAGACAATGTTAGTACATATTTGTGCTCCCCATGCCATCGAGTATATAACGGGATACCCCTCTAGGTTGAAATCCTTTATCCATAGGAAGTCGAATCAGCTGCCTTGGAAATGTGATACACCAAACACAACATTCAGGGAGATTTCCTCCCCGTACTTCTCGATTTGCCGGGAGGTATTCTGTAGTTCAAGATTGCTTGGTAATCCTCTTTACCTAGATCATCCTGAGCAGTCATTTGATCTTTTTGACTCATTAAATTTAAAATATCATTCAAGTGCTTGTCCTTTCGAGCTCGCTTCCAATTGAAAGTGATAGAGTCATCTTTGTTTCTTTCTTGACTCTTAAAACATGAAAGAGCACCAATCTATTTATGCATCTAAAAAAATTATTGCCCACGATTTTATACCATCCTATTAGTCTTTTCTATGCCAAATCATGATTTTTCCCTAAAGAACATTTTAAAGCTTGGAAGTTTATCGCTCTCTTTTCCTATTAGCTAAGACAAGGTGATCATGGCTAAACCATCTAGTTCACCTAGTTCCTCTTACTCTCCTTTTAATTATCTGAGGAGCCTTTTCCTACATTACCAAAGTCACTCGAGGGCCAAGGTGTTGAACTCAAAATCGTTCTGAGCATTCAACCTTTGTCATCTCATCTTCTGCCTACTTCAGATACTGGGTCATCTGCCATTTTTGGCCCAAAATCTTTGGACAATCCCGTCCAAACTCCTGAGAGTTTGTAGACCACTGATGGTCAGCTTGGACTGGTTATATATCCTCTGAACCCTTTGTTCAACCATGTTGCTATATCACCATAGCATCCATACAGTCCATATGATCAACTGAGTGTTCCTTTGGAATTATCCCCTCATACCTCTTCGGTCGTTCATTGTCATTTGTTCCCAGCCATGGATCCCGAAGGTGATGCTCCTATCACCTCTCCGGATGAGTCAGAAGTTTCTAGTCCACACACTGTCGAGGAGGAAGAAAATCCATTTCCTCTAGAAGGTTTCTCCTACACATAGTGTGTATCAGGAATTGCCATTTAATTATGTGTCTTTGGCATAATTGGTTTTAGGTACACCTAGTGCCTCACCACTCTACCATAACCATATTTGGGTGTCTGACGCCATGCCTACTACAGGTCCGTTCATTGCACACTTGACCTCCCAATAGACCATTACCTCAGTCTCAGTGCAACCCACCATTCCAAACCTTCTTGTATCATCTGTCCCAGTTAGCCATCCTGTTCAATCGACGGTCTCGAAGAATGTTACTGTTAGTTCTTCAATCCCTCCAGTAAGTGGCCAAGATGTGCCACCACATGGGGGGAAGAATCTATGTGTTTCTATGGTTTCAAACACCATTAATGTGAGTAGATCATAGACTCACATGGTTGGTATGAACCAACCTTCTTCTGGCATTATTCAAAACCTTGTTGGTCCTACTGGATCAAGAGATGCCTAGTACCAACAAGTTCAAGATACCATTGGTCCGTCTATGTTATCAAACTAGCTCACAAAAATATAGAAAAGAGAGATCAACGACTTAGAATTCAGCCTCTTCGAGGGGGAAACCTCCTTTGCATTACACAAATGAACAATTGTTGGATGATACAAATGAAAAGACCTCCTTTCTTTATATAGGGTGGTCCCATTCATAAACCTGATGACTCACTCTACTTCTTTCTAGTGAACAACTTTGGGACTTTCCATGAATTGTGAGACTATTCCAACCCCATAAGTATAAATTTACTATTTAAATCTATACCCACTAGATTATAATTTGCACAAGGAGAGCTCCATTATTGTATCGAAAGAAATTGCAATCGACTTGTACCATGCTATTTAATCTTTTTTGTATTTATTCGCATCCTTGGTCTATGACATAAAGATGTGATAGGCTACCTTGCATTTTCTATACTGACAATCCTAAAAAATAATAAAGTACGGCCAAATCTATCATTCAAATGATCTATGTAGCTCACCTTTTGGTCTTTCAAATCAAATTTGTTACCTATATTGATGATATCTTCTACAAATGATACCACAGTGAAAATATATGTTAGAGTTTTATTTGTATTGCTTTGAAGGTGTTTCTCCTTCAGTAGAGCAGCAATACATTGTAGTTTCCATTTAGGGGAGAAGTGTACCAAGTAGCAACCTTGGCCTGTGTGCAGATGGGTTGAATGCACATTAGACTCTATCTGTTGTTTTGAAGGTGTTTCTCCTTCAATAGTACTTCATTTCAGCAAATCCTTTCGGTCTATACCTTCGGTAGATGCATGCAGCCTTGGGATACATGTTGTAGATTATAGTTTTCCTATGAGGGTGTAGCAGTGATGAAAGTAGTGCATTGATTTTAGGCATCTTGTGGTTGTTGTATGCAAGCATGCTTGTTTAGTGTTTCCCAAACTTAGATAGAGCCATATTTAATATGCTTTAATAGTTTGACTTAGATGCTCACTTTTCTTAATTTAGGTGTTTTTCTTAGTTATGTTTTATGCACAAATTTATCTTTAAGAAAAGTGCACAGTAGATAAGCGTTCTATATTTTTAGCAGGGAACACACTTCTAGGTAGGAGGTACTCTATTCTAGGAATATTCTGCTATGCAGGTTAGGTTCTTTATCCAAGAATCCCAAGAGTGGCACTATTGTAGCAATAAGAAATTCATTTATTTTGAGTTCTTCATTAGTGCATTGATAGTATATTGTTTATTCCATGCAATACCGCAATAGTGTATGATCAAATTATAGTTAATCTTGTCATAATATTTTGACTTACCCTCTTTTAGAGGGAAACTAAAGCGTGTGTCAAGCTTGAACGTCCCAATTGTATCATGTAGAGTTTACCTAGCATGAGTTTTGTGGATCTAAGAAACTAGATGCCTCTTGGAATTCAAGAGGCAACAATACTACAAAGTGGGAAAGAGGTTTCATAGTTAACCTGCCTTTCACATTATGGTTGGATTCAGTTTGTTGGAAAGATGATGGATACTCGAACTTCCGTTTTATGACTGAGTGCAATATTTAATCCTTTGAAATAATCCTTGCTCAATTGTCATTAAGCAATGGGTTTTCTCAAACGTCCTTCACATCTATAACCTTTACTAGAGTTGTTATTGAGTCTCTGGATTTGGTTATCTTTTCAAGGCACACGTGTACAAGAAGATGAGAAATAATATGGCTAACTAATTTCAAGTTATCTTCCTGCAAATATGGTGTTCCCTTCCATAAACCTGAGAACTCGCTCTGCTTCTTTCTAGTGAAAAAATTTGGGCCTTTTCATGAATTGTGAGACAATTCCAACCCCATAACTATCAGTTTCTTATTTAAATTTATCCCCACTAGATTAGAACCCACACAAGGAGAATTCTATTCTCGTTTCAAAAAAACCAGCAATCGACTTATACCATGCTATTTTATATTTTATGTATTTATTCGCATCCTTGGCCTGTGACATAAAGATGCAACAATATGTGCCAAGTGCTAAGGCGTGCCAAGATGTACAAGGGTTCCAATTCTGTGCCTCCTCTTCTATGATATGTTATCCACTTATGGAATTTCCTTTGCAATATTTGGTGCATTTTCTAGTTATAGGTCATTTATAGGTTATAAATGTTTTTAGAGTTTCACTTCTAATTGAGTATTCAACTGAACATATTGATTCTCTTATACATAACTATTTTTCCCTCTACCCACTTTTCATAACTTCAATAACCATTAGGTAGGGACCTATAGCTTTGATGCTGCTTTGCTTGTTTAGTAAAATATTTCCGAGACTATAATTTATTGAAAGTTGTAGAATTTAAAATTTATGAAGTTTCAAGGTCTACTTTTTAAAAGTATAATTATTTAAAGGGTGCTAGCTCAATGGAAGAGCACGAGGTTGGTGGTTCGATTCCATCGTGCCCTGACATCCATATGGAATGGTGACAATCAATTTTTGGTGACAGATGCTCTTTTGACAATCACCAATGAGCTTTGGTGACATTTTTCGACCCTCACAAAAAATATGAAATGGTGACAGTCGTTGTTTGTCATTATAGTAATTATTCGTGACGGACCTTGAATGTTACCACAACACCTATACTTCTGGTAATATGGCTTTTGGTGACATTCAACGAATGTCACCAGATAAATGCACCAATAGTGACAACCATTAAAGATGCATCACAATAAATCATTATTGATCATATGTAATGGTGACAGTCACTATCCATCATTATAAATCATTATTGGTGATGGACCTTGAATGTCACTGTAACACCTATATTTTTGGAAATGCCACCTTTGGTGACGTTTAGTTTTTGGTGATGGAGGCTATGGTCCATCACCATTGCTCATATGAAATGGTGATGGTCGCTATCCATCATTATAAATCATTATTGGTGATGGACTTTATATGTCACTACAAAACCTATACTTTTGGCGACGCCACCTTTGGTGACGTTTAGTTTTCAGTGACGAAGGCTCTTTTGACCATCACCAATGATCTTATGGTAACATTTTTCGCCCCTCACCAATGTCATTTTTTCTTGTAGTGTAGGGATCTAAGTTTCCAAATTTCCACATGGTATCAGAGGACAATTCGTAAGATGAAGAGCTCAGAGCAGAAGAGGAGAAGGAGGTTCGAATTTATGCATAAGCAACAATTCAAAACCCCAAGGGAAACATATTTCCTTGGCTAGGATGGTCTGTTTTTCATGGAAATTTTACTTCTCTGAATCAGTCGATAGAGAATAAAATTTTCCAAATCAAAGAGTACTAGATTCAAAGGGAGTAGCAACAGTTTCCTTGTAGAGAAAATCTTCAGCTGGGACACAGATTTTGAAGTAGTTTTCTAATGAAAATAGAACCAGGAGGAAGGAAGAGAACACACTGATGGAAACTTCCGAAGGGGACTTCTATACAAGAAGTTTGAATTTTCCTAGAAGAACAATAGTAGCTATGTGCAGGATTTCCCACTCCAAAAGTTAGTGTGAACAATTGGACAACAGTTGTGAAGAGGATAAGAGGACGAGTTCAACATTTTCAGAGAGATGGCCTCAGTTGGGTTGAGATATCAAGATCGGCTAGATGAAGCCTCCAACTATGTGATTTGGAAGGCTAGAATTTCCTACCTTCTAGATGAACATGATCTCAATACTTACATGGATAGTGTGGTAATTGTACCCACAGATGCAGATCCACTTAAGAAGTACAAGAAGGAGATGGAGAAAGCTAAGAGCTTGATTCTAGATGGATTAGATATCATGTGGTATCTCACATAGCTAGAAAATATATTCCGTAATAGATGTGGGAGGAACTTGCTATGATGTATGAAGGATCTTCCGAATAACGGAAGATGTATCTTGAGGAGAAGCTAAGATGCACAAGCATGTAGAAAGGGGAGTGTATAGACCCCTTCCTTACTAGGCTTTAGGATGTCCGGGACTAGTTATCTTTAGTAGGATCAGCACCCCAACCTACAAAGTTTGTATGATTAGCTCTAGATAACATTTCTGAAGAATGACAAGTTTTTGTCTAGAGTATCATAGGCAGAGAAAAACTACTAGAATGAGATTGTATGTGGGTTGATTTGCAGCAGGAGGAGATGAGGAAATAGCTGGTGAAGAGCACCATTAGTGGTGCTAGTAGGAGTAGTGGGATGAAGCAAGTAAAGGAAGATGAAGATGTGGCCCTCGCATCTAAGGGGCAATAGGAGCAATGCAGGAGGAAGAAGGACATTTCCAAGATCAAGTGCTGTAGGTGTGTGGTGGGCTCTAGTATTGTAGCAATAATGCTACAACTCCTGGAGCTTCCTTCTCTAATTTTATCAACCCGGTAGTTCGTAACAAACTTGGAAGCGACGGTGCTGTATGCACAAGTACTAGCTCTTGTCGCAGCTGTCACTTGGTCAGCTGGCACAAGTCCGCTAGGGCTCAAGCCAACTTCTATATTTTCTCAGAAGAAGCTTTTTAATTGATGAACGAAAGCTATCTCAAAGGAAATTAACCTACTTTGCAAGAATGAACTGAAAACCAACCAAACATGGAAACCCTAGTAAACCCTAATCTGACTAGCTTAATCCTTACGATGCAATAGTGGGAATTCAACTTCTAAAAATGATGCCATTACTTCTAGTGAGATGAGATGCATGAGTTTAAACTACTTTCATCTGAAGAGAACATGTTTTTGTATTTTTTCTCAAGTGGTTGGAGTTATTATGACTGTGCTTCTTACTGGGTCTTGACTGTGCAGGGGTAGTTCAAGGGGAGGAAGGCTTGGGAAAGGTCAGGAGGACTCTGAGAGGTTCCAGGGGATCCCTAACATCATTCCATAGAAGTTCACAACGTTCAAGTGCCTGGCAACCGTGTTTGCAAGCTTCTACAGGATTTCTGCAGGGGATCCTACAGGAAGCTCGAGATTTCTACAGGAAGTCTGCTAACTTCTACAGGATGTTCTGCAGTCGGGGTTTTGGGTGATGGAGGAGTGAATGAGCTGTATGGGTGGATAGGGAGGATGAGAGGGGAGCTTGTGATGGCTTATGGACAGAGAGATGAGATGGAGAGAGGGTGTGTAAAGCTGGTTGGTCGAAAGAAGGGTAGAGGCAATGGAAGGCCGAAAAGATAAAACAACGTGGATAATAGAAGAGTTGGTGGGAAAAGGATCTAGCTGGGAGGTAAGGAGATGGCTTAGGCATGGCTGAGAAGGGTAAGGAAGTGATAAAGTGGTGCTGCGCAGTGTAAATGAAACAAATCACCTCTGTCTTGCACAAAACCGAGAATTCATCAACCTATTCTAACTGTTTTATTAAAAAAACCAAAGAACAGCGATGGAAGTTAAGAGAGAAATCGTGCATGGTGCTGAAACAAGGAGTTATTGCTCAAGATCTAAATGCATGGACACTTCTACCAATGGAAATATGACTTTAAAGCTTGCATGAACATGTAAAACTACGTTTTTTGGTGGTTGGCACGGTCTACACTCCCAATCTCTAAACAGAGGTGGAAGTGAGTGTACGATCAACCTTCTCTTGGAAATCTGATGAATTCTAATCCTCCTACTCTAATCTAAGCTGCTGAAAGCACTTTATCCATAAAACTAACCTACTCAATCACATCAAGAAATTTGAATCAGCAGACTGTGTTTTCCAAATGCATGTCAAGGCAAAGAAATGAAATGCTGAAAGGAAAGACAAGTAACAATACAAAGAAAGGAGGCCTATCGCTCTCAGGTTGGGCCCAAACCTGAGAGCTATAGCTCCTCTAAGAACTCAGGATTGAACTCAAATTTGCCTGCCTTTTATTAAAAGATCATAATCATAAGTCTAACAACATGCCAAAAATGGCTTACAAAGAGCAAAACAGAGCTATAGCTCGTGATTCAAAATCTGCAACAAAGGTTCAAAAGTCCCCATCGAAGGCTACAACCTCAATATTTATACATTATGAGGGCCAAGCTGGCCTCCTAAATTAGTGGGGCTTGGCTGTCCAACTAAAAGTAAACTGCTGTTCTTGTAGAATCCGTTGGCTGCCTTCTAGCTCGGTGGTGATAGCTGTTGGAGCTCGGAGTTGGGGTGGAGATCACGAGGAATGTCATTCAAGGCTGTGGACAACCTTCCTATAAACCCGCAATGCCACCTTGGTTGTCTCCTTGCCTCCATCTGCGTGGCTTTTGCTCCATTTAATGTCAAAAAACCTGAAATAAACATGTATTAGCCACATAGGCATAATGATTGCCCTCCTTCCTACAAATAACATGAATATACTAAGAAATGATGCATAAGTGATAAAAAATGAAGGGTTGAGCAAGGTAAGTAGGCCAAATGAGCCCAAAATGTTACCAAAATTTGGGGCTCACCAGTGTGGTGATCTTGGCCACTGCCACACTAAATTTCCTTTCAAAAAGAAAGACAAAAATGAGAAGTAGGATTAATAGGCTACATCTATTGAGATCGATAAGTTATCCTCCATATGGGAGGAATATTTTTCTATAATCACTGAGTTACCTCCAGGGGTGAGGTGGGGTGAATTGGAGTTGTATCCCTAGAGAGCTACATGATGGGAAGGATTCTTGAGGATGTCCACCTCATAATCAATACCTTACTATGAGAGCCCATAGCATGAAGTAATAAGATGGATCAATGGCAGTTGGTGTAGTCAGGTGCGAAAGTGACAAAAGCAGTAGCAAGGAGCAGGTTAGAGACTGAGCAATGCAGAGCAAAATTGGAAGTAGTGTAGTTAGAACAATGTAGAGTTAGTAGTAGCACAACAATCCAAAGTGATGGTTAAATCAACAACACATCTCAGTAAGATTCATACATACTTATACAAAAAGATTCCATACATGCATGTGTAAGCAAACATATACATATATCATTAGAGTAACTGAGATAGTTGAAACACAATAACAACATATGCATGAGATGTGTTGGCTCTGTTATATTAAGAAATGAAAGTTCCAATAATACAGTACAACCATGACAAACCACTAGTCCCGATAGCAAAACATTACAGTCACTACCGCCTGCTCCTCCAAAGATATGTACTAGCTCTGCACTGTGGCGAAGCACACTCTCCAAGCTTTCTCTAAGATACTCCTATAAGAAGCTTGGCTAACCAAATCCCTCCACAATGAGTTATGAGGTACTATAAATAGCAAAGGGTGGGGTGACCCTTGATATCCCCCTTTGTGACTGTTCACCTACGTGCATGACTCTTCAACTACTTTATGATTGTTACATTTAACTATTGAGACTTGAACTTCCATTTGACAAGATGTTACATACAATTTTCACATGTACCCATGTGAGACAAAATAGTCTTGAGCAAGCCATGCAAGCTATCAATAATCACTCGCACATTTGTGGTAAGACCAACTCTTTCACATCCTTGCGATGATTGATGGTCGTGAACTGATGCCAATCTTAGTCATCTGTGATGGTGTCCATGCGCTTCAATGGTCACATCTTGGTGAAAGTGAACTCTTGCCTCCATTGCATCCGGGTACACTAATATGGCTCCTCTATCCAACTTGACTGATATCATCGACATCATCATCTTGAGTGCAGCTAGACCAACAACATATTGATGCATAGTGTCTGTGCTGATCTCCGAGTGTGTGTTGGTGACCATGCGCATCAACTTGTTAAAATACATGTTCATCTCTAGTCGGACATGCTTCTTGTCTTTGCCTCGGTGAGTGTACCAAATGGGTGGGATCGCATGCATGGACATAATGACATCCATGCTCCTGAATACCCTTGCATGTGATCGACAACACTTCTCACCCTAACTACACCATGCTAGCTGTTAGATGGATCCATAACATCTATGGGCGCATTTTGATCAGTCTGTGCATGTTGCGCCTCTTGTTATGCTTCTTCCCCCTACAACTCCTTTTGTTGTCTATGTAGCTCCTCTTCCTCCTTTAGTTGTCTCTTCAACACCTATAACTCCTTCTCTATTTCTCTTTCTGACTTCACATGAACCTCTTGTCGTGCCATCACCTCATAGCCCCAAACTCCAAAGCTGCTTTTGTCACAAGTGGATCTTCTTGAGCTTGCAACTTTGTTCCACCTATTCATTGTCAACAACCCTCCTCTTGCATTTGTCGCATGCAGGTGTGATACCTTTTGGTGGTGTTGATGGTGCTAATCTTTGTGACACTACTTCCATTTCTTCATGATATCCTTGTCCATGAACAACTTGATGTATTCATAGATACGCAATTTCATAGACACTTGATCGACTACATCTCCAATTGTGTTGTTAACGGTGTCTTCGACTCTACTCTCCTGGAAGCCATTATACCTGTGCTGCTAAGAGGCAGATGAACACCTGTGATACTTGGAGACATAGAAACACTCATGATAAGAAAATTTACAGTAAAAAACCAAACAAACTGAAGGACCGACATGCAACATACCTGTGTGACTATCTGTGAAGATTGTACAATTTTCAACCAGGAGGCTAGGAGACTGGCTGGTAAAACTAAGCAAGCCATAGTCCAAGCTATCAGGAGGATGACTAACTACTATAACTATGAAATTCACAGTCCAACTTGGCTTAGTGAGGACTAAAATTGTGCAATATGCAATTCAATCAGCAGTGACATGAAAACCGGCAAACTACATTGTGCAGTTTCTGGGGCCAGCAAGGCACTACCTCCTAGAATTGTGCAGTACAAGCCTGGAGGTCAGTGTTGGGTCAGACTTGCATAATTTCTAGAGGGAAGGTAGAGCATTCAATTCCATAAATGTGCAATTTTATCGAGGGAAGGAAAGTTCCAGGACAAGGTAGCCCAGACCCACCAATAAGTGATTGAAAACATGAGAAGTCTGAATGCATGGTGATACTAAGTGTAAACCAGAGTGAATGATCATGCATGCAAACAAAAAGTGCAGGATTTAGGAAATGGAAAAACATGCATGTGTGTGAAATGATTCACTGCAACGGTGACCATTGATGCAAAAACAATGTCATGCATGTGACAACAGTGAGATGCGAATGAAAATTGAAATGATACTTCTACAAGATAAAATACATCAAAATGACAACAAGAACTCATTGAAATCAAGAAGAAAACACTCACACAAAGAGAAATAGAAAAAGTGACAGAAACGCAATGCAAGTAATGAAAAATAGACTTACCCTGAAACAACCAAGTTGAAAGTGCCGTAGACTCCTGGATGCGATGCGAGATGTCAAGTTGTAAGATAGATGTGAGTAATTAGCTTTGCAATATTTGGTTCATGAGTTTTGATAATATCGAGGTTATGATGTGCATGCCACAAATATAGGAAAAAGTGACAATTGGAGGGAGGTTTCTAAAACGATCTTTGCATGCAGCCTCTAGCTGCTAAAAATAGATCCCTAGCTCTAGGGATGTCTTTTACATGCTAAATTTTTCTATTTTGGGAAGAGCAACCCATGCATGTAATTAGTTTTGCTCAATCCTAGAGGGAACCAGTCAAATTGAAGGCACATGTGACATCCTGATCGATCGAGATAGGGATTTGTGCAATTTCTGAGAGGAACTGGGTTGGCTATCCTTGAGGGATTGCATAATTGTTGGGAGGAGCAGGTGACTGCTACTCAGACACTACAAGAAAAAAGGTCATTGGTGAAGGTCATTCATGTAACAGATCTTTAAGGTCCATCACCAATGTCACATATGGTGACGGTCTTTAAAAAAGTGTTGTTGTAAGTGTATATAGTGATGGTCCTTTACAGTTTATCACCAAAGCCATTTTCAATGACACTTTTGGTGAGGGTCATTAAAGGCCCGTCACTAATTCTCTCTTTGGTGACACTTTTGGTGAGGGTCATTAAAGGCCCATCAATAATTCTCTCTTTGGTGACACTTCTAGTGACGATCTTTTATTAACTGTCACCAATGATCTTTTTGGTTACTTTTGGTGACGGTCAATAAATGTTCACCATCATTTATCATGTAAATGAGTTTTTGATGAAGCATCATGCCTATGACAGACCTTTAAGGTCCATATCCAATGTTTCATATGGTGACGGTCTTTAAAAAATCGTTGTTGTAAGTGTATATAGTAATTGTCCTTTAAGGTTTGTCACCAAAGCCATTTTCAATGACACTTTTGGTGCGAGTCGTTAATTTCCCATCACTAATTCTCTCTTTGGTGACACTTTTGGTGAGGGTTGTTAAAGACCCATCACTAATTCTCTCTTTGGTGACATTTCAAGTGACAATGTTTTATTGACCCTCACCAATGCTCTTTTTGGCTACTTTTGGTGACGCTCAAAAATTTTTCTTCATCATTGATCATTCCAATGAGTTTTTGATGATGCTATGTACCTATTACTATATTTTTTGTCAAAATATAATGATTTAAGACCATTGTTGTGGAGACTTTTTCATTATCTGTCCAAGGTCATAGTGGTTATAATAGCTAGTCAATTTGTTAAGAAGTAATTGTTGACTAATAAAACGTGCCTTTTAAAACTCCTAACTATCTTCACATTAATTATCGATCCAGCAAAGTCCTCTTATTTCAAGAGTGTACACAGTATGTGGCTACTATTTAATTCAGAGAGTAATGTTTCATAGATTGCAGCATAGATATTTTAATCCAAGAGTAAACGGATGCATCTAGTAAATCCCAATTGCGTTAAAGAAAAATCAATCCTCTAACATAATCAAATCTTACAACAATTCAAGTAACATCAACATAATTTAAGAGTACAGTAGTGTTAAATCATTTCTCTGCAATTGATTTAATCTAAATCATGCTCACTCTTCAATAATTAGTCTAAATAGTAGTGATATCAATCTCAGAGTCTAATAGCGATAGTTAATACTCTTAACAATTGATTACATCAAATGGAATATTTATGTAAGTAACTCGATCCGAAATGAAAGTAAACTGAATCAAATACAATACTGCAAATTATATAAAGCAAAGATATTCTGTCAAAACTGGAAAGCAATAAATAGTGAAGGAGATAAAATCATAGAAAGCAAGAATACTATCAAACCATCACACTTGAGAGAATTGGAAATGTATGACACAAAGAAAGCAATTGAATCCAGCAGAGGCTGGGCCCTTAGCCGCCAGTGAACCCTGCTAAGTTACTTCAGATAATGCGAGGGAACAACAACTTCACTTATAAATTAATCATCAAACTGAATGAGCATTACAATATATTCGTGTTCTTCTCGACAGTGAGAGTCTGTAATTAAAATTACAATTTCAATAGTAACAACAATTCCTCCTTTTCTTCTTACAATCGTCTCCCTTTCATAATCAAAATGGGTAAAAGATAAATGGTAAATGCGATCCCTCAGGATCTCTCGTTCCTAAGGGATTCACAACAAATTTCTAACTTCAGACATCCTTTCCTTTCTCGCGCTAATCCTTTTGATTTTCTTTGGCCTTATCTGCAACTGCCGCGTTCCTTCCTTAGCTTGCTGATTTTTTCCATTCCTTCATTAGGGAACAACATTTGTCCCTTTTGTTGTTTTCCTACATAAAGAAGGTTAATAATTAGCTAAGTCGAAACTGCAGATAATTCCTTCATTTCTTACCATAATTCCTTAATAGATTGATGCATTAAGATATAGAAAAGGTAAGAATAAAGGAAAGGGATGATGAGATTAATAGTAAATGCATATCTTTTCCATGACTCAACATACTCCCTTGCTTAAGTTGTTTCATGTCTGTTGCACTAAAAATTGTCACCTTGACATTTTGCTACCTGTGTGAGTCCATTACCACTCATTCTTGCCTCCTCTGCAAGTCTAAAACATTAGTTCCTTATATCATGTCTAAAAATGAGAGAAAAGCCCTCAAAAGTCTTTAAAACTCTGGTTTTGCACTTTCTCTTTGTCTTACCTACGGTCCCACACCTAATGGTCATGTCTCTTGCACACCTGACTACACTGTCTCTATGTTAAGGGTGTGGACCCCTGTAAAAGTTAAAAAGGCATGACCATACTCTGAAAAACTCACTTTCAGTCATTTCTAGAAGCTTCTGGAAGGAATCTTGAGGTGGCAAGTTCACTCTTTTAAGGTTCATGTATCCCATACCTTGAGAATCTAACCCCTTGATGTGAGGAGCTTATCCCTTTGAAGGAGGATTCTATCCCTTCATAGGTGGACCTGTAACCTCCTCCTCTGCACTATAAAAAGAAGAATTAGGCTGGTTACTAAGAAGGTTGGAAGATGAATATTTTTGAGGTGAAATGCTGCTGGAACTTAGTCTTCTTTAGTGGAGTTTTATGAGGAAAGATTACATACATCTAAGATCTCATTTGGAAGAGTGCAAGGCTAGTCAAAGTAAAGGAAATTCCTGTTTCAGACCCCGGGAAGAGCTTGTTTAACATCAAGGCTAAAAAGGTTGTAAGGTTCTTCTACTATTAAAAGTTAATACAAATATATTTGTTTTTCTCAATAAGCTATTAATTGATGGTTTATTTTATGGATTCCTTGATCACCATAATAGACATGATTTATAATATTTTCTATGCAGGTGTTGTTTAATGTTTGCTTGTTTGTGATTGTAGGTCTTTAAGGGTAACGCTTTCGAATGATTGAAGGATGACTACTACAAACAAGCATTGGATCTAAGCTAGGACCTTATCACCTTTGTAGTATTTACTTATAAATCGCATATGTCTAGAGAAAGATAGGTTTGTTTGTTCATTTGTTGCTAGACTATATTTTGATACTAGGGAGATCAACCTTGTCCGTAAGATCGATTTATCCGGTCAACAAATTGGTGACTCCACTGGTGAATGAATTTGGTTTTTGGTTTTCCTTTGTTTTGACTTGAGAAAATTATTTTCGTTTCTAGTTTTTGATTGATGTATACTGGCTTGGGTAGTTTTTAGGATCTGTATTATTTTTTGTTTTTTTCGAAGTTTTTAGGGGACCACACTTTCTCTTTTCAAACTGTGCGAGCATCTCCGCACTTTTCCTTTAGTAAACAGAGTGGAACCGCAACTGTTGCTTCTGGAGCCTGCAGACCCTGTAAAGTTTTTCGAAACACCTAAAATATCTTCTTCCAGTTAAGTTTAGGTTTTATTTAGGATTTTTAGTGTCTACCTAGATCTGTATTTTTCCTATCAAAAATCTCTTGTGAGTGAGTTCTGATAGTATTTTTGTTTTATATGATTTTTTAGAAGTTTTTCAAGCTTGAAGTGGTTTTCACTTGGTCTCTGTAGTGACTCAAAGATCAGAAGCTTGAGAAACCTTAGATCACCCTGGTATCTTTTTGTCTTCTTGATGAGTTTGACTTGGTTGAGAAATCTATCCTTTGTGAGAAATAGATTTAGTTTTGTCCTTGCAAATCTTTGAACAAAATTTGTTATAAGTTTTGAATTTCATTTTTACAAAAGAAAACATATTTGGATGTTTTTTGATTGGTTTGTTATTCTGAACAAATGAATCTTTATTTTACTAAACAACTAAGCAAAACATCCTAAAAAAGAATTGAAGCTTTTATTCAATTAGATTTTTAAAGTTTTTAGATCTCAAAATTAGTTTTTGTAGTTTTGAGTGTTTTTCTAGAACTTGTAGATCTCTTTTGAAGCAAATTGTTTTTTTTTTGGTAGTTTCGAGTTTTAAAAAGAGACAAGGATTTATTGTGAGCATTAATTATTTGTCTCGTTTTGAGTTCTTATTGAAAAAACAAAAATATTTTCTTTTCATTTCCATGTTGAAAGAAAGAATTGTTTCTTAAATAATTGCATTCTCGAACTCTTTCTTTTAGCTAGAATTTCATTGAAAGAAAAATGAATTGCTTATCATTTTAGGTGCATTTTTTGGTGTTTTTGGAGTTGAGTCTTCACACTATCAAAGTTTCATTTCGATACCTATCGACTTAAAGAACAACCCATAAAAGCAACGCTTAATTAAAATTGATCTAGTAATCTTTTCTATTTCTAGGGCTCTTACCACCAATATAGCTTAGGCTAGTATCTTGGAGTAGGGAGTAATTAACTCTCCAAGATAGTTAAAAAAAACAAGTAGATACATCTTGCGGTAGGAAATAAATCCAATTGTAATTGATACATTCTACGAAGCTTCTCTTAAAGGAGTCAATCACGATATCATGTCCGAACCTTTGAGGCAATCAATTTTGTTTCATTGGGAAAGATAGAAGATTTGCGCTGATTATAAATGGTAAACCTCATATTAAACATTGTCGAGGAGCCTGGGGTCACTTGTTGGTAAACCTCAGATTGACCATGTCGAGGAGCCTTCAAGGGGATTGAGCTTTTTTACTTTGCCCTTGCGCATAGATTGGATCGTAGACTGTTCCCCCGGTTTTATTTGTTGTTGTTGGTAACCTTAGTGTCCATAAACTTAAGATTATTTCCTAAGGTGACAGTGAAGGAAGGATCTCATTGTACCTAGAGCAGACATCGACTAGACTCACTTGGACTCTCTGGGGGCTTCTCTTCACTCGAGATGGTTTTGTGAAGAAACTTGTGCCAGTCTGTTTCATTAAGCAGGTTGTCGGGGTAACTGTTCCAACCGCCCTTTCTATATTAAACGTCTACTAAGTTGGATTTCATCACAAACTAGTGTTTTTAGTACGAGAAGTTACTGTTTCTGTGTGGTTTGAACTCTTCTATTTTTAGGCGTGTGATTCAACTGTTTGTTTCTTTAGAGACTTTAGGTGTTTTTATTGAAATTTTCTTTGTTTGCATGTGATTAATTAATTTAATCATGGCTGAATTATTGAGACAATCTCGTAGACTTCAGGGGAAACCTCCTGATTATACACCAAGCCAACTTGAAGGGTTATGAGCTCTTGTATAAACTAGTGACAGTAGAGTTGGATCACTAGAAGCCAGAGAGTCATCTTTAATTGTTCATCTTCATTATCAAATACAAACAACAGAGTATATTCAAGAGCCAATTTCATTTTCTGAAGTTACTGGTAGTATTTCTCCTTCCAATGAATTAGCTAAAGAACCTGAAATTTCTGAGCCTGACATTGAACCTGCTGTTACTCAACTTCAGGATTTGCTTCTCCAACTTCTAGTGGTCCTGGTTCACCTAGGGTAAGAAATATTATTACTCAAAGTCTTCCTTCTAGCCTCATTTCTATTGAAAAACTTGTTAGTCCAGATGAAGGTGTAACTCTTCCCGAAAACCAACAAATCTTAAATATTAGGGAGCGTGAATCAATATTCTACAGTACTTTTAGGAGTGATGCTTGGTATTTATCATTGACAAATTTTTTAGAAAACCCTGGTCTTAGTTTTTCACCACCTCGAATTCCTCTTCATCCTACTCCAAGAGGTTATTATCCTTCATCAATCATGTCAAGACAGTCATCTATGTTTTCCCAATCACCGGAAACATTTTTATCTAGCGGTCCTTCTGTTCCTTCGGGGTACCAGTCACTCTCTAGTACTTTTTCAGGAGCAACTCCTCGACCGATTGAACAAGTGTTATCATCTGGTAGTAATGGAACTCAAATGTTGAACGTAGAGCAAATCCTTAGGATATATAGTAGTATTCCAAATCATCAACCTCAAGGTAGTCAGGTATCACCTGGGGGGCAACCTCAAGGTAGTCAGTTACCACCTGGAGGGCAACTCAAAGGTAAACAGTTACCACCTGGGGGGCAACCCCAAGTTAGTCAGTTACCGCCTGGAGGTCTACCTCAAGTTTTTCAACCTTCAGGACAGTACATACCCTAAGGTCAATCTCAGACTCAGTACATACCTCAAGGTAAACCCCAGTTTCAGTATATACCCCAAGGTCAACCCCAGTTTCAGTACGTGCCTCAGGGTTATCAACCTCAAGTCTAGTACCAAACTCAAGGTTTCCAACTACCTTCTGGTCAATCATTTTTACAAGGAGCTGGAAATGTACCATTTAATTATCAACCCTACGTTCAACCAGGTTATGGTCCTCAATATGCACAACCTTTTATGGGTCCATACTCAAGAATGAACATGGTGTGGGATCCATCTCAAACTCAACAGACTTTGCAACCTAATGTGCAGTTACTTAATCAAGCTGAACAACCTTTGGTTTCTGGTCCAACCAAACAACTTTTCCAACCTACTATTCAAATCCCTACACTTGGATCAGTTTAGCAGCCTGGGCCTAACTCACCTAGTACTCCACCTCAAACTGCTGCAACTACTACAACTTTTGTTAAACCTACAACAACTATTTCTGGAGTATCTCCAGATCCAGTTTCTACTACCCCTGCATTAGTACAAAGTCCTCAAGTCTCTGTGCCCCAGTCAGGACCTACAGTTCAGACTTCGGTCCAGATGCCTGCAGGACAAGCTAGTACAAGTACAATTGCCACAATTCAACCGCAATTCATCTATCAACTTTACTAGGGACAGTATCAATTTGGTCCTATTATACAAAATCCAGTTTATCAGTATCAACCGTATCCTAGCTATACTTATCAACAGCCTCAACAACCCCAGTTTGGTCCAGTTAATCATAGTTTTCCAGGAGGTTATAACATTCCTAATGCAAATCTGATTCCAAGTTATCCTGGATATCCTCCTCTTGGAACTGGTCTCATTACTCAAGGTTTTCGCAATGCTAACCATCAGTTACCATTTATTGCAACTTTGGATTTACCTGATTTGTCGCGCCTTACAAACGATCCGATTTACTATCTTCCATATTGGCCGCTAATGCCTAGTAAGTTGCTTAGTGATATCTTGAATTTCGAGGGTAAGTCACGAGAGGATCCGTCAAATCACATTATGACTTATCACCTCTAGTGTGCATCTAATTCAATCATTGATGAATCAATTCGATTGCATCTTTTTCAACAAACTCTTATTGGTCTTGCCGCCAAATGGTACATTGAGTTACCACGAGCCTCTTTTAATAATTTCAATAAGTTAGCCATTGCTTTCTTAACTCGTTTTCAGTTGCCTGTCAGATATGACAATGGCACGGAATTTTTAACTTCATTGAAACAATCCACGTCCACATATATTTTTGATCATATTCATGAATGGCGACGTAGAAGGCATTTAGTGAAAGTTTTCATTCTCGATCAAATTTTAGCGGAATGGTTCATTAAATCATTGTTACCGAAAATCACTAAAGATGTAGCTAAGGGAGGAGTTATTACTGAAGAGCAAGTCATTGCTCTAGCTCAGTACCTTGACCTCGTTTATACGTAGTCAAGTACTTTACATGAAAAAATCCCTAATCTTCCAAAACATGGTCAAATAACTTCAACTCCTTCAAGGTCTCATGTCGCTAACAGTATGATTGGTTCAGTTAGTACTAAAAGAAAGAAGAAATCTTCAAAGAATTCTTCTCCTATAATAACTTTACCTGATTCCCTGACAGGAGATTCTTCCGCTGAAATTTTATGCTGACATCCATGTCATAGAATCATCTACAACCAAATCAAAATCTGGTAGTAAAAAGAAAGGGAAGAAGAAAAACAAAAAAAATTCAAAAGATAAAACAGATAAAAATGAATCTACTGACGAAAAATGGAAATCTCTCTACCCTTGACGAGGATCATTTTATCAAAGAATGCCCACATCGAGCAGAGGTTTCAAAATTTGTTAAATGTTCTCAAATGCCTACTATCTTGAAGGATTCTTTTCCTACTCAAGATAGTAAGATGATTGGTTCTTCCTCGAATGCCTCAGAAGAACCCATTATGATGATGTCTCATGCCAAGATTGCGACGCGATCACAAGATTATGGTAGTAAAAATCTTGTTGGTGGTAAAGAAGCAGAATCTTCTAATTCAAATACATCAACTACACCTCCTCCTTGTTCCGGTCCACTACAGATCGAGATAACCAACCCTGACTTAGTAATCAAACTGCCTGCTAAAGGTGTACTTCAGAAATCAAATTTCAATCCACATGCGAGAGCTACTCAGAATTACAACAATGTTAAATACTTAGCTATTTCCCCTTCAACAATGTCAACTTTGGAAGTGCTGTAATCATGCCCAGCACAACGTAAATTACTATTGTCTGCTATTGGAGCTGTCAATATTCAAGATTTGAACCTAATAATCTTCGATTTAGAGAATAGTACACCGCACCTACCTCATCAAATGGCTTTCCAGATTCTAGTTTTAGTCAAAAACAGACCTTGCTTTCGGACTGTGATTGATGAAGGGGATTCTACGTGTATTATGTCGATCCAGTGTTGGAAATCGCTTGGTTCTCCCACACTCAATCAGTCTTCGAAAATTCTAAATGCTTTTGATGGCTGAGGGTTCCATCCTTTTGGTATTTTGCAGGATTTACCTATAGGGGTCGAAGGTAAAACTATAAATCTAGATGTGGAAGTGGTTGATGCCCCTCTAGATTAAAACCTTCTCTTAGGTTGCAGTTGGTCTTATGCTATGACTACTATTGTTTCATCAGTTTTTTGGCTTATCAAGTTTCCTCATAATGGAAATATTGTTACAATAGGCCAGCTGCCTTACTTCTCATCTGACCCAGCCTCTACAAATAGTATTCAGCACATCAGTAAAACGACTATCCATTACAAAGATGTTGGCATAGGTTTGATTAAAGATTCTAGTTTACTAGGAACTTTTTCCTTCCCTCCTCCTAACGTATCGCCTTCTATTGCAACTATTCATATGATTTCATCGAATACTGTTACTTTTGATGATCCTTGGATCGTACCTTCCGATTCTGAGGTGGATTCATTTGATGGCATGATGCCTTTGAGTCCCTTTGAAATTGCATATCATGTTGTACAGTCATTTTCTGATTCTTGTTCAACCAAAACTGATCTTCACCCTATAATTGTTGTTGCTCCTTTCACAAAGTGGGGTATTGACTTTATTACATGTAATCCTCACTTGGCCGGGGGGCATGCATATATTATCCTAGCGTAGATTATTTTACTAAGTGGGCCGAGGTGATGCCTTCATTTTTGGCAGACAACAAGATTGCTGCAACTTTTGTATTCAATCATATAATTGCTAGATTCAGTGTTCCTAAAGCTATTATTACTGATCATGGAAGTCACTTTCGAAATATCATGATGACTGCACTGACATATCAACATGGCCTAAGCCACGATAGTTCTACTCCATATTAATCGCAAGCTAATGGTCTGGTTGAAGCTATCAATAAAGTTTTAGTCACTATGATCAAACGAATCATTAGTATTCATAAGTCAAATTGGCATACCATGCTATTTTCAGCACTTTGGGCATATCGGACCTCAGTGAAAACATCGGCTGGTTTCACTCCTTTTCAACTAGTCTACGGTTTGGAAGCAGTGTTACATATTGAATGAGAAATTCCGTCATTATAATTAGCCATAGAATTACTCCCAGCTACTTCTAAAGAATAAAAACATTTTTTGTACTTAGCTCAGCTAGATGAGAATTGACGCACTACTACAATATCAAATGAGACTCATGCGAAACGAATAAAAGATTAGTATGACAGAAGTGTTACACCTCGTAATTTTTCAGAAGGATGCCTAGTTTTACTATATGATCAAGCGATCGATAAGCTATGGGCTGGAAATTTGTACCTATGTGGCATGGTCCTTACATTGTTAAGTGAAAGCTGGCAAAACAGGCTTATGAATTGATAGATTTTGATGGTGTCTCTTTGGGTAAACCCAAAAATGGACTTATCTGAAGAGATATTATGTTTAAATTCTCTGTGAAGATTTTGGTTAGATTAGTTTCTTTACAACTAGTGTGTTTTAGATTAGAAAAGTGTGCCTAGTTTAGAGAGTGTTCTTATCATTATTCTTGCTTATCTTGATTTTACTCTTGATATTGCAGATGTCGACGTCTCTTCAAACATACATTGGTTTTGTTGTTGGTGCTTGTCATAGTACATGGAACATTTCTTCTATAGCTTGGGTTATCTATTCACCCTTTGATGAGTTAGTGTCTATGCATGGGGTAAGCCTCAGTCAAACAACGAATAACGTTGTAGAGTATAGTGTAGTGATTGAGTTATTAACTGAATCCATCTCATTTGGGATTCGGAGTTTGATTGTTAGGTTGGATTCTTAACTCATTGTATTACAACTTAATAGGGTTTATTCCATTAGAAATCCAGTGTTATTAAGGTTATTTTTGAGAGTTCATCTCTTGGAACATGAATTTGATTACATTGAATATCAGAATATTCCAAGACACTTAAATACATTAGCAGATGCAGTTGCTTCTAGTATAATAAATAGACAATTTGTAATAATCAAAATAGTAAATTTAATAACATTCAATAACATGTTACACGAGATAGTCGGTAATAATGATATATCATAGCATAGAAGTGTGTTCCAAAATATACATTGTCTTCGATCATAGGTTGAAAAACACCTTATGATCGGCAAAAATGACAATACAAAAAGACAAAAATGTTGTGAGTCTACAAATCGATCATCTTATCCCTAGTGATGATCACGATAAGAAACCACTGCTTGGGCCACCCTACATACGAACCTCCTAAAAGCTCCTGGAACCCCAATTACATATCTCTGTAACCTAAGTGGAATATCATCTATATTAGTCTCTGGAATATCTAATGTCAAGAACTCTAGATGATTCTCCAAGTCGGTTAGGATCTCTGCTGATTGGTCCTGTGGGTCTAGTGCTGCTGCAGCTGGTTGTCTCCTCTCGTAAGGCTGGAGACCGGCTGGTTGTTGTAGACCCACATCTGCATTTAAAATTTTGATTATCAGTTTTGGATAGTTTAAAAAATAAAAATAAAAAAAACTTAGAAAGTGTTGAAAATGATTTTACCTGAATCATCCCATTGCTCTCCTAGTGGAAGAATCACGTCTGGGTCACCGCGATAATCCATCCCGGCATATCAAAAATCTTGAATCACAAAATTTTGGTTTTTCAACCAACGAAAGTACTCAGGCGCAAATTGAACAACCTCTGTACCCTCCTCAGGGTGACAGGCCATCAAAGCAACCTAGCAAACTATCCTAGGCTCTCGAGGAATACCAACATCAACAGGAATATGCTGCGGGGCTAACATGGGGATCCTCTCTAGAGAAAAGATGACTACAATAAATCCATATCCAAAGTTCTTCAATTTTCCATTCTTTGCTTTGGTTAGTTGGACATTCACATTTGCCAACACAGCCTCGCACTGGTTGAATATGGTGCCTCAAAAACTGTCTACAGCCATCTGCATCTGGGATCCAGTAGCCACATGCAATGCTGCATTCCCGCATAGCCTGGTAACAGTGAATGCAATAACCTTAAGTTCAAGACGGCTGATAGTTTTAATATCAATGGGTTTGTCCTTTGATTGATCATCGTAAAACTCCAATCGGAGACTAGCGACAGACTGGCCACCTGGCCTAGTCCTGAGAAGAGAGAATTGTTTGCCCCTCTTGGACAAACCAGTCAAGAAGTATATGTCCTCCATCTCGATATCAAGCCGGTGGTGACCAATCACGAAGCACTTGTCCTGTGTGTTCCATCTGTCTACTATTCATTGCAAGAGTTCTACTTGGGCCCTCATGCCCTGTATGCCCCAAAACTTAAGCAATTTGCATGCTCTCAATGCCTGCAATGTGGGCATATGATTTAGTGTAGCAAAATCTACATCCTCGTGCTCACGTTCTCGCCAAATAAGCATTTTAAATGTCCTACAATGTATAAAAATACATATTAGAACAACCTTGTTCGAAAAATTTTGGGAAAAAATGGAGAATTTTAAGTTTTTAAAATTCATTTTGTGGGGTCTGCACCTGCTGCTTACAAATAGTGTGTAGGTCCGCACGGGTTTTGAGTAATAGGTGTGGACCCATGATTTTTTTCTTTATAGAAAAAAGTCAGGGTCTGCAGGGGCCACATATTGCACCTGCGGACCCCCACGAGCGACTCTCTAAACCTATTTTTCCTTCAAAAATAAAATTTAAAGCCTAAAAACGAAATGTAAATGGATGAAATGCAAGTTAAGGAGGACGTGGATTACTTGGAGCTGACGGTTTTTGATTCCGACAGATGGATTTTCCAGAATCCTCATAGGAACTTTCTTACCCAAAAGCTATCACTTCTCACTCTGAACTCAAATCGTAAAAATGAAGTTAGAAAAGCCCTTTTTATACGTTTTTTATAATAAATGAATTTTAATTTATTTCTTTTTCACTTTAAAAAGGTAAATTTTTAAAACATTCTTATTTATCTTAAACATGTATGTGTAATGTTTTGAGTTTTTGTGCAGAATATTGGATTTTTGGGAAAAATTGATCACTTTTCGACAAAGAGCATACTTTTATCACTTTTTCGGACTCTTTCAAAAATTTACGAAAAAGTGAAACATTGGAGTCCTCTTAAAGCTCTTTTCAGACTCTCAAAAATTGAAAATGTTGTCGAGCACTTGATTGTTCAAACTCGTTAAAATAAATGAATAATCGTCTTTTCAGTATAAGTTTACCCCTTTTACAGACTGAAATGGACTATTTACAAAAAAGGTATATGTTGACTAACTACGGTCAATAGAGTCCTCTTTAAACCCTTTTCAGACTCGATAAATATGAAAAGATTGTCAAGCACTTGCCTTTTCCATCTTGCTAAAGTATTGGAAATGTCATCCCTCCTGTATTATTTTATATTTTTTTGGACCTAAGGGATTATTTTACGAAAAAGTACCCCCATGGAGTTTTCTTAAGTTTTTTTTTTGAAAAAACAACGAGTCTTTCCTATACTGGACTCGTTAAAATTTAACAGTAAAGGACCTATTCAATTTTAAACAAGAATGAACCACTCTTTCTTAGGGTTTGAATTTTAAACTAAGTTGGACTCATCCAAAGGATGAGCTTATAAACAAGAAAATGTTATCCTCCTCAAGCTTGTCAATAATAAAGAGGTACTTGCTAGAAATGGTGGGGGAAAAGAGAGAAAAATGAACCTGTTTGTTACACTTTGTTTTGTAAAAAAGCCGTCAACCACTCTTGAACACTACACTTTTTTTTCACCTAGGTTGGGAAAATCCTTTACCTAATAGTTAATCAAACCACATTGAAAGTCTTCAGCTGGTTTTTGGGTATTAGCTTTAGGTCAATTGTCACCAAGCCATCTGTAGTGTCATTATGTGTTCAAGAGAACAGTTCAAACAAACCATTCATCTGCAAAATATCTGTCATCCATTTTGACCATCACTGAGTTAGTCCTTGCCAATATATTTCTTCAAAACTTTATCTATGATTTCGTGTTGTGGGCTTACCTATGATGGATCGCTTTCTATCAACTTCAGCTCATTATCTAGGAAGTTGATCTAGAAACCGTTAGTACCTTGAAAACTGCATGCCATAATGGCAGTTTTCTCGTCTTCGACGATAGGTTGTATCATTGACCTTCGATCAAATGATTTTATGACATGTTCGACTTTAGCTCATTTATTCACATTTCATGGATTGTACTGAGTACATTGAGAGCCATTGACATTACTGGTGGTTTCTCTCACACTTGTTAACAGTCCACATTATTGACTGGTAATCAAGTGGTTTCTACCATGTTCGACTTCGACATATTCATTCACATGGATAGAATCGTACTAGTTCGAGAAGCAGAAATCAAGACCCTAGATCTAGTTTCTACCATCCAGGATGCGAGGAATTTTGTTATTCATTATATAGTGGACTATTCATAAAAAGATGGCTGTGTCCATACTGTGTCTACACATGTCTATACTCTAGATGTATTACAAAATCATTCTTGTATCAGAATAGTTTAGTCAGTTTTGATCTGAGTATGGGAATGGCTACCTCAGCGATGATATGTCTACATATATATATTTTTCATTGAATGTTTTTACAGGGTCCGACTAGGGTTTCCACAAGATGATCCTTGAAATGATAAATTACTTCACTCTTCATAAATGACAGACTCTATCTTCATCTATTACAGACTTCACACTTTAGGGGGAAATCTGTTGCACTAAAAATTGTCACCTTGACATTCTGCTACTTGTGTGAGTCCATTACCACTCATACTTTGCTCCTCTACAAGTCTAAAACATCAGTTCCTCATATCAAGCCTGAAAATGAGAGAAAAGCCCTCAAAAGTCTTTAAAACTCTGGTTCCGCACTTTCTCTTTGTCTTACTTGTGGTCCCACACCTAATGGTCATGTCTCCTACACACTTGACTGCACTGTATTTGAGTTAAGATTGCGGACCCCTGTAAAAGTTAAAAAGGCACGAGTATACTCTGAAAAAATCACTTTCAGTCATTTCTAGAAGCTTTTGGAAGGAATCTTGAGGTGGCAAGTTCGCTCTTTTAAGGTTCATGTATCCCATACCTTAAGGACCTAACCCCTTGATGTGAGGAGCTTATCCCTTTGAAGGAGGATTCTATCCCTTCATAGATGGACCTGTAATCTCCTCCTTTGTACTATAAAAAGAAGCATTGGACTGGTTACTGAGAAGGTTGGAAGCTGAATATTTTTGAGGTGAAATGTTGCTGGAACTTAGTCTTCTTTACTTGAGTTTTTATGAGGAAAGGTTACATAGCTCTAAGATCTCATTTGGAAGAGTGAAAGGCTTGTCAAAGTAAAAGAAATTCCTGTTTCAGATCCCAGGAAGAATTTGTTCAACATCAAGGCTGAAAAGGTTGTAAGGTTCTTCTACTATTCAGAGTTAATACAAATATATTTCTTTTTCTCAGTAAGCTGTGAATTGATGGTTTATTTTATGGATTCCTTGATCACCATAATAGACATTATTTATAATATTTTCTATGCAGGTGTTGTTTAATGTTTACTTGTTTGTGATTGCAGGTCTTTAAGGGTAACTCTTTCGAACGATTGAAGGATGACTACTACGAACAAGCATTGGATCTAAGGAAGGATCTTATCACCTTTGTAGTATTTACTTATAAATTGCATATGTCTAGAGAAAGATAGGTTTGTTTGTCTGTTTGTTGCTAGACTACCTTCTGATACTAGGGAGATCAACCTTGTCCATAAGATCGATTTATCCAGTCAACAAATTGTTAACTCTGCTGGGGAATGAATTTGGTTTTCGGTTTTCCTTTGTTTTGACTTGAGAAAATTGTTTTCATTTCTGGTTTTTGATTGATGTATACTAGATTTGGTAGTGTTTAGGATCTGGATTATATTTTTTTTTTCGAAGTTTTCATGGGACCGCACTTTCTCTTTACAGACAGTGCGGACATCTCCACACTTTTCCTTTAGTAAACAGAGTAGAACCACACCTGTTGCTTCTGGAGCCTGCGGACCCTGTAAAATTTTTTGAAAAACCTAAAATATCTTCTTTTAGCTAAGTTTAGGTTTGATTTTGGATTTTTAGTGTCTACCCAGATCTGTATTTTTTCTGTCAAAAATCTCTTGTGACTGAGTTTCGATAGTATTTTTGTTTTAGATGATTTTATAGAAGTTTTGCATTCTTGGAGTGGTTTTCACTTGGTCTCTATAGTGACTCAAAGATTAGAAGCTTGAGAAAACTTAGATCACCCTGGTGTCTTTTCGTCTTCTTGATGAGTTTGACTTGGTTGAGAAATCTATCCTTTGTGAGAAATAGATTTAGTTTTCTCCTTGCAAATCTTTGAACAAACTTTTGTTATAAGTTCTGAATTTCATTTTTACAAAAGAAAACATATCTAGATGTTTTTTGATTGGTTTGTTATTCTGAACAAATGAATCCTTAGTTTACTGAACAACTAAGCAAAACATCCTCAAAAAGAATTTAATCTTTTATTCAATTATATTTTTAAAGTTTTTAGATCTCAAAATTAGTTTTTGTAGTTCTGAGTGTTTTTCTAGAACTTGTAGATCTCTTTTGAAGCAAATTGTTTTCTTTTTGGTAGTTTCCAGTTTTGAAAAGAGAAAGGGATTTATTGTGAGCAGTAATTATTTGTCTCGTTTTGAGTTATTATTGAAAAAACAAAAATATTTTCTTTTCATTTCTATGTTGAAAGAAAGAATTTTTCTTAAAGAATTGCATTCTTGAACTCTTTATTTTAGCTAGAATTTCATTGAAAGAAAAACGAATTGCTTATAATTTTAGGTGCATTTTTTTAATGTTTTTGGAGTCGAGTCTTCACACCATCAAAGTTTCATTTCCATACCTATCGACTTAAAGAACAACCCATAAAAGCAACTGCTTAATTAAAATTGATCTAGTAATATTTTCTATTCCTAGGGCTCTTATCACCAATATAGCTTAGGCTAGTATCTTGGAGTATGGAGTAATTAACTATCCAAGATAGTTAAAACAAACAAGTAGATACATCTTGCGATAGGAAATAAATCCAATTGTAATTAATACATTCTGGGAAGCTTCTCTTAAAGAAGTCAATCATGAGATCATGTCCGAACCTTTGAGACAATCAATTCTGTTTCATTGGGAAAGATAGAAGATTTGCGCGTACTATAAACGGTAAACCTCATATTAACCATTGTCGAGGAGCCTGGGGTCAATTTTTGGTAAACCTTGGATTGACCATGTCAAGGAGCCTTCAAGGGGATCGAGCTTTGTTACTCTACCCTTGAGCGTAGATCGGATCATAAACTATTCCCCCAGTTGTATTTGTTGTTGTTCGTAACCTTTGTGTCCATAAACTTAAGATTATTTCCTAAGGTGACGGTGAAGGAAGGATCTCACTGTACCTAGAGCAGATGTTGACTAGACTCACTTGGACTCTCTGGGGGATTCTCTTCACTCGAGATGGTTTTGTGAAGAAACTTGTGCCAGTCTGTTTCATTAAGCAGGTTGTCGAGGTAACTGTTCCAACTGCCCTTTCTGTATTAAACTTCTACCAAGTTGGATTTCATCACCAACTAGTGTTTTTAGTACGGGAAGTTAGAGTTTGTGTGTGGTTTGAACTCTTAGATTTTTTAGGCGTGTGATTCAGCTGCTTGTTTCTTTAGAGACTTTAGTTGTTTTTATTGAAATTTTCTTTGTTTGCGTGTGATTAATTAATTTAATTGTGGCTGAATTAACGAGAAAATATCATAGACTTCATGGGAAACCTCCTGAGTATACACCAAGCCAGTTTGAAGGGCTACGAGCTCTTGTATCACCTAGTGACAGTAGAGTTGGATCACTAGAAGCTAGAGAGTCATGTTTAATTGTTCATCCTGATTATCAAATACAAACAACAGCATATATTCAAGAGCCAATTTCATTTTCCGAAGTTACTGGTAGTATTTCTCCTTCCAGTTAATTAGCTGAAGAACCTAAAATTTCTGAGCCTGACAATGAACCTGCTGTTACTCCAACTTCAAGATTTGCTTCTCCAACTTCTAGTGGTCTTGGTTCACCTAGGGTAAGAAATATTATTACTCAAAATCTTCCTTCTGGCCTCATTTCTATTGAAGAACTTGTTAGTCTAGATGAATATGTAACTCTTTCGAAAACCAACAGATCTTAAATCTTAGGGAACGTGAATCAATATTCTACAGTCCTTTTAGGAGTGATGCCTAGTATATCATTGACAAATTTTTTAGAAAACCCTAGTCTTAGTTTTACACCACCTCGAATTCCTTTTCATCCTACACCAAGATGTTATTATCCTTCATCGATCATGTCAAGACAATCATCTATGTTTTCCCAATCACCAGAAACATTTTTATCCGGTGGTCCTTCTGTTCCTTCGGGGTACCAGTCACCCTCTTGTACGTTTTCAGGAGCAACAACTCGACCGATTGAACAATTGTTATCATCTGGTAGTAATGGAACTCAAACATTGAACGCAGAGAAAATGCTTATGATGTCTGGTAGTATTCCAAATCCTCAACCTCAGGGTAGTTAGGTACCGCTTGGGGGGCAACCTCAAGGTAGTTAGTTACCGTCTGGGGGGCAACCACAAGGTAATCAGTTACCACCTAGGGGGCAACCCCAAGGTAGTCAGTTACCACCTAGAGGTCTACCTCAAGTTTTCCAACTTTCAGGACAGTACATACCCCAAGGTCAACCTCAGACTTAGTACATACCTCAAGGTCAACCCCAGTTTTAGTACGTGCCTCAGGGTTATCAACCTCAAGGTCAGTACCCAACTCAAGGTTTCCAACCACCTTCTTGTCAATCATTTTTACAAGGAGCTGGAAATGTACCATTTAATTATCAACACTACGTTCAACCAGGTTATGGTCCTCCATATGCACAACATTTTATGGGTCCATACTCCGGAATGAACATGGTGTGGGATTCGTCTCAAACTCAACAAACTTTCAAACCTAATGTGCAGTTACTTAATCAAGCTAGACAACCTTTGGTTTCTGGTCCAACCCAACAACCTATCCAACCTACTGTTCAAATCCCTACACTTGGTTTAGTTCAGTGGCCTGGTCCTAGCTCACTTAGTACTCCGCCTCAAATTGCTGCAACTATTGCAACTTCTGTTCAACCTATAACACTTGTTTCTAGAGTATCTGCAACTTCAGTTTCTACTACCCCTGCATCATTACAAAGTCCTCAAGTCTCTGTGCCCCAGTTAGGACCTATAGTTCAGACTTCTGTCCAGATGCCTACAGGACAAGCTAGTACAAGTACGATTGCCACAAGTCAACCAATTTTCATCTATTAACCGTACCATGGATAGTATCAATTCAGACCTACTGTACAAAATCCAGTTTGTCAGTATCAACCGTATCCTAGCTATACTTATCAACAGCCTCAACAACCCCAGTTTGGTCTGATTAATCCTGGTTTTCCACAAGGTTATAACATTCCTAATGCAAATCCGATTCCAGGTTATCCTGGATATCCTCCTCTTGGAACTGGTCTCATTACTTAATGTTTTCGCGACCCTAACCATCAGTTACCATTTATTGCAACTTTTGATTTACCTGATTTGCCGCACCTTATGAATGATCTGATTTACTATCTTTCGTATTGACCACCAATGTCTAGTAAGTTTCCTAGTGATATCCCGAAATTCGAGGGTAAGTCAGGAGAGGATCCATCAAATCACGTTATGACTTATCACCTCTGGTGTGCATCTAATTCAATCATTGATGATTCAATTTGATTGCGTCTTTTTCAATGAACTCTTATTGGTCTTGCTGCCAAATGGTAGATTGAGTTACCACGAGCCTCTTTTAATAATTTCAATCAATTAGCCACTACTTTATTAACTCATTTTTAGTTGCTTGTCAGATATGACAATGGCACGGAATTGTTAACTTCACTGAAACAATCCACATCCACATATATTTCTGATCATATTCATGAACGGCAATGTAGAAGGCATTTAGTTAAAGTTTTCATTTCGGATCAAATTTTAGCGGAATGGTTCATTAAATCATTGTTACCCAAAATCACTGAAGATGTATCTAAAGGAGGAGTTGTTACTGAAGAGAAATTCATTTCTCAGGCTCAATACTTTGACCTCGTCTATACACAGTTAGGTACATTACATGAAAAAATCCCTGATCTTCCAAAACACGGTCAAATAATTGCAACTCCTTCAGGGTCTCATGTCATTGGCGGTACGATTGGTTCAGTTAGTACTAAAAGCAAGAAGAAATCTTCAAAGAATTCTTCTCCTATAATAACTTTACCTGATTCCCTGACAGGAGATTCTTCTACTGAAATTTCTGCTAACATCCATGTCGTAGAATCATCTACGACAAAATCAGAATCCGGTAGTAAAAAGAAAGGGAAGAAGAAAAAAAAACAAAATTCAAAAGATAAAACATATAAAAATGAATCTATTGATGGAAAACGGAAACCTCACTACCCTTGTTTCATTTGTGACAAGGATCATTTTACCAAAAAATGCCCACATCGAGTAGAGGTTTCAAAATTCGTTAAAGGTTCTCAAACGCCTACTGTCTTGAAGGATCCTTTTCCTAATCAAGATAGTAAGATGATTGGTTCTTCCTCGAATGCCTCAGAAGAACCCATTATGATGATGTCTCATGTTAGGATTGCGACACGATCGCAAGATTATGGTAGTAAAAATCTTGTTGGTGGTAAAGAAGTAGAATCTTCTAATTCAAATACATCAACTACACCTCCTCTTGGTTCCAGTACACTACAGATCGAGAAACCCAACCCTGACTTAGTAATCAAACTGCCTGCTAAAGGTGTACTTCGGAAATCAGCTTTCAATCCACATGCAATAGCTGCTTAGAATTACAACATTGTTGAAGACTTAGCTATTTCCCCTTCACCAATGTCAGCTTTGGAAGTGCTGCAATCGTGCCCAGCACAGCGTAAATTACTATTGTCTGCTATAGGAGCTGTCGATATTCAGGATTCGAACCTAATAATCTTCGATTTAGAGAATAGTACACCCTACCTTCCTCATCAAATGGCTTTTCAGATTCTACTTTTAGTCAAAAACAAACCTTGCTTTCAGACTATGATTGATGAAGGGGCTTCTACGTGTATTATGTCGATTCAGTGTTGGAAATCACTTGCTTCTCCCACATTCAATCAGTCTCCAACAATTCTAAGGGCTTTTGATGGCCGAGGGTTCCATCCTTTTGATATTTTGTAGGATTTACCTATAGGGGTTGAAGGTAAAACCATAAATCTAGATGTGGAAGTGGTTGATGCCCCTCTAGATTACAAACTTCTCCTAGGCCGCAGTTGGTCTTATGCTATGACTACTATTGCTTCATCGATTTTTCAGCTTATCAAGTTTCCTCATAACGAAAAGATCGTTACGATAGACCAGCTGACTTATTTCTCATCTGACCCAGCCTCTACAGATAGTTTTCATCACATCGGTAAAATGACTATCCCTTACAAGGATGTTGGCATAGGTTTGATTAAAGATTCTAGTTTACTAGGAACTTTTTCCTTCCCTCCTCCTAACTTATCGCCTTCTATTGCAACTATTCATATTTACTGTTACTTTTGATGATCCTTAGATTGTACCTTGCGTTTCTGAGGTGGATTCATTTGATGGCATGATGCCTTTGAGTCCCTTTGAAATTGCATATCACGCTGTATAGTCGTTTTCTGATTCCCGTTCAATCGAAATTGATATTCACCCTATAATTGTTGTTGATCCTTTTGCAAAGTCGGGTATTGAATTTATTACATGTAACCCTCACTCGGTCGAGGGGCATGAGTATATTATCTTAGCGTAGATTATTTTACTAAGTGGGCCAAGGTGATGCCTACATTTTTGGTAGATTGTAGGACTGCTACAACTTTCGTATTCAATCATATAATTGCCAGATTCGGTGTTCCTCAAGCGATTATTACTGATCATGGAAGTCACTTTCGAAATATCATGATGAATGAACTGACAAATCAACTTGGCCTACGCCACAATAGTTCTACTCTGTATTACTTGTAGGCTAATGGTCTGGTTGAAGCTATCAATAAATTTTTAGTCACTATGATCAAATGAATCATTGGTATTCATAAGTCAAATTGGCATACCATGCTATTTTCAGCACTTTGGGCATATCAGACCTTAGTGAAAACATCATCTGGTTTCACTCCTTTTCAACTGGTCTACAGTTTGGAAGCATTGTTACCTATTGAATGCGAAATTATGTCATTACTATTAGACATAGAATTACTCCCAGCTACTTCTGAAGAAGAGAAACATTTTTTGTACTTAGCTCAGCTAGATGAGAATCGACGCACAGTTGCAATAGCAAACGAGACTCATGCGAAACGAATAAAATCTCAGTATGACAAAAGTGTTACACCTCGTAATTTTTCATAAGGAGACCTAGTTTTACTATATGATCAAGTGAACAATAAGCTAGGGGCTGGAAAATTTGTACCTATGTGGCATGGTCCTTACATTATTAAGCGAAAGCTGAAAAAAGGGGCTTATGAATTGATAGATTTTGACGGTGTCTCTTTCGGTAAACCCAAAAATGGACTTTACCTAAAGAGATTTTATGCTTAAATTCTGTATGAAGATTTTGGTTAGATTAGTTTCTTTACAGCTTGTGTGTTTATATTGGAAAAGTGTGCCTAGTTTAGAGAGTGCTCTTATCATTATTCCTGCTTAACTTGATTTTACTCTTGATATTGCAAATGTCAACGTCCCTTAAAACATACATTGGTTTTGCTAATGGTGCTTGTCATAGTACACAGAACATTTCTTCCGCAGCTTGGGTTATCTATTCACCCTCTGATGAGTTAGTGTCTATGCATGGGGTAAGCCACGATCAAACAACAAATAACATTGCAGAGTATAGTGTAGTGATTGAGTTATTATCTGAATCCATCTCATTTGGGATTCAGAGTTTGATTGTTAGGTTGGATTCTGAACTTGTTGTATTACAACTTAACAGGGTTTATGCCATTATAAATCCAGTGTTATTAAGGTTATTTTTGAGATTTCATCTCTTGGAATGTGAATTTGATTACATTGAATATCAACATATTCCAAGACATTTAAATACATTAGCAGATGCAGTTGCTTCTAGTATAATAAATAGACAATTGCAATAATCAAAACAACAAATTTAATAACATTCGATAACATGTTACACGAGATAGCCGGTAATAATGATATATCATAGCATAGAAGTGTGTTTCAAAATATACATCGTCTTCAATCATAGGTTGAAAAACACCTTATGATCGGAAAAATGATAATACAAAAAGACAAAAATGTCGTGAGTCTACAAATTGATCATCCTATCCCTGGCAATGATCACGATAAGAAACCACTGCTCGGGCCACCCTACATATGGACCTCCTAAATGGTCCTGGAACCCCAATCACATATCTTTGTAACCTAAGTGGAATATTATCTATATCAGTCTCTGGAATATCTAATGTCAAGCGTTCCAAATGATGCTCCAAGTTGGTTAGGATCTCTACTGATTGGTCCTATGGGGCTAGTGCTGCTGCAGCTGGTTGTCTCTTCTCATAAAGCTGGAGAGTGGCTGGTCATCATAGACCCACATCTGCATTTAAACTTTTGATTATCAGTTTTGGACGGTTTAAAAAATAAAAAAAATTAAAACTTAGAAAGTGTTGAAAATGACTTTACTTGAATCATCCCATTGCTCTCCTGGTGGAAGAATCATGTTTGGGTCACCGCGATAATCCATCCTGGCATATGGAAAATCCTGAATCACAAAAAGTTGGTTGTTCAACCAACGAAAATACTCAGGTGGAAATCAAACAACCTCTGTACCCTCCTCAGGATGACGGGCCATCAAAGCAACCCAGCGAATTATCCTAGGCTCTCGAGGAAGACCAACATCAATAGGAATATGCTGCAGGGCTAACATGGGGATCCTCTCTATAGCAAAGCTGACTACGATAAATCCATATCCAAAGTTCTTCAGCTGTCAATTCTTTGCTTTGGCTAGTTGGCCTTTCACATTTCCCAACACAGCCTCGCACCAGTTGAATATGGTGCCTCGAAAATAGTCTATAGCCATCTGCATCTGGGATCCAGTAGCCACATGCAATGCTGCACTCCCGCATAGCCTGGTAACAGTGAATGCAATAAACTTAAGTTCAGGATGGCTGATAGTTTTAATATCAATCCGTTTGTCCTTTGATTTATCATCACAAAACTCCAATCGGAGACTAGCGACAGACTGGCCACCTGGCCTAGTCCCAAAAAGAGATAATTGTTCACCCCTCTTGGAAAAACTAGTCAAGAAGTATATGTCCTCCAGCTCGATTTCGAGCTGGTGGCCACCAATCACGAAGCACTGGTCCTGTGTGTTACATCTGTCTACCAGCCATTGCAAGAGGTCTACTTGGGCCCTCATGCCCTGTATGCCCTAGAACTTAAGCAATTCGCATGCTCTCAATGCCTGCAATGTGGGCAAATGATTTAGTGTGGCAAAATATACATCCTCGTGCTCGCGTTCTCGCCAAATAAGCATTTTGAATGTACTACAATGTATAAAAAGACATATTAGAACAACCTTGTTCGGAAAATTTTGGACAAAAATGGAGAATTTTAAGCTTTTAAAATTCATTTCGTGGGGTCCGCACCCGCTCCTTACAAATAGTGCATAGGTTCGCACGGTTTGTGAACAATAGGTGGGGACCTAAGACATTTTTTCTCTATAGAAAAAAGTCGGGGTTCGTAGGGGCCACGTGTTGCATCTACAAACCCCCGCGAGTGACTTTATATACCTATTTTTCCTTCAAAAATCAAATTTAAAGCCTAAAAACGAAATGTAAACAGATGAAATGCAAGTTAAGGAGGACGTGGATTACCTAGAGCTGACAGTTTTCGATTCCGACGGACGGATTTTCTAGAATCTTCACAGGAACTTTCTTACCCAAAAGCTCTCACTTCTCACTATGAACTCAAATGGTAAAAATGAAGTTAGAAAATCCCTTTTTATAAGTTTTTTCGAATAAATGAATTTTAATTTATTTATTTTTCACTTTAAAAAGGTAAATTTTTAAAACATTTTTATTTATCTTAAACAGGTATGTGTAATGTTTTGAGTTTTTGTGCAGAATATTGGATTTTTCGGGAAAATTGATCATTTTTCAACAAAGAGCATATTTTTATCACTTTTTCAGACTCTTTCAAAAAATTTACGAAAAAGAGAAACATTGGAGTCTTCTTTAAGCTCTTTTCAGACTCTCAAAAATTGAAAAGATTACTGAGCAGTTGATTGTTCGAACTCGTTAAAATAAATGAATAATCATGCTTTTAGTATAAGTTTACCCCTTTTACGGACTGAAATGGACTATTTACAAAAAAGGTATATGTTGACTAATTACAATCAATAGAGTCCTCTTTAAACCCTTCTCAGACTCGTTAAATATGAAAAGATTGTCGAGTGCTTGTCTTTTCCAGCTCGTTAAAGTATTGGAAATGTCAATCCTCCTGCATTATTTTATCCTTTTTTGGACTTGAGGGATTATTTTATGAAAAAGTACCCCTATGGAGTTTTCTTAAGATTTTCTTCTAACTCCAGAAAATTGAAAAACACCGAGTTTTTCCTATACTGGACTCGTTAAAATTTAACAATAAAGGACCTGTTCAATTTTAAACAGGAACGAACCACTCCTTCTTAGGATCCGAATTTTAAACTAAGTTAGACTCATCTGAAGGATGAGCTTATAAAAAAGAAAATGTTATCCTCCTCAAGCTTGTCAAAAATAAAGAGGTATTTGCCAGAAATGCTGGGGGAAAGGAGAGAAAAATGAACTTGTTTGTTACACTTTGTTTTGTGAAAAAGTCATCAACCACTCTTTAACACAATACTTTTTGTTCACGTAGGTTGGGAAAATCCTTTACCTAACAGTTAATCAAACCACATTGAAAGTCTTCAGCTACTTTCTGTGTATTAGCTTTAGGTCAATTCTCACCATGCCATCTGCAGTGTCGTTATGTGTTGAAGAGAACAGTTCAATCAAACCATTCATCCACAAAATATATGTCATCCATTTTGACCATCCTTGAGTCAGTCCTTGCTAATATATTTCTTTAAACTTGATCTATGATTTCGTGTTGTGGGCTTGCCTACGACAGATCACTTTCTATCGACTTCAGCTCATTATCTAGGAAGTTGATCTAAAAATCGTCAGTACCTTGAAAAATGCATGCCCTAATGGCATTTTTCTTGACTTCGACGATAGGTTGCATCATTAACCTTCAATCAAATGATTCTATGACATGTTCGACTTCAGCTCATTTATTCACATTTCATGGATTGTACTAAGTAATTTGAGAGCCATTGATATTACTGGTGGTTTCTCTCACACTTGTTAACGGTCCACATTATTGACTGGTAATTAAGTGGTTTCTACCATGTTCGACTTTGACACATTCATTCACATGGATAGGATCGTACTAGTTCGAGAAGCGGAAATCAAGACCCTGGATCTAGTTTCTACCATCCAGGCTGCAAGGAATTTTTTTATTCATTATACAGTGGATTATTCATAAACAGATGGCTGCATCCATACTGTGTCTACACATGTCTATACTCTTGATGTATTACAAAATCATTCCTGTATCAGAACAGTTTAGTCAGTTTTCTAGTCAGTTTTGATCTGAGTATGGGAATGCCTACCTCAGTGATGATATGTCTACATATATATATTTTGAATTGAATGTTTTTACAAGTTCCGACTGGGGTGTCCAGAAGATGATCCTTGAAATGATAAAGTACTTCAATCTTCATAAATGATAGACTCTATCTTCATCTATTATGGACTTCGCACTTTAGGGGGCAATATGTTGCACTAAAAATTGTCACGTTGACATTCTGCTACCTGTGTGAGTCCATTACCACTCATACTTGCCTCCTCTACAAGTATAAAACATCAATTCCTCATATCAAGTATGAAAATGAGAGAAAAGCCCTCAAAAGTCTCTAAAACTCTAGTTCTGCACTTTCTCTTTGTCTTACCTGCGGTCCCGCACCTAATGGTCATGTCTCCTGCGTACCTGACCGCATTGTCTCTGTGTTAAGGGTATGGACCCCTGTAAAAGTTAAAAAGGAGCGAGTATACTCTGAAAAACTCACTTTCAGTCATTTCTAGAAGCTTCTGGAAGGAACCTTGAGGTGGCAAGTTCACTCTTTTAAAGTTCATGTATCCCATACCTTAAGGAGCTAACCCCTTGATGTGAGGAGCTTTTCCCTATGAATGAGGATTCTATCCCTTCATAGGTGGACCTGTAACCTCCTCCTCTACACTATAAAAAGAAGCATTTGGTTGGTTACTGAGAAGGTTGGAAGCGGAATATTTTTGAGGTAAAATGCTGCTGGAACTTAGTCTTCTTTAGTTGAGTTTTTATGAGGAACGATTACATACCTCTAAGATCTCATTTGGAAGAGTGCAAGGCTTGTCAAAGTAAAGGAAATTCATGTTTCAGACCCCAGGAAGAGCTTGTTCAACATCAAGGCTAAAATGGTTGTAAGGTTCTTCTACTATTCAAAGTTAATACAGATATATTTGTTTTTCTCAATAAGCTGTTAATTGATGGTTTATTTTATGGATTCCTTGATCACCATAATAGACATGATTTATAATATTTGCTATGTAGGTGTTGTTTAATGTTTTCTTGTTTGTGATTGCAGGTATTTAAGGGTAACTCTTTTGAATGATTGAAGGATGACTACTACAAACAAGCATTGGATCTAAGGTAGGATCTTATCACCTTTGTAGTATTTACTTATAAATCGAATATGTCTAGAGAAAGATAGGTTTGTTTGTCCGTTTGTTGCTAGACTATCTTCTGATGCTAGGGAGATCGACCTTGTTCACAAGATCATTTATCCACTCAACAATGTCCTCATGAAAAGCAAGTAATTCGTATGCAGAGCGGTTAAAGAATAAGCTGGAGAAGGAATGTTGTAAAGTGGTCTAAAACCATGATTCTTGGCCAAGAGCTCAAAGATGGGCCCTGTTTTTCCTTCAAGCAATTCATATATAGCCCGATAACCTTCAGCAGGATACCAAATGATAGGGTTGTGGAACCGACAACCTAGCCAATAAGGACCTTCTCTCAAAATGAGATTGCTATAAGTGATAAAATGTTCTGCAGCTAACTTAAATTTTTTATAATTAAATGGCTCTCTATTCTGTAGATTACTAGTGGAGACTATCCACCTGAGCTTGGTTGTAGCCAAGGAGCTTTCCTGAATGGAGAGGAAGTATTCTACTCCCTTCTATACAATCTCTTTCTAAATAGGCCACAAAATTTTGATTACTCCTTCCCTTTTCATCAGACTCTTGTGATTGGCCAGCATTTGCAAGGGTGTTTGGGTTCACCTTTGACTCAAAGGTCTAGTCCATGCTCTTGCCTTTGGAATGCGTTATGAGCCTTGAACCATTTCAGTTGATTGATAGCAAATGAGATAAAAGCTTGGAATTGCACATCCCCCACAAAAGGGTTGGGGTTCTTTTCCACTTCTTCCTCTAATACAAAATTATGTAGGTAAAATTCACAAAGAAACCTTTGAACTTTTACCCCATGCTATTTGCAACAATTTATGAAATCCTCATTTGTTTTTAATTCTATCAGTTTTCCAGCCCTGACAGCTTTGATTTTCAACTGCAAGTATCTTTTTAGCAAAAATAAGGCATAATTATTGGCAGGAAATATGCATGTCAAGACATCAATGTACAATGAACAGATAATGTCTATTTGACTCATGACCTTCTCTAATCTGAGCTTCATTTTCTTAATTTCCTCTTCTTCTTTTCGGTATTTATCGAAGGTTTTGATTTCTGATGTATTCATGTCCCGAAGTTGCCTCTGTAATTCTTGGTATTTTTGCTGGGAGACAGTTTCTAGCTCAAGTTATTCTATGGCAAGCCGAGCATGTGCCAACTCTTCTTGAAGATTCAATATACTGGGGTCGTTGCTCGTCATAATATGTTTCGCTTGAATGGCTATCTATGTACTCCTGCTATGAGAAGGAATGCTTGTTGTATGTGTTCCTTTATTATGGGAGGCCCATGCCTTCGTCTTGGTAGCCATGTTGTAGGAGGGTACCACCTCCATCTGAATAGCTAAGTCATAAGAGGGTATAGCCTCTGTCTGGATAACTACTTCTATAAGAATTGAATGTTGTTCTTTAACAGGTTGAGTGAGTATGGGCTCAGTTTGAGTCCATGTAGCTTTTGTTTCATATAATTCAGTTTGAACTACTGTGTTTATTGTTTCCGGGGTTTTGTCTGGAACCTTCCCCACTAATAATTCTCTTATCTTTTGTCTGAGCCTTTTTACCATTTTCTGCAGCCTCTGTTGTTCCTTCCTAATATTTTTAATTTTGTATCTATGCTTTTTAGGAGGAGAAACTATTATGTTAATCATCTCTGCTCCTAACGAGCCTGGTTTCTCATCTTGGCTATGTTCTAAAAGAACCGTGTCCCCAGATTGGTAGTCATCTTCCTGATTTATTTATGTTTCTTTTGTTTGGCCTATATTCTCGTATTTAGGCCTACCTAGCTGGGTTCTCTTGGAGGCATATCACCAGGTTGGTTCCTTCTTGAGTGTCCTCTGCCCTTGTTTTTGCTTCGCAACTTACATTTTCTGATATAATTCTATCGTGGCCAGAGTTTTATATAGATTGGGTTGCTCCAATGTTAAAATTGAGCAGGCTTTCGGGCTGTATGAAATCATCCATGTTGGCCAGAATCTGGGCCAATTTGATATGATGCAGTAAATCACCTTGGGGACTCGTGCTTGGTGTTGAGGGAAGTCCCGATTCATTTCTTGGTTCATCTCTACAACACCCTGATTCTTCTTCGTGATCCGATTCAGGGTTATCCTAGCCTTCTATCTGCATGTGTTGTTCACTTCCTGGGCTAGACAATTCTATAGGTTGGCTGAAACTACCTTGAACATTTTCGGCTGCCCCTAAGTTTATCCTCAGCCTGGAGGAATGTTTGCACTTTTGGGGAATGTTCAGTGTAAGGGTAGTCCTTTTCCATTTCGGAACAAGGTTAGGGGCAGGCAGAGCTAAACCCCCTTCAATAGAAAATATTAATTCCTCCCAACTTGATTGTTGTTGGGCAAGGTTGAAACTAACTATCAGCCTAATCAAACAGTGGTGGATTACGATGGTTTCTATGTGTTGGAGCTTTTTTATCCTTTTAGCAGTATCATGCAATAGAAAATTCAAATATGCAGGTAAATTCACAGAACACTTTTGTTTCAGGACTGCTAAGAGTTTAAGATGATGCAGCCTTACCATGTCTTTTCGCCCGTCACATGTGATATAATTTTGGATGACTTTGGCTGGTTCTCCCCATGGTTCTCCAAGGCATGATGGTCAAAATCCTTTTCCTTTGATGATCATCTCTTGTCCTTCATCCTTAAAGACTACAATAGAATCCTGCAACTTCAATCTTTTATTAGTCCATACGGGTCCTTCTACTGGTAACCCAGATACTTCAGCTATTACAGCATCTGACACTATGATTTGCCTACCTCTTATCATGGATTGTTTGTTCTGTAAATTTTGTAGGAATTCAATGGAAATTGCATCGTTGGGTTGATGAAATCGTGTGAAGTATGTTATCCATCCAGTTCGGGCTAGAATTTATTTGGCTGCATCAAAAACAACCAGTATTAGAAGTTCCCTCCGCACTATTCTTCCTCACATACTGCCTGAATTCTACAAACAGTTAGTGTAGCACAGATATCACAGCAATAGGCAGAGTTGAGTGATGGAACAACAAATTGTTATAATGGTTATACCAGATGACACTTTACAGGCATAAATACCATTATCTAGGACTTGCTATTATACCACATACTCCGTAATCATGGAATGTCATATTGCCCTGCAAAATCAAATAAAGAACTGACACGCATACATAAGTACACTGGAGGTTCCTCCTCGCCCCCTTTGAAATAATAGGCTGCCTTCAACCGAATGAATGAAGGAATAACATGCTAGCAGTGAAGTACAGGGGTGATAAAAGTGGCAAGGTACGCATATTACTGAAAGGATCCCAAAATATATCGGAGTGCTGAAGTCAATGCATATAACAAGAATTATAAATAAGTGAGGAGATGTCGTGAGGTGATTCGAAAATGAAAAAGGACAACTGATGCAGGAAAGATACTTTGTCATCATCATTTCACTTAAAGCTACTATGATTGATTTTTAAAAGATATCGCATGCATAAAAGTTCAAAAATAAATTAGGAACATAAGCTCTCTGTGGTGAAGGTAAAAATAAGAAAATGGAATTATAATAACTATTGATGTTGAAAATATGGCTTCAATACCATCAGCAGAGCTTCTGTTGCCCACAGGCATTTATAGCCTCGACGGAGTTTCTTTTTCACCCTTTGGAACCATGATCCTCTATGTATAATTAGGGAAGTGCATTATGATATCAGAGTAGAGACCAATGTGTTGGCTTGGTAACCAGATGAACACATTTCCATTCACTGGGAAGGAGCGAAAGGTGGGCAAGCCGGCTCGTAATGAGATCTCTTGTTCCAAGGAATTTTTTCTTGACGTATCCATTGGATCATATCCCTGGTGTGGTGGCCATAGTGGGAATGCCACTTCGATGCTTCCTTATGATCATGGTAGGCTGGCTCGTGATGAGACCCCCTATCCTCCATCTGTAAAAATCATGGAATTGTTAGTAAACATATGTATATTTTTTTATTATATATATATATATATATATATATATATATATATATATCTATATATATATATATATATATATATATATATATATATATAGATATATAGATATATAGATATATATATATTAACAACACTTCCTATTTATATAGAGGGTGGCTCAACACTCCTTAGGAGTAGGGATGGTGGAAGAAGTCTGAATATATCAATAGAAAAAAATATGCCCTTAACCTTATTTGATGATAATGAACACAGAGAATTATAGGGGTTAGGGGAGAACCAACATGGTACAAATCATCAATCAATTCGATTTATAGTAGAAATTAGGACAGTGAAGTGATTTAGATGGTTGTGTCCTTTCTTTTTCGATCAATACAAAGAAATCTTATTAAAGATGATAATGTTCGATTTTCTTGTTCTAGTAAAATTCATATTTGTATCCTTACATATATATTTTTACACTTGTGCCCTATATAGGAAAGAAAGGATGTTCTCAAACAAATATTCAGAAAGTTCTATTTCCTAAAGGAAACAACAAAAGAAAACCTCACACAAAAAGTGTTGTTCCTTATAGGGAACAACAAGGAAAAACACACAAAAAGGGTGTTTTTCCTTAGAGGGAATAGTAGTTGTTCCTTAGAGGAAGCAACATCTATTCCTTGTAGGGAAAAATAAGGGAAATACAGGCCAAAAGTTTGATGTTTCCCGCAGGGAACAGAGAAGAAAATACACACAAAAATTGTTATTCCTTATAAGGAACAATAGTTGTCCTTAGAGGGAGCAGCAACTATTCCTTAAAGGGAACATCTGATGTTCCTTAGAGGGAAAAATAGTGGTTCCTTAGAGGGAACATCAACTATTCCTTAAAGGGAACAACAAATTTTCCTTGTAAGGAACAACAAGGAAAAGAAAAAAACTAGACACAAAATTGTTGTTCCTTAGAGGGAACAATAGTTGTTCCTTAGAGGGAACAATAGTTGTTCCTTAGAGGGAACAACAACTATTCCTTAAAGGGAACAATAGGAAAAAAGTTGTACACAAAATTTTTGTTCTGTAGAGGGAAAAACCACTGTTCCTTAGAGGGAACAACAACTGTTCCTTAAAGGGAACAACAAAAAGAGAAAAAAAAATAGAATATTGCACTCGAAATTGTTTTTCCTTAGAGGGAACAACGATTGTTCCTTAGAGGGAACATCAATTTTTCCTTAAAGGGAACAACAAGAAAAGAAAAAAATTGCACACAAAATTGTTGTTCCTTAAAGGGAATAGTGGCTATTCCTTAGAGGGAACAACAGTTGTTCCTTAGAGGGAACAATAGCTATTCCTTAGAGGGAACAATGACTGTTCCTTAGAGGGAACAACGACTATTCCTTAGAGGGAACAACAAGAAAATTTACATATGAAATTGTTGTTCCTTAGAGGGAAGAACGATTTTTCCTTAGAGGGAACGACAGTTGTTCCTTAGAGGGAACAAAAAGAAAATTTACACATAAAATTTTTGTTCCTTAGAGGGAACAATGGCTGTTCCTTAGAGGGAGCAACATGAAGAAAATCCGCACGAACATTGTTGTTCTTTAGAGGGAACAACAACTGTTCCTTAGAGGGAATAACAATAGAAAAACAACTTATATACAATTTATATAAGAAAATTCAATCAAATAGAAAGAAAATTTCCTGTACAAATTTCAAAAACAAATAAATTCTTCATTGGACCGATTCTATGGACAGGTTGCCCTCCTTAGCAAGAATTTGTATAGTGGAATCTTCCCGTAACTGTTGGCAAAAGGAATCCCTGGTATGCGGTTTGTGATAGAGTTGTACTCAATGTCCATTCACTTTAAAAGAGTAGCTAGACCCATCAATGGTGGCTAATGTGAGGGTGCCATTATCATGCACCTCTTGTATTTCATAGGGACCTAACCATATGGTCTGGAGTTTTCTCGGGAAATCCTGGAACCTACAATCATATAGAAGTACCCAATCACCTTCGTGGAAGATCTTCTTCTTGATAAGGGCATCATGCCATTTCACTCTTTGTTGTTGGATTAGTGCAGTGTTTTGAAGAGCTGATAGCTGAATTTCATCCAATTCATTGATTTGATGTAGCCTATTAATCTGTGCTTCATTTAAGTCCAAGCCTACCTCTTGTGCTATTCTCAATGTTTGAATTTCAAATTCGATTGGGAAGATAGGTTCTTTGCCAAACACTAGCTGATATGGGGAATATCCCATGGTATTTCTCCATGTTGTGTGGTATGCCCACAGGGCTTCTAGCAATCAGGTAGCCTAGTCACGTCTATGTGATGCAACTGTCTTTGTGAGTATTGCCTCGATTACTTTATTGGTACTTTCTACCTAGCTATTTGCCTATGGGTGGTATGGAGTTGTGATTTTGTGCATGATATGATGATTTTTTTATGTTGCAGCAATCTTATGGCCTACAAATTGTGGCTCTCCATTCATGATTATTTCTCTAGGAAAGCCATATCGCACGAATAGTTGGAAAAGAAAGTGGATTATGTTGGAAATAACACTGAGAGGGGGGGGGGGGGTGAATCAGTATTAGCAAATCAATGATCCTTTCATTTTCATACTCAGATTCATATACCCTACTTCAGTTAAGGATACCCGCGTATATACACAACTGTGTTTAATGCAACTAGCATATATCCAATAAACTTATTATTCAATTAGTTGATCTTCAATGAGTGCATCAGAACATTATTAACCATATTAACAGTAAACAGGTGCAGTAAAATAGAACAGATCATCACACACAAGAAGCACACATGAACACCATGATGTAAGGTGGAAACCAAATGTGGGTGAAAACCACCTGCTGCAAGTCATCTCTATCTTCTTTTAATAAGAAACTTCTTTTTACAATATTTCTGTACTGGTGTAGTCTTATACTAGTACACAAGCTTCTACCTACAGAAGGCTACAACCTTCTCTTGTTTTCTAGCTTCTCCTAGAAGGGAGCTGCAACCCCCTTAGCTCTTGTACTAGTCGATCATTTTACTAGTACGTAGGTGCCGACCTACTGAATGCTCTAACCTTTACTCGTTTTCCAGTTGCTAATGGAAGGGAGCTACCACCCCCTTAGCTCTTGTACTAGCTGATGTACTAGTACGTAGGTGCCAAACTATAGAAGGCTACAACCTTCTCTTTCTTCTTCCAGGTACCACGTTTCATAAATTTTCAGACTGGATACTCCTGAAGCACAACACCATAATCTGAAGGCCATGTTTCATCCAATTTTCATACTGAACCCATCAATCAACACTAGCATCATAAATCTCTGAATCACCCAATACTGAATCACTGAAACCATGTCAACAACCTGCAGTCACCAGAACACAGAACTCTGCAACAACGTTCAGATCTAACTGTATCATAAAAAATCATGCATCAGAATGCATACGCTACTTGGAAGAGCCGAACCAGCATGTATACACAACTTTACCAAAGAAAACCAGCATATATGTCAATAATTAATTATAACTTGCTACACTTCCTGACTTCAGACATAACCAGATTATTACATATACAAGGAAAATATGTGTGTTAGCAACCATATCTAGTCCATCAGATCACATAAATATAAGTCATTATGATCCTGATCCATCATTAGATCTCATCCATCAACACTAAGGCTAAACACAATCAACCAAACTGAATATGTAGAATACTGACACCAGTAAACAGTCATCAGAACTCATCAACAACCAGAACCACCTGTAACTTTAAACATCATAGCTGATATGGTATACGCTAGTTAGATGTATCTAACCTGCGTATGTACGCGCTTTTATCATAGTCAACTAGCGCATACATTTTTAAATATTCATTCATGATTTGCAACTATTCCAAACTTGAGTTATACTGGGATCATAATATTTACAGAACATTATATGTGTCAGTATATAGATCTAGACTTAATAAGATCAAACCGTATAGAGATGATTCATTCCAAGCCATTAGATCCTGATCTATCCTTATATCTTGTTCTCTATCAATCACTGAGATTCCTCCTTAGCTCAGATCAAGCAAGGTATCATGAACCCATAACCTGCATATTGGATCTCATACTTCATCAGATATTTAAGATTTTCTGAATTGACTTTGCCTAATGATCTTCTTCTCCTTTTATAGTCTTAGGCCTTACTCAATACCATGGTCCAAAACCATTTAGAACCAATACTCGGGACCTAATACCCAGGTTCAACACTTCAGACACAATACCAAGGTCCAAAACCATAGGTCTAAATACCATGGACCCAAAAATAAGCTTTCCCACATGTACGCGCTTTTCTGTGCATGAAAGTGCGTGCATACACAACGTGACTTTTTATTAGCAATCCTGCATGTATACACGCCTTTGTATATAGTGAACCTGCGTGTATACACTACTTGGTATATAGCGAACCTGCATATATACACGACTTGGTATATAGTGAACCTGCGTGTGTACACAACTTGGTATATAATGAACCTGCGTATATACTTTTCTTTCTTCATTCTTTGTAGTCTGTTCATCAATTCTTTGCTACTGACCTGCTGCACTATGATCTGTCATCTGTGTGAGTTGCCATCAAGGACAACACTTTTATCATAATGCCAACAATATCCCCCTTTGAAATTGATGGCAAAGCTAACTTACCATACTGAGAACTGTCATCTTAGTGAGTTGTCATTGTTCATTACATCTGAATTGATTCCTTTGAGTTGTCCTGCATTTGATATCTTCTTCTGTAGATTCATCTAGTTATATATAAGTGAGTTGTTCTTCTACAAGTGGGTTTCCATCAAGTACAAAACATGCATCATAATGCCAACAGATTACTGAGTCCTCCATTGCCCTTGGTAATGCTTCTGTCTCCATTCATTTAGTCACATATTTTATTGTGACTAGTATGTATGTCTTTTGATTAGATGATGGGTTTATTGGACTAATGAAATCTAATGCCCATCGCTCAAAAGGTTCAATGACTAACTGCGGATTTAGGGGCATCTCGTCAGACTGCCCACGGTGTCCTGTTCTTTGGAAACTATCACATGCCTAGACAAACTTCTTTGCATCTTTAACAATGGTGGACCAATAATAGTCTTCTGTAAGACTTTGTGACCAGTCCTGCGATCTGCAAAATTTCCATTGCAAGGCCCATCATGGCAAGCTTTCAAGATGTTGAACACTTCATCTTCCCTAACACATCTTCGAATGTGCATATCGACCCCTGTATGAAATAAATATCCTCTGATCCAGGAGAACTGAGTGCTACGCTATACTATTTGTTTTCTTTCACTAGGCATTAGGTGATTGGGTAATTTTCCCTCTGCTAGGTAGTTTGCGGCATCCATGTGTTGGCATTATGATTCAAGTGTTGTCCTTGATGGCAACTCACTCAGAGGATGGTACAGGTGCTCAGAGGTTGGTACAAGTGATGGCATCTTAATCAGAAGACAGATCTCAGTACAGCATGCCAAGGAAGCTCATACACGCCGTTTCGTTAAGCCCAAGTCGCGTGTACACGCTAGTTCGATTCATAAAAAGCGCGTGTATGTGGAAAGGTTCCTTTGGTCCATGGTGGTTAGTCCTTGGAAGTTGTGCCTATGATTTCGGACCATTGTGTCTCGACGGGCGTGTCGATCCCTAGTTTTGAAGTTGATGGTATTGTGTTACTATGGTTTTGGCTCTTGGTATTGAGCTAGGCCTAAGACTATATAAGGAGAAGAAGATCATTAGGCAATATCATCTTTCGACAAGGGCTTGAATATCTAAGAGTGAAAGAGATCTGATTTGCAGGTGCTGGGTTGCTTGATCTAAGCCAAGGAGAGATCACATTGGTTGATGGAAGACTAGATCTAAGGATAGATCGGGATCTAATGGTTTGAAATGCACTATCATGATATGGTTGATTATGCTTATTTCTAGATCTGGATATTGTCGCAATGCTATGTTCTGGGTCTAACTAATGTCTGGTACAGCTGCAAATTGAGAAAGTTTATTTTTAGATCTGTACGCAGGTTGGCTTCGGTAAAAGAGCGTGTATACGCGGGTTTGGCTCCTTGAAGTAGCGTATATCTTTTGAAGCTTGTTTTTGGGTTTACAGTGGGGTCTGACAGTTATTGCAGAGTTCTGTAGTCTGCTCTGTGTTCTGATAACTGGTGATTGACAGGGTTCAGTGGTTCAGTGATTCAGAGTTTGGTTGTTTTATGCTTCAATGATCTGTTGTGGAAATTGAATGAATTGTGGTCTTCAGATTGTAATGTTGTGCTTCAGGAATATTCAAGTCTGAAAATGTATGAAAGGTGATACCTGAAGAAAAGAAGATTGTAGGTCAGCACCTATGTACTAGTATCTTGGCTAGTACAAGAACAAAGGGGGTTGGAGCTCCCTTCCAAGGAAGTTTGGAGAACGAGAGAAGGTTGTAGCCTTCTGCAGGTTGTAGCCTGCGTACTGGTATAAGGCTGCACCAGTACAAAAGATTGTAAACTGAAGTTTCTTAAAGAAAGATAGAGATAACTTGCAGCAGGTGGTTTTCACCCACATTGGGTTTCCACCTTATATCTTGGTGTTCATGTGTGTGGCTTTTGATCCGTTCTGTTATACTGCATCTGCTTACTGTTAATGTGCTGAATAATGTCCTGATGAACTTAACTGAAGAATAAGCTAACTAAGTTATGAGTTTTCTGCTTATACGCTGGTTTATTTAGTCACAGTAGCGTGTACACGCTGTTTTACTTAACTGAAGTAGCGTATATTTTTCTGAGCATTGAAAAGGTTTGATTGATCTGATAATACTGATTCACCCCCCCTCTCAGTATTATTTCCAACAATTGGTATCAGAGCAGGTCCTTCAGGGAAGCTTGATCGCTTGAAGGTAGATCATTCATCATGAGCAACTACGAGAAAGAAGCATCAATCAGGCCACCGGTTTTTGATGGAACAAATTTCAATTATTGGAAGGTAAGAGTTACTGCATATCTTCAATCTCTTGGTACAGAAGTTTGGAACATTGTAGAAACAGGCTATGCTTTTCCTTCAGTTACTCCTACAGATCCAGCTGAGAAAAAGACATATGAAACAAATGCAAAAGCAGTCAGTACTCTATTAGGAAGTATATCCCAAACAGAATTCATGAAGGTCATGCACTTCAAATCAGCAAAAGAGATATGGGACAAAATGATCACTAGCTATGAAGGAGATGAACAGGTAAAGGAAGCTAAACTTCAAACTCTCAGGATTCAATATGAGACTCTCAAGATGTATAATGATGAAAGTGTGGCAAATTATTTTCTTCGGGTAGACGAGATTGTTAATTGTATGAAAAATTTGGGTGAAGAAATAAAAGAGACTATAGTAGTTTCAAAGATTCTAAGATCATTATCCCCCAAGTTTGAATCTAAAGTATCTGCAATAGAAGAAAAGGAAAATCTCAAAGTTCTCACTATGTCTCAGTTACATGGAATTCTAACTGCTTATGAAATGAGAAAGGGAGGTCCATCAGACAGAAGGGAAGCTGCTTTTAAGGCATCAGGAAAAGAAGATTACTATGAGGCAAGCCATGTTCCAGAAGAAGAGGAAGAAGAATCAAATTTTGTCAGAAATCTTCAAAGGGGTGCTGGAAGGTTCAGAGGTAAGCTACCTTTCAAATGCTTTGCTTGTGGAAGAGTAGGTCATTATGCTGCAAAATGTCCTAATAAAGATAAAGGAAAAGAACCTGCTAGATGGAATAAGAAACAAAGTGCAAATAAGAAAAGCTACTACACCCATGAAGATAGTGATGGCTTATCAAACAGTGATGAAGATGAACAAGGTAATAAATATAAGCTATTAATGGCATTTGAAGATGATGATTATGAGGATGCTGTAGATGTGGATAATCTCTATAATGAAATTACTAGACTCAAGAGATGCATAGAAGAAAAGAGTGTGATCATTGATACTTTGCAATTTCAAATTGATGAAAAGGAAAAACATCTTGAAAAACTAGAAGGTGAAATTGTTGGTCTCAGAAAAGAAATTGAGAAAACAAAAGCTATTAATCTTAAGTTTGTCAAAGGATCTGAAACTTTGGATGAGATTATCAATGTGCAGCGGTCTCCTCTAAACAAGACAGGTTTGGGCTATAATGGAGAAACCTCTAAAGCATCCACCTCAAAGAGTTATCTTGATGCAGCAAGAAGAAATGAGCAGAAGAACAATGAAGATAATCAGGTAAAGCAGGGATGAATTACAAACAGAAACTATCAGGGACAATCCTTCTTAAGGGTGAACAAAAGCTACAACCAACCACAGGTAAAATCTTCTCAGTTTGGCACAAGAATAGATGAAAATAGAAATTACAATCAGTTGGCTGGTAGATTCAATAACCGCAGAAGCTTCTTCAATGGACAATGCTTTTCTTGCCATAACTTTGGTCACAAAGCAGCTCAATGTGTTGCATATAAAACAATCATGACTAGGGAAGCTCAAAAACAAAGAAGTATGACAGGGATTACAAAGAGGACCTATAACAACTTTTCGGTTCTTGAAAATGAAGTTGAATGTTCTATTTGCAATAATTTTGGTCATAAAGAATCTGAATGCAGGAGCAGGTTTCAGGAGAAAAAGGAACAAGCCACGAGCACCAAAAAATGGAGAATAAAAGAACCTCAGACAGAAAGATGTGGGATAGCGTTTTATGCAGAAGGACAGGAAAATCTATGGTACATTGACAGTGGATGTTCGAAACATATGACAGGTGATAAAGAAAAACTTGAATCTTATTCTACTTTAGAAAAGGGAAAGAAAGTTTCTTTTGGAAATGATACTCCTGCAACTATAAAAGGAAAAGGTATTGCTCCTTTGAAAGAAAAGGTCAAGGCTGGAAATGTTTTGTATGTTGATGGATTGAAGCATAATCTTCTAAGTGTCAGTCAGATGTGTGATCAAAAAACCGAGGTTATTTTCAGATCGAATGGATGTCTTGTTCGTGATCTTGATACAGGTAAAACAGTTCTCAAAGGCAAAAGAACTCCAAATAATCTGTACATATTTGAAGAAGGACAACAACAATGCTATCTTAGCAAGGATGAAGAGCACTGGCTATGGCATCGAAGGTTGGGACATCTAAGCTTCTCACAAATAAGAAAAGCATGCAAATATCAGGCAGTTCGCGATCTTCCAGATATCAAAATTCCAGACAACACTATATGCAAATCTTGTCAGTTTGGAAAGCAAACCAGAACTAACTTTCCAGAAAAGGAAGGATCAGCTAGCTTGCCTCTTGAGCTAGTCCATACAGATGTATGTGGTCCATTTAGGAAAAGGACACCTCGAGGAGAAGAATATCTGATATTATTCATTGATGATTTCTCAAGGTTTGTTTGGTTAGGGCTTATGAAGCACAAAGATGAAGCATTCGAAAAATTCAAATCCTTCAAAGCATTGGCTGAAAATGAATCAGGACACAAAATTAAGTGCCTCAGATCTGACAGAGGTGGGGAGTTCACATCAAATGAATTTTTCGATTTCTGCGATGAACATGGGATAAGAAGAGAATTCTCTACAGCTAGAACTCCTCAGCAAAATGGGGTTGTGGAAAGAATGAACAGAACTATCCAACAAATGGCTCGTGCTATGCTCGATGAATCAGGTACTCCTGCAACCTTCTGGGGTGAAGCTGCACATGCTGCTGTTATCATTCTTAACAAAACAAATGTCCGAGTAAACAGCACTCAAACACCTCATGAGCTTTGGAGTGGTAAAACTCCTTCCGTGAAGCATTTCAAAATCTTTGGGAGCAAATGTTATATTAAGAATACTGATGAGCAACTTGGCAAACTTGAACCTAGAGCAGATGAGGGCATTCTTCTTGGTTATTCTCCACATAGCAAAGCATACAAGTGCTACAATAAAAGACTTGGCAGAATTGTTGACAGTATTGATATAGTGGTTGATGAGAAGGGATATATTCCTAGGCAAGTTCATCATGAAGACATTGAAGAAGATGAAGGTTACTCTCAAAGGCGAAATGATGAAGAAGAAGAACCTCAAGAAGAAGAAGAATCTCAAGAAGAACCAGAGGAGCAGACAAGAATAGAAGAGAAGACTCCATCCAGATATGTCCAAAAGAATCATCCAGAAACTCAGATTGTGGGGCAGAAAGAAGCAGGAGTACAAACAAGAAGGACACTTGCAGAAGCTTCAAGCTACTTGGCTCTACTCTCCTCCATTGAACCACAAAATGTGAAAGAAGCATGCAAAGATGAATGTTGGGTCAAAGCAATGGATGAAGAACTTGAGCAAATCGAAAGGAACAACACTTGGGAATTAGTTCCTAGACCAAAAGATAAGAATGTAATAGGAACAAAATGGGTCTTCAAGAATAAGTTAAATGAAAATGGAGAAGTAATTAGAAACAAGGCCAGACTTGTTTGTAAAGGGTATGCACAGCAAGAAGGAATAGATTTTGAAGAGACCTTTGCTCCTGTGGCAAGACTAGAGGCCATCCGAATGTTCCTTGCTCTCTCAAGTTTTCAAAACTTCAAGGTATTTCAAATGGACGTGAAATCAGCCTTCCTAAATGGAGACTTAGAAGAAGAAGTATATATTGAGCAGCCAGATGGGTTCATTCTTGGAAATGATCCAAACCTTGTATGCAGATTGAAAAAGGCACTCTATGGGCTCAAACAAGCTCCAAGGGCTTGGTACTATCGGTTGGACAAATATCTTCACCAACAAGGCTTTTCAAAAGGATCAGCAGATAGCAATCTCTATATAAAAGTTGAAAATAACAAATTGCTAATCCTTGTTGTTTATGTAGATGATATTATTTTTGGCAGCAATGAAGAGACCATGAGTCAAAACTTTGCCTTGGTTATGCAGAAAGAATTCGAAATGTCACTTCTTGGAGAATTGACATATTTTCTTGGATTGCAAATCCAACAAAATGAAGGAGGTATCTTCTTGTCTCAAACCAAATACCTCAAGCAGATCTTGAAGAAGTATGGCATGGAAGAGTCAAAGCCAGTATGTACACCCATGGTTACAGGATGCAGCCTCAGTGCAAATGATGAATCAGCAGCAGTTCACCAACCCACTTATAGATCCATGATTGGGAGTTTGCTTTATTTGACAGGTACTCGACCAGATATTACACATGCAGTAGGAATAGTTGGAAGATTTCAAGCCAACCCAAAGGAAACTCATCTTCAGGCAGTCAAAAGAATCTTCAAATATCTTCAAGGGACCCAAAACTATGGCTTATGGTATCCTAGAAATACTGATCTCACTCTTCATGCTTACACAGATGCAGATTGGGCTGGAAGTGTGGATGATAGGAAAAGCACAAGTGGAGGTGCTTTCTTCATGGGTTCCAGATTAGTATCTTGGTTCAGCAAGAAACAAAGTTCGATTGCCCTATCTACAGCTGAAGCAGAATATGTGGCTGCAGCATCTTGTTGCACACAACTTCTTTGGATGATGCAGACCTTGCAGGACTTTCAAATCACTTGCACTCCACCTGTCTCTATCTTATGTGATAATACAAGTGCAATCAGCATTTCAAAGAATCCTGTCATGCACTCAAAGACCAAGCACATACCAATCAAGTACCATTTTCTTCGGGAACAAGTGCTTGAGCAGAAGGTCAAGTTGGAGTATGTTCCTTCTAAGGAGCAAGTTGCTGATATTCTCACAAAACCACTGCCCAGGGAAACTTTTGAATATCTCAGACAAAAGCTGGGAGTAGTTGATGCTTCATCCTGTTGTTGAAGATTGTTTGTTCTACAGAAAAGTTGGTATACGCAGGTTACGGAAGGGATATGAGCGTATACACGCGGATTTATGTTGGGTAAGTCGCGTGTATGCTGGATGCTTGTTGCAGAAAGAATATCCGCGTACATACGCTGTTTTATACAGGATAAAACGCGTATATGAAGTTCTGAACAGCAAGGGAAAACTCTGAAGTTCTGAACAGCAATAGGAATGTCAGAATTCTTCAGGCACAGTTTCAGGGAGTACAACAGGCACAGGTTCAGGGGAGCAGCTCAAAAGTCTCATAAAGCATTGTTGGCATTCAGATGTTTTGGTTGTTGGTTTCAGGAGAAGGAGCTCAGAAAGAAATTCTGGTTGCTGATCTAACAAGATGTTTATCAGATGCTGCTGGTGTCTTTCCTAAGTCTTGGTCTAGATCTGTTGTCTCTATGTCATGTATCTCTCTTGTCATATCTCTTTTATGGTGTCAAGGTCATGTAACGGCCTATGTTGGTTTCCCCACTATGCCTGGGATGAATGCTGTAATATAATTGGTTGTTTCTGATATGTCCCCTCTTGGTAGGGAGTATGGATGTATGTATTGAGTCTTTTGGTGATAGGAAGGTCCCTTATGGTGTATAAATCTTGGTTCTTGTTGAAGAACATCTTTTTCAGATCTGACCTACTGTCAGGGGGAGCACGAGTCAGCACAGCCAAGCAGAGGTATCAGCATGTACTCAGGGGGAGCACAGCCCTTTGCTCTTGATGTCAAAGGGGGAGAGTGACTTGGTGTGGTGGTTGCCATCAAGTCCAAAGGGGGAGATTGTTGGCATTATGATTCAAGTGTTGTCCTTGATGGCAACTCACTCAGAGGATGGTACAGGTGCTCAGAGGTTGGTACAAGTGATGGCATCTTAATCAGAAGACAGATCTCAGTACAGCATGCCAAGGAAGCTCATACACGCCGTTTCGTTAAGCCCAAGTCGCGTGTACATGCTAGTTCGATTCATAAAAAGCGCGTGTATGTGGAAAGGTTCCTTTGGTCCATGGTGGTTAGTCCTTGGAAGTTGTGCCTATGATTTCGGACCATTGTGTCTCGACGGGCGTGTCGATCCCTAGTTTTGAAGTTGATGGTATTGTGTTACTATGGTTTTGGCTCTTGGTATTGAGCTAGGCCTAAGACTATATAAGGAGAAGAAGATCATTAGGCAATATCATCTTTCGACAAGGGCTTGAATATCTAAGAGTGAAAGAGATCTGATTTGCAGGTGCTGGGTTGCTTGATCTAAGCCAAGGAGAGATCACATTGGTTGATGGAAGACTAGATCTAAGGATAGATCGGGATCTAATGGTTTGAAATGCACTATCATGATATGGTTGATTATGCTTATTTCTAGATCTGGATATTGTCGCAATGCTATGTTCTGGGTCTAACTAATGTCTGGTACAGCTGCAAATTGAGAAAGTTTATTTTTAGATCTGTACGCAGGTTGGCTTCGGTAAAAGAGCGTGTATACGCGGGTTTGGCTCCTTGAAGTAGCGTATATCTTTTGAAGCTTGTTTTTGGGTTTACAGTGGGGTCTGACAGTTATTGCAGAGTTCTGTAGTCTGCTCTATGTTCTGATAACTGGTGATTGACAGGGTTCAGTGGTTCAGTGATTCAGAGTTTGGTTGTTTTATGCTTCAATGATCTGTTGTGGAAATTGAATGAATTGTGGTCTTCAGATTGTAATGTTGTGCTTCAGGAATATTCAAGTCTGAAAATGTATGAAAGGTGATACCTGAAGAAAAGAAGATTGTAGGTCAGCACCTATGTACTAGTATCTTGGCTAGTACAAGAACAAAGGGGGTTGGAGCTCCCTTCCAAGGAAGTTTGGAGAACGAGAGAAGGTTGTAGCCTTCTGCAGGTTGTAGCCTGCGTACTGGTATAAGGCTGCACCAGTACAAAAGATTGTAAACTGAAGTTTCTTAAAGAAAGATAGAGATAACTTGCAGCAGGTGGTTTTCACCCACATTGGGTTTCCACCTTATATCTTGGTGTTCATGTGTGTGGCTTTTGATCCGTTCTGTTATACTGCATCTGCTTACTGTTAATGTGCTGAATAATGTCCTGATGAACTTAACTGAAGAATAAGCTAACTAAGTTATGAGTTTTCTGCTTATACGCTGTTTTATTTAGTCACAGTAGCGTGTACACGCTGTTTTACTTAACTGAAGTAGCGTATATTTTTCTGAGCATTGAAAAGGTTTGATTGATCTGATAATACTGATTCACCCCCCCTCTCAGTATTATTTCCAACACCATGTACCACATTTTTTTCATAGTTACAGCAAATAAATGTTCATCAGGGAACTGTTCTTCTACTGCTACCGAGTCATCTATCTTTGGCATACGTGAAAGGAAGTCTGCTACTGAATTTTCTTTTCCTGGTAAATCATTGATTTTTATGTCCAATTCCTGTAAAAGGATCAACCATCTTGTCACTCTTCCATTTGTAACAAGTTTATTAGCTAGATATTTAATAGCAGAGTGATCATTATACAAAATCACAAGGTACCCCGTTATATAATGTCTAAATTTATTAATAGCATAGATTACAGCCAAAAATTCTTTTTCGGTCACAATATAATTTAATTTAGCAGGAGATAGATTTTTGTTGATGTAGTATATTGCATATGGCTTCTTATCTTCCTCCTGGCTAAGAACTGCTCCAATGGCCGTATCTGAAACGTTGAATGAAATCTAGAATGGAAAATCCCAGTTTGGGCCCCATAATACTGGGGCTGTTGATACAAGTTGTTTTAAATCTTCAAAAGCAATGTCACATTTGTTAGTCCAAATGAAATCAGTATTTCCTATTAATGCATATAATGGTGCAGCAATTTGAGAGAATTCTTTATAAATCTCCTATAATATCTAGAAAATCCCAAGAAATTACGTACCTCAGTTTGTGTGGAGGGGGTAGGTATTAAAAGAATTATCTGAATTTTTGCTGGATCTACCTGAATTCCAGCTGTTGAGATGTAGTGACCCAGGATGAGGCCCTCGGTCATCATCATGTGGCATTTTTCATGGCTTAAATAGAGCCTGGTAGCAATGCATCTTTGCAGTACTTTCTCCAATGTTCATAATTGCGACTCGAACTCATCTCTGTAAGGTGTAAATTCATCCATGTACACCTCGATTCCTTCGTTTATCAGATCTAAAAAAAATGCTAAGTATAGCCCTCTGGAATGTGGCAGGTGCATTGCACAACCCAAAAGGTAAGATCCTGTAAGCAAATGTCCCCCAAGGGCAAGTAAAGGTAGTCTTATATTGGTCTTCAGCGGCAATTTGAATTTGATTGTAGTCGCTAAAGCCATCTAGGAAAGAAAATAATTTTTTTCCTGCCAATGTGTCCAAGACCTGGGTAATGAATGGAAGGGGAAAACGGTCTTTTTGGGTTGCTTTATTAAGCTCTCTATAGTCAACACATATACGCCACTTTCCATTCTTTTTAGGCACCACTACTAATGGACAGACCCATTTGCTATCAGATATAGGATAGATGAAATTTACATCTAATAGTTTTTGTAGTTCAGCTTTAACAATATCTTTAAGGTGAGGGTTTAACCTCCATTGAGGTTGTCGAATGGGCCTGGCATATTTCTCTGTATAGATGTGGTGCACGCATAATTCAGGATCAACCCCTTTCATATCTAGGTAATCCCATGCGAAAGCCTCTTTATCTTTTCTTAAAAGTTGAACAAGCTTCTATTCCTAGTCATCAATCAGGTTTTTGTTGATATTTAAGGTTTTCCCTGGCTCTATTTCTATAGTTCTACTGTTATAAACAGAAGTTGTTGGTATTGAATAGTCATTAATATCTTTTAAGGGATCTTCTTCAATTTCATTATCTAGATCTGCTTTGATCATTTGACATTTTAGATGGGATATGACATCTAGTTGGTTATTGTAAGTGTTAATGATGTCATATTCTGTTTGATCCTTGAATTCGAGAGCATATTTTATAGTTAGTGGTGATCTAATGTTTTCAGTTAGATATGATACAGGTTGTTTTCTTATCTTTATTATTGTTAAACTTGGCTGAGCTGGAGGATATAAGGCTAAATTCTTCACATTACTTCCTCTTGCTATAGTCGCGTTGCCTGTTCAATAGCTTATGTAAGCATTTGCGGTTGCTAGCCAAGGTCGTCTTGGAATTAGGGATGTCCATCTTGCCAATTTCTAGGATTGATGATTAAAAAATCTGTTGGGTATTCCCAAGAATCTACAGACACCATTACATCCTGTAATGTACCTTATGGTTTGACTACCGATTGGTCAACCAGCTCCAACAAGGTTGTGGTTGGATCCAAGGATGTAATGCCAAGCTTTTGACAAGTTGTTGTTGTGAGAATATTGATTGCTGCTCCTAGGTAAAATAATGCATTGGGGAAGGATCATCCTTATTTGTACCATGACTATAGGGTTTCTTGGGTCCTCATATTTTACCAGTTTTTCTCTACCTGATAATAAATCAGACAAAGTATCGACTACATGGACAATTGGGGTTGCTTTTATTTTCCTCTTCGACTTTTTCATACACAATTCCTTAATAGTTTTTGCATAAATCAGAATGTCCTGAATAGCCTAGAGGAGAGGTATTTTTACACATAAATTTTTTAATTCTCCCAAAAGCTCAAAATCAGGATATTCAATTGGGCGAGGTATGATTAATCTTTCTGGGAATTGTGGAGAAGAAGTGATATTCTGATCGTGAGTTTTCTATTTAACCATGTTCTTCACTTGTGGTTATTGTTCTACAGGTAACAGATCTTCAATTTTTATATTTTTATCCTCCTCTGATTCTATTATCCATCTATACCTTAATTTAAGCTCATTACACTCCCTCAACTTGGTTTCTGGCTCTGGTTCTTTAATAATTTTCACATATTGGACTGGTCTATTGTTGGGGTTCGCGTTGGGTTGGGCTGGGAGATATGGTTGTAGGTTGGTCTGAGGGTTCTATTGCAATGTGTAGGGTGTTGGAAGTGTAGTTTGACATAGGGGGATTGTTCTTGCTGGCTGGTTTGTAGGTCTTTGCCAGCGTGACTGCCAACTATGGTTTTGTGAAGTGGAGGGTGGACATTGAGATTGATATGCATTATTCTGCTAGAATGGTGGGAAGTAAGAGGAATTTGGACAATTTTTATTTTGATTTGATTGGTTGAGCCAAGGTGGCATAGAGAATGGTTGTTGTGACCAACTAGAAAAAGGTGGTTGGTTCTGCCACATAGCTCCTGGGTATTGTTGTGAATTATATTGTGAGGACTAAAAGAAAGAAGATGGGTCAGTATGCATACCTGTTTGTCGTGGTTGCCATTGGCGATGCTGATTTAGCAGGTAGACTAGTTCTGTTTCTTCCTCTGCCTCCTCATAGACTGCATTTAACCCTGGGAGTGATGGGCAACTTTCTGTGGCAGGATCTTTAGCACATATGGCACATGTTTGTACCATATCCAGTGAGCATTCTTTGTGACTATGTTTCTTCCTACATCTAGGACAAAATATCACCAAGTTTAAATCTGCTTCAACCTACTTCTGCTTGGCTTGCATGATGTCTAATTATGTCGTCAAAGTTCCCAAGATATCTGTTTTCAAATCCTCTAGCAGGTTGCCAATTTCTGCACGAGTTATACTTCCGCCAAAAATTTTGCTATCCCTAGTGGTCATGTCGCGTTCTGCTAGTTTCAATCTAGTATTGCCTCTTGAGCACCTAATACACAATTTAATAATATCAGCATAGTCTTCTTGATATATATCACCTTTACCCATAATATTTAATGTCTCTATCCATTGTTATTTCATCCCTTTAATCAATGTAGTTTTTAGCACATTATCAGGCAAAGGCAGATTTGCATAGGGAGACGTTTGGAGGTTATATTGGAAGCGCTCCACATACTCTTCTAATGTTTCACTGCATCTTGCTACCATTTGAAATATTTCATCTTTTAATTGCATAGATCTACAATAGTCTTGATATTTTTTAAGGAAAGTAGTTTTCATTTGATCCCAATCATTTATTGTGCCCCCACCTAGTCCCATAAACCAATGCAGGGCTGCTCCTTTTAATGTAGAGGAAACAACTTTAGTTTTTGGGGGTCGGTGGAATAATCATAACCCCGACATAATACATCAAATTCAAATAGAAATGCATCTAGATCCTCTGATGTAAGTCCATGAAAGGTGGGAATATTTTGTAAAGGGATAGCTTTCATGGGTGCATTGACAATGTTAACGATGGGAGACTGTAATGTAGAGGTCTGGGGTGCTTATGGGTTGTTGGCCATTTGATCAAATATATGCCAGTACACTTCCAGGATCTCTAGAGAGTTATTCTTAGGGTGATTAGAAGGGGTGGGAATGATCTCAACAACACTCCCTCGGTCTGGGATATTTGGTGTTCCTTGTTGAATTACTACCTGAGGGGATCTTGGCTCCTCAGTTTCCCCTATTTCTCCTTCTCCTTCATGAATATTACAAGAATTCCCCTCTTGTGAGGAAATCAAGCGCGAATTTTCAATTTCTTTAAAACTCTACTCAGTTCCTACCGTTTTGATGTGGACCTCAGCATAGGCTATAGATGGTGAGCCTATGGCCTGAAGGGAGATAGTAGGTTGTCTGGAAGCAACGTTTCTAGGACCTACTAATGGTTGAGATTTGGCTTTCTTTAAGATGTCATTTATGAAATTTGATCATCCAAGGGTCATCAGTCCCTTAGATTTTTCAAGTTTGGGTAGTGGAATTGGAGTGATTTCAAGTTTTCTTCTTCTTAGTCATTCATGCAAACAATTCAAATGTTTATCTCTACCCTAAGTTTGCGGGGGAGCAAGCATTTTACGTGATCTATACGTAGGTTCTCACCTTTTGTTTTTAATAACCAGTTCTCCCTCGACAGACAAGCATCAAGCACCTACCTTATTTTTCTGTAATTGTGTTGAAAAGTGGGCGGAGGAGCAAGCACTTCACTTGCTTGTTACATAGGTTCTTACCTTTTGTTTTCAATACCCAATTCTTCTTCAACAACAATTATCAAATGTACATCACTCTTTGTAAATGGCTACACTCTCCCGGGCAATGACGCCAAAATTTTGATTGATAAAAAGTGCCTTTTAAAACTCCTAATTATCTTCACATTAATTATCGATCCGGGAAATTCCTCTTATTTGAAGAATGTACACAGTATGTGGCTACTATTCAATTTAGAGAGTAATTTTTCATAGATTGCAGTATAGATCTTTTAATCCTGGAGTAAATGGATGCATCTAGTAAATTCCAATTGCGATTAAAGAAAACTCAATCCTCTATTGTAATCAAATCTTACAGCAATTCAAGTAATAGTAACATTAGTTGAGAGTAGAGTAGTGCTAACTCATCTCTCCAGAACTGATTTAATCTAAATCAAGTTCACTCTTCAGTAAATAGTCTAAACAACAATGGTATCAATCTAAGATTCTAATAGTGATAGTTAATACTCTTAACAATTGATTACATCAAACAGAATATTTATCTATGTAACTTGATCTGAAATGAAAGTAAACTGAATCAATGACAATACTGTAAATTATATAAAGCAAAGATATTTTGTCAACATCGGAAAATAATAAACAGCGAAGGAGATACAATCATAGAAAGCAAGAATACTATCAAACCATCACACTTACGAGAATTGGAAATGTATGACACAAAGAGAGCAATTGAATCCACCAGAGGTCGGGCCCTTAGCCGCTAGCGAACACTGCTAAGTTACTTCAGATAATGTGAGGGAACAACAACTTAACTTATATATTAATCATCAAACTGAATGAGAATTACAATATATTCATGTTCTTGTCGACAACGAGAGTCTGTAATTAAAATTACAATTTCAATAGTAATAGTGATTCCTCCTTTTCTTCTTACAATCGTCTCCCTTTTATAATCAGAAAGGGTAAAAGATAAATGGTAAATGTGATCCCTCAGGATCTCTTGATCCTAAGGGATTCACAATAGATTTATAACTTCAGACATCCTTTCCTTTCTCATGCCGATCCTTCTGATTTGCTTTGGCCTTATCTACAACCGTTGCGTTCCTTCCTTCGCTTGCCGATTTTTGTTGTTCCTTCATTAGGGAATAGAATTGGTCCCTTTTGTTGTTTTCCTGCATAAAGAAGGGTAATAATTAGCTAAGTCGTAACTACAGATAATTCCTTCATTTCTTACCATAATTCTATAATAGATTGATGCATTAAGATATAGAAAAGATAAGAATAAAGGAAAAGGATGATGAGATTAATAGTAAATGCATACTTTTTCCGTGACTCAATAGTAATTAGTGTGTATCATTTCCCTCAAGTCATAAGAATATAGTCTTCCTATGAGTCAACACATGATTCATCTCTATTAGGTTTATTATCTAGCATATTTCCTTTGAATAAAGTTCCACTAGTGTGTGTAGGAACTATATTATTTAATACATAATCAAGCTCTGTCAATTCTATTAATGAGCGAGACCTAACACTCCTCAACACTCATGGCACACCTTAACATGCTTTGGAACAATACACTAACATTCCTTGGCACCTCGCATGTCTTGGAACATATTTTTACCTAGAACATCTTTGTACCTAGAACATCTTGTCATGAGTAGGACCCAAAGCACATGTTGGCATGCCATAACATAGCATAGCACTCCCCTATCATGTGTTGGCATTCCCTGTAGTCCCTAGCATGCCCTATAACTCGTTAGCATAATATTGCATTGACAAAAACTAGAACTTGGCACACATTGGCACTTGGCATGTATTGGAACATATTATTAGTGTGCCTAGCATGCCCCTTTTGAAAAAGATAAAGTCTCAACTTATTAACCCTCTTATGTGTTCATTTCCTTTAATTTTAGCTTTTTTATTCCTTTTTTTGCCTTGAAACTCCTTGATGCATATTGGCATACTCTGGCACCCTGCACATCCTAGCATGTCTTAGCACTTGGAATGCCTTGGCACTATTTGACACATGTTAGCACACCCCAGAACTACCTAGCACACTCTAGCACTTCTTGACATGCCTTACCTGTTTTGGCATACCTTGTCACTCCCTCCTTGGCATGACAACTAGCACTGATTGACACTCCCCAACACACCCTCATATTCACTCACTTCCATGCATTTTGACCTAGTGCTCCCTTGTGTTGTCCTAGTACTCCCTAACACTTCTCAACATGCATTGGCACTCTCTAGCACACCTTAGCACTCATAAGTGAATAATGAAACTTGTAACCAATGTTACTAGACTCAGAATAGACAATAAATCAACGAGGCAAAAGAGGTAAGAGTTTTAATCAGATTGGGGAAAAATCGGAAAAAAAAATCGGGAAAAAATCATTGAATTCAATAAATAAAAATATAAACATATATTGAATTAAAAAAACATTTTTCATTGATATTCAGTAAAGCCATGTACAAACAATTCATAATATCAACAGATTTCCAAAATATCATGAATGAATAAGCATATCATATATGTTAGAAGTCCAACATAATCCAAAGTACTGAGTCCTGACTTCTAACTAGTGACTACATAGAACTAGAAGCAATTGCTTCTAAAAGTTTACAAACAACTTCATACTAATTAGAAAAAATCAGTAACTAAGAGTTTAAGACTCTTAAGAGTGAGAACTAGAAGCAATTCCTTCCACTCCTCCGCTTGCTTGACTCTCAAAGTTCTTCAAGTCATGTAGGCTTAAAAGAGGAGCCTCCTCTAATTGGACCTAATCTGCTGCATTTGTAGTTCAAAAATCTATCTCTTCAAGGTCTATTGGTGAATGATCCAAACCTATCATTATCATGAGACATTAAAATGTGAATTTAAGTTTGACTTTGAGCTTTAAAGTTTAAAATTTAAATTCCAAATCAGATTATGAAACCTTCAAATTGAAGCTCTCACCTAGTATTTTCTTGTTGCGAAGTTGTATATTGTAATGGAAAAATACAAGTTCATTTAAGCGCTTATATGTCAATCGGTTGCGCTTCTTAGAATGTATTTTCTCAAACAGGCTCTAGTTGCACTCACAACTTGAAGCACTGCATGCTTGTTTTAAGATTTGAATGGAAAATCTCTTCAAATTTGGCATATCACTACAAAAGTTTTGCCACCAAAGACCTAGCAAGTGGCAAGGGTTCGTGAGGAGACGTACTAAATACCAAATAGTAAAAACTTAAAAAGAGAACAAAATTTAATAAAACATTTAACATACAAAATAAAGTTTAAACAAATTCAATGAACTGATAAAGCCTTCAAGCCTCAAAGGGTACATGGCAACACCTTATACCTTTCTCGTACAACACTGGTATAGGAAAATAATTTAGGTTGTGCTCTATCATCCTATAGTTGGGAAAAGACATGACTTTGAAATTCTGGATCAGGGAGGAACCTTTCCATGCATGTCATAAGTCTTCTGTGAACCTCCCCATCCTCATTAAATTTTCTCTTATCATAAAAATACTATGGGTTTAAGTACCAAGCAACATGTAAGGGCGAATGCAATTTCCTATCCCAATGTGCATCAATAATGTCCCAAAGAGGCATAAAATGTGCCTCCTCATCCCCATATCTTCTTTTGATGGCCTCCTTTGTGAGATCAATCACCTCATAAATGTAACCCATAGTGGGTTTGTCACCATCAACCATCCTGAAAGTTCAAGCTTTCAAATGTAAATTAATATGAAACAGTGAAAATAAAAAGAAGCTTGAAATGAAATTTAAAACATGAAAAAGTTAAAATACTTGAAGTACCTGAGAAATCTAATAAGGGACTCCATCACAGCAATAATCTCTTCGGCATCTTTCCAGAAACTGTCATTAAACACAAGTGAAACAAATTTAATGCCTTCAAGGGTCTTGGAATGTTTAGATGCCATCCACTCAAGTCCCAAGGACATCCTCTTCAGATTTATCTTTTAGTCAACCACAAATTGCAAAGATATGAAATTTTTTGCAAATCTAGTCACTACAGGTCGAACAATTATTTACCTTCACTGTGTTTCCTCATGGTGTTTAGGATAATAATGTGGTTGTATATGTATTTTTTTATGGATTTTTCCTTCTCCACAACCTCATGTATCTAATGAAGTTTACCAATGTCCTCAAGCATTAAATCTATACAATGGGCAACACAATAGGTCCAAAAAATAGTGGGGTGCCTAATCTCAAAAAGTCTACCAACAACCATATAATTAGATACATTGTTGGTGACAATTTGTACAACATGTTCTTCTCCCACTTCTTGAACGACTTCCTCCATCATTTCATAAATAAGTTATGCAATATTAACCTTGTCTGAGGCATCCACTGATTTGAGAAACATTGTACCTACTGAACAAGATACAAGGAGATTTACTAAAGTTCTATTCCTTTGATCTATTCATCGATCACTCATGATCATGCACCCTATCTCTACCCATGATGAATGAAAATAAAATAGAACAAGCATGGAATATTCAACACTTTCTAATAGGAAATGTGTCCTAATGCTCTCTAATGAAGGAGATTTGAACCCTGGACTTGCAACAGCAACTGCATCAATCATAGCTTGCCAATAAGGACTTATGGCATAGTGGAAAGGTATGTCAGAATAGTACCAAAATTTGGTAATGGCCTTCCTTGCCTGACTATGGATATTTTTTTTCCAACCAGTGGTATCCAAGGTAGGTTGGGAACCAGGTTTTGTGTAGGGAGAAAAGAAGGTGTTTATGTTTTAACCTCCAATGTTGAATGCAGGAGGATTCATTTGGCCTTGAGTTCGACATGGACTTGGAGGCATGTGTGGTAAACTTGGGAACTGCATTGAGCATTCAATAGAGGGAGATGACAATGGGGTAGTGGAAGAAAAATTGTCAACTCCAAGAGTTCCTATTTCTTCTTTTTCTTTTCTTTCTTTGCATTATGCTGACTCAACATATCAATGGCCAAGGTTGCTTGGTGTTTGACATTTTCGTCAAAATTTTTGCAGAGACCTATATCATGTTCAGGTATTTGTGCAAGGTGGTACTTGAATCTAAAAATTCCTCCACTACATTTCGCTTTGTAAAATTCACAAAGGAGCTTAGGGTCTCCAAGAATCTTGTCACAATAATCCCAAGCAAAGTCCTTCTCCCTCGGCATTGTTGTTGTTTTGGATTTGTGTTTAAATTGCGGCTTCTATTTAGATTTGCAGTTGTGCCTTTTATTTAATTTGGCTCCTGTAAAATACAATAAAAAAATAAAATTAAAAAAGTGATATATAACTTCGCAAAAAATAGGGTTGGTTTTAAAGGATATGAGGTTTTGTTAAGGATCAAAGAGGAGTCTATCCAACAACACAAGCACATTTTGACCTAATATGTCATTATGACCTTGAAACAAAATTAGGTATATATGAGGAAATTCTACCTAAAGGAAATATTATAAACATATATTGCATTGTAATCTTGAATTTTCAAGTTTGTTTAGCATAAGACAACTGAACCAATACATCAATAATAGATTCTGGAAGAACAAAAATACCCAAAGTTGTGAATGCATGGTTAAAGCCTTTGAAGTCGGCAAGACATCGACCAAGGAAGGAATGCTTGATGACTTGGTTAATGGTTGGTATGAAACCATTTCTTAGTACATTTTTAAAATCTATTTAAGCCCCATTTATAGGGTTCAAAAGTCATAACCAAAGGAATACGCTGAACATTCGATTGCTAAATAGAGAAACTTGAAACTTTCCATTGAAAACGACATTGAAACTTCAATATAGTAATATACCTATTATTTAAGCTAAGTGCCAATGTACCTTGATTGTTGAGTAGTGAAGTAGCTAAGCCTAAAGGTAACACACGTTGAAGGTGACACGCGAATACTCGAGGGTCGATATGGACTATGGATAGAGCACACATTGGCAATTGCCCGATATGGAGTCTAGACTTAGGCTCACCTTGGTGGTTCCCTGATATTGAGTCTAGACTGTGTAATAGTGAGTAGTGATTAATTACTGAAGGTCTCGACGTATGAGTTTTGTGCCTGACAAAATGAGAAATAAATTTTGGAACGACTGATGTTTAGTTTTTAGCAATGCGGCATACCTAAACTTGAAAAGCTCATGCTCATCGAGTCAAGGCCTAAAATCGAATAAATTGGGATCAATCGCAGGAATCTGCTTTAATCAGCAACTCTCAAGTTAATATTGCATTAACCATTAGTTAAAATTTGTCAACATGAGTTATACTTGCAAATACTTAGATCCGATCATTTGGAGAGTGAGTAGATTCCAACTCGTGATTAATCATGATTGATCAATGAGTCTTCTTTCACTGCTTGTAACTGAAATTTGAACTGAAAATAGGAGATCTTACAATTGAAACTAAACTGAAATTGGCCCATCAATGTCATTTCTATTTGCGGTTGGGCGCATCAATGGAAGGGATTCATTTTAAATCAAGTTCATGGAGAAAATATTTTATGGAAGATGTTTCTTTTATGTCAAGGAAGACATAGTAATATTTTTTATTAAATTTGAATAACAATAGTATCTACTCTGTATCTTCTGTATCTCATTATTTTTATCTCCTGTAACTCATACAGAAAGTGGGGTAATAGTGGACATGTATCATCAACCTCCACTCCTTTTAATCCAAAGTTCTACATGTAAATCTTTGTGTCACTTGCACCGCAAAGCCTTCACTGTAGAGTGTGGATTTAACACCTACCTCTGCATGAAAAAAGCTACACATAACTTTTGACTTTGTTTTTTCACCTTTTGTCCATTCTTTGTTTGGAGTTTGGGAAAACAAGCTCCACATACTTTTTTTCCATACCCCTATGTGAGTGTAACTTTTCACATTTTCTTTGCTTCAACCAATATCAAAAGCATTTGTGAGCTTCTTTCAAGGCATGAATACATGCTTCAACCATGGAAATTAGCAAAGTTTATAAAGCAAAAAATAACGATGGAGTTATCCTTTTCCATTTCAAATATGTTAGGATTCTATTGAGAGTTTTTTAGAGATTATTATTAATTGGCCCTCTAATTTTCCCTTTTCCTTAATATAAACTGCATCCCTTATTACATTTCTAATCAAGAGATTTACATCAAATACTAGATCAAAGGGCCAAGGACTCTTCATAAATGCTTCCTTGTCCAGTAGAAGAATAAATGGTCAACATGTCAGCTTGGCTCCAATTTCTTGGGAATTAATAATTGTTTTGAAAAATGACTACTCTTGTTTGAATGTAGAACTATGTTTAAGCTTTAAAAATGGGTTTTCCTCCAAATTGATCTTGGAAACGTCCTTATTAAAGGCTTCTCTATATCTCCTCCACTAGAATGAATGGCTTGTATGTTGAAAATTATAGCAGAGCTACCTTCTAAAAAGCTTGATCATCCCATTGTCACCAAGAGCTCCCCCTTTCCCCTAATTGGACCTAAAACAACATTGATTACTTAATTATGATCCAACCTAAGAAATGTTGGTTGACACTGCAACTCAAGAGCTATTAAATTTGAAGTGTGCTAATATGATTTGTCATTCTTTCATTGAATAAGTATATTGTTTTTGAATTTGTCATTTATGCTTGTAGTATGTGGTATTGACCTTGTTTCACTTGAAAGGGTTTTTATTCTTGGACTATTACAATGCTAGTAAGATTTAGACCTTTCATAGTATTTGTACCCCATGATCATTTCTACAATATGTATGTCCTATGTGGAAAGAAATAAGCATTTAGTTATAACCTCCTAAACTGAAGCATTGTTTCTTTCATTAGGTGCCATGTAACGTTCTCTACAAGTTGAGGACGAATGGGACCTAATATCCTATCCATCCTCGTAGACTATAGTCCTCCATAAAGGGGAAAAACCCCAAATACACATTGTTGGGAAATTTTTGGGGAAACTAGGCTTAAAAACCCCAAATTTGGGGTTTGGAGTAAGGTTTACTCAATCACATAAGAATATGAAACCCCTCTGCAAAATATATAAATAAAGAAGGATTGAATTCATTTTGGATCACCAAGTGTGGATTAAATCATTTGTTCTTGAGCATTAGGTCTGATAGTCTTTGACCCCTTTATCTCTTGTCAATTTCGGTGGTGAAATATTCCACCCTAGTTGACATTCCCTTATTATCTCATCGTTTGAGCACAAGGGTCTCTGGATGGTCAGTGAGTTCTTTTGGATATTGGTCTCTTGCCTTTTTCTAGGCACAAGATTTCTGTTAAAGGTGAATGAATTTGGAGGATAGTGCATGATAGCTTAGTTTTGTTTGCAGACACCTCCCTTGAAGGAAGCAACAATGTTTCCGAGTCCATAATATCTTGTTCTAGGCATAGAACTTACCTTAGGCAGTGGATTCATTTTTGACACCTGTAGTAGTGAAACTCTTTGCTTTATTTAGTTTTTTCATGCACAATTAAAAGGAGCACCTCCTTGGTTATTAATTATCAGCCTTAGCTAAGGAAGCATGTTTTCATATCTCATATCATATTCACTAGAAACAAAATTTAATTATCTTATCTATCCATGCAAGGAAGGTGCATTAGGATTAGGAGTTAAAAAAGTTGAGACAATGTTGTACATGTTTCCATATTCATTTTACCTTCTAGACTAAAGGAAAAGTGAATAATAGTGTTTGAGATTTTTTGTTATTTCTTGTTTCAAAGAATAATAAATAGTGATGTGATTTAAGTTTCAAATCTATGTACTTGATGTTACTTTCTTCAGTGGCATGTGCTTCCCTGTTCAGAACAATGGGTTTTTCTGCAGTATCTAGCCCCCAAATCTTCTTCAATGCAAACTAAATATCAAATCATGCCCTCGTACTCCAAATAATCTAAGACATCACCCTAGAGAAGTTCCAAAGTAGATCAATGAGCTTTGACAGGCCAACTCCAACCCCATGTCATTATACAAGTGTTGACATCACTGCTACAAAAATTATTCTGAAGTGTTGCATCCTACACCAATTCCTAAGAAAAGGGGTTCTAGAACGAGGCTCAACCTTCATTACCACATTTAAGACTTTTGAAATGGATCGGTCCCTTTAAACCATACCAATTTTTACACTTTTACAATTGGCCATGTTCTAATCAATTTATATTTTGTGTTGAAAAGTCAGTCCTATTTTACATGTTTATTAAATTTAGGAACAATTATAGGTCAACTCCAACAAAATGTCAACAAATTTTTGGGTTAGGTTGGAATTTCTCCAAGTACTATCACACATGTATATATAATCACACATTTTCCTTTTTAGATCTTGATTGGTTGAAAAAAGAGGTTCGCTGCCTATGTAATTTTGTCCCATAAGTCCACATTAGCACTCATAGATAACAATATTCTTAATTCTTCATTTGTGTGCACAGTAAGGTCCCTTTTGGTTGCTATTTTTGATGGAGCAACCTCTGACAGTACACTTTTTACCACAGAGATGTTGTTGTTGTATAGAAATCTCCAGAGGAGTCTTACACCAGACATATGAATGGCTATTGTATATCACAATAATAAGCATTAACATATGAATATGTGTAAACACTAAACTTTGTGCATTCAATCCATTACTTTTTCTTTCATGGCAGATTTCGTTCTGCATAGTAGATGTGTTGTGGCACTTGAGTGTGTTCTCATAAAAAATTCTAAGGCCAAACCCAGATTCTCATGTGTCATGGAAATTCAACATATACCTTCTTGACCTAAGAACTACTTGTAACTCATCTTAGGGTACTCATGTACAATCTCACTCATCCCACTTAACAAGTTACCAAGACAAGGCTTATCACATCCAACCTTGGTTTAAAGCAATCAAGAAACACAATTTACATCTTGACATGCCATAGCACCTGACATGTCTTAGAATGCCTTGGCACTATGTGGCATGTGCTAACATCCTTTACATTCCTTGGCATGCTTTGACACTCCCTAGAACATTGTGGCACTTCTTGACATACCTTGGTAGTTTAGCATAACTTGGAATTTCCTAGCATATAACCTTGTCACTCCCTCCTTAACACACCTAAAACTCATTGAAACTCCCTCTCACAGACTCTCATTCGTTAATTTCCATGCATTTTGAACTAGTGCTTCCTTATGTTTCCTTGACACCCTGTAACACTCCCTAGCTCACAGTAGCACTTGACACATCTTGGCCTACCGCCTTAACATTCTAGCATTCCTTGGCACTACATAGTATACCTTGTCACTCTCTCCTTAGCACACCTAGACATCACTGACACTCTTGGTCACAAACTCTTATTCATTCATTTCCATGCATTTTTACCTAGTTCTCTCTTGTTTTTCCCTAGCACTCCTTATCACTCCTTGACACGTGTTGTTACACCCTAGCACCTATGACATCTTGGCATGTCGCCCTGGCCTCTAGCATGCTTTAACACTGCCTCTCATACCTTGTCAATTTGTCCTTAGCACACATAGAACTCACTGAAACTTCTAATCAGAAACTCTTATTTATTCATTTCCATTCATTTTGACATAGTTCTCCCTTGTTTTTCCCTGGCACTCCCAGCTAACACTTACACGCGTTGGCACATCTTAGCTACATGTCGCCCTATGACTCTAGCATTCCTTAGCATTGCTAAGCATGCCCTATAACTCCTCCTTAACACGCTTGGAACTCACTAACACTTCATGCCACACACTCTTATTCCTTCATTTCCATGCATTATGACCTAGTGCTCCCTTGTGTTTCCCTAACACTCCCTAACACTCCTTGGCACACATTGGCACACCATGGCACTTGTCACATCTTAGTAGGATTTCCTAGCACTATATCATCTATTGGCATTGCTTATCATACGTTGTCACTCCCTCCTTAGCACACGTATTACTTGTTAACACTCCCTATCACACATGCACATTCATTTATTTACATGTAATTGAAATGAGTCCTCCCTTGTATTTCCTTGGCAATCCATAACATGTGTTGATGCCACATCCTAGAACCTAGCAGACATTGGCATACCTTAGCACTTGGCATGTCTTGACATGCCTAACATTCCTTGGAACTTTATAACATATGTTAACACATCCTGAAATTCCCTGCACACCTTGGCACTCCCTAATTTTCATGCCCTCATAGATAACCTTACTTTTTTTGTGACCTGGGAACCCAACCAAGTCATTGAAAAAATAGTGTTGTGCCTAGACCAAAGTCCCCCTTTGTCTCAAACTACTTTTCCCATCCTCTTATCACAATTGTAGGCTTTCCTCCTACAAGTCCTAATATGAAATTCTCCTAAAAAACATCATCCACGGGCCACTTAGAATTCACTGACACTCCCTGGCATAATCTCTTATTCATTCATTTCCATGCACTTTGACCTAGTTCTCCCTTATGATTCCTTAATGCTGCCAAACACTCCTTGACATGCATTGACACTATCTTGCATATGTCAGCACACCTTTTCATTCCTTGGCATTCCATGGCACTCCTTAATTATCATTCTCTCATAACTACCATTATTTTCTTTTAGACTAAGGAACCGAACCAAGTCCTGCCTTGACTACAACAACTTTACCAAGTTACATTTACTACAACTACACTATGCCTTGTTCCCCTAATGGACTATAAATCATCTTAGGCTTCTCATGTCCAATATTAACTCATCCCATTTAAAAAGTTACCAAGTCAGGGCTTGCATCCAACAGTGCCCATGAAACAACTAAGCAACATAGTTTACATGTTCACATGCCATAACATCTGGCACGTATAACAATCCATTGGAACTACATGGCACACATTATCATCCCCTGCATTCCTTGGCATGATTTTCCACTCCCTAACATGCCCTAAAACTATATCATTCCTTGGCACTGCCTAGCATATACCCTTGTCACTCCCTCCTTAATAGAATTGGAACTTGCTGACACTCCCTATCGCACACTCTTATCTATTCATTTCCATGCAATTTAAACTAGTTCTCCCTTGTGTTCTCATGGCACTCCCTGACACACATTTGCACACCCTAGGACTTGGCACATCTTGGCATGTCGCCCTGGCACTCTAGCATTCCTTGGAACTACCTAGCATACCTTGTCATTCCCTCCTTAGCACATCTAGAATTCATTGAAAATCCTTGTCACACACTCTTATTCATTCATTTCCATGCATTTGAAACTAGTGCTCCCTTTCTTTTCCCTGACACTCCATAACTCACCCTAGCATGCATTAGCACACCTTAGCACCTAGCACATCTTGTCATGTTTCCCTGGCCTCTAGACTACCTTAGCACTGGCTAGAATACCTTGTCACTCCCTCCTTAACACACCTTGAAATCACTAACACTTCCTATCAAAAACTCTTAATCATTCATTTGCATGCATTATTTTCACTTGGTGCTCCCTTCTATTCCCCTAATACTCCCTAACACTTCCTAGCACTAGTTGGTACACCTTGGCACCTAGCACATATTAGCTGCATGTCACTCTGGCACACTAGAATGACTTAATGCTGCTTAGCACAACATGTCACTCCCCTCTTACCACACCTGGAACTCATTGACACTCCCTATCACACAATCTTATTCATTCATTTCCATGCATTTTGACGTAGTTCTCCCTTATGTTTCCCTAGCACTCACTAACACTCACCACACATTGGCACACCTAACTGCAATGATTTTCACTAACATTCAATCCAAAAACCCTTCTAGAGTCTATCTAGTTACTTGTTCTTCACTAAGATATTAGGGTTAAGTTTATTGTATAGTATGAAAATATTACTAGGTGTTTTTATCACATAGAGTAATTATGATCTTCCCCATGTACACAAGGATAACTGAGAAGTGTTTCCCATAATCATGGAATTGGAACTTCAACATGTACATTAGGGTAACCAAAAAATATTTATCATATGGACACTCCACCACTATTTGACACCACTAACACACACCAAAAGTCCAAGATACCCATAATATGTGCCCTACATCCAAGGGCATAGACTACACCTCCATAAAATGTACCTTCAACTTTAGATGTCCCAAAATAGTAATATACTAATGCTAGCCTAGTTTTTATATTTTTGTAACTTTCTCCTTAACTAACATTTGTTTTTAACTATTTAATCCACTTACCATATACTCTCTCTTATTTGAACCCACCTAGTATAGAAGAACACTTATGTTTTTAATACAACCAAGTTAAAAGGGCATGTTTCTTTCTTACACTTAAATGTTTTCAATACAACCAAGTTAAGAGCATGTGTTTTTTTAGGTCCCTATATTACTAGTGTAACCCCTTATTGTTATTATTACAACCCCCTTATTATATTGTTGTGCCCATGTAGTCCCCATATTGTTATTATTGTGCCCCATAGAAGCCCACTATTGTTTTTATTGTGCCCTTACAGTATTATTGTTATGTCGGCTCTCATTATATTATGACCCCTAGACTCTTATATATAGAAAGGAAGTCTTTTCATTTGTATCATCCAAGAATTGTTCATTTGTGTAATGAAAAGGAGGTTTCCCCCTCGAAGAGGCTGAATTCTAAGGCATTGATCTATCTTTTCTATCTTTTTGTGAGTTGGTTTCATAACATTTGGTATCAAAACTTTGGATTCTAGGGTTTTGCTGATCCAAATAGGTCATCATGGAATTTGCGTTATAAATTTTGTTCTACAATGTTTCAGAAGCTAAAAAAAAAACCATTTGAGAAAAACTTGCGCTAAACCTCGGATCTGAATTTCAAATCTTGTCTCATTTTATTTTAGGAGATATGATCTGAGGACGTTAGGGTTTTTCCATGCTATAGAATTTCATCTAAAATAGGTCATCGTGGAATTTTCGCTATAACTCTTTTGCTACAAAGGTTCATAAGATAAAAAAAAAAACACATTTGATAAGAAATCAGTGTGAACCTTGGCTCTAAATATTAGATCTTGTCTCTCAATAGTTTCAGAGATATAGTCTGAGGAAGTTATAAACTTTGCAGACTCCCAAATTACATTCCAAACAGGTGACTGGGGGAAATCGTCATAACCTTTGTTCTAAGAATTAGATTGAAATTTCGTAAGAAGTGTTAGAAATAGGACTTCATGTAGTGTTTTGTATATTAGTTTCAAGTACTAAGGTCGAACTAATGAGACGTGGCACGTCATACAAGTTTGCTCTACTGAAGTAGTCTATAATCAGGTCATCGTGGGAGATTTCACATAACTCTTTCTTAGATAATCAAATCTTGATCAGACTTGCAAGGTTATAAACAAAACTCATAGAGATACTGTAGGAAGAAATTTCAGAACCAGGAGATCTGAACTTACAAAGTTACAGTCATTTCAAGATCGAGCTCCTAAAATCAAGAAAAATCGAGATGAGGAAGTTGGATGGAAAGGATCTGGTAAATTGGATACTATAGATGGAGAAATATTTTGATTTACATGGTGTACCACTATTAAAAAAGGTATGTATTTCTTCTTCATATTCAGAACAAGATCAAATTTTATGGTATAAAGGGCTTTTTTCTTGTAAACCACTTGTTACGTAGTCAATTTTCACGAAGGAAATTATAACACATTATGAGGATACAAAGAGCAACACCTTCTTTAGAGAAACACCACAACAATTGGAAGAAAAAGGACAAAAAGGGCTTTGTTACAAATTGGAAAGGCAACAAGGAAGTCTATCCCTCACAACTATAAATATGGAAGTGTTGTTTCTCCTAGCCTTCCAGAACCTACAAGGGTTACACCACAACAATTGGAAGAAAAAAGAGAAAAATGACTTTGTTACAATTGTGATAAAAAATACATTAAAGGTCATAAGTGTGCTGAGAAGAGATTATTTTACATTTATGTGGAGAGGAGGAAGAAAATGATCAAGAAAAGTCAAAAGAAGAGTATATACACTAGGAACCAACCCTAGAGAAAGAAGAAATTAATCCGACCACATGTTGTAAAGCATTGGAAATAATTACTACTCCTCAAACTCTTAAGGTAGAAGGACATATCAAAAAGAAAAAGGTTCAAGAAGTGAAAGACCACATCAAGAAAGAAGAAATAGCTCCGACCATATCTTGTAATGCAATGGCTGGAATTACCACTCCCCAAACTATCAAGATAGGAGGACATATCAAGAATAAAAATGTTGAAGAAGTGAAAGATCACATAGAGCATCAAGAAATGAATCCGACCATATCTTGTAATGCACTGGAAGAAATTACCACTCCTCAAACTATAAATATAGAAGGACATATCAAGAAGAAAAAGATTCAAGCAGTGAAAGATCACATCGAGCATCAACAACAAGTTCTTCAACTTTTAAAGGATAACACCACTTTGATGCAGAATCGAATGAAACAATAGGCAGATCAACATCACAATGAAAGAAGTTTTGATGTAGGAAATTGGGTATTTTTATGGTTACATACATACAAACAAATGTCCTTCAAGAAAGCTATTTATGAGAAGGAAATGTTGGCAATACTACACACAACCTAATGGGAAGACACTTCAAGGTAAAAACAGATCATGACATTATTAAATACTTTTTAGAACAAAGATTATCCTCTGAAGAGCAACAAAAATGGGTCACAAAGATGTTTGGTTATGACTTTGAAATCATCTACACAAAAGGGAAGCAAAATGTTGTGGCAAATGCACTCTCAAGAAAAGATGAGGATGTGGAAGCATTGTTGTGCACCATTTCTATTATCCAACCAGATTGGATAAACGAAACAAGGTACGGATGGAAGAAGGATGAATAAGTGTGGCCACTCATTCAAAAGTTGCAGAAGATCCCATTTCAAACAATATTGTCAGAACTTAATGAGGAAGGAAAAATCATATTGGAGCCTGGAGAAGTCACAGAAAAAAGAACCCGACGGCTACGAAATCAATCAATTTCAGAGTATCTCATCAAGTGGAAGAACTTACCCACTGAAGATTCCACATGGGATGACAAGAATTTTATACAGGAGCATCAAGAACTACTCAAGTGTTGAGGACAACACTTTTTGAAGGAAATGGGCATGTTAGGTCCCTATACTACTAGTGTAACCCCTTATTGATATTAGTACAACCGCTTGATTATATTATTGTGCCCATGTAGTCCCCATATTGTTATTATTGTGCCCCATAGAAGCCCACTATTGTTATTATTGTTCCCTTACATTATTATTGTTATTTCGGCTCTAATTATATTATGACCCCTTAGACTCCTATATATAGAAAGGAAGTCTTTTCATTTGTATCATCGAAGAATTGTTCATTTGTATAATGTAAAGGAGGTTGCCCCCTCGAAGAGGCTGAATTCTAAGGCATTGATCTATCTTTTCTATCTTTTTGTGAGTTGGTTTCATAACATGTTTCCTTTTCAAATTATGAAAGTATAACATGTCTATCTCTATAAACTAACAAAAAAATCATTGCATAAAAATGATAATTGTAAAACTAAATTAAAATTAGATTATTATTATTATGATAAATACACCAAATATGGAAAAATTGTTTTCAAACACAACCATAAAAAAGGTGTTAGTTTATCAAATACAACTACAAACTTATTAAGCCAACCTAGATCCATCTTAACCCAGACCTATCAAGCACTGAGAGAGATCCAATTTCTCGATGTGCAAACCTCTTTTTTGGTGCTTGGTAGATCCATGTTAATATGGATCTAGGCTGGTTATATAGTACTATATAATATCTATATTTGTATCTATGTGTCTCTTTCTTATTCCCTCTCTCTATCTCACCCCCCGAACATACACACTCTCTCTCCATATCTATCTATCTCTCTCTCCCCCCCTCTTCCTCTCCACCTCTCTATCTTCTCTCTATCTCTCCTCTCTCCATCACTCCCTTGTCACTCCCTCTCTCTCTCTCTCTACCTTTTTCCCTTTATGTCTTTCTTCTTCCTTCCCTCTCTCTCCCCCTCTAACTTCATCTATCTCTCCTCTCTCTTATTCCTCTCTCTCCCTTTCTCTCTCACCTCCCTCCGTCCCCCCCATCACTCTCTCTCTCCCCCCCCCTCCATCTTTGTGCCTCCCTCTCTCTCTCTTTCCCTTCTCTCCCTATCTTTATCCCCACCTATTCTCTCTCTCTCCCCTCCTCTATTCTCTCCTTCTCTCTCTATCCATCTATCCCTTGTCACTCCCACTCTCTCTCAACCTCTATCCCCCTATGCCTTAGTTATTTCCTCCCTCTCTCTCCCCCACTCTCTTCTTCTTTCTCTCCCCTCTCTCTCTTCCTACCTCCTCTCTGTCTCCCCCCATCACTCTCTCACTCTCTCTTTCTCTCTCCCTCTCTCTCCACCCTCCATCTTTGTCACTATCTCCCTCCCCCTCTCTTCCCTTCACTTTTCTTGCTATCATCACTTGGATCCTTAGTTAAGATAGATCTATGTTGGTTCTTACTAATATTTGTATTATATAAATTTCACATCTTTAAATACAAAAGTATTCTCATTTTTTATTTTATTAAAACCTTAATTTAATTTATATGGGAATAATTTTAGTAGTCATGAGGATAGAGGGTTTATATATCTCAAAACTAATTACAACCCTTTTCCTATTAGCTTGAAATAAAAAATGTTATAAAATAAAATTAAATTAAAATATTTTTATTGTGAAATAAGTTATGGTTTTTGGGCATGTGGTATTGATAAGGCATGATATTGGCCCATGGTATTGTAACAAAGCCTATTTACAAGTTAATAGTATCCATGGTAAAGTGGGGGTGAATATCAATAGTTAAGAATCTTGTCATACTGTTATAAAATATTTAGATTGTGAAATAAGATATGATTTTTTGGCATGTGGTATTGATAAGCCATGGTACTAGCCCAGGCTATTGTAACAAAGCCTATTCACAAGTTTATAATATCAATGACAAAGTGGGGGTGAATATCCATGATTAAGAATCCTGTCATATTCTTATAAAATATTTTGATTTTGAAATAATTTATGTTTTTTGGGAATGTGATATTGATAAGCCATGGTATTGGCCCATGGTATTGTAACAAAGTCTATTTCCAAGTCAATAATATCCATGGTAAAGTGAGAATGAATATCCATGGTTAAGAATATTTTCATATTGTTATAAAATATTTTGATTGTGAAAAAAGTTATGTTTTTAGAGCATGTGGTATTGATAAGCCATAATATTGACCCATGGTATTATAATAAAACCAATTTTTTACAAGTTAATAATATCCACCTTAAAGTGGGGGGTGAATATCCATGGTTAAGAATCTTGTCATATTGTTATAAAATATTTTGGTTGTGAGATAAGTTGTGGTTTTTGGGCTTGAGGTATTGATAAGCCTTGGTATTGGCTCATGGTATTGTAACAAAACCTATTCACAAGTTAATAACAAAATCAAAATATAACAAATTGAATTTTATTATTTTTATTATTAATTGAGCCAACATTTAGATTTTTCCAGTCGTCCCCATACTTTTGACTTTTATTATTATTATTACTATTATTTGTTAACTAAGCACTTATTTAGAATTGTTTACATACTTACATTACACCTACACATCTACTCTATACTCTATAAATATTGTATTTATTGTTTTTTAGGGAGGGAAATTTTAACATTTTTGAAAAATTCAGCCTTAATTTTGATGTAACAAAGCCCTCCTAATTCCAATATTCATTTACTTTCTAAAACAAGTAGTATATTTTCACTTTTCATAGGGCAGAGGGAAAAATAGTAGATATTTTGATTTTTCACATGACGGGAGGGAAAACGATATTGAAGAGATGTTTGAATTAAATTTTCACTTTTCATAAGGCGGAGGGAGGGAAAACTAGTAGCATATTTTCACTTTTCACACCTAGAAGGGAAAACAAGATTGAAGAGAGTTGTGAATTAAGGTTTTACCACTAGAAGATTGATATCGAAAACCACCATTAGATCTTCAATCCATTAATGGTGCCTAGGTATGTTTCATTTTTAACCTCGCTATATTTACACTCCACTTTTAGTTTTCTTCCACACAAGGAGGAGTACACATAACTATCTCTGGTTCAAAATTCGCTATTTTTTCATCCTTGCTTTTAAGTTTACGGGTAGCATATTTTCACGTTTCACAAGGGTGGAGGGAAAATGAGATTGAAGAGAGTTGTGAATTATGGTTTTACCAGTAGCAAAGTAATATCGAACCCCACCCTTAGATATTCAATCCATTAATGGCACCATGGTATGTTTCATTTATAACCTCACTGGATATTCAATCCATTAATGGTGCCCATGTATGTTTCATTTCTAACCTCACTACATTTCCACCCCACTTTTAGTCTTCTTCCACACAAGGAGGACTGGTTCAAAATTCACTATTTTTTCATCCTTTCTTTTAAGTTTAAGAGTAGCATATTTTCACTTTTCACAGGACGAGAGGGAAAACGAGATTGAAGAGTGTTGTGAATTAAGGTTTTACCAATAGCAGACTGATATCAAACCCCACCATTGGATCTTCAATCCATTAATGGCGCCCAGGTATGTTTCATTTCTAACCTCGCTGCATTTCCACCCCACTTTTAGTCTTCTTCCATATAGGGAGGAGTACACACACCTCAGATCCTCACCATTGGATCTTCAATCCATTAATGGTGACTAGGTATGTTTCATTTCTAACCTCGCTGCATTTCCACCCCACTTTTAGTCTTCTTCCACACAGGGAGGAGTACACACACCTCAGATCTCTAGTTCAAAATTCACTATTTTTTCATCCTTTCTTTTAAGTTTATGAGTAGCATATTTTCACTTTTCACAGGGCAGGAGGGAAAATGAGATTGAAGAGATTTGCGATTTAAGGTTTTACCTCTTCAATCCATTAATGGCACCCAGGTATGTTTCATTTTTTACCTCCCTGCATTTCCACCCCACTTTTAGTCTTCTTCCACACAAGGAGGACTGGTTCCAAATTCACTTTTTTTTTTCATCCTTTCTTTTAAGGTTAAGAGCAACATATTTAACTTTTCACAGGGTGGGAGGGAAAACGAGGGAACATAGGTAAAAGAATATGTATTTTTCCTTCTTTTATGGTTTGTCTCTATAGAGTTTATTTTACTGGGTGTACATTGTATGCATCTCAAAATTTCTCTTTAGGAAATCCTATTTTTATTCTTTCTAAGAAAAACTCTCTGGGGAATCCCAATGGATGTTTCCCCACATTCATGGATGTCATCCCTGGTAAACCCATTGGCATTGACTCGTGCACCTCACCCAAGGGATTTTAAACAAGCACCTGCCAACACAGAACTAGCCAAATACCCAGTATTAATGGCATTCAGTTGGGCTAACCCCTTAGGCTCAATAAATCATAATCAACTACACTATTTTCCATATTAACATATTGATCCTATTTAACATTTTGTTAGAGTAACCATAACAATCCAAGCCTGTTCCTATTTTTATTTTTGTTTTTAATTCCTTCTTTGGTGTGGTGACAACTTTATATGACGGTATAGATGTTTATTTTTGTCAGAGTATATGTTGAAAAGAAGATGGTATTTTACATTCTACCTTGTCTGTTATATATTGATGGAGTTTAGTTTGATTAGTTGTGACCAACGAACCATGTCAAGCATGTATACAAGGATTCCTGTATCACTATTTATAAAATGAACATTGTCCTTAAACAAGCAAAGTAGATCCTTAAAGCTACATGTTTGTATCTCAAGGAACTTCCAATCCTAATAAATGAGGTGAAATTTAAGTGTTTCCAGAATCCAAATCTCAGGTTTTGTGAATCCACTCATAGATGGTCCTAGAAAACCGAAGTGAAATTTAATTACTTCCAAATCTTAAGTTTTGTGAATTCACTCATATTTGGCGCTGGAATATTTTGAGCAAACAAGAAGAATTTCTTTTAGTTGCATTCAAATTTTCCCAAAATAATACTAAATTTCTCCCTGACTAAAATTCTCCCTAAAATGGCTTTGGGATTGAAAATTTTGTAAATATTTTTAGGGAAACAACCCAAAATACTTTTTCCAGATTAGAGTTTTATAACACTAGGTACTAAAATAGTCTTCTATTTTCTGTTGCAAATGTCTGATAGATTCTTCCCAGAAACTGATCAGAAAAAGAGGTAGATGCGCTAGACGGACTAAACAATTTTTAATGAATAATCATTTAACATAAATGATATATTAGGTTTCATAAATATATAACTTAGAAGCATGAAATGAAGAAGAAATCTCAACGAGTTTGACATATTCTTAATTGAGTTGAATGAGGCCAGGAATAACTTTGACTAGAGGGTGTTGAAAATGGCATAATTTTGTTCTGGTTGGATAGACTTAGAACTAAAAATCAGAAGTTGTCTTGCTTGCATAACTTGGGAATATTTTTGTATCTCAAGTCTCAATCTTATTGAATAATATTATTTATTCCTTGCAATGTTGAGATATGTTGTGATACCACTTGCTAGTAACCTAAAAACTTTGGATGAAAATTTAGTTGTGAATTTTACTTGCAAAAGATATAAGTGAAAATATAGATTAATTGTCCCTTGTGTACAATTTCCTTGAAATTTTGCTACTGCTTGAATGAATAAATCTAAAACTAATTGTTGCATGAAGACAAAAAATATCTCTACCAATTTGTAGTGGAATAGAACAAAAAGAAAACATAGTCACATGATAGCAAAAAAGAACAAAATTTTCTAGGGAACCCAACTGGGAAAACCCTCTGCTAGCTATAGAAAATTAAAATACTATCCATATTAGACTTTGAGGCACCTTCTTCAAGACCAAGTTCATCGATGCTTATTTCTTTCCATATTCATTTTCATAAGCATTAGGGTTGTTGTCCATCAAATCAGAGTAGCTACAAAGTGTCTCTTTGATTTCAAGAAGCATATTAGGATCAACTTCATCCAAGAATCCCCTAAAAGGCTCATCAGTAGCAAGAAGAAAGGTATTTTTTAATTTTATTTCATCACATGCATCCATCATAATCATTGATTTGTCTTCATTTCTTTCACAGTCGTTTTCAATGTTAGATGCAAAAGGTAATTTAGTATGATATAATCCTTAGGTAACCAACCTCAGACATATTGTTGGTTAATTTATGTTGTTTGAAGTTTATTGAGTTTTAGTTTTATCATGAAACTACTAGAAGCATACTAGAATGGGTGAGTTGATTATCATGATCACAATATAATGGTTTGATCTAGTCCTTGAAAGGAACTTATAGCTGATGGTCAAAATTTCACATTCCTTTCATTTTTTATCTTCACATATAACAAATATCTTTATGTTATAGCCTCTAGCTAGATATATACAATAACTGCCACTCAAAAGTTGGATTCTATCATTTTCGAGCTTGAGCTTACTCAACTTACCTTTGTTTGAGTTGAAAATGTCATTAGATCTCATTATATCGTCTATTACAGAGCATGAATCCAATTTACCTTTGTTTCAGTTAAAAATGTAATTAGATCTTGCTATATCATCTTTTGTAGAGAATGAATCCAACTTGTCATAGTCCATTTGCTTGAGGTATAACAAAGATACTTTAATTCATTAAACTTACTTTTCATATTCTATTTGTTGATTGTGATTATGCAAGCCACATCTGCATTGGAAAAGGGGCATATTTAATGAGGTGTGGAAGGAGAGGGAAGCTTCAGTTATGTCCTTTCAAACTTTCTAAGGTATGTAATAAAATTTTAAAAAATTTCTCCATAGAATGTTGTGCTTTAACTTTTTCTTTTGATAATGGATTATTTATGTGATCTCCCCTCTCTTACACACAACCAGAGTCTAGACATACATGGTTTTTTGGGATATGTGGAAAATGGACAGATTTATGCTAACCATTTATTTAGAAATTTACACAGTAGAAGATCAAGCATTTATAGTTGAATATTTCCTTGCCACTAAATTAGAGTTGAAGAGTCGGGCTCCTATTTTTCAGGCATATACCTCACTTTTAAATCAATTTATTGCTGACTCTGTATAGACCTTCCATGTGAGGGTAAAGAGTGATCACTACCATTGTTTAATCTTTCTGTAGACCAATTAAAGATTCCAAATGTGCATAAATTAGTGGCTCCTTGGAGAATCCCAAGAGTGGCACTATTGTAGCATCAAGAAATTTGTTCATTTGGAGTTCTTCATTAGTGCATTGATAGTATATTGTTTATTCCATACAATAACTCAACAATGTATGATCAAATTATAGTTAAGCCTGTCATAATATTTTGACTGGCCCTCTTTTAGAGGGAAACTAGAGCGCGTGTCAAGCTTGCACATCACAATTGTATCATGCAATGTTTACCTAGGACAAGTTTTGTGGATCTAAGTAGCAAGATACCTGTTGGAATTGAAGAGGCAACAATACTACAAAGTGGGAAAGAGGTTTCACAGTTAACCTGGATTTCACATTATGGTTGGAGTCGGTTTATTGGCAAGATGTTGGATACCCCAACTTATTTTTTATGCCTGAGCGCAAGATTGAATCCTTCGACATATTCCTTGCTCAATTGTAATTAAGTAATTCATTTTATTAGAAGTGTTGCACACCTATAAACTTTACTAGAGTTGCTCTTGAGTCTTCGGAGGTGGTTAGATTTTCAAAGCACACATGTACAAGAAGAGGAGAAATAATATGCCCAGCTAATTTGAAGTTATCTACCTGTGAATAGGGTGTTCCCATTCATAAACCTGACGACTTGCTCTACTTCTTTCTAGTGAACAACTTTGGGACTTGCCATGAATCGTGAGACAATTCCAACCCCATAATTATAAATTTCTTATTTAAATCTATACCCAATAGATTAGAATCTGCACAAGGAGAACTCCATTCTTGTTTCGAAAGAACCTATGATTGACTTGTGCCATGCTATTTAATATTTTCTGTATTTATTCGCATCCTTGGTCTATGACATAAAGATGTAATAGGCTACCTTCATTTTCTATACTAACACTCCTAAAAAATAATAAAGTATGCCCAAATATATCATTTCAAATGATCTATGTAGCTCACCTTTTGGTTTTTCAATTATCGAAGTTGTTACCTATATTGATGAGAACTTCTACAACCGATACCACAATGACAATATATGTTATAATTTTATCCATTTTTCTCTGAAGGTGTTTCTCCTTCAGTAGAGCAGCAATACACTGTAGTTTCCATTTAGGGGAGAAGTGTACCTAGTAGCAACCTTGGCATGTGTGCAGATGGGTTGAATGCACATTAGACTCTATCTATTGCTTTGAAGGTGTTTCTCCTTCAAGAATACTTCATCTTAGTAGATAATTTCGGCCTACACCTTTAGTAGATGCATGCAACCTTGGGATACATGTTGTAGATTATAGTTTTCCTATGAGGTTGTAGCAACGATGAAAGAAGTGCATCGATTTTAGGCATATTTAGTATGCTTTTATAGTTTGACTTAGATGCTCACTTTTCTTAATTTAGGTGTTTTTCTTAATTTTATTTATGCACATATTTATCTTTAAAAAAGTGCACAGTAGAGAAGGGTGCTATATTTTGAGCAGGGGACACACTTCTAGGTATGAGGTACTCTATTCTAGGAAGCTTTTTCCATGTAGGTTAGGTGCTTTATCCGAGAATCCCAAAAGGCGCTATTCTAGAAATAAGAAATTCGTTTATTTTGAGTTCTTCATTAGTGCATTGATAATATATTGTTTATTCCATGCAATACCTCAATATTGTATACAACCATATTTAGTATGCTTTTATAGTTTGACTTAGATGCTCACTTTTCTTAATTTAGATGTTTTTCTTAGTTTTGTTTTATGCATAGATTTATCTTTAAGAAAAGTGCACAGTAGAGAAGGGTTCTATATTTTGAGTAGGGGACAAACTTCTAGGTAGGAGGTACTCTATTTTAGGAATCTTTTTCCATGCAGGTTGGGTGCTTTATCCGAGAATCCCAAGAGGCGCTATTGTAGCAATAATAAATTTGTTTATTTTCAGTTCTTCATTAGTGCATTGATAGTATATTGTTTATTCCATGCAATACCTCAATATTGTATGATCAAATTACAGTTAATATTGTCATAATATTTTGACTTACCCTCCTTTAGAGGGAAATTAGAATGTGTGTCAAGCTTGCACGTCACAATTGTATCATGGAGAGTTATACCTGGCATGAGTTTTGTGGATCTAAGAAGCTAGATACCTGTTGGAATTCAAGAGGGAACAATACTACAAAGTGGGAAAGAGGATTCACAGTTAACCTTCCTTTCACATTATGGTTGGTGTCAGTTTGTTGTCAAGATGCTGGATACCCCAAATTCCTTTTTATGACTGAGTACAAGATTGAATCCTTCAACATATTCCTCTCTCAATTGTCATTAAGCAATGGGTTTTCTCAGAAGTGCTTCACATCTATAAACTTTACCAGAGTTTTTATTGAGTCTTTGGATGTGGTTATCTTTTCAAAGCACACACATACAAGAAGACGAGAAATAATATGCCCGGCTAATTTCAAGTTATCTTCCTGTTGTAGAAATTTCACCTATAGAACAAACTGATATATGCAATGTCCCAAAGCATAATACTTTTTCTACTTCTACAAAATATTAAGCGAAAGAATAATTGAATTCATGATCACATCAAGTAGAAACATGCATAACTGATCAAGAGAAATAATCACACATAACACAAAATATATCTAGGGGAAAGCACCAGCATAAAACCCCAACCATGATTATCAAGCAAGTGGAAATCCTCTTCACAATACAAAAAGAATTAGCTCTCAAGCTATCCAGTTCTCAATGAATTATGAGGATATGAAGATATGTCTCATGAACCAACCAAGCCCTATATATAAAGGCTTTACCTATGGTCCAATCCCTATTTCCTTGTGCAGTTTTCTTACGAAACAATAGCAAAAGCATATGCAATTAATTCCAAACATACCAAGTTAACCAATTGTCCAACTACGCAATCCTTGAGGACACTAGTTCCTCAACCATGCAAAAACCACTAACTAGAAATAGTCAAGCATCTAATAGTACACTATCCTACATCTAATCTCAACTGGGTCTCTGACAAAACTGACATGCAATAGTTATCCATGAGTGAATCCTCATTTATCTAAAATAATAGTTGTCACATGCATGCAAGCATTAACAAACTATATTTTATTATTTTAACAACTTGTTAAAATAATCTAACTTGACTTGACTAGTTAGAACTAAGTTAATTGATTCTCTCATTATAGAACTCATACTTGTTCCCTCAATCAGTGGGACAACTCATGTGCATGCTCACAAAGACTACAAATTCGAATTTCCTTAACTAATTAACTCAACTGAATTACTTAATTAATATTTCCAACTGCTGTTAAGACCAAAATTAATTTTACTTCCTATAGATAGACTAGGGACTGCTATAAATAGGAAGGGACCTAGAAATGCTATTTTTAGAACTTTCTATTTTTAGTAGTTTCACCTCTCACCCAATGTGGCCAATGACCTCACTGGCCAAACTGCTATTTTTAGACATGCTATTTTTAGCAGGTCTATTTTTAGCACATTCTAAATTTTAACATTTCTTGTTGCACATTTTTCAACACCTACGAATAGGGTGTTCCCTTCCATAAACTTGATGACTCGCTCTACTTCTTTCTAGTGAACAAATTTGGGACTTTTCATGAATTGTGAGACAATTTCAACCCCATAACTATCAATTTCTTATTTAAAGCTATACCCACTAGATTAGAACCCAAACAAGGAGAATTCCGTTCCTGTTTCAAAATAAGCTGCAATCAACTTATAAAATTCTATTTAATCTTTTATGTATTTCTTTGCATCCTTGGCCTATGACATAAATATGCAACAAGTTACCTTGCATTTTCTATACTATCACTCCTAAACAATAATAAAGTATGCCCAAATCTATCATTTCAAATTATCTATGCATCTCACCTTTTGGTTTTTCAATTATTGCAGTTGTCACCTATATTTATGAGATCATCGACAACCGAGGCCAGAGTAACAATATCTGTTATAGTTTTATTCATGTTGCACTAAATGTGTTTTTCCTTCAGCATCACTACAATACATTGTAGTTTCCATTCAACGGAGAAGTGTACCTGGTAACAGCCTTGGTCTGTGTGAAAATGGGTTGAATTAACAATAGACTTTATCTATTGTTTTGAAGGTGTTTCTCCTTGAATAGTACTTCATCTCAGTAGATGCTTTCAATCTACACCTTCAGCAAATGTATACAGCCTTGGGCTACATGCTATAGATTCTAGTTTTTCTATGAGGGTATAGCAACGATGAAAGAATTGCATCAATTTTAGGCATCTTATTGTTGGTGTATGAAAGCATGCTTGTCTAGTGTTTCCCAAACTTATATAGAGCCATATTTATTATACTTTTATAGTTTGACTTAGATTCTCACTTTTCTTAATTTAGGTGTTTTTCTTAATACTATTTTATGCACATATTTATCTTTAAGAAAAGTGCACAGTAGAGAAGGTTTCTATATTTTGAGCTAGGGACACTCTTCTAGGTAGGAGGTACTCTATTCTAGGGAGCTTCTCTCATGCATGTTAGGTGCTTTATCCTAGACAGAGTTCCAAGTCCTTGCCTCCTTGACAAAGTCCCTGCCAAACAAGACACAGGTGGATGGAGTTACAATTCCCTAATTTTTCCAAAAACCCACCTGACCCTAGCTATCTAGCTTAAGATCCTTTACATTCTAGTCATCTCTTGGCTATGATTTCAAAGAGAGAGCCCTCTCTGGTTTGGTAGGGCTAGCTACCAAACTAAAAGCTTGGTCTCTGGTTACCTCCGTTGATCTCTTCATCAGCCTGGGACATTATGGAGGATAACAAAAGGCATGGCAATTAGGGAGTGCCAAGGTGTTCTAGTGAATGTAATGTTCCTAAGTCATTGAAAAATGCAATGCTAGTTGTGAGGTCATGATTGCCAAGGTGTGTTAGGGAATGCTAGGGCATGCTAAGCTGTGCCAGATAGTATGAATACATGTCAAACAAGCTAAGATGTTACGAGTGCTAAGGCATGCCAAGATGTACAAAGGTTCCAAGTCCTTGCCTCCTCTTCTTCCATATGATATCCACTTATGACATTTCCTTTGCAATATTTGGTGCATTTGATAGTTATAGATTGTTTATAGGTTATAAATGTCTTCAGAGTTTCACTTCTAATTGAGTATTCAACTGAACATATTGATTCTCTTATACATAACTATTTTTCCCTCCACCCAATTTTCATAACTTCAATAACCATTAGGTAGGGACCTACATCTTCAATGTTGCTTTGCTTATTTAGTAAAACATTGCTAAGACTTTAATTTATTGAAAGTTGTATAATTTATAATTTATGAAGTTTCAAGGTCTAATTTAAAAAAATATAATTCTTTAAAGGGTGCTAGCTCAATGGAATAGCACCTGCTTTACAAGCAGGAGGTTGGTGGTTCGATTCCATCGTTCCTTGACATCCATATGGAATGGTGACAATCAATTTTTGGTGATGGAGGCTCTTTTAACCATCACCAATGAGCTTTGGTGACATTTTTCGACCCTCACCAAAAATATGAAATGGTGATGGTTAACGAATGCCACCATATATATGCATCAATAGTGATGACCCTCAAAGTTCCGTAACCATAAATTGTTGTTGTTGATATGAAATGGTGACGGTCGTTTTCCATCACTATAGTCATTATTCGTGGTGGACATTGAATTTCACCACAACACCTATACTTCTAGCAATGCATCTTTCGGTGACGATCAATGAACATCACCATATATATGCACCAATAGTGATGGCAATTAAAGATCCATCACAATAAATCATTATTGTTCATATGAAATGGTGATGGTCACTATCCATCATTATAATCAATATTCATGATGGACCTTGAATGTCACCATAACACCTATACTTTTGGTGATGTTTAGTTTTTGGTGACTGAGGTTATGGTCTGCCACCATTGCTCATATGCAATGGTGACAATCACTATCCGTCATTATAAATCATTATTGGTGACAAACTTTAAATGTCACTACAACACCTATACTTTTGGCAATGCCACCTTTGGTGACGTTTATTTTTTGGTGACGGAGGCTATGGTCCATCACCATTGCTCATATGAAATGGTGACGGTCGTTATCCATCTTATGAATCATTATTGGTGACGGAATTTGTATGTCACTACAACACCTATACTTTTTGCGATGCCACCTTTGGTGACGTTCAATTTTTGGTGACAAATTCTTTTTTGACCATCACCAATGAGCTTATGGTGACATTTTTTGCCCCTCACCAATATCCTTTTTTCCTGTAGTGAGAATTGTGAAATTTCTAGGTTGAGCTACAGTGTTGACCAGATTACACAGTTTTTCCAAGGAATAATATCTAACTGCTCTATGCAATTTTGGAGCTCAGCAGTCTACTCAACTTATTTTTGCAATTTCCAGGCTGAGGTCTAGTGATAGGCCAGATTGCGCAAGTTTCCCAAGGAAGACTATCTGACTGCATTGTGCAATTTCTGAGCCCAACAGGTTGGCTATTAGATTTGTGCAATTTATGGAGAGAAGGTTGGTTCCCCTCCAGAATTACGCAATTTTCTGAGGGAGATTCTCAACCAACAACTAGCCCAAGTTCGGAGTGGTAGACTGATAGTGAAAGACATGCTACTAGGATGGTTTGTAGGGAGGCTCCAAAATGAAGTTAAGGAAAAATTTTGGAGGGTGGTTGTAGCCGCTACAACACTTGGCAACATAGTAGTAGAACTCTAGCTCTCCAAATGGACCTTTTTCGTGAAAAGCAAGTCTAACACCTCTAGAATTATTATTCATCTCTCTTCATCTTGGTCTCCACACTTGCTTGATTGTAAGATGTAGCATATACCAAGCTCTTAGTTGGTCGACACACATTCCAAGCCAAGCCAACACAGTTGTTTTGATTGGGGATGACAGTTATATTGGTGCACACGACTTATGGTCATCAAATTTTTAGTTTCATCTTTGGTGTTTCTCCACTACCAACAAGCCTGGATAATACCCCGATAGAGTCATGTAGTAAAACAAGCATCACTTTGTTGCCACCGAGCCTAGTGACTACCCCAACTAAGTTACTTTCATCACCTCAATGTGCAAGAGGCCTTTCTCTTCTTTTTCCTTATTCATTTTCCATTTTCTTTTTCGAAACTTTTCACATTTTCATTTTTGTAACTTTGCATATCACTTATTCATTTCATAGGCGGAAGAGGGATCCCGAAATATTGAGAGCGGAAGATGTTTTTCCTTCAAAGAAGTAGTTTATATATACCTCTGACGTGCTCGTTAAGTTTCCCCCCTCACCTTACTCTACTTGACTAAGCTGACAAGGATTAACCCAAAAACAACTTAGTAGAGCAGGTGATACTAGTTAGCATGCAAGTGTTATGTTTTCACCAGGGTTCACTTCGAACAGTATGTATTTTCCATCGACGTATCATGGATTGAAGATAACAAGTTATTTATACAGAGGCAAGACAACAGATAACCAATTATTGCTACTGTACAAGTCCTCTTGTACTTTATCCAGATTGTTTTAAGAGTCATACACGGTTTCATGCGAAACTAACCAATGGACAAAAACAAGCAAAAACAAAAAGACAAAGCAAAAGAAGAAGTAAATTCATAAGAAAAGCGAGTAAGTGAACAAGAAGGAAAATAAACAAACATGCACAGTAAGAAGCAAACATGCATGCAAGAAAACAAACCAAAAGCAAACACTACTCCAACTCCTAAGCTAATAGTGCATGGGTTTGCTCACGTGAAGTGATACTTCCAATGCAGCCAATAGTGCGTTGGTCGACCCATGTTGGTGAAGGCATGGTTCTCGAACAATAGAGCTATGAAAACTAGCAAACATGAAAGATATAATGATGAAGACAAACACACTCTGGTTTAAGTGTGTCCACAGAGAAGAAATGAATGAAAGCGCATGACATGCATTCCGTGGACTTGCCAAGGTGTTGTGCTACACTGCGTGTAGATGTTGAGTGTATGAATTCTCTTGATTGTTACATGCAAGAAAATGTGAGAAAGGTAGACTAGTTATGTTGTGAAAGTGTGCTTTCTGCATAATATATCTCCAATCTATGAGCGATGGGATCATGTAGTTTGAGTGGAGGAAGCAAATTCTGAGTGTTAGATTGATCTTTAATGCATAAAAATGAGTGATGAGGAGCCTCTGTTGTTTCAAAAAACTCCTGATTGGAAGTGAAACCAACCTTAGGACAACAAGGACTTGACATAACCATTAGCTCAGGCTAAAGTGCCTTGACAGTCTGCAAGGTTTTGACTTTGTCAATAGATAGATCATTCTAGACCAATGTCTTATACAGATTAACAATGATTGAATCAACATCATGATTGGAATATCTCTTCCGCAGCTTGGGTTATCTATTCGCCCTCTGACGAGTTAGTTTCTATACATGGGGTGAGCCTTGGTCAAACAACAAACAACATTGCAGAATACAGTGCAGTGATTGAGTTATTGTCTGAATCTATTTCGTTTGGGATTCGGAGTTTGATAGTGAGGTTAGATTCTGAACTCATTGTATTATAGCTTAATAGAGTGTATGCCATTAGAAATCCAGTGTTATTAAGGTTATTTTTGAGAGTGCGTCTCTTGGAACGTGAATTTGATTACATTGAATATCAGCATATTCCAAGGTCTTTAAATACATTAGCAGATGCAATTGCTTCTCGAATGTTAGACAGACATTTGCGATAATCATACATGTAAATTTAAAAACATTTCATCACACATGTTTAACAAGATAAGCCGGTAATAATGATATATATAGATAGGAGTATGTCAAAAAATACATCGTCTTCGATCATAGGTTGAAAAACACCTTATGATCGGCAAAAATGATAAGTACAAAAAACCAAAATGTCACATGTGTCTACAAAAACGACCATCCAATCACTGGTGATGCTCTCTATACGACACCACTGCACGAGCCACCCTACACAAGAACCTCCTAAAAGGTCCTGAGACTGCGACTACATAGCGCTGAAGCCTGATAGGAATATCGTCTATAGTAGTCTCTGGTATGTCTGTCGTAAGACGCTCTAGGTCTTGTTCCAACTCAGCTAAGGTCTCTGTGGCCGCGTCCTGTGGGGCCGGTGCCGGTGCAATTGGTACTCTCCTCTCGAAAGGCCGGAGATTGGCTGGACACCGTGGGCCTACATCTGCTTTTTGAAAATTATTACTGTCAGCTTTGAGACGATATAAAAACAAAAAAAGTAGATAATTTAAAAACTTGTGAAAAATGAAGTACCTGTGTCGTCCCATTGTTCTCCCGGTGGAAGAATCATGTCCGGATCTCCACGAAAATCAACTCCGGCATAAGGAAAATCCTGTATCGAGAAGATCTGGTCCTCCAACCAGTGAAAATACTCCGGTCTAAATCGGACAACCTCCGTGCCCTGATCAGGATGACGGGCCATAACCGCAACCCATCGCGTCAACATAGGCTCTCGGGGAGGCCCAACCTCAACAGTGAGCTGCTGTGGGATCAGCATCAGAACCCTCTCTAGGGAAAAACTCACAACTAAAGGCCCATAACCAAAAGTCTTCAGCTGTTCGTTTTTGGTCCTAGTCAGTTGGCCCTTTAAGTTGGCCAACACAGCATCGCACCAGTTGAAAATGGTGCCCGATAGCAATCAATACCCATCCGCATCTGGGATCCAGTGGCAATGTGCAAAGCGGCAGCCCCGCAAAGTCTGGTAACTGTAAAGGCAATTACCATAAGTTCAGGTCGGGATACCTTTTTGATCTCTATCCCCTTCTCCTGGTTCTGATTATTGCACCACTCTAGTCGGAGACTAGCAATGGACTGGCCACCTAGCCTAGTCTCGGACAGAGTCAATTGTTCGCCCCTCTTGGGCAAACCAGTGAGAAAGTAAATATCTAAGGGCTCTATCTCGAGCTGGTTCCCTCCAATGTAAAAGCACTGATCCTGAATGTTCCACCTTTCAACCAGCCACATTAGAAAGCGCACCTGGGCCCTCATGCCAGGTATGGCCCAGTATTTGTAAAGACCGCATGCCTTCAAAGCATCAATGGAAGGTTGGTGATTAATGGCGGCCAAATCAACATCTTCGTGTTCTCTCTCGCACCAATCAAGCATGGTGGGCAATCTACACACCATAAAACATCTGTTAGAGTCCATAAAATTAAAATTTTTTGGTTCATTTTGGAGAAATGGGGGTTTGAAAATCCTTTCCGCGGTGTACGCAGCCCGCCTTTAGAGACAGAGCGTGTGTACGCAGGTTCTCTTAAGGAAAGCTGCGTACGCCAGGCATTTTCCCAACTAAGAAAATGTCAGGGTACGCAGGTCACCAATGGAGCACCTGCGTACCCCGAAAAGCGGACCTTGAAACCCCAAGGCCTCCAAAAAATGAAACTAAAGCTTAAAAACAAATTCTAAACGGATGGAAATGAAGAGGAGGATGTTGTAGAATACCTGATGAGACGGCATTCGGTTTCGACGGTCGGATTCTCCGCAGTGTCCACGGGAAGTTTCTTGCCAAAAGCCCTTTTTCTCTCCTCAACAGTAAAATGGTAAAAGCCCTTTTTATAGGTTTTTTGAGTAAATAAATGTCAAATTTGTTTATTTTCCACCATGAAAAGGTATTTTTTCAAAGTATTTTTATCTATCTTAAAGAGGTATGAGTAATGTGTTGGTTTTTGTGCAGGATAAAGGTTTTCAGGGAAAATTGTCATTTTTCACAAACAAAAACATCAGACTCATCTTTTAAGCCCTTTTCTGACTCCTAAAACATGAAAAGATTGCCGAGCGTTTCTTTTACACTCGTTAAAACGGAATTAAAAGACGGTCCCCTTATAGCTCTTTTCTGACCGTAAAAACAGGAAAAGATTGCCGGATTTTTGTCGTTTCAAATTCGATACTGGAAATAAAACGACGTGTCCTTGATCGCTTTTTACTTTTCAGGTCAAAGACACTAATCATGAAAGTACTCCTTGGTCGCAAGATCAAGCGGTTCTCTCAAGTATTATTTTATACTTTTTTGGGCTTGGGAGACACAAATTTATGAAAAAGTTCAACCCTGGAGTCTTCTTAAGTTTTTTGAGACTCTCTAAAATTGAAAAACGTTTAGTTTCTCCTATACTGGACTCGTTAAAATTTCACAGTAAAGGACCTGTTCGATTACAAACAGGAACAGACCACTCCTTCTTAGGGTTCGAATCTACACTAAGTTGGACTCATCCGAAGGATGAGATTATAATCAAGCATATGTTATCCTCCTCAAGCTTGTAAAAAATAAAGAGGTACTTGCCAGAAATGGTGGGGGAAAAGAGAGGAAAATGAGCCTATTTGTTATCCTTTGTCTCAGAAGAAGCCTTATCACCACTCTTGAACACGACACTTTTCATTCACCTGGGTTGGGAAATCCTTTGCCTCACAGTTGATTGAACCACATTGAAAGTCTTCAGCCGGGTATTAACTATTGGGTCAATTGTCACCAAGCCATCTGTCGTGTCGTTATGTGTTCAAGAGGTCACTGCAAATAAACCATTCATCTGCAAAATACCCGTCATCCATCTCGACCATCCCTGAGTCAGTCCTTACAGCTACATTTCTTCAACTTGATCTATGATTTCGTGTTGTGGGCTTGCCTGCAACGGGTCGCTTTCTATCGACATCATGCACATTATCTAGAGAGATGACCTAGAAATCATCAGTACCTTGAAATCTACATGCATCAATGGCAGGTTTCTCGCCTTTGACGACGGTTTACATCATTGACTTTCGATCAAAGGATTCCGTGAAATGTTCGAAATCAACTCATTCATTCACATCTCATGGATTGTACTGGGTACTTTGAGAGCCATTGACATCACTGGTGGTCTCTCTCACACTTGTTAACAGTTTACATCATTGACTGGTAATCAAGTGGTTTCTACCATGCTCGACATCAACTCATTTATTCGCATGGATAGAATCGTACTATTTCGAGAAGTAGAAATGAAGACCCTGGATCTAGTTTCCGCCATCCAGGCTATGAGGAGTTTTGTATTCATTGTATAGTAGACTAATCATAAACATATGGCTATGTTCATACTGTGTCTACAAGAGTCTATGATTATGATGTATTGCAAAATAATTCCTATATCAGAGCAGTAGTTAGTTTGTTAGTTAAAGTTTTTGATCTGAGTATGGGAATGCCTACCTCAGCGATGATATGATCTTATATATGTATTTTGTATTGAATATTTGCAGGTTCCGACTGGGCTCTCCACAAGATAATCCTTGAAATGATAAAGTACTTCACCCTTCCTAGATGATATGAAACCCTAATCTACTACAGGCTTCGCACTTTAGGGGGCAATCTGTTACACTAAAATTTGTCACCATGACTATTTGCAGTTAGTATGGCTCCATCAACTGTCATACTATCCTCCTTGGCAAGTCTCATACCTCTGCTCTTGATGTCAAACTCCAAGAAAGAGAGAAAGTCTTTAAAAATATATAAAACTCTGGGTACGCAGTTTCTCTTAGCCTTACCTGCGTGTACGCACCTCAAGTTCACATTACATGTGTACTTGTACGCTCTGTCTGTAAAGGGGTGGGTGCGTACTCCTGTAAAGGTCAAAAGGCGCAAGTTTCACTTCAAAAAAGTTACTTGTGGTCATTTCTAGAGCATTCTAGAAGCTTGTTTGACGTGTATTGAGCGCCTCCAGATGGTTCATGTATCCCTATGAAAGAGGAACTTATCCCATCAAGAGGGGAGCTATCCCATTCAAAGAGGGGCTTATCCCATTGATGGTGGACCTGATTAACTTCCTCTAAAGCACTATAAATACAGGCATTGGGCCAGAGGGAGGGGAGGTTGAAAGCTGAACATTCCTAAGGGTAAATGCTGCTGGAATTAGGACTCCCTTATAGAGCTTGAGAGGAGAGATTCCCATCCTTTCTTAGCTTCATTTGGAAGTGGGTGAGCTGATCAAAGTAAAGGAGAACTCTTGCTGGACCCTGGGAGGGACCTGCACAACACCAAGGCTCAGGTTGTAATGGTTTCTTTTGTTTCCACTTAATACAATTAAGCTCACTTTTCTCAACAGATTGTTATACATGATTTGTTTCATATACTCCTTGGTCTGTATGATGAATATGTTTTATTTTATAAGTTATTCAGGTGCTATGTAATCTTTTGGCTTGTTAGTGATTGCTCAAGCGCAGTACCTTGACTTAGTTTACACTCAGTCAGGTACGTTACACGAAAAGATCCCAGATCTTCCAAAGTCAAATCAAATCGCTGCTGCTCCTTCGGGATCTCATGCTGCTGATGACATGATTGGTACGGTGAATACTAAAAGCAAGAAGAAGTCTTCAAAGAATTCTTTGCCCATTATAACCTTACCAGACTCCCCGACAGGAGAATCTTCTGCTGAAGTTTCCGCTGATATTCACGTTGTAGATTCATCTACGGCTAAATCAAAAAACGGTGGAAAGAAGAAAGGTTAGAAGAAGAATAAAGCAGACAAGACTCCAAAGGAGAAAACAGAAAAGTCGGAAATCAATGACGAAAAGCGCAAACCTCGATATCCTTGTCTTATTTGTGAAGAGGATCATTTTACAAGAGATTGCCCTCATCGGGCCGAGGTTGTGAAAATCGTCAAGGGTTCCCCAATTCCTGCTGTTTTGAAAGATCCATTTCCAAAGCAGGAGAGTAAGATGATAGGTTCTTCCTCGAGTGCCAGTGAAGAACCCATATTGATGATGTCTCATGTAAGGATTGCGACTCGATCACAGGATTATGGTAGTAAAAGTCCTGTTGATGGATCGAAAGAAGCAGAATCTTCTCATTCAAATCCATCAACCTCAGCTCCCGGTTCCGATCCACTACAGATCGAGAAACCTAACCCTGACTTAGTAATCAAACCACCCGCCAAGGGTGTACTTCGAAGGCCTGCTTTCAATCCACATGCGAGAGCGGCCCAGAATTACAACATTGTTGAGGATTTAGTTGTTTCACCCTCAGCAATGTCGGCTTTGGAAGTGCTGCAATCATGCCCAGCACAATGCAAATTACTTTTGTCGGCTATAGGAGCTGTTGATGTTAAGGACCCAAACCTAATAATCTTTGATCTAGAAAATAGTACATCGTGTTTGCCTCATCAGATGGCTTTCCAGATTCCAGTGATAGTCAAAAACAGGCCTATTCATCGGACTGTAATTGATGAGGGAGCTTCCATGTGTATTATGTCGATACAGTGCTGGAGATCGCTTGGTTCTCCTTCACTAAATCAATCCCCGACAATTCTTAAGGCCTTTGATGGCTGTGGGTTCCATCCATTTGGCATTCTACAGGATTTGCCTATAAGGGTTGAAGGAAAAACCGTTAGTCTAGATGTGGAGGTGGTGGATGCCCCTCTAGACTACAACCTTCTCTTGGGTCGAAGTTGGTCTTACGCTATGACAGTGGTCGTTTCATCGGTCTTCAGAGTAATAAAGTTTCCACATAATGGCAAGATCGTAACCATAGACCAGCTGGCTTACTTTTCATCCGACCCAGCCTCTTTAGAAAGTATCCAGCATGTTGGTAAAATGACTATCCCTTATAAGGATGTTGGCGTAGGATTAGTTAAAGATGTCGGTTTACTGGGAACTTTTCCTTTTCCTCCAATCAACGCCGTATCTTCATTTGCATCTATTCATATGATTACTTCAGACACTATTGTTTATGACGATCCTTGGATCGTTCCTTCTGAGTCTGAGATAGACTCATTTGGTGATGCAATGCCTTTGAGTCCATATGAAATTTCCTATGAAGCCGTGCAGTCTTTTACCGACCCGAGTTCAACCAAAATCGACCAAATGAATGTGGTCCGTGAGGAATCACTTTTCACCTCAACCTCGGAGTTAATAACGTTTCCCGAAGTTGTGTCATCTGACGAACAACTTTGTGAAGTCCTGTGCGTAGACGATTTACCATGGGAAGATCTCCATCATAGATCTTCGTTTTTACCTGAGGATGATCGTTTTGAAAACGATTTCTCATCAATCTTTACAGCTGAATATGTCAAAGAAGCTCAGAATCCAATGAAACATCCTGATTCAGAGCTGAATTTGGGAAACATTTCTCGCACTATTCCCATTGACATTTCAGTCAAGCCCAGAATTGTTGAGCGCATTCATATAGGTGCCTCGTGTTCAAATGACGAAATTCAGACATACAAGGCCCTTTTTCAAGAATTCCGCGACGTGTTTGCCTGGTCTTATGAGGAAATGCCAGGAATTGATCCCGAAATTGTTGTCCATGAGATCAAGACTTACTCGGATGCTAAATCCGTCCGGCAACATTTGCGTCAGATTCACCCACGAAAAGCGGCTGCAATTAAAGCAGAAGTTGAGAAGCTGTTGAAAGGAGGTTTCATTTATCTGATCCCGTTAACGGATTAGGTATCGAATATTGTTCCGGTTAACAAAAAACAGGGAACAATAAGAATCTGTATCGACTATAGGGATATTAATTGTGCTTGTCCCAAGGACAACTACCCAACACCCTATATCGATCAAATAATTGATGATTGTGCCGGCAGTGAAATATTTTCCTTTATGGACGGTTTTTCCGGTTACAATCAAATCAATATTCTACCTGCCGATCAACCAAAAACGGCTTTCATTTGTCCATGGGGGACATTTGCTTATTGCAAATTACTTTTTGGGATTAAGAATGCCAGAGCCACTTTTCAAAGGGTGATGTCTTATGCGTTTCATGACATCAAACACATTATGCAACCGTATCTCGATGATTTTCCCACTCACTCATTGCATCGAGCTGATCACCTTGTCCATTTACGAGCAATCTTCATGAGGTGTAGGCATTGTCGGATTCGGTTGAACCCACACAAATGTGTCTTCTGTATAGAAGTGGGACGATTGCTGGGATTTGTAGTTTCAAAAGCCGGCATCTGCGTCGATCCCTCGAAGGTAGAAGCTATCATCAAATTGCCTCCTCCTTCGAGTCTTCGCCAACTCCAAAGTTTGCAAGGGAAAGCAATTTTTTTACGCCGATTCATTCCTAACTACGCCAAGATTACAAAGGGTTTTACCCGGTTGTTGAAATAGAATGCTCAATTCTCTTGGGATGAGATAGCTCAGAAATCTTTTGATGCACTCAAGCACGCGTTGACCCATGCACCGTTGCTGCATCCTCCCAACTACAACCAGGATTACTTTTTGTACCTCGCCGCCGCTCATTCCACCATTGGAATGGTCTTAGTACAGGAAGACGAATTCGGAACGGAACATGTGATATATTACCTTAGTCGGACGTTAAATCCAACCGAGCTAAAATACTCACATGTGGAGAAATTGGCATTGGCAGCCGTTCAAGCTGTCCAACGTTTTCGTCACTACATTCTACTCCGTAAAACTACAGTTATTTCGGATTGCAACCCTATGATCTACATTTTGACTAAACAATTGCTAGGGGGCAAGTACTCCAAATGGATTGTTATCCTGCAGGAGTTCGACTTGGAATTTGAAAAATCTAAGTCTAAGAAATCTTTAGTTTTTGCCGAGTTAATGTGTGACTTCCTGCGTGCTGACACAAAAACTGTGGCAGAGGAACCCATTGCGGACGAATCTTTGTTTCTCATCAGCACTTTAGATCCGTGGTATGGGGATATAATCGTCTATCTCCAGACCCAATCCTTTCGGCCCGAAGTTTCAAAGTCGGAACGTCGGAAAATTCGATTCCAGTCCCAACAGTACAAAATTATTGGAGATACTCTTTATCGCCGTGGGGCGGACTTGGTTTTTCGCCGTTGCTTAACTCACGAAGAAGCTGAAAGGGTTCTAAATGACTGTCACTCTGGAGCGTGTGGCGGTCATATGTCTGGGTATGCCACAACCCAAAAGATATTGCACGCTGGCTACTTCTGGCCGTCCTTGTTTAAAGACTGTATTATTGCGGTCCGGAAATGCCACAACTGTCAAGTGTTTGATCGCAAGATGCGTGCACCACCTACTCCTCTCCACCCTATAACTGCTGTTGGTCCTTTTGCCAAATGGGGTATCGATTTTATTACATGTAACCCTCACTCGGCCGGGGGGCATGCGTATATCATCCTTGCGGTTGATTATTTTACTAAGTGGGCCGAGGCGATGCCTACATTCGAGGCAGACGGCAAGACAGCTGCAATTTTCGTATTCAATCACATTATTTCTAGGTTTGGTGTCCCACAAGCGATAATCACTGACCATGGGCGCCATTTTCGAAACGTTATGATGACAGAACTTACAGGCCAGCTTGGTTTGCGTCACGATAGCTCAACTCCTTATTATCCACAAGCGAATGGTCTGGTTGAGTCCATCAACAAAGTTTTAGTTATCATGATCCGACGAATCATTGGTATTCATCAGTCAAATTGGCACAACATGTTATTTTCCGCGCTTTGGGCGTACCGAACCTCAGTAAAAACATCAACAGGGTTCACTCCTTTCCAACTAGTTTATGGTTTGGAAGCTGTGCTGCCCGTTGAATGCGAAATCCCGTCACTTCAAATGGTTGTCGAATTACTTCCAGCTACATCCAAAGAAGAGAAGCGTTTATTATACTTAGCTCAATTATATGAGACTTGACGTGACACTGCATTGGCAATCGAGACTCACGCAAAACGTATGAAAGCTCAGTATGATCGAAATGTGACCCCTTGAAATTTTTCGGAAGGAGACCTAGTGCTATTATATGATCAAGCTAACGATAAATTAGGTGCTGGAAAATTCGTTCCTATGTGGCATGGGCCCTACATTTTCAAGCGAAAGCTAGAAAAAGGGGCCTATGAGCTGGTAGATTTTGACGGGGACTCTTTGGGTAAACCCAGAAATGGACTTTACCTAAAGAGGTATTATGCTTAAATGATGGGTATGGAGATTTTAGTTAGGTTAGGTTTTTCTTTCTAGCTGGTGTATTTGTTAGTATAGACAGTGTTCTTAGCTTAGAAAGTGTGTTTTTCGTCGTTATTCTGGCTTATCTTGGTTTTACTCTTGATATTGCAGATGTCGACGCCTCTCCAAACGTACATTGGATTCGTTGATGGTGCTTGTCATAGTACACGGAATATCTCTTCCGCAGCTTGGGTTATCTATTCGCCCTCTGACGAGTTAGTTCTATGCATGGGGTGAGCCTCGGTCAAACAACAAACAACATTGTAGAATACAGTGCAGTGATTGAGTTATTGTCTGAATCTATTTCATTTGGGATTCGGAGTTTGATAGTGAGGTTAGATTCTGAACTCGTTGTATTACAGCTTAATAGAGTGTATGCCATTAGAAATCCAGTGTTATTAAGATTATTTTTTGAGAGTGCGTCTCTTGGAACGTGAATTTGATTACATTGAATATCAGCATATTCCAAGGTCTTTAAATACATTAGCAAATGCAATTTCTTCTCGAATGTTAGATAGACATTTGCGATAATCATACATGTAAATTTAAAAACATTTCATCACACATGTTTAACAAGATAAGCCGGTAATAATGATATATATAGATAGGAGTATGTCAAAAAATACATCGTCTTCGATCATAGGTTGAAAAACACCTTATGATCGGCAAAAATGATAAGTACAAAAAACCAAAATGTCACATGTGTCTATAAAAATGACCATCCAATCACTGGTGATGCTCTCTATACGACACCACTGCACGAGCCAACCTACACAAGAACCTCCTAAAAGGTCCTGGGACTGCGACTACATAGCGCTGAAGCCTGATAGGAATATCATCTATATTAGTCTCTGGTATGTCTGTCGTAAGACGCTCTAGGTCTTGTTCCAACTCAGCTAAGGTCTCTGCGGCTGCGTCCTGTGGGGCCAGTGCCAGTGCAACTGGTACTCTCCTCTCGAAAGGCCGGAGATTGGCTGGACATCGTGGGCCTACATCTGCTTTTTGAAAATTATTACTGTCAGTTTTGAGACGATATAAAAAACAAAAAAAGTAGATAATTTAAAAACTTGTGAAAAATGAAGTACCTGTGTCATCCCATTGTTCTCTCGGTGGAAGAATCATGTCTGGATCTCCACGAAAATCAACTCCGGCATAAGGAAAATCCTGTATCGAGAAGATCTGGTTCTCTAACCAGTGAAAATACTCCGGTCTAAATCGGACAACCTCCGTGCCCTCGTCAGGATGACGGGCCATAACTGCAACCCATCGCGTCAACTTAGGCTCTCGGGGAGGCCCAACCTCAACAGTGAGCTGTTGTGGGATCAGCATCAGAACCCTCTCTAGAGCAAAACTCACAACTAAAGGCCCATAACCAAAAGTCTTCAGCTGTCCGTTTTTGGTCCTAGTCAGTTGGCCCTTTAAGTTGGCCAGCACAGCATCGCACCAGTTGAAAATGGTGCCCGATAGCAATCAATCGCCATCCACATCTGGGATCCAGTGGCAATGTGCAAAGCGGCAGCCCCGCAAAGTCTGGTAACTATAAAGGTAATTACCATAAGTTCAGGTCGGGATACCTTTTTAATCTCTATCCCCTTCTCCTGGTTCTGATTATTGCACCACTCTAGTCGGAGACTAGCAATGGACTGGCCACCCGGCCTAGTCCCGGACAGAGTCAATTGTTCGCCCCTCTTGGGCAAACCAGTGAGAAAGTAAATATCTGAGGGCTCTATCTCGAGCTGGTGCCCTCCAATGTAAAAGCATTGATCCTGAATGTTCCACCTTTCAACCAGCCACACTATAAAGCGCACCTGGGCCCTCATGCCAGGTATGGCCCAGTATTTGTAAAGACCGCATGCCTTCAAAGCATCAATGGAAGGTTGGTGATTAATGGCGGCCAAATCAACATCTTCGTGTTCTCTCTCGCACCAATCAAGCATGGTGGGCAATATACACACCATAAAACATCTGTTAGAGTCCATAAAATTAAAATTTTTTGGTTCATTTTGGAGAAATGGGGGTTTGAAAATCCTTTCCGTGGTGTACCCAGCCCGCCTTTAGAGACAGAGCGTGTGTACGCAGGTTCTCTTAAGGCAAGCTGCGTACGCCCGGCATTTTCCCAACTGAGAAAATGTCGGGGTACGCAGGTCACCAATGGAGCACCTGCGTACCCCGAAAAGCAGACCTTGAAACCCCAAGGCCTCCAAAAAATGAAACTAAAGCTTAAAAACAAATTCTAAACGGATGGAAATGAAGAGGAGGATGTTGTAGAATACCTGATGAGACGGCGTTCCGTTTCGACGGTCGGATTCTCCGCAGTGTCCACGGGAAGTTTCTTGCCAAAAGCCCTTTTTCTCTCCTCAACAGTAAAATGGTAAAAATGAAATGGTAAAAGCCCTTTTTATAGGTTTTTTGAGTAAATAAATGTCAAATTTGTTTATTTTCCACCATGAAAAGGTATTTTTTCAAAGTATTTTTATCTATCTTAAACAGGTATGAGTAATGTGTTGGTTTTTGTGCAGGATAAAGGGTTTTCAGGGAAAATTGTCATTTTTCACAAACAAAAACATCAGACTCATCTTTTAAGCCATTTTCTGACTCCTAAAACATGAAAATATTGCCGAGCGTTTCTTTTACACTCGTTAAAACGGAGTTAAAAGACGGTCCCCTTATAGCTCTTTTCTGACCGTAAAAACAGGAAAAGATTGCCAAATTTTTGTCGTTTCAAATTCGATACTGGAAATAAAATGACGTGTCCTTGATCGCTTTTACTTTTCAGGTCAAAGACACTAATCATGAAAGTACTCCTTGGTCGCAAGATCAAGCGGTTCTCTCAAGTATTATTTTATACTTTTTCGGGCTTGGGAGACACAAATTTACGAAAAAGTTCAACCCTGGAGTCTTCTTAAGTTTTTTCAGACTCTCTAAAATTGAAAAACGCCGAGTTTCTCCTATACTGGACTCGTTAAAATTTCATAGTAAAGGACCTGTTCGATTACAAACAGGAATGGACCACTCCTTCTTAGGGTTTGAATCTAAACTAAGTTGGACTCATCCGAAGGATGAGCTTATAATCAAGCATATGTTATCCTCCTCAAGCTTGTAAAAAATAAAGAGGTACTTGCCAGAAATGGTGGGGGAAAAGAGAGGAAAATGAGCCTATTTGTTATCCTTTGTCTCAGAAGAAGCCTTATCACCACTCTTGAACACGACACTTTTCATTCACCTGGGTTGGGAAATCCTTTGCCTCATAGTTGATTGAACCACATTGAAAGTCTTCAACCAGGTATTAACTATTGGGTCAATTCTCACCAAGCCATCTGTCGTGTCGTTATGTGTTCAAGAGGTCACTGCAAATAAACCATTCATCCGCAAAATACCCGTCATCCATCTCGACCATCCCTGAGTCAATCCTTACAGCTACATTTCTTCAACTTGATCTATGATTTCGTGTTGTGGGCTTGCCTGCAACGGGTCGCTTTCTATCGACATCATGCACATTATCTAGAGAGATGACCTAGAAATCATCAGTACCTTGAAATCTGCATGCATCAATGGCAGGTTTCTCGCCTTTGACGATGGTTTACATCATTGACTTTCGATCAAAGGATTTCGTGAAATGTTCGACATCAACTCATTCATTCACATCTCATGGATTGTACTGGGTACTTTGAGAACCATTGACATCACTGGTGGTCTCTCTCACACTTGTTAACAGTTTACATCATTGACTGGTAATCAAGTGGTTTCTACCATGCTCGACATCAACTCATTTATTCGCATGGATAGAATTGTACCTTTTCGGGAAGTAGAAATGAAGACCCTGGATCTAGTTTCCACCATCCAGGCTGCGAGGAGTTTTGTATTCATTGTACAATAGACTAATCATAAACAGATGGTTGCGTCCATACTGTGTCTACAAGAGTCTATGATTATGATGTACTGCGAAATCATTCCTGTATCAGAGTAGTAGTTAGTTTGTTAGTTAAAGTTTTCAATCTGAGTATGGGAATGCCTACCTCAGCGATGATATGATCTTATATATGTATTTTGTGTTGAATACTTGCAGGTTCCAACTGGGCTCTCCACAAGATAATCCTTGAAATGATAAAGTACTTCACCCTTCCTAGATGATATGAAACCCTAATCTACTACAGGCTTCGCACTTTAGGGGGCAATCTGTTACACTAAAATTTGTCACCATGACTATTTGCAGTTAGTATGGCTCCATCAACTGTCATACTATCCTCCTTGGCAAGTCTCATACCTCTGCTCTTCATGTCAAACTCCAAGAAAGAGAGAAAGTCTTTAAAAATCTATATAACTCTGGGTACGCAGTTTCTCTTAGCCTTACCTGTGTGTACGCACCTCAAGTTCACATTACATGTGTACTTGTACGCTATGTCTGTAAAAGGGTGGGTGCGTACTCCTGTAAAGGTCAAAAGGCGCAAGTTTCACTTCAAAAAAGTTACTTGTGGTCATTTCTAGAGCATTCTAGAAGCTTGTTTGACGTGTATTGAGTGCCTCCAGATGGTTCATGTATCCCTATGAAAGAGAAACTTATCCCATCAAGAGGGGAGCTATCCCATTCAAAGAGGGGCTTATCCCATTGATGGTGGACCTAATTAACTTCCTCTAAAGCACTATAAATGCAGGCATTGGGCCAGAGGGAGGGGAGGTTGAAAGCTGAACATTCCTAAGGGTAGATACTGCTGGAATTAGGACTCCCTTATAGAGCTTGAGAGGAGAGATTCCCATCCTTTCTTAGCCTTATTTGGAAGTGGGTGAGCTGATCAAAGTAAAGGAGAACTCTTGCTGGACCCTGGGAGGGACCTGCACAACACCAAGGCTCAGGTTGTAATGGTTTCTTTTGTTTCCACTTAATATAATTAAGCTCACTTTTCTCAACAGATTGTTATACATGATTTGTTTCATATACTCCTTGGTCTATATGATTAATATGTTTTATTTTATAAGTTATTCAGGTGCTATGTAATCTTTTGGCTTGTTAGTGAATGCAGGTTTCGAAGAGAAGGAGGAGCTCATCTGGATCGGCGAGGCTGGACTACTACAAAGCGTTGGACTAAAGGTATGTTATAAACACCTGATTACTTATATTCTAAATGCATATTTAGGGAAAGGTAGTGTTTAATTGTCTTGTTTGTCACTAGAAAGCCTTAGCTTCTAGGGAGGTCGGTTTTGTCCGCAAAATTGACTCTTTCCGCATGACACCAAGTCTTGTTACAATACTCTCCAAGCTTTATCTAAGATACTCTTATCGGAATCTTGGCTAACCAAAAACCTATACAGTGAGTTATGAGGTAGTACAAATAGTAGAGGGTGGGGTGACCCTTGACATCCCCCTTTGTGACTGTTCACCTACCCTCATGACTCTTCAACTACTCTATGACTATTACATTCAACTATCAACACTTGAACTTCCACCAAACAAGATGTTACATACAATCTTCACATGTACCCATGTGAGACAAAATAGGCTTGAGCAAGCCATGCAAGTTATCAATAATCACTCAAATAGTAGTGGTAATACCAATTCTTCAACATCCTTATGATGACTGATGGTGGTGAACTGATGCTAAGCTTGGTCATCTATGATGGTGTCTGTGCGTTTCAATGGTGACATCCTGCTGAAAGTTAACTCTTTCCTCCATTGCATCTGGGTACACTGATATGGATCCTCTATCCAACTCTTTTGATATCATCAACATCATCGTCTTGAGTGCAGCTAGACCAGCAACATACTGATGCATAGTGTCTATGCTAATCTCTGAGTGTGTGTTGGTAACCATGCACTTCAACTTGTCAAAATACATGTTAAGCTCTCGTCAGCCTTTCTTCTTGTCTTCGTCTCGGTCAGTGTATCAAATGGGTGATCACATGCATGTGCATAATGACATCCATGTTCCTAAATACCCTTGCATGCGATCGAAAATGCTTCTCACCCTTTCTGTACCATGCTAGCTATTGGATGGATCCATAACCTGCATGGGTGCATTTTCATTAGTCTGTACATGTTGCACCTCTTGTTGTGCCTATTCTTGCTATAACTCCTTCTGTTGTCTGTTTAGCTCCTGTATTTACTTGAGTTTCTGCTTCATCACCTATAACTCCTTCTCTATTTCTCTTTCTACCTTCGTGCGATCCTCTTGTCGTGTCATTTACTCATAGCCCCAAACTTGAAAGCTTCTTTCATCACAAGTGGATCTGCTTGAGCTTGCAACTTTGTTCCGCCTCGTGCTATCAACAACCTTCCTTTTGCATTTATCACATGTAGGTGTGCTACCTTCTACTGCTGCTAATGGTGTTACTCATCGTGATGCTGTTGCCATTTCATCTTGATATCCTTGTCCATGAACAACTTGATGTCTTCATAAATAGGAAAGTTCATAGACACTTGATCGACTGCATCCCCAGTTGTGCTCTGAATGGTGTCTTCAACTCTGCTCTCCTGGAAACCATTGTACCTGTGTTGCTGAGAGGTAGATAAACACCTGTGATAACTGGAGACAAAGAAACACTCATAACAAGAAATATGTCACTCAAAAACAAAAATAGACTGGAGGAATGACATGCAACATACCTGTGTGACTGTCTGTGAAGATAGAGCAATTTTCATCGGGAGGCTGGGAGACTTACTGCTAAAACTGCACAAGGCATAGTCTGGGTTGTCAGGAGGTTGATTGACTACTGGAACTACATAATGCATAGTCCAACCTGGCCTGTTGAGGACTGAAACTGTGTAATGCACAATTTTAGTCAGCAGTGACATGCAAACCAAAAAACTGTATTGCAAAGTTTCTGGGGCTAGTAAGATACTGCCTCCCAAAATTTCACAAATGCAAGCCCGAAGGTCAGTGTTGGGCTAGACTTCCACAATTTCTAGAGGGAAGGTAAAGCCTTCACTTCCTGAAATGCACAATGCTAGTCGGGCAAGGCAAGATCCGAGCCAAGGCAGCCCGGACCTGCTGATGGGCGACTGAAAACATTAAAAGTATGAATCCATGGTGATATTGACTGTAAACAAGAGTGAATGATCATGCATAGAAACAACAAGTTCAAGATTCAGGAAATAGAAAAACATGCATGTGTGTGAAATGGGTCGCCATAACGATGACCGTTGGTGAAAAATATTGTCATGCATGTGACAATAGTGACATGTGAATGAAAACTAAAACAGTGCTTCTACAAGCTAACATACATCAGAATGACAACAAGAACTCATTGGAATCAAGAATACAACACTCACACAAAGCGAAACACAAAAAGTGACAAAAACGTAGTGCAAGACATGAAAAGCAGACTTACACTGAAACAGCCAAGTTGAAAGTGCCAAACACTCCTAGATGCGATGTGGGATGTCAAAGTTGTAAGATTGATGTGAGGAATGAGCTCTGCAGTGTCCGGTTCATGAGTTTTGATAAGATCGATGTTATGACACTTGGCAGGAGGTGTCTAAAATAATCTTTGCATCCAACCTACAACTAGTAAAAATAGATCCCTAGTTCTAGGGATGCCTTTTGCATGCTACCTTTTGCTATTTCAGGAAGAGCAGCCCATGCATGAAAATCAGTTTTTCTCGGTCGTGGAGGGAACTCATCAACCTGAAGGCGCATGCGACAACCTCCTTGACTGAGAGAGGGATTTATGCAATTTCTGAGAGGAATTGGGTTGGATGTCCTAAGGGATTATGTAATTTTTGGGAGGAGTAGGTGACTGCTGTCCAGAATTGCAAAATTTTTAGGCTAAGCTGCAGTGCTAGTGAGATTTCATTGTTTTTCCAAGGAAGCCTATCTGACTTCTCTGCACAATTTTGGAGCTTAGCACTCTGCCCAACTGATTTTTGCAATTTATGGGATGAGCTACAGTGCTAGGCCAGATTGTGCAATTTTCCCAAGGAATATTGTCTGACTGTATTGCACAATTTCTAAGCCTAGCAGACTGGCTAGTAGATTTACACAATTTATGGGAGAAGGTTGCTTCCCCTCCAGAATTGTGCAATTTTCTGAAGGAGGTGCTCAGCTAGCAACTAGCCCAAGTCGAAAGTGGCAACTTGTGAGGGGATGGAAGAAAACTCATATGGATAGGCTAGAATGCTGTTGAAAAACTAATGAAGCCTATGTACTTGACATTGTAATACATGCTGCTAGGATGGTTGGTAGGGAGGCTCCAAAGAGAAGCTAAGGAAACATTTTGGAGGGTGGTTGTAGCTGCTACAACACCTCCACTACAGGATTTCCTACCCTTTCTATCCAAATACAGGGAATAACAAGCCTTAAGGAGCATATATCCTTCCCTAAATGGCGTGATAATCATACAACATGTGCAGGGGGAAGAATCCACCATTATCATCCTACTTAATCAAGGGGGTTGCATGAACATCCCACCCTCAACTTTATTAACCTTTCAATCTCATTATGATACACATATTGAGAGCTCTCATCTCACATTCATTGTAGTGATCTAGAAATGGGAAGCTTCCCAAAGGATTTGTGGTTGATCTAGGTGGGTCCTTAAAGGCCCAAAAATTGATTTCTTCAAATCTCATCTAAACTAGCATCACATTGGATATATCTTCGCAGTCTTTCCAATAGCATAGATAGCGCCTCAATCCAATTTTGTATGACCAACTTATTATAGTCAGAAGTTTACAAGTTAAGCAGGAAAAATGGGACCCACCAGGCACACGTGGGAACAAACTAGCTAATCAATCATTAACACTTGGTGCTCAATCAATGGCTCTTTATCCCTGCAAAAAGACAAAAAATATATATATTTAAAAAAATCGCATAAAGAAAACAAATCATATAATATAAAAAAATATACGTAAAAAATACCCCATACAATAAAAAACAAAATATATATATATATATATATATATATATATATATATATACCTGATACAAATCCCAATGAATTCATTATGGTTTTGGGGTTTTTTTATTAAAACAAAAGGGTGGTAAGTTATGTATGGATGGGCTATATTATATCCATATGCCAAAAAGCTATATGGTTACAAAATCCATCCAACGAATATACATCGCGGTATATACAAATATAACCTATGGTTATGTATAAGAAAACAAAATGTTATGTCGGCCATGTTTCATATTTTGACTAGTGGCAAATGGTTTTATAACGATGGTCTTCATTTATTTTAAAACTAAAATCTAAACCATATCAATATGCGGTGGGCGAAACAAATTGTTTAAGGGTAGTTTCAGCCATATATTAAGTTTGTTAGAAATATGTGTTGGGGCAAAGTGATTGCCTATCATTTAATTTGTCAACCCGGGGGTTTTGTAAACTTGTGAAGCATGCATGCACTGTATGTGCTAGAAGTTGTCTTTCAGTTTAGATCAATCTAACTACAAAATAACAAAAACCAATTCATCTAATCTATGAAATAAAATAGTGAAAATGAAATTCAACTAACCTGTGAAACAAAAAATAGCTAATGTACACTTATTTACTCCAGCATTCAATTATGAAGTGTTACCTTCTTGAGATGATATATAAGAAACTATTTATACTTTAACTTCTAATGTCCTAGAAAAGCAAGTAAAGTGTGCAGAAAATAACTCAGTAATTGCATGTATCAAATATTCAACCATTCAATCTTGAAATATGATTAAATCAATTTCTTAGAATGATCTTTAGGAATATCAGTTAATGAAATTAAATGAGGATTTTAAAAGCAAATATAAAAGCATGAAAAAGTAAAGCTCAATGATTGCATAGGTTGAACATTCAATCACCCAATTTGAAGTCACCTTCTTGGCCTGATCCTTTATTCAATTATACAATGAATTGATGGTTTGATCTAAGAAAGTAAATAACAGAACATGAAAGGAAACTAAGTAACCATGAGCCCTTGGCTTAAACTTAATCCAATTAGAAAATACATAAATCTTCCCTATTGAATTTTTTTTAGAAAAGCAAAGATTACATAGTCATTCTAAAACTAATACTAAGAAAGCAAATGAAATTTAATCATAAAAGTAATTAAATCTCACAATCATTAGATGGCCATTCCAATGGTGTATGAGGATGGCAAGTGAAGAAGATCCATATGCAAGCAAAACTAAATCTTCAAATCTCCAAGTATAAGCTCCAAACTGTCTATTAAAAACATGAGCATTTCCCCAACTTTACACATGCCTTCAAAGGAAAAGGATCTCCTATTTATACAAAAACATAAGAAGCTACCCTATTTAATGAGGATCCACTAAAATATCATATAGTTACAACCAAATAGCTCATAATGAGACACATATCCCTAGGCATCTCATAGAGTTCTAATCCAAATAAGAAATGATGAGACACCTCATAGAGTTACAATCCAAATAGGACACATATCCTTCTTTGACCTTTATCCAAATCATCTTTGAAGGGAATTCGAATTTGAGCATTGGAGGCCACATAAAGGTGCCTTGGAAGCTTCCAAATAACCTACACATGTCATGAAACTCAAGCCACATATATAGATACATGAAACCATGTTAGTTTCCTAGTTTTTAATCATAAATTCACCTTAAACACATAAAATAAATAACTTTGGTAAATAAGGATCCTAACCCATATATTTATGAAAATGGTGGCTAGCGAAAGGTTATATCATTATGGAGTTGTGACATGTGAGTTAAATGGTGGCAATAAAGGTGAAAGCGGATGTCATTTTGAAGACATTTTGGAGGCCCAACAATATGCACCAAAATGGCTAGGCTATAAGGTTTGAACCTAGGTCATCAATGTGCTATTACAACCAATTAGGAACAGTCCACAAGCTGACCTTTGTTAACTCCACCTGGCATGCATGTATTTAAACAAGTCCCTTTCTATTCAATGGGAGACGAAGGGCCATGGAGTGTTAATGGAGCCATGAGCAGTGTGGGACTGCGAGACACCAGAACCTTGACCAGAGTGGCAGAACAGTAATGTGACAGAACCAAGAGGTGGAACCCCAAGGAGCTATTTTCGAGGTAGTATATTCCAAAGAATATTCCATGCAAAATATTTGAGGAATCTAAAATATTTCATGTGGGGCAAGATTTGTAGGTGACAGAATGTGGTTAACTTTATACTCATTTTAACCAGAATTACATAAGGATCACAATTAGTCATTTTTTTTGCATATAGACAGTGGAATTAAAGCATCATGGGAGAAATTCACCTTATTCATTGATTATTCAGAACAAATTTTGAGACAAAAATGCACATTTCAAAAACAATTCATGTTTATAGTAAAAATTCTCAATAGGATGAGACAAATCTACTACTGTTGTGATTGTTTTCATTTAAGTAGTCGAATTTCAACTCATTCTTGGGAATGGAGGTATAATGATGTATTTTTCCATGTACTTTCCTTCATTTTGATGAGATGAATGAAGCGGCCTCCCCACTATTGAAGCAGGGCCTAGAGTCATAGTCCGCACTAGATGAACTCCATTATTAAACATTATGTGCATTTTATTTATGGTCTCCTTCATGTTTACTCTTCTTTATGTGTTTGCGTATTTGGTTTTTACGTGCTCTTTCATTTAATTCTACTAAAATCACCTGAAGAAAATATCTTGGTTAATGCTAGTAAATTAAAGATTTCATATCAAGTTTGCTATTAGAGTGGTCTTCTTGCTAATGTGAATTGCATGTGTGAATGATAATGAGAGATTGGACAACAACATGAAGAAGGAAAATGGAGAAGGGCAAGCTTTCTATCAAGCCTTCTACATGAAGGAAGACATGGTAGATATATTGTTTGCAGATCAAGAGAAGAGATTGGAAAAGAAGGGAAAGAAGAATAAAGAAAGAGCATAGGACAATGGTTCAATGAAAGAAGGAGAACCTCCATCTCCGTCTTCAAATGAATGTTCCTCCTCTTCATCTTCTTCTCATCATTCAAATTATGAGGTTAACCAAATCAATAAGAAGAGAATTTTGAACTAAGGATACTTTTACGAGAAGAAAAAAAGGAGAAGCACAAATTTCATCTTCAATTACAAGCCATGGAAGAGGCCTTGGAAAATTTGAAGGGCAACAAACGCTTAGTGAAGCCATCATCACCTTCTTTAGAATTGAAAAATAAGGTACACAGTGATTCTCTCATTTCCTGTTCTCATAATGATGATGATTTTGGTGTATTTGAAAAGAACACTACAAGTATTGGTTTGAAGCTGATGAAGATTATGGGATATGAAGGCAAGGGCTTAGGATTTAATGTCCAAGGCATTGTGAATCCCATCCAAGGGGTGTAATTACCTCGATATGCAAGATTGGGCTATGTCAAAAAGGAAGAGACATGAGAGTCTTCAAGAAACAATCCCAAGATAGTGAAATATGTTTGGAGCACATCACAACCTTCTAGTGAGCATACCAAAGGAAGAGCTAAGGAAATATATCCTCACCATAATTTCACCATAGACAATTGTTTTAGGAAGGTTATGTCGACTAGAAAGGAGTCATGACATAAGGATCCTTCTCCATATTAGGGGATAAATAAGGTTAGGAAATTCTAGAAGAAGAAGAACCATTGTACTCATTGCAACAAGAAAGGACACCAGAGAGATACATATTGGGAGCTCCATCTAGAGTTGGATCATGATAAGATCCGTCCATAGTTGGAATCATTTTTAAGTAGTTTGGTGTGGCCACCATTGTAAATCACATGTTGTGAAATTGTTTGTAAAATAGATGAATGTATAACATCACCATTGTTTCAACATGGTATTATTTTTTCTTTTATTTGGATAACATGGTGTATGGTTTCTGATGTAAACTTGACCATGAGTGTGTTACAAACTCTTGGAAAGTATGGTTTTTTTGGGTCTTACAAGTCAGACATGTATTGGCAGCTACATATTTTCATATGGATACAGGTGATGGTTTCAACACTTCAAGCTCCAAAGTATAAAGGTGAAGGAGAAGAAAGTGTGTCATTTTAGAGACATTCTTTATGTAGATCAAGATTGTAGTAGTGTTCATGATTTTGGAGGACTAAAATCTCATCAGTGGGGAGGAATAATCCAAGTGGGTCCTTAAAGGCCCAAAAATCAAAGTCTTCAAATATCATCAAAACTAGCATTAGATCGAAGAGCTAATGGCAAGCTTTCCAACAATGTAAATGGTGCCTCAATCCAAGTTTGTATGACTAACTTATTGCAGTCATAAGTTTAAAAGTCAAGTAAGAAAAATGGGACCCACAAGGAACACGTGGCAACAATCTAGAGAATTAGCCATTGACACTTGGCCTTTAGTCATTGGCTCCTTGTACCTATCTATATATATATATATATATATATATATATATATATTAAAAGAAATCCCATTAAAAAAAAACCATATAAGACAAAAAAAATATATTGAAATACACCCCATAAATATATATATATACACACACACACACACCACATATAAAAATATATTTAAAAATACACCCCATATTCACTGCAGGAATGGCCAACCCTAAGGGGGATCCTCCCTCTCCCCCTCCTCCACCATTCGTAATCAATGTAGAAGAAGAGATCTTAACCTTTAACACACTCATAACGTCCATCCTAAAGAAATCATGTTCCAATGATAAACAATGGAAGTTCACCATGTGGATTGAAGCAGTAACATCAATTTCCCTTCCATCGATGGCTTGAAAAGCTACACTGGCTTACTCTGCAAGAGCTATCTTAACAGGCGATATTGCATGATCAAGGCCTACCCGTTCACTTGTGGATGGAAGCATGCAATACTGCAGTATATGTGCAGAACCGTTGTCCTCAAAGGATACTTGGCATGAGTACACCCGAGGAGGCTTATTCTAGTAAGAGGCTTGATATTTCTCATTTGAGGATTTTTGGTACCAATGTTTGCATGCATGTGACAAAGGATGCCAGGAAGAAGCTGGAGCATACCGTAGAGGTTGGGATATTTGTGGGGTACACTGATACGCCCCATAACTATCGTGTGTATTTGCCAGACAGTCGCAAGGCTGTTGTGCAACGGGATATAAAATTTCAGGAGGAGAAATCCATGAAGTGTTCGCTTGAGAGGGAGCCACACTTGCATGTAGATGAGGAGCTATTAGTTCCTAAGGATGAGCTTCAGGACATGGATCAGCCACAGGATGAAGTTCATGGAGTGGAAGAGACCACTCATGCAGCGCCAACCATCAGAGGGCGAAAGCGCTTGACAAAAGCTGAGAGACTGGCTCAAGATGCAGAGAAGGTTGTAGGACCACCTATAGCTCAACGCGGATAGAGATAGTCACCTGATCGGCACACTGGATACATGGCTCTTGTGAGAAAATGTGTTGTGACTGAGCCATCCTCTTTCGAGGAAGCTGTGGAGGATCCCGCATGGGTAGATGCCATGGTGGAAGAGTATGATTGGATCGTCAGAAACAGTGCATGGGATATTTTCCCAAGACCAGAAGGGAAATCAGTGGTGGGTTTGAGATGGATCTACAAAGTGAAGCAGGTAGCTAACGGGAGTGTGGAGAAGTATAAGGCAAGATTTGTTGCCCGAGGCTTTTCATAGATAGAGGAGATCGATTATGAGGAGACCTTTGCACCTGTCGCAAGGTATTCTTCCATACGGATGATTCTTGCTCTCTTAGTGCAAATGGGGTGGCACATTCATCAGATGGAAGTGAAGACTACGTTTCTCAACGGAGTCATTGAGGAGGAGGTGTACATAGAGCAGCCCGAAGGTTTTGAGATCTTCAGCAGTGAGTCACATGTGTGCAGGCTCAAGAGAGCGTTGTATGGGTTGAAACAAGCACCACGTCCTTGGTACACATAGATAGACAGTTATTTCACCGGACTTGGATTCTCCAAAAGTGAGGCGGATCCTAACCTATACCAGATTGTGGTGGAGGGTAAGTTGCTTATCATTGTACTTTATGTAGATGATTTGATTCTAATAGGTGATGAGCTATTGATACTTTCATGGAAGGATGATCTTGCTAAGGAGTTAGATGAAGGACTTGGGCCTCCTTCATTATTTCCTGGGATTGTAAATTTTGCAGCGCAGTGATGTACTATTTGTTTCTCAGGGTAAGTATGCTCAGGAGATACTGGAGAAGTTCAACATGCATGGCTGCAAGCCTGTTGATACTCCTCTTCCTGGAGGTTTGAGGAAGGAGGATGCTACTTCAGCAGAAGCAGTGGATGCCACTGTTTATCGACAGTTGGTGGGGTCACTTATGTATCTGGTCAATACATGACCCGATATATGCTATGCTGTTAACCAGCTTTCACAAGCTATGGTTAAGCCAACCAAGTTCTTCTGGAAGGCAGGCAAGCATGTATTGCGTTATCTCATAGGTACACCGGGATATGGATTGTGGTACAGATAGGAGGATGAGGTGAAGCTATGTGGCTTCACGGATGCAGATTGGGCAGGGAGCCCAACGAACAGAAAGAGCACATATGGAGGGATTTTTAGTATCGGGTCGACAATAGTTTCTTGGTATAGCAGGAAGCAGAGATCAGTGGCACTCATTTTAGCAGAGGCCGAGTATATGGCAGCAAGTTTGGCTGCATGCAAGGCTATATGGATGAGGAAGATCCTAGTCGGGTTGTTCGATTCACGATTGGAGCCTACAGTGATTTATTGTGATAACTAGAGTTGCATTAAACTCTCAGCTAATCCAGTATTTCATGATAGATATAAGCACATTGACATCAGGTACCATCATATCAGAGATTGTGTGCAGTGGAGAATCATGTTACTTTCATACATTCCAACAAAGGATCAGGATGTTGATATCTTGATGAAGGTGCTCACCAGGAGAAAATTCAAATACCATCGAGGCAGGATAGGGGTTGTTGATAATCCATATCTTGTTGAGAGGGAGTGTTGAGAATGCAACAAGATGATGGAGCTTAGTGGAAAGGAATCGCCTTCACTAAGTGGGCCCGCAGGCTATTTTTGGCGCAAAGTCTATTTTTAGACATATGGATCATGATCTATGAGTTGCAGGATGCTATTTGTGGATGATTGGTCATGTTGGTGAAAATAGATGGACTTCTATTTTTAGACATATGGGCAGTTTCTATTTTTAGACTGCCATGCTAAAAAATAGAAGAGTCGAATATTATTAGCTCATAATAATATTTGGACTATAAACATTATCTTATCCTCTTGGAGCACTTTAGTTTGAGCTACAGATGTGGCACATGCAGCTGTCAGAAGGAAATATGTTTTTCTTGTGGGTCAGTTGAGCTATTGCATGATGGACTTCAGTTAGAACTCATGTGGTTGAGTTTGGTGGAGTTGATTGAGGAGTTGATGGAGTTGTGTTCAGTTTGACTTGGTTGAACTAGTTGTATTTAGTTTAACTGCAAATACACTAGTGATGAGTGATGTGAATTACTTGTTAATTAATTCACTAATTATTAACTCATAAAGCAACTAAAGAATACATCAGTTAACTCAGTGCATGGATAGTTCAGTGGAGACAGGTGTTAGAGGTTGAGATTGCTATCAGTTGTGACTATAGTTGTGCATGAGATTTGCACAATCAATGGATTGAGTAATGCCAATGAGGATTGCATGGTTCAGCCAAGGAAATATGAGTTTGCTTCAGCCATTCATCATTATTCTCATGCAGGATTGCGTAGTGGAGGCAGGCAAAGCAGTGGAGGAGATTTGACCCTGTGATTGATTCAGATCTGAGCTAGTTTTGTGTGTAACAGGTGGAGATAGTACTAAGTACTTGTGAGGAGTATTGTACTATGTATTGTTACATGTTATCAATCATTATAATATACAGATAGTGTGGGGTTTTTAGCTGTATGCTTTCCCCGGGTTACATATTGTGTTAATGTGCGCATGCGATTGATGTTTCATTGTTTTTTATTTCGCAAAATTGATGATCAACATAGAGGAGGTTATGTATTATGCATGTATTCCGCAATAGTGTATAATCAGGATAATCTCTGTGAATAAGTGTCATATTATTCAAAATTTCTACATGGTATCAGAGCAGAGTTGATCATCAGATCTATTATTCAGAAAGTGTTTACATTTTATTTCTTCAGGCAGAGTCTGTAATCGGGTCAGGTAGCCTCTGGATTCATCCTTCTTTTGGAAGGTGAGATATCCGGTAAAAGCCCATACAGTCAATCTCTATATGATAAATACTTTGTTCTCACGAATTTTAGATTAGAAGTGGTTGAGTTTTGAGCTGGTGGAATCCGAATTTGCAGCAGTGTTTTCTTGGTGTCAAACTTGAAATGTCTTTCAACGGATTGCAATTGGAGTATGCCCTTGAGGGAAACTCGAATTATATTGCAAGGAAAGATAGGATGGAGGTGGTGTTAGATGATAATGGGCTAAAGGAGTTCGTAGAGCCTGAGGTCCCAAAGCCTACTGATACTGCGCAAGTTGATGCTTGGCAAAAGAAGACAGCAAAGTGTCGAAGGATTCTATTGGAGGGCGTGAAGGATCACATTGTGTCCAGCCTGCATGGAAAGGCTTCTCCATACTTGATGTGGAAAGTGTTGACAGATCTATTCCAAAGCAAGAGAGACTAGAGGAAGTTGGCGCTCAAGGATAAACTCAGAAACATTAAGTGCGAGAAGGGAGACAACATGCCCAAGTATCTCACAAAGTTCACTCAGTGTAGGGATGAGCTGGGAAGTGTAGGGGTGACTGTCGACGATGAGGACTTGGTGAGCTTGGCTCTCCTTGGTCTTCTGAAGAGTTGGCATTCCTATCAGGACTCTTTCAATGGTTGGGAGAAATTGCCAGGATGGGAGAGACATTGGTCAGATCTTGTGCAGGGGGAGATCAGGCGGAATACCAGGGATGGATCTTCATCAAAGGCAACTAATGAAGAAAATTGTGCTTTGGTTGACAAAGCAAAGAAGGGGAAGAACAAGAAAGCTTCTCATTGCGGTGCGAAAGGCAAGAAGCAAGACATCTCCAAGTTGAAGTTCTTTCATTGTCACCAGCACGGACATTATGCCATAAATTGTCCGCAGAAGAAGAAAAATAAGCAAGCTGCTGGATCTGCAGCGGGAGAGACCTTAGCCTTGCAGTTTGAGCTTGATTTTTCATTGATCGCATGCTTGGTATCAAGTGTGATGGGATCGGTATGATTCTTGGACAGTGTTGCATCTTTTCACATGACAGGAGATCGAGATTTGTTTTCTAATCTGGAGGAGAAAGATCTTGGAGTGCACATCGAGAAGGGAGATGATGGTAGATACAGTGCGACCGGTGTCGGTACCATTTCCTTTGAGAGGGAGTGTGGTAAACCCTTCATATTGAAGGAAGTGATGCATGTTCCAGGATTGAAGAAGAATCTTATCTCTGTGGCGATGTTAGAAGACAAGGGATATGATGTTTTTTTCAGCGAGGGGAAGGCTTTCTTGCGTAGTAAGACAACTGGAGAAACCCGGAAGATAGGGGTTTGAGTCAGGAACCTTTATTAGTTGCATGTAGATGGTTGTGCAGCAATGGCATGCAAGGCAGAAGGATTGGTGAGCCGGGATGATGGCGAGCTGTGGCATAGGAGATTGGGTCACCTTCACCATGGAGCCTTGAAGATACTACAGCAGATAACTACTGGGCTTCCTAAAGGCACTCTTGCACAGTCAGATCAGTGCAAGGGGTGTACTTTGGGAAAATTTGTGAAAGCCACCTTTCACAAGAAGGATAATCACGCCACGATGATCCTTGAGAGAATTCACACAGACGTGTGTGGACCTTTCTCAGTAGCTTAGATAGAAAAGCACAGGTACTATGTGATCTTTGTTGATGATTTCTCTCGAAAGTGCTGGATCTTCTTCATGCAGAAGAAGAGCGAGACATACTCAAAGTTCTGTGAGTTCAAAGCACTCGTTGAGAAGGAGTTAGGGGAGAAGGTGAAGGCTCTTAGGATCGACAATGGTGGTGAATACATCTCTAGCGAGTTCAAGGACTTTGCAGCTCAGAAGGGATTCGAAGAGAGCTCATAGCTCCCCATAACCCGCAACAGAATGGGGTTGTTGAGCGGAAGAACAGAATGATCGTGGGTGCTGCACAAGCGATGTTGCATGATCAAGGCCTACCCCTTCACGTGTGGGCAGAAGCATGCAATACTGCAGTATATGTGCAGAACCGTTGTCCTCACAGGCTACTTGGCATGAGTACACCCGAGGAGGCTTATTATGGTAAGAGGCCTGATATTTCTCATTTGAGGATTTTTGGTACTAATGTTTACATGCATGTGACAAACGATGCCAATAAGAAGCTGGAGCCTACAGCATAGGTTGGGATATTTGTGGAGTACATTGATACGCCCCATAACTATCGTGTGTATTTGCAAGACAATCGCAAGATTGTTGTGCGACGGGATATAAAATTTCAGGAGGAGAAAGCCATGAAGTGTTCGCTTGAGAGGGAGCCACACTTGCATGAAGATGAGGAGCTACTAGTTCCTAAGGATGAGCTTTAGGACGTGGATCAGCCACAAGACGAAGTTCATGGAGTGGAAGAGACCACTCATGCAGTGCCAACCATCAGAGGGTGAAAGCGCTTGACAGAAGCTGAGCAACTGGCTCAAGATGCAGAGAAGGTTGTAGGACCAACTACAGCTCAACGCAGATAGAGACAGTCACCTGATTGGTACACTGGATACATGGCTCTTGTGAGAAAATGTGTTGTGACTGAGCCATCCTCTTTCGAGGAAGCTGTGGAGGATCCCGCATGGGTAGATGCCATGGTGGAAGAGTATGATTGGATTGTCAGAAACAGTGCATGGGAGATTGTCCCAAGACCGGAAGGGAAATCAGTGGTGGGTTTGAGATGGATCTACAAAGTGAAGCAGGCAGCTGACGGGAGTGTGGAGAAGTAGAAGGCAAGATTTGTTGCCCAAGGCTTTTCACATATAGAGGGGATCGATTATGAGGAGACCTTTTCACCTGTCACAAGGTATTCTTCCATACGGACGATTCTTGCTCTCTCAACGTAGATGGGGTGGCACATTCATCAGATGGATGTGAAGACTGCGTTTCTCAACGGATTCATTAAGGAGGAGGTGTACATAGAGCAACCCGCAGGGTTTTGAGATCTTCAACAGCGAGTTGCATGTGTGTAGGGTTAAGAGAGCATTGTATGGGTTGAAACAAGCACCACGTGCTTGGTACACACGGATAGACAATTATTTCACCGGACTTGGATTCTGCAAGAGTGAGGAAGATCCTAACCTATAACAGATTGTGGTGGAGGGTAAGTTGCTTATCATTGTACTTTATGTAGATGATTTGATTCTAATAGGTGATGAGCTGTTGATACTTTCATGCAAGGATGATGTTGCTAAGGAGTTTGAGATGAAGGACTTGGGGATGCTATTTGTGGATGATTGGTCATGTTGGTAAAAAGAGATGGACTTTTTTTTTAGACATATGGGCAGTTTCTATTTTTACACTGCCAGGCTAAAAAATAGAACAGTCGAATATTATTAGCTCATAATAATATTTGGACTATAAACATTATCTTATCCTCTTGGAGCACTTCAGTTTGAGCTACAGATGTGGCACATGCAGCTGTCAGAAGGAAATATTCTTTTCTTATGGGTCAGTTGAGCTATTGCATGATGGACTTCAGTTAGAACTCATGTGGTTGAGTTTGGTGGAGTTGATTGAGGAGTTGATGGAGTTGTGTTTAGTTTGACTTGGTTGAACTAGTTGTATTTAGTTTAACTGCAAATACACTAGTGATGAGTGATGTGAATTAATTGTTAATTAATTCACTAATTATTAACTCATAAAGAAACTAAAGAATACATCAGCTAACTCGGTGCATGGACAGTTCAGTGGAGACAGGTGTTAGAGGTTGAGATTGCTATCAGTTGTGACTATAGTTGTGCATGAGATTTGCACAATCAATGGATTAAGTAATGCCAATGAGGATTGCTTGGTTCAGCCAAGGAAATACAAGTTTGCTTCAGCCATTCTTCATTATTCTCATGCAGGATTGCGCAGTGGAGGTAGGCAAAGCAGTGGAGGAGATTTGAACCTGTGATTGATTCAGATCTGAGCTAGTTTTGTGTGTAACAGGTGGAGATAGTACTGAGTACTTGTGAGGAGTATTGTACTATGTATTGTTACATGTTCTCAATCATTATAATATACAAATAGTGTGGGGTTTTCAGCTGTATGCTTTCCCCGAGTTGCATATTGTGTTAATGTGTGAATGCAATTGATGTTTCATTGTTTTTTATTCCGAAAAATTGATGATCAACGTGGAGGATGTTATGTATTATGGATGTATTCTGCAATAGTGTATAAGCGGGATAATCTCTATGAATAAGTGTCATATTATTAAAAATTTCTACAATTCCATGATAAGTTTTGAATATAAACATTAATTTCTACATGGTATCAAAGGAGGATGCACTGTAGAGCAGAGATTTCGAATTTTCCATTCCATGAGGATTGGATTTGTAGGATCAATTATTTAGATCTAGAAGGATGGATTTCTATGACCTAAGACTTGAGTATGCCCTTGAGGGGAGCTTTAATTTTGTTGATTGAAAGGACCGCATGGAGGTGGTGTTATAAGATAATGGATTGAAGGAATTCATTGGTAATGACACCCAAAAACAATAGAAGTTGATGCGTGTGATCTAGAAGAATGGAAGAAAAGTGTAGCAAAGGTGACAAGAATCATATTGGAGGGACTACAAGACCATATCGTCACAAATATCCATGGGAAAGAGACTTTGTATGCAATGTGGTAAGGATTGACAGATTTTTTCTAGAATAGTAGTGACCACAGGAAGCTGGCACTCAAGGATAACTTTAAAATATCAAGATGCGGAAGAATGAGACTATTCTGCAGTGCATGAGCAGGTTCACACAATGTCATGTTGAACTTGGTCAAGTTGGTGTTACTGTCACAGAGGATGATTTGGTAAGCCTATCGCTTTTAGGCCTTCCCAAGAGCTAGCAAAGTGTTAGTATGAAATTTCTTAGAAGTTGTACCAAAAACAACCACTTAAGTCCCTAGTGACAAGTGATCCTAACAAAATTTTTTGGTTTCTTACGCTTTAGATATGCAATAATAAAACAAGAAAGACCTGTAAAAAAAATACATGTGATCCAAAACAACAATCAATAATACATATCCAATGTAGTAACCCAATATGGAAATACTTTTAAATGAATAATAATATTTATTGATAACACCTGGTGAAGGAGATCTACAAAATGGTCTACAAATCCCCTCCATGGGATGGGTCCTTTGATGTCCTTGATGCTTTAGTATTCGATTCTCTCTCTCAATATGTGAAAAACCAAAAACAATGTGTAGAACTCAAGTGGGAGATCAAATGCAAGAAGACGATAGTTGTGATGATGATGATGATCATGGTGAAGAATGAATGGAAAACCCTCTTATTTATAACAAATTATTGGGTTTATCTCGAAAATGGAAAATAATAAAATATTATTGACCAAATCATGATCTAACCATTAGGAATATTTTATTATCTTTTTTGGAGAGGGAAAATATATTCAAAATGGTAAAATATCTTTGTTTAGAAATAATTAACAATTAAAATGACTTATTAATTATTTCGTGAGGATTAAGAATGGTGTGAAATTGAAATAATTATTAAATAATGATTTAACAATTATTCCAATAATAGAATTAAGGAATAATAAATAAATGTCGATTTATTTAATTATTACTAGGTGATTTAGTCAATTGTGACAAGGAATATTTGTGAAATAATGATTTAATAATTATTCCTAGAGAAAATTAAATAAATAGTTATTTATTCAATTATTCTCATGGGGTTTTTGAATTTTAATCGGAAATAATTTAATTAAAATGGTTTACTAAATTATTTCCCATGGTGAAAGTGATTTTACTATGGTAAAATTAATCCTACATGGTGTATTTTGATATGCCTAGTTAGAAATGGCTAGGTGATCTTTTCCGGCGACAACACACAACTATCAAGATTTGGTGAATGGGAGGAAGAAACTACCAAATTGGGAGTGCCTTTGGTTTGACTTGGTGTAGGAGGAAATAAAGCAGAACACTGGAGAGGCACAGAAGGGGAAAGGGAATAAATCCCAATCCAAAGTAGAATCTAGTTAATGGGGCAAGAAGAAATACTTGTCTAGAATCAAGTGCTTTCACTGTCATGAATTCCGGCACTATTTCATGAAGTGTCCACAAAAGAATACAAGAAATAAGACCTCAGGAGGAGGAGTGGGTGAAGCCTTGTCTTCACAGTTCAAGCTTGACATTACTCATTGCATTCATAGCCAACACAGTGATGAGGAGTGTGTGGTACTTGGATATCGGTGCCTCATTCCATATGACAGGGAATGGATAATTTTTCAGTGACTGGGAGGAGAAATATCTCCATGTGCACATCAATATGGGAGATTATAGAAGCTACAACGTGACTAGGATTGGTGCATTCACATTTTAGAGGGAGTCAAGATGCCCTCTCAGAAACAAGGATGTGATGTTTGTTCCAAGTATAAAGAAGAATCTTGTCTTTGTTGCAATTTTGGAAGACTGTGGTTATAATTGTTAGGATATTCCGACACATAGGATATAGTTAAGTTCAACTTGGTCTAGTATAGAGTTAGGTTAGAGTTAGGTTAGAGTTAGGTAAAGTGTGTTTCTTTACCGTTGTACATTTTTTAACTTACAATCCGACGGTCACGATATGTAGTGATCCGACGGTTCACTCTCACCTCGGTATTACCGACACTTGATCCGTGGCTTGACACCCGATTGGTCCATGAGTTCTATTTAAAGCGCATGGAGGGTCATTGTTCGGGGAATCCGTGCATGAGAGAAGCTTATGTAAATTTTCATTCTTTGATTAATAAATTGTCTGTACCCACGTTGGGACAGGCCGTGGACTGTTTCCCTCCTTGCACTCTGAGGGTTTTAACCACGTCAAAAATACTGGTGTATTGATTTGAGATCTGGTTGTGAGCGGTGTCCTCTTGGTATTCTTTCTGAGGAACTTACCCTGTAAATTCCTACATGGTATCAGAGCTATTTGAGGGCCGCGTCCGTTGGTGATCCAAATCTGAAGCCGGTAGAACTGCATGCGGCTGTCGTTTCCTAGATCTGCTGTTTCTGACTGCTTTCGGGCCGAGAGGACTGCTCTGTTGCGTTCAGAGCATCTGTTTCAGTGAGGAACCCCTTTCGTTTCACGCGAAAAGGTTTCTGGTAGCCCTAGCTGCGTCATTTTTCAGATCGGGAGGTATACAGTGTTTTTTTTGCAGTTTACTGTCATTTTCTCTCTGCTTATTTCGGTTTCGGTTTATTTAGCCTTTTTTTTTTTTCCGGATCTATACCTTTCATTTCTGCGTATGCTCTTTGCCCTGCGACTCTGTGCGATCTGGGCAAATCAGAAACAGAAAGAAAGGATTTTTCTCATGCGTATGCTCTTTTCCCTGCACCTTAGTGTGATCTCGGAAAATCAGAAACATTGAGAAAAATATTTAGTTTTTCGGCTAAAAGCTAACTTTGAGATTTTTTTTTTAAATTTCTAGTTTTTTGGCTAAAGCTAACTTCGAGCCGTAAGGTTCGTTTTTCTTTGGATATTCGTGTTGGGTTTTGTGTTTTGTGTTTTGTAGGGGAAAAGAGTCTTCCCAAGGCAAGCACGCAAATCGAGCCCCCCCCCCCCCCCCCCCCCTCTCTCTCTCTCTCTCTCTCTCTCTCTCAAATATTTTGTATAGATCAATTGGTTCAAAGACCTTTTAAGAGAGTAGAGGTCTTGGGTTCAAGTCTCCATTTTGTGGGGGCGGATTTTTTCATTCCCGCACATTCGCGCACTTTGCCGGCAACGTCAACAATTTTTTTTCAAAAAGCCATAACTTCTTCATCCGGAAGCCTTTTTCAGAGCTTTTTTTTTAAAACCGCCTATTTTTTCGAGATCTATCCATTGGACCACTTACTTTCAGCATCTTCAGCTTCAGTTGTTTTTCAAAAAATGGAAAGTCCATGCCAAGTCATTCTTGACAGCACTAACTACTTCCAATGGGTAGCCTACATGGGAGATTTACTTAGAAGTAAAGGTCTCTTCAGAATAGCCACAGACCAAGAGAAGAAACCCAAAGATGAAGACAAGGCCGAAAAATGGGAAAATCGACAAGATCAAGCACGTGGTTTGATAGGAATGTCTGTTTCTCCTGATCTTAGATTCCACATTGCAGAAATTGAAACTCCTCATGAAGCATTAGAAAAACTTGCTAAAGTTTTTGGGATTAAAAATGAAATTAGAGCCCATCAACTTGAGAATGAGTTGCTTACTTTGGATCCTAATAATTTTTCTTGCATTGAAGATTTCTTGTCCAAATTCAAGACCCTTAGATATCTCTTGGAAGGTGTTAAAGTTAAGAAAGAAGATGGTAACCTTATTTATTCCATCCTTACTAAGTTGGGACCAGCCTACTCTGTATTTGTTTCCACTTTCCATTCTACCAGGGAAGCTTTCATTTGTCAAGGCAAAGACTACAAGCCCCTTCCTTTGACTCCTTTTGTGATTCCTTAATAAGAGAACAAGAAAAACTCTTACACCTTGGTCTTCTTAATCTTGGAAACTCTTCCTCGAAAGCGTTAGCCGCCCAGCAGCAACCAAATTCAAAGAATCCTAAGAAGTCTTATCCTCAAAGGAATGGTCCTAAACCAACTCAGCCTCAAGATGAAAGATCATTTCAGCAATATGACAAGACCAATAAAAACAAATGGAAGAAGACTGATAGACATTGTAACTTTTGTAATCGAGATGGCCACTTAGAATCTAAATGCTTTAAGAAGATGGAAGCCTTGGAAGCCGCAATGAAGAAACATAACATCCATCTGGAGCCTACTTCAACTTCAACTTCCGGAACGGCATTTTCTGCATGTCATCGTCAATCATCTCAGTCTGGTTATGCATTAAATGTATCTTCTTCTTCTTCTCATTCTCATGAGTGGCTCATTGATTCTGGAGCCTCTTGTCACATGGCCAAAAACCAAGCCATGTTTTCTTCTTTAAATGATTGTAACACCAAAAATATATATGTTGGTGATGATAGATCTCTTAATGTTGTAGGGACTGGAACTGTTCATCTAGACAATGGTCAGTTCAATGATGTATTATGTGTTCCAAACTTATCCTGCAACCTTCTATCTGTCTATCAGATAACTCATTCAGGTGAAGGTAAAATTGTTGAATTTTCACCTCATGATGTTGTAATCAAGGATCTAAAAGATCCTAAACAGATTCTAGCTACTGGTCTTGCTGATGATTCCAAAAGGTTGTATAAGTTTCACAACTTTGGGTCATCCCATCTTCCCTCAGTATTTGTTGCTCATAATGATGAAGTGAGCAAACTTTGGCATGAGCGGTTTGGTCACTTAAACTATCGCTCCCTTCAGCATCTATGTAAAGAAAATATGGTGACAGGTCTTCCTATGGTATCTTGCAAAGATGGTGTTTGTTCCGGATGTGTACTCGGAAAACATCATCGGGACAGTTTTGACAAACGTGCCTCTTGGCACGCCTCAGCCCCTTTACAGCTTGTGCACAGTGATTTATGTGGTCCTCTTCCTGTTGCTTCATTCTCTGGCTGCAAGTACTTCTTAACTTTCATTGATGATTTCTCCAGACGCACTTGGGTATACTTCTTAAAACTCAAGAGCGAAGTATTTACCACCTTTTTGGCCTTCAAAGCATTTGTTGAAAAACAATCTGGACATCAAATTCTTAAGCTAAGAACTGATAATGGTGGAGAATATGTTAAAAATGCATTCATCAACTTTTGCACCGAAAATGGAATTCAAATGCAACATACTGTTCCATACACTCCACAACAAAATGGTGTAGCTGAAAGGAAAAATCGCACCTTAAAGGAAATGGCTAATTGTATGCTGCAATCTAAAGGACTCAGTCTTAGTTTTTGGGCCGAAGCAATTAATTGTGCAAATTATATAATCAATCGCACTCCTACTAAGGTTCTAGAGAATATCACTCCAGAAGAAGCTTGGAGTTCCATTAAACCAGATGTAAGTCACTTTCGTGTGTTTGGAAGTGAAGCATGGGCCCATATTCCAGATGAAAAGCATAAAGCTTTAGAACCTAAGAGTGAGAAATGTACTTTTGTTGGATATTCTGAAGATGTAAAAGGTTATAGACTTATTCCATTTAAGTCCAAAAATGTTATCATTAGAAGAGATGTAAAATTTGATGAAAATAAATCGGCCTGCGAGCCTAGTCCGGCGGATGTGCCACCTCTTCCTATCTCTTCTATCTTTGAAAACATTTCTTCTTCTGATGATGAAAGCGAGGATGATAATCCTTCCCCACCTTCTCAGGATCCTCAACTTCCAAGATGGGTCCGTGCTACTCGGGATGCAGCAGGTGATCTTGCCGGTGATCCTACAGATCAGCGACGTACACGTTCTCAGTTTGAAAGAGCCTCTTCTTTACTGGCTCAAGCTCCAGTAAATCATGATCCTGACACTTTTGCAGAAGCTTCAGGCCATCCACATTGGGAAACAGCTATGAATGAAGAATATCATTCATTGATGACAAATGATACATGGGATCTTGTTCCTCTACCAAAGGGACGCAAACTTGTTAGATGCAAATGGGTTTACAGAACCAAGTATGGACCAGATGGGAAAGTTGATAAACATAAAGCTCGTCTAGTTGCTAAGGGCTTTTCACAGGTTGAAGGCATTGACTACACTGAAACCTTCTCTCCAGTTGCCAAAATGAACTCTATCCGCCTTGTTCTTTCCCTTGCTGCCTCTTTAAAATGGGAAGTCCATCAAATGGATGTTAAATCTGCCTTCTTGCATGGGGACTTGCAGGAAGAAATCTATATGGAACAACCCATTGGCTTCATACAAACAGACTCCAGCCTCGTTTGTCGACTTAAGAAATCCCTTTATGGCCTCAAGCAAGCTCCTCGAGCTTGGTATGCCAAAATGGATAGCTTTCTTTTAGAATCTGGCTTTTCTAGGTGTCATTCTGACAATACTGTCTACACCAAGAAAGTGGGCAACTCTCTCATCATCCTTGTTCTTTATGTTGATGATCTTATTCTTACTGGTAGTGATCCCAACCTTATAAACCATGTGAAGTCCAGCCTTAAAAAGAAATTTGAAATGACAGACTTAGGACACTTACACTATTTTCTCGGTCTTCAAGTCTTGCAATCCCAAGAGGGTATTTTCCTTTCCCAGTCCAAGTATGCTTGTGATATTCTTCGTCATTTTCACATGGAAGACTGTAAGCCAGCCCTTCTCCCTTTCAGTCTGGAGTCAAACTTTCAGTCTCTTGTACTTCTCCTGAAGTTGATGCTACCTTATACCGTCAACTTGTCGGAAAACTCTTGTATTTAACCCATACTCGTCCTGATCTTTCCTTTGCTGTTGGCCTTGTTGCTCGTTTTATGCAAAACCCCCGTGAAAGTCATTGGAAAGCAGCTAAAAGAATACTTCGTTATGTTCGAGGTACAGTACAGTTTGGGATTCATTACAGTGCCAAAGCAGCTCCTCTGTTAGTTGGTTTCACTGATTCTGATTGGGCTGGTGACCTTGATGATCGGAAGTCTACTGCCGGTTATGTCTTCACTCTTGGTTCAGGACCTATTACATGGGCTTGTAAGAAACAGGCTGCCATTTCTCTTTCGTCAGCAGAAGCAGAGTATCGTGGTGCCGTGGAAGCTAGTAAGGAAGCCTTGTGGCTTCGTCAGATCCTATCAGAGTTTGGCTTTGAGCAGCAGCATCCAACCACACTTTGGTGTGATAATCAAAGTGCCATTCAGCTATGCAAAGATCCAGTCCAGCATCAGCGCAGCAAACACATTGAACTACACATGCACTTCATCAGAAAGCTCATTCATGACCATGTTCTTGAAGTGCAATATTGTCCAACAGATGATCAGGTTGCAGACATCTTCACAAAGGCTCTCACAGAGGCGAAGTTCACTAAACTTCGATATATGCTTGGAGTTCAGGAAGTTGTCACTAAGGGGGGATAGGCTCTAGTGCCTCCTTCCTTCTCCTATTGTGTCATATTTGTAAATCCTTCAATCCTATCCCAAGTTGTTCTTAAGGGGGGATGTTAGGATATTCCGACACATAGGATATAGTTAAGTTCAACTTGGTCTAGTATAGAGTTAGGTTAGAGTTAGGTAAAGTGTGTTTCTTTACCGTTGTACATTTTGTAACTTACAATCCGACGGTCACGATATGTAGTGATCCGACGGTTCACTCTCACCTCGGTATTACCGACACTTGATCCGTGGCTTGACACCCGATTGGTCCATGAGTTCTATTTAAAGCGCATGGAGGGTCATTGTTCGGGGAATCCGTGCATGAGAGAAGCTTATGTAAATTTTCATTCTTTGATTAATAAATTGTCTGTACCCACGTTGGGACAGGCCGTGGACTGTTTCCCTCCTTGCACTCTGAGGGTTTTAACCACGTCAAAAATACTGGTGTATTGATTTGAGATCTGGTTGTGAGCGGTGTCCTCTTGGTATTCTTTCTGAGGAACTTACCCTGTAAATTCCTACAATAATGTGATCTTTGGAAAAGGAAAGGCATTCATGAGACACATAGCCTTGGGACTGGCGAAGAAAATTGAGGTTCGTGTGAAGAACCTATATAAGCTAGATGTGGAGGATTGTGTTGCATTGAGCACAAAGGTGAAGAAGGTGCAGAGCCACGACGTTAGTGAAATTTGGCATATAATACTTGGCCATTTGCGTCATGGTGATTTTAATATCATGCAATAGATAACCATAGGACTCCACAAAGGAGCAGTAGGATACATGAAAAGGGTGTACCTCAGGTAAGTACTCTAAATCTGCTTTCCATGATTGGGATAGCAAAGCACATGTAGCCTTGAAAGGATCCACTGTGATGTCTATGGACATTTCTCGATAGCCTCCACTTCTAGGAAGAAATATTTTGTCATCTTTATTGATGAATTCTTAGGGAAGTGTTGGATCTTCTTCTTGTGGAAGAAGGATGAGACATTCTCCGATTTTGTGGAGTTAAAGGCACTAGTTGAGAAATAAATGTGCAAGAAAGTGAAGGCTCTCAGGAGTGATAATGGAGGTGAGTATGTGTTGAAAGAATTTAATTTTTTTGTGTAAAAGAAGGAATTCAATGAGAGTTGATAGCACCCCACAACCCATAGCAGAACGGGAGAGCTGAGAGGAAGAACCACAACATTGTGGGAGCAGCAAGGGTTATGTTACATGACCAAAGCCTACCTCTGCACTTATGGGTTGAATCATGCAACACAACAATCTATTTCCAGAATAGGAGTATTGATCAGATTCTTGGCATGATTATACCAGAGGAGGCTTTGTCATGGCGGAATTCAAATGTGTCACAGTTCAAGATTTTTGGATCCTCGGTTTACTTCCATGGATCCAAAGAATGAAGGAAGAAGTTAGAGCTGATAAAACAATTTGGGTATTTGTGGGTTACATAGAAATTAGCCACAACTATTGTGTGTACCTTCCATCCCTCATAATGATAGTGTCCGAAGGGATGTAAAATTTGATGAATACAAATCCATGTGGTGCTTTCTTGAGAGGGAGCTTCATATCCCACCACAAGAGGATCTTTTATCTCAAAAGGAGGAACATCAAGAAGTTATGGAGTAGAGAGTGGAGTCAGCCACTCAATAAAAACCATCCAGAGAATGTAGGAAAATAACTAGGGAAGTTGAGAGACTTGTGTGGGATGCAAGGGAGAACGGCGGGTACCCCTTCAAATTAGTGTAGCTAGAGAAGGTCACCAGATTGTACATTGGCTACATGGCTATAATGACTGAGCTTATAGAGACTGAGCCATCCTCTTTCAAGGAAGAAGCAAAGAAAACATTATGGGTTCATGTAATGGTGGAGTACCTGTCCATTTTAAACAATAGTGTTTGGGAATTGGTCCCAAGACCAGCAGACAAATCATTTGTGAGTTCGAGATGGATCTTCAAGGTGAACCATGCAGCAAATGGAAGCATAGAAAAGTACAAGGCCAAATTTATGGCCAAGGGGTACTCTTAGGTTGAGGGGATTGACTATGAGGAGACCTTTTCTCTTGTAGCAAGGTACTCATCCATCAAATCAATCCTTTCTCTAGATTCATTAATGGGGTGGAATACCCACCATATGGATGTGAAGATAGCATTCCTCAATGGATTTATTAAGGAGTAGGTGTATATCAAGCAACCAGAAGGCTTCAAGACTTTTGATTAAGAGCCTCATGTGTGCAGACTCAAGAAAGCATTGTATGGTCTCAAGAAAGCAACATGTGCTAGCTACACCAAGATTGATAGTTATCTCACCAATTTAGGCTTCACCAATAGTGAAGCAGATGAAAGCATCTATCATATTTTGGTAGAAGGTAAACTGTTTATTATTGTCTTATATGTCAATGACTTGATTTTCACTGGTGATGAGAAGTTGATTAGATGTTTTAAGGAGGGCCTTGCAAGAGAGTTTGAGACTAAGGACATGGGTCTCATGTACTACTTCCTCGGATTGGAAGTATGGGAAGGTAATGGGGAATTATTTGTATCTCACGGAAAGTATTCCAACAAGATACTTCAGAGGTTCTCCATGGACATATGTAAACCCATGGGGACTCCTCTAGTGACCAACTAGAGGAAAGAGGATGCCACTTCAGGTGAGGAAGTGGATGCTACTATTTGCCGGCAGTGGGCGGATTCAATGATGTATCTTATGAACACATGACCAGATATGTGCTATGCAATCAACCAGCTGAGGCAAGCTATGGTTAGGCCAACCAAACTATTTTGGAGGGCAGCTAACCATGTTTTATGGTACCTGAAAGGCACTACGCAGTTTGGACTATGGTATAGACAGATAAAGGGAGTGAAGTTGTGTGGTTTCATAGATGCATTTTGGGTGTGGATTCCATCAGACTGAAAGAGTACATTAGGTGGAAGTTTTAGTGTTGGGTCTGCACCATTTTCTTGGTACAATAGGAAGCAAAGATATGTGGCATTTAGCTTGGTAGAAGTAGAATACATGGATTCCAATCAAGCAGCATGTGAGGCGATCTAGATGACAAATATACTTGTTGGATTGTTTGGTCAGATGATGGATCCAACTGTGATCTACTATGACAATTAGAGTTGCATCAAGCTCTTTGAAAATCTTGTTTTTCATGATCGATCCAAGCATATAGATATCTAGTATCACCATTTATGGGATTGTGTGCATAGGCAGATAATGTTGTTGCATTACATTCCAACAGAGGAACAAGATGTTGATATTTTTATAAAGGCCTTGTCAAAAGGGAAGTTTGAGTTCCATAGGTGCATGAGAGGGGTGGTTGATAATTCCTTTCTTGTTGAGAGGGAGTGTTGAAAATGCAGCAATAAAATCTCAGTTTGACTTTGCCTTGGTAAAACTAGAGAAAATTTGAATTTCTGTTTCAGCAGAAATCTTAGAGGTAGTTAACTGAGGTGACATGGAATTTGTCACTCAATTAACTCATTTAATTTCAGTTGGGGAAGCTTGATTTAATTTTAGTGTGATTGATTTCTAATTTGTAGAAATATATTTCAGTTAATTTGAGTTATTATCAGTTAAACTAGTTCTAATTGTTAGAAGAACTAGTGGAGGTCAAGTTGTGAAGTGGAACTTCAACCACACTCAGTGATCAACCAGTTAATTTATCAATCAGACCAAAATAATTGTTGCATGCAGATAATTCGAGTTGCCCATTTGAGATGCAAATTCCAAGGCAATTTACTATCAGTTGTAGATAGTTCCCATGTGTACAGGTGGTGCATGCAATCATAGAAAGGACCTAGAGGAATTGCACGATTTAATAGTGGTAATTTCCTCATGGATGAGCACAAAGAAATAGGAGCTTGGAGGGCTTGAAAACTAGCTAAGTCTTAGCCATAGTCAATTAGTCAGGAAGAGTAATAGACTATACAATTGTAGGGTGTCCTCAAGATTGAGAAAGAATATATATTTCATCTCTATTCTCTTATTAATGCAATATAGATAGGAAGGGATTTTGAGCAGTTTATTTCCCATAGATAAATATTTGTGCATGTGTGATGTTTCATTTTGCATGTCTATGATTTATGTTCTAAATGGTGAATTAACTTTTGCAGATTAGTAGAGTAGCGTCGAGTCTTGTGATTTAGTAAATTTCATGAGCAGTTTTGAATTTACACATTAATTTATACATTAAATAAAGGAACCCCTTTCTTTAATACGGATGAGGGAGTCCCAACAGTAATTCCTGTTTGGGTCAAATTTCCTAGATTACCATTATCTTGTTGGAGTGACAACTATCTGTGGGCTATCAACAATGTTATCGGAAGGTATTTCGATTGAGAAGAGCCCAAAATTTCTTTGTTTGCATTTTCTAAAATATGTGTTGAAGTATATCTGGAGAAGGGACTTCCATGAGAGATAAACCTCACCTTGGTAGAATGGATCCATTGCCAAAACCTCAATTATGAGAAAATCTAGTTTAAATGTCATTTCTACCATGATTATGGCCACGTTTCATGAGACTTTTCAAAATCCCCCAATTCCAAAGGATTGAAATCTGTCGTTGATTGTGGGAATCAATGGAAGATGCAAAGAAAAGGGGTAAATTGAGAAAAACTAGTGTGGATCGAAATAATAAGAAATCTTCTCAACTGAAACCTTCAACATCAAAAACCAATTCCATATATTACAATATCAGGATGTGGATGACAATGCAAAACCAATCCCTGTTTACGATGAGGAAATATTAGAAGAAGAAGAGGACACTAAGAACAACGAAGGGAAAATCAAGCTAGATTTGAAGGAAGATGAAGTGCTCTATGAATCAGGCAGAGGAGGTATCCAACAAGTGGGATTAATGAGCCTCAGTATTGCAATAATAATGTTGCAACTCCCAAGGCTACCAACATTAATTATTAATTTGGGGTTCGTACAAACTTAAGAGGGATTGGAACTATATGTGCAGTTGTTGGGAAATTTAATTGTCCTTAAATTACTTCATTAATTGTCAACTAAGGTCAGTGTACTTATGAGATGTATGTGCACCATATATGTTAGGAATTCTATCTTCAAATGAAATTGATCTATGTGTGGATAAATATTAAAAGAAATTAAAAAGTTATCACGCACATGTTCTTTCCATTAAAACTACATCCAAAGAAAATGCGAAACTAAATTGAAAATTATTCTAGAACTTAAAACAACAATTTACTCTAATTGCAAAATTGAAAGTCTAACTCTAATTGTAGAATTGGAAGTCTATCCTTAATAGTAGAATGGAAAATATTAATGTTAAATTTCAGAAAAGAAATCATAACACTACTTTGCAGAAAAGGAAATTAACTCTAATTGCAGAAAAAGGAAACTTAACTCTAATTGCATAAAGGAAAGAAAATAACTATGATTGCAGAAGGGAATGTGTTAATGTAAATGCTTGTAGAAGCAAAATCAAATGATAACTTGTAACTTCCAATGATTATTGATGTGTGTATATTACTCTAAAAATACATTTCTTCATCATCGAAAAAATTAAATGTGTAATAAAACTAAATTTCTAGAAGGAAATGCATATGAGAATCAAATCTTGTTGGCATTTTTCTTTTATGAGTGCTCTGAAACCAAAACAACAAATTATTAAAATCAAACAACTAAAATGTAACTATTCTAAATAATAGAAATAAAATTGTATGAAATTGCAAACTGAATGTTAGACCCATATATCAATGTAATAAAAAGGAAACTAACAAAAACTAACTATCCTTACAACTCTCTAGGGGGGATTTCGTGAGCGTAAGTTTGTCACTGATCAAATTATTTCTCAACCACGCATTGAAAATAGAGGAATATTAATTCAAAGTAGAGTTTCACAATAGTGGAAATAAACCATGGCATACTTAACTTTTGAACTGGACTTTTTGGTTTCACCTTATGGCTTTTATTCATTTTTTCATAAATTAAATTAAGATTCTTATGTCGAGAGGCAATGAAATTGTTCGGCCATCTAAGTAAATGTAAATTGCAACTTTATCTCCTCATGATTTTCTACTAAAAGAGAAAACCATGAGGGATTCTTCTCGAATCATATCCTCACGATAAAAAAGGTATCTTGCACGCTCTTCTGGTCTCGTCGTGATCTCCTTCTACACATTGCTTAACCGTTGCACCGTCATAACCAGAGTTTGACTTTGAGTTTTAATCTTAGATCTCCCAATCTCTATAGACTACCAAGTCATTCTAATAGTGGTTGTCTGTCTGGTGAGAATTTTTCATCTTCAGATACCTTTCATCCTGTTATTGATGCATTACAACCTATCTAATTATGGATATGGTTGTGCAATTCAACATTAGGTGCAGAATGATCAAGATTCTATAATCGTGGAGATGTTTTCATTATAATTCATAAAGAAACATAGATTCTAAAACATGGATGATTAATACCGTTTATAAGCTCAAGTAAGTGTGATATGACCTTGATTAGGTTGAGACTACTGCAAAATGGTCACAAAAAGATAAAGGAGAGGGAAAAAGGTACTAAAAAAGGAAACAATTTCAGACTTCAACATTCCCCCACACCAAAGGTCTTGCATGTCCTCATGCACCAAAAATTAAAAATTGGTTCTTCTTTCTCCTTCAATGTAATATTTATGAAGCTTGTGTAATAGCATATATATTAGTGCTTTCCTTTCTCTTTTTAATGTTGAAGGTAGTCCTTGGTCTCTTCATTACAATTTTACTTTGCAGTCCCATGACCTTATTCTTAAGAAACCTATTGTTTGCTTTTATTTTTCTTGTTTTTCTTGTACCAATGGCAAACATCTAGAAGTATGTTATCTTTCCAAGTTCTTAATATTTTATTTTGTACCTTTGTTGCTTCCCTTTGCTATGTAATATGATTATCAAGAATTTATAGCTAATATATGTCTTGTTTCAGAGCATCCTCAAATCCATGGTATGAAAAAGGGGTTTCATTGAATGCATTTTATCGATTCTCAAAGTAACATACCTTCCATTGTGCTCTTTTTTCCAGGGATTCCCATAATCATAAATTTCTTATTGAATTTGGATCAATGTCTGGTGTTTTCCTTATCAAGCTCACTATGTGAGGTAGTGTCGTGTATCCATCTTCTTCTTGATTGATCATTTTTGGAGACTATGTATTTGAGAATTTTCAAATTGCTCTACTTATTCTTAACTTTACCCCTGACTCTATATTATTCTAACTTTTCCTCTTTTTCTTCATGTTGTTCAGGTGGTTTAGAATTTGAGTTGGATTTCTTCCTTCTAAGACTTTGTTTTTCATTTTTTTTTTACATTTTTCAAATTACTGAGAGAATTGAGTGTCCTCTTCAAACGGGTCTTCTGCTACCTCTGTTTCATTTTTCTCTAAACTCTCTTTTTCAATTTTTTGTTTGGTGGTGACCTACATCAACTTCTTGTAACTCTCTTTCTTGTTTATTCCTCTTGAACTTCTACAAAGTGGTTACAAACTATAAATTTTTTCCAATTGACTCCCTTAGATTCTAAATTTGCTTCTATGAGATTTTTGATAAGTCCACGATGGTAGAAGGAATTACCAATGGATTTAGACTATATTTGTATACTAGATTCCATATTTCTAAGACTGCATAGCAAGAAGTGGGGAAAATTTATTTCATTTCCATCAATAAAATGCATGAGGAGCTAAACATGATAGAAAAATATGGTTCTAAACCTTCCTTCACAAGTTAAAAATTTCTAGATAACCAACAATAAATTTATCCATTTCCCTTTTAATGTTGTAACTGGAATTCCCTTTTTAAATATGGATATATCCATACCTAGTTCTCTGAGGAAGTTTACCTAGTCATTCTCCTTGATTTTCCTATTCTTGAACCAACTTTCTCTATTTCTGGGAAATTTTGTAGCTTCTGCCATGATAGACTTTGTCAAGATAAGCTTGATGTCACCAATTTCTACCTTGATGCCATCAAAAGCTCGAGAAAAATATTTGGTGACCAATGTCTCATTCCCATCGAATTTTTAAAAGAACCCAAGCTACCCTAATTGTTGCAACTGTTCTCTAACTCTCGGGTATGCTTGAAGAAACTTGATTTTGTTTGGTTCAGACAAGACAATGATACCCATATTGGAGAGAAGTCCCAATCCTCGAGTGTTTCCTTTCGACGTGGATGATAAAAGTTTGATACAAAGGGAATGAGCCAATTTGAATGGTGATGGTTTCAAAATGGAGTGAAATGAGATGAGATGGAATTAGATGATAATGGAGTAAGGTTCTTGCAGAGAATTTTTTTTTGTGATAGGACTGAAACTTTTCATATAACCACCTACAATTTTTAGATCTGATTTCATAGGATTGGTGGGATGTATATGATTTCAAGTGGATTTGATATGACCAATTAACTAATGATGATGGTGGAGTGTAATGGTTATGATTTCTTTTTGGGGTTGTCCTATAAGGTATTTTAAAGATTCAAGTTTTTTTAATAAAATCATCCCATGAATTAAAACCTAATGTTCCTATATGAAAAATAATTCAATGTCCTACATACCTTTGCTTGTGGATTCCTTTGATATTCATTTGATGTGGATTTTCTAATGTTGATGTAGATGTAGAATTCAGACTTGGCTGTAGAATTGAAGATCAGTTGCAGAATGACATAAATTTTGTTGTTGCTTTTGAATTTTGTTTATTTTGATAAGGGAAAGATTCTTTATTGTTGTTGTTTCTTTGGTAATCAGTGAAGAAAATTGGTCTTCAAAAGTATTTCTTACCACCTGAAATTTATTAGTAAAAGAAAGGTAAAAAGAAATAGGGAAAAAAAATGGAATTATGAAAATCTAAACTACCAAGAAGTCTTGGTTTTCAATTAAGATATTTTGTATAAGAATGCCAACGTGGTTGGTTTTCATGCTTATACCTTCGTCTTATTTTTTTATATATAATAAGAAAAATTACAACAATGTTGGAGAATGAGGAGAAAAATATCCTTTCTTGACCAACTTGAATTCATAATTTTCTTGCAAATATTTGACAAACTCTTCCTTTGTTAATTGTTTATAATACAACCTTAATCTATGACAATTAACAAGGAAAGTAAATTATTCATCATCAAGAGTTTTTATTTTTACTGCTCCATTATCAAAAAAAGTATCAATCTCATAAGGACCAAGCCAATGAGTTTGAAATTTCACTTGAAAGTATTCAAATTTGGAATAAGAAAAAGAGCCTAGACACCTTGCTTGAACATTTTAGCTTTGATAAATTTTTCATACCATTTTGATCTTTGTTGCTGAACAATGTCGATTCTTTGGATAACATCTTGTAAGATTTCATCTAGCTCATTCAATTGTGCTAGTCTCTATTTTTTAGCGTCTGATAAATCAAGGCCCAATTTAGTTGTTTCTCTAAATGTCTGCACTTGGAACTCAATTGGAAACAAAACTTGCTTCCCATAGACAAGATCATAAGGAGTATGCCAATTGTGTTTCTCCATGTGGTTTGATATGCCCATAGTGCTTCTGGAAGCTTTTCTACCCAATCTTTCCTATGCAAATGCACAGTCTTGGTTAGAATTGATTCAAGTACTTTGTTGGTGGATTCCACTTGTCCATTGGCTTGTGGATGATATGGAGTAGAGTTCTAATGCTTGATTTTATATTTCTTTGTGATATTTTATACCAATTTGGATGTTAATTGAGTACCTTGATCTGTTACAATTTCTCTTGGAACACCAAAACGAGTAAAAATATCCTCAAAAATAAATGTAACTACAACATTTTCAGTTGCAAATAAAATATTTTTATCTTCTACCCATTTTGTAACATAATTGTACAAACAACTATGTACCTTTTCTATTTATATGGAGGATTTATTGGTCCAACAAAATCTAGAGCCCATTTTTTCAAAAGGCTCTACAAGTAGCTATGGTTGTAGAGGAATTTCATCTAATTATTTGACAACTATCACATATTTTGACATATTCTTTTGCATCTTTGAAAATAGATGGCCAATAATATCCCAAAAGAAGGATCTGTAGGAAGTTCTCTTGTCAGCAAAGTGTCCTCCACATGTATCATCATGACAAACTTTCAATATTTCAGGTACTTCATCTTCTCGATCACATCTTTGAATGATCAATTCAGATCTAGTTTTGTCCAATTATCCGTCTATCCAAGAATAAGGCGCACTAGTTTTGATCACTTTTTTGTTTTCCCTCACTGATAGTTCTAAAGGTAACTTTCCTATAGCCAAATAATTAGCAATATCTGTAAACCAAGGTGTTTTAGTAGATATTGTAAAAATATATATTCATTAGGAAAGTTAACTTTTATAGAAACATCATCATTATTATTCTACATTCTAGAAAGAAAATCAGTAATTATATTTTATTTTCCTGGTATATCAAGAATAATAATGTTGAATTCTTATAACAATAAAAACCATATTGTAATTCTACCATTAGTGATTGGTTTTTTCATTATATATATATAATGGTAGAATGATTTTTACGATTGAAAGTTTCCTAACTAGTGATAATGAAGAAACTTATTAATGGCATGTACAACAGCTAAAAACGCCTTTTCTATTACAATGTAATTTAACTCTGCTCGAGTTAAATTTTTACTTGTATAATAAATAGCCTAAGGAGTTAATTTTTTGTTTCCCAACACAACTCTTAAAGTTGTATCTAAAGCATCAATAGAAATATGGAAAGGGAGAGACCAATTAGGCCTTGTTAGAATTGGTGCTTCAGTAATCTTTTGTTTTAGTGTCTCAAATTCTTTTTGGAAGTCATAGTTTCATACAAATTCACAATATTTTGTAAGAGGTTTGAAAAGTGGAGAGGCTACTTTTGTGAAATTTTCTATGAATCTTCTATAATATTGAGTAAATCCGAGAAAACTTCTTACATCTTTTTGACAAATAGGAATTGAAATTTTGGAAATTATATCTACTTTAGATGTATCCACTTTAATTCCATCACATGAAATACGGTGGCCTAAAATAATCCCCTAATTGAAAATCATAAATAATTTCTCATGGATTAATTAAAGATTTTCCTCTTTACATCTAATAAGAACTTTTTCCAAATTTTCAATAGCTTCTTCAAAAGTATCACCATATACAGTAAAGTCATCCATGTAAACTTCCATACAATCATGAATTAGATCAGAAAAGATACCTAAAACTGCTCTTTTAAATTTTGAAGGTGCATTACAGAATCCAAAGGGAAACTATAGGCATATGTTCCCCATGAACATGTAAAATTAGTCTTATCTTGATCTTCTGGTGCTAGTTGGATTTGGTTATATACTCAAACTATCTAACAACTGAAAAATACTTCTTCCCTGCCAAGGTATCTAATACTTGATCTATAAATGGTGGTTGAAAATAATATTTCAAAGTAGCTTTGTTTAATTCCCTGTAGTCAATACACACTCTCCATTTTCCATTTTTCTTTGGAACAATCATTAAAGGTGACACCCATTGACTATTAGATATTGGATAGATGAAATTGACATTAACTTTTGTAATTCCTCCTTAACAATTTCTCTCATATTAGGGTCCATCCTTCTTTGAGGTTGTCTAACTATTTTAACATTTTCATGGATATCAATATGACGTATACAAGTTTTAGGATTAGTCCCTTTCATATCAGTATACTCCCATGCATAAGCAGAAGAGTGTTTTTGTAGCATCCGTATCAATTTCGTCTTTTGAAATTCTTCCAAGTTATTATTAACATTCAATGTTTTATCTGGGAAAATGTCTACCTGAGAATTACCAAACTTTTCTGTAGAATGTAAATCTATTTGGTGAGATGATAGATATTCAATATTGCATTGTTCTTGAGAATTTTGATCTTTCCCACAGTATGAAGAAGAATCATTATTATTCATTAAATTTATCAATTTATATTCTTCATCTAATTGTGAAAGAGTATATATTGATTGCATATTATCAAAGTCTTCATTCTTCTATCTAAATTTCACTTTCTACATTAGTTATTATTTTTTAAAGAGGATACAAAGTGAATTTCTTAGTAGAATTCCCATTAGAGATATACATATAACCATATCTGCAACTTATGAATGAATCAATTTTAGCTAGCCAAGGTCTACCAAGGATCAGTGGATGGCCTCCTAAAATTTTCATGGGAGTTAAAATCATGAAATCTATAGGATATTACTAAGAATATAGAGAAACAAGCACATATTTCTAATACTCCATCTCATTTGATAACATATATATCTGCTAATTGTAATAATGTAGTGGTATATTGAAGATTAGGAAGCTAAACTTGCTCAATTGCATGTTTACTCAAAATATTGATGGTTGCTCATATATCAATCAAAGTGTTTGGAATTTCAATACCATTTATATGAATTTTCACAATGGGGCTACTATGATGTACATATTTTTAAACAATAGGTTTCCCCATCATAATATCAACATTTTTTCCTACCAATAACATCTTTTCTTTTTCTTCCTAGTTTTTTGATGGATAGTTCCTTAATATATTTTGCAAATATTGGTATTTACTTTATAGATTGGAGTAAATTAATTTTGATGCAAATATCCTTAAGTTCATCTATCATATCATAGTCTAGTACAACAATTTTCCTTTCTATTACTTTATCAATTTTGAGCCTTTTAGGAAAAGGTGGATCCCCCAAAGAAATAGAATGTTGTTCTACTAGAGGAGATTGATCTATTTTCTCATCATTTGATTGTATAGGAACATCTTCCTTTAGAGGAATATTTTCTTGATCAAGATTTGCATCTTTTTCATGAACTTCATCCTCTTTATATTTTTGGATGGTGATTGTTGGTGACTTCTTTTGCAAAACCCTACCAGATCTAAGTTGAACATCATTTAGACCTAATGGGGTTATCATACAAGCTTGAATTTTTTGTCCCTCAACATTATAAACACATTGTTAATTCTTATTATTTGGATTTAGAAGTGGTTGAGCAGGTAGTTGATTGGGTTTTTGAGGAAATGGTAATGAAAGTTGTTGATTTGGATTTTGAAATTGAGGGGGTTGGGTTGGTTGAGGAGGATAATATTGTGGTGGAAAAGAAGGATAAGGTTGTTGGAATTGAGGATATTGAGGATATTTTCCACAAGGATTTTTCCAACCTTATCCCCAAGATCTATTTTGAGATTATGGGGGCCAAGCTTTCCAGGGCATGGGTGTAGCCCAATTGTTCTATGGTTGTGCATATGATTGTTGAGTCATATTTGATTGTTGATTTTTCCTTGATCTTTCAGTGATAAAATAGAGTGATTCATCTTGGCTTGTTCCAACCTCATCCTCAAAAACAACTTTAAGACTAGGTATTGAGGGGCATTCCTTTGTATTATGATTTTCAGCACATATGACACAAATTTCTATACTATCAAGGGGACATTCTCTCAAGGCATGTTTCTTCCTACATCTAGGATAAAAAATAGATAATGCAACATTCTCATATTTTTTCTTGTTTTGTATCTTAAGAGTATCTAGTTTTTCACTAAGACTCCCAAGGATATTTGTTTTGAAATTGTCAAGAAAATTGCCTATTTTAGCTCTATTTATTGTTCCAGTTGCAGATTTACTAATTCTAGACATCACAGGATCTCTTGGATTTTTACCAGTTCTATCCTTACCCCTTGAAATATGCTTACACAAATAAAAAATTTGTCCAAATGAAAGTTGAAAAATATCTCTTTTTCCCATTAAATTGAGAATGCCAATCCACTCATCTTTGATGGATTTTAGCAAAATATCTTGTAATGATTTATCATATAAATTATGCATCTTAGCCCTTTCAATATTGTAAGAAAATCTTTCAACTAGGTCTTCAAGGTTTTCATCCTCTTTTTGCATCATCTTAGAGACTTCATCCTTAAGGTTATGGGGCTATTTTTCTAAGAACACATTTTTCATTTCTTCTCATGTCCTAATAGTATGCAACCCTAATCCCATGAACCATTTAAGTGCTCCATCCTTAAGAGTAGAAAGGAATAATTTCAATTTCTGAGGATCAAGTAAGTAGTCATAAGATCTACATAAAATTTCAAACTCGAAAAGAAATGTTTCGGGGTCCTCATTTCTCAACAATGAAAATTAGGAAGGATGGAGGGTGAGATGTTTTTCATTGTGGTTGTGTTATATTAATAAAAAATTGGAAATCCATAAGGATATGGTTATCCCCTTCCACCTCTGCCACTTTTTCCTCCACCTCCTCCTCTATTTCCTCCTTTGCCTCTTCGACCTCCAATCCTAAATTCACCATTTACATTGTGTACTCCTTCTCCTTCCCCTGCCATTGTAGATTCCTTAGAGCTAATATAAGGTTCTCTAATAGTATTGTATAGATCTTCTTTTGGTTTCTCTACTAATGTGATATTAAAAGAAGTTTTTTCTTCTTCTTCTTTACTAGGAACCTCTAGTTCTTGTCCTAGAAGTTTCTCTCCTATTGACGAGAGGAAAATTACTCCTTCTGTTGGGGATGTAGTTTCTTCAAATGCAACTTCGATAGAAGAAGTTGGTGAATCTTTTGGATGGATTTCATATTTGTGCACCTCAGTAAGTTTATGTCTATACAAATGATGGAATGAGAGTATGAGTGGATGGTGTGGCACTATGATGTTTAACAGGGGTGGTTGGTGATGCTAGAATTGAAATTATACCTCTACTTACAAATCTACCCCTAGAATCTGTTTCTCTACCATAAATTATTGTTACCATGCTTTAATTATGCATCTACAAAATTGAATGCACCTAAAATGATATGTAAACCAAGAATGGAATCACATATACACCTCCCCTGCAACAGCGCCAAAATATTTTGTAAGTTAATTGTCCTTAAATTACTTCATTAATTTTCAACCAAGGTTTGTGTACTTATGAGATGTACGTGCACCATATATTCTAGGAATTCTATCTTGAAATTAAATTGATCTAAGTGTGGATATTAAATGAAATTAAAGAGCTATCATGCACATGTTCTTTCCATTATCTAAACCAAATGCCAAACTGAATTGAAAATTAATCTAGAACTTAGAACCTCAACTTATTCTAACTTCCAAATTGAAATTCTAACTCTAATTATAGAATTGGATGTCTACCCTTAATTGCAGAATTAAAAATATTAATGCTAAATTGCACTAAAGAAATTGTAACACTACTTTGTAGAAAAGGAAATTTACTCTAATTGCAAAAAAAAGAAACTTAACTCTAATTGCAGAAAGGAAAGAAATGAACTATGATTGCAGAAAGGAATGTGCTAATATAAATTCTTGCAAAAACAAAATCAAATGAGAACATGTAACTTCCAATGATTGTTGATGTGCGTATATTACTCTAAAAATACATTTCTTCCTCATCCACAAAATTAATTGAGTAATGAAACAAAGTTGTTAGAAGGAAATGCATATGAGAACCAAATATTTTTGGTATTTCCATTTTACGAGCACTTTAAAATCAAAACAACAAATGATTAAAATCACACAACTAAGATGTAACTATTCTAATTGACAGAAAGAAAATTGTATGAAACTACAAACTTAATGCAATAACTATCTATCAATGTAATAAAAAAGAAACTAACAAAAACTAACTATCCTTACAACTCTCTAGGGGGGCCTCCCGTGACTGTAAGTTTGTCATTAGTCAAACGATTTCTCAACCACACATTGAAAAAATAGGATTATATTAATTCAAAAAACAGTGTCACAATACTAGAAATAAACCACAACATACTTAATTCTAAAATGAACTTTTTGGTTTCACCTTACGAATTTTATACAATATTTCATAAACTAAATTAAGAGTCTTACGCCGATAGACAATGAAATTTTCTTCCATCTAAGAAGAAAATGTAAATTACAACTTTATCTCCTCGTGATTTGCTACTAAAAGAGAAAATCATGAGGGATTCTTCTCGAATCACATCCTCTTGATCAAACAAGTCCCCCACATGCTCTCCTGATCTCGTCGTGATGTTTTTCCTTACTTTTCTTAACCGACGCACCGTCATAACTAGAGTTTGACTTTGGGTTTGACTCTTAGATATTCACATCTCTGTAGACTACCAATTCATTTCAATAGGTGGTCGTCTGTGTGGTGAACATTTTTCATCTTCAAATACCTTTCATCCCTTTATTGACACATTGCAACCTATCTAATTATGGATATGGCTACATAATTCAAAATTACCTACAGAATGATCAAGATTTTGTAATTATATAGATGTTTTCATTATAATTCATAAAGAAACATGCATTCTAAAACATGGATGATTAATACCCCTTATAATCTTAAGTAAGTCTTAGATGACCTTGATTAGGCTGAGACTTTTGCAAAATGGTTACAAAAATATAAAGGAGAGGGAAAAAGTTAGTCAAAAAGGAAAATAAAATTGATACTTCAACAATAATAGACACCTTCCTCTTCATAGTTTGACTCCCTTTGATGCAGGAAAAGAGAAGGCAATGAAACAACTCCAAATGAGAAAAGATCTAGGTAATCTTCTAATCCTAGGTTGCAAAAAAAGTAAATAGAATAATAAAACCTATTCTACTTTCACTAAAAATTAAATGAAAAAAATAAAATCTATTGTATTTTTAGAAATGAACATTGCTCAAAGTAAATTGTGGAAAGGAAATCTAGACTAATTGCAGAAATCAACATTCAAGAAGCAAGAAATGTAAAATCTAAATGGAGACCTAACCAAGCCTCATCTCAACCAAAGTGGTATGAAATCATTCATAAGCTATAAACCAACCTCTACCATGACTTTTTAGTAAATATAGGCAAGGAAAGACCTTTAAAAGAAATTGCTACAAGAAACTCTCTGTTTCTACACGATTGTTATAGGAGTTTGCCAGCTAGTCTTTCCTCTAATTTATCTCACCAAATGACCATGAAATAAAATGAAAATGAGATGGGGTGAATTGTTTTATTAGGTAGGATGTCATAGGAATCAAATCCAAGTTAGCATGTGTTAAAAATTAGCAGAAAATTACTATTCTAAAAACCCGAAATTCCAAAACTTGTGAGTTGGTTAACCTACCAAATGCCTAACCTGATCAAGTGCAAAATCAATGGCATGATTTTTGTTATTAACTATGACTTACTAGGACTCCAATATTAGTGGAATCACAAAAAAATACCCTTTTTAACATGGGCTAAAAATTAGCAGAACATTATTCTTGTTTTGCTACGTGATTGTTGGGAATGACTATCTGTCTACTTTATTAACCAAAGGGAAGTTCCTACTATGTATTTTAATCCATTTTATTAAAATGTATGGTATTATTATCATTATGGAGTGCCTACAGGTGGTCAATATTGTTTTTGGGGAAATCATAATGCATTTGGTGGCTTTTTTCGTAGTGTTACAGGATGGGACAGAGTCCTACATGATTGTCCTATTTTGCTATAGGATCAAATCTGATAGAAATATGTGGGCTTAGAAGGCGTTCTAGAGGAAATATATGGTGGGATTAGGTATTTAAAAGGTGTATGAAGCCCTTTCCAATCCTAGTTCTCCTCAAGAGCCCATCTCATACAAGGAAAGATGCACACGTGGCCTCTAACAAATCTAAAAAGTTATCTCTCTAAACAGTCTGCTTGAAGACATTTTTATAGAAGGAAGGAAAGTGTTGTTGATGGAATGTAACAAACCCAGGTTAAAAATTCATGTAATAAAGTCAATAACTGAAAAATAATAAGACCAACGTCATGGGACATGTATTCCAAGTTGAATGTCGAGAAAAACATCCTAGTGGGTGTCACTTTCGGTTTATTATGGCTAAGGAAATTGGAAAATGTATTAGCAAAGAAAAATAGGAGAAAAGGGAGATGAAGGGTCACATATTTTCATGCGAGGGAAATTGAAAGAAAAATAGAGGAAATTGAAGAAAATAGAGGCCTCAATCACAAAAAGGATTATGAGCATCAGTTCACATCTTTTTGTGAGTTTAGCTTTTGCCAGATCAATTTTGGAGCTCTCTCTATTCTCCCATACTATTGCACACTTAGAGAATTCTTGGAGAACTCTAGAGTTAGATAAAGGAAAGAAATGAAACACAAGGAAATCAAAAGAAGGAAAAGGAAAGAAAATGACAAGTAAGGAAAGTTGGATCAAGCAACTTCGGCTGGAGAATTTGCAGGTAACAGGTTGCATGTGTGATTTCCTAATTGGTTTGTGAATGCATGGTACATTAATTTTTTTATTTGGTTCTTTTGATATCATTGCCATTGGTTTTTCTTGGTGTTAGAGTAGTTTCATCATTGTCTTTCCATTTTTGGATAGTCATGGTATGATGGGGTTCTTTTATGGTTTAGCTTTGGATTTTCGAAAGATTTTAGAACCAAGTGAGGTGGTCTTAGGAAAAATCCCAAGTTTTGGGGATGGATGTGGTTTAATATCTAGGAATTCCTCAACAAGTGGGTGGAGATAGGACAATTCCTCAAGGTAATGGTGAAGAAACTATGAGGCATCAAAGCTTGATTTGGGCTTTGTGATCTCTTAACCGGTTTTGGTGAGATCATGGTAGCGTGAGGGTGGAGGTGGTTTAAGATTTTGCAAGCCTTGGTTGTTTATGTCTTGAGATCCCACATTCATGCTTGTAATATGGCACGAGGATGATTGGATGAAAGAAATATTTGGTTTAGACCAATCTATGGTCGGGTCGGACCTGGAAGTCCCTGACTTGGTTGGATATTTCATAAGTTAATAAGAACTATTTTCCTATTGAAATCTATGATAAATTGTGCTTGCTATTATGGTTATTTGATAATATTGTTATATGGTTAATAATCTAGTTATATGCTAGTTATAAGCATGGAATTTCAATGTACTCTAGATATGTCTTACTCAAGATTTCATAAGTATTTGATGGTTAAAGAATGCATGGGCTAACAAATGTTATTTCAGATATGATGAGAAGGAATTACACCTTCTTGGTGATTCTCAATTAAGTTTCAGAATCCTATGTTCATATATGCATTCATCACGTGTAGATTACATGTTCACCATATGTTTGATGAAATGACTATCATGGTTAGGCCTAGTTAGGTCAATTCCTTGTTCAAGTTTTGTATGGTTAGCTTTTTCATTAAGTTACTTATCATTTTGGAAAGTCTAAGGAGGTTTTGGGTAGTGGTCTGGAGGTTTTCTTGGAATTGTGGATCAGATCTTGGTACTGCACCCTCTAGACTAAGGATTTTGGGCTATAACCAAAATCAGGAAGGCTTGTGAATGTAGTTCGAGAGTCCTAATCACAACCTTGTAGACTTGTGCATGTAGTTGGAGGGTCATAATCACACTCTTGTAGACCTGTGCATGCGTTTGTGGGCCCAGGTCACTGAGAAAGTTATCTAGCTTAGGGTTGGTCACCTAGGGTGGTTCTTTTCCCCTTGAGTGTCCTATAATCCTTGTAGGATGTTAGTTTATGGTCAATAAGTCTCAAATGTAGGCCCCACTTCCATTAATGAATCTTGGAGGTTGGTTCATGTCATAATAACTCTTCTTCTCATGTTTATCCTAGAAGACTAGTGAAATTTTTTAAATGTGGGTGGGGGTGTTACAAAATGGTATCAGAGTGAGGTTGTAGCACTAGACCTCAGGGTAAAAGTGATTGCAATACATGCATGTCAATGTCTATTTGTATGTTATGCATGCATTTCCATGGTCATGGTTGTCGTGCATGAGGTCATTGTATGTAGTTAGTCTTATCATGCATGATGTTAATATATATGTATATATCTGTGTGTGTGTGTGTGCGCGCACGATCGCGTGCGTGCGTGTGCGTGTGTGTGTCATGATAATATACATTGATTTTGCAGATAAGATAGCATCCCTTGAACTTCACTAAGGTATGTATTTTGGTTGGAATCCGCCTCCTAGAGATAGCCTCTAGGTTGGAGGGAAGACCGGTGCCTAGATGAGTGCTTGCATATTTGAAAGAGATGTCACACACACTTAATATTTAATATGTCACGAAGAAACAATGATTCATAACCCTCCTCCAGGAGAAGCATATAACCATCACATGAGAATTTAACTCATAGAAACATCAACGCAAATATATGGTGACCTTCATCACTTGGGTTCGTAACTTAATAAATGATCGTAATATATGGAATAGAAGAATTAAACTTAGAAGGAAATTCAATACACAGGGCTTATCTTTAAGAATCCTATGCAGTAAAAATAAGAATGAAACAGATGAAGCAGAGATGAAGAATGGGGTGCAAAGATACATAGTATGCACTTTAAGGATTTGATTTCCATGTCCATACAGGCGTTATACATCAATATTTTACTTCAACAAATCCATACATTCATGATAAAAACATCCAACGCTACTTATGATATAATCTAAGAAGAAAATGAAACACATATGGAGACAACATATCCAGAACACATACTATAAACTTAGGTGATATGGAATCGCCAAAAGCTTGTATTAATTTTCAATAGAGCAATGATACACCAACAATGCACACAACTTCTCTATTGGAAAGAAAAATTTCACAAAGTTATAAACCCTTTTAGTGTCTCTTCTCCTTGTTTTTATAGGGCTTCTTAAGGAGAACCTGTTACAAAAAATATTCCTTATTGATTTTGTTTCAGAGAATCATCATGTCAAAATTATGCATGCCTCGTAGCATAATTGTTTATAACAGAAAATGTAACTAACTAGGGAAATAAAATATCTACATAGAACTAAAAGTAAAAGTATCATGATTGACACAATTTACAATATCTTCAATGTTTCTAGGAAGGAGGTGGAGGCTACATCGTGGGGTTGATGATATGGAGTGTGAGTGTATCAATGAACTGCTGACACCTCTGCCATATTACCAGATTTGAGAGAGGAGACTGGAAGAACAACTGATGTGAGATCTTCAAACTGGTTAGGTCTAAGTAGTCTAGCCTAGACATGAATAGAATTTTTATCAATGAAAGCAACTGAAAGTATTTCTTGAGATAATTTACCATTGTTCTTCCCTTTAGAGTGGCAGTCTTCTCATGGAAAGAATATGCTCTACTTTTGGCTTCTACCAGTCATTGTTTTTTAATGATCCCATGGTCTTAACTCACCCAATTCCCAACAGTTGGGTAACCCTTCCCTTATCAGTGCTTCAAACTCCTAATTGAAAGCATCTACCTTCCTTTCCACTACCCCCAAACATTTTTCAACTCTCACTCTAGCTTCCTCCTTTTGGATCATCTTAGTAATCTCCATGATGTCCCCCACTTTTTTTACCACATCAATAGGCCTCAACTCACTAAGTGGCCTCTCATTCACAAAATTGATGAAAGTTTGGGAAATCTGGGAATTATTTACCCCATCTTCCTTAGTTGTTATGATGGAGTATTCAAAGTCTTTAGTTGTTATTTTCTGCTCATGCATCATAGTTATAAATTCCTAGTTCTTCTCCATTTCTTCAATGATCTCATCCTACACCAATTGTTTATCCTACATTAATGACATGTTCCCTTTTAGCATACCCTTCAGCTCTGAGATTTGTTGTTTATCTTCCTGTAGGTCCTTGCTGAGGATCTTAGCATTAGTCTTGTTGATCTCTACTTGTTTCTCCTTCTAGGCTAAGTTCTTTTGGGTAGTTTCTAAATCTCTTTATACCTTTTTTAACTCCCCTTTTGAAAGTTGGAGTTCAGTAAGGGTCTTGGTTAGCTACTCAGTAGGGATTTGGGGATTCGTAAGAATGATGACTACGCATATATGTGAGTCAATATTTTTCTACAACTCTGCTATCTTCTACTTGAGGGCTACGACTTCATTGTTCCTGTTAATGATCTCATTTGACAAGATCACAGTTTTTGCTTCCACCTGTGCTAGTTCCTTGGTCTAGACATGTTCATTATCTGGCATCTTGATCTTGTGACTTAGCTCTTGAATATTTGTTTGAGAACCCTTGAGTAGAGTCTCTATAGTTGACCTATCTTTAGGATTCACCCCAAGATTCACCACTAGCTCCTTGAAGTTTTCATTTTGTATGTGGAGAGAATGGGAGTTGTATTTTTCTTGCTTCAGCATGTATGAATCTTTCTCCATTAGTGTTTCTATCTTATTGATGGTTAAGGCATGCTTTTTCAACTCATTGTATAGAATTTCCCAAACTTTCCTATGGTAATTGATTTTGTCTAGGAGGAGAATACTTGCCATATCCAAAGACGCATCTAGAGTTTTGAATTGTGAACCTGAGGGCAAATACTGGGCCTGAGGATTCTAGAAGGAAAATCTCATTTGGTTCCTCTCCAAATCCATTGCATTTAGCATCTTGGTGTGAGAGGGGGTTGAATGAGATTCCACCTATTGTTGCATCTCCTCTCTCACTTTCTTATTTATTTCTCCAATGGTCTTGAATGAAAACCAACTTGTTCCTCTGACTGATGTGTTAGCAGTTACACCTAAAGAAGCTACATATGAAGAAGATGAGGCAGTGGATTGTCACCGATCTTCCAATGAGATATGAAAACCTAGCTGGTTTGGACCTTTCTCCACTAGGATTGTTTCCAACTCTTCTTCTCTACCTCCCGAGTCTTAGCATTTTTAGATGAGGAAGCCCCTACCATCTCGGTATAATAAATCTAACCCATAGGCCTCTTTTGTGCTTTTCCTTTATCATTCGAAGTGTCAAACTTCATCTTTGTGTTAAGAGGCCATGATTCAATGTTAGCTTTCCATTCTACCCTAGGTTTAGGACTCATGCAAATAAGTCAAAGCCTTTATCTTTTCTCTCCTTTGTGCAACGACACCATGAGGGTCATAGTGCCAAATATCTCCTAGGTCAAATTTTTTCTTCTCGAGTAATGCCTCAATGGTCCCGAAGGCCTACCTAGAATTAGCAACAAAAGGTCCAACATTCACTCCTAATTTGAAAAAATGCCCCTTCTTTCTAGCGAAAAAGTGAAACTAGTCTATAGCTAGACTCTGCCTAATGCTAATGAATTCTAAAGAAAATATCCTCGTAGGAATGAAAACAGGTAGGTGGTAGGGGGGAAGTTCACACCCATAGATTTTGATCTAGGTTTGTTACACAAAAATATCGTCACCATGATTATTTGCAGTCAGTATGGGTCTATCATCACTTGTACTGTCCTCCTAAGCAAGTCTCAGACCTCAGCTCTTCAAGTCAAGCTTTGAAAATGAGAGAAAGACATTGAAAATCAACAAAGCTCTGGTTCCGCACCTTCTCTCACTGTTGCCTACGGTCCCGCACCTCTTGTTCACAAAAACTGTGGACATGCCTGCTCTGTCCCTAAAGGAGTGGGTGCAGACCCCTATGAAAGTCAAAAAGATGCAAGTTTATTCTAAAAAACTCACTTTGGGTTAATTCTAGATGATTCTAGAAGGAATTTTGACATGGATTGGTCGCTCTTAGGTGGTTCATGCATCCCAAAAGAGAAGGAGCTAATCCCTTAATGAGAGGAGCTATCCCTTTGAAGGAGGGCTTTATCCCTTTGAAGGAGGACCTAGTAACTTCCCTTCATTGCACTATAAATTAAGGCATTGGGCTGGTTGCTAGGGAGGTTAGAAGATGAACATTTTTTAGGGTAAATGTTGGTGGAATTGAGACTTCCTAGTTAAGCTTGAGAGGAGAGATCACATACCTTTTTGGCTTCATTGGGAAGAGAGTGAAACTTGTCAAAGTATAGGAGACTTCTTGTTGGACCCTGGGAGGAGCTTGTACAGCATCAAGGCACTAGTTGTAAAGTTCTTCTTTGATTTGAATTAATACAATCAGATTCATTTTTCTCAACAAATTGTCTTATGTCATTTGTTTCATGAATTCCTTGATCATCATGTTAATTATGCTTTATGATATTGGCTTTTCAGGTGCTATTTAATTTGTTTGCTTGTTTATGTTTGCAGATTCGCAACAAGGGAGCTCATTTGGATCAAAGGAGCGAGGCTTCCACAAACTTGCATTGGACCCAAGGTGGGCCTAAACACTTGTTTGCCTTTGTTTATAAATGCATATTTAGAGAAAGATAGTTTTTGATTGGCTTGCTTGTCACTATATATCGTTAGATTCTAGGAAGATCTATCTTGTCCGCAAGATCAACTCATTCCGTGTGACAAAATGGCGACTCCGTTGGGGACTTGATTTTTTTATTGTTTTTACTTTGACCTGAGAAACTGTGTTTTTGTTTCTGTTTTTGGCTTGTTGTGTGTGGAATTGGGTAGATTTAGTTGATCTAGGATTATTTTTTGTTTTTCATAACTTTGGGAGAGGACCGCACCCTCGGCTTGGGACACAGTGCGGACCTATCCGCACTTTTGCTTTTAGCACAGAGCGGTACCACACCTGTGTTAACTGTGGGCCTGCGGACCCTGTCAAAATTTTGGAAAACCTAAGATTTTCTCTGTTAGTCAGCTTAGTTTTTGTTTAGATGTTATTATCCCCTGCCCAGACCTGCATATAACTTGTCAGAAGCTTTTCTTAGGTTAATTCCATTGGTGTTAGGGTTTTATGTGAAATTCCAAGAAGTTTTGATTGTTGGGTTTGGTTTTCATTTTGGTCTTGTAGTAGCTCTGAGCTTAGAAGCTGTAGAAACCTCAGATCACCTTGGTTTTTACTAGCCTTCTTATGAGTCTGACCATTTGCAAAATCTACCTTTGTTGAGGAATCCACCTTGTGTTTTCTCTTTACGAAACTTCGAAAAAGCTTGTGTTAAAAGTTTGGATTTCATTTTTAGAAAAGAAAACAAAAATTGGTTGTTTTTTGACTGATTTGTGATTCTGGACAAATTAGTCCTTAGTTTGCTTGTAGCTAAGTAAAACATCCTTGAAAAAGACATCTTGTAAGCTTTGACTTCAAATAGGTTTTTATAGTTTATAGATCTCAAGATTAGTCATTTCCATAGTTTTGAGTGTTTTATAAAAAATAAAAAATCTCTTTTGGAAAAAGTTTGTTTTTGTAGTGTTTGAGTGTTTTGAAAGAAAAGGGAAATTTTTGTGAAAATAACTAGTTGTCTCATTTGAGTGCATTGGAAAAGACAAAAAGCTCTTCTTTTAATTTGTTTGTTAAGAAAGATTTGTGTTTACAAGTATTTTCATTCTCAAACTCTTTCCTAGCTAGAAGTTCATTGAAGGGAAAAGATTGCTTAATCATCTTAAGTGCATTTTTTAGTGATTTCGAGTCGAGTCTTCACACCACGAGTTTCATCTCTGCACCTCTTGACATAAACAAAAACCAATAAAAATAACACTTAAAGTAAAATCTATCTAGTAATATTTTTATTTCTACGTCTCTAATACACCAATATAGCTTAGGCTAGTGTCTTGGAGTAGGGAGTAATTAACTCTCCAAGACAGTAAAACAAACAAGTAGCTGTATCTTGCGGTAGGAGAGAAATCCAATTGTTGCATTTATGCTCTGGGAAAGCTCCTCTTAAAGGAGAAGCACGAGATTGTGTCCGAACCAGTGTGGGAATCAATCCTTCCTCATTGGGAATGGCACCAGATATTCACGTATTAAAAATGGTAAACTTCAGATTAACCATTGTCGAGGAGCCTGGGGTAACTTGTTGGTAAACCTTGGATTATGTCAAGGAGCCTTCAAGGGGATTGAGCTTGTTACTCTGCCCTTGTGTGCGTATCGGATTGTAAACTGTTCGCCCAGGTATATTTTTTCCGTTGGTAACCTTAGTGACCATATTCTATAGGATTCTCCCTAAGGTGACAGTGGTGGGAAGATCCCACTGTACTTGGAGCAGACGTCGGCTAGACTCACTTGGATTTTCTGGGGGGTTCTCTTCACTCGAGACGGTTTAGTGGAGGAACTTGTGCCAGTCTATTCATTAAGCAGGTTGCCGGGGTAACTGTTCCAACCGCCATTTCTGTATTGAACTCTGCGACGTTGGGCTTCATCACCAACTAGTGTTTTTATTACGGAAAGTTACTGTTTGTGTGTGGTTTGATCTCCTAAATTCTTTAGGCGCGTGATTCAAGTTGGTTTGGTTCTTTAGAGGCTTTAGGTGGTTTTTATTAAGATTTTACTTTGTTTTCGTGTGAAGTAGTTAAAATTTTTAATCGTGGCTGAATTACCGAGGAAGTCCCGTAGACTTCGGGGCCAACCTCCTGAGTTTTCACCGAGCCAGCTTGAAGGGTTAAGAGCCCTCGTAACTCCTAGAGATAGTAGAGTTGGGTCACCTGAAGAAGGAGAGTCCTCTTTGGTGGTACATCCTGATTTTCAAGCTTTAGTAGCATATTATAATCCACAATCAGTGTCTGTTTTGGAAATTACTGGTCGCTTTTCATCTACTAGTGATATAGGTGAGGAACCTGAAATATCCGAACCTGAAAGTGAATTTGCTGCTACCCCAACATCGGGGTTTACCTCTCCAACTTCTAGTGGTCCTGGTTCACCCAGGGTAGAAAGAATAATTACCCAAAAGCTTCCTTCTAGACTTATAGCTATCGAAGAACTTACTACTCCGAAAGAAGAAGTAGGCATCCATATCCCTGAAAATCAACCTGTTATTGAACTTAGGGAGCGTGAATGAATTTTTTACAGTCCACCTAGGAGCAGTGCTTGGTATCTTTCATTGACTAATTTTTTGGAAAACCCAGGACTAAGTTTTTCACCACCTCGTATTCCTTATCACCCAACACCTATAGGTTATTATCCTCCGTTAAATATGTCAAGACAGTCATCCATGTTTACTCAATCACCAGAATCCTTTTTTGTACGACGGTCCTTCTGTTCCCTCTGGGTATCAGTCACTTTCTGGTACTTTTGCGGGAGCATCTCCTCAACCCATTGAACAAGGGTTATTAACTGGAAACATTGGTACTAAGCTGTTGAGTGTAGAAGATATTCTCATGATGTCAGGTACTATTCCTAATCCTCAACCTCAAGTGGGCCAGTTACCGCCTGGGGGGCAGCCTCAAAATCCTCAATTATTGCCTGGGGGCAACCTCAAGGTACCCAATTTGCACTTGGGGGGCAACCTCAAGGACAGTACATACCTACGAGACAGTACGTTCCTCAAGGTCAACCCCAGACTCAATATGTACCTCAAGGTCAACCCTAGTATCAATATGTACCTCAAGGTCAACCCCAGTATCAGTACGTGCCTCAAGGGTATCAACCCCAAGGTCAATACTCGAACCAGGGTTTCCAACCACCCTCCGGTCAATCATATGTTCAAGGAACGGGAAATGTACCTTTGAATTATCAACCCTACCCTCAACCCGGTTATGGTCCTCAATATTCTCAACCTGTTATTGGTCCGTACCCCTGAATGAACTTAGTGTGGGATCCATCGCAAACTCAACAGGTCTTGCAACCGAATGTACAGTTGTCATCTCAAACTGGACAACCCTTAGTTTCTGGTTCACCCCAGCAACCTATCCAGGATACTATTCAAACTTTTGTACCTTCGGTAGTTTCTCAGCCTGGGCATAGTACACCTCGTACTCCGCCTCAAATGGCTGTTGCAATTGCTGCAACATCTGTTCAATCTACCCCACCTACTTCTGGAGTATCGACAGCTCCGGTTTCTACTATTCCTGTATCTACTCCTTAGACATCTTTACCTCAGTCTGGATCCACAATTCAAACTTCGGTTCAGATGCTGTAGGACAACCTGGTTCAATTACGGTTGTCACAAGTCAACCACAATTTACTTATCAACATTACCAGGGACAGTACCAATTCGGTCCTGCTGTGCAGCAGCTAGTCTATCAGTATCAACCATACCCTGGGTATACATATCAACAACCTCAACAACCCCAGTACAGTCCGGTTAATCCTGGTTTTCCGGGAGGATACAATATCCCAAACGAAATTCCAATTCCTAGTTATCCTGGATATCCTCCTCCTAGGGCTGGTCTCATGACCCAGAGTTTTAGGGACCCTAATCATTAGTTACCATTTATCGCAACTTTGGACTTGCCTAACTTGTCGCGCCTAATGAACGATCCCATTAACTATCTTTCGTTTTGGCCGCCAATCCCGAATAAGTTTCCTAGTGATATTCCTAAGTTTGAAGGCAAATCAGGAGAGGACCCGTCGAACCATGTGATGACTTATCACCTCTGGTGTACGTCTAACTCCATTTTAGATGATTCAATCCATCTAAGGATTTTCCAGCACACTCTAATTGGTCTTGAGGCCAAGTGGTACATTGATTTACTGCGAGCCACTTTTTATAACTTCAGTCAGTTAGCTACCTCGTTTTTAACTCATTTTCAGTTGCCAGTCAGATATGACAATGGCACGGAATTACTAACTTCATTAAAGCAGTCGAAGTCCACTTACATTTCAGATCACATTCATGAATGGAGACGTCGACGGCGTTTAGTGAAGGTTTTTATTCGAGATCAGATCTTAGCTGAATGGTTTGTAAAATCTTTATTGCCAAAGATCACTGAGGATGTAGCTAAGGCTGGAGTCATTACTGAGGAGCAAGTAATTGCTCAAGCATAGTACCTTGACTTAGTTTATACTCAGTTAGGTATGTTACATGAGAAAATCCCTGATCTTCCTAAGAAAAATCAAATCACTGCAGCTCCTTCAGGGTGTCATGCCGCTGATGGTATGATTGGTACGGTTAACACCAAAAGTAAGAAGAAGTCTTCCAAGAATTATTCTCCTATCATAACCTTGCCAGATTCCTCGACAGGAGATTCTTACGCGGAGATTTCCACCGATATTCATGTTGTAGATTCATCTACAGCCAAATCAAAATCCAGTGGTAAGAAGAAAGGGAAGAATAAAAACAAAACAGACAAAAATTCAAAAGAGAAACCAGAAAAAGCGGAATCAAATGATGAGAAACACAAACCTCATTATCCTTGTCTCATTTGTGACGAAGAGCATTTTACAAGAGACTGCCCTCATCGTGCAGAGGTTGCGAAGATTGTCAAAAGTTCCCAAACGCCTGTTGTTTTGAAGGATCCTTTTCCAAGTCAAGATAGTAAGATGATAGGTTCTTCCTCGAATTCCAATGAAGAACCCATACTGATGATGTCCCATGTTAGGATTGCGACTGGATCACATGATTATGGTAGTAAAAGTCCTGTTGATGGTAAAGAACTAGAATCTTCTCATTTTAACCCATCAACCTCAGCTCCCAGTTCTGATCCACTTCAGATCGAGAAACCTAATCCAGACTTAGTAATGAAACTGCCCGCCAAGGGTATACTTCGAAAGTTAGCTTTCAATCCACATGCGAGAGCGGCTCAGAACTATAACATTGTTGAGGATTTAGCTCTTTCACCTTCAGCAATGTCGGCTTTGGAAGTGCTGCAATCATGTCCAGCACAGCGTAAATTACTTTTGTCAGCTATAGGAGCTGTTGACATTCAGGACTCGAACCTAATAATTTTCGATCTAGAAAATAGTACACCACGCTTACCTCATCAAATGGCTTTCCAGATCCCAGTGATAGTAAAAAATAGGCCTATTCATAGGACTGTGATTGATGAGGGAGCCTCAATGTGTATTATGTCGATACAGTGTTGGATATCGCTTGGTTCTCCTTCACTAAATCAATCCCCGATGATTCTAAAGGCCTTTGATGGCTGTGGGTTTCATCCTTTTGGCATTCTACAGGATTTACCTATAGGGGTTGAAGGAAAAACTGTTAATCTAGATGTGGAGGTGGTTGGTGCCCCTCTAGATTACAACCTTCTCTTGGGTCGTAGTTGGTCCTATGCTATGACAGCTGTCGTTTCATCAGTCTTTCGGGTTATAAAGTTTCCTCATAATGGAAAGATCGTAACAATAGACCAGTTGGCTTACTTTTCGTCCGACCCAGCCTCTTCTGAAAGCATTCAACATGTCGGTAAAATGACTATCCCGTATAAGGATGTTGGAGTAGGACTAGTTAAAGATGCCGGTTTACTGGGAACTTTTCCTTTTCCTCCGACCAATGCATCGTCTTCTTTTGAAACCATTCATATGATTTCATCAGACACCATTGTTTATGCTGATCCTTGGATCGTACTTTCTGAATCTGAGATAGACTCATTTGGTGATGTTATGCCTTTGAGTCCATATGAATTTGCGTAGCAGGCCGTGCAGTTGTTTTCCAACCCATCTTCAACAAAAATTGACTTAATGAATGTGGTCCATGAGGAATCAATTTTCACATCAAATTCATATTCAACAACGTTTTCTGAACTTGTTCACTCTGATGAGCAAATTCGTGAAATCCTATGTGTAGATGATTTACCATGGGAAGATCTCCATCACAGACCTTCATTCTTACCCGAGAATGATCATTTTGAAAATGATGTTTCATCAATTTTTACGACTGAATATGTCAAGGAACATCAGAATCCAATGAAAAATCTTGATTCAGAGTTAAATTTGGGAAACATTTCTCGAACTATTCCTATTGACATTTCGGTTAAGCCTGGAATTGTTGAAAACATTCATATAGGTGCCTCGTGTACAGAAGATCAAATTCAAATATATAAGGTCCTATTTCAATAATTCCGCAACGTGTTTGCCTGTTCATATGAGGAAATGCCAGGAATTGACCCCGCAATTGTTGTTCATGAAATCAAGACTTACTCGGACGCTAAACCCGTCCGGCAACGTTTGCGTCAGATTCACCCAAGAAAAGTTGCTACTATTAAAGCAGAAGTTGAAAAATTACTCAAAGCAGGTTTCATTTATCCGATTCCGTTAACGGATTGGGTATCAAATATTGTTCCGGTTAACAAAAAGCAAGGGAAAATAAGAATATGTATCGATTATAGGGACGTTAATCGAGCCTGTCCAAAGGACAATTACCCAACTCCCTATATCGATCAAATCATTGATGATTGTGCCGACAGTGAAATATTCTCCTTCATGGATGGTTTTTCCGGATACAATCAAATCAATATTCTACCTGCCGATCAACCAAAAACGGCTTTCATTTGTCCATGGGGGACATTTGCTTATTACAAATTACCCTTTGGGCTCAAGAATGCTGGGGCAACTTTTCAAAGGGCCATGTCTTATGCGTTTCATGACATCAAGCACATTGTGCAACCGTATCTCGATAATTTTCCTGCTCATTCATTACATCGAGGTGATCATCTCATCCATTTACGAGCAATCTTTATGAGGTGTAGGCATTATCGGATTAGGTTGAATCCACACAAGTGTGTTTTCTATATAGAAACAGGTCGATTGTTGGGGTTTGTTGTTTCGAAAGCCGGCATTTGCGTCGATCCCTCGAAGGTTGAAGCTATTGTCAAATTGCCTCCTCCTTCGAGTCTTTGCCAACTCCAAAGTTTGCAAGGGAAAGCAAACTTTTTACGACGATTCATTCCTAACTACGCCGAGGTTACAAAGGGTTTTACCCAGTTGTTGAAATAGAATACTCCATTCTATTGGGATGCGATAGCTCAGAAATCTTTTGATGCACTCAAACACGCATTGACCCATGCACCGTTATTGCATCCTCCCAATTACAACCAGGACTACTTCTTGTATCTCGTCGCCTCTCATTCCACCATTGGAATGGTCTTATTTCAGGAAGATGAATTTGGTACTGAACATGTGATATATTACCTTAGTCGAACTTTAAATCCAAGTGAGCTAAAATACTCACATGTGGATCAATTGGCATTGGCAGCTGTTCAAGTTGTCCAGCGTTTTCGTCACTACATTTTACTACGTAAAACTACAGTAATTTCTGATTGCAACCCTATGATCTAAATTTTGACCAAGAAATTGCTAGGGGACAAGTACTCCAAATGGATTGTAATCCTACAGGAGTTTGACTTGGAATTTGAAAAATCTAAGTCTAAGAAATCTTTAGTTTTTGCGGAGTTAATGTGTGATTTACCATGTGCTGACACGGAAACTGTGGTGGAGGAGCCCATTGCCGACAAATCCTTGTTTCTAATCAGCACTTTAGATCCGTGGTATGGGGATATCATTGTTTATCTCCAGACCCAATCCTTTCGGCCAGAAATTTCAAGGTCATAACGTCGAAAAATACGATTCCAGTCCCAACAATTCAGAATTATTGGAGATACTCTTTATCGCCATGGGGCGGACTCTGTTTTTCGACGTTGTTTAACTCACGAGGAAGCTGAAAGGGTTCTAAATGACTGTCACTCTGGAGTGTGTGGCAGTCATATGTCTGGGTATGCCATAGCCCAAAAGATATTGCGCGCTGGCTACTTTTGGCCGTCTTTGTTTAAAGATTGTATTAACGCAATCTGAAAATGCCACAACTGCCAAATTTTTGATCGAAAGATGCACGCTCCACCTGCTCCTCTCCACCCTATAGTTGCCGTTGGTCCTTTTTCCAAATGGGGTATCGATTTTATTACATGCAACCCTCACTCGGCCGGGGGGCATGCGTATATCATCCTTGCGGTAGATTATTTTACCAAGTGGGCCGAGGCGATGCCTACATTTGAGGCAGATGGCAAAACAGCTGCAATTTTCATGTTCAATCATATAATTGCTAGGTTTGGTGTTCCACAAGTGATTATCACTAATCATGGGCGTCATTTTTGAAACGTTATGATGACAAAACTTACAGGCCAGCTTGGCTTGCGTCACGATAGTTCAACTCCTTATTATCCACAAGCTAATGGTCTAGTTGAATCCATCAACAAAGTTTTAGTCATCATGATCCGACGAATCATTGGGATTCATCGGTCGAATTGGCATAACATGCTATTTTCAGTGCTTTGGGCGTATCGAACCTCCGTAAAAACGTCAACAGAGTTCACTCCTTTCCAACTAGTTTATGGTCTGGAAGCTGTGTTACCCATTGAATGCGAAATCCCGTCATTGCAAATGGCCATCGAGTTACTTCCAGCCACTTCCAAAGAGGAAAAACATTTGTTATACTTGGCTCAATTAGATAAAAATCGACGTGATGCTGCATTGGCGATCGAAACTCACGCAAAACATATTAAAGCTCAGTATGATAGAAATGTGACCCCTCAAAATTTTTCGGAAGGAGATCTAGTCTTATTGTACGATCAAGCTAATGATAAATTAGGCACTGGAAAATTCGTTCCTATGTGGCATGGTCCCTATGTTGTCAAGCAAAAGCTAGCAAAAGGGGCCTATGAATTGGTAGACTTTGACGGGGACTCTTTAGGTAAACCCAGAAATGGTCTTTACCTGAAGAGGTATTATGCTTAAAGAATGGGTATGGAGATTTCTAGTTAGGATAGTTTTCTTTCTAGTTGGTGTGTTTTAGTTTAAAAAGTGTGCTTAGCTTAGAGAGTGTTTTTCGTCATTATTCCTGCTTATCTTGGTTTTACTCTTGATATTGCAGATGTTGATGCCTCTACAAACATACATTGGTTTTGCTGATGGTGCTTGTCGTAATACACGGAACATTTCTTCCGCAGCTTGGGTTATCTATTCGCCCTTTGACGAGTTGGTATCTATGCATGGGGTAAGCCTCGGTCAAACAACGAACAACATTGCCAAGTATAGTGCAGTGATTGAGTTATTATCTGAATCTATTTCATTTGGGATTCAGAGTTTGATAGTGAGGTTAGATTTCGAACTCATTGTATTACAGCTTAATAGAGTGTATGCCATTAGAAATGCAGTGTTATTGAGATTATTTTTGAGAGTGCGTCTCTTGGAACGTGAATTTGATTATATTGAATATCAGCATATTCCAAGATCTTTAAATACATTAGCAGATGCAATTGCTTCTCGAATGTTAAGTAGACATTTGCAATAATCATACATGTAAATTTAAAAGCATTCCATAACATGATTTACAAGATAAGCCGGTAATAGTGATATATATAGGAGTGTGTCAAAATATTCATCGTCCTCGATCATAGGTTGAAAAACACCTTATGATCGGCAAAAATGATAAGTACAAAAATCAAAAATGTCATATGTGTCTACAATAGGCGATCATCCTATCACTAGTGATGATCTCGATAAGAAACCATTGTACGGGCCACCTTACAAAGGAACCTCCTAAAAGGTCCTGGGATCCCAATCACATAGCGATGTAGTCGACGAGGAATTTCATCTATGCCGGTCTCTGGAATGTCCCCTGTCAAGCGCTCTAGATGACTCTCCAACTCGGCCAATGTTGGGTCCCTATAATACTAGTGATTACCCCATTACTATTGTAGTTATACCCCTTATTTATATTGTTGTGCCCCTATTACCCCCATATTGTTATTTCTGTGCCCCATAGAATCCCTCTATTGTTATTTTTGTGGCTTTATATTATTATTGTTAGGTCGGCTGGATTATATTGTGACTCCTTAGACTCCTATATATAGAAAGGAGGTTTTGTCATTTGTATCATCGAAGAATTGTTCATTTATGTAGTGTAAAGGAGGTTGCCCCCTCGAAGAGGCTGAATTCTAAGGCGTTGATCTATCTTTTCTATCTTTTCTTGAGCTGGTTTCATAACATTTGGTATCAGAGCTTTGGATTCTAGGGTTTCGCTGCTCCAAACAGGTCATCGTGGAATTTTCACTATAACTTGTTTTCTGTGACGTTTCAGAAGTCACAAAAAAAACCCATTTGAGAAGAAATCGTGCTAAACCTTAGGTCTGAATTTTAGAGCTTTTCCCGCGATATTTGCGGAGATATGATCTGAAGAAGTTGGTCTTTTTGCAGACTCCTGAATTACATTCAAAACAGGTGACCTGGGGAAAATTGTCATAACTTTCTCTCTGGGGATCGGATTGAAATTTCGTAAGAAGGTACAGAAAGAGGATGGACCGTAGTTTCTTGTGTGTGTGTTTCATATTCAAAGGTTGAAACAGTGACTCGTGGCACGTCGTACAAGTTTTCTCTGCTGAACCAGTCTAAAAGCAAGTCACTTTGGGAGATTTCACATAACGCTTCCTTGGAGAATCCAATTTGGCTCAGACTTGTGGCATTGGAAAGAGGACGCAGAAGGCTACTACAGGTAGAAATTTCAGAACTGGATGATCTAAAATTACAGAGATACATCAGATTCAATATCAGGCTTCTATAAAGTGAAAAAAGGTGTGTAGTTTTTTTTTAAATTTTTGTGTAAGCTTGGTTTAACGGAATTCAAAGGGCATAGTAAAGCATTATTATCGATAACTGATGCCCCGAGGAAAGAAAATGCAAACACCTAGTAAGGAACCTGAAAGCTCTAGCATGACTCATGAAGAAGAGGAAGAAATGCTACATGATATATCAAAATTACAAGAACAAGTGCAACAAATGTCACGCTCACAGAGGCTAACAGAAGCTAAGATAAGTGGCGTGGAATCTAAGGTAAATGGCGTGGAATCTAAGATAAAGGGCATAGAAGCTAAGATGTATGATTTGAAGATAGATTTGAAGACAGACATGGAAGAATTGAAGAAGTTGCTACAAGAAAGGGTCACTAATGGTGAAAAGGTAGTAAAGGAAACTCATGATGAGAACAAAAGAAATGTTAATCATGATTCCATAGACGCTAATGTTGGATCGAAGAATCACCATATTCCAAAAATCGATATGAGGAAGTTTGATGGCAAGGATCCCGCCACATGGATATTACAGATGGAGCAATTCTTCGATCTCAATAATGTGCAAAACACACAAAAGGTACGTATGGCAACTGTATATTTGGAACCAAATCAGTTTGTATGGTATCAATGGCTTTGCTCTCATAAACAATTTATCACTTGGGCAATTTTTACAGAAGAATTGATAGCACATTATGAAGATACAAAAAGCAACACTTTTTTTAGCCAATTGATAAGTCTCAAACAAAAGGGTTCAGTAATGGAGCACATTGAGGAGTTCCAAAAATTGAACATAAGGGTAAAAGATATTCCAAAGGAGCATAGGATTGATGTGTTCATAGGGTCTTTAAAGGATAATATCCAACATGATGTTCGCCTTTGGGAACCTGATTCATTAGAGAAGGCATTCAGGTTAGCAAGAAAAATGGAAAGCAAAATTATGGCAACCAGGAAGCATACCACTCACAACTATAAAGACGGAAGTGTTGTTGCCCCTAGTCTTCCACAACCTATAAGGTTGACACCACAACAATTGGAAGAAAAAAGAGCAAAAGGGCTTTGTTACAGTTGTGATAGCAAATACACTAAAGGTCATAAGTGTGCTGAGAAGAAATTATTCTACATAGATTGTGAAGAGGAAGAAGAAAAGGAGCAAGAAAGGTCAAAAGAAGAAGATATACTCTAGGAAAAAAGCCTAGATGAAGAACAAATAAATCCTACCATATCTTGTAATGCATTGGCGGGAATTACCACTCCTCAAACCATCAAGATAGAAGGACAAATCAAGAAGAAAAAGGTAATAGTGTTGATTGATTCAGGAAGCACCCACAATTTTATTCATTGTAGGGTAGCAAAAGAATTGAATTGCTTCCTATATCCAGCACCAGAGTGTCAAGTGATGATTGCAAATGGAGGAACAATAAATTTCTCTGGAAAGTGCCATAATATCAAGCTATCCATGGGAGAATATGTATTGACTAGCCCAATGCTTTCCATTCCAATGGGAGGTGCTGATGTTGTACTAGGAGTCCAATGGCTACAATCCTTGGGTACAATAGCTTTTAATTTTCAAGAACTTTTCATCAAATTTTCTACGGAAGGAAAGGAAGTTGAATTAAGGGGTATTGCAGGGAAACCAAGAAAGATAATCAGCTCTAATGGCATGACAAAGCTTCTAAAAAAGGAGCAAAGAGGTGTAATTGCACAATTATGTTCGCTAGATGTTTTCACATTGGAATCATCTATTTCTCCAGATCTCCAAAAGTTCATGGACAATCATTCCAAGGTATTTGAGACTCCAAAAGGTCTCCCACCTATGCATGATCATGATCATGCTATTCATCTGATTCCAGGAAGTGTTCCTCCAAACATCAGGCCGTACAGATATCCCTATGTCCAAAAAAGTGAAATTGAACGTATGGTTGCAGAAATGCTAGAGGCTGGTATAATTCAACTGAGTCAAAGTTCTTTCTCAGCTCCAGTAGTATTGGTGCACAAGAAGGATGGATCATGGTGCATGTGTCCGGATTATAGGGAGCTCAACAAGCTCACTATTAAAGATAAGTTCCCCATTCCTGTTATTGATGAATTACTGGATGAATTGCATGGATCAATTTACTTCACCAAGTTGGATCTTCGTTCAGGATATCATCAAATCAGAATGAAGATTGAAGACATTCCGAAAACGGCATTTAGAACTCATGAGGGTCATTATGAATTTTTGGTCATGCCTTTTGGCCTTACCAATGCACCTTCAACATTTCAAGGTTTGATGAATTCAATTTTCAAACCATTCCTTAGAAAATTTGTGTTAGTATTTTTTGATGATATACTAATCTACAACAAGTCTTGGAAGGATCATGTTGAACATGTTGACAGGGTGCTACAACTATTGGAGGAGAAACAATTATATGCAAAAAGATCCAAATGTTTCTTTGGAGTCCAGGAGGTGGAATATTTGGGTCATATTGTATCTCATGAAGGAGTTAAGGTAGACCCTAGCAAAATTAAAGCCATTAAGGAATGGAAAATCCCCACATCCATAAAGCATCTGCGAGGATTTCTTGGGTTGACAGGGTATTATCGCAAGTTTGTTAAGAATTATGGGAGAATAGCAGCACCTCTAACAACATTATTGAAGAAAGATTCATTTTCATGGACTCCGGAAGCAACAAAGGCCTTTGAACATCTTAAAGAGGCAATGTGCCAAGCACCGGTCTTAGCTACACCGGACTTCACAAAAACCTTTATTGTGGAATGTGATGCTTCAGGAAATGGAATTGGTGTTGTTCTAATGCAAGATGAAAGACCCATTGCTTTTGAAAGTCGTCCAATCAAGGGAAAGTTTTTAAGCAAAGCTATTTATGAGAAGGAAATGTTGGCAATACTCCATGCACTTAAGAAATGGCGACCCTACCTAATGGGAAGACACTTCAAGGTAAAAACGGATCATGATAGCCTTAAATACTTTTTAGAACAAAGATTATCCTCTGAAGAGCAACAAAAGTGGGTCACAAAGATGTTGGGTTATGACTTTGAAATCATCTACAAAAAAGGGAAGCAAAATGTGGTGGCAGATGCACTCTCAAGAAAGGATGAGGATGTGGAAGCATTGTTGTGTGCCATTTCTATTATCCAACCAGATTGGATAAACGAAGCAAGGGAGGAATGGAAGAATGACGAAGAAGTGTGGGCACTTATTCGAAAGCTACAACAAGATTCCAGTACTTTTGATACATTTAGCTGGCAAAATGATTCATTATGGTACAAAGATCGCTTATACCTCTGTAAGAATTCCCAGCTAAAACAAAAGATTCTTATGGAATTGCACACTTCTCCCTTAGGAGGGCACTCAGGATTTTTAAAAACTTACCACATGGTTAAGAAGGAAATTTTTTGGGATGGCCTTAAATCAGATATTCAAAAGTTTGTGGCGGAATGTTTGGTTTGCCAACAAAATAAATTTGAAACAATTAAGACACCAGGTCTATTACAACCTTTATCCATTCCAAGCCAATGTTGGGAGGAGGTTTCAATGGATTTTATCACAGGTTTACCCAAGTCTGAGGGAAAGAGTGTCATCATGGTGGTAGTTGATAGACTTACCAAGTATGCACACTTTTGTGCATTATCACATCCATTTAAAGCCAGTACAGTTTCTACTGCATTTATGGAAACAATTCAAAAGCTACATGGAAACCCAAAGATTATTGTAAGTGACAGAGATCCCATTTTCACAGGAAATTTTTGGACAGAATTATTTTCTTGTCTTGGTACTCAGTTAGCTCATAGCTCATCTTATCATCCTCAATCTGATGGGCAAACTGAGATAGTAAACAAATGTTTGGAAGGATATCTTCGTTGCTTTGTATCTGATAAACAGACACAATGGGTCAAATGGTTGCCTCTGGCTGAATGGTGGTATAACACTTCCTTCCATACAGCAAAAAAAATGACCCCATTTATGGCACTTTATGGGTATCAACCACCACCCATCACATCATATTTAAGAGAAAATTCTAAGGTTCAGGCAGTGGAACATCACATCGAACATCAACAACAAGTCCTCCAACTCTTAAAGGATAACCTCGTGTTGGCACAAAATAGAATGAAACAACAGGCAGATCAACATCGCAGTGAAAGAAGTTTTGATGTAGGTGATTGGGTATTCCTACGGCTACAACCATATAAGAAAATGTCCCTAAAGCAAGCTAAGAAGGATAATAAATTATCACCAAAGTATTATGGTCCGTACAAGGTGTTGCAAAAGATTGGTACTATGGCATACAAATTGGAGCTTCCTGCAGCTTCTCGATTGCACCCATTTTTCCATGTTTCATGTTTAAAGAAGGTTATAGGTGACAAGCTCCCAATTCAAACAATATTACCAGAACATGACGAGGAAGGAAAAATTATATTGGAACCAGAAGCAGTCACAGAAACAAGAACTCGACAGCTACGAAATCGATCAATTTCAGAGTATCTTATCAAGTGGAAGAACTTATCCGCTGAAGATTCCACATGGGAGGATGAGAATTTTATGCAGAAGTATCCAGAACTACTCAAGCGTTGAGGACAACACTTTTTTGAAGGAGAGGGGCATGTTGGGTCCCTATAATACTAGTGATTACCCCATTACTATTGTAGTTATACCCCTTATTTATATTGTTGTGCCCCTATTACCCCCATATTGTTATTTCTGTGCCCCATAGAATCCCTCTATTGTTATTTTTGTGGATTTATATTATTATTGTTAGGTCGGCTGGATTATATTGTGACTCCTTAGACTCCTATATATAGAAAGGAGGTTTTGTCATTTGTATCATCGAAGAATTGTTCATTTATGTAATGTAAAGGAGGTTGCTCCCTCGAAGAGGCTGAATTCTAAGGCGTTGATCTATCTTTTCTATCTTTTCTTGAGCTGGTTTCATAACAGCCAAGGTCTCTGCTGATTCGTCCTATGGGGCTGGCGCCGCTGCAGCTGGTTGTTTCCTCTCGTAAGGCTGGAGAGCGGCTGGTCGCTATGGACCCACATCTGCATTGAAACTTTTACTATCAGTTTTGGGATGACATAAAAACAAAAAAAAATAAAATTAAATAGGAAAATGTTGAAAATGATTTTACTTGAGTCATCCCATTGCTCTCCTGGTGGAAGAGCCATGTCTGGGTTACCGCGAAAATCTACCCCAGCGTAAGGGAAGTCCTGAATAGCAAAAACCTGGTTTTCCAACCAATGGAAATACTCAGGTTTGAATCGAACAACCTCTGTCCCCTCGTCAGGATGACGGGCCATAACTGCAACCCATCGCATCAATTTGGGCTCTCGAGGAAGCCCAGCTCCAACAGTAAGGTGCTACAGGACCAACATTGGGACCCTCTCCAGACCAAAGCTCACAACCAAAGCCCCATAACCAAAGGTCTTCAGTTGTCCGTTCTTGGCTCTGGTCAGTTGGCCTTTTACATTAGCCAACACAGCATCGCACCAGTTGAAGATGGTGCCTCGAAAGTAGTCAACTGCCATCCGCATCTGGGATCTGGTGGCAATATGTAGTGCGGAACTCCCGCAAATTCTGGTAACAGTAAATGTGACCACCATGAGTTCAGGACGGGATATGGTTTTAATGTCTATCCCTTTGTCACTATCCTGGTTGTTGCAAAACTCTAGCCAGAGGCTATCAACAGACTGGCCACCTGGCCTAGTCCCGAATAGAGTCAAGTCCTCGCCTCTCTTAGGCAAACCAGTCAAAAATTATATGTCTGTCGGCTCAATTTCGAGATGGTGGCCACCAATGAAGAAACATTGGTCATGTATGCTCCACCTGTCTACCAGCCACTGCAAGAAGTCCACCTGGGCCCTCATGCTAGGTATGGCCTAGAATTTGTACAAGCCGCATGCCTTCAATGCATCAATCGAAGGTTGGTGATTTAACACGGAAAGATCTAAGTCTTCATGCTCTCGTTCTCGCCAATCAAGCATGATGTACACTCTACATCCAACAAAAAGGCAAATTAGAATGCAAGAAATTAAATTGTTTGGGTCAATTTTGAGAATTTTTGGGTTAAAAACCCTTGCTGCGGGGACCACACCCTCTCTATTAGAGACAGTGCATGGGTCCGCACCTTGCCTTCATGGAAGGTGTGGGCCCCTGACTTTTTCCCCATTGAGAAAAAGTCGGGGTCCACGGGCTGCCAGTGTTATGCCTGCGGGCCCCCGCGCACGGGTTTCTAGCCTAAAAACTCTCTAAAAAATGAATTAAAACCCTAAAACAAAAATTGAAATGGTTGAAATTGAAGAGTAGGATGATGTGGATTACCTGGAGAAGACAGCGTTCGATTCCGACGGATGGATTTTCCGCAATCTTCACGGGAAGTTTCTGAACAAAAGCACTATTTTCTCACCGAAATCTTAAACAGTAAAAATGAATTGATGAAAGTCCTTTTTATAAGTTTTTTGAATAAATGAATTGTAAATTTGTTTATGTTTCACTTTAGAAAGGTAACTTTTGCAGAATTTTTATCCATCTCAAACAGGTATGAGTAATGTTTGCAATTTTTGTTTAGGATAACAAATTGTTCAGGCGAAATCGATCATTTTCGACAGAAAAAAAAAAACATTTAGAGTCACCTTTAAGCTCTTTTATGACTCCTAAAACATGAAAATATCGTTGAGTTTTTCTTTTTAAACTCGTTAAAACGGAACTAAAAAGACGGTCCACTTATAGCTCTTTTCTGACCGTAAAAAAATGAAGAGATTGTCGGATTTTTGTCATTTCAAATTCGATATTGGTTATAAAACGACGTGTCGTTGATCATTTTTTTACTTTTTTGGATCAGGGGCCATAATTACGAAAATTACTCCTTGGTCGTAAAGATCAGGCGGTTCTCTCAAGTATTATTTTATACCTTTTCGGGCTTGGGAGACACAAATTTAGGAAAAAGGTCAACCCTGTAGTCTTCTTAATTTTTCAGACTCTCTAAAATTGAAAAACACCGAGTTTCTCCTGTATTGGACTCGTTAAAATTTAACAGTAAAGGACCTGTTCAATTACAAACAGGAACGAACCACTCCTTCTTAGGGTTCGAATTTAAACTGAGTGGGACTCATCCAAAGGATGAGCTTATAATCAAGCAAATGTTATCCTCCTCAAGCTTGTCAAAAATAAAGAGGTACTTGCCAAAAATGGTGGGGGAAAGGAGAGAAAAATAAGCCTGTTTGTGATACTTTGTAACCACTCTTGAACACGACACTTTTATTCACCTGGGTTGGGAAATCCTTTGCCTAACAGTTGATCAAACCACATTGAAAGTCTTCAGCCAGTTTCTGGGTATTAACTTTGGGTCAATTGTCACCAAACCATCTGCTGTGTCATTATGTGTTCAAGAGGTCACTGCCAATAAGCCATTCATCTGCAAAATATCTGTCATCCATCTTGACCATCCATGAGTCAGTCCTTGCAACTAAATTTCTTCAACTTGATCTGTGATTTCGTGTTGTGGGCTTGCCTGCAACGGATCGCTTTCTATCGACTTCAGCTCATTATCTAGAAAGATGATCTAGAAATCGTCAGTACCTTGGTATCTGCATGCCTCAATGGCAGGTTTCTCACCTTTGACGATAGGTTGCATCATTGACCTTCGATCAAAGGATTCCGTGACATGTTCGACATCAACACATCTATTCACATCTCATGGATTGTATTGGGTACTTTGAGAGCCATTGACATCACTGGTGGTTTCTCTCACACTTGTTAACAGTTTACATCATTGACTGGTAATCAAGTGGTTTCTACCATGTTCGACTTCAACAAATTCATTCGCATCGATAGAATCGTACTGTTTCGGGAAGTAGAAATGAAGACCCTGGATCTAGTTTCCGCAATCCAGGCTGCGAGGAATTTTGTATTCATTATATTGTGGACTATTCATAAATAGATGGTTGCGTCCATACTGTGTCTACCTGTGTCTATACTTGTGATGTATTATAAGATCATTCCTATATCAGAGCAGTAGTTAGTTTTCTAAGTCCGTTTTGATTTGAGAATGGGAATGCCTACCTCAGCAATGATATGATCTCATATATATATTTTGCATTGAATGTCTTTTACAAGTTCCAACCGGGCTCTCCACAAGATGATCTGCGAAATGATAAAGTAATTCACTCTTCCTAAATGATAAATGAAATCCTCATATACTACAGACTTCGCACTTTAGGGGAAATCTATTACACAAAAATATCGTCACCATGATTATTTGCAGTCAGTATGGGTCTATCATCACTTGTACTGTCCTCCTAAGCAAGTCTCAGACCTCAGCTCTTCAAGTCAAGCTTTGAAAATGAGAGAAAGACATTGAAAATCAACAAAGCTCTGGTTCCGCACTTTCTCTCACTGTTGCCTGCGGTCCTGCACCTCCTGTTCACAAAAACTATGGACCTGCCTGCTTTGTCCCTAAAGGAGTGGGTGCAGACCCCTATGAAAGTCAAAAAGGCGCAAGTTTATTCTAAAAAACTCACTTTGGGTTAATTATAGATGATTCTAGAAGGAATTTTGACGTGGATTGGTCTCTCTTAGGTGGTTCATGCATCCCAAAAGAGAAGGAGCTAATCCCTTGATGAGAGGAGCTATCCCTTTGAAGGAGGGCTTTATCCCTTTAAAGGAGGACCTAGTAACTTCCCTCCATTGCACTATAAATTAAGGCATTGGGCTGGTTGCTAGGGAGGTTAGAAGCTGAACATTTTTGAGGGTAAATGCTGGTGGAATTGAGACTTCCTAATTAAGCTTAAGAGGAGAGATCACATACCTTTTTGGCCTCATTGGGAAGAGAGTGAAACTTGTCAAAGTAGAGGAGACTTCTTGTTGGACCCTGGGAGGAGCTTGTACAGCATCAAGGCACAGGTTGTAAAGTTCTTCTTTGATTTGAATTAATACAATCAGATTCATTTTTCTCAACAAATTGTCTTATGTCATTTGTTTCATGAATTCCTTGATCATCATGTTAAGTATGCTTTATGATATTGGCTTTTCAGGTGCTATTTAATTTGTTTGCTTGTTTGTGTTTGCAGATTCGCAACAAGGGATCTCATTTGGATCAAATGAGCGAGGCTTCCACAAACTTGCATTGGACCCAAGGTAGGCCTAAACACTTATTTGCCTTTGTTTATAAATGCATATTTAGAGAAAGATAGTTTTTGATTGGCTTGCTTGTCACTAGATATCGTTAGATTCTAGGAAGGTCTATCTTGTCTGCAAAATTGACTCATTCCATGTGACAAGGTGTGGTCTTCAAACAAATAGAAGTCCCCCACCCTGGTGTTCTTGCTGACCTGAAGGAGTTCTTTTGGATGGGGGAGAAATATGGACAAAGGTGCACCATGAATGATCCTATAGTAAATGGTCATGTAGGTGGAGATGAATTGTCAATAGTTTTGAGAGTCTAGCCTTTTTCTAACAACCACATCCAAATCAAATACTAAGTTCCTCTTCTTTTCCCTAGAGACCAATTTTAGGCTCAGACATTCAAATTCTTCAACATGAGAGTATAGAAAAAGATAAAATAGTAAGGAGTAGTATATGAAGAATGAAATGGTGGGGAAGTGATACATATGGAGTGTTGCCTACATGGGGCCTGACCCAGGTTCAACATTTTTTAGCCAAACAAATCCCTACACTACTGGCCCTTTCGGCATCAACCCATGGGGTGTGTGCTAAAGTCTCACCCGAAGCAATATGGGGGGATGCTGGAACCAAGTTTCTGCATCCTGAGATGGTCATGATGTCAGTTTGTACCTTCTATTCCTACTTTCGTGTAGGTCATTAAGTTCGAGAGATCTATTTGTCTAGCCCTTTATTCTACCATTTGGTACCTCCGTGAAGGGGTATGATTGACCTTCGTGGAACCCTAACCTGCGGTTCAGGTAATTTCATGCTGCTAAGACAGCGTATTGCACAGATTCCCAAGTTATCTCAAGTGTCTTACTTATCTTGTTAAATGATCACAGTGATCATCATGTAAACAAATATCCTTACTTGCGTTCAATTAACCAATGTAATTACATACATTTGCACATCACATAAGCATTGTAAATGAAATTCATACATAATATTACAAGATAAATTAACAAGAAAGAAAGACACAAAATTTGTAGAATGCTTCTCTTTATTGATATCTTCAGATGATTACAGACTCTATCCGCCATGCGCACACAGCTGCAAGTGTCCACGCACTCAGCTACAGACTTCCACCCTACACCTTTGTGCACTCAGTTGCAGAGCCTCTACCTATGCTAAGACCTGAAACTTAGACTTCTAAAGACTCACTCAAGACTTCTTCTTCTTCCATACTTACTACTTAGAGCTTACTTACTTAGCTCTTTTTATACAATCCCATGGTCTGCGGACCATGGGTAGATCTTTACAGCTGACTTTACACTTTACAAAATAAGGGCAGACAACCCTTTATGACTCATAACACCTTCACACTCCGCGACCACAAAATGCGGAGACTTTATACTTTTACTACAAAATATGACCCAAAACATGGTATTTTAGCCCTAAAACTATCCTTGGGGGATCCCGTTCCCAATAGACCACCAACAAAAACATCGTGACTCATCGTCGAGTCACTTTGTAGGTGCGAATATCTTAGTGCGAAGACCTCCCAGCTCAACCTGTATGATCACAACCTTGGCAATGCACTATGCAGTTGCCTGATTCACGTCTTCAACCATCTGCTCAATCATAGCTCCTGTTATCACAAAATCAGTACTAAGGGCTGCAGCCAAGCAAGATTTCATGTAACTCTTTCAACCAGACTTTAGACTAAGGATTAGCCTCCTTAGTCAGAGAGGGCTCTCTCACAGACTTTTGATAAAAATCAATCACAACAACAGATGGCTAACTCTTCACACATTTATGAAAACAAAGCTGGTTGGAAACACAAAACAACACTTCTTCCATTGGGCTCATGGAGTCATTCACTTCTGCAGTAAACTATTGATCACTTAATCATAGAAGCCAAGGCATATAATGTTTAACACTCAAAACATTTCTCCAAAAAAACTCAACTCATAAATAAGCACAGGAAGTCTGAGCACTAGGTGAATTCAGAGTGATTGCATATTTAGTGAGCTGTTAAATACATAAAAGATAATGACAAAACCACACATGTTCTGAGCCATAAACATATAATGAATCTTGGGAAGAAAAAGTAACTCTTGTATTACTGTCAAAGTCTTCTTACACAAGCTGATAAAAACTCTGTTTTTTTTATAAAATCTCCAACCTTTTTTACATCAGAGTCATTTCTATATATAGGAAAACAAAAATACAACTACTTGAGACTCCTCCTCCAGCATGAGGGGAGCTCGAAATCCTATCATTAATTTCCTTATTCATATCTAAACAAACTAATTAATTACAAAGGTATTACGCTGTGAAAACATAGAGTCCCATTCCCATTGAAACTCTAAGTCTATCTCCTCGTGTGCATTGATGCTTTCTTGAACTTTGACACCTGTATCATTTCAGTAATAGCCAATACATGCTGGAGAAACATTCACTGAACGAGCAGCTTCGAATACTTGTTGTGTGGATGACTCATCAATTGATGAAGATCTGTGCCCTATTTTCACGGTCTCTGCCTCCCATTAGTCTTTATGCACTAAAAGACTATGCTCCAAGCCATTTAATTCCTTTAATAACCACGCATAATCCAATATGTCTTATGATCTGGACACTTTGTGAGCTGAACAGGTGTACCACTCAAAATTTCGGTAACCCTACCAGAACCCTAAAAATTCGGCTATAAAGTAACTTTAGGAAGATTTTAACAAAAATTTCACCTTTTCCTTCAATACTTACACCTGTCACCTTTTGAATATCTGGATAGCTTTGTATAATCTCCATGCTGGCCTCGAGTCATCCTTTTCAAGATTTGCTGACCTCAGCATCAATTTCATTTTTTCTCATAAAACAGTCATCTACAGCAGTTTCGTAGCGCGCTACGAAACTGCTGTAGGTAATCAAAACAGAACATATGAATCTTAAAGCACTGATGACTTAACTTCGTGATTTCTTCAGCTACTTTGTACAGGTGTAAGGGATCCAAAAAGTTTCAAAATGATGACAACCAAAATTTATCAAAACTTGAAAAGCAAATTTCCTCTTGGATTAATCAGCTAGTTTACCTAGCTTCTTCTTCAAACTGCTGACTTCTTCCTTCAAAACCTTGTTTTCTGCTCTTAATTTGTATTCATCTGTTTCATGATTTTTGCCTGCTTCAGAGCTGGCACTGTCCACAAATATGCATCAGACACTGAGTCATTTTGGCTCATTAGACTTGTTCTGCCTTTTATTACAGCCTTTTTATAATTTGCATATCTCACTGCCCTTTCCTTAGAAACATTTTTAATCTGAGGCACTTCTTCTTGTGTTGTTCCTGCCTGTTGCTTGATAGCAATGACATTTCCACCTTGGCTGATGATGACTCTATTACCCTTGTTTTTACTTCTGGCTGCATGAACTGTTCTGGTCAAAACCTCAAGTACATCTGTACTAGGCACTTCTAAAGGTGCCTTCTCTTTCTGCGCTTTCTCCACCTCTTTCATTTGTCTTCTTGTGACTGGCCTACGTGGCTTGAAAGCATATTCTTTACTAGGCTCCTCAAATCTCAACCTTTTTGAAGCTCTTGGTTTCTTGGTACTTTCGGGTGAAGATTGAGTGAGGTCAATATGCATTGGCTGCACTGGGTGATCTTGCTCAAACTCTATTGGTTCAATCTGTATTGGCTGATCTTGCTCAAGTTCAATAGCTTCAAGTAAGTCACTTAAACTGCCTTTTGAAATAGAGCTTTCTTCCACAGTAATTGACTTACCTTTCTCCTTGTTTAGTTGACCTCTGGTTTTCACCCTTGAAATCTTTTCAACTTCACTTGGTTTAGCTTCATCCTTCTTTTTCTGGATCTTCTGCTTTGATGACTGAGGTGTCTCCTTAGATGATGACTTAGGTGTCTCCTTTGCTGCCACTGACTTCTCTGATTTCCTTAACTTGGTTTTAGGCTTCTTTTGGTCTGTCACCTCTTTTCTGAGCTCAGCCAGAGTAGGTTCTTCACTCCTTTCTTTCCTTTCTCTCACAGGCAATGGAGTGAGGCCTGTTTTGCTTGGAAAGCCGGCCATAAAAACAAATGAATCCCAATCTCTGCCAATCTTTTGTAAACCATCCAATACCAGCAACTTTACCAAGCCATGATGAAACAAGGATGTTTCACAACCATCTTTCTTTAACTGGATTTTATCACACATTTTACTAATGCTTCTGAACAAATAGAAAGGGATATCTATTGAAGCCTTACCTGTGAAATGCAACAAAAGTTTGAAGTGATAGGAATAAAATTTATTGTACCTTCCCTCGCATGTTAGGTATTTCTGGATGCATGTGAGGAGCATAGCATAATGTTCTTTTATGTAACTCCTTGGCACCGCTTTGGTGAGGTCCTTATTTGCATACGGTTCCTTCAAAAACTCTTTACAGGGACTCATGTCGAATTTAAAGTTTTTGAACCATTCTTGACCTCCCCTCGGAATTTCAGTGACAATGGAAATGGCTTCAGGAGACACAGGAAATTCTAACATTGACACCTTTGAATTCAATCCAGTAAAATTCAATGCGAAAGCCTTCGTTACCTCTGCATGTCCTCCCTTCAACTTCTCGCAGAACCTCCAGCAACCAGCATTTCGAAAGGCTCTTGCTACACCTTCATCCCTGAGTGTAACATCAAGCCCCTCTGGCTCTGTCCTCAGGCACTTACCGGATCGATGTTCCCTCTTTTCCATCTTGCTTCGAATATCTTCACACAGGGAACTAATAGCAGCTACAGCTCGAAAACAATCTCGACTTTGGAGTGCAGGCTCGCTTGCAATGATCCCTTTAAATGAGAACTCGGGCTTCTCATACAGCAGACATGTTTACACATTATGAAAAACACATTATGACACAACCATACCTCATAAAATCCCTTAAGATGATATTCATATGCGTGATTCTGGACCTTATGGCGGAATGATGATTTATCATGACCTGGAGAGGACATCAACTGACAAACATGAACGGACCTATGACTCACCCCTCCCAGATTTGACATTTCAAGAAAAGGCGCTACAAAAACCCCGAAACCCCGATTTCGTAGCGCAGGTAGTTAAGATTTAACAAAACGCGCTACGAAATGGCTGGTAAATAGTACGCTCCAAAAAGACGGAAACATCATTGCGCAGCTAAATTGACCAAACAGATTGCGCTGCGAAACTGCGCAAAGTACTAATGACGCAATCAAGACAAGACATGCCTTAACTGACAATGATAGAGGGTATCTAACGATTTTTTACACGAACTTACATCAATACCTTTTGAAATTCAAATTTCAAAGTGACACACACACATATAAACCTATTCACAAAACTGAAGATTTTTATATGAAACTTGTGGACAACATTACATACATGAACTATGGTTCTAAGTGATAACAGCTCCTAAACTATTGGCCTGAAGAATTTGCTAAGTTGCTTGCAGAGTATCAAGCTTTCCTTCAATAGAGGTCATAACCACATAAGCCTCATCCAGCGAGGGCTTCACTTGCGCCTTTAGCACTGCTTCCTTGTGCTGCGCTACATCTACCTTTTCTTTTAGCTACTTGGCCTCCTGCAGCTTTTCCAGTCTCTATGTGAGCATGACAGTTCATGCTATACCTTTGACTTCATCATAGTGTTACTATAGCTTGCACGATTCTGTCTCCAGTCGTTGTACATTAGGGTCCTCATGCAAGCTCGTCAGGACCCAGAATGACTGTTCAAAGAGTTGTGTGCAATTCACTACTGCACTGTCAACCGCTGCTATTGCCTTAGTGACAACAGTTTCCTGCTGCACCTTTACTTCTGGTGGGGTTGAAGGTTGGGCCTTCAACTATAATTCAATGATCTGTAGGTTCAACTCCAACTAAACCCTTTGCCATTTCTGTACCAACATCATACACCCCTGTAGTTAGTTTGGGGACGTGCACCTCGACTGGTTCTTCTTGAGGAATGACCAACTCTAGGACCATTCAGCATGCCTCCTTGATGACCTTCATTATACGCTTGTTTTGGTTCATTGCCTCGGTCACGACGGCGATGGTAGAGTCTTCTTGTAGTGTCATCTTCTCATTGTTAATCCACTGCTCACTGATCACCTGTAGGGCGCGATGCTCACGGGCCCTCAACTCTGCAATCACTCCATCCTGCAATAGGTGGAGCACCTCGCCAGGGAGCGCTGCCAAATGAATCCCTACTCCCTTGAGGGCGCTGAAAATGAGCCTATTAGCTTCATTCTCTGTGGTCAGTTATCCATCTGGTAGCACTATCACACTAGAGGCCTTTGAGCATAGCATCTTGGTAGCTTCTGAAGTGCCGATAGCAAGGTTGGTTGACATCATGCCAACCTGTGACGCATGGGTCCATAGCTCCTGCAGATCTATCTGGAAAGCCCCTAATACTAGTTGTTGCTGCTACTCAAACTATTGTAGGGCCTCTACGATGACATCTTGCACCGTGTCACCGATGTCATGCAAATCATCCTCTGTGAGGGTGATTTGGTCCAACGATGTCTTAATGGCCTTGTATTTATTCCTAGACCATCGTTTCTCTTGCTCCCTTGGATGCTTGATGCAGGCGGACATTGCTTGTGGGTCCGCGCCGTGCTGCTTTGCCTGCTCGTCCGTCTCTTCTTCTATCTCAGGTGAAGGTGACCTCGTGCCTTTGCCAAAGCCTCACTATGTTCCACCTGTTTGCTTCTCTGTCTTCTGAGCGGGATTGTGTTCTGCTTGGGCCTTGTCAGTGGCCTCCTTCTTTCTCTTTTCAGCCAACTGCATCATCTTGAGCTTAGCCTCCTCCTTCTTGCGCTGCACGATGGACTTGCTCCCTCCCACCGCCAAGTCTGCTATAGTGTGCCATTCTACTAGCCAGCGATCAAGTACTGCATCAATGGCGTCATCTATTGCCAGGTAAGGAAAGTCACACCATGTCTTTGCAGGTTCCTTCTGCGCCCTGATGGACACATGGTGAAAATCTTCTTTAAACTCTATGTAGCCCTGCAAATTCGAATACACCATAGGCGAAAACTGCGGTTTGTGATTGATGGCCATGTAGATGTTCATATCCATCAAGATCCAGAAGATCTTGTTGTCCCTGATGCACTGTGCATCCTTGGTCACCTACAACAAAGTGTACTTCGTTGCTTCTGGTAGGTCTGGCATGAACAAAGGGAATTAACTGTCCTCCAGAAGCTCCCATGCAACCAACACAATAGACAGCGAGATCCACATGTAATAGAAGATCTTGCTGGGCTCCTCTGCCTTGCAGTAATTTTCTAGGAACTCTCCATGGAGATAGTCTGCCCAATTGAACTAGACTCCTTTGACGCACTAGGCAATTAGAGTAACGACAGGCACCGGCACCTTATCAGAGTGACACTTCCTCATCAACTTCCCTGCCAAAATCTACGTAGCCACTTTTATAGTAGGTTCACTGATGCTCGATATTGCATATCTGTGCAGCTTCTTCACTAGCTTAAACTTTTCCTTCATGGCCTCTGCAAGGGCCTTCTCACCACCTTTTCCGCCAAACATCATGGCCAAATTTTCTCCTGTGTAGGAAAACTATGTGATCTTGTGGATCAATTTGTCTGTGATGGGTATTGGCTCCTAAAGCAGCAGACACCCATCATGAACCAAGTGTAGTAGCTGTTTTATGACCAAGACTATAATTGGGGTGCAGTTGTAGTGTGGCACCCATAGCATGTTGAGCAGACCTACCTTGTCTACTCCTTTGAGCCACCTCCATGGCTCTAAGGCGGTCATCCCTCTGGTTTTTTCGATAATGCGGTGCATTAATTGCTTGGTCACGAAGTGTGGGAACTTCTCATGGTCAGCCAAGTCCCAGTCTTCCATTTTTAACATAGGAACCCATGCCAAGTGCAGTCCTTCAAAAACAATCTCATCCAGAAGTAGAGGGGTTTGCAAGGGGACCTTTCTCTCGTCGATATCTTTCTATACCTTGGTATTTCCCTTGTGTGGAGGGACATACTCAGGCAATTGAGTGATAGGGTCAGAACCCTAGAATTTAACTTCTTCCATGTCTATCCCACATCCTCATCATCCATCAGGATGTCTTCGATTTCTTCCTCCTCTGGTTCCAGATTGATGGCTTTTCCCTTTTCCTGTGTGGTGGGCTTTTCCTTCAGTGGGTTTCTTCTTGGAAATGCATGCACCGATATTGCAGGATGTTTTCTCTTCTTATCCTTCTTTCTCTCCTTGGTTGGGGTCAGCTTTGGTCTTGGCGTCCTTGTTGATTTGGGGACTTCTACTAGTACTTTGGAAACCTCTGTAGCAACTACTTCTACCTCGTTAAAGACTTCCATCATATCCTCCTCACTGTCACTGCTTCGGTGTCCATAGTTGTTGAAAGTGTCAACATAATGCTATTCAACAATGCTCGTGACGTCTTTGGTAAGTTCTGAAATGTTGGACTCACTATTAGAGCCTCGAAGAATTCTCGGTTCATGTGCACCTGAGAGCTCAACAACTCAATTCTTAAAATGCCAAGTGTTTTTCACTGGGCAGCCACCCATAATTTATAGGGAATTTTGAATTCAAACACGACCATTCCCCCCACATTCAATTCATTAATGCCAGATTGGCGGAATATTTTCAAGCATCTGACCCATAAATTTCATCTTAAATGTCAGCCACCTACTCCATTTGGCTACATTTCTACCATCAAATCATGAATAGTTACTTTAACAGTCACTTTCTGGCCACCCTGTGTGGTTTCTCCGTCGGTAGAGCAGCTCCCTTCGTGCTACTGCAAACCCTAGGACACTTCCTTGCTTCGTGCAGCTCCCTAGCTTGGGTAGTGTAGTTTATAGTCCCACGCTTCCTTTCAGCTGCCTGGAGCACTAAGACTATGCTACCATCATATAGTCACATGGTTGTACCACTATTGCATGGCTTCAATCGATTGCCATTCACCTTTCCTAGGAAGGGATCTCCATTAAATTTGACTAATTGAACCACTCCTCCATCGGTAATCTCCTTAATGACATAGGGCCCTAACAAGTGCATTCTTAATTTCCCTGGAAATTTATCAAACTTGTTGCCATAGAACAAAACCAGGTCATTTAACTTAAAGGTGCATAGGTTAATGTGTCGATCATGCCATGAGTTTTTGCGCTGCTTCTAGACTTGTTGGTGAAATCTAGCTATAAATCTCTCTTTCTCAAGCTCAGCCAGCTGCGTGAGCCTCTCCTTTATGGCTCCATGATCCGTCATACTTGTGAGTGCCACTATGCACAGACTAGGCACAATATATTCCATGGGTATCACCGCTTCAACACCATATACAAGCCTAAATGGTGTTTGTCCAGTAAAATTCTTGCATGTCGTTCAATAGACCCATAGTACTGCGGTATGGGCAGGTCTCAATCACTTTGGTGAGCATTCCAAACCTTGGTCAGTGCATTCTCCATCACATTATTGAATGCTTCCACCGTCTCATTAGCTTGCGGGTGATAAGGCGTGCTCTTCTAGTGATATACCTAGAATTCCTCTGTCAGCGCGCTTATTATCTCATTCAGAAAGTGCGTACCGCAATCATTCATCAAAATCTTTGGACACCCAAATTGTGTCAGTATATACTCAAAGAGGAACCTTGCAGTAGTCGTGCCTATACAGTCCTTTACAGGTTGCGCCTTTGCCCATTGAATCAAATACTTCATCGCAGTGATAATGTACCTCACTCCCGTCTTCTTCCCTTGGCGCTGAATGGGTCCCACAAAATCTATCGCTCATTTCTCAAAGGGTTGTAACATCATCTGTGGATTCATAGGTAGCTCATCCCTCCGCGATGGCTTGCCAGTCCTTTGACACAAATCACCCGCTTTGCAGTAAGCTTTTGAATCTTGATGGAGGATTGGCCACCACAACCCTACACGTAGAATCTTTTGCATGGTCGCTGTCCCTGCATAATGTCCTCCTGCAGCACCCCCATGAGCATCCGCAAGGATACTTCTCCTTTCAAAATCTAGTACATATCGTCACAATATCTCATCGAACCCAATTTTATATAGATGCCTGGAAATGATAGAAAAGTTGACCGTACGCACCACTAACTCCTTCCTCTGCTAGATGGTGTATCCTTCCGAGGTAGTTCTTGTCGTTAGGAAGTGTACGATATATTCAAAATGATCATCCATGATGCTCGCTACAAATAGTTTCGCATCAGGCAATCCCTCCTCCAAATTAGTGGGCTCTTCCCCTATTTCAATGCACAATAGATGGTCTGGTCTGGCATTCAGTCATCCAGGCTTCACAATTACTTCAAAATCATACTCCTCGAACAATAGCAACCACCAACATATTCTCCCCCCCAACACAAGCTTATTGACCACATATTCAAATGTGGAATGATCCGTATACATCTTAAATTGGCCACCCAGCAAATAGTGTCTAAACGTTTGGAGCACATATACCATGGCTAACCCTTTGTGCTCGGTGATGGAATAATTCTTCTCCACCATGGATAACCTTCTGCTTACAAATGCTATAGGATGGTCCAAGTCTCCTCCGCTAGCCTGTGTCAGTACTACTCCAAGCGCTATACATGACACATTTTCATGTACATAAAACTCCTTCTTCTAATCCAAGAAGACTAAAATCAGTGCGGTGACCATCTTTTCTTTCAATACATCCAAGATTTTCTTACAGTCCTCGTTCCAGCAGAATGTGACATCCTTTTTCAAAAACTTCTCCGCAGGCGTGGTGATCTGGGCATAGCCTTTGATAAAATTTTTGTAATATCCAGTATGTCCTAGGGTATCGTGAAACTATTTCACACTCCTCGGTGCTTCTAAGTTAAATGCTACTGCGATCTTCGTTGGATCTACCATCAGTCACTGTTTACAAACCACATGACCCAGCAGGGTCCCAAAAGGAACACAAAATAGGCATTTCTTCAGATTTAGCGCGATCTAGTATCTTTGATAGGTATCTAGCATCAGGCGCAAGCTTTCCACATGGCATTTCACTAGCCCAAACATAGTCTAGCCATTAAAGTACACTTCTAGAAACTTGCGAATAAATTCCTTAAACGCAACAATGACTACACATGAAAAAATCATAGGCACATTCTTCAATCCAAAAGTCATTACAATGTACTAAAAACACCCCCACTCAGTCACGAAGGTCGTCTTGCTCCTATCCTCCAGCGCGATTTTGATCTGATGGTACCCAAAGAACCCATCAATGAAGGAATATACTTCGTTTCCACCTACATTGTCCAACACTTCATCAATGAATGGAGTCAGGAAAGGATCATGTACATAAGCATCATTCAACTTCTTGAGATCTACGCATATCCTTATTTCATTTTTCTTCTTCTTTTCCTGTACCACCATTGGGCTTACCTAATTAGATTCTTCTATGGGCTCAATGATGCCTATCATGAGCATCTTGTCTAGCTCTAAGTGGACCTTCTCCTTATACTTCAGATTGAGATGGTAAGGTCTTTGCTTAATAGGTTTCGTGTCAGGCTTCAACATGCTCTTCATAACACCGAGGTCTCCTATTATCCCTTTTAGATCTATAAACTTGGTAGGGAACAAATCATGGTATTAGCAGAGTAATTCAATGACCTTATCCATTGTCACGTCATCCCAATAATCTCCAATCTTCACAAATTTGGTCTCTTCCTTCATACCAATATTTACCTATTTCGTTTTTAGTGGCACAGTTATATCAGGATTCTTGATCTATGGTCCTTCAACCTCATGGTGACCTTCTGTTTCAAGGATGTTAATCTTTCACGAATCCTCATCTTCTTCTTTAGTGGTCACGTTATAGCACTCTAGTGTGTGACTTAGCTGAGTAGTCCAATCGGGTTGAATCAGGTCCAAAGGATCCTAGAGTATCCTAAAGATTACTGCTTCCACTTCTTGTAGTGCTTCGTCAATACAGTCAAACCCGTATTCAAAGCTGAATGTCATTATGAATCCTTCATTCAGAATATTCCATTCACTACTACCATGGCAAAGCTCTATTTCTAAGTACCAGTTGATCGGGATGGCATCCAAGGTGTGACAGAACAAGTGCACCCATTCAGGTCGGGGCTTTGCTCCATAAGCCTCGGCCCATTTGGCTAAGTGTGTGCGCAAATCATCCTTCCCATCATACTTGTATTTCATTCATACCTTCAGCTTCCCAAACCGTGTTCTCACCATCATCCTACATGCGTGACAATCATCAAAGATACCCTTGTGCATACCCCACCATCTTGCGGGTGTAGCGCGCAATGCCCAATCCATAGCCTGGAAGCACTTCTTTTCTGGTACCTCCCTCTCAAATGTTTCCAAAAATACATCTACATCATTTAGGTCATCATAAGTGGGAAAATTTCTTACCTTTGACGACACAAAGCACAGCGACCAGGTCATCATGTTACAGCTTAGCGTGCTTACTTCATGTAATCAATTGTTCCAGTGCTTTAATTCTTCATCAGAGTCCGAGGTGTAGGAACTCTCTTGATCACATGTAATTCGTCCATCTACTGTTGGATTCACCAAATCTTGGTCTCGTGTTGTTATCTTATATATACAATCCAAATTATCATCACTCTCATAATCGCAGACTGGTTCAGTATAGCGTGAAGCTTCAATAGGATCTAGGGGTACTATTACGCGGAGCGATTTCTTTTCAAATATTGTCTTTCGCTTCTTTAGGTTGATTACCCCGTTCATATCAGTAGCACAATCAATGCCAAGGAGCACAGGGTAGGGGTCGATTCATCCACAATTTCTATTACTTCAAAGTCAGGCAACATGCATTTGCCTTCAATATATATAGTCACCCCTTGCAGCTGCCCCATGGGGATGATCTTCTGCTGATTTTCCATCCTTAATTGAATTGGATACCACTGCAGTGCGGGTCTTCCCATCTGTTCCCAAGTCTACTTTGGTAGGATGTTCATGTCTAATCCCAAATCCAAAATAACCTAATCCATTTCATACTCTCCTATCTGCCTGGTCAGTCTCATCTCTCATCTTGTCATTATTTTATGCTTACCAATATTTTGTGCCATGCGTGTTTCACCCAGTGTGTTTCCGACACATCTATTTATATGCTCCTATAATCCCTTCATAACATTTCTATCATGCAACAACTTCATGCAGGTCTCTAGAAAGGTTGTAAGCATAGAAGGGTCCATTTCCTGATTTAGATCATCCTTGCTTCCTTAGGTGGAGGCCACAACAAAGCTCTTCTTTTCTTCCATGAATGTTTCACGTGCGTGCTCCAAATCAAATTCATCTTCCTAGTTGGAGCTTTGTGAACCCATATGTTGTCTTTAGACTGTTTCCCCTTATCATCCCCTATTGCAATTCCACTTCAAAGCACTATATTCACATTCAGATCCTCCTTGCAAGGCTCAGACCTCATCATCTACAGGTTCTGAGTCAACTGAGGTGTTACACTAAAAAATGTCACCATGGCTATTTACAGTTAGTATGGCTCTATCAACAGTCATGCTATCATCCTGGGCAAGTCTTAAGCCTCTGCTCTCCATATCAAACTCCAAAAAGAGAGAAAGTCTTTGTAAATGTGTTTGTCTCTGGGCACGCAGATTCTCTCGGCCTTACCTGCGTATACGCACCTGATGTTCACAAAAACTGCGTACTTGTACGCTCTATATGTAAAGGGGCAGGTGCGTACCCCTGTAAAGGTCAAAAGGCGCAAGTTTCACTCCAAAAAGTTACTTGTGGTCATTTCTAGAGGCTTCTAGAAGTATGTTTGACGTGTATGAAGTGCCTCCAGATGGTTCATGTATCCCTACCAAAGAGGAACTTATCCCATCAATAAGGGAGCTATCCCATCCAAAGAGGGGATTATCCCATTGATGGTGGACCTGATTAACTTCCTCTTGAGCACTATAAATACAGGCATTGGACCAGAAGGAGGGGAGGTTAAAAGCTAAACATTTCTAAGGGTAGATGCTGCTAGAATTAGGACTCCCATTTAGAAGCTTGTGAGGAGAGATTGCCATCTTTGCTTGTTCTATTTGGAAGTGGGTGAGCTTTGTCAAAGTAAAGGAGAACTCTTGATGGACCCTGGGAGGGACTTGCACAACACCAAGGCTCAGGTTGTAATTGTTCCTTTTGTTTCCTATTAATGCAAATGAGTCCATTCTTCTCAATAACTTGTTATTTATGAGTTGTTTCATGTACTCCTTGGTCTATGTGTTAAATATGTTTTATTTTATGAGATTATCAAGTGCTATTTAATCGTTTGATTGTTAGTGAATGCAGGTTTCGAAGTGAAGGAGGAGCTCATCCGGATCAGCGAGGCTGGACTGCTACAACAGCGTTGGACTACAGGTAGGATCTAAACACTTGATTTCTCATATAGTAAATGCATGTTTAGAGAAGGATTGCTCTTGTTTGTCTTGTTTGTCATTAGAGAGTCTTAGGCTCCTAGGGAGGTTGGTTGTGTCCGCACTATCGACTCTTTCCGCCTGACAAAATGGCGACTCCGCTGGGGACTCCATTGATGTGAAAGTTTTTTCCTTTGTATGCAACTTTGATCTAAGAAAAGTCATTTATTTTCTAGTTTTTGGCTCTGTGACTTTGTATTTGGGTGGGTTAGCTTAGGGTTATATTGAATTTAGTTTTTCTTGGTTTTTCCAGTAGTACGCACCCTCTGAGTATTGCACAGTGTGTACCTGTACGCACTGTTGCTGTGTGCACAGAGCGGGCCCGCACCTGTCTTAACATGTTGCCTGCGTACCCTGCTAAAAATTAAGAAATTTCCATTTTTTACATTTTTCCTCTTAGAATTTGCTTTTTCTTAGTTTTTACTGCCTAGATCCATTAGTCTCCTGTCAAAGATTTTCAACTGAACTTGTTTCGATAGCATTGAGTGTTTTAGTGGATTTCATAGAAGTTTAAGCCCTAGGGTTTGATTTTTGAGTAGGTCCTGTAGTGACTTTGGCGGTAGAAGTTGTCAAGCCTTAGATCTCTCTGGTTTTGTCAGTCTTCTTAGGAGTCGGACCTGTCATAAAGTCTACCTGTGAGAGCAACTTACCTTTGGGTTGTCTCTTTGGCGAATTTCGAAGTGCTTGTTGATTGAGTATTGAATTCCATTTTACAAAAAGAACAAAAAGATTTGAGTTTTGTTTTGACTGGTCTTTTGATTCTGCATTAGCTGGTCCTTGGCTTGATTGTGGTCAAGTAAAACAACCTAGAATCATCCTTGTAGGCTTTTGCCTCGTTAGGTTTGCTTTAGAGTAAATTTCCTTTTGATTTGCTTGTGAGTCAATTTTTCATAGCTTTTATAGATTTTGAGATTGATTTTCGTTAAAATAGATTTATATGCTTTATTAAATAAGAAAAATACAAAAACATCTCCTTTGAAAAGTTTTGTTTCAAGTAGCTTTGGGGTATTTTGAAAGAAAAAGAATTTTTCGTGCACGTAAGGAGTGGTCATGTTTGTATGCTTGGAAAGATAAAGAGAATTGTTTCTTTGATTGTCTTTACTAAGAAAGTTGTTTTCTATAAAATTTGCATTTTCCAACTCTCTTAGTTAGGAGTTTCATTGAAAGAGAAAAGTAGCGTAAATCATCTTAGGTGCATCTTTGTAGTGGTTTGAGTCGAGTCTACACACCATTGGTTTCATTTCCGCTACCTTTTGTCTTTAAGAAAAACCATAAAATTAACGCTTAAAGTAAAATCAACGTAGTAACTTTTATTTACTAGGGCTCTGAAACACCAATTTAGATCAGGCTAGTGTCTTGGAGTAGGAGAGTAATTAAGTATCCAAGACAACAAAACCAAACAAGTAGCTTATCTTGTGATAGAATAAATCCTATTGTCTCATTTGTACTCTGGGAAAGCTCCTCTTAAAGGAGAAGCACGAGCTCGTGTCCGAACCAGTGAGGGGATCAATCCTCCCTCGTTGGGAACGACGCCAGACACGCACGTATTACAAATGGTAAACCTCGGATTAACCATTGTCGAGGAGCCAGGGGTCACTTGTCGGTAAACCTTGGATTATTGTCAAGGAACCGGCAAGGGGATTGAGCTTGATACTCTGCCCTTGCGTGCTGTCGGAGTGTAGACTGTTCCCCCAGGTACATTTGTTGCGGTTGGTAACCTTAGTGACCATTATCTTTAGGATTCTACCGAGGTGACGGTGGAGGGAAGATCCCACTGTACCTGGAGCAGATGTCGGCTAGACTCACTTGGATTTTCCGGGGGGTTCACTTCACTCGAGACGGTTAAAGTGGAGGAACTTGTGCCGGTCTATTCATTAAGCAGGTTGCCGGGGTAACTGTTCCACCCGCCACTTCTGTACTGAATCCGGCGATGTTGGGTTTCATCTCCAACTAGCGTTTTCGGTCTGGAAGGCTACTGTTTGTGCTTGGTTTGACGCCCTAGATTCTTTAGGCGTGTGATTCAAATTTGTTTGGTTCTTTAGCGACTTTAGGTGGTTTGATTTGAGATTTTACTTTGTTTTCGTGTGTATTAGTTAAAAGTTTTTAGCTGTGGCAGAATTACCGAGACAGTCCCGTAGACTTCGGGGCAAGTCACCTGAGATTGTTACCGGAACAGATTTGTTGAGGAAACTCCGTAGATCGCGGGGTGGATCTCCTGAAGACGTCCCGGGTCAGTATGAAGGATTGAAGGTCCTTGTAACTCCTCCTAGTGGCAGTAGAGTAGGTTCACCTGAAGAAGGAGAATCTTCCTTGGTAGTCCATCCAGATTACCAAAGTCTAGAGACAAGTTATAATCCCGAAGCTGTTACAGTTTCCGAGCTTGCTGGTAGTTTTTCATCTACTAGTGATATAGGCGAAGAACCTGAAATATCTAAACCTGTTACTCCAACTTCTAGTGTTCCAGATTCACCAAGAGTAGAACGAGTTATCACCGAAAATCTTCCTACTGGTTTGATTGCTATTGAAGAACTTGCTCCAGAGGAAGAAATAGGCGTCTCTAACCTTGAAGATCAACTTACTATTGAGCTCAGGGAGCGTGAATCTATCTTTTACAGTCCTCCTAGAAGTACTACTTGGTACCTTTCGTTAACCAATTATTTAGACAACTCAGGGATAGGTTTTTCTACACCTCGTACTCCTTTTCCACCTGGAGGTATTTATACTCCTGTAAATATGTCTGGTCAGTCGTCCGTGTTCACTCAATCTCCTGAATCTTTCTTACACGGCGGTCCTTCTGTTCCCACAGGGTATCAGTCACTTTCTGGTATCTTTGCGGGGGCATCTCCTCAACCCGTCGATCATGGGTTATTAGCTGGAAACAATGGTAATAAATCGTTGGGTGTAGGGGACATTTACATGATGTCAGGTTCAGTTCTCGTTTCTCAACCTCAAGGTGGTCAATTACCGCCTGGGGGGCAGCCTCAGTTAACGCCTGGGGGGCAACCTCAAGGTACACAAATTGTGTCTGGGGGGCAGCCTCAAAGTCAGTATGTACCTATGGTGCAATACATGCCTCAAGGTCAACCCTAGCCTCAATATGTACCCCAGGGTCAACCTCAGTATCAATATTTACCTCAAGGGTATCAACCCCAAGGGTATCAACCTCAAGGGTATCAACCTCAAGGTCAAGGTCAACCCCAGTATCAGTATTTACCCCAAGGTTATCAACCTCAAGGTCAATACTCGAGTCAAGGTTATCAACCACCTCAAGGTCAGTCATATGTTCAAGGTATGGGAACTGTGCCTTTCAGTTATCAATCCTATCCTCAATCCGGTTATGGATCCCAGTATCCTCAACCTGTTACGGGTCAATACCCTGGAATGATAGTGTGGGATCCGTCACAGGGTCAACAGGTGTTGCAACCAAGTATACAGTTGGTACCTCAAACTGGACAACCCGTAGTTTCTGGTCCACCCCAGCAACCGCAACCTGTCCAGTCAAATGTTCAAACTTCTGTAACTTCGGTAGTTACTCAGCCGCCAATTGCTCCTAGTACTCCATCTCAAACGGCTGCTGCAACTACCGCAACATCTGCCGCACTTACTTCTGGAGTATCGATAGCTCCAGTTTCTACTGTCTCTGCAACCACTCCTCAGACATCTTTATTGTTGTCTGGATCTACGATTCAAACCACGGTCCAGATGCCTATAGGTCAGCCTGGTATAAGTACGGTTGTCACTACTCAACCTCAATTTGTTCATCAACCGTACCAGGGACAGTACCAATATGGGCAAGCTGTCCAGCAGCCGGTTTACCAGTATCAACCGTATCCTGGGTACACTTATCAACAACCTCAACAACCCCAGTACGGTCCGGTTAATCCTGGTTTTCCAGGAGGATATAATATCCCTAATGCGATTATTGTTCCTAGTTATCCTGGATATCCTCCTCCTGGGACTGGTCTTGTGACCCAAAGTTTTAGAGATCCTAACCGGCAATTACCGTTTATCGCAACTTTGGATTTACCAGACTTGACGTGCCTAACGAACGATCCAATTCAGTATCTTCCGTTCTGGCCGCCAATGCCAAATAAGTTGCCCAGTGATATACCCAAGTTCGAAGGTAAGTCTGGAGAGGATCCGTCCAATCATGTGATGACTTACCACCTCTGGTGTGCTTCAAATTCTATCTTGGATGATTCGATCCGCCTACGTCTTTTCCAGCGTACACTCATTGGTCTCGCGGCCAAGTGGTACATTGAGTTACCATGGGCCTCTTTTTACAATTTTAGCCAGTTAGCTACCTCATTCTTAACTCACTTTCAGTTGCCGGTCAGATACGATAACGGCATGGAGTTATTAACTTCGCTAAAACAATCGACGTCCACATATATTTCTGATCACATTCATGAGTGGAGACGTCGAAGAAGGTTAGTGAAAGTTTTTATTCCGGACCAAATCTTAGCTGAATGGTTTGTTAAATCATTATTACCGAAGATTACTGAAGATGTAGCTAAGGCCGGAGTAGTTACTGAGGAGCAAGTCATTGCTCAAGCGCAGTACCTTGACTTAGTTTATACTCAGTCAGGTACGTTACACGAGAAGATCCCAGATCTTCCAAAATCGAATCAAATCGCTGCTGCTCCTTCGGGATCTCATGCCGCTGATGGTATGATTGGTACGGTGAACACAAAGAGCAAGAAGAAATCTTCCAAGAATTCTACTACTCCTATAATCACCTTGCCTGATTCCCCCACAGGAGAGTCTTCTCCTGAACTTTCCGCCGATATTCACGCTGTAGAGTCATCTACGGCCAAATCAAAAAACGGTGGAAAGAAGAAAGGAAAGAAGAAGGCTAAAGTAGACAAGGCTCCGAAGGAGAAAACAGAAAAGTCGGAAACCAATGACGAAAAGCGCAAACCTCGATATCCTTGTCTTATTTGTGAAGAGGATCATTTTACAAGAGATTGCCCTCATCGGGCCGAGGTTGTGAAAATAGTCAAAGGTTCTCCCACTCCTGCTGTGTTGAAAGATCCATTTCCAAAGCAGGAAAGTAAGATGATAGGTTCTTCCTCGACTGCCAGTGAAGAACCCATTTTGATGATGTCTCATGTGAGGATTGCGACTCGGTCGCAAGATTATGGTAGTAAGAATCCTGTTGATGGTAAGGAAGCAGAATCTTCTCATTCTAATCCATCAACCTCAGCTCCTGGTTCTGATCCACTACAGATTGAAAAACCTAAACCGGACTTAGTAATCAAACCGCCCGCTAAGGGTGTACTTCGAAGGTCTGCTTTTAATCCACATGCAAGAGCAGCCCAGAATTACAACATTGTTGAGGACTTAGCTGTTTCACCCTCAGCAATGTCGACTTTAGAAGTGCTGCAATCATGCCCAGCACAACGAAAATTACTTTTGTCGGCTATCAGAGTTGTTGATGTTCAGGACCCGAATCTGATAATCTTCGATCTAGAAAATAGTACACCATGCCTTCCCCATCAAATGGCTTTCCAGATTCCAGTGATAGTCAAAAACAGGCCTATTCATCGGACTGTAATTGATGAGGGAGCTTCCACGTGTATTATGTCGATTCAGTGTTGGAGATCGCTTGGTTCTCCTTCGTTGAACCAATCCCCGACCATCCTTAAGGCCTTTGATGGCCGTGGGTTCCGTCCGTTTGGTATTCTATAGGAATTGCCTATAGGGGTAGAAGGGAAAACCGTTAGTCTGGATGTGGAGGTGGTTGATGCCCCTCTAGACTACAACCTTCTTTTGGGTCGAAGTTGGTCATATGCTATGACAGCGGTCGTTTCATCGGTCTTCAGAGTAATAAAGTTTCCACATAACGGAAAGATCGTGACAATTGATCAGCTGACATACTTTTCATCCGACCCAGCCTCTTCAGAGAGTATCCAGCACGTCGGTAAGACGACAATCCCTTACAGGGATGTTGGCGTAGGTTTAGTTAAAGATTCCGGTTTACTGGGAACTTTTCCTTTCCCTCCAATCAATGCAGACCCTTCATTTGCATCAATTCATATGATTACATCAGACACCATTATTTACGACGATCCTTGGATTGTCCCACCTGAATCTGAGATAGACTCATTCGGCGATACTATGCCTTTGAGTCCATATGAAATTGCTTATGAAGCCGTCATGTCTTTTACCGACACGCGTTCGACCCAAATCGACCAAATGAATGTGGTCAGTGAGGAATCACTTTTCACATCAACCTCAGAACGGATAGCGTTTCCCGAAGTCGTGTCATCTGACAAGCAACTTCGCGAAATCCTAAGTGTAGACGATCTACCATGGGAAGATCTCCATCATAGATCTTCGTTTTTACCTGAGGATGATGCTTTTGAAAACGATTTTTCATCTATTTTTACCACTGAATATGTCAAAGACGCTCAGAATCCAACGAAACATTCTGATTCAGAGTTGAATTTAGGGAATATTTCTCGCACTATTCCCATTGACATTTCAGTGAAGCCCGGAATTGAGGAAAACATTCATATAGGTGCCTCATGTACAGAAGATGAAATTCAAACTTACAAGGCCCTATTCCAAGAATTCCGCGATGTGTTTGCCTGGTCTTACGAGGAAATGCCAGGAATCGATCCTTCCATTGTTGTTCATGAAATAAAAACCTACCCGGACGCTAAACCCGTCCGGCAACGGTTGCGTCAGATTCACCCTAGAAAAGCGGCTGCGATTAAAGCAGAAGTCGAGAAGCTGTTGAAAGCAGGTTTCATTTATCCAATCCCGTTAACGGATTGGGTATCGAATATTGTTCCGGTTAACAAGAAACAAGGAACAATAAGAATCTGTATTGATTATAGGGATATAAATCGAGCTTGTCCAAAAGACAACTATCCAACGCCTTATATCGATCAAATCATTGATGATTGTGCCAGAAGTGAAATGTTTTCCTTTATGGATGGTTTTTCGGGCTATAATCAAATCAATATTCTACCTGCTCATCAACCAAAAACGGCATTCATTTGTCCATGGGGGACATTTGCTTACTGCAAATTACCTTTTGGGCTTAAGAATGTCGGAGCCACTTTTCAACGGGCGATGTCCTACGCATTTCATGACATCAAGCACATTGTGCAACCGTACCTCGATGATTTGCCTGCTCATTCTTTACATCGAGCTGATCACCTTGTCCACTTACGAGCAATCTTTATGAGGTGTAGGCATTATCGTATTCGGTTGAATCCCCACAAGTGTGTCTTCTGTATAGAAACGGGTCGATTACTGGGATTTGTTGTTTCAAAAGCCGGCATTCGCGTCGATCCCTCGAAGGTCGAAGCTATCATCAAATTGCCTCCTCCTTCGAGTTTGCACCAACTCCAAAGTTTGCAAGGGAAAGCAAACTTTTTACGCCGATTCATTCCAAACTACGCTGAGGTCACTAAAGGTTTTACACGGTTGTTGAAACAGAACGCTCAATTTTTTTGGGACGAGATTGCCCAACAATCTTTTGATGCACTTAAGCACGCGTTGACCCATGCACCGTTGTTGCATCCTCCCAATTACAACCAGGACTACTTCTTATACCTCGCAGCTTCGCATTCCACTATTGGAATGGTGTTAGTCCAAGAAGATGAATTCGGAGCGGAACATGTGATATATTATCTTAGTAGGACATTAAACCCCACTGAGCTAAAATATTCGCATGTGGAGAAATTGGCCCTGGCAGCCGTTCAAGCTGTCCAGCGTTTTCGTCACTACATTCTTCTCCGTAAAACTACAGTTATTTCGGATTGCAACCCTATGATTTATATTTTGACTAAACAACTGCTAGGGGGCAAGTACTCTAAATGGATCGTTATCCTGCAAGAGTTCGACTTGGACTTCGAGAAGTCCAAGTCTAAGAAATCCTTAGTTTTTGCGGAATTGATGTGTGATTTCCCGCGTGCTGACACAGAAACTGTGGCAGAGGAGTCCATTGCGGATGAATCTTTGTTTCTTATCAGTACTTTAGATCCGTGGTACAAGGATATAATCATCTATCTCCAAACCCAAACCTTTCGGCCTGAAGCTTCAAAGTCGGAACGTCGAAAAATTCGATTTCAATCCCAGCAATACAGAATTATCGGAGATACACTTTATCGCCGGGGGGCAGACTTAGTTTTTCGACGTTGTTTAACTCACGAAGAGGCTGAGAGGGTTTTGAATGATTGTCACTCTGGAGCATGTGGCGGTCATATGTCTGGGTATGCCACAGCTCAGAAGGTGTTGCGCGCTGGCTATTTCTGGCCGTCCATGTTTAAAGATTGTATCATTGCAATCCGAAAGTGCCACAACTGTCAAGTGTTTGATCGCAAGATGCGCGCACCACCTGCTCCTCTCCATCCTATAATTGCCGTTGGTCCTTTCGCCAAATGGGGTATCGATTTTATTACTTGTAACCCTCACTCGGCCGGGGGGCATGCGTATATCATCCTCGCGGTTGATTATTTTACTAAATGGGCCGAGGCGATGCCTACATTCGACGCAAGCGGCAAAACAGCTGCAGTTTTCGTATTCAATCACATTATAACTAGGTTTGGTGTCCCGCAAGCAATCATCACTGACCATGGGAGCCATTTTCGAAACATCATGATGACTGAGCTTACAAGCCAGCTTGGTTTGCGCCACGATAGCTCTACTCCTTATTATCCGCAAGCCAACAGTTTGGTTGAGTCTATCAACAAAGTTATGGTTATCATGATCCGACGAATCATTGGTATTCATCGGTCGAATTGGCACAACATGTTATTTTCAGTGCTATGGGCATACCGAACTTCAGTGAAAACTTCAACAGGGTTCACTCCTTTCCAGCTAGTTTATGGCTTGGAAGCTGTGTTACCCATTGAATGCGAAATCCCATCACTTCAAATGGCTGTTGAATTACTCCCAGCTACTTCCGAAGAGGAGAAACGTTTATTATACTTAGCTCAATTAGATGAGACTCGACGTGACGCTGCATTGGCAATCGAGACTCACGCGAAGCGAATGAAAGCTCAGTATGATAGAAATGTGACCCCTCGGAGTTTTTCGGAGGGAGACCTAGTGCTATTATATGATCAAGCTAACGATAAACTAGGTGCTGGAAAATTCGTTCCTATGTGGCATGGACCCTACATTGTAAAGCGAAAGCTAGCAAAAGGGGCCTATGAGCTGGTAGATTTTGATGGGGACTCTTTGGGTAAACCCAGAAATGGACTTTACCTAAAGAGGTATTATGCTTAAATGGTGGGTATGGAGAATTTTAGTTAGGTTAGGTTTTCTTTCTAGCTAGTATGTTTGTTAGTTTAGATAGTGTGCTTAGCTTAGAAAGTGTGTTTTTCGTCGTTATTCTGGCTTATCTTGGTTTTACTCTTGATATTGCAGATGTCGACGCCTCTCCAAACGTACATTGGATTTGCCGATGGTGCTTGTCGTAGTACACGGAATATCTCTTCCGCAGCTTGGGTTATCTATTCGCCCTCTGACGAGTTAGTTTCTATGCATGGGGTGAGCCTCGGTCAAACGATGAACAACATTGCAGAATACAGTGCAGTGGTTGAATTATTGTCTGAATCTATTTCATTTGGAATTCGACGTTTGATAGTGAGGTTAGATTCTGAACTCGTTGTATTACAGCTTAATAGAGTATATGCCATTAGAAATCCTGTGTTATTAAGGTTGTTTTTGAGAGTGCGCCTCTTGGAACGTGAATTTGATTACATTGAATATCAGCATATTCCAAGGTCTTTAAATACATTAGCAGATGCAATTGCTTCTCGAATGTTGGACAGACATTTACGATAATCATGCAAGTAAATTTAAAAACATTTCATCACATATGTTAAACAAGATAAGCCGGTAATAATGATATATATATATATATATATATATATATATATATATATATATAGGAGTGTGTCAAAAATATACATCGTCTTCGATCATAGGTTGAAAAACACCTTATGATCGGCAACAATGATAAGTACAAAAAAACCAAAAATGTCATATGTGTCTACAAAAGTGACTAGCCAATCACTGGTGGTGCTCTCTATACGAGACCACTGCCCGCGCTACCCTACACAGGAACCTCCTAAAAGGTCCTGGGACTGCGACCACATAGCGCTGAAGTCGAATGGGAATGTCATCTATGGTGGTCTCTGGTATACCCGCCGTCAGACGCTCTAGATCCTGTTCCAGCTCGGCTAAGGTCTCTGCGGCCGCATCCTGTGGGGCTGGTGCTGGTACAGCTGGTACTCTCCTCTCAAAAGCCCGGAGGTTGGCCGGACGCCGTGGACCTACATCTACATTTTGAAAATTTGTGCTGTCAGTTTTGAGGCGATATATAAAAACAAAAAAATATACATAATTTAAAAACTTGTGAAAAATGAAATACCTCTGTCGTCCCACTGTTCTCCCTGTGGAAGAACCATGTCCAGATCATTCCGAAAATCCATTCCGGCATAAGGAAAGTCCTGAATAGCAAAGACCTGGCTCTCTAGCCAGCGAAAGTAACCATCAGGAAATTGAACAACTGCTGCTCCCTCGTCAGGATGTCGGGCCATTACTGCAACCCATCTCGTCAACTTAGGCTCCCGAGGAGCCCCAACTGGAACTGTAAGATGCTGGGGGATCAGCATTGGAACTCTCTCTAGGGCAAAGCTCACGACTAAAGGCCCATATCCAAAGGTCTTCAGTTTTCCTCTCTTTGCCCTGGTTAGTTGGCCCTTCATATTGGCCAACACAGCATCGCACCAGTTGAAAATGGTGCCTTGGAAGCAGTCTATAGCCATCCGCATTTGGGACCCAGTGGCATGGTGCAAAGCGGCCGCGCTGCAAAGTCTGGTAACAGTAAAGGCTATCACCATAAGTTCAGGTCGGGATATGTACTTGATTTCTATCCCCTTCTCCTGGTTTTGATTGTTGCACCACTCTAGCCGGAGACTAGCAAGGGATTGGCCACCCAGCCTAGTCCCAAATAGAGAAAGTTGCTCGCCCCTGTTAGGCAAGCCAGTGAGAAAATATATGTCGGAGGGCTCTATCTCGAGCTAGTGCTCTCCAATGTAGAAACATTGCTCCTGAATGTTCCACCTTTCAACCAGCCACTCAAGGAATGGCACCTGGCCCCTCATGCCAGGTATGGCCCAGTACTTATAGAGTCTGCATGCCTTTAATGCATCAATGGAAGGTTGATGACCTATTGCGGCCAAATCAACATCCTCGTGTTCTCTTTCACGCCAATCAAGCATGGTGTGCACCCTGCACATCATAAAACATCTGTTAGAGTCCATAAAATTTTAAAATTTTGGTTCATTTTAGAGAAATGAGGGTTTCAAAATGCGTTTTGCGGGGTACGCACCCCGGCTTTTAGGAACAGAGCGTCTGGACGCAGCTTCATACTCCTGGTATTTTCCCCATTGAGAAAATATCGGGGTACGCAGGTTAGCAGTGCATGACCTGCGTACCCCGAAGGGCGCATCTTGAAACCCCAAGACCTCCAAAAAATCAAATAAAAACCTAAAAATGAATTTTAAATGGATGGAAAGCAAGAGAAGGATGTTGTAGAATACCTGATGAGACGGCGTTCGGTTCTGACGGTCGGATTCTCCGCAATGACCACAGGAAGTTTTCTTGTCAAAAGCCCTTTTCTCAACCTCAACAGTAAAATGGTAAAATGACATGGTAAAAAGTCTTTTTATAGGTTTTTTGGATGAATGAATGCTAAGTTTGTTTATTTTTCACCATGAAAGGACATTTTTCAATGTATTTTTACCCATCTTAAACAGGTATGAGTAATGTGTCGTTTTTGTGCAGGACAAAAGGACTTTAGAGTAAAATCATCATTTTTCACGAACCAAAACATCAGAGTCATGTTTTAAGCTCTTTTCTGACTCCTAAAACATGAAAAGATTGCCGAGCGCTTCTTTTACACTCGTTAAAATGGAATTAAAAGACGGTCCCCTTATAGCTCTTTTCTGACCGTAAAAACAGGAAAAGATTGTCGGGTTTTTGTCGTTTCAAACTCGATATGGAAATAAAACGACGTGTCCTTGATCGCTTTTTACTTTTCAGGTCAGAGACACTAATCATGAAAGTACTCCTTGGTCGCAAGATCAAGCGGTTCTCCCAGGTATTATTTTATACTTTTTCGGGCTTGGGGGACACAAATTTACGAAAAAGTTCAACTTGGAGTCTTCTTAAGTTTTTCAGACTCTCTAAAATTGAAAAATGCCGAGTTTCTCCTATACTGGGCTCGTTAAAATTTCACAGTAAAGGACCTGTTCAATTACAAATAGGAACGAACCACTCCTGCCTAGGGTTCGAATCAAAACTAGGTTGGGCTCATCCGAAGGATGAGCTTATAATCAAGCATATGTTATCCTCCTCAAGCTTGTTAAAAATAAAGAGGTACTTGCCAGAAATGGTGGGGGAAAAGAGAGAAGAATGAACCTATTTGTTATCCTTTGTTACAGAAGAACCTTATCACCGCTCTTGAACACGACACTTTCGATTCACCTGGGTTGGGAAATCCTTTGCCTTAAAAGTTGATCAAACCACTTTGAAAGTCTTCAACCGTTTCCGGGTATTAACTTTGGGTCAATCGTAACCAAACCATCTGTCGTGTCGTTATGTGTTCAAGAGGTCTCTGCAAATAAACTTTCATCTGCAAAATACTTGTCATCCATTTGACCATCCCTGAGTCAGTCCTTACAGCAACATTTCTTCAACTTGAACAATGATTTTGTGTTGTGGGCTTGCCTGCAACGGGTCGCTTTCTATCGACATCAGCACATTATCTAGAGAGATGACTTAGAAATCGTCAGTACCTTGAAGTCTGCATGCATCAATGGCAGGTTTCTCGCCTTTGACGTCAGTTTACATCATTGACTTTCGATCGAAGGATTCCGTGAAATGTTCGACATCAACTCATTTATTCACATCTCATGGATTGTACTGGGTACTTTGAGAACCATTGACATTACTGGTGGTCTCTCTCACACTTGTTAACAGTTTACATCATCGACTGGTAATCAAGTGGTTTCTAACATGTTCGACATCAACTCATTTATTCGCATGGCTAGAATCGTACCAATTCGAGGAGTAGAGATGAAGACCCTGGATCTAGTTTCCACCATCCAGGCTGCGAGGAGTTTTGTATTCATTATATAGTAGACCAATTATAAACAGATGGCTGCGTCCATACTGTGTTCACGCAAGTCTATGATTATGATGTACTGCAAGATCATTCCTGTATCAGAGTAGTTAGTCTGTTAGTTAAAGTTTTGATATGAGTATGGGAATGCCTACCTCAGCGATGATATAATCCTATACATGTATTTTGTGTTGAAAATTGCAGGTTCTGACCAGGCTCTCCACGAGATAATCCTTGAAATGATAAAGCGCTTCACCCTTCCTAGATAATACAAAACCCTAATCTACTACAGGCTTCGCACTTTAGGGGGCAATCTGTTACACTAAAAAATGTCACCATGGCTATTTACAGTTAGTATGGCTCTATCAACAGTCATGCTATCCTCCTAGGCAAGTCTTAAGCCTCTGCTCTCCATATCAAACTCCAAAAAGAGAGAAAGTATGTGTAAATGTGTTTATCTCTGGGCACGCAGATTCTCTCGGCCTTACCTGCGTATACGCACCTGATGTTCACAAAAACTGCGTACTTGTACGCTCTGTATGTAAAGGGGCAGGTGCGTACCCCTGTAAAGGTCAAAAGGCACAAGTTTCACTCCAAAAAAGTTACTTGTGGTCATTTCTAGAGGCTTCTAGAAGTATGTTTGACGTGTATGAAGCGCCTCCAGATGGTTCATGTATCCCTACCAAAGAGGAACTTATCCCATCAATAAGGGAGCTATCCCATCCAAAGAGGGGATTATCCCATTGATGGTGGACCTGATTAACTTCCTCTTGAGCACTATAAATACAGGCATTGGACCAGAAGGAGGGGAGGTTAAAAGCTAAACATTTCTAAGGGTAGATGCTGCTAGAATTAGGACTCCCATTTAGAAGCTTGTGAGGAGAGATTGCCATCTTTGCTTGTTCTATTTGGAAGTGGGTGAGCTTTGTCAAAGTAAAGGAGAACTCTTGATGGACCCTGGGAGGGACTTGCACAACACCAAGGCTCAGGTTGTAATTGTTCCTTTTGTTTCCTATTAATGCAAATGAGTCCATTCTTCTCAATAACTTGTTATTTATGAGTTGTTTCATGTACTCCTTGGTCTATGTGTTAAATATGTTTTATTTTATGAGATTATCAAGTGCTATTTAATCGTTTGATTGTTAGTGAATGCAGGTTTCGAAGTGAAGGAGGAGCTCATCCGGATCAGCGAGGCTGGACTGCTACAACAGCGTTGGACTACAGGTAGGATCTAAACACTTGATTTCTCGTATAGTAAATGCATGTTTAGAGAAGGATTTCTCTTGTTTGTCTTGTTTGTCACTAGAGAGTCTTAGGCTCCTAGGGAGGTTGGTTGTGTCTGCACTATCGACTCTTTCCGCCTGACATGAGGTGGTAGTGCCCATTTGTCGCATATCCTTGCTATCAGCATAGGATAGTCCTCCGTTTCATGATAAAAAAGGGTGCAATATTTTCATTATGGATGTGTTAGGTTAGTGCAATCATGGGAATAGTGTCTCGGTCCTCCACTATTGTAGCAGAATAGCTATCCCCGACCTCTATTAGGTCCTCCTCTTCCTCAGCCTCATCTGCACCCTTGGAAGCATGTTCACGCCATCCCCGTGCTTTGGTTAGGGAGCCTCATTTCTACTTGAACCCTATAGGTAGGTGTTCTATCCATCATCAATTCATAGCTTCTGTATTTGCGCTCATCATGCCCTATCGACCTATAGAAGTTGTAGAACAGTTGCTATGGTGTTTGTACAAACCTCTGCAGAAAATGACAGTTATTTGTCATATGTTTTGCTGCTACTTGACATATAACACACCACAATGCAGGCCCCGTACTTTTTCCTGCTTGAGCCTCCAGCCTCAAAGGCATCAGTACTCTTCCTACAATATAGTTCAAAAATACCAAGCAATGGTCTTTGTCATGCCCCTGACCTTTACATTTTAGGCACCGTACCTCTTCGCGCACCTCTAGTTGAACTATTCTATCTTGCTTCAAACTTTGCATTTCAAGGCAAAGATTTTGCAACTGCACATGGATCTGCTGGGCCCCTAGATTCAGATCCTACATCGATGTTTCATGCAGTCTCATTGCAATCTTGAAGGCCTCTGCCTAAGTTGTTATCTTCTATTGTGGCAGTGTAACTCTTAGGTGTGGTAGGAGCGAAGCCACAAACAACTTGCGGTGTTGTCCATCTGTTAAGTTCATATTAGTTTCACAGATTTTACACTTCAACCTCTGATCTAATTCCCAAGGTGTCCCACCTAGTTTCATTGCGATCTCTTTGAACCCCATAATCGACTATGCCTCAGATTTAGGCCTAATGAAGTCTTTATTCGGTGCAATCTGGATGTCTGCCACCCGAGTGTTTGGGTTATCATTAGAGTGCTTGATGTACTAGGTTAGCACATGATCCTACAAAGCACTAACCAAGGTTGCCCTCTTCATGTGATCATCTGCAACGCCGTGAGCTTCCCATACAACTTTCACGACAAACCAGAACTAGTCCGGGTCCTCATTTCCCAAGCCTTTAAACAAAGCTAGCTTCATTGAACTTTCCATGCTGAACTGCGGTGAAGGTGGTGGTGGTATGGGTGAAGTCGCAGATGATGGTGGTGAAGTTGGAGGTGGTGTGGGTGGAGGTGGCAGTCATGGGAATCCTTGTCTTATTAACTAAGTAGCACTTCACGGAGAAGCCTGCGCTACTCCCTCTTCATCTCCCAATGGAGGTGAAATCAATGGACTATATTCAAGGCCCTTTCTTACTTCGTTCTTGTAATTATTTCCACTTCGCGTAGCTCTGAACATCAAGGTAGTCTCATAACCTATTTTTCGCATAATAACATCTTAATCTAGGTATTTAAAGAATTTAAGTACTTACCTCACGTACCTCTGAAAAAGCGTCACTCTGCCTCGCTGTAGCTGACTGAGGTATCGACCCCGAATTCAGTCACAAACCCGCCTATGATGTGATCGAGCCAATGATTGACAGCGCATGCAATCTTATCCTCAGATGTTTCCAATCTCTATACTAACTTTGGGGTCCAGTTAATAGGACTGTCAAGTCTCCACCTTCCTTGGCTATCCGCTAGCTTCGTGATCCACTCGTATAGCTCAACCAAAAAGGAACAGAAAATGATCTCATGTATCTCTGTATATAGGTACTTGTCTAGCCACTGTTCCTTTGTCAGTGACAGATTTCTGTTCTCCTACACCGCGAATTCGTCGATCTTCCAATACAACCAATCCTTGGTTTCTTTCTTAGTTGGATTCTAGTGATATGACATCACACATCTCTTATGCAGATTCCTCTCCCAGCAACGAAACCATTTGTTGGCCACATGGGGCTTGACCCAAGTTTAGTATTAGATACCCAAACAAATCCCTACACTACTGGCCCTTTCGGCATTAGCCCATGCAGCACGGACCAAAGTCTCACCCAAAGTAGTATGGGGGGATGCTGGAACCAAGTTTCCACACCCTAAGATGGTCATGATGTCGGTTTATACCTTTTGTTCCTGCTTTCATATTGGTGGTTAAGCTTGAGGCCTCTGTCTGTCTAACCTGTTATTCTGCCCTTCGGTACCTTTGAGAAGGGGTATGATTGACCTTCGTAGCCCTAACCTATGGCTCAAGTACTTTCACGCTGCTAAGACAACATATTGCACAGATTCCCAAGTTATCTCAAGTGTCTTACTTATCTTATTAAATGATCACAGTTAGCATCGCGTAAATAAATATCCTTACTTGTGTTCAATTAACCAACATAATTACATACATTTGCACATCACATAAGCATTGTAAATGAAATTCATACATAATATGACAAGATGCATCAACAAGAAACAAAGACACAGAATTTGTAGAATGATTCTCTTTATTGATACCTTTAGATGATTACAGACTCTATCCGCCCTATGCACACAACTACAGGGGTCTGCGCACTCAGTTGCGGAATTCCACCCTAGGCCTCTGCGCGCTCAGCTACAGAGCCTCTACCTACGTTAAGACCCAAAACATAGAATTATAAAGACTTTCTCAAGACTTATTCTTCTTCCAAACTTACTACTTAGATCGATCTTACTTAGCTCTTTTTATACAATCCCATGGTTCGTGGACCATGGGTAGATCTTTATAGCTGACATTACACTTTTACTACAAAATTTGACCCAGAACATGGGATTTTAGCCCCAAAACTATCCTTGGGGGATCTCATTCCCAACATGGAACCTGATGGGTTCAGCTAAGTAAGCTAGGATGTGAAGCACATAGCCATGTTGTAGCATTTTCTTGAAGAAGCCCAAGGAACCTTATTAGCTATGGTGGCATCTTCTTCTCCAAGGAGATGAGTAATAATGGAAAAGATAGGTTGAACAGGCTCTGCACAAAAGGAGAGGGGGGAACTATCAACAATGGGAAAGTTATTTACATGGAAAATTTTAGGGGCTATTGTTTCCCCAGTGGGTTAATTTTGCATGATTTTCCACAAAAAATATTCGCCAATTTCCAATTTTTATAAAAGACGATTCACCCAAATTTTAGAATATAAAACTATTTTACCTTAAAAATTTCCAACATTATATAGAGACTATACATATAATCATTATAAATTTGAATAATTTTACAAATATATCAATAAACATTTTATAGTTTGCATATTAGGGATTAGTGAGATTCACCAATGTTTTTAAACATGAAGAAAATTTTCCATCCTTAAAATTTTCCTTGGTTATCTAACCCAAGGGCTAGGATCATTTGGAAGAAGGGTTGTTGCTCAGTGGTTGGAGATTAGAGTAATAATACATCAGGTGGTTCCAATGAATTGCATTAATTTTGGGGGAGAAGGATACATCAGTGCCCTCTAAATTAGTGTTGCTAAGGTCCTATAATTTATATGATCAAATGATGATTGAATTATTTCTTCCATTATTTCAAATTGTAAAGAATATAGAGGTTATAAATAGAAAAAGAGTAAAAGAAAAAGAAACGTATAAAAAAATGAATAAATGTGAAAGTGATGTCAGTTGAAGTGCCACTGATAGTCCAATAGTTTTGCAAAGAATAAATTCATGAAACTGTGTGCAGCGTGTTTAAAATTCCACAATACGTTTTTGTGTTTGTAACATACTATTTAATCATGTTTAAACAAATTTAAATTTGTGTCAATTAGATTAGAGTGAATAACTTAGCCAAATAGTGTAATCTTGGTTGAGACTAGTGTTGGCTTGTTGGGGCCTGACCCAAGTTCAGAAGTGTTTTAGCCGAACAAATCCCAAAACTACCGGCCCTTTCGGCAATAGCCCATGGAGCACGGACTGAGGTCTCACCCGAGGTAGTATGGGAGGGTGCTAGAACCAGGTTTCTGCACCCTAGGGATGTCTTGATGAGGTCTGGAAAGGTCGCGAACCAATCCTGCATGCTTGTGTTGCTCCGCACAGTTGTTTGACCTTCGCATAGCTCTGTACAGAGCACGAAGAGGCGCTACCTAGATCCTTTACCCTTACGGTGTTAGTATTATAGATCTAACCTAATTTTTTGGGCCCAGTATTCTTATTTACTCATTTAACATTTATAACCAGTGCACGCAATCATAAACTGTAAAGAGATGAAAGGATATAACCAAAACATAAACACACCGATCAAAAGCACAATATTCCAAAATCAACTTATCTTTTATTAACCTTATGTTCCAATACAATCCAATTCCACCATGCACGCTTAGTTGTAGGGGTCCATGCACATAGCTGCCGACTCTACTAGGCCTCTGTGCACACAGCTACAGAGCCTCTTCCTACTCCTATAACCGAAGACTTGGACTTACAAACTCAGAGTGAATATCACATTCAAAAACCTATATCACTTGAACTCAAGACTAACCAAAATACAACTTTCTACCCTTAGAGCCTCACTCTATTTATACATTCCCATGGTTCGCAGACCATGCGTAGGCTGACACACACTATTTAAATTACAATATTTTAGGGTGGACAACCCTAGACTCTCATGCTCCGCGCTCGCATTTTGCAGGATCTTTACATTAGATTGACCAAACTCGCGCTCTAAGCCCCAAAAATCTGCTTATGGGGGGATCCGCTGCCCAACAAGCCCCCAACACAATCAGCGTGACTCATCCCGAGTCACTCGGCGGGTGTGGTGATCTTTGCTCGGAGTCCATCTACCAACTTCTACACTTCGCAGACATCTGCCACAAATTCCACCGTGGTCTACTGTATCGATTGTGTGCGACTCTCTGATGCATCATTGTCAGAGGCACCATCTTGCCTTTGCCCATATGTGTCCTACATCTGGGCCAGCTTCCCCTCGATTGTGGCGATGACCGTGAACGTTTCCTCAAGCCAAGGCTAGATGCGTGCTTTAAGCCCTGTTTGTTTCTGGCATGCGACATCCACTTGTTCCTTTAGAGCTTTGGCTTCCCTCATCTCGGCCAATCGCTGAGTAAGGGTGACCTTCTACGTGGTCCCCTGGACATTTTCATAGGCCTGCTACAATTCTCACGCTTCTGTCTCTAACTATTGTAGTGTTGGGTCCTCCTACAGTGAAGTGAGTGTGAAGAAGTACTGGTCCAACAATATTTTGCAGTCCTGTACAGCGTGCTCTATTTCTTTCAACCTTGATTGAATGGTGTGGTGGTGCTACTCTCAGACTTTCGGGGGTGTAGAGGGCTACGCCTTCAGTCACAGCTTTGCAATCTACAAGTTTAGCTCTAACTAAACCTTCGCGGCCTCCTCCTGAGTCCTGTGGACTCCTGCTGCCAATTGATGATTTTTTTCCGCAATGGGGAGTGCCACTGGAAAAACCAACTCCAGAATGCTACTACACGCCTCCTCCATTGCCTATTCTAATCCTTGGTTTTGGGTGACCAGGTTTTCATGCTGCAGGCTGAGCTGGTCTAAATTTTCCTTCTGCTCACTCAAGACATAGAGAGTGCGGCCCTTCCTGGCACGAAACTTAGTAGTTACCCCATCCTGTAGCTGATATATGGTTTCTTTGCGAAGGGCAGCTAAATTCAACCCTCAGCCCCTCATGTCACCTTTAGAGTCTGCTAATATGGCGCCTTCTGTTAACACCAGAGTGTTCATTGTGCGAGCGTGCAACATCTGCTCAGCTTTGGCTGCACCCTCCGCAAGGTGTGGTGGCATCACTCCTAGGGCTCACACCTGTAATGCCTGCAACTGCACTTTGAGTGCCCCCAACAAAGTGGTCTGCTCCATCATCAACACTTCCAAATCATCCTTAGTGACATCGCGAGCTAGTTCGCCACTATCAAGAAGGGCTCCCTTAGAGGTCTTCATTGTCTTTATCTTCTTTCGAGCGGTTGGCTTCTACTGGATGCATGGCCTCTTGAGTTGGGTCGATATTGTTGTATGTTCCTATGCCTCATCCTCTCACTGTATGTCCTACTCTATGCACATATCCTGACCTTCCTCGATCTCTTAGGTGGGCGTAGTTGTGGTTTCTTCCACCTGTGCCGTCGTTGTTGCCTCATCCACCTTCCGCTGCATGGCGCTTCCTATTCCTGGCGTTTTCTCTTCGCCAGCTTCACGATGCGTAGCTTGGTCTCCCTCTTCCGCTGTTGTGTTATGATCTTTTCCAGTTTTGCCATGTCCAGAGTGTGCCACTCAGAAGACCATGCCGCCATTACCTCGAAGATTGCATCATCCATTGTAATGAATGGAAGCTTCACCGGGCTAGATCCTTTCACGCACAAATATACCGATTATGCATATTTGCCTTGAATTTTGCCCCACGTTGCAAACTTTTTTATACCATCGGGGACAAATGCAGCCTGTGGTTGATCCAAGTTTGGATGCTTTCCTCCATGAACATCCAAAACACCTTAATCTCACGAACCCCTGTCGCGTCTTTTATCACCTAGAGTGAGGTGTACCTCGCGACTTTGGGTAGGTTCTTCTTAATGGTGGGAAACTGGCTATCCTTTGGAAACTCCCTAAAACCAACAGGATGGATAAAAGCAACCACGCATAGTGGAAGGTCTTACCCTACACCTAGGCCTCTCAATAATTTACATCATAGAGAAACTGCACCCAGTTGAACTGGACCCCCTCTGCACACTGCTCTGCCAACGCAATCACAGATGCTGACACCTCATCTACGTGACATTTCCTCATGAGCTTTCTGGCTAGCAACTAGGTGGTGATGTGCACCCCCTTTTCCTTGATGCTTGCTATTACATACCCTCGCTTCCTCTTCTCCAGCCTATATTTGGCCTTCACTGCTTCTGCGAGGGCCAAGTTGCCACCCTTTCCTACTATGGCTGAGGGATTGTTTCCGTTGATGGGTAGCTGAGAAATTTGGTGAATTAAGTCAGTTGTGATGGGGATCAGCTCCTCTAGCTAGACATATCCATCATGTACTAGACACAGTAGCTGCTGAATGACAAAGATCATGACAGATGTGCGGTGGTAGTGGGGTATCCACCGCAAATGTAGTAACCTGCCCTTCTCCACAATGCATAACCATTTCTACTGCAATAATTGTTCTTTGGCTAGCTGTGGGAACTTCTCACTACCCATGAAGTCGTAGTCTTCAAACTTTATATTAGGTACCCGTCCCAGCATCATACCATCAAACCTTATTTTGTCTGGAAGAAGTGGGGTTTGGAGCGCACTCTTTGTGGCCTCCAGATCCTTTGGTATCTTGGCTTTCCCGCCCCTTTTGCACAACCACGGCCCATGTGACATACTGGCCCTACGCGAAACCTCCTTCCCATGCAGCTCTCCTGTAGACTCATTTATATTCTCGCACCTTCTTTCAACTATTTGGAGCACTAAGACTATGCTTCCTACAGATAGTTAGGTGGTCACACCCCCGGTGCGAGGCTTCAATTTCCCTGCTAGCCCGGCTGTGGGCACCCTTCGAATACCATTGCGTCTAGTAGTGCACCACATTATTCTTTGTATGGTATGCTCCCCTTTTTAGTAAGGTGTTGTCACAACCATGATAGCAAGTTTGCAACTCTTTCTATTGCAGTAGTAGGGTCGACTAGATTTGGTCTCATCAGGCTTAGTTTTTGCAGCCCACTTGCGCGATTTTGGTTTCCAATTCGCCAATTTCTTCATCCAATGTCACTTTTTTCTTTCTCAACTCTGGCCACTCTTCATCGAGTTCATGAAATTTCAAGCTCCCTCACTGAATGACTTCCTACAACTGCGTAATTCCTTTACCTAGGTCCTCATGTCTTGTCCCAACTGCAAGAGCTGTGGTCTGGGGATTCTTCTTTGTCCTCCTGGTTGCATCTCTTCTTGTCAATGTTGGGGTCATTTTCGTGCTCCAGTTTTTGCTTATGGTCCTATAAGCCCATCGAACTACTGGTACGCACAGGTCCTAGTTGGTTTGTTTCGTCAAGTGAACTCTGTTCATGACTCCGCATAGCTTTTTGAATGCTCCATCATGGACTATTTGTGGAGTGTGTCACCTTCCCTGCTACCACATCGGGTTCTGATTTCTGATCCTTAGTCTGGGAAGTGTTTGCACAGCACGTGTCTGCACCCATCGACATAGGTGGGCACGCAAACTTCTTTGTCCCGGCTTCCTAGCTCGCGTTCGTCACTGGGTTCTTCCAAATTGTAAGTGCATCCATTTTCTACATTCACCCTAGTTTCCAATATTCTTCTAGTGTGTCTTCCACCATCGTGCGGGGATCGCGCGCAACTCTCATTCCATTGCACTGTACTGCTGTTGTTTTAGTACTTTACTTTCAAATTTGTCCAAGAACTCATCCACGCTTATTATCCCATGATATGTTGATAGTTCCCTTGATTCGATCGTCATGCACCACAGTGATCTAATCATCATGTTACAATTCAATGTTGTCACTTCATGCAACCGATTCTGCCAGTGTTTTATCTCTTCATCTAAATTCGAAGTACAGGAACTGTCATGCACCCTTGAGATTCTCCCATCTTCAGTCAGGTTCACCTGATCTTGATCTTGCGCTGTTATTTGGTCAATGAAATATAGCTCATCGTCTCTGTCATTGTCACACACAGGTTCACTGTAGCACGCACCTTCTTCCGAATCTAGCGAAACTACTACGTGAAGGGACTTTTTCTCGAATATCATCTTCCACTTCTTCAGGTTGATGACTCCATTCATATTAGTGGCCTACTCTATTCCTATCAACACGGGGTAAGGGTTGTTGTCATTAACAATTTCTATTATTTCAATCTCTGTTTGCGTGCTCGCGCCTTGGATGTCCACCGTTACCCCTGCCAATCTCCCCATGGGCAAGACCTTTTCTTGGTTTGCCATCCGTAATTGAATAGGGGCCACTGCAATGCAGGCCTACCCATGTGTTCGCATGTCTGGTTCGGTAACACATTCGCATCTGAACCCAGGTCTAGAATTACCTGATCCATTTCATATTTGCCAATATGTGCCGTTAATCTCATCTCCCTCCTGGTGCGCAATGTATGCTTTCCTAGTTTTTTAACTACGCGCAGCTCACCCGACCTTGCGCACCTAGTTACCAGTTCTTATAGTCCTTTAACCGCCTTATTATCGCATAGCAATTTCATGCATGTCTCTAAAAAGGTAGTAAGAATACAAGGATCCATTCCTGGCTCTAGTTGATCCTTACTACCTGAAGTAGAGGCCCCCGTGAAGCTCTTCTTAGCTGTCATAAACGTCTCCTTTGCACGTTCCAAGTCAAACTAAAGTTCCTTTGTAGGAGCCTTGCGAACCCATGTATCTTCCTCAGGCTGCTTCCCCTTTTCTTCCCTTGTTGTCTCACCACTCTTGAGCACCATATTCACATTTGGGTCTTCTTCACATGGTTTATACCTCATCATTTGAATATTTTGCGTTGGAGTAGGTTGAAGGACCCCTTTCTCTTGCAACTGCATGATCAATATAGGACAATCCACTGCTTCATGATCAAATTGAGCACAGTAGGAACAAGATAGTCTCATCAGGTTGGTACAATCGCAAGCGTAGTGCCCTGGTCCTCCGTAATTGTAACCGATTAATTGTCCTTGTCCCCTTCCTGGCTCCATTCCTCCTTGTCCTCAACCTTGTCCCTAAAATCTAGCGCGAGCCATCCACGCTGCTGGGTCGAGGCCTCACGGTTCCACCTACATTCTATATGTTGGGGTCCGCTCCATCATTAACTTGTAGCTCCGAAAAGTACGCTCATCATGGCCCATTGATCTACATAAATTACAAAATAGTAGCTACGGAGTCGGCGGTTATTACTACAACAGATGACAGTTTTCCGTTGTATGCTTTCCTCCCACCTGACAGATCATGCACTAGAGCATGGGTACTGCACTTGTCCCTGCCTGTGCCTCTGGTCTCAACTGCATTGTCCCTTGTTATGGGGAAATCTAGTGTCTATTCAGAACTGTTAGTCCCACTAAGATGGGTAGTTATCTTAGAAACAAAGAGATTAAAGTCACTTGTTTTTCCTTTATGAGAGAGAGATGAGAAAGAAGCAGAGAGTACCAACGTCAGTCTTCCGCTTGGCTCCTTACTTGTTTCCTTTCCCCTTTGACAGAATCTCACCACTACTTCCTTACTTGTCCTGCTGCAAAGATTACCTATAGATTCACAACAACATAATACCATCAAAGCATAAAGATCTTTCACTGTAAACAATATAGGATCAGATATATATTGACCATACAAATGCATATATCAACACAATATTCAGAGGCACACAAGAATATGGAGGAAAACTCAAATAGCTTTATTAGTAAAAGTAATAGCAAAGAGGATTACAACCACTTGGTCTGACCTAGCGCCATCCTCCTAGCTTGAAAGCCCTCTTCACCTCATACAAAGCAAGATCACCCAACAATGTCTTCAAAGAGAAACCAGCAACACCTGTTTGCAAATTACCAAATTCCAACCTTTGGACCTCTTGGATGAGGGATCCATATATAGATGTTTACAGGAGAGTGAGTCGGCTTATGGGATTTTGATTAGTGTCATTTCACTGATAAATCTTGGTTCCACATGGATATTTTAGATCCCTTACTCATCCCTGAGTGAACTCAGAGAGGCAAGTGTCAAATGAGCAGTTTCTAGAAGATTCTTTGGGTTTCCACCTAGCAAAATGCTTGTGCCATTTGTCTACTCTCACTCATTGCACCCTATAGAAGGGCTTTACAGTATGAATCGCACTTTTTGCATGTGGCAAGTGAGATGCATCGCACCTTTAGCACTGGGTAGTCTGTATGGTCTTGCTTTAACCAGTTGTGAGTAGTTTTTCATGGAGAACTTCTGGGAGATGATGTAATCAGCTGACCTTGCTCCTTTAGGGTATGAAACAACACTTTTAGAGACTTAGAAGCCCTTGGTTTATGGACATGTATGATTGGGGTTGCAGTGCCCAAATATATCTATAACAGTTGCCCCCTAAAGCATGAGGTTGTAAATCCTTTTGATGTTGGGTGAAATACTTTATAATGAGGATCTGAGGTTTTTCGAACTAGAAGGTGACTTGTAATAAGATACAATACAATACAATATATTATCTTCATAATATTTTTCATGATCTAGCTGAGGTTGGCAGTCCCATGCTTAGCTTTGATAAATTCATTTTTATGTACATAAGACAGACAACCATCTGTGTGCAGACTGATGATTCTGGTAGAGCCATCACCCCTTAGTTTGGATGATTATTTGTGTAGTACATTTGATGTCTTTATTCTCTTGAATATATCATGGCCCGGATGGATGAAACTAGATCTGAGGTCTTCAAAACTCATTCAATCTTCACCTGAAGCATAAGTCAATCCATGTGAATAGATGTTCTAATGTTGAACAACGAAAGACATCACCTGATTACTAGCCAATGATATAAGCTATTAACAGGCGCGAGAGGAATCACCGATGATGATGATGACCCTCAAGGTACTACAGTACAATTCACGTGGTGTGAATACATGAGTCGATGTCGAACACCATGCAAAGTCTTTTGGTTGAAGGCCATTAATGTAAAATTGTTTCCGGAAGTGAGAAACTTGCCATTGAGGCATGCAAGCTTCAAAGTACTGAAAGGGTTGTTCTTAGGTCGGCTTCTTGGATAATGAGCTGATGTCGACAAGAAGTGACCCACCGTAGGAGGGCATTGATAGATCCCACATCTATGACACGTAACGGAGCAAATGATTTCGTAGAGGTGAAAACGATCTGATGATACAAGGTTCAGGGTGGCAGTCATGAAGGAATGAAGCGTGAAGGTATTGCAGTGGATGAGACACAAGCTGGGTAGGTGAATTCTTTGAGTGACTTCTCTTGAACATATCGACGACACTGAAATGGATTGGTAGCATTAACCCCAAAAGTGGATGGTACGGTGGGCCAATGGTAATATGACCGGTGAACAGAATAACCCAACCCGACTCAATCATGGTGATGGAGTGAAAGTGTCATGTTCAAGAGTGACCTGCTACCAATAAATTTTCTTCAAGTTTTCTTCCCAATTTTCCCCAGTCATTTCTGACCAGTACCTCTTTATTTTTGTCAAGCTTGAGGAGGATAACATATGCTTGTTCTATAATTCGCCCTTCGAGCAAACCTGTTGCTATGTTTTAACGAGCCTAGCGACAGTGAAACTCGCTCTTGTCTAAATGGACAAGTTTGTCGCTATTGTTTTAACGAGTTTAACGACAAGGATAACTTGGTTCTTTTCAATTTTAGAGAGTCTGAAAAGAGATGGAAAGAAGACTCCAATATTCATTTTTCGTAATATAATCCCTTAAGTCCAAAAAAGTATAAAAAATGTGAAAGGGATGACTTTTTGATAGTTTTAACGAGCCAAACAAGACAAACACTTGATCTTTTTGTGTAATAATCCCTCAGGTCCAAAAAGATTAAAATCTAGAGGAGGGATGGCACTTCCAATCACTTTAACGAGCTAGAGAGGCCAATTGCTCGACAATAGTTTCATATTTTATGAGTCAGATGAAAAGAGCTTAAAGAAGACTCATTTTTGAGGAATGAGTGATGTTTATAGATAGCAGCTGGTTCCAAGTAATGTTTGGAACTTTTCAATCACGGCAGTGTAAAGAAGGTGGCTAATAGGATCACTTGTCGTAGTTGTTCCTCAAAAGGGGTAAACAATCAAATGGAGGCATATGATCGGCTAAAAAAGAGTGGAGGTGATGGTAAGCACACGACCAAGGCTCAAAAGCTGATAATAATTTGATCTCAATGGTTATTTACCGGTGGTGGGTTCATTTTTTAATGAGCTTAAACTCTGGTGGAACATATGCTCATTGCTAGGTTTAAGTTTTAATGATCTTGAACTTCACGTAAAACTGCTCGTGCCAGTCGTATAATAAGGATGTCTCATTGATAGGTTCATTTTTTAGGGAGCTTGCACCATTCGAAATTATGCTCCAAATCATTTTATAATGTAAGCTAGGAATGACCAATCCTATGAGTTTAAAGGGTTGAGAATCTACAAACTAGGAAAATAAATGGTCACTTTTCACTTTCACGCAAAAAGGTTTGCATGCCCCCAGGTATAGCGAAGTAGAGTTTCCTAGGTTACCCTTCAATTTGCAGACAAAACATTTGTTCTATCTAGAAAGGCCTACCTTTTCCAGGTTACCCTTCAATTTGCAGACAAAACATTTATTCTATCAGTAAAGGCCTACCTTCTAACGAAGGTATCTTATTCCAGTCTAATCCCATTTTCCTAAATGGAAGGGTGTGTCAGAATAGTCAAATATCCTCCATGGAAACCTACCCTATACCTGAAGTTTTCCTGCCGAAGCAGACCAGGGTGCATGCCCCCTAGGTTTCAGTCACGACCATCGAATCACTCGTGCTCATAAGGTGGATGGACTAGAGATTGATGAGACATTCCTTGCGTAAAAAGACCTGTTAGGGATCACATTTGACTATTAGCTATGTGTAAACTGGGGAATGAAAGCTGGTCTACAAGCTGGACCACTCTGCCTTCATGCGGAAAACACATTACTTGAAAGAGTGAGGAGACAATGGCTCCCATGCTATAAATGTAGTCACGCCCAAGGAGTAGATTGTAATCTAAAGGTCCTTAGACTACCATTACATTCAGATAAACAGTTTTCCTTCTCAAAGTTATAGGCAAACTTGGAAGGATCTCTAACAGTTGACTGGTTCCTTTGTCGAAGCCTATCAGATTTCATATCTCAGGCAAAAGCGATGGCAAACCAAGCACTTTCCAAGCAGTTGAGGAAAGGATACTCATAGAAGCCCCTTCATCTATGATGGTACCAACCATGACCATTTTGTAAGTTTGCACTATGATTCGAAATGGTACATTATATGGTAAACAGGGTCTACCTAGTAGATTCCAATCGAAGGAAATGACTAGGTTGCTTGGAGGTGGGACCGAATAAACGGCCAGATGCAACTCTGACGAATTTCCTTCCTACGGTAAAGGAATGGGCAGATTTCCCACATGTTCATCAGAGTCTGTGTTTATGAAAAGAATTTGAACAGTGTCGTTCTCATTCTCTTTGGTGACTGTATCATCTGAAGGTAAATCTTCTAAAGCCAAGATGGGTTCGATTTCCATCTCGACCTATTGACTTTGGTCCGATGTGGACTCAGAGGGTTTATCTTCAATGATAGGTGCTTCGACTGACACCAAAGGTGGGTCAGTTGTATTTTCAACTAGCAATGGATTCGGCAAGAGTTTCTTGTATCGAGGAGGGAGTTGTTGTGGCAATGCAGGACAATTATCCAAAACTCTTTTAGCTTCATCCAGGAAGGGACAACAATGGATGGCATGATCGCCTTCACACAATTTGCAAGGAAATTTAGATTTTCCTTTCTGTCCATTGACTTCATTTTCAGTAGTTGACAGTGTACTTTCAACATGATCGTCAAAGGTTGACGACACCGGATTGTGCAAGTGGGGAGACCAATCCCTTATGATCCGTGGGATGCAAGGACAATCTCGGTGATAATGGTCTCCTTTGCAGATGACACATGGAGATTTAGATTTGGATGGTGCAGTGTGTGGATTTTCGCTAGATGACGCACGGTTGCCCCTTTTTGCTATTGGCTCCTTCTTCTTCTTCTCCTTCCCCTTCTTCTTCTTCTCAGTTACTTGGTTTTTGGTTTTACTATCTTCACCAAGCGAAGAGGAAGGAGAGGGAGAGACAAATGAAGTAGAAGGTTGGGGGGGAACTCTGGTATCATCTAGTTGCTGATTCGATTGTTCATGAATCATGGTGCTTTGAATGACAGAGGTCGAGAAAATCCATGTCGGCAAGCCAATTGTCAGTCCTGGAAGGGACAATGTGGCCATATGAGGTGCACCAACATCTCCCCAAGAGGAGAAAGGACTAGGATTTCCCCAAGGGAAAATCCTTGGTTGGTGGACTCCATTTTCTCAACCTAAGACCAATGAGTTAACAGTGACATTATTCCAATTAAAATAAATTTTAGACGCTTTGATACAACTTTCTCTTTCAATTTTTAAGAGTCGAGAAAAAGCTAAAGATGAATCTAGTCGCCTTTGCTTTTTAATGACCCTAAAGTGACAAGTGATCAAATGGACCTTTTCCTTTAAGGAGTCTGAAAAGGAATGGAAGAGACTACTCTGGAAGTCTAGAAAGAGGGATTACCAAACCAATCGTAAAACTGCATAATACTTTTTACGGTACGACAGTCAATCTTCCCGAATGTTGTGTTCAGTGCATTACGATCGATAGGGCAGCAGACACGACTTCCTAAGGATAAAGGATATAGCCTATTGTGATCTCCCAATATATACTCGACGGTACGTGGGAGCACAAGCCCATACTGGCACTTGTCGTCTCAAAGAGGAGGAATCACCCAACCTACGATGAAAGCGACAGTTACCAGGATTTACAACGCCAGAATACGTCTCTAGCCTAGACTTCTAGATGTTGTGTGTTAGGTTCCAAAGCGTTTTTATGTTCATTGAATTTATTTTATAGTTGATCTTTCTTAAGAAGTTTTCCTTTAAGGTTCACAGCGTGATGTAGATATACAATTCCTAAAATGCAATCTAAGATGATAAACATTCATTTAATATTCTTTCTGCAATGAAAATCCTAGCTACTAAGGAAAGAGAAATGAAATCCTTTCAACATAGAGCAGAGAGCACACACTAGATGCACTGTCCTAAATCAAAATCAACAAGCAATCTAAATGCAAATGCATGTGCATGTATTTGTTTTCCGATTTCTTAATGTGTGAATGACAAAAAGAATGCTAAATACAAATCTGAATTATCTCTTCTTTCAAAGCGACAGTACTAACGATTTTCTTTTCAAAAAACGACAGGGAAGGCAAGATGACACTTTGCGATTTTAAATTTAAAACTACTTTCGACACTTGAAATACTTATAAATTCAGATCAAATACAAGAGTAACTATGTAATCGATTATCAAAAAGAGAAGTATTCTTTTCTTTGACTAAAAATGACACTTGTGACACTTTCAAATCAAAAGATGACAGTTTGATTAAGCTACTATTTTGTAAATGAGAACTGTGAATGGCAAAAAATACATAAAAACATTCACAAATCTTTGTACAATGGAGGTGGAGTGATGAAAAGGAAGGAGGTTTCTACAATGGTCTACTGATCATGGACAACAAAACTCCTATATAAAAATGAAGACATGAAGGAAAAATCAAAATCTGGAGGCAGAAATAGTCTTACCTCATCATCACACCTGTAACATAGGGAAACAGGGATGCATCTCACCTACTGCACACGGGAGGTGAGATGCATCCAGTCTACCTAAAGGAGAGGGTGTGATGGTCCAGGAATGAGACTTTAACTTGGTTTTTGGTCACAGTTTGCAGTTTAGTTTAGGGATTTAGGCCGAGCAAATGATAGTCAGTAACTACAAAGTATAGGGTTAATCTAATGAGGTTACTCAAGATACCTCTAGGGCACTTAGGATGTTTGCAAGTCAATTGTTCAGTTCATAAACAAACCCAGAGATTGACTGAAGCAGCATTGATCTAATTTGCACTTACATAGCAAATGCAGTTCGAAGGCTAGCTGGCTTAACTTCAGGCTCCGTCTATGGTTTATGAATCAAAAAAATAGAGACAAGAAATCAAACTAATCGCTCCCTAGTAGAGTCGCCATTTTGTTACTGGGAAATCTAGTGTCTATTCAGAACTGCTAGTCCCACTAAGACGAGTAGCTATCTTAGAAACAAACAAATTAAAGTCACTTGTTTTTCCTTTATGAGAGAGACATGAGAAAGAAGCAGAGAGTACCAACCTCAGTCTTCCACTTGGCTCCTTACTTGTTTCCTTTCCCCTTTGACAGAATCTCGCCACTGCTTCCTTACTTGTCCTACTTCAAAGAGTACCTATAGATTCAAAGCAGCATAATACCATCAAAGCATAGAGATCTTTCACTGTAAACAATATAAGATTAGATATATATTGACCATACAAATTCATATATCAACACAATATTCAGATATACACAAGAATATGGAGGAAAACTTAAATAGCTTTATTAGTAAAAGTAGTAGAAGAGAGGATTACAAGAACTTGGTATGATCCAGCACCATCCTCCCAGCTTGAAAGCCCTCTTCACCTCATACAAAGCAAGATCACCCAACAATGTCTTCAAAGAGTAACCAGCAGCACCTTTTTTCAAATTACCAAATTCCAACCTCTGGACCTCTTGAATGAGAGATCCATATATAGATGTTTACAGGAGAGTGAGTCAGCTTCTGGGATTTTGATTAGTGTCATTTCACTGATAGTTCTTGGTTCCACATGGAGATTTTAGATCCCTTACTCATCCCTAGTCGAACTCAGAGAGGCAAGTGTCAAATGAGCAGTTTCAAGAAGATTCTCTGGGTTTCCACCTAGCAAACTGCTTGTGCCATTTTTCTACTCTCGCTCATCGCACCCTATAGAAGGGCTTTCCAGTATGCATTGCACTTTTTGCATGTGGTAGGTGAGATGCATCGCACCTTTAGCTCTGGGCAGTCTGTATGGTCCTGATTTGACCAGTTGTGAGTAGTTTTTCATGGAGAACTTCTGGGAGATGATGTAATTAGCTGACCTTGCTCCTTTAGGGTATGAAACAACACTTTTAGGGACTTAGAATCCCTTGGTTTATGGACATGTATGATTGGGGTTGCAGTGCCCAAATATGTCTATAACATCCCCCCTCCTGCCAAGTAGTTTGCGAATGCCAGAAAGTGATCCTTATCGTGGCCCTAGCCTTTGCATTTTATACACCACACTTCTTCGCGTGCCTCTAGCCGAGGCACCCTATCTTGCTTCAAACTCTGCATCTCCAAACGTAGGTTCTACAGTTGCACATGGATCTATTGGACTCCCAATCTCGGATCCTATATCTGTGTTTCATGCAATCTCATCACCATTTCCAATGCTTCTACCTGGGTCGAAAGCTTCTGTTGTGACAGTGTCATCCTCAGGTGTGGTGTCAAAGACGCCACAAACCACAAGTGGTGCTATGCATCCGTGAGCATCATATTAGACTCACAGATTGTGCCCTTCAGTCCCTGATCTAGATCCTAGGGGGTCTCTCTTGGAAGCATCAAGATCTCCTTAAATCCAATGATTGACTGTGTCTTTGATTTCGACCGGCTGAATTCTTTGTTCAACGTAATCTGGATCTCCGCTATTCTTGCATTTGGGTGATCATTCAAGTGCTTGATATACCATGTCAAGGCATGATCCTGCAATGTGCTCACTAATGTAGCCTTCTTAATGTTATCATCTGTAACCCCTTATGCCTCCCACACTACTCTTACCATGAGCCAGAACTGATTCGGGTCCTCATTTCCTACTCCTCTGAATACAGGTAGCTTAATCGTGCTTGCCATGCTGAACCGTGGGGGTGGTGGAGGTGGGGTGGGTGAAGACAGAGGTGAAGTAGGTGAAGCGGGCGATGGTGTAAGTGGAGGTGATAACTGCAGAATGCGCTGCCTTATAAAACTGACCACACTCCTCAGAGAAACCTGAGCGCGCTCTTCCTCACTCGCTCGTGGAGGTGAAATTAAAGGACTATTTCCTAACCCTTCAATAACTTTGTAGACATTTCTACTCTGTGTCGTTCCAATCATTATTGTATTCGCATCACCTGTTTTTCACATAACAACATCTTAATCCATGTATTCAAAGATTTGATGTAGTTACCTCGCGGTCCCTTGAGAAAATGTCTTTCTGCTTCACCATAGCTTACAATTGTGTCTATTGAAAATTTAGTGATAAACACTCCTATTATCCAGTCGAGCCAACTGTCTATGGCTCATGCAATCTTATCTTCTGATGCCTCTAGCCTGCGCACTAACTCCGGAATCCACACTATCGATTTATCGAGCTTAAACTTCCCCTGGCTGTCGACTAACCTCACGATCCAATCATACATCTTTGAAGAAAAGGACACGAAGAAGATCTCATGGATTTCCGTATTACATAGCGATCCAGCCACCTCTTCTCAGATATCTATGGGATTTGTTTTCTTGTGTTACGAACTCGTGAAGCTTCTGATCCAACCAATCTTTAATTTCCTTCTTCGTAGGATTCCAGTGTTCCGACATTAGGCATCCCTTATGCGGATCCTGGTCCTAGAAAAAGAACCATTTGTTGGCTTGTTGGGGCCTGACCTAGGTTCAGAAGTGTTTTAGCTGAACAAATCCTGAAACTAGTGGCCCTTTCGGTAACAGCCCGCGGAGCGCAGATTGAGGACTCACCCAAGGTAGTATGGGAGGGTGTTGGAACCAACTTTCCACACCCTGGGGAAGTCTTGATGAGATCTGGAAAGGTCGCGAACCAATCATGCACACTTATGCTGCTCCGCAGTTGTCTGACCTTCGTGTAGCTCTATACAGAGAGCGAAGAGGTGCTGCCTAAATCCTTTACCCTTACAGTGTTAGTATTATAGATCTGACCTAATTTTGTGGGCCTAGTATTCTTATTTACTCATCTAACATTTATAACCACTGCGCACAATCATAAATTGTAAAGAGATGCAAGGATATAACCAAAACATAAACACATAGATTAGATGCAAAATATTCCAAAATCAACTTATCTTTTATTAACCTTCTGTTCCAGTACAATCCAATTCCACCCTGCACACTTAGCTGCAGGGGTCTGCGCACACAGCTGCAGACTCTACTAGGCCTCTGCGCACATAGCTACAGAGCCTCTTCCTACTCATACAATCAAAGACTCAAACTTACAAACTCAGAGTGAATATCACATTCAAAAACCCATATCACTTGAACTCAAGACTAACCAAAAGACTGCTTTGAACTACCCTCAGAGCCTCACTCTATTTATACATTCCCATGGTTCGTGGACCATAGGTAGGCTGACACACTCTATATCAAATTACAATATTTTAGGGTGGACAACCCTAGACTCTCATGCACCGCACCCGCATTTTGCGATATCTTTACATCACATTGACCAAACTCAGGCTCTAAGCCCCAAAAATCCACTTATGGGGGGATCCGTTGCGCAACAATTAGATACGTAGAATAGGTGAATAAATTAATCCAACTGTTTAATCTAGATTAATGCAGTTGCTAGATTCGTTTAGTTGTTTGAATAAATGTTTTTAGTCCTTCAAAATGGAAAATAAAATAGGCTTTGCACTTCTAATGCACCCTAATTGGTTTAGTTTGATTAGTTTAGGAAAAAGTGAAAGTTATCGTGTTGGCCTGATGGGGCCTGACCCAAGTTTGCAATTATTTAGTGAAACAAATCCTTGTACTATTGGCCCTTTCAGCAACAGTCTGCGGAGCGCGGACTGAGGTCTCACTCGAAGCAGTATGGGGGGATGCTAGAACCAATTTTACGCACCCTTGAGATATATGAGGGTTCTATTTAGTCCACCTGTGAATACCTTCATGTAGGTTGCTTCCTACACTTTCCTGACCTACAAGGCCTTTGCGCCCTATTATACTCACCTTCACGCATCCGTAAGCAGGGATTGAGGAGCTTTTGCACTGCTAAAGTACCAATCTGCGCTATTTCTCCAAGTTACACTTCAGATCTTACTTATCTTCTTATAACAGTTAGTTATCTTCATGTAAACAGATACTTTATCTTATATTCACTTATTCAACACATTCATATAAGTTCGCACAACAAATAAATAGTAAACTTGCAATTCATACCCAATATACTTCAATGCATAAAATAGGAAAAGATACATAGAAATAATGTTAAACTTCTCTTTATTAAAGCTTCAACTGGTTATAGACTCAACCTGCCCTACGCACTCAGCTGCAGGGGTCCACGCCCTCAACTGTGGACTACTAGGCCTCTATGCACTTAGCTGCAGAGCCTTCTCCTACTCTACAACCCAAAGACACGACTTTAAACTTTAGACTCAATGCTCCCTCATTAGATCTTCTGTCTTTGATTCCTTCAATATTTTTATCTTCTCTTTACACTTAGAGCCTCGCTCTATTTATATAATCCCATGATCTACGGACCATGGGTAAAACTCTCAAGATGACACTACATTACAAAAGTAAGGGCAGAAAACCTTATGACTTAATTACATCTTGGCGCTTTGTGCCCACAAATCGTGGAGTCTTTACATCAGACTTAGTCAAAACATGGGCTTTAAGCCCCAAAACTTTCCTTGGGGGGATCCCTCGCCCAATAGGCCCCCAACACAAACATTGTGACTCACCCTCGAGTCACTCTGTTGGTGCAAAGAGCTTCATGCATAGACTTCCCAACTTTTCTCAGATTGTTGCAAGGTCAGCAGCACACTTAGCAGCTCCCTGTTGTATCTCCTGGATGCGTTGTTTGGAGACCACAATATCTGAGTTGCTTCCCTCTATCTACTCCTACATTCCCTTTATCTACTCCTACATTCCTTGCATCTGTTTATAGTCCAATGCCTCCTTTCATCTACCTAGAGTGCTAAGGTTGTGCTTCTATCAGCTAGTCAGATAGTCTGGCCACCCGTGTATGGCTTCAACCAACTGTCATTTACTCTGCCTGGAAAAAATCCACCTTTTATCTTTACTGTCTATGTCTTGATTTTCACCATTTGCATCATGCCACCATGGGTGATCACTCTAGTAATATACGGTCTAATCCAAAGAATCAAGCTGATCAACTCTCAGTAGTAGTCCCCAAATTTGTCAACGTAATCGTGTGGATCCTATTTCATTACCACAGTTTTCTTATCAATAAAATCCTTCTTTCTTCCTTGCTCAAGTTTCTTGACTTCTTCTTCCACTAGAGTATTTTTCTCCCTTAACCTAGCTCTTTAATTCATGAGTTATTGGAGCCTAATATTACCCTGTTGGATCTCTTCATCAGGTCCCAACCATTCTTCTTCGTACACCTATGTGATCCCTTCTTCCAAGGCTCCATGAACGATCATATCCACTGGTGCTCCTATGCATAGACTAGGCATAATCAACTCCATCGGTATTACAATGTTTTCTCCATAAGCCAGCCTAGAAGGCATCCTTCCCATCAGTTTCTTTCACGTTGTCCTATAAGCCCACAAAACTACTAGTATGCGTAGGTCTCAATCACTTCGTTGCACATTATATACCCTATTTAGTGCTTCATACACTTTCTTAAATGCTTCTACTTGGGTAACCTTCTATGTACTCATTCTTTCCACACTCTGTCGTTCCAACTCGAGGGACCATTCGGGCAATTTCTTCCCCAACACATACTTATTGACCATGTTCCCCAATGCGAAGTCCATGTGCATCCGTACAGGTTGTTTACCATATGCCTATACCCACCTGGACAGATGTGCACGTGGACCATCCCATACATCTTATTTATCTGTTAGTCGCATATTAAGCTTCCCAAAACATATGCGCATCATTATCTTGTATTCACGCTAGTCCTTAAAGGTTCCTTGGTGCGTACCCCACCACCTTATGGGCGTAGCGCATAGTACCCACTTCAAAGCTTCGAGCCATTGTTTTTGTGACACCTCTCTTTCAAATTTGTCCAAGAAAGCATCTACCTCACCTAATCCATCATAATTAGGAAAATCTTTCACTTTTGTCAATACGCATTGCAACGATCTTGTCATCATGTTATTGTTCAGTGTGGTTACCTCGTGTAACCGGTTCTTCATTCGCTCTATCTCTTCATCTGAATCTAACATACTGGAGCTTTCACGCTCCCATGAGATTCCTCCATCTGCGGTGGGATTTACCCAGTCTTTCTCTCATGCGGTTATCTTGTCAATCCAGTCCAAATCGTCATCACTTTCATAGTCGCGCACCGGCTCTGTGTAGCGTGATCCTTCCATAGGTTCAAAAAGTATGACTATGCGCAAAGATTTTTTCTCAAGAATCATCTTGCACTTCTTCAAATTAATCACCCCGGTCATGTTACTGGCCCAATCAATTCCTAAGAGCACGAGGTAGGGATTGTTTTCATCAACAATCTCTATCACTTCAAAGTCTGCTAGCACGCTTTTCCCTTCAATATCCACAATGATTCCTTGCAATATCCCCATAGGTATTATCTTTTGTTGTTTCACCATTCGCAGCTGGATATGAGACCATTGCAGCATAGGCCTTCCCATGCATTCCCACGTCTGCTTCGGTAGCACGTTTGCATCCGATCTTAGGTCTAGAATTACTTGGTCAATCTCATATTCTCCAATTTGTGTGGTCAACCTCATTTCTCTTCCCATCCTTGTTGCATTCTTTCCAATCTTCTGGACTACGTGCAGTTCTCTTAGTGCAGTCCCAACGCATCTATTAATGAGTTCTTGTAATCCCTTACAGCCTTACTATCATGCAGTAGCTTCATGCATGTCCCTAGGAACGTCGTAAGCATAGATGGGTCCATTTCCCGCTCCGATCTATCTTTTATTCCTAAATTGAGGCATCAATGAAGCTCTTCTTAGCTTCCATGAAGGTTTCCTTAGCGCGCTCCAAATCAAACTCTACTTCTTTCGTCAGAGCCTTGTGAACCCAAGTACTATCTTCAGGTTGTTTTCCTTTAACATCTCCCATCATAATTCCACTTTGGAACACAATGTTCACATTTGGATCTTCCTCGTGTGGCTCAAACCTCATCATCTACAGGTTCTGAGTCAGGGGAGGTTTGAGCACTCCCTTGTCACGCAGCCTAGCTATTAGTGTAGGACAGTCCTCTGCCTCGTGATCAACAAGGTACACTACATGCATGATGGACACGTTGGATTCGTAAAATCATGGGCATAATTTCTTGGCCATCCGCAATTGTAGCATATCAGCTACCTGCAACCTCTTCTAGGTCATCCTCCACCTCGGCCTCATCTGCACCCCTGAAATCTGGTTTGCGCTACTCTTACATTCTGCTCCAAGGGCTGCGATTTTCCCTAAACTATATAGGTGGGAGTTCTATCCATCATCAGCTCATAGCTTCTACAAGGGCGCTCATCATGTCTAACTGATCTACAAAAATTACAAAACAACTATTGCGAATTCTGTGTGTACTTCTATAACAAATGGTAGTTTTCCGTAGCATGCTTTCCTCCTATTTGACAAATCGTGCACCACAAAGCAAGTGTCATGCTAGGTTCTTCTTGTGCCTCCGATCTTAATAGAATGAGTCCTCATCCCATGAGGTAATTCGCGAACACCGGGCAGTGGTCCTTGTCATGAACCTGACCCTTACATTTAATGCACCATACCTCTTCATGCACTTCTAGTCAAGCTGTCATGTCCTGTTTCAGACTCTGCATCTCAAGGCATAAGTTTTTCAACTGCACATGGATCTGCTGAACTCCCAAGTTAGGATCTTGTATTGGGGTCTCATGTAGCCTCATTTCGATCTCCAAGGCCTCTTCTAGGGTTTTTAACCTCTTTTGTGACATCACATTCCTCAAATGCGGCATTAGCGATGCTACAAACCATTCGCGGTGTTGTCCGTCCATCAAAATCATATTAGCTTCATGAATTGTGCACATCAATCGTTGATCCAACTCCCGAGTCTCTCCTAGTAGCATTATGATCTCTTTGAATCCAATGATCAACTATGCCTCTGACTTCGGCCTGCTAAATTCTTTGTTCAACGCAATTTGGATATCTGTGATCCTTGTATTTGGATTGTCATTAGAATTCCTAATATACCAGGTCAGTGCGTGATCCTGTAGGGCACTGAATAGCGTCACTTTCCTTATATTATCATTTGTAGCTCACTCTCTTATCACAAGCCAAAACTAGTCCAGATATTCATTTCCTACTCCCTTGAACACAAACAACTTTATCGCTCTTGACATATTGACTCATGGTGGTGGTAGAGGCAGTACGGGTGAAGATGGAGGTGAAGGCGATGAAGCTGGTGGTGGTGTGGGTGGGGGTGGTATGTTTGGAATCCTTTTCCTTATCAAATTGATTACACTTTGTGGCAATACCTTCATGAGCTCTTCCTCGTCCCCTCGCAGAGGTAAAATCAAAGGGCTATTCTCTAGTCCCTTACTTCCTTCATTCCTATAGGTTTCTCCACTTCGCGTAGCTCCGGACATCAAGGTAATTGCATAACCCTATTTTCATACAATAATATTTTAATCCAAGTATTCAGAGACTTTACATACTTACCTTGTAGTCCATTGAGAAAGCGTCGCTCTGCCTTGTTATAGTTGACTAAAGTATCTAGTGCGAACTTAGTGATGAATCCTCCTATAATCCAATCGAGCCAGTGATCAACAGCAAGCGCGATCTTATCCTCTGATGTTCCAATATGTGCACCAACTCTAGGGTCCACACAATAGGATTGTCGAGTTTCCACCTTCCTTGGCTATCTATTAGCTTCATGATCCACCCGTATAGCTTAATAGGGAAAGATGAGAAGAAAATTTCATGGATCTCTGTGTATAGGTAGCAATCTAACCACTCTTCTTTTGATGGTCGCGGATTCTTGTTCTCCTCCGCCACAAACTTGTGGATTCTCCTGTCTAATCAACCTTCAATTTCCTTTGTAGTTGGATTCCAATGATACGCCATCAGACATCTCTATGTAGATTTTGGTCTTGGCAACGGAACCATTTGTTGGCTTGATGGGGCTTGACCCAGGTTCAGAGTTATTTAGCCAAACAAATCCTTGTACTACTGGCCCTTTCAACAATAGTCCATAGAGCATGAACTGAAGTCTCACCTGAAGTAGTATGGAGGGATGTTGGAACCAATTTTCTGCACCCTTAAGATGTCTGAGGGGTCAATTTAGTCCAACTGTGAATACCTTTGCAGGTCACTTTGCACACTTTCTTAACATGCAAGGCCTTCGCACCCTATTATACTTGCCTTTGCACAACTTTAACTAGGGATTGAGGATATTTTGCACTGCAAAAGCAGCGATCTACGCTATTTCCCCAAGTTACACTGTGAATCTTATTTATATTCTTATAAAAATTAGTTATCTTCGCATAAACATATACTTTATCTTATATTCACTTATTCAACACATTCATATAAGTTCACGCAGCAAATAAATAGTAAACTTGCAATTCATACCCAATAAACTTCAATGCATAAAACAGGAAAAGATACACAAAAATAACGTAAAACTTCTCTTTATTAATGCTTCAACTGGTTACAGACTCAACCTGCCCTGCGCACTTAGATACATGGGTCTGTACACTTAGATGCAAACTACTAGGCCTCTGTGCACTCAGCTACAAAGCCTTCTCCTACTTTTTGACCTAAGGACATGACTTTACACTTTAGACTCAATGCTCGCTCATTAGATCTTCTATCTCTGATTCCTTCAATTTTTTTATCTTCTCTTTACACTGAGAGCCTTGCTCTATTTATACAATCCCATGGTCCGCGGACCATGGGTAGAACTCTCAAACCAACACTACATTACAAAAGTAAGGGCAGACAACCCTATGACTTAATTACAACTTCGCGCTCCACGCCCACAAATCGCAGAGTCTTTACATTGGACTTAGTCAAAACTTGGGCTTTAAGCCCCAAAACTTGCCTTCGGTGGATCCCTTACCCAAAATATCACATGAAGTGTTCTTTCTAATATATTCCTTTGTCCAAAGTCGGAGCTTATTTTAAAAATATATGCACGTGAAATGATGTGGGACCATCAGTGTTAAACACTGCACCAGTTCATCCCCCAATCACACTCAACTTTCCATCTGACAGCTCTAATGCCTTTTCAGAACCCCCCACTATATTTCTCTTTAACGGCAAGGGGGGGTGTTCGAAAAGTGGTTTTCTCCACTACTACGTGTCTTTTCCTCATGATTTTGGATCTCCCCCCCCTGATACGGTAAACTACTCTGACCCCCCTTTGAAAGAGGTTTTCCCCGCTCCCATTCTAACCCGCATTATTGCCAACATTCACCCACCACGTCCCTGCTCGACCTTCACTCCCCTATTTCCACGTACCGCTTCTACCTATCACTTCCTGCCAACGGCCCCGCACCTCCCTTCTCCCATCCCTTGCTGCCACGTCAATGACCGTTATACCATTTATGTTGCATCTCCTTCCCGTTGCTGAGTAAATGTAGCTCCTGAACAACCATTTTTCCACTGTCGCACTCCAGTTACGAACTATAAACCTCCACCTTCTCCCATGATCATAGCCTTTTCTCATTTTATGCTAACACAGTGCTCTCGATCTTTGCTTTCTTTGCTATCAACGATTGTTCATAGAGAAATCCACTCTGATTTTTTTCCTGCGCAATCAATAGTAATCCTTTTCATTTCATCTATCATCTTATTTAATTTTATTTTGTTACCACGATGGCCCTAAAAACTGCCAATGTGGTAAACCCCATGTTGGGATGGGTCCCCAAGGGAAGAATGGAATTAACTAGTCATTTTTTGTAACAAATTTGTAAAATATGTAAAGTCTCCACAAAATGTGGATGCGGAGCATGCAGTTGCATAGAGTCAGAGGGGACTTAGCCCCTTATTTATGGTCTGATTTTGGATTCGCCCATAGTCCACAGATCATGGTATTGTATAAATAAATAGTATAAATAGATGAGTCATAGCGAGTCTAAGAGGGGGCGAGGTAGGAAAGGATAGAGAATTGGGTTCATTAAGGAGCCTTGGGCAGGAACTAAGGCAGGAAGTCTCTACTTCCTGCGCGTCAGTAGATAAGGGAAGGCCCCATATTTGAGTGCGTAGAGGCCTAGGTAGAGTCTGCAACTAAGTGCATGGACCCTTGCAGCTATGTGCACATGGAAGTTTGAGTCTGTAATCAATGAATTGAAGATCAATAAATATAGTTTTCTAAAGAATTACTGAGTATTTCTATTTATGTTTGTTTATGTTATATGATGTCAATGAATGATATGTTTATGAAATAATGATTGAATGATATGTGAATTTATTGAATCTGTTTTAATGATCTATGGAATGAAGGCTTAGCCGCTTATGCGAAGTTTCAGATTATTTCCCTTATGTATTCTCACGAATTAAGTAGATCTACGCGAAATCCAATCTAGGGTTACTTTTTGTTGCGTGAAATAGGTAAATCAACTATTAAGGGTCCACAAGGATTGATCATTTACCTTCTCGAAGGTCTAAAGGCCACTTTAACTAAGCTGCAGTGACATGTTGTTGGCTTGAGGGGGCCTGACCCAGGTTCGAAGTTAATTAGCCAAACAAATCCCTACACTACTGGCCCTTTCGGTAATAGCCCATGGAGCGTGGACTGAGGTCTCACCCGAAGCAATATGGGGGGATGCTGGAACCAAGTTTTCGCACCCTTTAGATGTCTAAGGGGTCGATTTAGTCCAGCTATGAATAACTTTGCATAGGTCACTTCGCACACTTGTTGAGCGATAAAAGGTGTCTTTTTAACTCCTAATTATCTTGACATTAATTGTCAACCCAAGGATGATTTTCTATTTCAAGAGTGTACTCAGTCTGAAGTGGCTATTTACTCAAAAGTAATGTTTTGCAGTATAGCGCTTAAAATGCAAAAGTAAATGAATGCTGGAAACAAAATATAATTGGAACAGCAAGAAACTGAAATGTTCTTAACTAAATAATTCACTCAAACAACCATCAGTCGAGAACTCAGTAATGATAACTCTCTCCCCTGTAAATTGTTTCAAATGAAAATCAATCATAGGCAGGATCCACAATCTGAGAACTTATATAGCTATAGTCAATGTTCTTTACAGATGTTGATTTTTCAATCCACACTAAAGCAAATAACTGGAAATGGAAATTCAATTGGAAATGCTTACTAAAACACATTTGCTACAATATCAATTAAAATATGAAATCAAATCCTTGCATGAAAGAGATAATAGCTAAGCCTATTGGAAAACTGAACAGCAAAGCTAATTAAATGGAAATACACAACAACTGTAAATGTAACTGAATCAACAATCTTAATCTAGCAGCATGAACATTAATCGCAGGTATTAAAGCAATGGAAATCACAGTTATAATTGAATAGTAACTTAATTAAACAACAATTGCAATTATAAATGAGCAGCAATTAAATGAACTACAGTCTTAATTAGACAGTGCAGTATTAGATCAGAATGAATAGCAGGACATTTCAAGTTATAATTAATAATTTTGTCACTAACACAATCCAATTATGATTTCAATATAACAGAGTGTCACATGGAATAAGTTGATCTTGCGGACAAGATATACCTTCCTAGAATCTAAAGAAGACCTAATGACAAGCAAACCAACCAGACACTATCTTTCTCTAAATATGCCTTGATAGACAATAGCAAACAAGTGTTCTTAGGGCCTACCTTAGGTCCAACGCTAGCTTGTGGATGCCCTCGCTCCTTCAATCCAAATGAGCTCCTTTTTGCGAATCTGCAAACACAAACAAGGAAAACAAATCAAATAGCACCTGAAAAGTCAATTGCATGAAACATATTTAACATGAAATTCAAGGAGTCCATGAAACAAATAACATAAGATACTTGTTGAGAAAAATGAGTTTGATTGTATTAATTCAAAAGAAGAAGAAGCTTACAACCTTTGCCTTGACGCTGTACAAGCTCCTCCCAGGGTCCAGCAAGAAGTCTCCTCTACTTTGACAAGTTTCACTCACTCCCCAATGAAACCAAAAAAGGTATGTGATCTCTCCTCTTTAGGCTTAACCAGGAAGTCTTGATTTCACCAGCATTTACCCTCAAAAATTTTCAGCTTCTAACCTCCCTAGCAACCAACCCAATGCCTGTATTTATAGTGCAATGGAGGGAGGTTACTAGGTCCTCCTTCAAAGGGATAAAACCCTCCTTCAAAGGGATAGCTCCTCTCATCAAGGGATTAGCTCCTTCTCTTTTGGGATGCATGAACCACCTCAGAGCGAACAATCCACGTCAAAATTCCTTCTAGAAACCTCTAGAATTAACCCAAAGTGAGTTTTTTAAGATAAAACTTGCGCCTTTTGACTTTCACAGGGGTCCGCACCTACACCATTAGGGACAGAGCGGGCAGGTCCGCAGTTTTTGTACACAGAAGGTGCGGGACCGCAGGTGACCATGAGAGAAAGTGCGGAACCAGAGTTACATTGATTTTTAATGTCTTTCTCTCATTTCCAAAGCTTGATTTGGAGAGCTGAGGTTTGAGACTTGCTTAGGTGGACAGTACAAGTGATGATAGACCCATACGGACTGCAAATAATCATGATGACGATATTTTTGTGTAACACAGAGCAATTCTGTGAAATGTTCATATACAAAATATTACTAAATAAAACAAATGAAAAGGAAATCAAACCATCACATGACAGAAATCGTAAAGATATGATACATAGTAGCAGCTTAATCCACTGGAGGTTGGGCCCTTAGCCGCCAGCGGATGCTGCTGGGCTACTTCAGATAAGGCGAATGAACATAAACCCTTTTACTTATTAATCATCAGACTGTGAAATCATTACAACAGCAAAAACTTTGAGAATTACAATGGTAATGCAACAATCCCCTTTTCCTCCTATCCTATCTTATTCCATCATGAATAATCCGTCATCATTCTTGAATCTCCTTCTCTCATCTCTTTTTTCATTTAAATAGAGAAGAGTAGAGAGCAGTTACAACATAGATGATTACAACATGATTTCTATTACAAAATTGGATTGCTCTCAACAAATTGATAAGTAAGATCATATCTACAATATTCTTCCATCAATCATTCAACAGGAATAGGTCGAATTTGGCATTGTAGCTGAGATATTTTGGAAAATGGCCACACAACGAATCTAAGAAAAATGTCTTCAGAGAACCTTCTGTTTCTCTTAGTATGGGCCAAATTTAGAAAAACTACTTATCAAAAAACTAATTTGGTCCATTCTAAACAAAGCCCATGTTTTGGATTTTCCAGATTCTTCTCCATTTGCCCAAAACGTTCAATGCAAAATAATCACTTCTTATTCTAGCGAATTTCTTAGTTGGCACATCAATGAACAATTCTTCAATATGGAAAATATCTTGGAGGCTAAAAATAGTGAGTAATGTTACAACCAATTTATTAATAAACCATCATTGATAAAATCATGCATAATCATCAATTTATTAAAAATAAAGGAGAATAAATAATATTTTTCCATAAGAGCATTAATCATTATAAGATGAAATTATATGATAAACCATGATAAATGACATGATAAAAAAGAATAGAAATGGGTGGAATATCCATTCAAAAGTGATAATAATAATGACATATCAATAGCCCAACACACCCCCACACTAAATATATTGCATGTCCTCATGCAACAAAACACTGAATATACTGCATGTCCTCATGCAACCCAAAGACAAAACCCATGTGTTAACCAAGAAATAAAAAATTTGTTCATCCCAACTCATGAAATGGATGGAACAGATGAATTCTTCCTCAATTAATGAATTTTCAATTTTAGCAATCTTAATGAAGGTGTAACAATTTTTACATTGACGTCCAAGTTATGTGCATATGAAGTTGTAGCAAAATATGATATAAGTGACAACAATCTTCATTAACCATTTTCCCAAAAACTACAAACCGGATTTTGTTGAAATTTTGCAAGTAGATTTCTACTACATTAATGCTTCTATGATCCAAAAATCAGATTGTTTTGATGCACTGATCATGAGATATAAGAAAAATGGCTGTAGGTGAGAGTGCATGATTTCTGAAACTTTACAAACTAATTTAACTTGAAATTATCTAGGTTTGTGTATTTTAATAATACGTCTGTGTTTTCCAGAGATCACAAGAATTGAGTTCATAGTTTTGAAAATATGTGAAAATCAATTTTTGCACTGTGTAAAAATGAAATTGTATGCCTTAAATGAGAAAGAAAGTAGAAAACATCCATCATGTGTAGCAATTCCTCCCCCTCTCTAAAGAACTAGCATGCCCTCATGCAATGCTAGAAAAAAAATTGAGGTGGTTGATACCATCTGATGAATTCTATGCTTGGTGTAAAACAACATGGAATAAGGGAGGTGTTGAGAATGAATAAGAATATCAATAGAAGATAAAGAATATTAATGACATGGTCATAAGAAAGAAATGAATGAAAGAAACACTCCCCCAAACTGAAAGATGATATGTCTCTGAAAAATGGGAAATGGTAAAGATGTGGAATGAATGATGATAAATAATGCTCAAAATGGATTTTCATTAAATTCTCCTAAATTCGGAATAAATCAAAAAATTATGTTATTTTAACTCAAGTTTTACCTCAAAAAAGAAAAATGTTGAATGACATATAGGAACTAGCATTTGTTGAAGCTGAAGTAGGCAAAGTTAGTGTTGAAAGTGATGCAAAAGGTGGAATCCAGGCAAGCACATCATGTCTAAACAATTGTTCACGTTCGCGAGTTTCTCGAGCCTCTTCTATTAGTTGCAATAATGTGGTCATGCTATGAATAGAGTTCCCTCCCCATACTTGTTGTTCTCTTATAAAGAAATCACTATTTTGCATACAATGTTCTTGAATCCACATTATTAGTTTTGAATAGCAACAGATAAGATGCATACAAAAATTTCAATCAGAAAAATTTTTGTATACATGCAATACTAACATTTTGTCAAATCAACAAGTTATGGTAGACTACAGTAATCATATCGCATGCTATCCCATAATGCATACATTCCCCCTCCAATTGGAAAAGGGATTCCATGACCATAAAGCATATGAAAGGTGATGTGCTAACGACAAGACAAGGGAATGAACAATACAGCAATAAATGAAGCAGAGTACACATATCAATGATAGGATGGCGAGAGTGTTATCGGGAAAACTAGTGTCTATGCAGAGCTGCTAGTCCCACTAAGACTGGTAGCTATCTTAGAAACAAACAAACTAAAACTACTTTCTTTTTCCTTTATGAGAAGTAGATAAGAGGGGAACAAAGGAGACCAACCTCTGTTTTGCGCTTGGTTCCTTGCTTGATTCCTCTCCCTTCTGATAGATCTTTGCCACTTGCTTCCTCATCTACCCAGCTTCAAAGAGCACCTATGGAATCAAAGCAGCATAACACTATCCAAGAACAGAGATCTACTACATAAACAATATAGGACCAGATATATATTGACCACACAAATGCATATATCATCAATCATACAAGAATGTGGAGGAAAAATTGAATAGCTTTATTAATATCAAGAAAAACAAAGAGGACTACAACCAATTGTGTTGACCCAGCGTCATCCTCTCAGCAATAAAGCCCTTCTTCACCTCATGAAAAGCTTAGATCACCCAACACTATGATGTTACACCAAGAAACCAACAGCACTTCCTTACAAGATACAAAATTCCAGCCTGTGGATCTCTAGGATGATGGATCCATATATAGATGTTTGCAAGGGGGGTGAGTCAGCTTCTGAGATTTGATTAGTGTCCTCTCTATGATAGTTCTTGATTCCACTTGGAGATTGATGATCTCTTACTCATCCCTGGGCGAATCCAGAGAGGAAAGCGTCATAGGAGAAGTTTCTGGAAGATTCCATGATCCTCCACCTCACAAATTGACTCTACCATTTGTCCACTCTTGCCCATCGCACCCCATAGAAGGGATTTTCAATACGCATCGCACCTCCCGTGTGCATTTAGGTGCGATGTAGTGCAATTTGACCATGGAGTAGGTGAGATGGTCCAGTTTTGACCAGTTCTGAGTAGTTTTTCATTGAGAACTTCTGGGAGGTGATGTAATCAGTTGACCTTGTTCTTTTAGGGTTGGAACAACACTTTTAGGGACTTAGGAGCCCTTGGTTTATGGACATAATTGATTGGGGTTGCAGTGCCCAAAAATGTCTATATCAGTTTCCCCCTAAAGCATGAGGTCGTTAATCTTTCGATGTCGGGTGAAATGCTTTATCATGAGGATCCGAAGTTTTTTTGAGCTAGAAGGTGACCTGTAATAAGATACAATACAATACATTATCTTCATAATATTTTCATGATCTAGCTGAGGCAGGCATTCCCATGCTCAGCTTTATAAATTCATTCTCATGTACATAAGACAGACAATCGTCTGAGTGCAGACTGATGATTCTGGTAGAGCCATCATCCTTTGATTGGATGATTATCTATGCAGCAATGATGTACATTTGATGTCTTTATTCTCCTGAATATATATCGCAGCCTGGATGGATGAAACTAGATCCGGGGTCTTCAATCATGTTTGTTCTTCACTCAAAGTACAAGTCGATCCATGTGAGAGATGTTCTGGAGTCGAACATGGAAAGAAATCGCCTGATTACCAGCCAATGATGTAAGTTGTTAATAGGCGTGAGAGGAATCACTGATAATGATGATGACCCTCAAGGTACTATAGTACAATTCACGTGGTGTGAATAAGGGACTTGGCGTCGAACACCATGCAAAATCTTTCGATCAAAGGCCATTGATGTAAACCTATCGCCGGAAGTGAGAAACTTGCCATTGAGGCATGCAAGCTTCAAAGTACTGAAATGGTTGTTTCTAGATCGACTTCTTGGATAATGAGCTGATGTCGACAAGAAGCGAACTGTCATAGGAGGGCCTTAGTGAATCCCACATCTATGACATGGAACGGAGCAAATGATTTTAATGGAGGTAAAAATGATCTGATGATATAAGGTTTAGGGTGGTGGTCATGAAAGAATGGAGTGTGAATGTATTGCAGTGGATGAGACACAGGTGAATTCTCTGAGCGACTTCTCTTGAACATAGTGGCGACACTAACATGATGGATTGGTAGCGTTAACCCCAAATATGGATGGTGTGATGGACCAATGGTGATATGACCAGTGAACGGAACAACCCAACCTGACTCAGATGCAGAGTGAAAGTGTCATGTTCAAGAGCGACTTGCTACCAATAAAGTTTCTTCAAGTTTTCTTCCCAATTTTCCCTAGTCATTGCTGACCAGTACCTCTTTATTTTTGTCAAGCTTGAGGAGGATAACATATGCTTGTTCTATAAATTCCCTTCGAGAAAACCCACCGCTATGTTTTAACGAGCCGAGCGACAGTGAAACTCATTCTTGTCTATATGGACAAGTTTGTCGCTATTCGGTTTTAACGAGTTTAACGACAAAGATAACTCAGTCCTTTTCAATTTTAGAGAGTCTGAAAAGGGACGTAAAGAAAACTCCAACAATCCTTTTTCGTCATATAATCCGTTAAGTCCGAAAAAGTATAAAACAATACAAAAGGGATGAATTTTCGGTAATTTTAACGAGCTAAACAAAACAAGCGCTCGATCTTTTTGTGTAATAATCCCTCAGGTCCAAAAATATTAAAATGTAGAGGAGGGATAGCACTCCCGGTCACTTTAACAAGCTGGAGAGGGCAATCAGTCGGCAATATTTTCATATTTTACGAGTCAGATGAAAAGAGCTTAAAGGAGACTCGTTTTTCGAGGAACGAGTGATAAATTCAGGTAGCAACTAATTCCAAGTAAGGTTTGGAATTTTCCAATCACGGTAGTGTCACAAGGATGGTTAACAGGATCACTCTTTGCAGCTGTTCCTCAAAAAAAGGGTAAAAAATCAAGTGGAGGTGAATGATTGGCCAAAATAGAGTGGAGGTGATGATGAGAACACGACCAAGGCTTCAAAGGCTGATGATAATGCATTCGCGATGGTTATTTACTGGAAATTGGTTCATTTTTTAATGAATGAGCTTAAACTCTGGGGGAAACATTTGCTTACTGCTTGTGTTTAATTTTTAACGAGCTTGAACTACACATAAAAACTACTCGACCCAGTCGTATAATAAAGATGTCTCATTTAAGATGGCATTTTTTCAAAGCTTTGCCCCGCATCCTTTCTTTATGCAAGTTAGGAAACAACCAATCCTACGAGTTTAAAGGGTTAGAGGACCTACAAATTTAAAAAAATAAATGGTCGCTCTTCGCTTGCATGCCAAAAGGTTTGCATGCCCCTAGGTATAGCAAAAAATTTCCAGGTTACCAAAGATTGGTCTATCCGCACTTCAGACAAAACACTTCCTTGACGATGTCTACCGAAATAGACAAAGGTGAGCGGTGCAAATTGCCTCCACTCACATAACTTTAATGAAGGAAACCTACCCTATACCCAAGGTTTTCCTGTCGAAACAGACCAGGGTGCATGCCCCCTGGGTTTCAGTCATGTCCTCCCGAATCACTCGTGCTCATCAAGTGGACAGACTAGGGATTGATGAGACATTCCTTGCATGAAAAGACCATTCAAGGATGGCATTTGACTATTTGCTATATGTGAACTGGGGAATGAAAGCTGGTCTATGAGCTTGACCACTCTTCCTTCATGCGGAAAACACATTACTCTAAAGAGTGAGGATACAATGGCTCCCATGCAATAAATATAGTCGCGTCCAAGGAGTAGATTATAATCTAGGGGCCCTTGGACTACCATTACGTTCATGTGAACGGTTTTCTTTCTCAATGTTATCGGCACATTGGGAAGGATCCCTAACGGTCGACTGGTTCCTTTGTCAAAGCCTGTTAGGTTTCTCATCTCAGGAAAAAGCGATGGCAAACCAAGCGCTTTCCAAGTAGTTGAGGAAAGGATACTCACAAAAGCCCCTTCATCTATGATGGTACTGGCCATGACCATTCTGTATATTTGAGCAATGATTCGAAATGGTGCACTAGCCGGTAAACAGGGTCTGCCTAGTAGATTCAAATCGAAGGAAATGACTAGGTTGCTTGGAGGTGGGATCGAATAGACGGTCGGATATGACTCTGAAGAACCTCCTTCCTGTGGTAAAGGAACAGGTAGACTACCCCCATGTTCGTCAGAGTCTGTGTTTACGAAGAGAATTTGAACGGTGTTGTTCTTGTTCTCTCCGGTGACTGTATCATTTGAAGATGGACCATCTAAAGGAAAGATCGGGTCAACTGCTGCCTCGACCTTTTGACTTTCGTCCGGTGTGGATTCAGATGGTTTATCTTCAATGATAGACGCTTTGACCAACCACAATGGTATGTCAGTCAGATTTTCAACTAGTGATGGACTTGGCAAGAGTTTCTTATATCCAGGAGGAAGCCGTAATGGTGAAATCGGACGGTCATCCAAAACTCTTTTAGCCTCGTCTAGGAAGGGACAACGGTGGACAATGTGATTGCCTTCACACAGTTTACAGGGGAATTTACTTTTCCTTTTCTGTCTCGACGTTTCACTTTCACTAATTGACTGTGTACTTTCAACATGATCGTCAGAGGTTGTTGACACCAGATTGTGCAAACGAGGAGACCAGTCCCTTAAGATCTGAGGGATGCAGGGACAATCTCGATGATAGTGATCTCCTTTGCAAATGACACATGGAGATTTAGGCCTTGACAGTGCAGTGTGTGGATTTTCCTCTCCCTTCTGATAGATCTTTGCCACTCACTTCCTCATTTACCTAGCTTCAAAGAGCACCTGTGGAATCAAAGAATCATAACACTATCCAAGAACAGAGATCTACTAACATAAACAATATAGGACCAGATATATATTGACCACACAAATGCATATATCATCAATCATACAAGAATGTGGAGGAAAACTTGAATAGCTTTATTAATATCAAGAAAAGCAAAGAGGATTACAACCAATTGTTCTGACCCAGCGTCATCCTCTCAGCAAGAAAGCCGTTCTTCACCTCATGAAAAGCTTAGATCACCCAACACTATGATGTTACACCAAGAAACCAGCAACACTTCCTTACAAGATACAAAATTCCAACCTGTGGATCTCTGGGATGAGGGATCCATATATAAATGTTTGCAAGGGGGGTGAGTCAGCTTCTGAGATTTGATTAGTGTCCTCTCTCTGATAGTTCTTGATTCCACTTGGAGATTGATGATCTCTTACTCATCCCTGGGCGAATGCAGAGAGGTGAGTGTTACAGGAGAAGTTTCTGGAAGATTCCATGATCCTCCACCTTGCAAATTGACTCTGCCATTTATCTACTCTCGCCCATCACACCCCATAGAAGGGCTTTTTAGTATGCATCACACCTCCTGTGTGCATTTAGGTGGGATGCAGCGCACTTTGACCATGGAGCAGGTGAGATGGTCCAGTTTTGACCAGTTCTGAGTAGTTTTTCATGGAGAACTTCTGGGAGGTGATGTAATCAGTTGACCTTGTTCTTTTAGGGGTTGGAACAACACTTTTAGGGACTTAGGAGCCCTTGGTTTATGGACATAATTGATTGGGGTTGCAATGCCCAAAAATGTCTATAACAGCGAGTTATGGTTATAATGAGAGCAGAGTGTGTAAAGATAGTTATGAATACGAGATAGGATGCTTTGGATTGATGATAAGTTATGCAAAAAAGAAAAAGGAAAACAATATGCCAAAAAGATGCTTTGCTGATGGTATTCTAGTTGAAAAATGATGTGATTGATCAAAAAATAATTTCTTATGCGTAAAGGTTCAAAACAGGGAAAAAATTAAGGAAATAACTTCTCCGATAGAAAGAAAGAATAAGAAAAGGGTATTATAATAATAATTGATGAAAAGATATAACTTCAATACCATAAGCAGAGCCTCTGCTACTAGGAGGTGTCCATAGCTTCGGTAGGGTTGCTTTTTAACCCATATGAGCTAGGATCCTCAATTTATAACTAAAGAGTTCCAGTGTTGTTCTACATAAGAGATCAGTGTGCTGGTGTGGTAACCAAATAACCACACTGCCATTTACTAGGATGTAGCAAAAGTGATCAGGCTGGCTCGTGATGAGACCTCCTATTCCAAGGATAATTTGGCTATCCAATGGATCATAACCCTGGTGTGGTGGCCATAATGGGAATGTCACTTTGTTAGAACCTTATGAACATGGTAGGCTAGCTCGTAATGAGACCCCTATCCTCCATCTACGAACAAAATTTTGTTGTTATTACACATTTTTATGATAAAAAGAGGGAGGCTCAGTACTCCTTAAGAGCAGGGATGGTGGAAGAAGTTGAACATGTCAATAGAAAAAAATATACCCATAATCTCATTTATTATAGAAAGAGAAGATTATAACCAAGAAGAGTGGAACCAGCATGGTATTAAAATGATCAATCAATATCATGTATAGTAGAAAACAATGCAGTAAAGTAGTGTATAAATAATTGTGTCCCTTTTGAAAATAATCTATCATCAAGGAGTTGTCCTATTAAAGATCATAATGTGAATGATATTAACTCGCTTCAGTAGAATCCATAATTCTTGTCCTCATAAAAGTAGTGTACTTTATGCCATGAAAGGGAATCCGTAAAATGTGGTTGAGATGAACTAGGAATAATCCCACAAGAGGAAGGAAGAGTTTCTCTCGAAAATACTCCCAGAGTGTTGCTCCTTTGAAGGAACAACAAAAACACTCGAAAAAAGTGTTGTTCCTTGTAGGGAACAACAAAGAAAATGCATACCAAAAAGAAAAAATACGCACGAAAAGGTGTTGTTCCCTGTAAGGAACAACAAAAGAATGCATGTGAAAAAGTGTTGTTCCCTAAGAGGAACAACAAAAAATGTGAAAATGTTGTTCCTTTGAAAGGAACAGAAAAAATGCGAAAATGTTGTTCCTTTGAAAACAAACAACAAAAATGCAAAAGTGTTGTTCCTTTGGAAAGGAACAACAAAAATGCGAAAGTGCAAAAGTGTTGTTCCTTCGGAAAGGAACAATGAAAATTCAGAAGTGTTGTTCCTTCGGAAAGGAATAGAAAAAATGCGAAAATGTTGTTCCTTTGGAAAGGAACAGCAAAAATGCGAAAATGGTGTTCCTTTGGAAAGGAACAACAAAAAATGTGAAAGTACAGAAGTGTTGTTCCTTCAGAAAGGAATAGCAAAAACGTGAAAGTGCAGAAGTGCTATTCCTTAAAAAAGGAAAAATAAAAATGTGAAGGTGCAGAAGTGTTGTTCCTTCGAAAGGAACAACAAAAATGTAGAAGTGCAGAAGTGTTGTTCCTTCGAAAAGGAACAGCAAAAATGCAGAAGTGCAGAAGTGTTGTTCTTTCGGAAAGGAACAACAAAAATGCAGAAGTGCAGAAGTGTTGTTCCTTCGGACAGGAACAACAAAAATGTGAAAGTGTAGAAGTGTTGTTCCTTCGTAAAGGAGCAACAAAAATGTAGAAGTGTTGTTCATTTGGAAAGGAACAGCAAAAGTGCAAGAGTGTTGTTCCTTTAGAAAGGAACATCAAAAGTGCGAAAGTGCTATTCCTTCAGAAAGGAATAGCAAAAATGCACAATCATAAAATGCAAGAACGCAAAAAATGAATTAGTTATTCACTACATTGATGCTGAGGATGAGCCACAATTTGAAGGAAGCAACACCTGAAACACAAAATATAAGAGAAATCAGAAAAGAAATAACATTTTATTTGAAAACAATATGTAAATAAATAAATTAAGTTACAACAACTATGATATTATGTAAAAAAAAATTATCTCTTTGAAAAATGTTTTGGCAGCAGTGACAAGACATGAATTGTCAAATGGAAATCAATTCTTCATTTCTTCTATTAAGAATCTGTTGGGTAATAAATTGGATGAAATTCTCTTGTTTCATTAAAATTTCTTTCAAGAATCACTCGTCTATGAATTGACCTTCTTTTTCTCCTAAGTCCTGCAAAAAAAACAAGTGTCTACCTGCAATAAAACATTAAATTATGAAGAAAGAGAGGTGATCGGGATCCCCTAATTCAAGAATTATGCAAAAAAGCAACAAGTAGTTACTCTATATAACAAATCCATTGAGAGAATAACAAAGTAAAATTTATGTCACCTACGGGAGAGTAGTGGTCGACCATACTAACCAGCCATGTTTTAATCACAACTTCTTTGTATTTTGTCCAAATTGAGTGATTCCAAAGCCAGATGAGATATGATTCAATGATGTATCTCCAATAAAAATAGGCTTTAAAAATTCAATGATATGATATGTCAATTTTACTTAGAACAACTTGCATAATAGAGTCATTTTCGATTACCCCACTTAGAACAATAGTGGATATTTTAAGCATAGATTTTTCATTTGATGTCAGATTCGAATCATTCAAATTGGAAATGAATTCATATTCATTTATTTACCTCCAATAGAAATAGGTTTTTAAGACAAGAATAATTTATAGGTCAAATACTCTAAGGAACAGCAGGAAAGACAGAGTTTTAAGAGTGCTGATTTATAATAGACAGTCAATATTTTGATCATAACTTCCTCATACGTTATCAAAAATGAGTGATTCTAATTGCCTCATAAACTATATTCATAGGGGAATATACCATAGAAATAGGTTTTCAAAATTTAGTCATTTAGACCTTAAAAAATGGATTGTCCCAACTCTGTTCCTGAGCTGCCTGCTAGACCCTTGCCACTGTTTTGGTTCTAACTTTTTCGTTTCAAATTAAAATTGAGTGATTAAAATTGGGTTGGAAAGTAGATATCAAGGGCTACTTAGGATAGAAACAGGTTTTAAAAAATTCCCTTTTGGTCCCTCAAAACATGTTAGGATATTCCGACACATAGGATATAGTTAAGTTCAACTTGGTCTAGTATAGAGTTAGGTTAGAGTTAGGTAAAGTGTGTTTCTTTACCGTTGTACATTTTGTAACTTACAATCCGACGGTCACGATATGTAGTGATCTGACGGTTCACTCTCACCTCGGTATTACCGACACTTGATCCGTGGCTTGACACCCGATTGGTCCATGAGTTCTATTTAAAGCGCATGGAGGGTCATTGTTCGGGTAATCCGTGCATGAGAGAAGCTTATGTAAATTTTCATTCTTTGATTAATAAATTGCCTGTAGTACCCACGTTGGGACAGGCTGTGGACTGTTTCCCTCCTTGCACTCTGAGGGTTTTAACCACGTCAAAAATACTGGTGTATTGATTTGAGATCTGGTTGTGAGCGGTGTCCTTTTGGTATTCTTTCTGTGGAACTTACCCTGTAAATTCCTACATGGTATCGGAGCTATTTGAGGGCCGCGTCCGTTGGTGATCCAAATCTGAAGCCGGTAGAACTACATGCGGCTGTCGTTTCCTAGATCTGCTGTTTCTGACTGCTTTCGGGCCGAGAGGACTGCTCTGTTGCGTTCGGAGCATCTGTTCCAGTGAGGAACCCCTTTCGTTTCACGCGAAAAAGTTTCCGGTAGCCCTAGCTGCGTCATTTTTCAGATCGGGAGGTATACAGTGTTTCTTTTGCAGTTTACTGTTATTTTCTCTCTGCTTATTTCGGTCTCAGTTTATTTAGCCTTTTTTTTTTAACCGGATCTATACCTTTCATTTCTGCGTATGCTCTTTGCCCTGCGACTCTGTGCGATCTGGGCAAATCAGAAACAGAAAGGAAGGATTTTTCTCATGCGTATGCTCTTTTCCCTGCACCTTAGTGTGATCTCGGAAAATCAGAAACATTGAGAAAAATATTTAGTTTTTCGGCTAAAGCTAACTTTGAGATTTTTTTAAAAAATTTCTAGTTTTTTGGCTAAAGCTAACTTCGAGCCGCAAGGTTCGTTTTTCTTTGCATATTCGTGTTGGGTTTTGTGTTTTGTGTTTTGTAGGGAAAAAGAGCTTTCTCAAGGCAAGCACGCAAACCAAGGCCCCCCCCCTCTCTCTCTCTCTCTCTCTCTCTCAAATTTTTTGTATAGATCAATTGGTTCAAAGCTATTTTAAGAGAGTAGAGGTCTTGGGTTCAAGTCTCCATTTTGTGGGGGCGGATTTTTTCATTCCCGCACATTCGCGCACTTTGCCAGCAACGTCAACAATTTTTTTTCAAAAAGCCATAACTTCTTCATCCGGAAGCCTTTTTCAGAGCCGTTTTTTTTAAAACCGCCTATTTTTTCGAGATCTATCCGTTGGAACACTTACTTTCAGCATCTTCAGCTTCAGTTTTTTTTAAAATGGAAAGTCCATGCCAAGTCATTCTTGACAGCACTAACTACTTCCAATGGGTAGAATACATGGAAGATTTACTTAGAAGTAAAGGTCTCTTCAGAATAGCCACAAACCAAGAGAAGAAACCAAAAGATGAAGACAAGGCGGCAAAATGGGAAAATAGACAAGATCAAGCACGTGGTTTGATAGGGATGTCTATTTCTCCTGATCTTAGATTCCACATTGCAGGACTTGAGACTCCTCATGAAGCATTAGAAAAACTTGCTAAAGTTTTTGGGATTAAAAATGAAATTAGAGCCCATCAACTTGAAAATGAGCTGCTTACTTTGGATCCTAATAATTTTTCTTGCATTGAAGATTTCTTGTCCAAATTCAAGACCCTTAGATATCTCTTGGAAGGTGTTAAAGTTAAGAAAGAAGATGGTAACCTTATTTATTCCATCCTTACTAAGTTGGGACCAGCCTACTCTGTATTTGTTTCCACTTTCCATTCTACAAGGGAAGCTTTCATTTGTCAAGGACAAGACTACAAGGCCCCTTTGACTCCTTTTGTGATTCCTTAATAAGAGAACAAGAAAAACTCTTACACCTTGGTCTTCTTAATCTTGGAAACTCTTCCACGAAAGCGTTAGCCGCCCAGCAGCAACCAAATTCAAAGAATCCTAAGAAGTCATATCCTCAAAAGAATGGTCCTAAACCATCTCAGCCTCAAAATGAAAGATCATTTCAGCAAAATGATAAGACCAATAAAAACAAATGGAAGAAGACTGATAGACATTGTAACTTTTGTAATCGAGATGGCCACTTAGAATCTAAATGCTTTAAGAAGATGGAAGCCTTGGAAGCCGCAATGAAGAAACATAACATCCATGTGGAGCCTACTTCAACTTCACCTTCCGGAATGGCACTTTCTGCATCTCATTGTCAATCATCTCAGTCTGGTTATGCATTAAATGTATCTTCTTCTTCTTCTCATTCTCATGAGTGGCTCATTGATTCTGGAGCCTCTTGTCACATGGCCAAAAACCAAGCCATGTTTTCTTCTTTAAATGATTGTAACACCAAAAATATATATATTGGTGATGATAGATCTCTTAATGTTGTAGGGACTGGAACTGTTCATCTAGACAATGGTCAGTTTAATGATGTATTATGTGTTCCAACCTTATCCTGCAACCTTCTATCTGTCTATCAGATAACTCACTCAGGTGAAGGTAAAATTGTTGAATTTTCACCTCATGATGTTGTAATCAAGGATCTAAAAGATCCTAAACAGATTCTAGCTACTGGTCTTGCTGATGATTCCAAAAGGTTGTATAAGTTTCACAACTTTGGGTCATCCAATCTTCCCTCAGTATTTGTTGCTCATAATGATGAAGTGAGCAAACTTTGGCATGAGCGATTTGGTCACTTAAACTATCGCTCCCTTCAGCATCTATGTAAAGAAAATATGGTGACAGGTCTTCCTATGGTATCTTGCAGAGATGGTGTTTGTTCCGGATGTGTACTCGGAAAACATCATCGGGACAGTTTTGACAAGCGTGCCTCTTGGCACGCCTCAGCCCCTTTACAGCTTGTGCACAGTGATTTATGTGGTCCTCTTCCTGTTGCTTCATTCTCTGGCTGCAAGTACTTCTTAACTTTCATTGATGATTTCTCCAGACGCACTTGGGTATACTTCTTAAAACTCAAGAGCGAAGTATTTAACACTTTTTTGGCCTTCAAAGCCTTTGTTGAAAAACAATCTGGACATCAAATTCTTAAGCTAAGAACTGATAATGGTGGAGAATATGTTAAAAACACATTCATCAACTTTTGCACCGAAAATGGAATTCAAATGCAACATACTGTTCCATACACTCCACAACAAAATGGTGTAGCTGAAAGGAAAAATCGCACCTTAAAGGAAATGGCTAATTGTATGCTGCAATCTAAAGGACTCAGTCTTAGTTTTTGGGCCGAAGCAATTAATTGTGCAAATTATATAATCAATCGCACTCCTACTAAGGTTCTAGAGAATATCACTCCAGAAGAAGCTTGGAGTTCCATTAAACCAGATGTAAGTCACTTTCGTGTGTTTGGAAGTGAAGCATGGGCCCATATTCCAGATGAAAAGCATAAAGCTTTAGAACCTAAGAGTGAGAAATGTACTTTTGTTGGATATTCTGAAGATGTAAAAGGTTATAGACTTATTCCATTTAAGTCCAAAAATGTTATCATTAGAAGAGATGTAAAATTTGATGAAAATAAATCGGCCTGCGAGCCTAGTCCGGCGGATGTGCCACCTCTTCCTATCTCTTCTACTTTTGAAAACCTTTCTTCTTCAGATGATGAAAGCGAGGATGATAATCCTCCCCCACCTTCTCAGGATCCTCAACTTCCAAGATGGGTCCGTGCTACTCGGGATGCAGCAGGTGATCTTGCCGGTGATCCTACAGATCAGCAACATACACGTTCTCAGTTTGAAAGAGCCTCTTCTTTACTGGCTCAAGCTCCAGTAAATCATGATCCTGACACTTTTGCAGAAGCTTCAGGCCATCCACATTGGGAAGCAGCTATGAATGAAGAATATCATTCATTAATGACAAATGATACATGGGATCTTGTTCCTCTACCAAAGGGACGCAAACTTGTTAGATGTAAATGGGTTTACAGAACCAAGTATGGACCAGATGGGAAAGTTGATAAACATAAAGCTCGTCTCGTTGCTAAGGGCTTTTCACAGGTTGAAGGCATTGACTACACTGAAACCTTCTCCCCTGTTGCCAAAATGAACTCTATCCGCCTTGTTCTTTCCCTTGCTGCCTCTTTAAAATGGGAAGTCCATCAGATGGATGTTAAATCTGCCTTCTTGCATGGGGACTTGCAGGAAGAAATCTATATGGAACAACCCATTGGCTTCATACAAACAGACTCCAGCCTTGTTTTTCGACTTAAGAAATCCCTTTATGGCCTCAAGCAAGCTCCTCGGGCTTGGTATGCCAAAATGGATAACTTTCTTTTAGAATCTGGCTTTTCTAGGTGTCATTCTGACAATACTGTCTACACCAAGAAAGTGGGCAACTCTCTTATCATCCTTGTTCTTTATGTTGATGATCTTATTCTTACTGGTAGTGATCCCAACCTTATAAACCATGTGAAGTCCAGCCTTAAAAAGAAATTTGAAATGACAGACTTAGGACATTTACACTATTTTCTCGGTCTTCAAGTCTTGCAATCCCAAGAGGGTATTTTCCTTTCCCAGTCCAAGTATGCTTGTGATATTCTTCGTCATTTTCACATGGAAGACTGTAAGCCAGCCCCTTCTCCCTTTCATTCTGGAGTCAAACTTTCAGTCTCTTGTACTTCTCCTGAAGTTGATGCTACCTTATACCGTCAACTTGTCGGAAAACTCTTGTATTTAACCCATACTCGTCCTGATCTTTCCTTTGCTGTTGGCCTTGTTGCTCGTTTTATGCAAAACCCCCGTGAAAGTCATTGGAAAGCAGCTAAAAGAATACTTCGTTATGTTCGAGGTACAGTACAGTTTGGGATTCATTACAGTGCCAAAGCAGCTCCTCTGTTAGTTGGTTTCACTGATTCTGATTGGGCTGGTGACCCTGATGATCGGAAGTCTACTGCCGGTTATGTCTTCACTCTTGGTTCAGGACCTATTACATGGGCTTGTAAGAAACAGGCTGCCATTTCTCTTTCGTCAGCAGAAGCAGAGTATCGTGGTGCCGTGGAAGCTAGTAAGGAAGCCTTGTGGCTTCGTCAGATCCTATCAGAGTTTGGCTTTGAGCAGCAGCATCCAACCACACTTTGGTGTGATAATCAAAGTGCCATTCAGCTATGCAAAGATCCAGTCCAGCATCAGCGCAGCAAACACATTGAACTACACATGCACTTCATCAGAAAGCTCATTCATGACCATGTTCTTGAAGTGCAATATTGTCCAACAGATGATCAGGTTGCAGACATCTTCACAAAGGCTCTCACAGAGGCGAAGTTCACTAAACTTCGATATATGCTTGGAGTTCAGGAAGTTGTCACTAAGGGGGGATAGGCTCTAGTGCCTCCTTCCTTCTCCTATTGTGTCATATTTGTAAATCCTTCAATCCTATCCCAAGTTGTTCTTAAGGGGGGATGTTAGGATATTCCGACACATAGGATATAGTTAAGTTCAACTTGGTCTAGTATAGAGTTAGGTTAGAGTTAGGTAAAGTGTGTTTCTTTACCGTTGTACATTTTGTAACTTACAATCCGACGGTCACGATATGTAGTGATCCGACGGTTCACTCTCACCTCGGTATTACCGACACTTGATCCGTGGCTTGACACCCGATTGGTCCATGAGTTCTATTTAAAGCGCATGGAGGGTCATTGTTCGGGTAATCCGTGCATGAGAGAAGCTTATGTAAATTTTCATTCTTTGATTAATAAATTGCCTGTAGTACCCACGTTGGGACAGGCCGTGGACTGTTTCCCTCCTTGCACTCTGAGGGTTTTAACCACGTCAAAAATACTGGTGTATTGATTTGAGATCTGGTTGTGAGCGGTGTCCTTTTGGTATTCTTTCTGTGGAACTTACCCTGTAAATTCCTACAAAACATGACTGTCCCGACTGTGTTTTCAGAATTTTCATCCAGCGCGCAAGCCAAAAAATATGATATTCAAGCATTTTTTCAAATTGGTGATAAAAGTGAATATGAGTGTTTTTAGGACTATTATTTCCATTATAAATCATCTACATACACAAATAATTAAAACATTTATCACCGATGTTGATTTCCACAGTGTGTTGCATTAAAAACAACTATTTGGACATTAAAACAAAATGTATTTATTTATTCCCTTATTTATTTTATTTTCTACACTAACCTACTTTGATTTAAAAAATGAATATGATTAAATATAGGAGTACTTCCAATGGAACCATTTTTCAAATAGGGCTTCATGTATGCACATACCCAAATTTGAAAAATGCATATTAATGAATATTAGGGTATGAGAAGCAACTTCCTTTGAAAAGATGGTGTCAAAATTTGTTGAAGTATGGAGTGATGCTGCAAAAAAGTGATGGAGTGAAACCAATCTTCAATATATCCTTTACTTTCTTGATTTCCCATAGCCATCATATCATGAAGTTCTTGAGATTTTAAAATGGCTTGTTGATGCATACTAAAGGAAACCTCATTTTCTTCCATAGCTTCTACAATTTTTTAATTCGAAACATTTTGAATCTCATTGTAAGTTTTCTCTAATGGCACATATGAGATATAATGGGTGGGAAGGGTGAGTAAAGTTTGCAGTTCAACATTGTAAGCATGTTGTACTGGTTTATTATGGTGAGGGTGTGGAATGAGTTGAGCAGGAAATTGTGTATCGAATGGAGCATTTTGATGATGTAGTTGATTGGATTGTGTGGATGGTTTTGATAGGCAAGCAAGATTTTGTGGAAAAGCTGCTGAAGAATATGGAGAATGTGTTTGTGCTGCAAGATGAGGAAGAGTATCATGCAATCATAAGATGAACCATGCCAAATTTGTAGACAAGATTGGTGGTGGTTATATTGAGATTGACAGGGCTGCCCTAACACATTAGTATTCCATAATGGATTATGCAAGTAAGAGAATGGAGAAGAGGTGTTTTGAACCATACCTGTAGGCCATGATTTCCATGGTTTTGACCTTGTTGCAACTTCCTCATCTCTTTGATATGTTATTTCCATCCTAGATAAGGAAGAACAACTATCTATGGGATGCTCCTTTCGGTCATGAGGGCAAAACACTTCATCAAATTCTTGATTTTTCTGAACCTGCAAAACATCCAATTTTGAATTTAGAGAGCTAATAAATTCAACTTTAAATTTTCCAATAAAACATTGATTTCAGTTCTTATGTCTCTTGTTCTTGTAGCAGATTTGGAAAAGAAAGAACAAACATATTTAGAATTCTTACCAGCCTTGGAGGTTCCTCTTGAGTACCTTATGCATAATTCACAAACATCATCATATGATAACTGAAAAACATCACTTCCTATCAGATTTAAGAGTTCTAAAATTTCATCTTTGATTCCTTTGAGTAGGAGTGTTTTTAAGATCTTTTTTTCCAAATACTTATGTTTTGATTTTTGAAGGTTATAATGAAATCGATCTACATAGTCCTCCAAGCTTTCATCTTCCCCTTATATTATATTGAAAATATCTTCATCGACCTTGCAATAGTCTTGGTACTTCTTCAAAAATATGTTCTTCTTTTCCTCCCATGTTTGGATGCAGTTTCCACCTAAGGTCATGAACCATCGGAGAGCTGCTCCTTTTAGAGTAAGAGGAAACACTTTCAACCTTTGATCATTAGTGCAATAATCATATCCTCTACAAATTATTTCGAACTCAAATAAGAATGTATCTGGATCTTCATTTGTCAAGCCATGAAAATTTGGTAGAGAAGACGGGGGAATTATGTGCATTTGTGTCACTCCTCCTAGATCTTTGATAGAAAATTCAAAAGTAGAAATGTGAGCCATTTCTTACCATAATAGAAAATGTTCTTCATGTGTTTATTTGAGGCTCCTTCTTCAAATGTTCCTATCAATCGGTTAGTGAAATGGGTGGTGCTTACATCACCACTTGAGTGAAATCATGAGTTTTGTTATTTCAAAACTTCTTTTTTTTTTGGTCATTCACACAAAAATTCAAACATTTATTTCTACCATAAGTTCTTTAACAATTCTGCTGGAAAGTGGTCGGGGGACCAGGGCTTTTACATGCTCCATACTTAGGTTCTTACCTTCCGTTTTTAATACCCAATTCTCTCCTAACAAGCACTCATCAGATGCACACTAGTCTTTAGAAATGGCTACACTCTCCTCGGAAACGGCACCAAAATGTCGAGCGATAAAAGGTGTCCTTTTAACTCCTAATTATCTTCACATTAATTCTCAACCCAGGGACGATTTTCTATTTCAAGAGTATACTCAGTCTGAGGCGGCTATTTACTCAAGAGTAATGTTTTGCAGTATAGTGCTTAAAATGCAAAAGTAAATGAATGTTGGAAACAAAATCTAATTGGAACGGTAAGAAACTGAAATGTTCTGAACTAAATCATTCACTCAAACAACCATCAGTCGAGGACTCAATAATGATAACTCTCTCCCCTATAAACTAATGCAAATGAAAATCAATCATATGCAGGATCCACAATCTGAGAACTTAGATAGCTATAGTCAATGTTCTTTACAGTTGTTGATCTTTCAATCCACACTAAAGCAAATAACTGGAAATGGAAATTCAATTGGAAATGCTTACTAAAACACACTTGCTGCAATATCAATTATTCGATGAAATCAAATCCTTGCATGAAAGAGATAACAGCTAAGTCTATTGGAAAACTGAACAGCAAAGCTAATTAAATGGAAATACACAGCAACTGCAAATGTATCTGAATCAACAATCTTAATATAGCAGCATGAACATTAATCGCAGGTATTAAAGCAATGGTAATCGCATTTATAATTGAACAGTAACTTAATTAAACAACAATTACAATTATAAATGAGCATCAATTAAATGAACTACAGTCTTAATTATACAGCGCAGTATTAGATCAGAATGAACAGCAGAACATTTCAAGTTATAATTAATATTTTGTCACTAACGCAATCCAATTATGATTTCAATATAACAGAGCAATTTTGCGAAATTTTCATAAACAAAAGATTACTGAATAAAACAAATGAAAAGGAAATCAAACCATCACACGGAAGAAATTGTAAAGATATAATACAGAGAAGTAGCTTAATCCACCAGAGGCTGGGCCCTTAGTCGCCAGTAGATGTTGTTGGGTTACTTCAGATAAGGCGAATGAACAACAACCCTTTTACTTATTAATCATCAGACTGTGAAATCATTACAATAGCAAAAGCCTTGAGAATTACAAGGATAATGAAACAATCCCCTTTTCCTCCTATCCTATCCTATTCCATCATGAATAATCCATCATCATTCTTGAATCTCCTTCTCTGATCTCTGTTTTCATTTAAATAGAGAAAGAACAGAGAACAGTTACAACAGAGATTATTACAACATGATTTATATTACAAAATTGGATTGCTCTCAACAAATTGATAAGCAAGAGCATATCTACAATATTCTTCCATCAATCATTCAACAGGAACATGTCGAAGTTGGCATTGCAGCTGAGATATTTTGGAAAACGGCCACACAGCGAATCTGAGAAAATTGTCTCCAGATAACCTTCTGTTTCCCTTAGTATGGGCCGAATTTGGGAAAACTGCACATTGTAAAACTAATTTGGTCCATTCTGAACAAAACCCATGTTTCAAATTTTCCAGATTCTTCTCCATTTTCCCAAAACATTCAATGCAAAATCATGACTTCTTATTCCAATGAATTTCTGAGTTGGCACATTAATGATCAATTCTTCAATCTGAAAAATATATTGGAGGCTAAAAATGGTGAGTAATATTACAACCAATTTATTAATAAACCATCATTGATAAAATCATGCATAATCATCAATTTTTTAAAAATAAAAGAGAATAAATAATATTTTTCCATAAGAGCATAAATCATTATAAGATAGAATTATATGATAAACCATGATAAATGACATGATAAAGAAGAGTAGAAATGGGTGGAATAGGTGTTCAAAAGTGATAATAATAATGACATATTAACGGCCCAACAACACTATCCTGACCTGTGAGGACTTCGCGATCTATTATAATCACCTTCGCGCAGCCATAACTAAGGTTTGAGGTGCTTCCACGCTGCTAGGGTAGCGTTCTATGTTATTTCCCCAAGTTACACTGCATATCTTACTTATCTTCTTATAACAAATATTTATCTTCACATAAACATATACTTTATCTTATATTCACTTTATCAACACGTTCATATAAGTTCGCACATCATATAAACAATAGAAATGCAATTTATATCTGATACATTCAATGCACAAAACAGGAAAAAGATACACAGAAATGATGTAAACCTTCTCTTTATTACTTCTCTAAAGGTTACATACTCGACTCACCTTGCGCACTCAGCTACGAACTACTAGGCCTCTGCGCACTTAGCTGTAGAGCCTTCCCCTACTTGTTGGCATTATGATTCAGGTTTGGCACTATGGCACAAGTGTTGTACTTGATGGCAACTCAATCAAGTGGAAAATCTCTGTTCAGGCTCTCAAAATCATAGAAAAAGAGATACCCGCAGGTGAGCTTAAGAAAAGCTGCGGACCTGCAGGTGCCCCGAACAGGAAGTGCGGGCATACCCGCAGGTTCTTCAAACAAAAGGTGCGGGCATCAAATTCACTCACTTCAATGCACAGAAGTGCATGCACGTGGGAATTTTTATGATTGGTCCATGGTATTTAGTCTGATGTACATGATTATATGGTTTTGGTCCATGGTATAGCATCTAAATTATTGAACTCCGGTTTTGGATCCCTTGTATTAGTTTTCGATGGTTTTGTTCCATGGTTTGAGTAAGGGCTTGCCTATAAAAAGGAAAGGAGATCACTTGGGCTTGCCTATAAAAAGGAAAGGAGATCACTTGGCTAGTCACTCATGAAATTTGAATATCTTAAGATCTGAAATTTTGGGTGACCGGTTTGAAAAGCTAGATCTAAATCAAAGTGAAATCTATAAATTGTAAGGCGGATCTATTGATATGTCGTGATCTCTCTGGTGCATGATCGGATCTGTGGATCTGACTGTCTATGGCACATTGGAGGACTGTTAATTTGGCTCTATTCGGAGGTCCGTAGGCGATACTCAGCGCAGGTTCGGAGGTACGCAGAGTAGTAGAAGGTGCAAGTGCGGAGGTGCGCAACGTAGCAGAAGGCGCAGGTGCGGAGATATGCAGCGCTGACAAAGGCGCAGTACGGAGGTACGCAGCGCAGTAGAAGATGCAGGTGCGGAGGTACGCAACGCAGCAAAAGACGTAGTTGCGGAGATACGTAGCGCAACAGAAGGCGCAGGTGTGGAGGTACGCAGGGTAGAAGACGGATCAGGTGCGGAGGTGCGCTGTTGGGTAGATAGTGCATGTGCGGGGCTCTGCAATCTAGACACAGAAGAGCTACGGATATTCACAGGTTTCTGTTGGTGAAGTTGTGAACTTTTCTTGAAATATTTGTTGGCTGCCTTATGTCTATTCCTACAGAGTTCTGGGTTTAGATTACTGGTATTGCTTTCAGGTTACTGCATTCTGAGAAGTTATTTGGTTGATTCATTGGGTGATTGTAAAAGGAGATTGGTTGATTCACATGTACTTGATGATTATTTGATGTTCATGGATCCAGTTTGAAAATTTATGAAAAGTGGTCCTTGGAAGTAGGTCAGCACCTATGTACTAGTAGTTCAGCTAGTACAAGAGCTAAGGGGGTTGTAGCTCCCTTCTAGGAGAGATTGGAAAACGAGAGAGGGTTGTAGCTCTCTGCAGGTTGTAGCCTGCGTACTGGTAAAGGACTGCACCAGTACAAAATCATTGTAAAAGAAGTTTCTAATTGAAAGAAGATAGAGACATATTGCAGTAGGTGGTTTTCACCCACATTTGGTTTCCACCTTATATCTGGTGTTCTTTGGTGTGACTATATGTTTTTCTTGTTCTTGCTCATTATTATATGGTAATGACATACAAATTAATGATCAATATCTGAAGAATAAATTAAAGTATAAATCTAGAAGATATATTGAAAAGAATCTGATAATACTGATTCACCCCCCCCCCTCTCAGTATTATTTTCAACAATTGGTATCAGAGCAGGTCCTTCTGAAGAAGCTTGATCGCTTGAAGGAAGATCCATCATCATGAGCAACTACGAGAGAGAAGAATCTATCAGGCCACCAATTTTTGACAGGACAAACTTCGTATATTGGAAGGTAAGAGTTACTGCCTATCTTCAATCTCTTGGTATAGAAGTCTGGGACATCATAGATACAGGGTACACTTTTCCATTAGCAACTCCTACAGATTCGGCTGAGAAGAAGAAATATGAAACAAATGCAAAGGCTATCAATACTCTATTAGGATGTCTATCTCAATTAGAATTCATGAAGGTTATGCAGTATAAATCCGCAAAAGAAATATGGGACAAGATTGTTCTGAGCTGTGAAGGAGATGAACAGGTAAAATGAGAAAAACTTCAAACCCTCAGAATTCAGTATGAAAATCTAAGAATGCACAATGATGAAAGTGTGGCTAACTATTTCCTTCACGTAGATGAGATTGTTAATTGTATGAAAAATTTGGGTGAAGAAATAAAAGAGGTTGTTGTGGTTGAAAAGGTTCTAAGATCTTTGTCCCCTAGGTTTGAATCTAAAGTTTCTGCAATAGAAGAGAAAGAGAATCTACGAAACCTTACCATGTCACAGCTGCATGGAATTCTGACTGCTTATGAAATGAGGAAAGGAGGACCATCAGACAGGAGAGAAGCTACCTTGAAGGCTTTAGGCAAAGGAGATTACTATGAGTCAGGATACGTGTCAGAAGAAGAAGAATCAAATTTTGTCAAAAACCTTCAACGGGGTGCTGGACTATTCCGAGGTAAGTTACCTTTCAAATGCTTTGCTTGTGGTAGAGTCGGTCACTATGCTACCAAATGTCCTCATAAGGATAAGATTGACAAGGGGAAGGAACCTGTTAGATGGAACAAGAAACAAAATGCAAATAAGAAAAGCTATTACACTCATGAAGATAGCGATGGACTTTCAAATAGTGACGAAGATGAACGAGGTAATAATTATAAACTTTTAATGGCTTTTGAAGATGATGATTACATGGATTCTATAGATGAAGAAGGTATTTATGAAGAGATTTCTAAACTCAAAATTTGTTTAGAAGAGAAAAATGTGATTATTGATTCTCTGCAATGTCAACTGGCTGAAAGGGAAAAACATCATGAAAAATTGGAATGTGAAATTGTTGGTCTTAGAAAAGACATTGAGAAAACAAAAGCTCTTAATCTTAAATTTGTTAAAGGATCTGAAACTCTGGATGAGATTATCAATGTGCAGCGTTCTCCACTAATCAAGACAGGTCTGGGATATAATGGAGAAGCATCTCAAGCATCCACCTCCAAAAGCTATCTTGATGCAGCAAGAAGGAGTGAGCAAAGGCCTAATAGAAATCATCAGGGACAGTTTACCTCAAGAATGAACAAAGACTATCAAGAAAATCGGGGGAAATCTACCTTAAGGACAAACAAAAGCCACAACCAGCCATAGGTAAAAGCTTCCCAATTTGCCTCAAGAATGGATGTCAGTAGAAACTACAATCAGTTGGTTGATAGATTTGATAATCGCAGGAGTTTCTTCAATGGCCAATGTTTCTCTTGCCATAACTTTGGTCACAAAGTAGCTCAATGTGTTGCCTATAAGACAATCATGACTAAAGAAGCTCAAAAACAAAGAAGTATGACTGGAATCATGAAAAGGACCTATAACAACTTTTCCGCCCTTGAAAGTGAAATTGAATGTTCCATTTGTAATAACTTTGGTCATGAAGATTCTGAATGCAGGAGCAGGTTTCGGAAGACAACTCAGAAGGAACAAACCTCAAATACCAGAACATGGAGAATGAAGGAACTGCAACCAGAAAGATGTGGGATAGCTTTACATGCAGAAGGACAGGAAAATCAATGGTACATTGACAATGGATGTTCGAAGCATATGATAGGTGATAAAGAAAAACTTCAATCATATAGTGCTTTAGAAAAGGGAAAGAAAGTTTCTTTTGGAAATGATACCCCTGCAGTCATAAAAGGAAAAGGCACTATTCAGTTGAAAGAAAAAGTCAAAGATGGAAATGTTTTGTATGTTGATGGATTGAAGCATAATCTACTGAGTGTCAGTCAGATGTGCGATCAAGGAACTGAGGTAATATTTTGATCAAATGGATGTAGTGTTTGTGATCTTGATACTGGAAAAACAATGATCAAAGGCATAAGAACTCCAAATAATTTATACATATTTGAAGAAGGACAACAACAATGCTATTTGAGAAAAAATGATGAACACTGGTTATGGCACCGGAGGTTGGGGCATCTAAGATTTTCACAGATAAGGAAAGCATGCAAGTACCAGGCAATTCGTGGTCTTCCAGACATCAAAATTCCAGACAACAAAATATGCAAATCATGTCAGTTTGGTAAGCAAACCAGAACTAACTTCCCTGAGAAGGAAGGATCAGCTAGCAGGCCACTTGAACTTGTCCATACTGATGTATGTGGCCCATCTAGGAAAAGGTCACCTTGAGGAGAAGAATATTTCATATTATTCATTGATGACTTTTCCAGGATGTGTTGGATAGGACTTATGAAGCACAAAGATGAAGCCTTTGAAAAGTTCAAATCATTCAAAGCCTTGGTGGAGAACGAATCAGATCACAAAATCAAATGCCTCAGGTCTGATAGAGGTGGGGAGTTTACCTCGAATGAATTTTCGACTTCTGTGAAGAACATGGAATAAGAAGGGAATTCTCTACAGCTAGGACTTCTTAGCAAAATGGAGTAGTGGAAAGGATGAATAGAACGGTTCAACAAATGGCTCGTGCTATGCTTGATGAGTCTGGAACTCTCGCAACCTTTTGGGGTGAAGCCGCATTTGCTGCAGTTTTTATTCTCAACAAGACAAATATTCGGGTAAACAGCACTCAAACTCCTCATGAGCTCTGGTATGGTGAGACTCCTTCGGTAAAACATTTCAAAATTTTTATAGGCAAATGCTATATTAAAATTAATGATGAAAATCTTGGCAAATTTGAACCTAGAGCAGATGAAGGCATTCTCCTTGGTTATTCTCCTTACAGCAAAGCATACAAATGTTACAATAAAAGGCTTGGAAGAATTATCGACAGCATTGATGTAGTGGTGGATGAAAAAGAAAACACTCGCAAGCAGGTAAGATCTAAAGACTTCGAAGATGATGAGGACTATCCATCAACATCAAATCAGATTCATGATGAAGAAGAAACCCATGAGGCACCAAAGGAACAGATAAGGATAGAAGAAAAGACTCCATCCAGGTATGTTCAAAAGAATCATCCAGAATCTCAAATTTTGGGGCAAAAGGAGGCAGGCATACAAACAAGAAGAACAATTGCAGAAGCTTCAAGCTATTTGGCATTACTCTCCTCCACTGAACCACAAAATGTAAGAGAGGCATTCAAAGATGAATGCTGGGTCAAGGCAATGGACGAAGAACTTGAGCAGATCGAAAAGAACAACACTTGGGAGTTGGTTCCTAGACCAAAAGATAAGAATGTCATAGGGAAAAAATGGATCTTCAAAAACAAGTTGAATGAAAATGGGGAAGTAATTAGAAACAAGGCTAGACTTGTTTGTAAAGGGTATGCTCAACAAGAAGGATTAGAATTTGAAGAAACTTTTGCTCCCATTGCAAGACTTGAGGCCATCAAAATGTTCCTTGATCTCTCTAGCTTTCAGAAGTTCAAAGTATTTCAAATGGATGTGAAATCAGCCTTTCTGAATGGAGACTTAGAAGAAGAAGTGTACATTGAGCAACCAGATGGTTTCATCCTTGGGAATGATCCAAATCTTGTATGCAGACTAAAAAAGGCTCTCTATGGTCTCAAACAGGCTCCAAGGGCCTGGTACTATCAGTTGGACAAATACCTTCATCAACAAGGTTTTTCAAAAGGATCAGCAAATAGCAATCTTTATATAAAAATTGAAAATGACAAATTGCTAATACTTGTTGTGTATGTAGATGATATTATCTTTGGCAGTAATGAAGAAGATATGAGTCAAAACTTTGCCTTGGTAATGAAGAAAGAATTCGAAATGTCTTTGCTTGGAGAGCTGACATATTTTCTTGGTCTACAAATCCAACAAAATGAAGGCGGTATCTTTTTATCTCAAACCAAGTACCTCAAGCAGATCTTGAAGAAATATGGCATGGAAGATTCAAAACTAGTATGTACCCCTATGGTTATAGGATGCAGCCTCAGTGCAAATGATGAATCTGCAGCAGTGCATCAACCAACGTATAGATCCATGATTGGAAGTCTGCTTTATTTGACAGGTACCCGACCAAATATCATGCACGCAGTGGGAATAGTTGGAAGATTTCAGGAAAATCCAAACGAAACTCATCTTCAGGCAGTTAAGAGAATCTTCAAGTTCCTTCAAGGAACTCAAAACTATGGCTTATGGTATCCTAGAGATACAGATCTCACACTTCATGCTTATACAGATGCAGATTGGGCCGGAAGCGTGGATGACAGAAAAAGAACTAGTGGGGGTGCATTCTTCATGGGTTCCAGATTAGTATCTTGGTTTAGCAAGAAACAGAGTTCAATTTCTTTATCTACAGCTGAAGCAGAGTATGTGGCTGCTGCATCTTGTTGCACACAACTTCTTTGGATGATGCAAACCTTGCAGGACTTTCAAATCACGTGTACTCCACCTATCTCCATCCTATGTGATAATACAAGTGCTATCAACATTTCAAAGAACCCATTCATGCATTCAAAGACCAAGCATATACCTATCAAATATCATTTTCTTCGGGAACAAGTGCCTGAACAAAAAGTCAAGTTGGAGTATGTTCCTTCTAAGGAACAAGTTGCTGATATTCTCACCAAACCACTGCCCAGGGAGACCTTTGAATACCTCAGGCAAAAACTGGGGGTAGTTGATGCATCATCTTGTTGTTGAATCTTATCTGTTTCAGAGATTGTTGGTTGTACATGAGTTTCATATGCGGTATACGCGTACATTCGTTGGTTTATGAATTGGTCAAAGACCATCTGGCTCAGGTTCAGGGGGAGCATATATTCTTCTAATACATTGTTGGCATTATTATAGAAGATCTTGGAGGAGAAAGTTCAGAAGGAGAACATGGATGCTGATCTAAAGATTGCTGCTAATGTTTTGTCTCTATGTCTTATATCTCTTTTGTCAAGGACATTTATGGTGTATGGTGGATTATGGTTCTTCTTGAAGAAAATTTCTTTTGCAGATCTGGCCTATAGTCAGGGGGAGCATGATCAGCACAGTAGAGCAGAGTTTTCAGCATGTTCTCAGGGGGAGCATAACCCTTTGCCCTTGATGACAAAGGGGGAGAATGACCTTGAGGATCTTGGGGTTGCCATCAAGTCCAAAGGGGGAGATTGTTGGCATTATGATTAAGGTTTGGCGCTATGGCACATGTGTTGTACTTGATTGCAACTCAATCAAGTGGCAAATCTCTATTTAGGCTCTCAAAATCATAGGAAAATAGATACCCGCAGGTGAGCTTAAGAAAAGTTGTGGACCCGCAAGTGCCCCGAACAGGAAGTGCAGGCATACCCACAGGTTCTCCAAACAAAAGGTGCGGGCGTCAAATTCACTCACTTCAATGCAGAGAAGCGCACGCACGTGGGAACTCTTATGATTGGTCCATGGTATTTAGTCCGACGTACATGACCCTATGGTTTTGGTCCGTGGTATAACATCTAAATTATTGAACCCCGGTTTTGGATCCATTGTATTGGTTTTCGATAGTCTTGTTCCATGGTTTGAGTAAGGGCTTGCCTATAAAAAGGAAAGGAGATCACTTGGCTAGTCACTCGTGAAATTTGAATATCTTAAGATCTTAAATTTTGGGTGATCGGTTTGAAAAGCTATATCTAAATCAAAGTGAAATCTATAAATTGTAAGGCAGATCTATTGATAGGTCGTGATCTCTCTAGCACATGATCAGATCTGTGGATCTGACTATCTGTGGCACATTGGAGGACTGTTAATTTGGCTCTATTCGGAGGTCCGCAGGCGATCCTCAGCGTAGGTGCGGAGGTACGCAGAGCAGCAGAAGGTGCAGGTGCGGAGGTGCAAAGGGCGGCAGAAGGCGCAGGTGCGGAGATAAGCAGCGCAGACGAAGGCGCAGTGCAGAGGTACACAGCGCAGCAGAAGGCGCAGGTGCGGAGGTACACAGCGCAACAAAAGACGCAGTTGCGGAGGTACGCAACACAACAGAAGGCGTAGGTGTGGAGGTACGCAGGGTAGAATATGGATCAGGTGCGGAGGTGCGTTTTCGGGTAGATAGTGCAGGTGCGGGGCTCCGCAATCTAGACACAAAAGAGCTGCAGATATTCACAGGTTTCTGTTGGTGAAGTTGCAGACTTTTCTTGAAATATTTGTTGGCTGCCTTTTGTCTATTGCTGCAGAGTTTTGGGTTTAAATTACTGGTATTGCTTTCTAGTTACTGCATTCTGAGAAGTTATTTGGTTGATTCATTGGGTGATTGTAAAAGGAGATTGGTTGATTCACATGTACTTGATGATTATTTGATGTTCATGGCTCCAGTTTGAAAATTTATGAAAAGTGGTCCTTGGAAGTAGGTCAGCACCTACGTACTAGTAGTTCAGCTAGTACAAGAGCTAAGGGGGTTGTAGCTCCCTTCCAGGAGAGACTGGAAAACAAGAGAGAGTTGTAGCTCTCTGCAGGTTGCAGCCTGCATACTGGTAAAGGACTGCACCAGTACAAAATCATTGTAAAAGAAGTTTCTAATTGAAAGAAGATAGAGACATATTGCAGCAGGTGGTTTTCACCCACATTGGGTTTCCACCTTATATCTGGTGTTCTTTGGTGTGACTATCTGTTTTTCTTGTTCTTGCTCATTATTATATGGTACTGACATACAAATTAATGATCAATATCTGAAGAATAAATTAAAGTATAAATCTGGAAGATATATTGAAAAGAATTTGATAATACTGATTCACCCCCGCTCTCAGTATTATTTCCAACACTACTCTACGAGCCAAAGACTCGACTCTACACTTAGATAAGACTCAATTCTCCATCTATTTTCTCTTTTCATTCTCTCCTTTACAACTTAGAGCCTCACTCTATTTATACAATCCCATGTTCTGCAGACCATGGCTAGATTTCTAATTTGACATTACATTACTAAAATGAGGGTGAACAACCCTATGACTCATTTACAATCTTCGCGCTCCGCGCCCACAATACGCAAATTCTTTACACATATTTGGTCAAAATATGGGTTTTAAGCCCCAAAACGTGCCTTGGGGGATCCTGTACCCAATAGGCCCCCAACACAAACATCGTGACTCACCCTTGATTCACTCTGTCTGTGCAAAGATCTTCATGCTGAGACCTCCAAACTCTATCTGAATTGCTGCAATATTAGCAGTGCACTGAGCAGCTTCCTACTGTATCCCCTGCACGTGCTATTCAGAGACTGTTATATCTGAACTGCTTCCTTGTATCTTCTTCTACGTTCCCTCCATATGTTTATAGTCCCGTGCCTCCTTTTAGCTACCTGGAGTTCTAAGACTGTGCTTCCCATGGCTAGTCAGGTGGCCAGGCCACCTGTATATGGCTTCAACTGACCATCAATCACTTTTCCTGAGAAAAACCTGCCTTTTAACTTTACTGTCTACAGCGGCCAGCATCAGTGATCCCTTTAGTAATATACAGACCGATCCAAGGCATCACACTGATTAACTCTCGGCAGTAGCTCCTAAATTTGTCAATGGAACTGTGCGCCTCCTATCTTATCACCACGGCCTTTTTATCAAGAATGTACTTCTTTATTCCTTCCTCAAGCTTCTTGACTTCTTCTTCCATCATGGCGCTTTTCACCCTTAACGAAACTTTTCCCTTCATGAGTTCTTGGAGCCTAAGATCACCCTACTCGATCTCTTCATCAAGTCCCGAGAATTCTTCTTCGTCCAGCTACACGATCCCTTCTTCTAAGGCTTCGTGATCCGCCCTATCTGTGGGTGTTTCTATGCATGAACTAGCCATGATAGACTCCATTAGAATTACAAAATTCGGTCCATAGGCCAGCCTAGAAGGCATATGTTCCATCAGTTTCTTGCACATCACCATATAAGCCCATAAGCCTGCTGGTACACGTAGGTCCCAATGACTTCGTTGTGCATTAAATACCTTGTTCAGTGCTCTGCACACCTCGTTAAATGCTTCCGCATGGATAACCTTTTACACACTCATTCTCTTCACACCTTGTTGTTCCAACTTGAGGAACCATTCACGCATTTCCCCCCCAACACAGGCTTATTGACCGTATTTCCCAACACGAAGCTCATGTGCATCCACGCAGGTCATTTACCATATGCCTATACCCACCTGGACAGATATGCGCACGGACCATCCCGTCCATTGTTTTTATCTACCCATCACACTATAGGTTTCCCAAACCATGAGTGCAACATTTTTCTACATGCACGCTAGTCTTCAAAGCTTCCTCTGTGCATACCCCACCACAGTGCATAGTACCCAATTCAAGGTCTGGAAACATTTCTTTTTTGGCACCTCCCTTTCAAACTTATCTAGGAAAGTATCTACCTCACTTAACCCATCATAAGTAGGAAGATCCCTCACTTCTATCGATACACAGCGCAATGATATTTTCATTAGATTACAATTCAGTGTGGTTACTTTGTGTAACTGATTCTGCCATCGCTCTATCTCCTCATCAAAATTTGAAGTACAAAATATTTCGCGCTCCCATGAGATCTATCCATCTGTAGTGGGATTTATGCAATCTTTCTCTCGCGCAGTTATTTTGTACTTGCAATCCAGATCATTGTCACTTTCATAGTTGTGCACTAGCTTTATATAGTGCGATCCTTCTACAAGGTCCAAGGCTATAACTATGTGTAGAGAATTCTTCTCAAAAATCATCTTTTGCTTCTTCAGATTAATCACCCTGCTCATGTCAGTGGCCCAATCAATTCCTAAGAGCGCGGGGTAGCGATTGCTATCATCAACAATCTCTATTACTTCAAAGTCTATTAGCATGCTCGCTCCCTCAATATCCATGGTGATTCCCTGCAATCACCCCATGGGTATTATCTTTTGCTAGTTTGCCATTTGTAGCTGAAGAGGAGACCATTGCAGCGTAGGCCTCCCCATGCCTCCCATGTTTTCTTCAGCAGAACATTCGCATCCGATCCTAAATCTAGAAGTACTTGGTCCATCACATATTCTCCAATCCATGTGGTTGGCCTGCTTTCTCTCCCTGTCCTAGTCTTATGTTTTCCAATCTTCCAGACTAAGCACGGTTCTCTTGGAGCGATCCCAGCGCATCTGTTAATGAGTTCTTGCAATCCTTTTATAGCCTTATTGTCACGCAGTAGCTTCATGCATGTTTCCAGGAATGTTGTAAGCATAGATAGGTCCATTTCCAGCTCCGTTATATCCTTACTCTCTGAAGTGGAGGCATCAGTGAAGCTCTTCTTAGCTTTCATGAAGGTTTCATTAGTATGCTCCAAATCAAACTTTGCTTCCTTCGTCGGAGCCTTGAGAAACCAAGTACTATCTTTGGGTTGTTTGCCTTTATCATATCTATTGCAATTCCACTTTGGAGCACAATGTTCACATTTGAATCTTCCTCGCATTGCTCAGATGTCATCATCTATAGGTTTTGAGTCGGGGGAGGTGGTAGCACTCCCTTCGCACTTATCCTAGCTATCAACTTAAGACAATCCTCCGCCTCATGATCAAATAAGGTATAATACAGACATGATGGGCATGTTGGATTTGTACAATCATGAACATAATGTCCTAGCCCTCCGCAATTGTAGCATATCAGTTGTCCATGACCTCTTCTAGGTCCTCCTCCACCTCGGCCTCATCCGCGCCCCTGAAATCCTGTTCGCGCTACTCCTGCATTCGGGTCTAGGGGCCTTGTTTCAACCTAAACTCTATACATGGGAGTTCTATCCATCATTAGCTCATAGCTTCTACAAGTGTGCTCATCATGTCCAACCGATCTACAAAAATTACAAAACAACTGTTGGGAATACTGTGTGTACTTTTGTAACAAATGGCAGTTATCCGTAGCATGCTTTCCTCCTATTTGACAAATTGTGCACCACAAAGAAGGTATCGTGCTAGGTCCTGCTTATGCCTCCAGCCTTAATGGCATCAGTCCTCCTCCCGTGAGGTAATTCTCAAACATAGGGCAGTGGTCCTTATCATGGCCCTGACCCTTCCATTTTATGCACCACACCTCTTCATGCACTTCTGGTTGGGCTATCCTGTCCTGTTTCAGACTCTGCATCTCAAGGCATAAGTTTTTCGACTGCGTGTGGATTTGATGAACTCCCAAGTTAGGATCCTACATAGGGGTTTCATGTAGCCTCATCGCGATCTCCAAGGCCTCTTCCTCAGTCATTAACCTTTGTTGTGACAACACCTTCCTCAAATGCGGCATTAGCAATGCTACAAACCATTCGCAGTGTTGTCCATCCATCAAAGTCATATTATCTTCATGAATTGTATACTTTAGTCTGTGATCCAGCTCCCAAGGAGTCTCACCTGGTAGCATTGTAATCTCTTTGAATCCAATGATCAGCTACGCTTCTTACTTCGCCTTTCTAAATTCTTTGTTTAGTTCAATTTGGATATCTGCGATTCCCATATTCAGATTGTCATTAGAATGCTTAATATACCAGGTTAGCACGCGATCATGCAAAGCACTAACTAGCATCTCTTTATTTATATTATCATTTGTAATTCCCTGCGCTTCCCATACAACCCTTATCAAGAACCAAAACTAGTCCAGATCTTCATTTCCTACTCCCTTGAACACAGGAAACTTTATCGTGCTTTCCATATTGACTCGTGGCAGTGGCGGAGGTGGTACGGGTGAAGATGGAGGTGAAAGTGGTGAAACTGGTGGCAGTGTGGATGGGGGTGGTATGCATAGAATCCTTTGTCTTATCAAATGGATCACAATTCGTGGTGAGACCTTCGCGAGCTCTTCCTCATACCCTCGCGGAGGTGAAATCAAAGGGTTGTTCTCTAGTCCCTTACTTCCTTCATTTCTATAGGTTTTTCCACTTCACGTAGCTCTGGACATCAAGGTGATTGCATAACACTCTTATCACACAATAGAATTTTAATCCAAGTATTCAGAGACTTTACGTACTTACCTTGCGGTCCTTTGAGAAAGCATCACTCCACTTCGCTATAGCTGGCTGAATTATCTACCGTGAACTCAGTAATGAGTCCTCCTATAATCTGATCGAGCCAGTGATCAACAATGCATACGATCTTATCCTTCGATGCTTCGAATCTGTGCACCAACTCTGGAGTCAACACAATAGGATTATTGAGTTTCCACCTTCCTTAGCTATTTGCTAGCTTCGCGATCCACTCATACAGCTCAGTAGAGAAAGATGCGAAAAATATTTTGTGGATCTCTGTGTATAGATAGCATTCTAACCACTCTTCTTTTGTTAGTCGCGGATTCCTATTCTCCTGCACTGTGAATTCATGAATTCTATCCAACCAACCTTCAATTTCGTTCTTAGCTGGATTCTAATGATATGAAATTAGACATCTCTATGCATATTCTGGTCCTGGCAACATAACCATTTGTGGCTTAAGGAGGCCTGACCCAAGTTCTGAGTTAATTAGCCAAAAAAATCCCTATACTACTGGCCCTTTCGGGAACAGCCCACAAATATCAGACTAAGGTCTCACCCGAAGCAGTATGGGGGGATGTTGGAACCAAGTTTCCACACCCTTGAGATGTATGAGGGGTCGATTTAGTCCAAATTTGAATAGCTTCGCACAATTCACTTCACGCACTATCCTGACCTGCGAGGCTTTCGCGATCTGTTATAATCTCCTTCGTGCAACCCTAACCAAGGGCTGAGGTGCCTTCGTGCTACTAGGGTAGTGTTCTCCACTATTTCCCCAAGTTACATCACGTATCTTACTTATCTTCTTATAACAGTTAGTTATCTTCGCGTAAACAGATACTTTATCTTATATTCACTTTATCAACACGCTCATATAAGTTCATGCATCACATAAACAATAGAAATTCAATTTATATCCTATACATTCAATGCACAAAATAGAAAAAAGATACATAGAAATGATGTAAAACTTCTCTTTATTACTTTTCCAAAGGTTACAGACTTGACTCACCCTATGCACTTAGCTACAGGGGTCCGTGCACTCAGCTGCGAACTACTAGCCCTCTGTGTGTTGTGGGGAAAAATTCCTATGCAGGACGATCCTATCCACCTAAGGTGTGACAGTGCCTTAGCAACAAACGAATACAGCTATACTGATTTCTTCCTTTATGAAATGTGAAAGAAGAGAGATCAATTGACTTACCGGTGTCTTCCATTTGTCCCTCGATCCGGTCTCTCTCCTCTTTGGGTGTTCACAGCTACTTGCCTTCTTGCTTATCCAGCTTCAACTTCCTGCAAGATCACAAGAGAATAGCTACTTGCGACAAGAGAAGAACACTACACAAAGACAGATGTTCACATTCATAACTAGTTTTAGGATTAGAAATAAACCAAATACAATAATGCAATCATACATCAAGAATACATCAGAATATAGGAGAAACCAAGATAGCTTTATTGATGAATAACAAGGTTCAGGAAGAGATACAATCCAGAGGGCTCCAATCCAGCATCTCCTTCCCAGCAAATGGAATTCCTATCTTCAGCCCCTTCAAAGCATTAAGCACCCAATGATTCCAGTCTCAAACCAACAGCAATTGTTTGCCATAACAAAATTCCAGCCTCTAGATCTCATGGAGGAGAGATCCATATATAGATGTTTGGAGAGAGGATGAGTCAGCTTGAGATCTGACTAGTGTCCTCTCCCTCTGTCAGTTCTTGAGTCCACTTGGAGGTTCTTGCTTCCACTTGGAGATTTGGAACCTCTTACTCATCACCAGTCGAATTCCCTGAGGCAAGTGTCATTTTGGAAGCTTCCTGGGTTTTGAAACCTTGAGAAATGAGCCTGCCACTTGTCCACTCTCGTTCAGCGCAGGTAGCCTTTGTTCCAATTGACATTCAACGCAGGTAGCCAGTGTTGGCTTTGACATTCAGTGCAAACAACTAGTGTAGCCACTGAAATGATCCTGAATTGACTTGTTTTTGAGCAGTTTCAGGTGGAGAACTTTTGTGAATTGCTGTGGTTTGTTAGCCTTGTTCCTCTAGGGGTAGGAAAAACATGTTTAGGGACTTTGGATCCCTTAGATTATGGACATTTCATGCTCAATGCTGTAAGGCACAAAAATGTCTATAACAGTTGCCCCCTAAAGTATGAGGCTGTTATTGGGCGAAATGATTTATCAGGGGGATCCGAAGTTCATCCAATGCTGGGAGGGGACCTGTAATAAGATACAATACAATACATTATTTTTCATACTGCTTTCATGATCTAGCTGAGGCGGGCATTCCCATGCTCAGCTTTATAAATTCATTTTTCTGTACATAGAACAGACAATCGTCTGGTGGTAGACTGATAATTTTGATGAAATTATCATCCTTTGAGTAGGATGATTATCTGCTGCAATGATGTACATGTCAATGTCTTTATCTTTCCTGAATATATATCGCAGCCCGGATGGATGAACCTAGATCCGGGGTCTTCAAACTCGTTCGATCTTCACTCTAAGTACAAGTCGATCCATGTGAGAAATGTTCTGAAGTCGAACATGGAAAGACATCACTTGATTACCGGTCAATGATGTAAACCGTTAACAAGCGCGAGAGGAATCACCGATAATGATAATGACCCTCAAGGTACTGCAGTACAATTCACGTGGTGTGAATAAAGGACTTGGCGTCGAACACCACGCAAAATCTTTCGGTCGAAGGTCATTGATGTATACCTGTCGCCGGAAGTGAGAAACTTGCCATTGTGGCATGCAAGCTTCAAAGTACTGAAGGGGTTGTTCCTAGATCAACTTCTTGGATAATGAGCTGATGTCGACAAGAAGCGATCCGTCAAAGGAGGGCCTTAATGAATCCCACATCAGTGACACGGAACGGAGCTAATGATTTTAATGGAGGTGAAAATGATCTGTGACATATGATTCAGGGTGGCGGTCATGAAAGGATGAAGGATAATGTATGGCAGTGGATGGGACACGGTTGACTTTTCTGAACGACTTCTCTTGAACATATGGCGACACTGATGCGATGGATTGGTAGCATTACCCCAAATATGGATGGTATGGCGAGACCATGGATGTGACCGGTGAATGAAACAACCCAACTCGATTGTGGTACGGAGGAAAAGTGTCATGTTCAAGAGCGACTTGCTACCATCAAAGTTTTCTTTAGTTTCTCCCAATTTTTCCCCAGTCATTGCTGACCAGTACCTCTTTATTTTTGTCAAGCTTGAGGAGGATAACATATGCTTGTTCTATAACCTGCCCTTCGGGCAAGCCCATCGCTATGTTTTAACGAGCCTAGCGATAGGGAAACTCGTTCTCATCTAAAGACAAGTTTGTCGCTATTTAATGATTTTAATGAGTCTAACGACAAGGATAACTTGGTCCTTTTCATTTTTAGAGAGTCTGAAAAGGTACATAAAGTTAACTCCAAAAGTCCTTTTTCGTCATCTAATCCCTTAAGTCTGAAAAAGTATAAAACAATACAGAAGGGATGAGTTTTCGATAGTTTTAACGAGCCGAACAAAACAAGCGCTCGATCTTTTTGTGCAATAATCCCTCATGTCCAAAAAGATTAAAATCTAGAGGAGGGATAGTTCTTCCTGTCGCTTTAACGAGCTGGAAGGCCAAAACTCGGAAATCTTTTCATATTTTACGAGTCAGTTGAAAAGAGCTTAAAGAAGACTCGTCTTTTGAGGAACGAGTGATAAACAGGGATAGCAGCTGATTCCAGGTACAGGTTGGAATTTTCCAATCACGGCAGTGTCACAAGGATGGCTAGGTGAAATCACTCTTCGCAGTTGTCCCTCAAAATGGGTAAACAAACATATGGAGGTGAACGATCGGCCAATGGAAAAGTGGAGGTGACGGTGTAAACACGACCAAGGCTTTAATGGCTGATGATATTACATTCACTGTGGTTATTTACCGGGATAGTTCATTTTTTAACGAGCTTAAACGTGGGTGGAAACATTTGCTCGAACTTATGTTTATTTTTTAACGAGCATGAACTATGTGCTAAAACTGCTCGAATCTTGCGTTTATTTTTTAACGAGCATGAACTTTGTGCTAAAACTGCTCGATGATAAGTTTGCATGCCCCCAGCATAATAACGCAAATCGAGGTGCATGCCCCCCAAGCTTCATTGCATTCAACTCGGTGGTTGGAATGAAGGTTTACCTTTGAGATTTGAAAAGGGGATTTGTTTCATTTTTTAATGAGGTTGACATAGTAAAAGAACTATCCTCATGACTCCTTGTTTCATTTTTTAACGAGGTTGACACGAGATAAGAACCGTCCTCGGAGTCCAAATCCATTAGATATAGAAGGTTTCATATTCCACTATGGCCACTTCCGCCAGATTACTCAGAGGCGGTAGGGCAAAAGTACCCATTAAGGCAGGGTCTTTTAGGAGACCTACTCCGATATTTTGGAGCGAATGATTGCTTCCATGGATCATTGGAATGCTTCCCGTAACTTGTGAACTGTTGGGGAGAAAAGTTTGTTGGTCGACGATTGTAATTCCTCCTTGGAAGGGAAATGAAATCTTCCTGAAGTAGGTCGACACAACTGCGGCCATGGCATAGATCCACGGTCTTCCTAGTAGGATGTTGTAATCAAGATTCCCATCGATGACTTCAACATCTATTTCTACTGTTTTCCCTCCTAGTTCAATTTTCAAGTTACTTAGGATACCATATGGGGTATATGTCCTTCCGTCGAATGTTTTTAATGTCGTCGAAGATCGCGACAAGGTTGGAGATCCTAAAGTTTTCCAGCAACTCATCAACATAATACATGTAGATGCCCCCTCATCAATAATCGTTCGGTGAACAGTTTTGTTGAGGGCTTTCACTTGAACAAGGAAAGCTAATTGAGCTGGTAACTGAGGATCATACCCTTTGTGGTCAAAGGATACAAGATTGGAATCCATTGGGTTAACCCCACCTATTGCTGATAATAAAGCTTGCTCTTGGGAGAGGCAATTTAGCGGTACCTCAAGTGTCGACATAGCGGACGGCGATTGGGCCAGGTCCTCTATCTGTGCTATTTTCGCACAAGGATTAAATGTCGATTTGTGTACTACTCCCTTTTGCGACTTTATCATTGGCTCAGGAACGATGGGTGGCACAACTTCGGTCAAAGTTGTTTTCGAACTACTAGGTTGTTCATTAGCCTTGTTGTTCGACAGCTTTGGATTCCTGTAATCTTTATTCCTCGTCAAAGCATCATTTTGCTGCTTTGATACAGACAACATAAGCACTTGGGATCGGGAAGCATTTTGATTAGCAACTAGTTCGGTTCCCGGGCTTGGAAACGGATCAGTCAACATAGTTGAGGTTTTCAAATTCTTAAAGAATCTTTTAAGCTCAACTTTGTATGGACAATCTGCTGTCCAATGATCCTCATCGCATATATGACACCCCGCAGGGGGTTTCCTTTTTCTCCCTTTCTTTTTCTTCTTGCCCCCTGGTTGCTTCAGTTGTTTGCCCTTGTCGTCCGACACGGCACTTACTTCCGAGGCAAGAAGTTCCTCATTTGCATTTTGACCGGAAATCTTATGGGCCTTTTTAGATATAGCCTTTGTCGATTTCATGTTTGTTGCGCCAATCACGCCATCGCCGGCATGAGAGTCATTGTTTGATTTAGGAGGAGGAGGAATTGAGAATTCCGGTCTAGGGGCATCAGGTATTTTGTCGTAGAGCGTGCCGGACTGAGTGTAAACCAAGTCCAGATATTGCGCACGAGCGATGACTTGCTCTTCCGTTACGACTCCCCCCTTTGCCACATCTTCCGTGATGGCAGGAAGTAATGACTTGATAAACCATTCAGCTAATAGCTGATCGGGAACGTACGTTTTTACCATCCTACGACGACGTCGCCACTCATGTATATGATCAGATATGTGAGTGGCCGTTGTCTGTTTGAAGTTGGTTAAGATTTCCGTTCCCGTTTCATACCTTATCAGTAATTGAAAATGGGTTAAGAAAGTCGTGGCTAAGGTGCTGAAGTTGTCGAACAAAGCTCTAGGCAATTCGATGTACCATTTTGCCACCGGACCCATTAACGTCCTCTGAAAGAGGTGAAGTCTTATCGAATCATCATTTAGGGTGTTTGATGAACACCACAGATGAAATGTCATCACATGATTCGACGGATCTTCACCCGGATTTCCATTAAATTTAGGAATATCTGACGGAAGTTTATGCGGAATCGCTGGCCACCAAGGGGCATAAGCAATTGGATCATTCGTCAGCCGGTTTAGATCTGGTAATTCTAGAGTTGCTACAAAGGGTAACTGTTGATTCAGGTTAGGCGAAGCATACCCAGGATAAGATGGAATCGCCTGAGCAGTGGGTCTTTGCATACCAGCATAATGTATTTTATGCTGGCAACTTTGACAAGGTTGATGGGCATAACCATTGTAATATGGTTGTTGATTACCGCTTTGGAAATGTGATTGCCCATTACTTACAAAGACTTGTTGCTCAGTTCCTCGATATGATTGCTGGAATGGGGGTTGATGAGTTTGAACCAACTCTGGTTGTTGGACCATTTACTGTTGTCCAATATTGGATGATTGACCAAGATGAGGAGTCATAGTACTTGTTTGAGCCTGAGTCGCTCCAGATAAGGAGGCACTAACCGGAGGTTGTGATTGAGCTTTCGAGACAAGAGGCTGTTGTATGGCAACCTGAGAAACTTGGGGTTGACATACAACAGGTAGTGCTTGTACTTGCGACGCAATCACCATACCAGGCATAGTGGCAACATTCGACACAGGGAGGACTGGTTGCATTGAATATGCAACCCTTGGTTGCTGAGGCAGTATCGGTACCCATCCGCTGGATGTCATTCCAGTTTGACCTGAACTTTGTTGTAAACTCCCATATGGTTGTTCTCCGGGGGGGAACAATGAAAAGGCATACTGCCCTCCATATGGTGGCAATCCAGTACTTAAAGGGTAGATTGGCCTTTGAAGACACATTGGATCAATTTGTTGAGTTTCAACATAAGAAATACCAGATGATAATCCGGATGAAGAAATAGGAACTAACCATGTTGTCGAAACAGTCTCTGATTGGACTCCAGCTTGTTGTTGACAATTTGCCGGGACAGATGGTATACCAGCGAACATCGTTGGAGTAGTGGCAGGAGGCTCTGCCGCTGCTGTGTCGGATGACACAGTCCTGGATGTCGACGGTTGTTCAGACATATTTAGTCTATCCAAAAGATTTCCTAGCGATTCTACAAGAACTTTGTGATGAAGGTAGACTAACTTCGAAGATCAACGAGGGAAAGGTGATGATTATTCCGTTTAAAATAAATTTTAACGACGCTTGGACACAACTTGCTTTTTCAATTTTTAAGAGTCGAGAAAAAGCTAAAGATGACTCTAGTCTCCTTCAATGTTTTAATGAGCCCGAAGTGACAAATGCTCGGATGGAATTTTTCCGTTATAGAGTCTGAAAAAGGCCAAAAGGAACTGCTCTGGAGTTCTAGGCAGAGGGTGTGCCAAACTTTTCGCAAAACCGCAGAATACTTTTTAGGGTACGGGCGGTCGATCTTCCTGAATGTTGTGTTCAGTGCATTGCGATCAGTAGGGCGGCTGACACGGCTTCCTAAGGATAAAGGTTTTATGCCTATAGGGGTCTCCCAATATATACGCGACGATACGTGGGAGCACAATCCGTACTGGCGCTATCGTCCCTCAGGAGGAATCACCCACCATCCATGAGATGGACAGTCACCAGGCTTTAGGACGCCGGAACACGTCTCTAGCCTAGACCTCTATGTTGTGCGTTATGTTGCAAAGCGTTGTTAAGTTCATTCAATTTATTTTAGGTTGATCTTTTTAGAAGTTTGCCTTTCAAGGTTCACCACGAGATGTATGATACAATTCCTAAATGCAGTCTAAAGATGATAAGCAAGCTTTATATCTTTTCAACTTTGAAAATCCTAGCTACTAAGGGAAAAGAAAGACACCATCTTTTCTCAAAGAGCAATCAGCACACTCTAATACACTTTTCCTAAATCAAGCATGCAAACTACCAAATGCAAATGCACAATGCAGGTGTTTGTTTTTCGCTTTCTTAGTATTGATGCCTACAAAGAAAGCTTTTTGTACAACTTTGAATTTGCTTTTAAATGATCAATACAAACAAGTTTACTTTTTCGAAATCAGAGAGGGTAGAAGAGATTACAACACTTAATGATTTTCGAAATAAATACTTGTTTCGACACTTAAAAGAGACAAATTCAAACCATTAAGCAAAAGTAAATGTATAATCAATCTGCAAACAGCCAATGAACTCTCTTCTAAGATCACAATCAACAGATCTGAATCAAGGGCTACGGGATGACTATTTCACTCATGCAAAGGAAAACTGTAAATGACGCCACAAACACATAAAAACACTCACAGTCTTTTTGTACAAAAGGAGGCGGAATCTAAGCAGAGAAAAGGAGTTTTCAGACTGGTACCTATGCTGGTTACAGGCTGCAAAAATCAGAGATCAAAACAAGGCAAAACAGACCAGAGAACCCCAGCTGCACAAGAGCAAACTGGTTCAGCGCAACCTCAACACAGGGGTTTTGACATTCAGCGCAGGTAGCCTTCACGGGACCTGCGTTGAAATGCAGAATCCCTTCACTGGGTCTGCGCTGAAGGAGAAACTCTCGTTTTCCTCAGGTTCTGGGTCACATATTGCTCTTTAATTCACTGTTTTAGGCCAAATAAAAGCAACAAGCAAGGTGTAATCAAAGCGATGCTTTGAAGGCTACTAAGATCTATCACAAGGATCATCAAATCATTTGTGAATCCATTGTTCAGATCATAGACAAAATCCAGTGAAGGATCAAGGCAGCAACTGTCTACTTTGCAACTGAGAATAGCAGAAGCAGTTCGATTGTTGTTGCTGAGTCTATGAAACAAACAATGATAGAAACACAAATAAAATGACTAAAAAAAATCTCCCCAGTGGAGTCGCCAATTTGTTGTGGGGAAAAATGCCTATGCAGGACGATCCTATCCACCTAAGGTGTGACAGTGCCTTAGCAACAAACGAATACAGCTATACTGATTTCTTCCTTTATGAAATGTGAAAGAAGAGAGATCAATAGACTTACCGGTGTCTTCCGTTTGTCCCTCGATCCGGTCTCTCTCCTCTTTGGGTGTTCACAGCTACTTGCCTTCTTGCTTATCCAGCTTCAACTTCCTGCAAGATCACAAGAGAACAACTACTTGCAACAAGAGAAGAACACTACACAAAGACAGATGTTCACATTCATAACTAGTTTTAGGATTAGAAATAAACCAAATACACTAATGCAATCATACATCAAGAATACATCAGAATATAAGAGAAACCAAGATAGCTTTATTGATGAATAACAAGGTTCAAGAAGAGATACAACCCAGAGGGCTCCAATCTAGCATCTCCTTCCCAGCAAATGGAATTCCTATCTTCAGCCCCTTCAAAGCATTAAGCACCCAATGATTCCAGTCTCAAACCAACATCAATTCTTTGCCATAACAAAATTCCAGCCTCTAGATCTCATGGAGGAGAGATCCATATATAGATGTTTGGAGAGAGGATGAGTCAGCTTGAGATCTGACTAGTGTCCTCTCCCTCTGTCATTTCTTGAGTCCACTTGGAGGTTCTTGCTTCCACTTGGAGATTTGGAACCTCTTACTCATCACCAGTCGAATTCCCTGAGGCAAGTGTCATTTTGGAAGCTTCCTGGGTTTTGACACCTTGAGAAATGAGCCTGACACTTGTCCACTCTTGTTCAGCGCATGTAGCCTTTGTTCCAGTTGACATTCAACGTAGGTAGCCAGTGTTGGCTTTGACATTCAGCACAAACAGCTAGTGTAGCCACTGAAATGATCCTGAATTGACTTGTTTTTGAGCAGTTTCAGGTGGAGAACTTCTGTGAATTGCTGTGGTTTGTTAGCCTTGTTCCTCTAGGGGTAGGAACAACATGTTTAGGGACTTTGGATCCCTTAGATTATGGACATTTCATGCTCAATGCTGTAAGGCACAAAAATGTCTATAACACTGTGCACTCAGCTACAGAGCCTTCCCCTACTCTATGACCCAAAAACTCGACTCTACACTTAGATAAGACTCAATTCTCCATCTATTTTCTCCATTCATTCTCTCCTTTACAACTTAGAGCCTCACTCTATTTATACAATCCCCTCATTTACAGTATTCACACTCTGTGCCCACAAAACACAGTCTTTACATCAGATTTGGTCAAAGTCTGGGATTTAAGCCCCAAAACTTTCCTTGAGGGATTCCGCACTCAACAGAGGCCCTAGGAGTTTATCAATCTATATGGAGGAAACTCTAGGGTGGAGGAAGAAATCACACTAGTCTCTGGATGTAGAAACTTGGTTCTTGCATCCCCCTATATTGCTTCGAGTGAGACTGCAGCCTACACTACAAGGTTGTTTCCAAAAGGGACAATAGTGTAGGATTTTTTTGATTGGCACGATTAACTTTGAACCTAGGTCAAGACCCCCTAAGACAACAAATAGTTCTGTTGCCGAGACTGGGATCCACTTAAAGATATGTGTGATGTTGCATCATTGGAATTTGATTAAGAAAGAAATTGAAAATTGGTTGGATTGGAAGATTCATGAATTCATGGTGCAAGAAAATAGGAATCCACTTATGTCAAAGGAATATTGGTTGATTAGATATCTACTTATGGAGATACACTAAATCTTCTTATACACCTTCCCAATTGAATTGTAAGTGTGGTTAGATAAATTGATAGATAGTCAAGGAAGGTGGAAGCTCAATAGTCCCATAGTGTGGACTCCACAATTAGTGTGACTACTAGAAGTCTCTAAAGACAAGATCACGTGAGCTTTCGATCATTAGCTCGATCAAATTCTAGGAGGATTTGTTACAGAATTTGTAGTTGATACCTTAGTCTGTTGTAGCGAAGATTCTTCAAAGGACTGCGAGGTAAGTATTTAAGATCTTTAAATACTTGGGTTAGAATTCTATGATGTGAAGAAAAGGTGATGCCATTACCTTGATGTTCAGAGCTACGAGAAGTGGAAGATTCTTTAGAATTTGTAAAGGATCAGGACCAGAGTCTAGTCCATTGATTAGACCTCCTTCAAGCAGTGATGAAGGGGTGGGGCAGAGTACATCGTGCAGTGTTGTTCAGCTAATCACTTAGGGGATTCCTAGAACAAATCACCCATCCACTACACCTCCACCTCCACCACCACCATTCAACATGGAAAACATAATGAAGATGTCGATTTTCAATGGAATAGGAAGTGAAGACCTAGAGCAATTCTAGTTTGTTGCGAACATTGTATGGACAACGTAAAAAATCACTGATGATAATATAAAGAAAGCACATTTAGTTACTGCTTTGAAGGATCGCATGCTAACCTAATACATTAAGTATTGTGTTGATAATCCTCTTACAACGCTAGTAGAGACTAAGAATACTTTGAACAAAGAGTTTAGTAAGCCTAAATCTGACTCACAGTTGGTGATTGAGTTTAAAAGGATCACGATGAAGGTTTAGGAGATGCCTTGGGACTTTTATCAGAGGTTGAAGTGCCATATTAGACAGGCTAACATGCATATCATGGATAGCCATCATTGCGACTGGTTTATTATGTCACTTTTGCCCCATTTGAGAATTGCTTTGTCACAACAAAAGATAGCAACATAGACAAAAGCCCTAGAATTCACGATGAGGTTACACACATCACCTATTCAGGATATGAACCTAGGGGTATAGTAGATCCACTCACAGTTAGCAAGCCTACACCTAGAATTATAGAGTTTGAAAAACGACAAGGAGATTAAGCTAGGAATCCATGCAGAAGTCTGGTGTTTGAAGTGTAAGGGCCATAAGCACAATAAAGATCATTGTCCCATGTACGTGAATCATATTACAAGAGGGGGCCAATTCCCCTAAAGCCAGAAACTTCTATAGGACCAAGCATGGGGGTTGCGCTATGGTGTTCCATATGCAAGGTTACTTGAAAATAAGAAATAGATAACTGCCATTTCCTTCAAAAGTTCATTCAGAAACCCTTGCAATTTTTCTGTAATTTCTCTAAATCGGTGGGCCATGATGAGCACCACTACCGAATCTATGAGATGATGATGGAAATAACCCCTACTTACCGTATGCAAGAAGAAACTCTACCTCTAAACCAAGGCATAGGAGGATCACATGGAGGTTTTCAAAGCCGAGGATGGGACCGAGGAGGAGGACCTGGTAGAGGTTGCGAAAGATTATCTGCTACAACTTCGAATAACCGAGGCACTTCGCATGGGATTGCCCAAATCCAACACACCAATCGTGTCAATATTGTAGGTAGTTCGACCATACCATAGAAGAACTCAAATTGTTAATAGATAAGATTCAAGAGAAGAAAACACAGTGTTAGTAGCCTACATACAATTTACAAATGATGAGGGTTGAGCCTCGCGAGGAAGATCAAAGCGTTAATATTTTGCTGAGAAGTGGAATGACGAATGACACTGATAAAGGTAAACAAGCTGAGGAAGATGGATGGGTCTGCAAAGCTCCAGAGAAATAAGCTAACTTTGATCTGGATCGCATTAAGGAAAAATTTATGGAAGCTAAGAAGAGCATCGTTGAGGAATCCACCTCAGGGAGCCAGGACAAGATGTAAGAAATCAAAACACCTACAGAGGTTGATTCTTTTGTACTCACTACGTTTTTGGAGACTTGCATGAAGTTGTTGTGTGATAGCAAGGTTGTGGAAGGACTGAATGAATTAATAAATAAATGCACTAGTAAACAAAAGGCCCCTGATGAACACTGTGTGGTTAGAAATATTGGTAAGCATAAGGCACGAACAGGGAGAGAGATGCAACTAACAGCGCAAATATGTGATTATGAAATGGACGAGGTCATCTTGGATTTGGGGTTTGATGCGAATGTTCTACCTAAAAAAACATGGGAAAGGATGGGAAGACCTGTGTTGTAGTGGTCTCTGATTCAGCTCAGGATGGTGAACCAGTAAAAAAACATCCCAATGGGACGATTACATGGAGTAACAGTTGATATTTAAGGTGAGAGTGCAGTAGCAGACTTTGAAATTATAGAAATTGTCGATGACATTAATCCTTACCCCACACTCCTGGGAAGTGACTGGGCTATTGATATGAATTGGGTCAGTAATTTGAAGAAGAGGACAACATATTTTGAAAGAAAATCACTTTGGGTTATAGTGTTGTTGGATCTTGCAGAAGGAGCACGCTATACTGAACTAGTCTGCGACTATGAAGACAGTGATGACGAGATGGATCAAATTTAAAAGATCACAACATGAGATCAAGACTAGATCAATCCAATGGAATATGGATGGATTACATTGGACATGGAGATTTCCTGCACCTCTAATTGAGATGAGGAATTGGAGCATTTCCAGAATCACTTACATGAAGTTTCTACATTGCGATGCAATATGATGACAAAGTCGCTACACTATGTTTCATCGGAGGTAATAAAGTTACCTTATTATGATGGGTTAACTGACGTGGATCTGTTTTTAAATGACTTTGAGCGTGAAGTCCCTGAGGACCATCACTTTCAAGAATTAGAGTTGGCACTACACGTTATGCCTGCATGATGTTTTGGTACACATAAGGATAGTTTTGCTAGATGGCGAGATTACAAGAGAATAATGAAGCTACGGTTTGGGCATGCTAATACTAGAATGACTGAGAAGTATAATGGAAAGGGTGATCCATGTGATTACCTAGAAAAATGGACTAAGGTATGGGGGACCGAACCGAAACCAAAATGGGTACATATATTTTGTCATACCTTGGATGCCATCCCCATGAACTAGTATCTCAAAACAAAGCTCTGCCATGGTACTACGGAATGGGATGTATTGAAGGAAGGGTTCTTATTGACTTTCAACTTTGAAGATGGATTTGCAAGCATTAATGAAGCGCTGCAAGAGATTAAAGTGGTTATCTTCAGAACACCAAAAGAACCTATGAAACGGACCCAATCGGACTAGAGCACCCACCTGTGCCACGCATTGGAATGTTATAATGTGACTGCTAAAGAGGAGGAAGAAGACCCAAGGAATGTCAATATTCTGGAGGTATAAGGGCATTCTAAAGTCAAAGTCCCATAAATAGAAAAACCAGACATATCCGCACCTTTGAAGACAAAGAAAGTAAACATTAGCACTAAAGAAGAACCAAAGTTCGCAAAAATTGGAGATTATTGGGACGATGCTACAGTAGATAAAGTTGTTAAATTACTTCGTGAATACCAGGATCTCTTCCCAACTAAGGTTTTAGATTTAAAGGGAATAATCAATGATTTGGGCATTATGAAGATCACATTGAAGATGGATGCAAAGCCTACTAAACAAAGGACTTATCGCCTTAATCCCAAGTACAAGGAAAGGGTTCGCCAAGAGCCAGATAAAATGTTGGAGGCAGGCATCAAAGCGTCTATTGACGAATCAGATTCGGTGAGCCTAATGGTGGTTGAAGAGAAGAAACAAAATGGAAAAATAAGGATTTGTGTAGATCTACGGAAGCTTAACCATGCATGTGTTCATGACCCATTTCCAACAATTTTTATAGATGAAGTGTTAGACAATGTGGGAGGTCAGGAGGCCTATTCCTTTACTGATGGGCTTTCGAGGTATCATCAAATCAAGATTGTGCGAGAGGATAGATACAAAATGACCTTCGTGATGGAGTGGGGTTACTTTTAGTACACTGTTATGCCATTTGGATTAAAGAATGTGTTAGTGTCAGTATCTTCATCCCTCCATCAGTGATCAAAATTCTCTTTTTGCATGTATCTTTAGGTGTCTCATCCGATCAACTGCATTCCATTAGGATCCTAGATCATCTGATGGTAGTGGCATATTATCACATTTGCCTCATGATCTTTACCTGCTAGCCTATTTTCACAAGTTCGGGTCATTTACAGTCATCTTTTGTCTGTACATTTGCAAAAGCCATTTTTTAGGGTTTTAGGTCTCATTAGGTCTAGGGTTTGTCATCATAGTCTTGTAAAAGCTCAATAATGATCAGCAGGCACATGAGGAGGTCTAATAAGGTCTCAGCATCAAAATTTCAATAATGATATACTCAGTAACTGATTTTTCCTCAAAACCCTGTTTTGAGGAAAAACATAGTTTTATGTTCTATGTATTAAAATTTCATGTAATTTTAACTTTCCTATATGTAATAAGTTTAGAATAGCAGCCCTGGGTCACCTTGCCAAACTCCTGCACTCCAGTTCCTGTAAAAGAGACAAGAAAATCCAAGCATTAGTCCATCAAATGTCAAAAGGAGAGCCAAACTGCAAAACAAAGTTTTTAAAGAACAAAGGGAAAAAGAAAACTTTAGAAAGTGGGTTTTCTAAATGAAAAATTAAATTCACTTGTATATAAAGTGCTCCTTGTGTTGAAGACTTCATTTTTTGTGCTAAAGTGAGAAAACAAGGAGAAAATCATGATTTGAGGTGAAGAAAGGGAAATCGTAACAAATTTTTGAAATTCTTCTTAGCGCGGCACACCTGGGCATAGGCGTGGCGCACCTGCTCGGCGTGCACACTGGGCGCAAAATTTGCATACAATGTTGAACTGGCGCGGCGCACCTGCCAGGCGTGGTGCACTTGGGTGTTGGCGTGGCACATGAGTCTGCCAAGCCAAAAACTCTTTCAAATGATCTTCTAAAGCTCCAAATCTTGCAAATATCATTCCTCAAGTAAGTAAAACCTCCCATTTTTCCATTGCAAAATTTTTTATCCCCCTTAATAGTGTTTTGATAGATGAAAAATCAAACCCCAGTTTGTTTCACAGTTGCATTGCAAAATTGTCTACGGTTTTGTAATTTTGTCATACTTGTTGTTTTTACTCCCCTGCATCCTTTTCACATATCCCATTCCTCTCCACTGAATTTCCCTAATTTCATTTCTGTTTCCCTCTCTCATTTACACTCATCCTACCCCCCTATCCCCAAAACCCTAAAACCCTAACACCTAATTCCCATTATTCCCCAAACCCTAATTTGCATTCCAAAACCATATCACTCCCTAATAACCCTACAGCCAGCATCAAATCCCACTCACCTGTTCCACTCATCAAACCCCAAAGAAGAAAACAACAGTCACCTATTCTTGAAATAAAATCTCTTCATACTCATCAATTTACACCATATAGTGCCAAATATGGAAACAGATTCAGCTTATGAAAGGGATGAGGAAACTGTGAGTGATTCTTCCCAAGAGATTCATGCACCAAGAAAACCACATAAGGGAGGAAAACACATCTAGGAGGAGCCCACCACACTCACAGAGTTATTGGTTTGTCCCCTTGCAGTAACATGTTTCAAATATCAATCTTGGTACCAGTTATGTGAGATGGTGGAATGGGTGAAATACCACCATGAACTTGCTAGACTATTTTTCCTTCATCTTCACAATGGCCAGGTCAACTTAGAAGGTGTTTCCTTCACTTTGACACTTGAAACTATAGCTGAAGCAACAGGCATTCCAAATGTGGGTGAACAGTGGAACAAAGGACAGCTTGTGGGCAAAGAGCATTATGAGCCTTATATCAAGGCTAGTTATCAAAAGCAAATCAGTAGGGTCTTTCCTTTCAGATACCTACAGGACACTTATGCTCCACTCATGAAGCTCATTATCAAATACTTCAGCTGTGAAGGGAGATTTTCTCGCTTTTACACTTATCATGTTAGATTATTGATGCATTTCACTAAAGTGAGGATGATGAACCTCCCCTATTTCATATGCAAAAATATTGAGAAAATGGCCACATTGGTGCAAAGAAAACCTCCTCATCAACAATACAACAACATTTATCACTTTTCATTGATCAAGATTTTTGTTTTGCATTAGCTGAGTTTTTTGAATGTTTCATGGGATACTTTCATTTCACATGAGGTTTTCACAAACCCTCAAGTGACCCCATCAGTATTTCAAGAGGAGTGAGGGCCTTCAAATCAGCAAGAGGTTCATGAGACTCAAAATACAGGTGTGCTTGTATTTGTCACTTATGAAAAGGGCACCAGGAGATTATTTGCAGCTACCAAACGAGTGTTATCTCCACCTGGGGTGGAAGGGGTCTTGTTTCCTTCATCAGACCATAGGAAAATGCTATCTTCACCCGGGGTGAAAGGGGCTTTGCCTTCTTCTTCAGCAAAGTAGGTACATGATAAAGGGAAACAACCATTGCATGATGAAGGGCCTTCTGAAGGTCAGGAGAGATATTTCGTTTTGATTCAGGATGAGGATAATGATTTGGGCTTCCAAAGCTCAAAACTCAAGGAGATCATCAAAGAACAAGAAGCTGACATACATGCCTTATCTCTTAACCTTGAAAGAGATAAGTGGATCATTAATTACCTTGAGCAACAGAACAAGCAGTTGGAGCATAAGTAGACAATCATGGAGCTGCAAACCATAAGGGAAAACAAGCAAGCAGCAAAAAGGAGGAAAGTCAAATTGACACCGCTTGAGCAAGAGATTGATGCTGATCGGGAATCTTGGCTAAAGAGAGAAAATATGCACTTGGATAAGCTGCTTGAGAAATCCAACAAGGAGAAAAAGATGTTGCGGCACATGGCTTATCACTATTTGGCACGAAACAAAATTTGCAAAAAAAGGATAAGGAGCCTAAAAGCCAAGTTGAGGAAGACTTTGAGGAGCAAGAAAGAGTAAGATAAGCTCAAGATCTTGGCTGAAGCTTCATTGGCCCAAAATAGTACTTGATGTAGATCACTCATTTTGAATTTTTCAAGGAAAAAACAGGTTTTTCCGGCATGTGCGTAGCGCCACCTGGTGCTCGCTTTTGATAGGGACCTCCTCTAGAGAAAAACTTTGAATTTTGTATTTCTTGTGAAAAATTATGCATACCCAGAAATTACTAGGAAGTTTTTCTAAGTTTTGGGTCTCCAAAAGGGTCAAAAACACCTCAAAATGCCCTCTCTGCCACTTTTTGACCACACAGGAAGCAGTGTTGGGAGAACTAATGTTTGGAGGGGCAAATGGACACCAAATTAAAAAATTCCACTTATCCTAGAAATTAGATAAATAGACCTTTCCAAAAAGTCCACTTGGAAAAAATTTGGTGAAGGGGAAGGCCTCCGAATTCAGCTAGGAAAAAGCATTACACACAGAAAAAGTGGCACCACGCACAGGATGAAAAAGTGCTGACTTTGCTCAAAAACTTTTTTTTTGGCCTAGTTTTCTTCTAGTTTGACTTTTTCTCTCTTATAGTCAAATCCATAAGCTGAAATGATGTAAATTGATGTACTATGATGTAAAAATTATGAAAATTGACTTGATAAGGTAGATACATCAGTTGTAGGTGGTTTAAAGTTAAATGAATCAATTTCCTAGGTTTTAGAGGCAAGTTGTTCCACTACCTATTTTTGTGTTCCTAGATTAGATATGGTTGAAACCATCCCTGTTCTCATGGATTCGACCCTTGATGGATATCACAAGTGGTTTGGAGGTCTATATAATGCGTTTTTTCAGTCATTTGTAAAGGTTGGACTCTTGTGAATGCTTTGAACATTATTGTACATTCATCTCTGCAGTTTGGCAAGGAAATAGACCAAGGTTTGCAGCATTTTGTGGGATTCTTGTGGCAAGGTGATTTAGTATTGTTTTTCCTTCTGTGATTCAAGTTATCATGTGTTTATTTGTGCCATCATCTCTCTCTTTTCAGATTAACTAAATGAATCAAGTATAAAGGTGGAAATCATGGATATTGCGGTGCTCTACCTTAGGGTTTGTTTAGCTTTACATGTTTTCAACTGTTTGCTGAGGATTCTTGATACTTTCATGCCCTGTCCAACTCCTCATCAGTCTTAAGACTCTCCATTTCACTTAATTCAAAGTACTAACGCATTTTCCTATCTCACCCCACAGAAACCTCTGCAAGACTGAGTCTATTCCCTGGACCCAAAACTGCCTTTCACTTTTGATCCAGCAAACCAACTTAAAACTCAATCAAACTCCTCTGAACATATAGCTAGCCTAAAATTAGTCTTTACATCAATCATCTCAAGCCTCATTTGTTACATTTTCCTGAGATTGACAAGGAGAGAACCCTCTCCTGACTTGGTAGGGCTAGCTACCAGGTTAAGCGTGGTTTGATGTTACCCTAGACCTACCTTTCTCAGCCTGAGGTAGAATTAGGCCATAACAGAATGCACCTGCAATATTTTCCCGCATAGTCATAACAACGTTCAAAGAATTCATTCATAAGTTCCTAGAAGTGTAGTTTGATGAATGGGCAGTGTTTGGCTTGGTGAAGTGCCATGTAGCAAGTCTACGCCTTATGTTGGATACATATCACAGACACCAGATAACACTCAATTTGAAAAAATGCATATTTTATGTTCCTTTTAGGATCTTGCTGGGTCATGTTGTGTGCAAGCAAGGATTGATGGTGGACCCTGCAAATATTACAGTAATTGGAAATTTCGAGGGCCCTAGGAACGTTAATAAATTGTGCGCGACATTGGGACATACAGGATAATATAGAAAATTTATCAAATATTATGCTCAAATTACTGCACTAATGGAAAATTTGCTAAAGAAGGATGCAACATTCTGTTGGGCTGAAGAATGTTAGCACAACTTAGATGTGTTGAAGAAAAAGATGGTAACTGCACCAATCATGGTATTCCCTAATTGGAAAAAGGAGTTTCATGTACATGTGGATGCTTCTTGCATTGTGCTAGGTGCAATGCTACCACAGGCCGGTGAAGGAGAAATGGACCATCATATAGCCTTCACAAGTAGAAATTTATCGAAGGCCGAGAAAAATTATTCAACGACTGAGCACAAAGGGTTGGCTATGGTCTATTTGCTGCAAAAATTCAGGCATTATCTATTAGGAGGGAATTTCAAGATGTAAACATATCATTCTGCCTTAAAATACTTGGTCAACAAGCCTATGTTTGGGTGGGGGGAATTTGCAAATGGCTGTTATTATTTCAGGGGTATGACTTTGAAGTCATTGTGAAGCTAGGGAGGTTGAATGTTGGACCTAACCATATGTCGTGAATTGAAACAGGTGAAGAACCCAATAATTTGGAGGAAGGATTTCCATATGCACAGCTCTTTGAGGTGCATGTAGCAGATGACCATTTTGCAGATATTATTCACTTTTTAACTAGAGGGATGGCACTGGAAGGATATACAAGATAGCAGAAGAAAGACTTAGTAGTGCACACAGTTGAATTTTTAGTCATTGCAGGAAATTTGTACAAACTGGGTGCAAATGAAATATTATGGAGATATGTATTAGATTTTAAGTGTGATAGCATTCTTGTTGAAGCTCATGGGGGAGTTTCAAGAGGCCATTATGTAGGTAAAGCAACTGCGTAGATATTTTGCACGCAAGACTATGGTGGCCAACATTGCACAAGGATTCCAAGATATACTGTAAGGCATGTGATGCATGTCAAAGAACTAGAAGATTATCGCAAAGCGATGAGCTACCACTACATATGCAAGTGTCTTTGCAGACATTTGAGAAGTGGGCGATTGATTTCATTAGGTCAATTCAGCCCCCTGAAAAGAAAACAGGTGCACACTACATTATCACTGCGATAGAATATCTAAAGAGATGGGTGGAGGCACATCATGTAAAGGATTGTATAGGTGCTACAACAACAAAATTCTTGTTTGAATATGTCCTAACAAGATTTTCATGCCCGAAATTATTGATGAGTGATAGGGGTACACACTTTCTGAATGATACGATTAACGCATTGACTAATGAATTCCAGGTCTACCATTAGAAGAGTATGCCATATCACCGTAGGCAAATAGAATTGTTGAAGCTTTTAACTAAATTTTGGAGAACGCTTTGACCAAGATCTATAACGTGCAATGGAATGATTGGGATGTACGTGTACCTGCAGTGCTATGGGCTTATAGGACTACTTGTAAGAAGTTGACAGGACAAACACCATTCAAATTAGTATATGGGGTTGAAGCCGTAATGCTGATGGAATACATTGTGCCTAGTCAGCGAATAACAACTTTAATGGATATGGTGGACCGCGAGGCCCTGGAAGAACGGCTCGCATAGTTCATGGAGCTTGAAGAAGACTGACTATTGGTAGGATTCCATCAACAAGTACAAAAGAAACACAAAAAATCATGGCATGATTTCCATATCAAGCTTCGCACATTCAAGGTAAACAATCTTGTACTGTTATATGATAGTAAGTTCACTAAATTTCTAAGTAAGTTCTAGATGCATTGGTTAGGGCCATATATTGTCAAGGATGTTATAGGTGATGGTTCAGTTCACCTCGTGAAGCTGAATGGGGAACCCTTCCCGAGAAAAGTGAATGGGAAGTTGTCTACAGGGATCCTGCACAATGACTATATGGCAACAAGATAGTCCTAGTGCTCCAGGAAGTTGCAAGGGAGTGTGGGACTATAAACTATACTGCCTAGTTTAAAGGAAAAAGTAGTGATCCAGTTGCACGAAAATTGACGAGGATGCAACAAATGAAGCTGTACTCAAGACACTACATGAGAGGGAAAGGTACCGCACCACCCAGTAGGAAAATGACTGTTGGAGTTACTTTTCATGATTTGAAGGCCAGAAAGCAGTTAAGTGGAGCAGGGCAGTGGCAATTAAGGAGAAAATATTTGAATATCTACTGCCAAAATAGCATTTATTATTAGCCATTGGGGGGAACAGTTAGATTTAAATTCAAATCCCCCTATAAATTACGCATACAGATCCAACTGAGAACACTTTGCACTCTCAGACTTGTTGGTGCATTTTTTTATATGTCACATATGAGCCAAGCATTCTGGGAAGAATTTTCATTGCTAGAAAACTATTCTCCTGTAGCCCAAGAGTTATTTATGGAAATAATGACTTCCACTAACCCCGTTGAAGCCATGAGTTTGAAATCAATTGTGTTCGACGCACCAGGAACGAAAGTGTCTAGTATGGAGGATACCCCTACTGTACCCGCAGTTCCTAGGTCACGTACGCCATAACATACTGTGGCTAAAGAAAAGTAGCCTCCTACAAAAGAAAAGCAACCAACCATAAAGTAAAAATAAAAGAAGTCGATGTCGGTGCCGGGGCACGCATCATTGAGGAAGCACACCAAGACACAGGCAAGCAGAAAATGGATAAGCAGCCAACAAAATTAGTTGACCTAGAGGAGGAAGAATTCCAGGGTATCAAGGAAATTGATGTCGAATGGGTGGAGCCTATGACGAGGCTACCTGAGTATATCCCTCTGTAGAAGGGAAAGACAAAAGTCACAAAGGATCCCAATACAGGGAAATTCTCAGTTTCGACACCTTTACTACTTGAGCAAGTTGTGTTCGAGGGTCCTAGGCTGGCATGCATCCTATTGCTTAAAATTTAAGATTGGGACCTCGCGGACCATACACAGTTTCTGCACTTGGTGACTCGCAAGTATAGGTAGAAAAGCTACTATAATGATATGAACATTACAATTTTGGAGCCTGTGAAGTGGGTCTGTGGTGTTGAGCAGTCAAGGTTGCTCAATCTGCTATTGATGCTGCATTATCATTATTCCCCCATTAATATGGTATGTGTGCACTAGCTCCTCGCACTAATGTATGATGGGTGCCTATGGCTAGGCAATCCTATCTCCATCACCGACATGTTGATCCACAGGATCACGAGGCTACCTTACAAAGGGCTGAACCTCGCCAAAGAATTTGGAGGAAAAAATGGAGAGAAATCATTGGTAGATAAGATGAAGGAGGATTTTGGTCTGATAAAAAAGTAGTGAGGGTACTCTATCATGTCCATATCAGACCCGACAGTATAGTTGGCTTCCCAGATTCTAGAGGGCAAAGTAACGAGAAAATTTCACGTGGATGAAGTTCTGGTGCTGATCATATCGCTCGCATCTCAATGCGCAAAGGGGGTTCAGTACAACTGGGCCAAGTATCTCTGTCAAGAGTTCCTCTCGAACTACCGAGAGGCCCAGGAGGAGAGCAAGCAATTTCACTATGCCTGGTTGTTATTATTGATTGTTTTAGTTGCTTGGAGGTTACCGGAGGATAGCTATTTTTCTCCACATAAATAAGAGTTGCCCGAGGCAGCGCAGTTTGCCTCATTATGGGCCTCAAAAGATCTAGAGTGCATTAAGGAAACAAAGCTCTTTTGGGTTTTGATGGGTATGGACATGCTCATGGTGGTTAACCAATGGCCAAGATTGTCTCCCACCCTGTATGCACAACTATCAGCCTATGCAGAATTCAAAGTCAATTTTCATAAGTTCTCTATTAAAGCTCGCAAAGACCCTGAGCAGAAATGGCACCTATTTCCTTATATGGTGACGAATACAGATATCTAGGAAGTTGTGGGGATTTGGCCACAGGAATGGTGCACACCTACAAAGTTAGATGTAGGAACAAGCACTGGCACAGAAAGCTCTAATCTCAGAAGCAGATGGAAGCCACTTAGAAATATGCATGCACATTGACATAACAAAAGAAGAAGGAAACTGTTAAGGCAGCTACAGAGAAGGCCTGTATAGAGGAGCATGCTACCAAATCATAGGTAGAGCAAGAATAGAAGGATGCAGAGGAAAGAAAAAAGTCTACTTCCCACCACACTGATGAGCAAGAGTAGTCAGAGCAAGGAGGAGGTGGCAATGATGAGAAAACCACTCCTTTCATTTAAAAGAATAGAACGCAGGAGTAGCAAGGTCGGCTGTGGAAGAAATAGAAGTTTGATAAGCAGAAACATGTTGATCCCATGGTACTAACAGAGGGTGAACTCGATGCGATCGACAACAAAATTTGGGAAACAACAACAGAGGTGTTGCAACAATTTGAGCAGTAATATATGCAGATGCTTGGGAATGTCCAGAAGGATCTGTGCGAGCTGCAAATCTAGGCAAACAAGATTCAGTAGGATGTCGAGAAGGCGAGTAGTGCGCAAGTAAGCCTGACATAGGGAAGGAGTGAAGTATTAGATATTGACCAGCCTCAAGACATCAGAGTCTTTCCTTTACCTAAAGGGTCGGTCTGCCTAGAGTCGGATGAGCATCGTGTGATGCTTCATGCAGTAAAAGACACGGGGCTGAACCTTGCAGCGCTACCACTCGAGTCCCTTCATGTGCTACATCAAGGGGTCATTGATGAGCTAAATATATGAGAATAGAATGCACTCACTATCATCAGTGAGCTCAAAGTCAACAACTAGAAGCTTTTCATCGAAAAGACGTAGGCCCTGAAGGAGTAGGAGTAGTTGCACACACAACGTCAGAGCCTAGTCATAGTGATCGAGCAGGCCTGCAAATCCATACTTGAATTGGGTATACCTGATGATGCATAGGCCTCAGCCAAGGTAAGGAAATTGGCTTCTGCAGTGCTCAATTCAAAGGAAAAGGTTGACAAGGTGACTTTCGACCTAAAAATGTAGATATCTGAGCTACAGTTGAAGTTATAGCTGACCACGCTGCCAGAGGTTTGAGAATAAAGGGGCACAACAATTAAATAATCCATGGCTCAGCTAGATGTCGTCATTCAAGGGTGCGACAAGATCTTCACTTAAGCACTTGACTTTTGGGATACACTACATGAGGATCCTATGCTGCAAGAGTTGAGGACAAAACTCAGGGAAGCATAACAACAGTACGATGAGATCAGCACAATAGCATGGACACTAACACCAGTCCAGTGTTTCACACACTTATAGGAAGGAAAAGAAAAATTGTTGCAAATAAATGAATTGCAAAAGAAGAAGTTTGTGCTCAATGCATGACTTGAGCCTTGGACAGAGGAAGCCAGCCAGTTTTCACAAACCATTCTTGAGAAGATGAAGGCCATGCAACAGACACAAAAGACTACGCAGCTGGTAGTAGAGGGGCCAACTATAGAGAAGCTTGTCAAGGAGGTGTAGCAAGCAGTAGAATAGAGTATCACAGAGCTACAAGCATTGACCAAGGCATTCAGCGAACTCCACCAGAAAGTTGAACAACCATCTAAGTGACTCGAGGTTGAGTCACGATATTTGTGTTGAGGGCCTATTGGGATGGGGTCCCCAAGGGAAAAATGGAATTAAATAGTCATTTTATGTAACAAATTTTTTAAAATATGTAAAGTCTCCACAAAATTTGGATGTGGAGTGCATAGTTGGATAGAGTCGAAGGGGTGTTAGCCCCTTGTTTTTAGTCGTCTTTTGAATTCTCCCATGGTCTATGGACCATGGTATTATATAAAGAAATAGTATAAATACATGAGTCATAGCGAGTCTAAGAGGGGGTGAAGTAAGAAAGGATATAGAATTAGGTTCATTAAGGAGTCTTGGGCAGGAGCTAAGGCAGGAAGGCTCTGCTTCCTGTGCTTAGGTAGAGAAGGGAAGGCTCTGTAGCTGAATGGGCAGAGGCCTAGGTAGAGTCTACAGCTGAATGCGCGGACCCCTGAAGTTGTGTGTGAAGGGAAGTTTGAGTCTGAAATCAACAAATTTAAGATCAATAAAGGTAGTTTTCCAAAGAATTATTGAGTATTTATGTTTATGTATGTTTATGTTATATGATGTCGATGAATGATATGTTTATGAAATAATAATTCAATGATATGTGAATTTATTGAATCTGTATTAATGATGTATGGAATGAAGGCTTAGCCGCTTCCACAAAGTTTTAGATCATTTCCCTTATGTTTTTTGATGAATTAAGTAGATCTACATGAACTCCAACCTAGGATTACATTTTGTTGTGCAAAATAGGTAAATTAATTCTGACGGGTCCGCAAGCTGCTTTAACTAAGTTATAGTGACAGGCCCCAGGATTTTATGGGTTTTCATGGAAGAATATCCAGGGCATGAGAAGACATCACACCAGTCTCTGGATGCAAAAACTTGGTTCTTGCATCCCCCCATACTGCTTCGAGTGAGACTGTAGCTTGCGCTACACATTATTGCCGAAAGGGCCGGTAGTGTAGGGTTTTTTTTGTTGGAACGATTAACTTCGAACCTGGGTTAGGACCCCTAAGCCAAAACCCCATGCTTACTCCCCCTGTGGATTTAGACCACATCCCCCTAGCTAATCAAGATTACAAAATTACCGATACATAGTATGAATTTGAGCTCTTCGAATTACGTTGATGGTTTCACGACACTTACCTTCACCAGTCTGACGAGATTAACCTCTGGTAGTTTAGACTACCTCTGCTCATTTTTCCCCAATCCTACTATTTCCCTAAATTCTTCCTCAAGTGTCATGCCTCTTATCTCTCAAGTAATAGGGCTATCATCTCCCCTAATGGTGAAATCCTTTCACCATTATCTCTAAAAGTATAAACCAAATTTTGCAGGTCCCCTATAGTGACTCCCTTTTCCCTTGAGGTTCTTAAATAAATTTATTAGAAACTTACCTTTCTGCAAAGAGCCAAGATTTTTGAGGTCTTCCTGCCAAAAGATTCTCAACTCCCCAAGAAGAATCCCCCTTATCCCTCTTCGAATTTCCCCCAAAGAACTAGATACATTATCTCTATCTCGTCCTGCCTACTTGGTTACTTGTCAGATGAATGGGTAGATGAGCCTATTTTAGGCTTTCTATCCACTCTTTCTATAGAAGGACTATTTGTCAAGTTTGACTATGGTCACTTCCTTGCAGATGTAATTCATGAACAATTCCTTTAGTTTTTAATTCAAGGAATGTTCATATATTATTCCATTCTTATGTACATGTTCATTTTCTTCCAAACATACAGGTTTCCCTTTTCAGTGCAGAGGCTCAATCAGAAAGGAGATCCTCAGTCCATTATTTTCCAAACCTCCATGATCAAAAAAAAATCACAGGAATACAGTTTTAAAGAGTTTATTGATCAGATTGTGTATCTAGCAGCGTATTTTCTGAGTGACCAGCATATTCCAAGAATTAGTGAGTATATTCATAAAGTGTTGCATATCACTAGATAGGTGAAGACAAGAGATTAGTATCTATACCAATCATTTACAGAGATCATATTTTATGGCTCAGATCTGCCACCATATAAGCTTCCCAAGTACCTTCCAATGAGGATATTTTCCTTGGAGTACATCAGGCAAATAATCCACTCAGACAACATCCATTTTTCACTAAGAGGAAGTCTCAAATCAAAATTAAGACACATATAAGACCTTTTATCTGTAACAGTAGAGCAACAAGAGAGGAAGCAAAACTCCTACTAAAACAAATGAATTTCCCTCTTAGATCTACATGGTCTTAACACCCCTTTGGGGTAATTTCTAAGCTAAGATTGGAACAGAAGGCAACTCCCTATGTGCATACCCAAAGACCAGAAATAGAGCAGTGCATGAACGAATAGAACTTGGTAGAGAACAAATTGCAGGAGGTCGAAGAGCAGGTTCTTTCAAGAACATCCTTAGAGACTTCTGTACCCAGAGAAAAGACCAAGAAGAGATCGAGAGAGGAGGAATCTCCTTCAATCACAAAATTCTGAGCCAAATAATTCAAGATATATACAAAGAAGATTAATATAGGCTCTAAGATAGACTTCCCACTACTAGAGGAAACAAAGGGTACCATTGTTCTCTCTGGACTTCAAACTTTGAAGTTTGACATCAATCCCACCAATTCTCCATCATACTCAACTACTAAAGAGACTCCAGCTACAACACTTCATACAACAAAGACATTCAAAGAATAGAGGTAGCTAGATATTTTCCAAAAATATAAAGAAACTAAACAAAGTAATGAAGCCCTTCATGAAAACATCTATGCTCAATTCAAGAAGCAAACTTCTTCAATCTAGTACAGACTCATTTTATCCTATGACACAGAGAAGGGGAGAATGCATATGGCATTCTTACAGGAACAAGTTCCACAACCAAAATGAGTAGCTAACTTCAAGTAGACTACCTTTGAGTTTGAGGCAAAGGATGTTCATCCTTTGGATCAGATGGACATGCACAGGAAAATAGGAGAAATGTTTTACTCAACCTTCAGACATACTTCCCTCACTACTTCCAAAATATAGATTTCTTTGAACAATGTTCAGCCTCAACTCAAAATAGAGAAGATTTCCTTCTTAGCCAAAGATAACAGAATTAAACATTTGGAGGAAATGGTGATTAAAGTAGGTTTTGATCCTGGTAATTCAAAATCCATGGAAGAAGTTATTAAGAAGAAGAATGTTGATATAACATCTCTAATGAAGCAATTAAAGTTGCATGTGACTAAAGATCCCCAGGGAAAGGAGTTAGGAGAGATAGAGTTACAGAAAGAAGAAATGATGAAGCTACTGGTGGAGTAGAGTGCACAGATTAAGGAGATGGAAGCAGAGATGGACAAGTTGATCAAAGAGAAGGAACAGAGTTCTCAACTAATAGTGGTTCCTCTTGATGTGGCACCTATTGCATCCCTACTTCAAATAGGTATCCCTACAGTACGTACAATAGTAGGAACATCCTATTCTACAATACTTCCCACATCAACAACAGTTGATTCAACTAAGTTGTTGAATTCCCTTGAAAACATGTCTATGTAGGGAGAATAAATAAAGAAGTTAAGACAGGATGTGAAAACCATACAAGAGAATAATACAAGATATTAGAATTCCCTCTTAACAGAAGTGTAGAAATCCCAGACATTGTCCCAGAGATTGCAGAAAATGGAAAAATGCACTACCATGGGTGATACCTTGGCCCAAGTCAAAGAAATATTTGGAAACGGATCAATGAATATATGATATATATTTGGCCTTCAATAAAAATCATATTTGAGCAATAGGAATCGATTGAAAGATATAGTGAAGCCATTGAAGAAGTCAGAAAATAATTGGATGACAAACCCAGTGAAGCTATTAAGATCATCAAGTTCCTCAAATCTAAAAATAAATAGAAATCAGAAGATCTGGAGATTGAATATAGAATAGAAACTATACTGGAGGTCAAAAAGGTGTTTACTAAGAGAAATTTGATGAGGCGGCTTGAGAAAAGTGTCAGATTCTGGACATTGCATACAAAGATTATTCAACAAGATGGAATCCCTCTACAAAAAGGGACTTCCTAATTTATTAGTAATAAATGATAAGCTCAGTACGTGGTCTGACTATAGTGAAAAATTGATGACCAAGGCTAGAGATAGTTCTAAAGTTATAGGTGGAAGAGTTAGCACAATAGGAAAATAATTCTTGGAAGCATTGGCATATGACCTGGACATTTAGTACAACATTAAGCATATCTTTATCTCTAAATCAGCACTTGCAAAATACACTAAAGTGGACAAGGTTTATAAAAAGTTACTAAAGGAAACTTTCCCTAGTGATCAGCACTAAGATAAATTATGTGAATTACTGGAGTAAGTAGAGGATTTGGTTGTAGAACTCAGCATCAATAGCACAATAGGATTCGAAGGGACAGACAGTTAGCAATTGCACAAAATTTAGTGCTAGCACTTCACGCAGTTCGAATTTTCCTAAATTTTTGTAATAAGTGATGGGCCTCTAAATTAGACATAAATTAAGGCCCATGCCTCTAAATTAAACATAAATTAAGGCCTATGACCATAATTCAGCACATTAAACCTCTCTTCTTGCATTAGATAATGTATTTTTAACTTTAATATATTCATTATGAAGGTTTATGAATAATTTCATCTTTGTGCCTAATATTATTTATTTTTGTGGAATATTATGACAATATTGTGCATATTATGAAGATTTGGAGGAGGAGATAATTTAGGAGCTTGCTCCCTATTACAAGAGTATCAATAATAAATAATAAATCAAGAAGATATTATGGAATTATGACACAAATTGTGGAACTCCAATGATTGAGAAAATCTCAAAATGTGTTCCCTGCCATTTAATGCAGATTCCTAGTATTGGGGACTAGATCCACTAATCAGGGGATTTTGGTGGGGAAAACTTCCTCCATTCATGGGGAATGATTCCTAATCATTTTTTATAGATATTTTCATTAGTTTTCTTGTGGAGAGAACTCTTATTTCTGCAGCTCCATTGTATTTTCTTGCAGGGATGTAATTGTATTGATGAAAATAATGAAGATTGGTGTCATGTTCAGCTTCTAAATCTTGTTCTCCTCCATAAGTCTCTGAATTTCTTGGTTTTGGCCATCCCAGGAGCCTTAGAACCCTTTTGTATCATTTTCCTTCCTTCTTTTCACTTCTTATTCACATTCATATCTTGTTTTTATTTCTTCCTACTTCTGCATTTAGTATTAATGATTTCTTGTTGCAGGCTTGAGTTAAATGGTTAATGTAAGTTCTTTTGCAGGATCAAAAGCATCATTTCATCCTTGGAAAATATTTGGAAGGTCATAGTAATCATTGAGCTACTTGGATTAGCTTTCTTATTCCCAAATCTAGATTTATGGAACTCCTTTGTGGCAAAGAACAATACATTTCTGCTATTTTTTAGAGCATGCTAACAAGCTTCAATCGAGTTGGTTCCACTTGAATTAGATCAAAAAAACATTATAATTCATAACAAAAATCACCCCATTGCATTTTCACTTGATTAGGTTAGGCATTTTATAGATTTACTAGCTCACTAGTTCTCGAATTTCTAGATTTTCGACTAGTAATTTTGTGCTATTTGTTAGCATGGGTTAACATAGGCATTTTTGAGTGATTCCACCTAAAATGGGGACCTAAGACATCATATTCAATAAAAAAAATTGTCCCATCCAATTTTTATTTTATTTTCTTGGTCATTCTATGAATTATAATTTTTTTATAGTAAATTTGTAACATCCTGTAGTAAATGAGGGGATCCTATAGGAAAGTCTATTTTGAGCCCGAATTGAGAAAAATTATCATTGAAGCTGTGATTAGGCCTCTAGTTTACCTCCATTCCATCAAGACCATTTTAACCCTCTTTCTTCACACTTGTCTCCCCTTTCAAAAATCAAGGAAAGATTAGAATTTGCATTTATAAAGAAAAAATATTTAAAAAAATAGGTCTTTTATATTTACACATGCACACAACAGTTAGTACTCTCTAGATCATATTTCATGTTCAGTTAGTTTAAATCATCACATGTGATAAATGGGGTTAATCTAGATTTCTTTCACATTTAGTTCATGATCTTTATTCAATTAGAATAGGTTTCTTTCCTTGTACTTTCTTTCTTGCAAGGGGTTAAGGTTCCATTTTGAACATTTCATTTTCTGTAATTAGTTTAGGATTTGACTTCAGTACATGCACTCCATTACATCATGATAGCAAAGGAAGGACACATTATATGCTACACACATAGTTCTGATACCTCTTAAGTTTGTACAAACCCCGGGTTGATGATTAAAGTTGATAGCCTTGGGAGTTGCAACATTATTGTTGCAATACTGAGGCTCATCACTTTTTGGCAGCATTGCCAGGGAGGTTTCAAAGAATGCATTGTTTTCTTCCCTAGTTGGTTCATTTCTTTTCAATTTGTGAAAAAACAAAAAGAATATTTTCATTAGGCATATTTAATTTCAAAAGTAGAAAACTGCATTGCATTAGAGTTTTCATTCAATCATAAAAACAAAAACAAAATTTCTCCAACACCAACCCACCCCCCCATTTGATCATGTGGTGTAGTAAGAGCCACAACACCACTCAATTTTGCAGGTAGAAGAAGAATATGGCAAAGAATGTAGAAGAAATGGATGGAGATGATGATAATGAGGAAGATCCTCTCAGATGTCCCATTCAAGACACTGATGGTAGTGTGCATATCAAGATCCCTCCATATTTTCTTCCAAAATTTCATGGTCTAAGGTCAAAGGATCCGGAAATATTTCTCTTTGATTTGAAATTATTTGTAGATCTTATGGTTACTTATTAAAAACTCAAAAACTGAGATTTTTTTTGGCAACATTGAAGGATAGAGCTCTTAAATGGTTCATGAGTTTCGGGACTAATTCAATAAGATCATGAAATGATATGCAAAAGAATATTTCTAGAAAATATAAAGATCATGATCTTAAAGAAGAAATAATTAGAATGAATCAAATAGAAGATGAGAGTATAGAGGATCTAATAGATAGGTTCATGTATAATATTAAGAGGGGAAAACTACATCATTTAGGATTTGACACACTAAAAACCCTCTTACTGAGGACAATTAGGGATGAATGGATTAATCTACTTGATCTCATGAGTAGAGGTGATGTATACCAATTATCATTTGAAGAATTTGTGAAATGTGAAAACACATATTAAGAGGATAGGCAAGAGTAGGTAAATCAACATCAACATCGGTAAGTCAAGCTAAAGTTGGAAATTTGTTTGATGATTTTAAAAGAGAAATTCTTAGTAATCTATCCAAACAAGTAGAAATGTTAAGAATTCAAGATGAAGAAAATGAAGATGTTGATATTTTTGTTGTCCATGAAAAATCGCATGATGTTAAACATTGTCCATCATTACCAAGGTTTAAGGAAGTTTACAAAGAGGACAATGGAGCAAGTCAATTTCCAATGCAGCTATGTTATGTAGCTCCAAGAGGACCATGGCATGCTATTCAACGTAGTATGATGCAAGAACATAATTCACAATTTCAAGCTTATGCACATCCATCTCAATGTAATTGGAACACACCATTTCCTTAGCAACATTGGTAATCTGAACCCCAAAACCAATCTTGGCAACAAGGTTGACAAGGAACTTATGGGAGCCATCCATAATATCTTCAGTATTTTCCCCCATATCCTCCATACCCAACTCCATGTTATCCCTACCAATCATCTCCACCACAACCACATCCATCTCAAATATCCACTTCCACTCAACTACATGTACCACCATTTCAAAACCGACACATTGAAGTAGCTCAGCCCACTTACAATGTTGAGGTACAACACTTCCAAACATATCCTCTTGAGATAAATGGTATTCACCATAGCTCAAGAAGAGTATTGCAAAAGATATATTATCTTGATATCACTGAAGGACCACATCTAGAAGAAGAAGATTCAAATAAGCAGACCACAGAATCATGGGCTGCACTTTATGAAGAGAAGACATCAAAATTAGAGATCGAGAGAGCTTCCTCATGGTTACCATCAAATCCTCCATGTATTCAAGAGAACAATTAGCAAAAATAGGAATATTTGAAGGCCATGGTAGAAGAAGATATGAAGAATGATCCATATACAAAAGGAAACCAAGGACATCAAAGTTATATTGAGGTTTGGTTCTAGAAAATCAACAAGATGGAGCATCACTCTCTTCTTCAACTATTCTTGATCCTTCAAAATCAAATCATTTGGTCTCTAAAATCCAGGTACATGTCAAAGCATACATTTCAAGCCTACACATAATTTTGTCTATCATCTTGATGTGCACATGGCTCCATTGGAAGTATTCTTATACTTGAAAGTGATTTTGCTTTTCAAGTAGGGTAGGATAGTAGAAAAAATAATGAAAAATAAGAGAAAAAAAATAAAAATCTCAGGTGAAAACCTTCTTTGAGGTGCCTTAGATTGGCTCATTGATTGAAAACCTCCATGAGGCGGTCAATGGCTTGGGAAAAAATTAAAAAAGAGGAAAGAAATAAAAGATCCTAGGTGAAAACCTCCTTTGAGGAACCTACGCAGACCTACTAGTTGAAAACCTCCTTGAGGCAGCTAGTAGGCCTAGAAGGAAAAAAAAAAAGGAAAAAATAAAATAAAAATTCTCCATGTATCTCTCTGATAAATGCATGTTCTCTCCAACATCTACAAGCAACAAAAACAAGTTGGAACCAACAAAAGAAGAAATAGGTCAAACCTAGTCAAAAGAATTCAAATTTTGACTTTCTTCTCCTTTTCTAAAATGCTCCAACATGACCAAGGCCATGCCAATCCATCATGCTCATCATTCCCAAGCTTCTACCACTCATTTTCCTTGTTGTCCCAAAATACTACAGGAAGGCTTTGTTTTACTACAGGAAACAAAATACATAGAGCATAAATTTGTTTTTGACCTAACTTGAAAACCATACAAGGGGGAGATGCATATGGATTATGGTAACATGCCCAAACAATTTCAGCAAATTCCTGTGCATGGTTTCCAAGAAATCAGCCTCCATCACCTTGAACCATTTTTAGTTTTTCTCGAGATTCATGCATCCATTGAACAATTTTTTTTTATGAGGAGGTGAATAATGATGACGCAAACATGATGAGAAAGTTTCAGGTCAATCCATTCTATGTTTGGGAGATATGGACAAAACAAGTCTGCTACAAAAGGTTGTCCTGAATTTTGAAAATATGGTTAGCAGGTTAGAAAGAGGAGGATCAGTGCAACAAGAGAGGATCAAAGGGGACCTACACAGTTCATGTTCTCATTTCTCCATTCCACATCCTTCATCATTCTGTCATTCCCTCCATTTTTCTACTCATTTATCTCATTTTGTGAGGGTTCTGTGTTTTCTACAGGATTCCCTGTAAACCTACAGGATTCCCTGAAAACCTACAGGATGATCTTGTAGGAATTAAAGTGGCTTGGTAATCCCAAATGAATTAACCCTAGAGCAAGGTGATGACTTGCTTATGTAAAAAAAATAAATGTCTACCTCACCAACTTATCACCATGCCTCTCTCCACCATGATCACCCCTGCATTCATCCAATAAAGTTAGTTTCAAAAAACTTACAGTTAAAAAAAAAAACAGATAAAGAGGATGAAGATAAATAAAAAGGGGAAAACACCTGAAAGATATACCTCTCATTCACCAATCCATGGACCCCTTATCTACCCATGCCAACCATCCTCATGCTCCAGAAGTGAAGAAATGATTAAAAACAAATTGAGGGATAGATAACTACACGACATCCTGTGGGAAATCATGTAGCAGCCTATCCCACAAAACAAAAAATCATGGGTTGCAGTCAGCTTCAACATGGAGATCCATAGGTCAAAGAATCTCCTCTAGAGCTTAGCATCAACATTAAGATCATCAGCATCACCATCCAGTACCTGCACATCAAGGAAAAAATCATAGGAAAAAAAAAAGAGAAAAACACATGCAACGAATATAAGCAAGGACTTCACTCTCCAACAAAAATCATCTACAGGAAGGTGGAGAAGAAGCTATAAGAGGAAATATGATGGATAAATGGGTTAGATATTCTTTAGGAAGGTTGATATAAGAACCCCAACACCTGCACATCAACATCAACTCAGCAGCAGCATGCATGTCTCTCCAACAACCATCAGGTAGGTACAGGTATGCAATATTCGTGACCTCTTCTATTGAGCATATTATAGTTAGAAATTTGTTGTCAATGCATGAGAGATGAGGTTTTATAAGCTAAGGATGGGTTATCAAACTCAGCCACCTTCAACTAGTTAATTGTAGCTCACTCCTTCACTCATGTAATGTTGAAAAGTCAAATTATGAAGAGTGATGATTTCAAGGAATGAGGACAGTAGTTAAAAGAAGAATTTTTTGCAAAGGCCAAGTCACCATAGCACTCCAAGCCCTCCATACACTTCATATTCACTATCTATTCATCATTCATCCATCCCATTTCATTCTTGAAAGATAAACAGAGCATCCTCTCCATTTTCACAAACATACACTACTCCCTTTGAACCCTAGCATCATCATCCAATCCCTCCTTATCATTTCTCATCACTCCCATATAGTTGGAAGGCCCTGAAAGAGGAGGAGTGACTACTACAGGAAGGCAAAATGTTGCTAAAACAAGGAATAAATGAACAAATTATGTTAACCCCTAAGATGGCAGAGCTTAAGAGAGACCTAATAAACACAGATAACCCCAAGGCCATTAGGTAGTCATCTAGGCCACAAGAGAGAAGAAGAAGGGAACAGAGGAAAATGAGACATTCACCATCAAAACAAAACTCAAACTGCAGTGATGAAAATATGTTTTCTAAGAGGTATCCAATCTCTATCTATCTTTTGTCCAAGCCCTAAAAATGGGAAAAAGGCATGAGAGTCAAGTTGTGGGCCTGTCCTAGGTTCATAATATCATTTATGCCAAAGAGGGTTTCCTATAAGTTTCGTGTAGTTTTCATAGGAATTACTATGGGATGTCCTAGTTCTCATCTAAAGGCAGTTTGAAGGTTTTAGAGATGTCCAAATGGTGGAACAAGGTAGTAGAAGGTTGAAAAGGACATGGAAGACTTTGCTAAACTGAAAAATATTCAGGAACCCATCTTGAATAAGGGCAAGAAAGAAAACTAATGGTCTCAAGAAACACTGATTTTTCTTTGCACAAATATGTTTTTGGGCTTGTCCTTGCAGAACTTACAGCCAAGATTCTTAATGAAAAAGAGAGAGGCCACCGGGGCCATGGATGATGCACAAAGAGGTCATTAAGTTGCTAAGAGGATGAGAAACAATTCCAATAGGGGGTATGATGGGCCTCTAAATTAGACATAAATTAAGGCCCATGCCTCTAAATTAAACATAAATTAATGCCTATGACCATCCTTCAGGACATTAAACCTATCTTCTTGCATTAGATAATGTACTTTTAACTTTAATATATTCATTAGGAAGGTTTATGAATAATTGCTTATTTTTGCCTAATATTATTTATTTTTGTGGAATATTATGAGAATATTGGGTAGATTATGAAGATTTGGAGGAGGAGATAATTTAGGGACTTTCTTCCTACTACAAGAGGTTCAATAATAAATAATAAATCAACAAGATATTATGGAATTATGGCACAAATTGTGGAACTGCAATGATTGAGAAAATCTAGGAATGTGTTCCCAACCATTTAATGTAGATTCCTAGTATTGGGAACCAGATCCACTAATCAAGAGATTTTGGTGGGGAAAGCTTCCTCCATTCATGGGGAATGATTCGTAATCATTTTGTATAAGTAACAAGTCAAATTTTCCTCTAGGGATAGAGATTTTCATTAGTGTCCTTGTTGAAAGAACTCTTATTTCTGCAGCTCCATTGTATTTTCTTGTAGGGATGTAATTGTATTGATGAAAATAATGAAGATTAGTGTCACGTTTAGCTTCTAACTATTGTTCTCCTCCATATGTCCCAAGTTTCCTTGGGCTTCACCATCCCAGGAGCCTCAAAGCCCTTTTGCATCATTTTCTTTCCCTCTTTTCACTTCTTATTCACACGCATCTCTTGTTTTTATTTCTTTCCACTTCTGCATTTAGTATTAATGATTTCTTTTTGTAGGATTGAGTTAAATGGTTAATGTAAGTTCTTTTTTAGGATCATAAGAATCATTCCATCCTTGAAAATTATTTGGAAGGTCATCGTAATCATTGAGCTACTTGGATTAGCTTTCTTATTCCCAAATCTAGATTTCTGGAACTGCTTTGTGGCAAAGAACAATAATTTTTTGTTATTTTTTAGAGCATACCAACGAGTTTCAATTGATTTGGTTCCACTTGCATTAGATCGAAAAAACATTCTAGTGCATAACAAAAACTACCCAATTTCATTTTCACTTTATTAGGTTAGGAATTTTATAGATTTACTAGCTCACTAGTTCTCGAATTTCTAGATTTTCGACTAGTAATTTTGTGTTATTTTTTAGCATGGGTTAACAGAGGTATTTTTGAGTGATTCCACCTAAAATGGGGACCTAATACATACTAGTCAATTAAAAAAATTGTCCCATCCAATTTGGATTTGATTTTCTTTGTCATTCTATGAATTATAATTTCGTATAGTAAATGTGTAATGTCGTGTAGTAAATCAAGGGATCCTGTAGGAAATCCTGTAGCATCTTATAGGAAATCCTGTAGCATCCTTTAGGAAAGCATATTTTGAGCTTGAATTGAGAAAAATAATCATTGAAGTTGGGATTAGGCCTCTACTTGACCTCCATGCCATCATGACCATTTTAACCCTCTTGCTCCACACTTGTCTCCCATGCTAAAGATCAAGAAAAGATTAGCATTTGCATTTATAAAGCAAAAAGATTTAAAAAATGAGTTCTTTTATATTTACACATGCACATAGCAGTTAGTACTCTCTATATTAGATTTCATGCTTAGTTAGTTTAAATCATCGCATGTGATAAATAGGGTTAAGCTAGGTTTCATTCACATTTAGTTCATGATCTTTATGCAATTAGAATAGGTTTCTTTCCTTGTAATTTCTTTCATGCAACATGTTAAGGTTCCATTTTGAACATTTCATTTTCTACAATTAGTTTACGATTCGAATTTAGTATATGCACTCCATTACATCATGAAAGAAAAGGAAGGACACATTGTATGTTGCACATATAGTGTTGATCCCTCTTAAGTTTGTACGAACCTTGGGTTGATAATTAAAGTCGGTAGTCTTGGGAGTTGCAACATTATTGTTGCAATACCGAGGTTCATCAATAAGTTAGATAGATTCAGTTTAGGAATTCCTAAAATACTTCCTAATCAGTTTTGACAAGATTTTTGTAAATATCTTATAAATACTTCTCTTTTAGAAGTATCAAGGGTTGATTTTTGCATGGGTTTTTGCATTCTATAATGCTATTGTACTACTTCCATTTGATGGGATGATCAATAATAAAAAGGACATTGTTCACAAGATTCATGTGTTACACTATCCGGTGATGTGCTTCTTTCACTGTTAATGTGTTATTACTTTGTTTCCATACTTATGTTTTCTTAAATCTGAATTATTTTACGAAAAGTTGATGAGCAGAAATTTTTGAAAAATACACTTTGATTCTACTTGTAGATAATTTCAATGTTTTCTTCTGATATCATGTTAAGGAATTCATAATTTCTCTTTAACTTCTATTAAACTTATATCCTTTCTTCCATTCCATTTCATTTAAATATAAAGGATCCAATTAGTCTAGCTATCTTGCCCTGTGAAACTCCTTTTAAAAGCTAAAACAGACCCATGTTGAACTATAGACTTCATAGCCCAATGGAAGGTTTAGGCACTTAATCAACCAGTCAATTTAAAGCCAAACTTCGAACACTCATAACTAGCCTAAGATCGAATACAACAAAGTCAAATATCACAGAGAGAGCCCTCTCTGAAGCTGGCAGAGCTAGATCCCAGCTTCCAAAGTGGTTTTTGGTTACCTTTGTGATTTTCTTCTACAACCTCGGAAATTGCAGAGTGCTAACATTCTAGTGACCACACTGGGGAAGAACATTTCATGTTCCTCAGAAAAGCATATAAAGTTCTAGATCTGATTATTGATGGTGGACAATGATTAGACACAAGAAGGTTGTATCATTCACCTGGCAACTCCATGTTCAAATTATCTAGAGCTTCAAAGTTTTAGGGTGACTCCACTGTCAAAGAATCCAAATTTTGGAGCATTCATGGTGACTCCACTACAAGTTGATCACATTTCTTGCTAAACGAGATGACAGGGTATGTGGCAAATCCTCTATCTTGTGAAGTTTTAAAAGAAGCTAGGGATAAATTATCCAATTTTCACATCGATGAAGATTTTTTAGTGGCCATGTTTTGTTGTTTGAAATTAAGAAAATTTTATCCTCAAAGTAAAATTTGTTTTCTTTTGTTAGTTGCTAAAATATTCAAGAAGGATATTGAACTTTTGGATTTTCAGATTCAGCCCTATAATTTCCGAGATTCTAAACAATTCTTTTAAAATCTTCCTTCCCCAAAACAAGAGGAGATTGTGTTGCCTTTTGATTTGCAAATTGATGAGAGTTTTGTTTTTTAACATAAGGATGAAATTGAACAGTTGGAATCAGGGTTTAACCTTGAGAATACAACTGATGAAATCTTCCATGCTCAATCGGTCAATGAAGGCTTGCAAGGTAAACTAATTAATCATGCCTTTATTGATCCTATAGAAAACTACATGGAAGTTCTTTTCAGCTCAAGTGTGCAATCATGTTTTCATGACTAGATCCAACAACAGTTGCAATTACACGTGATCCAAGTGGCTCCAGACACATGCAGAAGTCCCATAGAACTTAGAAAGGGTCAAAATTAGAAGTGGCCAGAATGCTACCAAACTAGCACCCGATCGAAGTGCTTGTCGCCCTGATTCTAATGATATGATTGAAACTCAAATCTAAGCTCGTACGACAGAGATAGAGCTCTTCAAAGTTTGACATGACAAGGGAAAAAGTGGGGCCCACAGTGTGCCATATGGCATCCCAGTGAGCAGGTGGGACTCACTAAGTTTTGTGGTGACTGAATGGCCACTAAACCATCGACACATGGCACATTATAATTTTCTCCTAGCCCTGCACAAAAAGACAAAATAATATTAAAATACCCCCAAAAAATCCATTTAAAATAAAACCATTTTTATAATTATTAAAACACGGTTATAACCATGTAAAATAGCATGGTTATTAAATGGTCATAAAACAAACCCAAAACAAACAAAATATATTTTCCATGCATATGTCAAAATGGAATGTGGGTTAAATATATGGTTATGTTTGTTATGGGTATATGCGTTGGTTCCACTATAAATAACGAGGACACATTTAATGCACAACAACCCAAATGGTGCCACCAACCAAACAACATGCAAATGGTTACCATCCAAATCTTAAACGTGCCCTATTTAATTGTCATGTATTAAATGTTACAACGGTTATGTGGTAATATTCACCACTTAAAACAAAAACACCATGTATTTTTGGAGGGGTTGGGATTTGATCCCTCGACCGCCCACCTTTGGTTCATTCGCCTAATTAACGTGACATAATGTCTTTATTGATATCTTTGTCGGTGAAAGAATATAAAAACACGAATTTCCATTTGCATGGGGGAGGACGTAAGCTACAAATTGAGGAATGGAACCACATTTTGTAGAGCCAAGTGGAACCGTGACACAATCCACAGAGCCAGAACCATGTGGCACAGATTCCGAGATAGGTATCTCTTGATGCTATGAGGAATCTTTGAGATGCCATGGGGAGGTAAAAATTCATTTTATCATAATGTAATCAAGTTTATAGTCATTTTTCTCATATTTTCATAGGGAACACAATGGCGAGGTCAGATTCGCCTTTTGAGAAGTAGATTTGCAGATTCTCAATGAAGGAGAATCTTTGAGAATCTTCCAAATTCCTTGGAGGTTGAAATTTCCTAGATCGAGAATGCAACCAACTTTGTACTCATTCTTCTTAGAATTTTGCAAGGATCTCAATGGCGAGATTAGTTTTCTGATTTGAATTGTAGATCTCCATTAACCCCAAAGGGGGGGATTTTTGGAGAATCACGAGGGAATCTAAAAGATTCCTATAGGCCCAAATTTTACTGATGTTAGAATTCAGAAAATGGAGAGTCGATTTTACACCTCTCGACAATACAAATTCAGTGGTGTAGTCCTTTTCGCAGCTGAGCCTTTTATTTTTTGGCCATTTTCTAGATTGGAGTGACGGTGTCAGATTTTAGAGTGTGGACAGTTGATTCTATACCATTCGAATCCACGATTTCGATGGTACATTTAGATCTAGTAGCTGATTATTCTATTCTTTAGCCAGCACCAGAGATGAGCTATATGGAGTGTTGTTGTCATGTACTTCTTTGATCATTTGTTGTGAGATGTATTATGTTGTTTTGGTTCCTGCCTTATGTATGATGCAGAATCTTCATGTCTATTTCTTGTGAGATGTATTCATCATGGGTTGTTATGTATGTTTTGATTGAGATCCATTTTTTCCATGATGGCAGGATACTCATTGTCACCATGGGTGTTTTGGTTCAAATCCCTTTGTTGCCATGTGTAAGTTTATGTCATGCTGATAGAGGTCTATTGTGAGTGATAGTTCGTGTAGCGGAGTGTCTCGTGGAGAGACTTTTCCACTCATGTAGAGGGCACATGTCCTTTTATGACAGAAAATAGATTCCATGTACATCTTCACCATTCCCAACACTAAATGAAGCAGCCAACAACATCTTGACACCAGTCCCAGAGATGTAGTCCACATTGGACAAACTCCGTTATCAGCGTCTCGTGTTTTATGTTGTTGATTCTTGTAATGTTCCCTCTTCTTTACAACATGCATATATGTTCATTTATGATATTTTAAATTAAATTATAACAACATCACGGAAGTAAAAGATCTTGGTTAAATCCAGGAGTTGAGTCAACTCAGATCAAGTTTGGTGTCAAAGCAGTCTTTGCATGGATGTGAATTACGAGCGTGAACAATGGAACATGCAATGATGGAGGGTGACAAAGTGATCTACGAGACCATGCTCAGAGTGTCCAAAAAGGTGGAAATATTGTATGAAGCTCTACAAGAAGAGATAGAGGAAAAGCAACGATTACAGATTTAGTTGTGAGTCATGGAAGAGGCCCCAGAAGAACTGAAGCACAACATCCACAGTCTTCAAGCAGAGAACTTTGAATTGAAGATGCTTCTACATGAAGAGAAAGAGGAGAAACATAGTTTGCTATGATAGCTGCAAGCTAAGGATGAGGCCTTTGAAAAGTTGTAGCATGACCCATGTGAGGTAAAAATTAGTTCTTCAACTTCATGTATGTTTCTTGATGATGATTTCATTATTTTCAAAAATCATACCACAGAAATTGGCTCCAAACTATTGAAGAGAATGGGGTATGAAGGAAAATGAATGGGAATTTATGGCGAAGGCATTGTCAACCCTATCAAAGTTGAGTAATTACCCCGTCAGGCAGGACTTTGGTATGTCGGGAAGGAAGTTTGGGAATGCGCTAGGACAGACTATGATCCACCACCAACAGATGATGAGAAGCCCTCACCAGTTCTTTCCAACTCGACAGTGGAGGTAAAATATGTTGATTTCCTTTCTATTTCATCTTCACATAGTATGGTTTATGTTGGAAATGTGGAAATACAAATTACAAGGAAAAACATGAGGCTCCTTACCAGGATGAGGTACAAGGAGGAAGAAGGACTTCGTGTTAATGGCCAAGGCATAACTTAACCATTGGAGGTTGTGAAAAGGCCTAGATTTGCAGGCTTGGAATACATTGAAGGAGAATGCTCGAAGGTGTCAAATGCTTTCGATACATCATCGAAATCGTCGAGGAAAGAGAATGATGGGAACACATCACAATCATCCCATGGCAATACCCATTGTAGGGAAAGAGTTGAGGCAAGCTCTCATTGCCATAATGACACCAGAGATAGCAAGGAAAGGTATAAAAAGTCTCAATATTCAAATGTTCATTTCTATTACAATCATGTTGTTAATGATGGATGTAAATAAAAGCATTGAAAAACATGTACATTTTGTGGATTACATAACCATGCATTTGTTGAGTGCTGGAAAAGAATAGAAGCACACAAAAGAATGAGGCATGAAAGGCCCTCTCAACAATAGGCAAGGAAGAAACATGTTAAGCAAATATAGAGGAAGAAGATGTATTGCAGTCATTGCAATAGAAGTGGTCACCAAAGGCCCACATGTTGGAGGCTCCATCCAGAGCAGTGTCTTAAAGGCAAAGCGTTAGTGCATGAACTAGTTGAAAAAGTCGTTTGACAAGCAAAACCACCACAGGGGGATGACCCATTCAAATCGATAAGTGAAAAATGGTTTCTAGATATGTTATCTTGTCATGGTCATGATTTTGTAAATCATTTGTTGCCTTTTAAAATGTAAAATGGGTGATGTGTTTTACATCAGTTGTTAAGCAACAGTGATGTATGGTCTTATTTTGAGTTGCATGTTAAACTGTGAAAGTGATGTTGTGCTTTCCATCACTTGCTAAAGCAACAAGAGTGTGTGGCATTATTTTTGTAAATCATGTTTTGTAGTGATGATGTGTTTTCCATCACTTTTTGAAGCAAAAATGATATTTTGGCCTTGTTTTCATAGCCGGGGTATTGTTTCCATTTTGATGTAAACTTGACCGCCAAGTATGTGTTATAAAATTGTGGCAAGTAATGGGATGCTTGGATCATTAGTTGGTCATGTATGTCAAGGATATAATTTGCAAAACAATGTACCACAGGTTTGCAGAGGTTACAAGTGTCGGCTCATCACTTATGGCTTTGAAGGACAAAGATGAAGGAAAAGGAAGGGTGACTTATCAAATACTTATAAGTGCAGACAGGGTACAAAGACATTGTAGATTATTTTTCATGCTTTTGGAGGGCCAAAAGCTCCTTAGTGGGGAAGATTGATCAAGGTGGCTCTAGACACATGCAGAAGTCCTAGAAAACTCAAAAAGGGTCAAAAATTAAAAGTGGTCATAACACTCCCAAACCAACACCAGATCAGAGTGCTCATTCCTTGATTCTAACAGTGTGAATGGAACTCAAATCTGAGCTTGTATGATAGAGATAGAGCTCTTCAAAGTTTGACATGAAAAGGGAAAAAGTGGGGCCCACAGTGTGCCACATGCCATCCTAGTGAGCAGGTGGGACTTACTAAGTTTTGTGGTGACTGAATGGCCACTAGACCATCGACACGTGGCGCATTAGCATTTTCTCCTAGCCCTGCACAAAAAGAAAAAATAATATTAAAATACCCCGAAAACAAAATCCATTTAAAATAAAACCATTTTTAAAATGATTAAAACGTGGTTATAACCATACAAAATATCATGGTTATTAAATGGTCATAAAACAAAGCCAAAACAAAAGAAATATGTTTTCAATGCATATGTCAAAAATGGAATGTGGGTTGCATATATGGTTATGTTTTTTATGGGTATATGCATTGGTTCCACTATAAATAAACAAGACACATTTAATGCACAACAACCCAAATGGCCCCACCAACCAAACAACATGTAAATGGTTACCATCCAAATCTTAAACGCGGCCTATTTAATCGTCATGTATTAAATGTTACAACGGTTATGTGGTAATATGTGCTACTTAAAACAAAATCACTGTGTATTTTTGGAGGGGTCAGGATTTGATCCCCCGACCTCCCACCTTTGGTTCATCCGCCTAATTGACTTGCCACAACATCTTTATTGATATCTCTGCCACTGAAAGCATATAAAAACATGAATTTGCATTCGCATGGGGGAGGAGGTAAGCGCCAAATGGAGGAACGGAACCACGTTTGTAGATCCGAGTAGAACCATGCCCAAGTGGAACCATGACACAATCCATAGAGCCAGAACCAAGTGGCACAAATTCTGATAGGAATCTTTTGATGCTGTGAGGAATCTTTGAAATTCCATGGGAAGGTAAAAATTCATTTTATTAGAATATAATAAAGTTTGCAATCACTTTTCTTATATTTTTGTAGGGAATGCAATGGTGAAGTTGTCTTAACCTTTTGAGCAGTAGATTTGCAGATTCCCAGTGGAGGAGAATCTTCGAGAATCTTTGAGAATCTTGAGAGGATCTTCCAGATTCCTTGGAGGCTAAAATTTCGCAGATCCAGAATGCAACCAACTTTATACTCATTCCTCCCAGAATTTCGCAAGGATCTCAATGGTGAGATCAATTTTCTGATTTGAGTTACAAATCTCCAGTCAACCTGGAGGGCAGAATCTTTGGACAATTGTGAAGGAATCTAAAAGATTCCTATAGGCCCAGATTTTGCTAGTGTCAAAATTCAGAAAATGGATAGTCGAGTTTACACCTCTCGATGACAAAAATTCAGTGATGCAGTCCATTTTTTCAGTCGAGCCTTTTATTTTTTGGCCATTTCCATATTGGAGTGATGGTGTCACATTTCAGAGTGTGGACAGTTGATTCTATACCATTCGACTCCACAATTTTGATGGTGCTTTAAGATCCAACAACTGAGTATTCTATTCTTCATCTAACATTAGAGTTGAGGTATATGGAGTGTTGTTGTCATGTAATTCTTTGATCATTTTTTGTGAGATGTACTTTGTTGTTTTGGTTCTTGCCTTATGTATGATGCGAAATATTTGTGTCTATTTCATGTGAGATGTATTCATCATGGATTGTTATGTTTGTTTTTATTGAAATCCTTTTTTTTTCCATGATGGCAAGATACTCATTGTCACCATGGGTGTTTTGGTTGAGATCCATTTGTTGCCATGATGGCAGGATACTCATTGTCACCATGTGTAAGTTTATTTCATGCTGATAGGAGGTATATTGTGAGTGATAGTTCCTGTAGCGGAATGTCTCGTGGAGAGACTTTGCCACTCATGTAGAGGGAACATGTCCTTGTACATCTTCACCATTCCCAACACTGAATGAAGTGGCCGACACCATCTTGTCACTGGGCCCAGAGACGTAGTTCACATTGGACAAACTACGTTATCAACGTCTTCTGTTTTATGTTGCTGATTCTTGTCATGTTCCCTCTTCTTTACAACATGCATATATGTTCATTTATGCTCTTTTAAATGTAATTGTAACAACATCACAAAAGTAAAATATCTTGGGTAAATCCAGGAGTTGAGTCAACTTGGATCAACACATTACAACTTTGATTTTATGGACAAAAAGTCAAGTTTTACTTTTGATTGTGCTAAGAAGCGGTCAAGTAGTCCACTTATTTTAGCAACTACTTGACTAGCTTTATTGGCATTTTTGTGTTATTTAATTCAGCATGATTTTTGGTAGTGTAGGAGGCAGTTGTGTGCAAATAAGCGCAACACTTTGAGCATATTTTTCAAGTATTGTTTTCAGTTTTAGTTTCAGATAGCAGTACAACTTTTAGTTTAGTTTGCATTTCATATTTCAGTTTGCAGAATGGTTTTGATTTCAATTTGAGAGTTTTTAGTCACAAAGATTTTATGATAGAATAAATTGAAGATTTGGGATTGGCCCAACGGATCAAGCTGCTAGCAAATGATGTTCTTGACACATCACAAGGAGAGTGTCATCCTCAACTGGAGCCACTGATAGGGTCCTATAATTTATAGGAACAAATGATGATTGAATTATTTCTTTCAGTATTTCAAATTGTAAATCTTGCATACTTCAAATGATTTCCAAATATATATATATATATATATATATATATATATATATATATATATATATATATATATGAAAATAAAAATTGAAAAGAGGGTATAAATAGAAAAAATAGAAAAAGAAAAAGAAATGATAAAATAACCCCACAAAAAAATGAATAAATGTGAAAGTGATGCTAGTTGAAGTGCCACTGATAGTCCAATAATTTTATAGAGAATAAATTCATGAAATTTTATGCAGCTTGTTTAAAATGCCACAATACCTTTTTTGTTTGTAACATATTGTCTAATGATGTTCAAACATATTTCAATTTATGTCGATTAGATGAATAACTTATCCAAACAGTGTAATCTTGGCTAAGATTAGATAGGTAAAATAGGTGAATAAATTAATCCAACAGTTTAATCTGGATTAATGCAGTTGGTATATTAGTTTAGTTGTTTGAATATATGTTTTTAGTTCTTCAAAATGGAAAATAAAACAAGGTTTTCACTTCTAATGCACCCTAATTGGTTTAGTTGGATTAGTTTAGGAAAAATTAAAAGTTATGCATGAATCATTGTTTGTGTTGAAAACACTGAGAGGGGGGGTGAATCAGTGTTCCTTAGTAATTAGCACTTTTAAATTTTTTCAGAGCATTAGTTAATATTCAATTATTATTAATGTTTATGCAGTAATAACAATAAATAAATAACAGAGTAGACACAATAATTTTAGGTGGAAAACCCCTTCCAGGTAAAAAACCATCGAATTCTTTTCTAATAAATTATTTAATCTTCAGCCCCAATTGTAATGAAAGTGACAACTTCCTAGAATTCTAGAAAATTATTCTTCTCCAGCTCCCACTGGAAGGATGCCCCAACACCCTAGTTTCTTCAATAGTCAACTTAATGGATGCCCCAAAATCCTAAACAAGCCTACCACCCTGAAGTGTTCATAGGCTCCAACCTGTAGGCGACTTCATGCACCAACCTAGAACATCCCTCCCACACTATAATGACTAAAATGAGACAAGAGTGTGTATTCTCGTACTAGGGACAACAATCCATGATACAATATGATTTAAAATGATTTTGATCGAACACCTAATCACACTATGACTTGCACCCAACCGTGACATTATCCCAATAGAGACACTTATACCTCCCAATAATACCTTTTTCACTCTAGGGATATTGACTCTTTTACAATAATGACTCTTCCAATGATGACACTTTTACAAATGACTCTTTTACAACTTTACAATGATGACTCTTGGCCTTGACACTTCTTCATTATACATGAATCATTGTAATGTCTTCAAAGGATGTCTCGCTGCAATGCTTCCTTTGATTTGATACTTCTACTCTTTATTTATTACTTGAAGTTGTACTTGAATCTTCTTCTACTTGCATGCAAAATTTTCCCGGTGAAATGAATCCCAAAACAAAATAAAATACCCTTCAACTTACCTCTGCCTGCAAAACACATGTAAGTGCATAATAATGAATATATACAGATTAAAATTACAATGTGTACGTGCTTGTCACTTTTGTTGTTGATTTGTTGTAGCAGTAGAAAAAGACTCCCACTTTTGATATAGGCTTGTACTCTATGCAAGACTATATCCCAAATTGACCGAAAGATATATACAATAAAAATTGATGATAGACCCTAGACTTGTGATGGACCAAGTTCTAAGTACAACAACAAAGACCATTCTATCAACTATGACAAGACAAGTAACATGAACTTACAACATCATGTAGATTTAGCAAAATTGATGTAGCATCAAGAATATGTAGCATCAAATGTGTAGTATCAATAATAGGACATCTGAAATATGGTATCAAAACTAACTGTTACATATAGATATATAGAGATATAAACGAGACCCTGTAAATACTTATGTTGTCCTACAAAATCATATGTTAGAGATGATACTCATATTTCAATTGTAAACACTAACCATATATACTTTTCTATAGGAGACTTACCCTTGACTATTGATGTGTGGTCCTTACTTTAGTGATCCTTGAATGCATGTTTTTTATTTCCCTCTAGGAGCTCAATCTTGAATCTGATGTATCTATGTAATTTCGAATATTCAAGATCTAACATTTCATCCTGCACGATCCCTCTAAGTCCTCTTTTCAACCCCACAGGTCTGGTCAAGATTGGATTCTTCAAGAAAGAGTTATTCTGAATCTCCCACGATGACCTAATTATAGAATGGTTCAGTAGAGAGAACTTGTATGAAGTTCCACGTATCACTGTTGTGACCTTCGGCCCTAAAAACACTACTCAACAAACTAAATTCCATCCTATTTTTGTTACTATTTACAACATTTTAATTCAATTCTTAGAGAGAAAGTTATGAATATTTTCCCAACATAACCTGTTTGACATGGAATATGGGAGCCTCCAAAAACAATAACGTCCTCAAATCATATCTCTAAAAATATAGTAAGCCAAGATCTGAAATTTGGTCACAAGGTGCATCATGCTTTCTTCTCAAATGGGTTTTAATTTCATATTATTAAGCTTTGCAGAAAAAAATTTATAGCGCAAATGTCACGATGACCAGTTTGAAGGCACAAAATCCCTTCTAGAGGAGGATATGAGGGTCATTATTTATATGAATGTCTTGAGTTGAGAGGGTCCTCAACAAGTGAACGTTGGAGGCATTTTAGGAGGATTTTTTTATTATTAATTATTGACTATTCAATGACCAGAATAGATTATGAGTGTCATGCCACAACTCCATAGGGTTTTAGCCCACTAACTTAGGTTACTAACTGCAAACACACATAACTCTCAAACTGTGAAGAACTAGGAGGTGTAATATATATCAACGGAACCATCTCGATGAGTATAATCCATTGAGAATATATTTGATGCAAAGTAATATTATTTTTCAAGTCAAAATTCCCTTGCAAGATCAGGGCAGCCCTTGGTGCTTCTTGGGTTGACATCAATGACAACCACTGATAAACAAACTCCACCTTTGGCATTGATGGCAATACAAGTACTCCCCCTATAATCATGACACATATTCCTACTGTCTTCTCTCCACTTTTTCATCAATGGCAAAGGGTAACTCCCCCTGACAAACAGTCAACCTACAGACCTATACACACCTCCACTCCCCCTTTCTACTCGAGTAGATAAGAGAAAGAGTCTAATGAAAAATTGGGAGAATCCCAAGCTTTTGGCCAAGATAATCAAATGATTCACGAGGTAATGGTTTGGTAAAAATGTCAGTAATTTTCTCCTTTGTGCCAACATATTCAAGCTTGATATTATTTTCAGTGTCATGCTCTCTAAAGAAATGATATTTAATCGGAATGTGCTTCGTTTTGGAATGCATCACAACATACTTGGAGATACTGATGGCACTGGTGTTATCGAAAAATATGGGAATAGGCTCATCAAACTTGACTTGAAGATCTTGTAAAGTTTGCTTCATCCAAAGAACTTGTGTACAACAAGCTACTGTTGTGATATATTCTACTTTTGATGTGGATAACAAGATTGAAGACTATTTTTTACTTAACCATGAAACGAGACAACTACTTATATAAATGTTGCTCCACTAGTACTATTATAGTCATCGACACTTCATGTCCAATATACACTTGTATAATCTTGGATAACCAAATCATTTCCTTTGGGATACCATAAACCATATTCCATTGTGCCCTTAAGATATTGAAGAATTATTTTAATAGAAATAACATGAGATTCTTTTGGTGCCGCTTGGAATCTTGCTACTTGTCTGACTGCCTGCATCACATCTGGCAGGGAGACTATCGCATATAGGAGATTACCAATCATGGATATATAAAACCTTTGGTCCACAATCCGTTGATGAATCGTCTTGTAACCTATTGCCATGGGGGTTAGGATAGGCTTGCAATATTCCATCTTGAATTACTTGAGCATTTCCTTGATGTACTTGATTTGAAATGTGAATATTCCATTATCCTTCTGAGATATCTCGATAATCGTTAGATTGCCTCGATCCACTTTCACATTGAGATTGCTTCTTAGCAATTCTTTTCTTGAGTCTATAATACTTCAACTATTCTTCTCTTGTAATGAAACTGCCATCTTGTTCAAACTACCTCTCTTTCAATCGTAGATTTGTGTCATATACTGTTGCATAGACTCCTCATCTTCAAATTTCTAGGAGTCGATAAGCCGAATTATTCAGAATAGTGTGTCATTTAACATACTGTCTTGACTCGAGTCATTAACCAAATTAGTTAATGATTCCTCATAGTCCATTACGAATCATGAAAGCATAAATGTTGGGACCTTATTTCCTTCTTGATTTTCTTTCGCATCTTGTACTTGTTCATCATGTATTTATTTTCCTTTCGAAACCTTATTATTCCCATCGTCAAGCCTTTCATTCATGGTTTATTCCATCTTGTACCTACAGTTATGAGTTATGTGACCATAGTGATGACATTTGTAACATTCGACGTTATTCATAGAATATTTCGTTTGGTGTCTATCTCGTGATCCTGCAAATTTGCTTTTAGGGTTTTGCCAATAATAGTTGTACTTGTCTGGAGCTTCAAAATCCCTAGCCTTATGTCCAAAATTGTTACATTTGTAACATTTGACATCATCTCTCAAATGATCAAATTTTTTGATATTATGTTGACTTTTGGAATATCCATTTCTGAAGGATCTCTTGGAATTACATTCATTCCAAACATACATGCGACATTTTGCAGCTCTATGTCCAAACCTTCCACATGAATAATAATGACCATAAAACATAGGTTGGTACCTGGGAGGAAATATTCTTCGAGGAATTGTCTTCCAAGGTTCTTCCTGCAAGTCTTGATCTCTTCATTTAGTTGAGATATCTATCTTCTTGGTAGATTTTTCATATCCATCTTCTTTAATTGTCATACAAGTACTCGACTTCTTTTCAAATTTTTCTTTATGACCAACACTAGTCTTGTCATTGTATGATCATTCTGAATTTTTTTTCCATTTTTTACTTCCTTTCATAGAGCAACTATTTCAGCTTCCAATGCTTCTCTTTCCTTGTTGTTTTCCTTTAATTCTTTCCTAAGATATTATTCAATTCGCTTGTATTCTTCAACCTTCATTTTAAGGTTGAAGACATGTTCTCTTTCTGTCTTGAATTCATCTTCAAGAGTGTTGACATGCTTCTTCTCAACTTTGAGCTCTTTGATAACCTTGATCACTTCGTTTTGAAATTCAACCTCAGTCATTTCTTCTTCTTCATCTCCTTCTTCATCAAGTGCCTCTTGCTTATTGTGTTTGGCCATAAATAATACTCTTCCTTTGAATTATTATTCATTGTCACTATCTTCTTCGAATGAGGAACTATCTTCTTTGGTGAAGAAACTTTTCTTAAACCATTTCTTCTTGCCTTCCTTGTTGAACTTCCTGGGACCCTTCTTTCCATTCATAACAACCTCATTTTTGTGAGGACATTTGACTGCAAAATTCCCAACCTAACCACAATCAAAACATATTAATGGAAGTTTACCTTTCAATTTTCCCATACATGTTCTCATTTTCCACATGAAGTAGGAAAATTCTTTATCTGAGAGTTCTTCTTCCTCTTCTTCCTTTTCTTCATCCTTACAACTGCAAGATTTTGCTTTCTGAGTCTACTTGTCCTTACTATTCTTCTTGGATGTGGAAAATGTTGTTTCTAAGTGAGATTTGCCATGCTATTATTCAATCCTCATTTCATATGCCATAATAATTCCATGCAATTCATCTATGCTGAGATTGGTCAGATTTGATCTATCTTCCTTGTTGGAAAGGTTCTAAGGATCTTTTGGACAACAATTTTCATTTCAACAAGTTCTCCCAAACCTTCTAATGTATTTTTGTTTCATCAACACACTGAAAGTATGTAGAAATATCTTCATCTTCCCTCATTTTGAGATGCTCAAATTTTGCCCTGAAAATTTGAAGCTTTTATTCTTTCACCTTTGAGTCACCTGCATATATGTTTTCAAGCTTGTCCCATACCTCTTTAGCAGTTTTGCAACTCAATACCTTAAGATAAATAGATTATATAAGCCCACTGATAATAAGATCTTTGTCAACAATTTCCCATATTTTATATCCTTGTGCCAGCAATTGAAATTGCATTCTTCCAATCCAAATTGCATAGTTATTTCCATTGAATAAAGGAACTCTATTCTTAATATACTCCAATATTTCCTTCTAGTTGTTAGACTACTATTGAACGAATTAAGATCCAATACTAATTGTTGAAAATACTGAGAGGGGGGCGTGAACCAATATTCCTTAGTAATTAGCACTTTTAAATGTCTTCATATCATTAGTTAATATTCAATTAGTATTAATGCTTAGGCAATAATAACAGTAAATAAAAGAACATAGTAGACACAATAATTTTAGGTGGAAACCCCCCTCCAGGTCAAAAACCACTGAATGTTTTTCCAATAAATGTTTTAATCTTCAACCCCAACTGAAACGAAAGCAACAACTTCCTAGAATTCTAGAAAATCATTCTTCTCCAGCTCCCACTTGAAGGACGCCCCAAAGCCCTGGTTTATTCAATAGTCAACTAAATGGATGCCGCAAAATCCTAGACTAACCTACCACCCTGAAGTGTTCACAGTCTCCAACCTATAGGCAACTTCATACACCAGCCTAGCACTTGCCTACCACCCTATAATGACTGAAATGAGACAAGAGTGTGGATTCCTATACCAGGTACAATGATCCACAATACAATATGATCTACAATGATTTTGACCGAACACCCAATCACACTATGACTTGCAACCCAACCATGACATCATCCCAATGGAAACTCCTACACTTCCCAATAATGCATTTTCGACTCTAGGAAAATTGACTCTTTTACAATAATGACTCTTCCAATGATGAAACTTTTACAAATGAATCTTTTACAACTTTACAATGATGACTCTTGGTCTTGACACTTCTTCATAATATATGGATGATTGTCATGTCTTCAAAGGATGTCCCGCTACAATGCTTCATTTGATTTAATACTTCTGCTCTTGAATTCTTGCTTGAAGTTGTACTTGAATCTTCTTCTACCTGCATGCAAAATTTTCCCGACAAAACCAATCCAAAAACAAAATAGAATACCCTTAAACTTACCTTTACCCACAAAACACATGTAAGTGCATAATAATGAATAAATACAAATTAAAATTACAATGCGTACCTAAAGTGTTCTTTTCACTTTTGTTGTTGACTTGTTGTAGCAGTAGACAAACACTCCCACTTTTGATATATGCCTAGACTCTGTGCAAGACTATATCCAAAACTGACCTAAATATATATACAATAAAAACTTATGACAAACCCATAGACTTGTGATGGACCAAGTTCTAAGTACAAAATCAGAGACCATTCTATCAACTATGACAAGACAAGTAACATAAACATACAACATCATATAGATTTAGCAAGCTTTGCGTACCATCAAGAATATGTAGCATCAAATGCGTAGTATCAAGAATAGGACATCCAAAATGTGGTATCAAAACTAACTGCGACATATAGAGACATAGAGATATAACCGAGACCCTGTATATACTTACATTGTCCTGCAAAAACATATGTCAGAGATGATACTCATATTTAAAATGTAAACACTAATCATACATACCTTGATGTAGGAGACTTATCGTTGATTGTTGATGTGTGGTCCTTACTGCAGTGATCCTTGAATGCATGTTTTTTCTTACCTTCTAGGAGCTCAATATTGAATATGTTGTATCTATGTAATTCCAAATCTCCAGGTTTGAAATTTTGTCTTGTGGGATCCCTCTACATCCTCTTTCCAACCCCATAAGTCTGATGAATATTGGATTCTTCAAGAAAGAGTTATTCCCAATCTCCCATGATGACATGATTATAGATTGGTTGAGTAGTGCAAACGCGTATGAAGTTCCACGTGTCACTATTGCAACCTTCGGCCCTAAAAATGGTACTCAAAAAACTATAGTCCATTATCTTTCTGTGACTATTTACGAAATTTGAATCCAATTCTTAGAGAGAAAGTTATGATGATTTTCCCAACATCCCCTATTTGACATGGAATTCGGGAGCCTCCAAAAACCCTAAATTCCTCAGCTCATATCTATGAAAATAAAGAAAACGAAGATCTAAAATTAGGTCAAGAGGTTCATACTGATTTCATATCAAATGGGTTTTAATGTCGGCTTTTGAAGCTTCACAAATAAAAAGTTATATCGAAAATTCCACGATGTTCGGTTTGAAGCCACAAAATCCCCAGTAGAGGAGGATATGAGGGTCATTATTTATATGAATGTTTTGAGTTGAGAGGGTCCTCAACAAGTGAATGTTGGAGGCATTTTAGGAGAAAAAAAAATATATTATTTATTGACTATTCAATTACCACAACCAATTATGAGTGCCATGCCAAAACCCTATAGGGTTTTAGCCCACTCATAGGGGTTAGTAACTTCAAACGCAAATAACTCTCAAACTATGAAGAACTAGGAGGCATACCAAATATCAACAGGAACATCTCGATGAGTATAATCCATCAAGAAGATATTGGATGAAAAATAATATGATTTGTCAAGTCAAAATTCCCTTGCAATATCAGGGTAGCTCATGGTGCTTCTTTGGTTGAAATTAATGACAACCATTGATCAATAGTTTGTAATATGTTCCTTTGTCCAAAATTGGAGCTTATTTTAAAAATATATGCACATGAAATGATGTGGGACTACCGGCGTGTTGTAGTAGCTACAATCACCCTCCAAAACATTTCCTTAGCCTATTTTAGAGCCTCCCTACTAACCTTTCATAGCACCTTGTCTTGCTTCGTCAAGTACACAAGCTTCAATGTTTTTCATGCACAAAGGCAGCTTGTTAAGCATAGCTTGATGCATTCCCCTCACAGGTTGTTCACTCAGATTTAGTCCAGTTGTAGGCTAAGCAACTTCCCCTAGAAAATTGTGCATTTCTGGAGGGCAACGAACCTTCCCTCCAGAAATTGTGCAATCCTCTCTTGCAGCCTGGTGGGCTCCAAGATTGCACAATCCTTCCAGTCAACACTGCCAGTAGGATTTGCACAAATTTCCCTAGAAAGGCTGCTCAACACAAGATTTTCACAAATATGGGCAATAGTCAGCTGCTCTATTCAGAAATTGCACAATCCTTCTGAGCAGTCAGCCCAACTCCCAACTAGGAATGCACATTTTTCTCAAGTAGTTGAGCAGCTACATGCATGCGCAGTCCAGTTGACCAGTTCCACCCGAGATCGAGGAAACTTGACTTGCATGCATGCATGGTTGGTTCTTCCCAGAATAGCAAAAGGAAACATGAAAAAGGTGTCCCATGATCCAGGGAGCTATTTTTAACAGCCAGGGGTTACATGAAAAGTCGTTTTAGAAGTTTCGCTCCAAGTGTCATTTTTCCTAGATTTCTAGCATGCATGTCATGGGCCCAAAATTATTTATTCGACACATTAGAGCTCATTCTTTCACATCAATCTTGGAGATCTGACATCCCACAACACATCCAGGACTCTTCAATGCATCTAGCTCAGCTATTCACCGATAAGTGGCTTCGACTTGTCTTTTTCAACATTTTTTTTTTCCTTTTGTGTATTTGCTTATATGAGTGTTCTTTGCTTTATTTCTTTGAACGCTTGTTGTTGTTTACATATATACTAGCATGTCCTAGATCTGCTTTAGTTTTTGTTGCTATCTCATTGTTGTCGCATGCATGAAGCTTTTTTGCATGAACGTTCACCCAATGGCCAAACTAATTCACCCACATGCGTGATTGATCTGTTTGTTGAATCTTTCATTCATGTTTTGCATGCAATGTCAATCAACTCTGCCATCACTTAGTGTCGCCATGCATTCACTGTCTTATTCACTTTCAATTTCCTGTCTGCGAGTCAGGCCAACCTTGGCTTGGACTCTACCTCACTGAGACTTCTTTGCACTTTCTGGTGAAAGAAGGATCTGCCTTCCTCTCCATAAATATGCATTTTTTCCCAACACTGGCCTCCAGGACTTGGTTTCGTATTCTTGAGGATAGTGACTTCTGGCCCAGGAAATTACACAAATTTGTCCCTGGGCCTGCAGTGCTTCCCAACTAGAATTGTGCTTTCCACAATCCTAGCAGCTAGCAGCTAGCTTGGATTGCGTATTACACAGATCCAGTAGCCAATACTACCTCCCAGACAGCCCAGACTACCTTTTGTGCAGTTCTGGCAGCCAATAACCCAGCCTCGCAAAATAAATTGTGCAATCTTGCTCATCAGTTTCCTAGGTATGCACTGTGTCATTCCCCAAAATTTGCTTCGTTTTCGCTGACAGATTTCTTGCCATGCATGTTGCTTGTCTCTAGATCCTTTAGGTGTTCATATGTCTTAATGGCTTCCAAGAGAACAAGATCTTAGGACACTGATGGAAATGTAGTTGGACCATCAGCTGAGCAAGTGTCCTCTAATCTGCCGATCTATGAAGACACAAAGTTGTATCTAGACAAGGACATCAAACTGAAGTGGTAAGAAGTCAATGAAACATTTGCAAGCACTTTTGGGGAACACCTCAAAGATTGTCAGGTGTACATGAACATTCACAAGTCTAGATTATACAGGATTTCATGCAGATATCCTCTGTTCCCATGCATGGACATGATACACTGGATCGTCTATCACACTGATCCCGAGACGATGACCTTGAGCAGTGTCAGTAGGATGAAGCTTGCGACCTTCTAGGAATAGGATTATGATGAGATGTATCAGATGTGAAAGCCCATGACTGTCATGGAGACTCCCTTGATTTTTCCCAACAACAGTGCTAACTCTAGAGACATTCTGAAGGATTGGGTAAAGGAGCCAGCTCATTTCAGGATGACTCCCAACCAGGTCTATAAGACAAAGATACCGAGGAAGGCATACCAATAATTTATCATATTTTCTTGTGAAGTGTATGGCCAAGCAAGCACAGAAACCTTCCCACAGAGTTGGTTGGTTGCACTGGACCAAGTGACTAGAGAAGGAAAACCATGTAACTGGTCCAGCATACTGGCTCATCAGCTGAAAGAGCAAGTCACGAAGACTCGATAGTCACCCAAAGGTATGCATGCAGAGATTTACATGTTTGCCTACATCCTAGATGCAGCCTGTCCCCAACATGAGTTCCCAGGCTTGGAGTGGGCATGGTCACCGGCGGAGACTACTATGAACACATATTTCAAGTTGTTGTCTAAATGCAGTTTCAAAGGAGTAATCAGATGGTTGTCTGATCATTTTTTCGTCCCTTTGTACAAAATGATATTCAAACAAGATCCACCCTACATGTCAAAGGAAGCAATGGAGGCATTGATAGGTATTGTAGATTGGTATTTCTCACCATCCAACACTTTCATCTGAATGTTCAGTGCAAAGAAGCATCGACATGTTTTCCCAAAGTTTGCCCTGGACATACTTGTCATGCAGGAAGTAGCCTATCACATCTCGACCAGATTGACAGCTAGACTCTAGCGCAAGAAGAAGGCACCTTGACCCACTCTTCCATTGTGGATTGGGTTATATAAGATCTGTAGTATCAAGCAAGTGGATGTCGAAGCAGAACTGATGAAGAAGTAACCATTCGACCTATGAAGCTACAATCCGTATGACCCACGTTGCATTGTGAAGGATCACTACATGAGAGTTCAGTTCAACTGGATCTACGAGGCGTTTCATTGGGCCAAGGAGGACCCATGGAGATATTGCTACGGTTTCTCAAGAAAAAATGAACCAGTGGGATTCGTTGTGGAGTGGTTAGCGAAGCAGCGTGAAGCAACATCATGGAGAGCATGAGAAATAGTAGCAGTGGGATCAAAGCTGAGCATACTGGTGTGCGACAAAGGGAAGAGGAAAATTTTCGATCGCATGGAGGAGGAACAAAGCTACATGTTTCAAGAAGATCCACTTGTAGAGAAAGAAGCTATGGCTATAGGGGCAAAGAGGCAGCAATGCGACAAGAAAATCATGTGAAGGCATAAGGATAAGAAGAGAATGGAAGAAGCAGTGAAGGAGTTGCATGAGCTGAGAGAGAAACTCTGAAAGAAACAAGAGCTACCCAAACAAGAGAGGGAAGCACGGCAGTAGTAGATACGACAGGGGGTGCATCATGTGAAAACAAGTGAAGCAACATGCATACAAGTAGTTGATTCATCTGAACAACTGGCATCAGGCAAACAGGGTGAACCATCACAGGGGCAAGACTTTGCTCATGAGATAGAACATTCACTTCAATAGTTGGATGCAAACATGGAGAAGCAGGAGTTGGAATAGGATACCGACCTCATGCCTCACCACAAAGAGGTTGACTCACCCGCTTCAATGCATATATAAGAAGAGAGAGTCTCAGACGATCAAGGAGGCACTGAGATCCTTGGTGATTAGCCAGAAGAAGAGATGCACACCATATCATTTGATGCATCTCAACATAGATTTTTGCAGTCTCGAAGAGTGTCAACTCCATATGATCAAACATCCCCTGCGCAATTTGAATAACGAGTGATCGTGACAGGTGTGCACAAGCATCCAGCTACTTTTGCCAATGCAACCAGAGTGTATGTCAAAGCCACTAGATCAAGTGTTTGTTTTCTTATAGCTAAGAATGAGTGAATGGCGAAGGAACTACAGTGGCCAAGAAAGGAGGAGACTTGGTGAAAATGTCCACCCAAGCTGAATTGAAGAAGGAAATACTAGATGAAGTATTATCCCTTGACACGATTATGTGAGCATTGTACTCCAAGTTTTGTATCGTTCACAAGGCGGTCATCCATCTTAATGGATGGCAGCAAAGATGTGCTAGGAGAGCACGCGTCTTAATGAACATACATGTTGTTGTTGCTGACATGTAAACATGGATGATGAAGTACAAGGGAGCCCCAATTCACTTGCCAAAGATGATGAGGCTAAATGTGGTCAAGATAAAAGCATGTATTTGGAGTCAGATCTAGAACTATGAGGACATCCCACAACTCATCACTAGCATACAAGATTCCCATGCATGAGTATTCACAAGCATGGATGTTGTGGTGCATGCATCTGTGATCCCATCACTTGGGAATCTCACCCAGGCGAAGACCAAGAAGCAAGTCCGACTAGAGATTGACTCATACTTCAACGAGTTGATGCGCATCACCATCAACCCAGACTTGCCTATTAGTACAAATATCATGCACAAGTATGTTGCTGGTCCGAACACATTGAAGACAATGATGCACATGCTTTCAAATGAGTTGGAAAGAGGAGCTCGAGCAATGTACCCGGTTTCTATGGAGGTGAAGGTTAGGTTTCAAATGTATATCACTGCGAAACACATAGACAATATCAAAGACTATAGAGCTTGGCATCAATATGTTACTGTTGATCAGCATGACGATGTTGAGAAGTTGGACTTATATAGTTGTCTAAGTTAGAGTGATGTCTAGTTTGGCTTGCTCAAGCCATTGTGTTCACATGGGTACATGTGAATTGTAATGTTGAGTCATGTCAAGTGTCAATAGTGAATGTAACCGTCATAGAGTAGGTGAAGAGTCATGAGGGTAGTTGAACAATCTCAAAGGGGAATGTCAAGGGGCACCCCACCCTTTGCTATAAATAGTCCCTCATAACTCATTGTATGGGATTTTGGTCAGCCAAGCTTCTAATAAGACTATCTTGGAAAGGGCTTGGACAATATTGTAATGCACCTTGGCTTGTCCACTACACAAAGCTAGTTCATCTCTTTGGAGGATTAGGAGGATGCGGCTGTAATGTTTCACTATTGGGGCTAGCAGGTTTACATGGATGTATTTTCAGGATTGGAACTTACACTTCTTTATATAATAAGAGCCAACTCATTTTCATGCATATGTTGTTATTGTAGTTGGAATGCTCTAGTTGCTTTGATGATGTATGTTGTTTAACTTACATATTTGTGTATGAAATACTTCGTATGAAACTATATGAGTCTTGTCACATATGTGTTGCTGGTTTAACCATCACTTTGGATTGTCGACTGATCTTCTTTCCATCTTGTGATGCATCTTTGCTCGTGTGTTCCCTTCCCAACTGAGTACTGATACAGGTTGTCAAGGGGTACACTCATCCCAACCCACTTGTGTTATAACCTCTCATTCCTCCTTGACTTATTGTAGTGGTCACACCCTTGGTACTGACAGAGTTATCTTACTTGCCTCTATGCAACATTGTGGTCAAGACATTACCTTACGATCCACTGTTGGGACTCCTACACCAAACAGTTTGAGGTCTAATTGGGACTTCTTACTAGGGAGATCCCGTTGACATATTGGCAGGTCCAACACCATCAACATTTCTGGTGCTAGAAGGAGGGCCAAATGGTAAGATTTGTCCTCTCATCTAGTTTTGAACCTATTCATACCTTTCATGGAGTCTTGCACTCTTATTCCCCCATGGTGTTTTTCAAATCATGAATATGTCTCCATCACGATGGATTTTTTTGATCTCTTATCCACTTTCACATATGGTGATGAAGGCGAAGTGGCCTTACCAAAGTACTTACATGATTTTATTTCCATGCTTCATGAGGAATATGAGTTTTCAAACAAATAGGTCAGTTTGTTGCTTGCATACACACTTCCTGAATCTCCATTTTGTTGGCTTCTCAGCCTACCGGTTGACAACCTGCACTCATTTGAGCACTTCTGTGATCTCAATGAAGGCACGTTCAATCATTTTGATCTAGACCATATTGATCAGAAATTGTTACAAAAACGAAGGGCTCCACATGAATCAGTTATTTATTTTTGGTAGCACTTCCATGACTTGTAGTTTCAAGCTCTGACAAGCCATATTAAATTTTCTTATCTTTGGGACCGATTCTAGTATTGTCTTAAGAAATCTGCCCATCCCAAGAGAAAGGCTGAAATCAAGCCTTGCTCAACATTATTCACTGATGGATTTGCACAATCTCATATGGATGCAGGCACTGTCTCCACTGACTGTCTGGTTCCCTCTCATTCAACAACTTGACCACTACCCATTGATGTTGAGGATCATGCTGACACACCTGTTCATCTTTCACATTCTCCCAACATCACTTCACTCAATTTTCGTGCAGATTTGGCTATGATTCCTTCGATTTCTCATATGATTTCTTTTTTACGATCTCCGTCTTCACACTCAGGCGTTCTTGTAGATGATGTTGTCTTGTGTTCATCCATTCCAGACTCTTCAATTGTTGTGAGTGAGGACCAACCCATTGACGGAGTTGGCATTGCAAAACAAGCATGGGTTGTCATTCATGAATAGTATGAGTGGGAGCTTGAGCATCAACACTTGGCGAAGGAGGACTCCCTCCCATCCGAGCCCCAATCCATGATTTCGCTTGTGTGTCTTCATCTACAGATGCACCCATTGTTGATTACTCGTAGGACTCACCGGATGCTAGTCCATCATTTGAAAACAAAGAGGATAAGTTATTTGTTGAAAATCTGCTTGATCTTTCATTTGTCTTTTCCAGAAACACATAGGATGAGTTTGTTCACTTTTCATCTACCCCTTTGTTTGATTCATCTGATCATGAGGATGCCGATGAATTCATTGATTTTTCTGATTGTGGCAGTCATGATCCATTTGTTTCCATATTTGATCATAGTCATGGCTCTATCACGGTTGATCTTTTGAAGCCACTAGTTTACGATGATCTACCTGATGATGAAATTGAAACACCTAAGACCATCGAGGCACTTCAACCCAAGCTGATGGTTATGTTAGGTCCTCGCTCTCTTGGGGTTAGTATCACTTCCAATCATGAAACTGTTCAATCACCCAAGGCTCATCATCACTCATTTGTATGCATTAAAGATGCATCTCACACACAGATCACATCTCCTCCACTCGAACTACACAATCCCATCGCTCATGCATTGGAGGAATCTTACATTGCAAGCAGATGTGTATGACACAAGTTATCTTTGTTTCTTTCATTTGCTTGCATGTCTTAGTTAAGAGTGTGCTTATGCTTCAAATTTGCACGCGGTGTCACACAGCACCATGATAAGTCCACAAACTGCTCATCATGCACTTGCACTCACTTATGTCTTATGGACACTGTCAGACACGAAGTGTGGTTGTCTTCATTGTTATATCTTTCTTGCTTGTTGGTTCACACAAATAGGTTGAGAGCAAACCAAGCCTTCACCAACATGGGTCAACCAATGCGCCAGTGACTGCATTGGAAATATCACTCCACGTGATCGGGCCCATGCACCATTAGTGTAGGAGTAGGAGTAGTGTTTACTTTTAGTCAGTTTGCTTGCTATTTGTTTGCTTATTCATTTTGTTTACTTGTTTGTCTGCTTTATTGTTTTCTTACTTTCTTTGTTTTCACTTTTGCTTCTTCTTTTTCTTTACTTTGATGTTTGTTAGCTCATTTGTTTCGTTCGTAGGGTAGTTTTACATGAAATCATGTATGACTCTTGAAATGAGCTGGGTGAAGTACAAGAGGGCTTGTATAGCTATAACTACTTGGTTATTTGTCATCTTGTCTCTATATGAAGAACTTGTTACTTTCAGTCCATGATACATCGAAAGAAAATATGTACTATTCAAAGTGAACCTTGGTAAAAACACAATGCTTGCGTGCTAACTAGTTTTACCTTCTCTAGTCAGGGTTTTTTGGGTTAACCCTTGTCAGCTCAGTCAAGTAGAGTAAGGTGAGGGGGAAAACCTTAGTAGGCACATCAGAGATACAATAAACTACTTCTCTGCTGGAGTAACCTCTTATGCTCTCAATAATTCGGGATCCCTCTTTTGTCTCTGAAATGAATAAGTGTTATGCACAGTTGAAAAATTGAAAAATGAAAAAAAATGAAATGTCAAAAAATTCAAAATGAAAAATGAATAAGGAAAAAGAAGAGAAAGGTTTCATGCATAGGGATATGATGCAATTAACTTCATTGGGGTATATGCTAGGCTCACTGGCAGTAGAACCATGCTTGTGTTCCTAAGTGACTCCACCAGGGTATTGTCCAAGCCTGTTGGTAATGGAGCAACACCAGAGATGAAACTAAGACTCTGACGGCTATACTAGTTATGCACCTATATACCCCTCAACCTCAATCAAAACAATTGTGTTGCCTTGGATTGGAATGTGTGTCAATCAACCAAGATCTTGGAAAATGATACATATTACAATCAAGCTAGTGTGAAACCAAGATGAGCTGAGAACTGAACAATACTTCTGGAGGTGTTAGACTTTCTTTTCATGAACAAGGTCCATTCAGAGAACTGGAGTTCTACCAGTGTGTCGCCAAGTGTTGTAGCGACTACAACCACCCTTCAAAATTTTTCCTTAGCCCGTTTTGGAGCCTCCCTAGCAACCTTTCACATCACTTTGTCTTGCTTCATCAAGTACACAGGATTATGTGTTTTTCATGCACAAAGGCAACCTGTTGAGCACAGCTTGATGCATTCCCCTCATAGCTTGTCCACCCAAACTTGGTCCAGCTACAGGTTGAGCAGCTCCCCCTACAAAATTTCCCATTTCTAGAGGGCAACCAATGTTCCCTCCAGAAATTTCACAATCCTCTCTCACATCCTACTAGGCTCCACGATTGCGCAATCCTACGAGTCAACACTCCCAGCAAGATTTGCGCAAATTTCCCTAACAGGGTTGCTCAACCCAAGATTTGTGCAAATTTGGGTAGCAGTCAGCTACTTCGCCCAGAAATTTCACAATCCTCCTCGACAGTCAGCCTAGGTCCCACCCAGGAATGCACATTTTTCTCAAGTAGTTGAGCAGATGCATGCATGAGCAGTTTGGTTGACTAGTTCCACTAGTGACTGAGGAAACTTGACTTGCATGCTTTCATGATTGGTTCTTCCTGAAATAACAAAAGTCAACATGAAAAAGGCATCCCATGATTTAGGGAGCTATTTTTAGCAGTCGGGGGTTACATGCAAAGTTGTTTTAGAAGTTTCCCTCCAAGTGTCACTTTTTCCTAGATTTGTGGCATGCGCATCATGAGCCCAAAATTATTTATTTGATGCAAAAAAATCATTATTTCACATCAATCTTGGAGCTCTCACATCCCATAGCACATCTAGGACTCTTCGAAACATTCGGCTCAACTATTCACAGGTAAGTGGCTTCGACTTGTCTTTTTCAGCATTTTTGTCGCTTTTTGTGTATTCAATTGTATGAGTGTTGTTTTCTTGATTTATTTGAACATTTTCTGTCATTTACATGTATACTAGCTTTTCCTATCTCTATTTCAGTTTTCGTTGCTATCTCATTGCTATCGCATGCATGAAACTGTTTTGCACGAACGTTTGCCCAACCAGAGAAATGCTTCACCCACATGCATGATTGATTTGTTTGTTGAATCTTTCATTAATGCTTTGCATGCATTTTCAATCACTTCTGCTATCACTTAGTGTCGCCAAGCATTCATTGTCTTATTTTCTTTTAGTTTCCCATCGGTGAGTTGGGCCAACCTTGGCCCAGACTCTATCTCACAGAGATTGTGTTACACAATCTGTGGAAGGAAGGCCCTGCCTTCCTCTCTAGAAATGTACATTTTTCCCAACATTGGCCTATAGGACTGTTTTTCTCATTTCTGGATCACAATGACTGTTGGCCTAGAAAATTGCACAAATTTGTCCCTAGGCTTGCAGTCCTTCCCAGCTGGAATTTCACATTGCGTAATCCCAGTAGCTAGTAGCCAGCATGCATTATGCATTGTGCAGATCCAACAACCATTCCTTCCTCCCAAATAGCCCAGACTACCTTTTGCGCAATTCCAGAAGAAATTGCGTAATCTTGCTCATCATTTTCCCAAGTATGTGTTGTGTCATTCCTCAGAATTTGCTTCATTTTCGCTGACATATTTCTTGCCATGCATGTTTCTTGTCTCCAAATATTTCAGGTGTTCATCTATCTCAATGGCTTCCAAGAGAATAGTATCTTAGTGTTGGGTACAAGAATTGCACTTAAGCAAGCTCCTTCAACAATCAATTATCAACCACGGGCTTTCGTAAACTTATATCCCTACTTCTCAACTGAAACTTTGCATAATCAACCAAAAAAATCTCAAAGGAAATTAACACCACAGTAATTCTAGTGCTGGAATGTAAAAGATGCATTTGCGAAGAAATTAAACAAAGGAACTTTCACACTGCTGTAAACAAATTTAATTGTTGAAATTAAACTCTATGTTTATCCTCAGTATAGGTGATAGAAGTTTAACAAGTGGGCCCTTGAAAATATCAGCCTTCCAAATGATTTTCCTTCTCACACTAAGTGGTCATTCCCGTACTCTTGCAATCTGCTTGCACTAGTGCAGGTATAGAACTTATGTGAGAAGTAAAACTTTTTTTTTTTTTTTGTTATAGCAAGAGCCCAACCTTCCATTTCATTAATTCAAGATAATGTTACATTATTTACATCAAGCCATCAGTTTACAAAAACTTTGGACTGACCGTCCCTTATCAAAATCAAAAAACCCCACACCCAACCCCAGGCAAAACCCAACCCGCAGGAAACGAACTCAAATGATTACAATGGTTATCCCCAGCCTCAAAAACTGTGCCAATGAGTGATTAGACCTTCCTGGCCCCACCAAACAACCCCTTCCTTCCCAACTGTCAATCCCGATGCCTGGATCCCACGGCCAGGACCCATATCGCTCCCCCTAACACGCTTGATCTTTAGTACGCGATGAAGGGTGGTATTTAAAACAACCCTTTGCCACGTGTTGACTCCTCAATGGAATCGCTGCCAAAAAGGTAAAACCATTTACCATGCAAGCTACTCGCGATCACCGGAAAACCAGCCGTGGCATGGTTTTCCACCCAAAAACGGCAAGGATAACAATTCTGGTGACTGGAGAAACAAACTTCCCACCCATCCTGAACTTGCTATGAACCCTGAATCCAAGACTACCCTGATAAAGAAAATGCTCCATTTTGAATCCTTCCATAAACCAGGGGAACCCTGATGAGTTGCTTCGAGGGAAACTTGCCTACCTAAGAGGTCGAGGATGCATTATCAAGGAAAACTCCATTCGTGCTCAACTCCCTCCCTCGATAACGACCCACTTCTCTGTCCTCTGCAGCTTGTTCATCGCAGAGAACCTTTAAACTGTTCTGGGGCATATCCTACCACTTCTTCTCCATTCCGCAATCAGCATTGTTCACCCCTTGGTTGGCCAGAATGTCCGCTAGCTTATTGGCATTTTGGTGCACATGATTGAAACTAATAGTACGAAGTCCCTGAAGGTGTACTTGAATTCTTTGATAAACCTGAATTAGTCTCCAATGATTAGAGACTTTCTCTGGTTTAGTACCACATCTAATTCTTTTTATAGAGTTGATGGTTATTTCTGAGTCCGCTTCTATGATGACATTTGAGCTTTGGTTTTGAATCAAAATCTCCAGACATTGCTCCAGAGCCATTAATTCTGCCATATTATTGGTGGCCTTACCTAAATGGCTGTGGAAGATTAAGATGATACTGCCTTCGTCATCTCTTAAAACTCCTCCAAAACCAGTTGTTCCTGGATTGCCTTTTGAGGCCCCATCAATATTGAATTTCAGATATCCTTTCGGAGGAGGTTGCCAGAAATCCTTCTCTGTATTCCTAGCTATGTCCTTTTTTCCTAGTCCCTGGGGAATAATCTCTTGCAATCCCAGAAGCTTGAGAGTTCTCAACTCCATCTTTGAGGGGGGATTCTTTGGTGTGTTGTGGATTGTGGTACTGACTATCTCCCTGATCTGCTTCAAAATCAAATCATATAGCCTCTGTGGGTTGGACTTTTCATTCTTGAAAATTCTTTTATTCCTTTCTTTCCACACATTGCAGATAATGAATCCTGGTGTGAAGGCCCAGGCCAAATTGAGTGATTCATTCTCCGAAAATATCCTTCTCCACTTATTTAGAGTATTAATGATACTTCCTCTATCCCTGTCTATTTGTTGGAAAATGTTGGAAAAAGAATCCCATAGCTAGGTGGTGAAAGGGCAGCAGTTGAGAATGTGTTCCATCGTCTCCTCCTGCTTTTCACAAATTTGACATCTTGAAGGACCCAAAACACCCATTTTTCTAATATTGTCCCAAGTCAAGATTTTCTTATGATGAACCAGCCACATGAAAAGCTTGATCTTCATCCACCCTTGGTAATTCTAGAGGTGCTGCCAGGTTTTTCCTGGAACACTAGAATCAAGCCCAAGGAGGATACTTTTTGCTTCCTTTAGATTAAAGGTACCTTTTTTGTTGTTACCCCATCTCAATTGATCCTACCCCTCTGTAACCAAGATCATCCTTTGTTTTAGTTCGCTTCTCAGTGCCTCTGCTTCTCTTTTTATGGGGTTGTCATCTCTGCAGTCAATTCTTCTCCAGCTTCTCCACTTTCCTTGTATATGAGAAATACCCTAGAAAAAATTTACTTTGCTTAACCCTTGGGAATTTGTTTCCTATTGGAGACTTAAAAATTCTTCTTTTAACAGCACTAGTTCTTGTTGCCATTTGTCCTCCCAAAAGAGTGCTAGATCTCCTGCTCTGATTTCCCAGAAACTGTTTTGTTGCACTATGCTTTTATTATCCAAGGCCCTGTTCTAGATATGCGAGCCCTTTTTATTTCCTGAAATTCTTATGAGATCATTAGTGTGCTAAGAGCTGGCATATTTATCTTTCCAGATCCTTTCCCAATGGGCTTTTGGCTCTTGCACCCATCACCACCAAAGCTTGGCTCCTAATACTTTAGTAAGAATCCCCTGATCATCTAAGCCAAGACCCCCAATGCTCTTAGGTTTGCAGATTTTGTCCCAAGAAACTAGGGCCCATTTCTTCTTCGTTTCCTCCTTTCCCCATAGGAAATCTCTTTGAATATTCTTGAATTGCTCTAAAACACCTTTGAGAGTTGGAAGGGCTGATAACATGAAAACCAGAATGGATTGCAGAACAACCTTTGTTAAAACCAACCTGCTAGCCAAGTTCAAGGCTCTGAAGGTCCATTTTTTGACTTTATCCTGCAACTATTTAGCACAGGTTCCCAGATACTTTTGGGCATTGGTATGGCCGTGAGAGGAACTCCCAAATACTTTGAGGGGAGGGAGTCCCTTTAGAAGCCAAGGATTCTTGAGATAATTCCCTGAATAGCAAGGTTAGTGTTTAAGATAAAAAAAAATTGATTTTGATAGATTGACTTCCATACCTGATGCCCTTGCAAAATCATTTAGGATTTGTTTGTAGGCTGTAGATTCTTTGACTGTGGGGAGTCCTTAAAACATGGTGTCATCTACAAATTTTTGGTGCGTTAGTGTTTGACCGTTCTCAGTTACTTGAAGACCCTTAATTTTTCCCATGGCTTTGGCTTGCTTGATAGACCTCCCAAGTCCTTCCATCATGAGGATGAAGAGAAAGGGAGAGAGTGGGTCTTCCTGCCTAAGTCCTCTAGAAGGAATGAAGAGCTCTAAGGGAGAACCATTAACCAAAATTTAAAGGCTAGAAGTAGTTACCAGATCCATTACCCATCTAACCCAATTGTGATCGAACCGAAAGGCCATGAGTACCTTCCTGAAATAAACCCAATTGACCTTTTCATAATCTTTGGCAATGTCCAGTTGCATAATCATCCCCACTTTCATTTTTCTAGTGAGAGAGTGAACCACCTCATGGGCTTGAATGATGTTGTTCAAAATTTTTCTGCCCTCCACATAACATGATTATTCCTCCAACACTAATAAGGGAAGGGGAGGTTTGAGTCTGTCGGCCACTACCTTGGATATTATCTTGTATACCACATTGCATAAAGCTATGGGTCTGTACTTATTTGCTGTTTGAGCTGAGTCCTGTTTAGGAATTAGGGAAATGAAGGAGGTGTTGAGGGCTTTCAGGATAGTCTTGCTACCCCTGGAATCCTCTACAACATTCAAAATATCCATTTTGACTATGTCCCAATAAGCTTTGAAGAAATCCACATTGAAACCATTTCGTCCTGGTGCTTTGACATTCTGCATTTCTTTGAGGACCTCGCTGACCTCCTCTTCAGTTACTGGTCTGTTTAGGTTAATATTGTCCTCTTTGGACACCAACTTCGGGATATATCTTGTAATTTCACTTATGGATTTCTCCCTATCTGGGTTGTTTTCTCGGGATATGTTTCAAAAACACTGAACAAGCACCACTTCGATGTCCTTATGTGTGTTCTAAAGTTCACCATTCTTATCCTTTATCGCCGAGATTCTGTTGAATGCTCTATTGGCCATAGTGGACCTATGGAAAAATCTTGTATTGCGCTCTCCTTCTTTGAGCCATTGTACTCTGGACTTTTGCCTCCAAAATATTTCCTCTTGTTTACATAGGTTCTCCCATTCATGATGAAGTTTATCAGCCTACTCATTTTTGTCTTTGTAAAAGCCATCTTTGATCAGTGCCTAGTTGAGTTCCTGTGTTTTGGTTTCCACTGATTTTTTGTCCACAAAATTATTCCCGAAATCCTTCTTGTTCCATTCTTTGAGTCTAACCTTAATGTACTTTAGTCTTTTATGAAGGAGGAACATTTTAGATCCTTGGAGATGCAAGTCCTCATCCCACCATTTTCTGATATTGTTCAAGAAATCTGGGTGGGAGAGCCAGATATTCTCGAATCTGAAGGGTCTATTCCTGGGAGAAACCAAACCCTTGATTTCCAATTGGATAGGCTAGTGATCTGAACCTCCAAAGGGAAGAATTCTAGCTATGATTTCATTGTCTATAAGCATAAGCTCCTCTGATATCATGAACCTATCTAACCTAGAGGCTACCTGTGCTTCCCCTCCTCTCTTGTTGTTCCAAGTAAAAAGGCCATTGCCTGAGTCTGAGTCAACCAATTTCATATTATCTGTGAACGATTGAAAAGCTAATGAGTCTTTGTTTAGCGCTCTAGTTCCTCCTTTCTTTTTTGAAAGAGATTTGATCATATTAAAATCCCCTCCCATAATCCAAGGAATATTTGCCTTGTCTGTTCCTGAGATCAATGAGGGATTCTAACAATCTGAGTTTATCATCTATTCTTTGAGGACCATAAACATTAGTAACTAGGAAGGTTTCAGAAACCCCTACTGGTTGAATGACTACTGATAAATAATTTCTAGAAGCCTCTGCATCTATTACACTGATATTTTGGGGGTTCCAAAGAGTGAGAATTCCCCCAGCTGTGTTCTCTGCTTTGACTTCTAAAAAATCAAATATATTGAGCCATTTGCTATGGATTGATTTTAATTTCTGGATGGAACACTTCATTTCCTGAATGAAGATAATATCTGTCATATCTTGTTTCATTCTAAAACTGAGCATTCGTTGCTTTCTTTTACTACCTAGACCTCTTATATTCCAAGATGCAAACTTCATAATTAAAGATTTGTGAAGGAGTAACTGGTCAGGTCTTTCATCTTACCTGAGTCTATCATCAATTTTCCACACTCCATCAATAGCTCCTTCTACTTTTTCCTACCCCTTTTCTTTCCTACATTTCTAGTAGCTAATCCCAGAGTAGATTTCATTGTTTTCACACCTTTGCCCTCCTGCATGTCGATGATTTTTCCCTTATCTGACCCCCTTTCCTGAGTTTTCCACAAAAACAACTACTGTATTCTATTACATTCATCTTGAGGTAATGATTCTATCCCCACCGTGGTTCCCTGCTTCAGGAATCCTTCCAGATCTAGGTTTTCTTTATCTAGAATTTCTTGAAGTTTGTGATGCTCTAGATCAGTTCCACTCTGGGTCATGTCCTGATCCATCTTTAAATCTATTTCATTCCTCATGGTTTCTTTCTTATTCTTAGTATTTTTTGTTGGATTGAAGTTATCCTCTTTCTCCTTTTCGTTAGGGCCTTCCTCCATATCTTGATCTTCATTGGGCATCTCTTCAATCTCAACCAGAGCTTGGAACTTATTTTGACTAGCCTTTTTCCCCTCATTATTCTACTGCTTGGGTTCCTTTTTACCTCCTTTTCCTTTGCTTGCCACTTTTGGGAAGCTTTCAGTGTCCTTCTTTGTAATCAATTTACTTTTGTTTTCTGCTATACTGAGAGGGCAGTCTCTGATCAAGTGTCCATGTTCGTGGCATTTACGACATCTAAATGGAATATGCTCATAGTCCATCGTTTGCACCCATTCCTCATCTGAAACTTCCAAGATGACTTCGTCTGAAAGAGCCCCTAAAAGATCCATCTCCACACAAATCCTTGCATAGGAAGTATATTTACCCCTTCTGGTGGCTTCCGAGGCTTTGAAAAAACGACCTAGTTTGTTGCCTATGGCCGCAAGTGATTCATTTTGCCAATAATCTAGAGGTAGGGAATAGAGCCTTACCCAGATAGGAACTGAAGTGAAAGTCTCCCGCTCTGGAACAAAGTTCATCACCCAAGGCTGCATATAGAGACCAGCTGCTGCAAAAAAATAGGGTCCTCCTTCGAATATTCTATCCTTGTCTTCAATGTTTGTAAACACCATGGTGAAGAATCCTTTTGACCCAAGATGCAGATCGATACTGCCTTTGGGTTTCCAGTGATACTTGATCCATGTCTGCAGAGCCTTTTCAATGGGCCATAATCCCATGAATTTGCATATTATGGCGTAAGTCTCCATATGTTCCCTGTTCTCCTGCAGAGAAGGATTATTTAATACTACTCTTGGAGTGATTTTCATTTTGGGTCTACACGGTGCCTTTTGATTTTCTTCCTTTGTTCCCTGGTTTTTGTTTTCTTCCTCCTTGTCCTTTGTGCTACCATGCTCCCTGGCTTTGCTCCATTTGTCTCCTTTTCATCATTTCTGCTTTCTTCCTCCTTTGAGCCTCTGACATTAACCAAGTGTCACTTGCCTCTGCTGGCCACTGCATCTTTCTAGGAGGGAGTGGAGCTCCCTCCTCTGCGATCCTCCATTTAGGACAAAATCTGTACCTCTCCGTAACCCTACACATTTTCCTTGTCTCCCCCAACCCTTCGAGTTTCTCGTGTAGTTACTGTTAGCCTCCTATACCAATAGGTTTTCATATCTCATGATTGACAATGGAAGTGCCAAAAATGCTCACCTTCCATGCCACTAAGGTTCCATTTTTGTGAAGAGAGCAGACATGTTAAAAAATGTAAAGAGGGTATGCCTTAAAAGAAAAATCAAAGGGCAAGAAAATGAATTGGTCAGAGAAAAAGTAAAAGAAATGAACCCCAAACAAAGACCATGAAAGTGGCTAGTCCAAATTGCCACTACTAGTTTGATGGGTGGTCCAATAGCTCAAACTGGCCCTCACCATGTTTTAAATTGCATGTTGTAGATTAGAGAGGAAGTACCTGTTCAAACAGTTCAAGCTTGACAGATGACTAGGTGGATAGAGAAAGAAAGGAGCCCAACTGCTTAATCTGGGCCCTTGGAAGTCATAAGGGTAGACTTAGATAGGAGGGCAGCAAAAAGAAAAAGAATTATCAGGGTTTGCAAGACCAAGTGCACCCATCAAAAATGAAGAAAAAATGTTAGGCATAATAGACAGGGTAGACAGTTGAAAGTTGCAGAAGGCATCATCTAAGTATATCAATTGGCAAGAATTACAATGATGTTACCAGCAAAAGAAAGGCAAGTCCAATGGCTCATTGAGAAAACTACTGAACTATCACTAACTCCCCTCATCTCCTTCAAAAGTCTTTTACTAATCCCCCATGAGGACTGCAGGATCTGCCTGATCAGTCCTCCCTACACTCTTCACTTGTACAAATTTCATGTCATAAATGACTTCTTTATTTTGAAAAGAAGCCACATTTCTTGTGTAAAAATTCTTTTCATTTTGATCTACTTCCTAACTAAGTTTGATTCCTGAAAAGCTTAGTAACTACCACTTCCCATTCTCATTCCCCCCAGTACTAACTACTAACTGTATTTACATTAAATCCCCTATGTCCCCCTTTCCCCTACTATTATAACACCATGGTGTATAATACCCCAAGCAATGTATAAATACCCCCCCTTTAGCACTATAGCTAAATAAGTTTGTCTAAGGGAGACATTAGTCCACCAGGGACTATGGTTAACCCTGCTTTGGGGTTGCTCTAACCTCTGGTCAGAGTAATAACCTGCACTTATCCCTCATTTCCCCTTTTTTCCTAAAAAATCTCATAAAGCCCCCTTTCCCTCTGCTCAAACCTAATTCTAACCCTTTGTTCCCCCCGACAGATTAATTCAAAAACCCACAAAAACCCCAAAACCCAAAGTCCCGCGCCCCAAATATTAAACTGAATATTTTAATGGTCGGGCGGGACCCAACCCAAAGTTGCGCGATCGATCAACAGCGCCCGCCAACCGTCGATCATCCGCCGCCCCCGATCCAACGGTGGGCGGTCTTTTTCAAACCCCGACATGCCTACCTTTAACGTCTGGGGAGATGGCGGTATTGGTGGCCGTACCCGGGACACGTGGCAAGTGGTGGGGTTTTTCGGAGCCCCCCTCCCCGATACCGCCTTCGCCCAAAGGTGGTGCGGGGAGACCGCTTACCACCTCCCCGATACCACCTCCCTGCTATGTCACCCACACGTCATCATGACGTCGTGCCGCCTCCGCCCGCCCTCGCGCCTCGTGGCCCTCCACGCAGCCCTGCCACCGCTCTCCGCCCGCCACCGTGTCCAGTCACGCTGGCCTCAAGCTCAGCGTCCACGTCACCCTCCGTACCCCGGGCCCCGCCATGACGTCATGCTGACGTCATCGGCGGAAAAGCACCAATGTCCCTTTTTGTCCAAATTTGTCGTTAAAAAGCCCGTTTTTGGCCGTTTTATGTCATTTTCGAGCGAAAGTGACTGAGCCGTTGTAAGCCTTTTCGCCACGAAATTGCTTCCTAAACACCAAATTCAAAGTTGGAGCCGCCACAACTCGTCAATTCAGCTGCATCGAGCACCCCTATCCGACCCGAAGGCTTTCCGTGCTGTTTATCCAGGTATTCACCACAATTCCCTTGTTTTGCCCCTATGCATACCATTTCTCTGCAAATTCTCCATTAAGCACCTGTCAAAGTCCCAAATTGAAGCTGTCTATTACTTAAATTGGAACTAAATCAACCCACATTGCCCCAGCTCCATAAATTTGATATTGAAACAATAAACTCACGGCCTAAAGTCACAAATTTATCCTTGAGCTACCCGGCATTGTTCCTTTTGCCGGGTGCATGCCCAAAGCTGCATTTCACCAGCTTGAATCCTACATACCCTCTGCAATTCATCTTCATCAATTCACAATCTCTGTAAATTGACCCAAGCAAAGCAGAGACAGTCCTGCATAGCCTGCCTATTCCATTTGGAGAGAATTTCTAGCATCATCTACATTGAGTCTGTCACTTGAATTTGGAGGATCCTTGCAAGCTATTACACCTACCTTATTCAATTCAGACTACATGATGGCTGCTCCTGCACCCACAGCCCTCAGTGTTGCTCCCATAAATGCACCAAATAAAGACCTGGAGTCCTTGCCTCTTGCTGACAAGGACTACCTCATCCAAGACTTTGCGGGTAACAGGGACCATTTGCAGACCTTCAGGCAATTGAGAGATGACTACCTGAATGGCAAGGATACATATGGGATATGGGAGTCAAATCTGCCATACTACTGTCTCCCCTCTGTCAACATTTTTCCAGAGATTATTCGCCTATGTGCTGAAAATTATGATGTGCAACACAGAGCTGTTAAGTCTTCATCTGAGAGCATCCTCTTTCACATTAATGCTGAATCCATCAACCAGATTCTTAACTTCAATCAAACTGAGCTGTTGTTCCCTTTCTCCATTAACTATCTGTTGGACACAGGTGCCAAGATGTCCAGTAAAGACATTCAGAAAATCACCAAGATATTTATGAGGCCTGATTGCCAGCCCACAGGGCCACCTCCCTACTTGGATGTCTATTTTACTGATATAGGCAGACTTCTGTTGGACATGATTGCTTATGTGCTGGGATACAGAACCAGTGAGCATGTGGATGAAACAATGCTGGTATTTTTAGCTGCTTATAGCCCAGGCCAACCCCCTGCCCGCAAATATAATTTTGCCAAATTCATAGCTAACAAGATTCATGAGCAGCTGTGCAAGGTAGACAGAGAGGGCATCTTCAAGTATTCATCTTATATCTACCACCTTTTCATGTACTATTAGTCCGAGGCTTTTCCATGCTACATCAAAAAGCTGGACTCTAAAGGGGAAAGAATATCTGTTATCTTCTGGACATCTGTCTATCATCAAGTGCAAAAGTCACCATATTCATATTGTGAATTCATTGATCAGTTTGTTTATCCAGTCTCTTGTTTATTAATGAGGTCCCCTCCTCCCAGAATATCATTTGAAATACAGAAGGTCCTGCAGCTCTCCAAGAATTACAAAATAGGTGATTGGTACCTATATGAGGATCATACAGTCATCAGAGTCTATGGCTGTGAGATCTGTCCATACAGGCTCCCAAAATATGTGCCCATGAGGCTATTTGCCTTGGAGTATTATAGGCAGCTAATTCACTCTGACCTCACTCACTTTCACAGCTCCAAAAAGAAAGCCCATCTCAAGTTCAAGCACCACCTGGGCCCCTTCATAATGAATAAAAAAGAGGGATGGCAAGATGTTGAGCTAATCCTTAAAGATAAGTACATGCTCTCAAAAAGCTTCCGTTGGGTCCCCTATGACCCTGAAGGCTTCATCACTACTAGAAGAGTTAAGTACAGGCTGTTAGGCTATGAGCATTGCAAGTACCCACATATTGAAAAGTATGCCAATCAGCAAGAATGGCTGCAAGACACTTTAATTGAAAAATTAACTGAAGAAGAGATAATGCAAAAGAATGTCAAGGATTTGGAAAAGACTCTTGACTTGGATTCTGTGCAGCAGGTACCCTTCAAACGACCGCAGCCAGTAGGAGAAGGTACCTCGGCCTCAGCAGCTGCACCAACCACACAGACATCTTCCACAGCAGCACCAGGTACAGACAAGGGTAAAAGAATAATGGGTGCTGAAGAAGAAATAGTCAAAGAACAGCCTGCCTCCTCAATAGGGCAGCAACAAGAGCACACCCCCCCTCCACAAACTGAGCCACCAGCAGCTCCAATCTTGCAAACCCCAGCACATAAGGAGAGGGGTATGAAAAGAGACAGAGAAGAGTCCACTCCTGCTAGTGGATCCTCCCAGCAACCCCAGGCCAAGAGGCAAAGGGTTGATTCTCCAGAGATAGAAGAAATCAGTGAAGAAGTCCTTGACAGTTCAAGGAAAGATGGAGAAGGCAGCCAACATACAGGTACAAGCTCCTTTCAGCAAGAGCAGGGATTACAACTTGGTTTGGAAGTGTCCTCCTCCACTCAGCAAAGCAAGAAGCCCAAAAGCACTAAGGCTTCTTTCAAGCAAATAAAGGCACAAAATGACTTGCTGAGGGTGGAAGTCTATAAACAGTTTCTGAATGCAACACCTACCCAACAAGAAAGATTGATGTCGGTTTATGACCTGAAAGAGGAGAAAATGATCCTCAGTCATTTCAAGCCTAAAGTGCCGCAACCAAAATCAACTACAGATTTTGTGAGGACTAGGGTGGAGGTCATGGCCAAGGACATCCATCCCATGGACCAAATAGAACTCCACAAGCAAACTGGAGAAATGGTCTATGCCACCTTGGTGGACAGGGCAACCATGGCCCATGAGTTAAAAGAATCACTGAAAAATACCAACATTCAGTTGGATTTTGAGAGAATGTCCTCCATGGCCAAGGACAACAGAATAAAATCGCTGGAGGACATCATCATTGACTTAGGACATGATCCTAAGGATCCAAAGGGCATAAGGGCCCTCCTCAAGAAAAAAGAAGATGACCTCAATGCACTGAAAAAGAGGTTAAAGCTGCTGCCCACAGAGCACCCTCAAACAACAGAGTTACAAAAGGAAAAGGAGGCCGATGAGCAACTGGACCTTATAATGCAGCTCAACGAGAAGGTCCTCGATTTGGAGAAGGAACTTGAAGGGGCATTACAAGATAAGCAGGGAGAATCTACATCCCAAGTTCCTCCAACCACTTCAACCACAGCAGCAACAACAGAGGCAGCAGTAGCCCCTGTCACAACCACAGCCGCAACAGAAGCAGCAACAACAACAGCTCCAGACTCTAGTACAAGCATGGAAGACTTGACCAAGGCTATTAAAGAATTGGAGCTCCAGGCCACTGAAATAAGGCAGGCCAAGGAAAAGTTAGCAGAGCTGGATACCAAATATGATAAATCAAAAATGACTGTGGCAGAGCAAGGAAGAGAGATAAAGGCTCTCAAAGAAAAGATAAAGGCCTTAGAGAAAGAGCTGAATCTAGAAAGCACCATGGCTGAAATAAAAAGAATTCTTTGGGCCAAAATTGACCAATCCATCACTAAACAATGGAAGTCAATTAAAACTGTATATGAACAAATGGATTTAATTGGCCAAGCACAAATAGAAGTTCAGAAGGCCAAAACAATGCTGGGAAACAGGCCTGAGCAGGCCAATAGAATGATTGACTTTTTGAATAACCAAACTAAAGAAGAACTGGCAGCCTTCGGCATTGTCAACAGAACAGAGGCTGTCCTCACAGCTAGAAAGGTGCTAACTCTGAGGAATTTTGTACAGACCGTGGAGAGGAGATGCTATGAGATACATGCTGAGGTGGATGAGTACCAACTTAAAATGGCAGCATTGCAACAAAAGGGACTGCCCAGCCTACTGAATGGTGCAGGAAGACTGATCTCCCGAGAACAGTATGCCACCAGGATGTCAAATTACATTGAAAATCAAATCACTGCATCTAGCAGTACTTCTGAAGAAACAGGGCCTCCAACAGGACAAAGCCTATACAATAAACTTGAAGGTCTATTTTTTATTGAAAATGAAGTAAAGCACCTTTTTGAAACTCCTCCAAATTTTTACAGATATACTGAAGCAGATGAGACCTTGGTGAAGATCCGAAGACACCAAATGCCCAAGGAGGATTGGTGGCAGGCAATGCTTCAAATTTTGCCACAATAGTCTCAGTTGCTCCATCCCAGTCGGCTACAGCTCAGCAAAAGTCAAACAGCAGAATAAAGGCAGCATTAAAGGCAGCTGAAAGGTGACTCAGCAAAAGACAGCGGCAGCAAGCAAAAGATAAGATATACGCACTTTTTGGACAGCGTATCCTCAACCGACTCCAACAAGCCACAAAGTCAACATCTTCTGACCATTTTGGACAGCTAAGGCACTAAAGAGTTACTACAACATTTACTCCCTCAGCTACAACGCTCCAGGAGTTGGCATGACATTAATGAAGCATTTACTCTTCAGCTAGATATTTTCTTATGTAAATTATGTATATATACCTCCCCTAGCAATGTACGAGGGGTTGGTGATTTTCACTCTGAAGCAAATGTATTGTATACTTTCAGATTTTCTAATGCAAAGGGCTGGACAAGCTCAGTGATCTCCTGAATGTTTGATGTCTTGCTGATGCCATGCGTGCTGTTGCAGAATTCTTGTGCTGTCTGATGGAATAATAAGTTTTTCTCAATCTCTGTTTTGTCTCCTTATGTTTATTAAATCATACGCATGTCTCACTAATCTAGCAGTAAAGAAAAGGAATAGTACAGGATATGTTTGCTTACACCTTGTGCTCAATCTTTACTGCTGTAAATGTTTTCTTCAGAATTAATCATGGACATGAATTCTTAATTGCTCATGTTTTCATTAATTCTATAAATCTGAATGTTATATAGAAATTCTTCACTGCTTCTAAATAATATTCTCACTGTTTCTCCATACCAGTTTGTTGGAAGATTCTTAGATGCCTTTCATAGCCTGGCTACATCACACTTAATCACAATTTTGAAACATTGTTTCTCAGACACTTATCTGGCTCTACAGCATCACTACTGTATCAACACAGCATATCAAACAACTAAAGGAACACTGACTCCATGCCCAATGGCCTAGAGCACTCTAGTGAGCACATATATATATTGACTGAAGTCATCACCCAGCAAATTCCAAGAAACAAAACCTTGAGCATCATAGCTAGCCTAATATTTTAAACAAACAAAGCTAAAGCATATAGAGAGAGCCCTCTCTAGTCACAGGTAGGCTAGAACCTGTGACCAAAAGATTGGTTAGTGGTTACCTCGGCCGTATTCCCTTGGGAGTCAAAGGGAACAACCTGAGTGATAACATAATTGGCGACTCCACTGGGGACAGAGCGTATTTTTCAACTGCTGTCTGTCTTTAGACAGTGGTTCCAAAAGCTTGAGCAGTCCCTTAAAATAAGTTCTAAAAATATCTTCAAAAATACCAAAAAGAAGTTCTGAAGCTGGCTCCTAAGAAGAAAACTAGGCATACCAGGTCAAATCCTGACCCAAATCCTCCTCCTGTTTTCGATAACCCCAATTTGATCCATAAAACTCATAAGAGCCAAAAGGAACCAGAGCAATCTCCTGAATCTAGCCCTGAGGCAGTTCAGCATAGTTTTATTCCCACCCCTTCTAAGCCAACTGTTCACCTTCATACAACTCATTCTTCCCCCTCTTCATCATCCACTTCACAAAACATATTGTCAACACCTAACACACAAACTGCTATTGTTGTCCCTGTTGTTCCAGTTGTCCCACTTATCCCACCAAATATGGCTAATCGTTATGCACCCCTTCAGTTGCCTAACAATCCTGGGGCTATGCCTCAGGATTACCAAGGCAAAATAACTTATTTTGATGGAACCAGTACATACACTGCCTTACAGCATACTAAGAAAATGCAAGACTACTTCGAGAACTATGAGATAGATCATGATGATGTAAGGATGAAAATATTTGTCCAAAGTCTGACAGGTGAAGTGAGAACATGGTTCAGGGCCCTGACCCCAAATGCAATAGCTGATTCAGGTGCCCTTTATCAGTCCTTTTTAAACCGATGGGAAAAGAAAAAGGACCCTCTGCACATTCTATCTGAATATGACACCATAAGAAGAGGCCCACAAGAAACTGTCCTAGACTATTGCACGAGATTCAACACTATTTATAATGCTATACCTCAAAACCTTAGACCTCCACCTGATTTAGCATTGATTAAATTCCCTGATGGCTTTGATGCTGATATGGCATATCAACTGAGAGAAAGAGCCCCTGCAACTCTAGCAGACATGCAAAACATAGTTGTTAGCGTAGAGGCAAATCTAATTGCCAAAAGAAACCGGGCCAGAACTGAAAGGAGGACTACTTTCAAAGAAGAACCTTCATCATTTGAGCAAAAGCTAGATGCAATCATCAAAGGGATGGATAGACTTGGAGATAGGGTAGAAACCATAGAAAGAAAATCATCATGGGAAGGCCAGACAAACAATATTAGAAACCCAAACTTCAGAAAGAATCAAAATCCTAATGTAGGTAGGACTGATCCTGACCAGCATGTCAGGCCTCCTTTTCAAGAGAATTATGTTGAGGCTTCAACATCTAGCAAACCTAGTGAGGATCCTCACATCAATCTAATGGGTTTGGACAGTGAAAATCAAGTCTTTTTGACACAAGAAGACCAAGAGGTTTACAATGAAAATCAATTCCATACTAAGTCAGGAGAATCTTTCGACTTTAAAGAAGGATATGATGCAGCTGTGTATGAGGTGCACAAACAGTACAAACTAAGGAGTAGAACAATAGAGGTACCTACACCCCTCAAACCAAAGGATAATAAACAACCAAAAAAGATCAATGAAATTACTACTCTCCCCAAATCAGCTGACAACTTAAAATCACCGGCCACAGAAGTAACTGTGGAGGACATTTCAGAACAACAGTCCTCTCAAAATCAGCCAAGTTTGCCCCATCAATCAAAGATAAAGGCAGATACTCCCATAGGAAACAAACATGGCACCGGTTTCACTCAAAAGGATCCTAACTATGAGCAGAAGACCCCTGATAATTCAGCCGAGAAGGAAAAATCTGCAGCACTAAATGCCAAAATTCAAATGGAAAAACCTTTCAACTTGGAAACAGAAATTAGTAAGCTAAAAATATCAGTGCCTCTTTCGGAACTAGCCAAACATGACATATACAGACAACAGATCAACAAATCTCTCCAAATATCAGACAATAAAGATGCTGTGAATGTCCTAGATGATCAACCAGAGTTGCTGTTCGGACCTGAGGTTAATGGAAAAACAGAGAATGGAGGGGTGCCACCCTTTTATGTCAGTCTAAACATTCATGATAAGGTCCTACATAATGCAATGTTTGATTCTGGTGCCTCACACAACTTAATGCCCAAATCTGTAATGGAAAAACTTGACTTAGACATCACAAGACCCTACAAGGATCTATTTTCATTCGATTCAAGCCAAGTCAGATGTTTAGGTCTGATTAAAGACTTATGTGTCTCCCTAGTCCAATATCCAACCAAAACTATCTTAATGGATGTAGTGGTAGCTGACATACCCCCTAAGTATGGCATGCTCTTGTCCAGATCCTGGGGGGCCAAACTTCAAGGATCTCTGCAATTGGACATGTCCTATGCAACTATTTCAGTCTTTGGTCAGCCAAAGAGATTGTACCGGGAAACTCTGATGAAATATGTGGTAAGCAGTCAAGACAAGCCTCAAAACTTTCCAATCTATTCCATACACTCAGACATGGATTCATTCATTCTCTACAATGCTGACATATGTCACAAAGCTTATTCTGAACTTTTAATGACAGTAGACACCAAGGAATCAGATGAACAATCTACCTGCAAAGACCAAGGGACCATGGTGATGGCTGTTAACAAGATAGAAGGAAATGATGCGCATAACAACTTGCAAAAAGCAAATCTCCCCATCATCCAAGTCACTAAAAGTTTCAATCCGGAGCTTGATCATGAAACTTTATGGTATCTAGAATTTGATGGCTCTGTAAACAAGCTGGGAGCTGGGGCAGGAGTATGGATCCACAATATGCACAATGACCAAGCTGAGGGCCATGCATATAGACTAAACTTCCGATGCACAAACAACATGGCTGAATATGAAGCCCTTCTGTTAGGATTGAAACTCCTAAAAAATCTAGGTGCAACCAAAGTCTCAATTTTAGGAGATTCAGACTTGGTCATACAACAAATGAAGGGAAATTTCACCACAAATGATCTGAGGTTGAGATCATACAAAGGGGCAGCTGTTCAAATACTTGAGAGCTTCTCACAATCACAATTGACTAAGATTTCCAGAGAACTCAACCTACATGCTCACAGCTTAGCAACTTTTGCCAGCACTTGTAAATTACCTTTCAAAACCAATCATACATTCACAGCTGAAATCAGACACAGACCTTCAGTCCCAGATAACATCAAGAATTGGCAAGTCTTTGAGAGTAACAAACAGATAAAAAACTTTCTCACTCTAAAGGAAGAATTTTCGGGCATGAACATTGACACTAGTACTAGAGATGATCAACCACAAATATGCACATTTACACAGAACATATCAGCTGAAACAGCTGATCTGGTTTTACATCCGACCACTTTTGACAGTGAAACTATACGGGAGTTGAAACAATCAGAAAACGCAGAGGAAATGGCTGAAGCAGAAGATGAGGTAATTGAGCTAAAGGATAATTTTCTGCCCATAGGTCTAACCCCTTTGGAGGATCTGTTTGACTCAAATGATATCTCAAGAAAACCAAAAATCCAACCACTGAATGCTGAAATAGAGGATTGTAACATTGGGACACCTGAACGTCCCAAAATGGTCAAATTATCCAAAGCATTACCTCCTGAACAGAAGCTGAAATACATTGAGTTATTTAGAGAATTTCAAGATGTCTTTGCCTGGAGCTATGAGGACCTTAAGTCTTATGATACATCAGTTATCCAGCACACAATACCGTTAAAAGAAAATCAGAAGCCTTTTAAACAGAAACTCAGGAGAATCAATCCAGTCCTCCTTCCCCTCATTGAAAAAGAAGTCAAACGTATGTATGAAGCAGGGATCATTGCCCCAATCAGATTCTCAGAATGGATTTCAAACCTAGTACCTACTAGGAAAAAGACAGGAGAAATCAGATTGTGTGTTGACCTTAGGAATCTGAACAAAGTATCTCTCAAGGACCATTATCCGTTACCAAAAATGGACCATATCTTGCAAAGGGTGGTGGGAGCCTCAAGGATCTCCTTGCTAGATGGTTTCTCAGGATTCAATCAGATTCTAGTACACCCGGATGACCAAGATAAAACTGCCTTCACAACACCTTGGGGAACATTCAAATATGTTAAGATGCCTTTTGGGCTTAAAAATGTAGGGGTTACATTCCAAAGAGCAATGGATACCGCCTTTGCCAAGGAACTTCATGATTTCCTAGTAGTCTATCTTGATGATCTAACCGCCTTTTCAAAATCAGATCAAGAGCACTTAGAACACTTAAGGCAGGTTTTCACAATTTGTATATGGCATATCTTTGAACCCAAAGAAATCACTGTTTGGATTCGAGGAAGGAAAACTCCTGGGGCATATAATCTCAAAAGATGGTATTAGGATTGATCCTGACAGAATTCAAGCTATCGTACAAGTACCACATCCAAGAAACATCAAAGAATTACAAAGTTTTCTAGGGAAGATCAATTTCTTGAGGAGATTCATTCCCAATCTGGCTGAACTCATTAGACTGCTAAACAATATGCTGAAAAAGGATTCCAAGGTCAAATGGACAATGGAAGCTAAACAAGCCTTTGAGGATATCAAAAGAGCATTGACAAACACACCAGTTCTAACAAGCCCTAGATTTGATCAAGATTTTATCATATTCTCTTTTGCTTCTAAGCATACAATTGCTGTTGTTTTACTACAAAAGGATGATCAAGGCTGTGAGAAACCCATTGCATTCTTCAGCAGAGCACTTAGGGATGCTCCCCTGAAATATCAGATCATGGAAAAACAAGCTTATGCATTGGTAAAAGCCATCAAGGATTTCAGAATCTACATTCTTTACTCTCATATAATTGCCTATGTTCCTAATGCAGTGGTCAAAGATATTCTAACCCAAGAGGGCCTTGAAGGCAAGAGAGGCAAGTGGATTGCTAACATCCTAGAATATGACATTGAGATCAAACCGACCAAACTAATAAAAGGACAAGGCCTAGCCAAATTAATGACTGAAACCAATTTCCAAGCCCTTGACATAAATGAACTGGACGACGAACAGGAGATGGCGACTCCACAGATCAAACAAGCCTTTATGCAATCCCCATGGTATGCTGATATATGTTTTGTATTACTAAACCTGCAAGCTCCTCCAGGGTTGTCCAGAACTAAGAAAAGATTCTTGAAAATGAAAGCATCAAAGTTTTGTATTATTGACAATGTTTTGTTTTGGAGAAATCATGAGGGAATATTACTCAATTGCTTAACGTTAGAAGAAACTGAAAATGTCCTCAAAGAATTTCATGCAGGTCACTGTGGAGAACATTTGTACTGGAAGTCCACAGCTGATAAAATCCTAAGGGCTGGATTTTATTGGCCCTTCTTGTTTACTGATGTAAAGAAATTTGTAATGTCTTGCCATAAATGTCAAATTTTTGAGGGCAAGAGGAAGCTGCTGCCTTTACCACTCAAACCAATTTCAACTGAGAGACCATTTCAGCAATGGGGTTTAGACTTCATTGGTGAAATTCACCCTTCATCCTCTGGCCAGCATAGGTGGATTCTCACTGCTACAGAATATTTTACCAAATGGATAGAGGCCATCCCTTGCAGGCAAGACAATGACTCCATTATTATACAATTTCTAGAAACCAATATCTTATCCAGGTTTGGCTGTCCAGACAAAATCATCACAGACAATGCCGCAGCTTTCAAGTCCAAGAAAATGATCAATTTTTGTCACAAGTATCACATGACCCTAGGTCATTCCAGTGCCTATTATCCTCAAGGTAATGGCCTAGCTGAATCTTCCAATAAAAGTCTCATCAACATCATTAAAAAAGTTTTGGAAGAAAACAAAAAGAACTGGCATAAAAAGCTGGTAAATGCACTGTGGGCAGATAGGTTGACCACCAAGAGATCAATTGGCATGAGTCCATATGAATTGGTTTATGGGCTAGAAGCAAAGTTTCCTACATCTCTAGGAATTCCCGTGATTAAGTTGTTGCAAGAAATACAAGCTGAGCCCAATGACATCCAAAGAAGAATTAATCAAACAATTCATTTACAACAAACAAGAGAAGAAGTCTATCAAAGAACTCAAGTTCTACAAGAAAAGATCAAAAGAATATTTGACAAAAGAACCAAAGCTGAAGATTTCTTTATTGGAAATAAAGTGTTAAGATGGGATTCCAGAAGAGAGGACAAAGGCAAACATGGTAAATTTGATTTTCTATGGAAGGGACCCTATGTCATTTATGCCATACAAGGAAATAATACTTATTTTTTGAGAAGTGTGGATGGTTCAGACACTGAGGAAGGCCCAGTTAATGGGAGAATGCTCAAGCATTATTTTGACTCCCTTGATTAAACACTAAACAGGCATGTATTGTACATAAATATTTGTATTCCCAGTATTTTCAATTACAGCAAATAAATAAAGGAGCAAGTGCATCACATTTTTGAGAAGACCAGGATGATATACTATGATATTTTTGGGAAATATGGATCCTGGCATTTGGGCAGCAAGGAAAGCAAAGGGTAACTATCAAATCATGAAAAGAAAGCTTGAGAAACAGATCTAAAAACTCACAGCAAATCAGCTCACTGGGTGCTGCCTGCAAACATCAAGGATCCTAAGCATTGGTCTCCAACAAACACAGAAATTCAACCAGCAACAGGGAAGCAAATTCAGGCAATTTGACCTGCTGTTCTTGACTTTTCATCTAGAAAAGCCATCCCCAAGTGGAGCCACTGTTAGCCTCCTATACCAATAGGTTTTCATATCTCATGATTGACAATGGAAGTGCCAAAAATGCTCACCTTCCATGCCACTAAGGTTCCATTTTTGTGAAGAGAGCAGACATGTTAAAAAATGTAAAGAGGGTATGCCTTAAAAGAAAAATCAAAGGGCAAGAAAATGAATTGGTCAGAGAAAAAGTAAAAGAAATGAACCCCAAACAAAGACCATGAAAGTGGCTAGTCCAAATTGCCACTACTAGTTTGATGGGTGGTCCAATAGCTCAAACTGGCCCTCACCATGTTTTAAATTGCATGTTGTAGATTAGAGAGGAAGTACGTGTTCAAACAGTTCAAGCTTGACAGATGACTAGGTGGATAGAGAAAGAAAGGAGCCCAACTGCTTAATCTGGGCCCTTGGAAGTCATAAGGGTAGACTTAGATAGGAGGGCAGCAAAAAGAAAAAGAATTATCAGGGTTTGCAAGACCAAGTGCACCCATCAAAAATGAAAAAAAAATGTGAGGCATAATAGACAGGGTAGACAGTTGAAAGTTACAGAAGGCATCATCTAAGTATATCAATTGGCAAGAATTACAATGATGTTACCAGCAAAAGAAAGGCAAGTCCAATGGCTCATTGAGCAAACTACTGAACTATCACTAACTCCCCTCATCTCCTTCAAAAGTCTTTTACTAATCCCCCATGAGGACTGCAGGATCTGCCTGATCAGTCCTCCCTACACTCTTCACTTGTACAAATTTCATGTCATAAATGACTTCTTTATTTTGAAAAGAAGCCACATTTCTTGTGTAAAAATTCTTTTCATTTTGATCTATTTCCTAACTAAGTTTGATTCCTGAAAAGCTTAGTAACTACCACTTCCCATTCTCATTCCCCCCAGTACTAACTACTAACTGTATTTACATTAAATCCCCTATGTCCCCCTTTCCCCTACTATTATAACACCATGGTGTATAATACCCCAAGAAATGTATAAATACCCCCCCTTTAGCACTATAGCTAAATAAGTTTGTCTAAGGGAGACATTAGTCCACCAGGGACTATGGTTAACCCTGCTTTGGGGTTGCTCTAACCTCTGGTCAGAGTAATAACATGCACTTATCCCTCATTTCCCCTTTTTTCCTAAAAAATCTCATAAAGCCCCCTCTCCCTCTGCTCAAACCTAATTCTAACCCATTGTTCCCCCGACAGATTAATTCAAAAACCCACAAAAACCCCAAAACCCAAAGTCCCGCGCCCCAAATATTAAACTGAATATTTTAGTGGTCGGGCGGGACCCAACCCAAAGTTGCGCGATCGATCAACAGCGCCCGCCAACCGTCGATCATTCACCGCCCCCGATCCAACGGTGGGCGGTCTTTTTCAAACCCCGACATGCCTACCTTTAACGTCCCGGGAGATGGCGGTATTGGTGGCCGTACCCAGGACGCGTGGCAAGTGGCGGGGTTGTTCGGAGCCCCCCTCCCCGATACCGCCTTCGCCCAAAGGTGGTGCGGGGAGACCGCTTACCACCTCCCCGATACCACCTCCCTGCTATGTCACCCGCATGTCATCATGACGTCGTGCCGCCTCCGCCCGCCCTCGCGCCTCGTGGCCCTCCACGCAGCCCTGCAACCACTCTCCGCCCGCCACCGTGTCCAGTCACGCTGGCCTCAAGCTCAGCGTCCACATCACCCTCCGTACCCCGGGCCCCGCCATGAAGTCATGCTGACGTCATCGGCGGAAAAGCGCCAATGTCCCTTTTTGTCCAAATTTGTCGTTAAAAAGCCGTTTTTGGCCGTTTTATGTCATTTTCGAGCGAAAGTGACTGAGCCGTTGTAAGCCTTTTCGCCATGAAATTGCTTCCTAAACACCAAATTCAAAGTTGGAGCCGCCACAACTCGTCAATTCAGCTGCATCGAGCACCCCTGTCCGACCCGAAGGCTTTCCGTGCTGTTTATCCAGGTATTCACCACAATTCCCTTGTTTTGCCCCTATGCATACCATTTCTCTGCAAATTCTCCATTAAGTACCTGTCAAAGTCCCAAATTGAAGCTGTCTATTACTTAAATTGGAACTAAATCAACCCACATTGCCCCAGCTCCATAAATTTGATATTGAAACAATAAACTCACGGCCTAAAGTCACAAATTTATCCTTGAGCTACCGGCATTGTTCCTTTTGCTGGGTGCATGCCCAAAGCTGCATTTCACCAGCTTGAATCCTACATACCCTCTGCAATTCATCTTCATCAATTCACAATCTCTGTAAATTGACCCAAGCAAAGCAGAGACAGTCCTCCATAGCCTGCCTATTCCATTTGGAGAGAATTTCTAGCATCATCTACATTGAGTCTGTCACTTGAATTTGGAGGATCCTTGCAAGCTATTACACCTACCTTATTCAGTTCAGACTACATGATGGCTGCTCCTGCACCCACAACCCTCAGTGTTGCTCCCATAAATGCACCAAATAAAGACCTGGAGTCCTTGCCTCTTGCTGACAGGGACTACCTCATCCAAGACTTTGCGGGTAACAGGGACCATTTGCAGACCTTCAGGCAATTGAGAGATGACTACCTGAATGGCAAGGATACATATGGGATATGGGAGTCAAATCTGCCATACTACTGTCTCCCCTCTGTCAACATTTTTCCAGAGATTATTCGCCTATGTGCTGAAAATTATGATGTGCAGCACAGAGCTGTTAAGTCTCCATCTGGGAGCATCCTCTTTCACATTAATGCTGAATCCATCAACCAGATGCTTAACTTCAATCAAACTGAGCTGCTGTTCCCTTTCTCCATGAACTATCTATTGGACACAGGTGCCAAGATGTCCAGTAAAGACATTCAAAAAATCACCAAGATATTTATGAGGCCTGATTGCCAGCCCACAGGGCCACCTCCCTACTTGGATGTCTATTTTACTGATATAGGCAGACTTCTGTTGGACATGATTGCTTATGTGCTGGGATACAGAACCAGTGAGCATGTGGATGAAACAATGCTGGTATTTTTAGCTGCTTATAGCCCAGGCCAACCCCCTGCCCGCAAATATAATTTTGCCAAATTCATAGCTAACAAGATTCATGAGCAGCTGTGCAAGGTAGACAGAGAGGGAATCTTCAAGTATTCATCTTATATCTACCACCTTTTCATGTACTATCAGTCTGAGGCTTTTCCATGCTACATCAAAAAGCTGGACTCTAAAGGGGAAAGAAGATCTGTTATCTTCTGGACATCTGTCTATCATCAAGTGAAAAAGTCACCATATTCATATTGTGAATTCATTGATCAGTTTGTTTATCCAGTCTCTTGTTTATTAATGAGGTCCCCTCCTCCCAGAATATCATTTGAAATACAGAAGGTCCTGCAACTCTCCAAGAATTACAAAATAGGTGATTGGTACCTATATGAGGATCATACAGTCATCAGAGTCTATGGCTGTGAGCTCTGTCCATACAGGCTCCCAAAATATGTGCCCATGAGGCTATTTGCCTTGGAGTATTATAGGCAGCTAATTCACTCTGACCTCACTCACTTTCACAGCTCCAAAAAGAAAGCCCATCTCAAGTTCAAGCACCACCTGGGCCCCTTCATAATGAATAAAAAAGAGGGATGGAAAGATGCTGAGCTAATCCTTAAAGATAAGTACATGCTCTCAAAAAGCTTCCGTTGGGTCCCCTATGACCCTGAAGGCTTCATCACTGCTAGAAGAGTTAAGTACAGGCTGTTAGGCTATGAGCATTGCAAGTACCCACATATTGAAAAGTATGCCAATCAGCAAGAATGGCTGCAAGACACTTTAATTGAAAAATTAACTGAAGAAGAGATAATGCAAAAGAATGTCAAGGATTTGGAAAAGACTCTTGACTTGGATTCTGTGCAGCAGGTACCCTTCAAACGACCGCAGCCAGTAGGAGAAGGTACCTCGGCCTCAGCAGCTGCACCAACCACACAGACATCTTCTACAGCAGCACCAGGTACAGACAAGGGTAAAAGAATAATGGGTGCTGAAGAAGAAACAATCAAAGAACAGCCTGCCTCCTCAATAGGGCAGCAACAAGAGCACACCCCCCCTCCACAAACTGAGCCACCAGCAGCTCCAATCTTGCAAACCCCAGCACATGAGGAGAGGGGTATGAAAAGAGACAGAGAAGAGTCCACTCCTGCTAGTGGATCCACCCAGCAACTCCAGGCCAAGAGGTAAAGGGTTGATTCTCCGGAGATAGAAGAAATCAGTGAAGAAGTCCTTGACAGTTCAAGGAAAGATGGAGAAGGCAGCCAACATACAGGTACAAGCTCCTTTCAGCAAGAGCAGGGATTACAACTTGGTTTGGAAGTGTCCTCCTCCACTCAGCAGAGCAAGAAGCCCAAAAGCACTAAGGCTTCTTTCAAGCAAATAAAGGCACAAAATGACTTGCTGAGGGTGGAAGTCTATAAACAGTTTTCGAATGCAACACCTGCCCAACAAGAAAGATTGATGTCGGTTTATGACCTGAAAGAGGAGAAAATGATCCTCAGTCATTTCAGGCCTAAAGTGCCGCGGCCAAAATCAGCTGTAGATTTTGTGAGGACTAGGGTGGAGGTCATGGGCAAGGACATCCATCCCATGGACCAAATAGAACTCCACAAGCAAACTGGAGAAATGGTCTATGCCACCTTGGTGGACAGGGCAACCATGGCCCATGAGTTAAAAGAATCACCGAAAAATACCAACATTCAGTTGGATTTTGAGAGAATGTCCTCCATGGCCAAGGACAACAGAATAAAATCACTGGAGGACATCATCATTGACTTAGGACATGATCCTAAGGATCCAAAGGGCGTAAGGGCCCTCCTCAAGAAAAAAGAAGATGACCTCAATGCACTGAAAAAGAGGTTAAAGCTGCTGCCCACAGAGCACCCTCAAACAACAGAGTTACAAAAGGAAAAGGAGGCCGATGAGCAACTGGACCTTATAATGCAGCTCAACCAGAAGGTCCTCGATTTGGAGAAGGAACTTGAAGGGGCATTACAAGATAAGCAGGGAGAATCTACATCCCAAGTTCCTCCAACCACTTCAACCACAGCAGCAACAACAGAGGCAGCAGTAGCCCCTGTCACAACCACAGCCGCAACAGAAGCAGCAACAACAACAGCTCCAGACTCTAGTACAAGCATGGAAGACTTGACCAAGGCTATTAAAGAAATGGAGCTCCAGGCCACTGAAATAAGGCAGGCCAAGGAAAAGTTGGCAGAGCTGGATACCAAATATGATAAATCAAAAATGACTGTGGCAGAGCAAGGAAGAGAGATAAAGGCTCTCAAAGAAAAGATAAAGGCCTTAGAGAAAGAGCTGAATCTAGAAAGCACCATGGCTGAAATAAAAAGAATTCTTTGGGCCAAAATTGACCAATCCATCACTAAACAATGGAAGTCAATTAAAACTGTATATGAACAAATGGATTTAATTGGCCAAGCACAAATAGAAGTTCAGAAGGCCAAAACAATGCTGGGAAACAGGCCTGAGCAGGCCAATAGAATGATTGACTTTTTGAATAACCAAACTAAAGAAGAACTGGCAGCCTTCGGCATTGTCAACAGAACAGAGGCTGTCCTCACAGCTAGAAAGGTGCTAACTCTGAGGAATTTTGTACAGACCGTGGAGAGGAGATGCTATGAGATACAGGCTGAGGTGGATGAGTACCAACTTAAAATGGCAGCATTGCAACAAAAGGGACTGCCCAGCCTACTGAACGGTGCAGGAAGACTAATCTCCCGAGAACAGTATGCCACCAGGATGTCAAATTACATTGAAAATCAAATCACTGCATCTGGCAGTACTTCTGAAGAAACAGGGCCTCCAACAGGACAAAGCCTATACAATAAACTTGAAGGTCTATTTTTTATTGAAAATGAAGTAAAGCACCTTTTTGAAACTCCTCCAAATTTTTACAGATATACTGAAGTAGATGAGACCTTGGTGAAGATCCGAAGACACCAAATGCCCAAGGAGGATTGGTGGCAGGCAATGCTTCAAATTTTGCCACAATAGTCTCAGTTGCTCCATCCCAGTCGGCTACAGCTCAGCAAAAGTCAAACAACAGAATAAAGGCAGCATTAAAGGCAGCTGAAAGGTGACTCAACAAAAGACAGCGGCAGCAAGCAAAAGATAAGATATACACACTTTTTGGACAACGTATCCTCAACCGACTCCAACAAGCCACAAAGTCAACATCTTCTGACCATTTTGGACAGCTAAGGCACTGAAGAGTTACTACAGCATTTACTCCCTCAGCTACAACGCTCCAGGAGTTGGCATGACATTAATGAAGCATTTACTCTTCAGCTAGATATTTTCTTATGTAAATTATGTATATATACCTCCCCTAGCAATGTACGAGGGGTTGGTGATTTTCACTCTGAAGCAAATGTATTGTATACTTTCAGATTTTCTAATGCAAAGGGCTGGACAAGCTCAGTGATCTCCTGAATGTTTGATGTCTTGCTGATGCCATGCGTGCTGTTGCAGAATTCTTGTGCTGTCTGATGGAATAATAAGTTTTTCTCAATCTCTGTTTTGTCTCCTTATGTTTATTAAATCATACGCATGTCTCACTAATCTAGCAGTAAAGAAAAGGAATAGTATAGGATATGTTTGCTTACACCTTGTGCTCAATCTTTACTGCTATAAATGTTTTCTTCAGAATTAATCATGGACATGAATTCTTAATTGCTCATGTTTTCATTAATTCTATAAATCTGAATGTTATATAGAAATTCTTCACTGCTTCTAAATAATATTCTCACTGTTTCTCCATACCAGTTTGTTGGAAGATTCTTAGATGCCTTTCATAGCCCGGCTACATCACACTTAATCACAATTTCGAAACATTGTTTCTCAGACACTTATCTGGCTCTGCAGCATCACTACTGTATCAACACAGCATATCAAACAACTAAAGGAACACTGACTCCATGCCCAATGGCCTAGAGCACTCTAGTGAGCACATATATATATTGACTGAAGTCATCACCCAGCAAATTCCAAAAAACAAAACCTTGAGCATCATAGCTAGCCTAATATTTTATACAAACAAAGCTAAAGCATATAGAGAGAGCCCTCTCTAGTCACAGGTAGGCTAGAACCTATGACCAAAAGATTGGTTAGTGGTTACCTCGGCCGTATTCCCTTGGGAGTCAAAGGGAACAACCTGAGTGATAACAGTTACTTAATCTTGGAGCTTACCATGTGAGAAGTATAACTTACACTTATACTAAAGACTTATATTTTATTATAGGGGCTCTAAGCCTCGAGGCTTGGAGCACTCTGTTCCTGTAACAAGGCACTAGTCCTTGTACTAGAATAGAGCTTCCTACACCAAATATTCCAATTTTCTTTTGGGAAAATAAAAGTGCATGTTAACTATAAAAGAATTGCAAGTGCAGGTAGAATCTGAAATAATATTGCACATGAGAGGAATGCTTTAATCCACTGAATCTCAAAAATAGAAATAAACTCTTAAGATAAAAACAATCTTCAAACGTAAAGAAGAATTTCTTTAGTCAAAGGGGCTTTTCATGTAAACAAATATAACTCGAAATGGTTCACTCTAATATTCTAGATTACTTCTGGTCTTTTTCCTTAAATAGTTAAGTGCAAATACAAATTGAGATATGCAGCAGTGTTCTTTTCTATTTCCTAAAGTTATATTTAATACTTAATAATTCAACTTTCAGTATTAGGGATGCCTTCTTCAAATGACAAACACTTGCTTCACAAAAATGGATTAAATCATGTAAAAGGAAAAGAATGGAACATTTGCTGTAAATGAACTAGCGAACTAGGGTACAAGATCCTATATGCACTAGTGTAGGAATGATCTCATCTACATGATCCAAATGAAAGAAAGTCAACAAATAAATTATATGAAGCAATTTAATTTAACTTTCACACAATGGATTCGTTCAAACTTGACTATTTTAATGAAATAAATCAGAATTCATAGGCAAACACAGAATTAAGATTCAAACCACACTTCTATAAATAAATAAAGTTAACACTCCTTTAAGATAACAAAGGAAGAGGGAAAATGAGATGGGTTGGTTGGGCCTTAGCCAACCAACTCGTTTTCCATTTTAGGAAATGAAAACCTTCAGCACGTTACCAACGCATCAATGGAAAACTATAAAACAAAATTAGAAAATCATGGCGTAGCTCCTTGTATTAATTTCGATCAGCAAATATACATTTGAGTTCAAGTCCAGCCCAGAATGAGGGCGACAACAAAATTTCAAATAAACTAGAAATTACAATGATCTACTATCATTATCACTTGCTAGCTTAGTTATATCTAAAATCTAGATTTTATACAACCCTTTGGCCCATGGTCGTAACCAAAAATTACAGTCAGTCCAAATCAATCCTTTTGGATGAAACAAAATTACAAAATTAAGTCGATGGCTATAATAAGGTGCCAACTATTCATGGTTGTAGACTGATCCTCGGCCATATCCCTGATTGTCCTCCACTTTGAGTTCAACTCCAGATGACTGCAACCGAACTAGATGACGTGGACCAAGATGCCCATGTGAAGTGATCGAACTATTATAGAGATCACAGAACAAATAGTTGCTAGAAATGCAGGAATCTACTTGCACTATATCAAGCTAGCATAACAATTAATACTTTAGCTTATCACATACTCTTAGGAAATTAAATATAAGTTACAAGAAATATTAAAGGCATGAAATCTATTTAAAATGATTGATTAAGGACCTAATAAACCTTAAACATGAAATATGAAGTTTATGTAGGAATGGACAGTATTCTTGGACTAGTATAGGAATGAGGAGGTTTATGTAGAAAAAAAGAGGTTAATGATTGTGGTTTTGTGACAGGAAGGGGATAAAAATGGGGAATTTTGGCCTACCAACATCCTCCCATCCCTATGTTGTTGTGTGTCCTCACACAACCTTTACCTGCTGCAAAAACCTTCACATAGGAAGCCATCTTTCAATCCTACACTTGGATACTGATTCTTGCCTTCACTACCTTCATCTTCTTTCCTCGGGCTTTCTTAAGTTGTTTGGTCACCTTCTTGAGGTGCTTGTAGCATTTAGAAGCTTGAAACTTCCATATCTTCACTTGACATTTTTGTTCTTTGACCTCTTCTGCCAACTCTATCTTTCCTTGCTTATGTCAAGTCTGCTCCTTCATGACCTGGTTTAGTGCCTCCAAGTCATGAATTTGTTGCTCTAGCTCTACTATCTAATTATTTAGATAGAGGGTAGAGGTCTTTGTTTCCAGCTCATCTGGTTCGATCACTTTCTTTACAACTGATTCGAAACATGTACTCTCGTTTCCAAGATAAAATTAATCTTGGCCATCTAGCATTCACATCATAATATCACCAAGGGTTTCAGTGCTAAGGGCTTCCAGGTCACCGAGGGTTTCATGCCCTTGTGCATCTAACTCACCAGGGATTTTAATGTTGTGTACATCCAACTCAGCAAGGGCTTCAGTACCCTATTCATTCACCTCATCAGGGGCTTCAGTACCCTGTTCCTTTGCCTCGTCAGGGGCTTTAGTACCCTCTTCCTTCAATTCATCAAGGGATTTAGTACCATGTTCATCAAAACTGTCGAGGGATTTTATGTGTTGTGCCTCATCATCTAATTGACCCTCTTCTAGGTATTTAGTTGCACTTGTTGTCATTATTTTCTTCTTCATTTTTGAAGGAAGCCCAACAAGAGTATGTCATCCTTCTCTGTATTTTCTTCATTCACCGCATTGTGAGCTACTACATATCCAAGAACTAAGAGGTTGTGATCTCTAGCTCAAGCCTAGGGCGTTTCGTCATTCAAAATCAGGGTGCTTGACTGAGCATGACTTGTCCCCAAAGAGACATTCCTTCTCTTCATCGAGGTCCTAGTCATTCTTCTTTCTTCTGAGGATGGGGTTTCTTCAATAGATTTCTCCCCTACATGCATCCTTTTGTCCTTACTTTTCGTCTCAACTTTTCTCTTGTTTGCACTTTTTCCAACTGACTCCCTTGCACGTCTTTCCTGAAATTATTTCATGAATGCCTCATAGGTTATTCCCTTCACCTCCAGCTCATTCTTGACTAGGATTGTAATGAGCCCGTGATGGTACAGTTTATCTGCCACCCGACTAGCACTTCCATTCTGCACTCCTTTCACCATTTTCTCTAAACTTTGGAGTAGGTAATAAGGGAAATTGATGAGTTTCCCTGATTCAAAATGAAGAAACAACATGATATGGTATACAAATGTTAATGTATAACATCCCTAACAGGTCAAAAATTTATGTAATATGTATAGGAGGTCTCGCCATTTTCCAATCATGTTGCTCTGTGGAAGCCCTTTCTTCAAGTCAACTTTGAGCTCTCGATTGACCACAAATCGGCACCATATTTTCCTTTCGATACTCTCCTTTTTGAACCATTTTTCACCCGTGGTTGACAAGCATGTATCTCATGCTATAGATTCCTTTGTGACCTCAAATTCTAGTGAGCCTAGTTTATCTCAGCCCTCCTCAAATGTCTTTGCAAATTCTAGAGCCACGGTCATATCGAACCTGTCAAATTTCTGCAAAAATGGGAGAAATCCCGATTCCTGCAATAGTGAAAGATGTTGGCATGATGATACAGGTGTTGTACTTGATGGAAAATCACTCACAGGTCAATTCAATTTTGATAATAGGCAACTCACAGTACAACAAAAGTATTTAGAGGTAACAGGGTAGTGGTACAGAAAAACAGGAGTATGGAATTGAGGTCTACTGAGCAAAATAAATAAGGTGAAGGAAAAGGTTGATGTAGAGCAGTTTAATAAGTATACGTAGGTCCACTTAGTCAAAACTATGTATACACACTGGTACATAGAACAAAAAGAGAGTATACGTATGCACACACTCTCACAAGAGGAAAAGCACGTACAAGTTGGAAAATCAAGGTTTTGTTCCAAGGTATTTGGTTCGCGATATATGGTCTGAGGTATTTGGTCTGAGGTATTGGTACGAGGTATTTGGTTCAAGGTATTGGTCTTAAGTGGTATTGGTCTGAGGTATTTGACCCAAGGCATTGGTCCAAAGTGGTATTGGTCTGAGGTATTTGGTCCAAGGTATTGGTCCTAAGTTGTTTTGGTCCAAGATATTGAGAAAGGCCTAAACTATATAAGGAGGAGAAGATCATTAGGCCAAGGTGTGCAAGTGAAAAAGGTTTCTACGGAATACTTCTATCTGAAGTATATTTTATGTTGTAGGGGCCATGTTGGTGATTTGATCTAAAATATTTTTTGCACCTTGAATTCAATGTTGGATCAAGATCATGAGACCTAAAATGACTTATCATTGAATGATATGATATTGGTTGGGCCAGATCCAATTGTGTATACCTGTTTATTCTTTAAATGTCATGATTTGGGTTTGTCTGAAGTCTGGAATAGCAACAAAGTTATGAGTTAATATTTGCAGATTTGTACGCTGGTTTGTCTCGGAAAAAGTGCGTGTACACACAGGTTCTACTCTTCTAAGTAGCATATACAAAGTAAAAGCCCTTTATTCAGGTCTGACTAATCTATCTGATCAGTTTTGTTATTTTACTATTGTCTATTAAATAAGTCTTCATAGATCTGAATGAAAAACTGAATGCATAAGGAATATGATATCTAATTATTTGATTATATAAGTGAGAAGGGTGATCTCTACTACTGCCTACGTAAATCTCTGTAAATTGATAGTAGATGTTTAGTATATAGCTGGTTGGTATAGACTTGATTCAGAAGTTTTATGTTTCAATAGTTTTGAAGGTAAACACAGGTTTGATTAAATGAATTAGCGTATACACGCAGGTTGGGTTCAGTAAAGTAGCATATACATTCCGATGTATGATTTTTGAGGTAGCAGCTAGTTTTGAATGATGATGTAGGTTTTTGGGTTCAGCACAGTGTTTTGGTGACAATAATCTAACTGTTCATATTAACTAATGCAATTTGAAAGTTTTGATGGGTCTAGTATGAAAATTTCATGAAATGACACCTTCATGTGTACTGTTGTGTACCAGGAGCATACAAGCTAAAAATTTATGAAACGTGGTCCCTAGAGGAAGAGAGAGAAGGTTGTAGCCTTCTGTAGACCGATGCCTACATACTAGTAAACACATTGGCTAGTACAAGATCTAGGGGGTTGTAGTTCCCTTCCAATAGAAGCTGGAAAATGAGAGAAGGTTGTAGCCTTCTGTAGGTGGGTGCCTACGTACAGGTATGAGTCTGCACCAGTACAATATTGTAAAAAAATTCCTTATTATTAAAAGAAGACAGAGGCAACAATAGGTGGTTTTCACCCACATTAGGTTTCCACCTTAAATGTTGGTGTTCATGTGTGTTGCTTATGTGTGATGGTTTATTCTATTTTTATTGCACTGTCTAACAAGTTACTGATGCACTGGTTATAGATCAATACATGATAAATTAACTAAATCCCAAGTTCTCTGGGTATATGTTGGTTTCACTAATCACAGTAGCGTGTACATGCTAGTTCACTTCATAGAAGTAGTGTATATAAATCTATTTGGGAAATGAAAAATAACTGATCTGATAATACTGATTCACCCTCTCCCTCTCAGTATTATTTCCAACAATTGGTATCAGATTAGGTCCTTCAGAAGAAGCTTGATTGCTTGAAGGAATATATTTCAAGATGAATAATCACAAAGGCATGGGATCCATCGGACCACCAATATTCAATGGGATCAACTTAGTATATTGAAAAATAAGAACCAAAGCTTATCTAAAATCACTTGGAGCCGATGTTTGGGAAATTGTGGAAGGAGGGTATCAATTTCTGGCGGCAAATCCTATAGACTCTGTATCTAAGAAGTTATGTGAAACCAATGCCAAAGCTGTCAATACATTACTGGGAAGTCTGTCAGAATCAGAATTTGTCAAAGTCATGCAGATCAAGACAACTAAAGAAATATGGGACAAAATAATTCAGATCTATGAATGAGACTCTTAGGTGAAGGTGTTAAGCTTCAAACTCTTAGAATTCAGTATGAAACTCTTAATATGCATAGTGATGAGAGTGTTGCTACTTACTTTCTATGTATAGATGAGATTGTTAATTGTATGAATAATCTGGATGAAGAGATAAAGGAAGTTACTTTAGTTGATAAACTTTTGAGATCTTTGTCTTCTAAATTTGAGTCAAAAGTGTCTTCCATAGAATAAAAACGGGATATTCAAACTATTACTATGACTCAACTCCATGGAATCCTAACTGCATTTGAAATGAGAAAAATAGTTCCATCAGATATGAGAGAAGCCACTTTTAAAGCGTCAACAATGGGAAAATTAAAGGAAGAGCACAATGAATCAAAACACATTTCAGAAGAAGAATATGAGCTAAATTTTGTCAAGAAGCTTTAACGGGGTTCCAGAAGATTTAGAGGTAAGCTACCTTTCAAATGCTTTGCTTGTGGTAGAGTCAGCCATTATGATACCAAATGTCCTCATAAAGATAAATATGCAAAATGAAAGGAATATGCAAAAGGAAATAGCAAACAGGTTGTGAATGCAAGGAGTTACTATATGCATGAAGATAGTGATGGCTTATCCATGTTGGGTTATGTTATATTCTTTCCATGATTAGCCCACATAGTTAACCGAGGGGGTTAGAGGGGGGCGGAGGCCCCCCCTTCGTTGCGTCGATTGTGTAGCAGGGGCAGGGGGTCACAGGGGGTTTGAGGTGTACCCTTAACCCCACTTTATGGGGTCTGGGGTAGCGCCCTGGAAAATTTTGGTTTTGGACCCTATGTTAGGTTGGGTGGACCCACCTATGGTTTTGTGCATGATTTTTGCACATGTTTTTTGGACGTGATGCTTTTCAGTCCATGGTATTGGATGCTTCAGCATGTATAAATATGTATTATAACATTGAAAGGAACATAATGAAAAATCAATATTGTAGTCCTCATTTGGGTTCCAGGGGAAAATCTATGTGTATATGTGCTTTATCTGTTATGCTCTCGCAATTGTTTATTTTTTGTGTTTTAGAATTCGTATGCAAGTAATTTTTGTACGGGTTAAAACCTACATTTGGTATCAGAGCAATTTTGGCTTCAAGGGGATGCCTTTGTTGCTGAGGGGTTTCACTCAGGCCTGTGGTAGACCCTATTCAGTGGGAAATCTACGAGATCAATTCTGGTGGTGAAAGAAGATGGCGAGTAGTGGAAAGATAGAGATCTAGAAATTTAATGGTCAGAGTTTTGAGTTGTGGAAACTCAATATGGAGGATCTATTGGTGGATAAGGATCAATGGAAAGCAGTACATCTGGGTACTAAACCAACGGGAGTGTCTGATGAAGAATGGAAGAAGTTGGATCGGAATCCAAAGAGCATAATACGATTATGTGTCTCAGATTCATTATTTCTAAATGTATTAGGGGAGCTACAGTGAAGGCTTTGTGGGACAAGTTAGGGATTTTGTACCAATCTAAGTCTCTGGTGAATAAACTTTTCCTGTGGAAAAAGTTGAATAACCTGAGGATGAAAGATGGAGACTTGGTGACAGAGCATCTAAATGCATTTAATACTGTGGTAATTCAGTTAGCATCTGTTGATATGAAAATTTTAGATGAAGATAAGTGCATCAGTTTGTTGTGTTCTCTACCAAATTCATGGGATATTCTAGTTATTGCAATAGGTAGCAATGCAAATGCGTTACTATTTGATGAAATAGTCTCATCCTTGTTGATGGAGGAGATGAGATGAAAAAATATGGAGAGCCAGAATGGTGATGCCTTATCTGTACGAGGAAAGTCCCAGAACAGAAACAAAAATAAGTCATCTAGTAGAAGATCTAAATCTAGAGGGAGATCTAAATCTCCAGGAAAACCTGTAAAGGTGGTGTGCTGGAAATGTGGAAAGGAAGGGCACTACAAAAGGGACTGTAAATCTAAAGCTCTTGATAAAGGAAAGGGATTTGATGATGGTCCTTCTGTAGAGGCAAAAACCACCTCAAATGAATGTGGGGATGTGTACTTGGCTTCTTCAAGTACACATGTAGATCATGAGGCATGGTTGATTGACTCAGGTGCATCCTTTCACTTCACTCCCCATAGAGAGTGGTTCTACAAGTATGATAAATATGATGGTGGTGATGTCTTCTTAGGGGATGATAAGAAGGCTAGAATCGTTGGTCGCGGAAAAGTAAAGTTGAAGTTGCAAGGTTGAAGGATTAGAACACTTCCGGGTGTTCTGCATATTCCTACATTAGCCAGAAATCTGATTTCTGTAAGCAAGTTGGATGATGCAGGTGTAAAAAAAGTGTTCAAGAAGGATACCTACAAAATGGTTCGGGGAACACTGGTATTGATGTGGGGAGTTCAGATTGGAACTCTGTACAAGCTGCAAGGTAGAACTATTATTGATGGGTGCAATAGTTCTGTGGTTCCTAAAAGTGGAGCTGAAAATCTAGTGGTCTCTGGAGAGAAAACCATGTTGTGGCATCAAAGGCTTGGACATATTGGAGATAAGGGCCTTCGAATACTTCATGGTAAAGGTATGGTAGAATTTATGAGTAATATCTCTCTAGATTTTTCTTTCTGTGAAAATTGTGTATATGGAAAGCAGAATCAAGCGAGTTTCCCCTCTGGTAGTAAGAGGGCGAAACAGATATTAGAACTTGTGCACAATGATGTGTTTGGACCTATGAAGGTTCCATCATTGGGTTAGTCTGTGTAATATGTATCATTTATAGATGACTTCTCAATAAATACATGGATATATTTCCTTAAGAAGAAATTTGAAGCCTTTGACAGGTTTAAAGAATTTAAGGCTCTAATCGAAAATCATACAGAGAAGAAGATAAAGGTGCTGAGGACAGATAATGGTGGAGAGTTTTGCAGCAAGGAATTTGAAGAATTCTGTAAGAAGTGTGGTATAGCATGATAGAAGACTACTCCATATACACCTTAGCAAAATGGAGTTGCAGAAAGAATAAATAAGACATTGATGGAGAGGGAAAGAAGCATGCTCAGTGGTGTCGGGTTAGGACAGGAATTCTGGGCAGAGGTGGTAGATACTACATGTTACCTGGTCAACAGGTCACCTTCATCAGCGTTGGAGGATAAGACTCCATAAGAGGTATGGACTGGTAAGAAATCCTTTCTTTCACATTTGAGGGTATTTGGATGTGATGCATATGTACATGTTCCAAAGGAGAAATGAACCAAGTTGGATAGTAAATCTGAAAAGTGCATCTTTATTGGGTATAAGGATGGTTTAAAGGGTTATAAGCTTTGGAAGCCAGTCACATGAAAAGTTGTGTACAGCTGAGATGTGGTGTTCATAGAGGTAAAAGATGTTATTAAACATAAATTCCAACCAAAGGAGCCTGAGAAGATACAGTTTGAGCTTAAGGAGGAAGAATCAAACTCTACAGCAAAGGAGGAATCAGAAGATGAAGAGCCACAAGCTCCGGGTGTAAGAAGATCAATTCGAGAAAGAAGGTAGCTAGAAAGGTATAGTCCATTTTTTTTTCTGTTCAAATTTTGCTTTAACTGTTACTGACGATGATCCCATAACTATGAAGGAAGTAGTAGATTCAGAGGATGGAAAACTCTGGAAAGAGACCATGGTTGATGAAATAGCATCTTTGCACAAAAATGAGGCTTGGGATTTGGTGGAGTTGTCGGCTGGAAGGAAACCCATTGGCAACAAATGGGTGTTCAAGAAGAAGACAAATGCAGAAGGAAAAGTGGAGAAATACAAAGCTCGGTTGGTAGCAAAAGGTTATTCCCAGGTGCTGGGAATTGATTTTGGTGATATTTTTTCTCTTATTGCCAAGGTAGTGTCTATTAGATTGCTATTATCTATTGCTGCTGCTTTTGATTATGAGGTAGAATAGATGGATGTGAAGACAACATTTCTTCATGGGGATCTGGAAGAGGAGATCTACATGAAGCAACCTGAAGGTTTTGCGGTGAAGGATAAGAAATAACTGGTATGCAAGTTAAAGAAGTCTCTGTATGGGTTAAAACAGTCTCCAAGGATGTGGTATCAAAAATTTGATACATTTATACGGGGACTAGGCTTCACCAGAAGCAAAGCAGATCACTGTGTGTATTTTAAATTAATTAATGACCGTGTTATTTATTTGGTCTTGTATGTGGATGATATGTTGCTAGTTGGAAATGACAAGGAAATTATCTAAGATTTGAAGACCCAATTGTCCTCCAAATTAGACATGAAAGATATTGGTGCTGCAAACTATATTTTGGGCATGGCAATTAAAAGAGATCAGGCAAAGAGGAAGCTTTGGTTAAACCAGAGGAAGTATGTCGAGACAATACTACATAGGTTTAATATGCAGGATAATAAACCAGTGAAGGTTCCTATTCCTGTAGGTGTGAGGTTATCTACTGAATAGTGTCCCAAGACACAAGAAGAGGAAGAGGACATGTCCTGTGTTCCATATGCAAGTGCAGCTGGTAGCCTGATGTATGCAATGGTCTGTACTGGACCAAACATTGCACATGCAGTGGGAGTATTAAGCAGGTTTATGTCAAAACTAGGAAAGGAGCACTGGATAGCAATGAATCAGGTTTTCAAGTATTTGCATGGCACTTACGATTATGGTTTGTCCTACCAAGGAAGATCACGATTGGACAAAATGTTGGATATTCATGGCTTTGTTGATGCAGACTAGGCTGGAGATCTGGATCAGAGAAGATATAGAAGTGGGTATGTGTTTAACCTATTTGGAGGTGAAGTTAGTTGGATGAGTAAGAAATAGTCTGTAGTGGCACTATCAACTACAGAGGTAGAATACATGGCAACCACTTATGCAAGCAAGGAAGCAGTTTGGTTGCAGAGATTGTGTTGAAGTATGGGGTTAGTACAGGGAGCTATAAGGATAGACTGTGATAGCCAAAGTGCAATTTTGTTGGCAAAGAATCCTACATATCATTCAAATACAAAGCACATTGATGTTCAGTATCACTTTGTGAGGGATATGATAGAAGACAAAAAGGTGTTGTTGTTAAAGGTGGACACTTTGAAGAATATTGCAGATGCATTGACAAAATCTATGAGCTCTAAGAAGTTCTCTTGGTGTAGGGAGAAAATGGGCATTTCAGGGCTGGAAAAATGACTAAGCTCTCTTGTAACCCCCTGTGGAAAGAAAACAACAAGTGGGAGAATGTTGGGTTGTGTTATATTCTTTCCATGACTAGCCCACGTAGTTAAATGGGGGGTTAGAGGGGGGGCGGATCCCCCTCCCTTCATTGCGCCAATTGTGTTGCGGGGAGGGGGGGGGTCACAAGGGGTTTTAGGTGTACCTATAACCCCACTTTATGGGGTCCGGGGCAGTGCCCCGGAAAATTTTGGTTTTGGACCCTATTTTAGGTTGGGCAGACCCACCTATGGTTTTGTGCATGATTTTCCAACACATTTTTTAGACGTGATGGTTTTCGGTCCATGTTATTGGATGCTTCGGCATGTATAAATATTTATTATAACATTGAAAGGAACATAATGAAAAATCAAGCTGGTAATCCCAGTTTTGGGATCCAGGGGAAAATATCTGTGTATATGTGTTTTATGTGTTATGCTCTCGCAATTGTTTATTTTCTGTGTTCTAGAATTTGTATGTAGGTAATTTCTATAGAAGGTTAAAACCTACAATCCAATAGTGTTGAAGATGAAACTGACCAAGATTATAGACTACTCATGGCTTAAGAAAATGATGATTTCTTGGATGACTTAGAAGAGTAAGACTTTCTTGAATAAATTACTAAACTCAAAATATGTTTTGAAGAAAAGAATATGATCATTGATACGTTGACTCGCCAACTCACTGAAAGAGAAAAACACAATGAAAATAAAAAATGTAAAATTGTGGGTCTAAGAAAAGAACTTGATAATAAAAAATCTCTTAATCTTAGATTTTCTAAAGGATTTGAAACTTTAAATGAAATCATCAAAGTTCAGTGTTCTCCTCTGATCAAGGCAGGTCTTGGATATACTGAAGAATCATCTCAATCACAAAAGTTATCAGCCTCCACCAAAAGTTATCTTGATGTAGCAAAGGCCAGTGAATAGTATGTCAATTTTCAGTGAAGGCCTAAAATTACTCATCAGGTAAATCATACCCAATTTACTCCAAGGATGAATATGAGTAGAAGATTCAACCAACAGGTAAACAATTCCAAGATGATCGCAGAAACTTCTTTAATGGGAAATGTTTTTCAAGTCATAACTTTGGGCATAAGGCTGCTCAATGTGTTTCTTACAAAACCATCATGACTAGATAAGCATGAAATCAAAAAGGTGTAACAGGAATTAAAAAAATCATATAACAACTTTTATCCTATTGAAAATGAAGTAGAATGTTTGATTTGTAACAACTTTTTTCATGAAGAATCTGAATGCAAGAGCATATTTCGTCCATCACTTCAAAAGAAGAATACATCATTAAATCCCAAGATATGGAGAAAGAAGGAATCTCAATCAGAAAGATGCAGCATAGCTCTATATGAAGAAGGGCAAGAAAATCAGTGGTACATCGAAAACAAATACTCCAAACACATGACAAGTGATAAAGAGAAACTTCGTTCATATAATTCTTTAGAAAAAGAAAATAATGTCTCATTTTGAAATAACATTGCCACTGCCATTAAAGGTAAAGGCTTTTTTTTGTTGAAAGAAAAGGTTAAAGTTGGAAATGTCATGTATGTAGATGGTTTAAAGAATAATCTATTGAGTGTCAGTCAAATGTGTGATCAAGGAAATGAAGTGGTATTTCAATCAAATGGATGTGTGGTTCATGAGCTTGATACAGGAAAGACCATGATCAAGGGGACAACAACTTCAAACAGCTTATATATACTTAAAGGAGGAAAACAAAAATGTTCTCTAAGAAAAATAGATGAAAATTGGCTATGGCATAGAAGACTGGGACATCTAAGCTTTTCTCAAATAAGAAAAGCATGAAGGCTCAAGGAAATTCATGATCTTCTAGATATTAGCATCCCAGAAAATACCATATGCAAACCATGTGAAATCAGTAAACAAACTAGAGTTCAATTCACTGAAAAAGAAGGGTCATCAAGTAAACCTCTTGAAATTATCCATACTGATTTATGTGGACCAACAAGGAAAAAGTCACCTCGTCGAGAAGAATACTTTATTTTATTTATTGATGATTTTTCCGGGATGTGTTGGATAGGTCTACTAAAGCATAGTGATGAAGCATTTGAAAAGTTTAAAGCCTTCAAAGCCTTAGTTGAAAATGAATCATATTGAAAAACCAAATGTCTCAGATCTGATCGAGGGGGAGAATTCATATCAGATGAATTATTTTACTTTTGTGAACAACATGGAATAAAAAGGAAATTCTCCATTGCAAGAACTCCTCAGCAAAATGGTGTGGTAGAAAGGATGAACCAAATAGTTCAACAAATGGCTTGAGCTATGCTAGATGAATCTAAAACTCCCGCAAGCTTCTGGGTTGAAGCTACATTTTCTGCATAACTATTCTCAACAAAGCGAATGTTCAGGTAAATAGCAATCAAACTCCATATGAACTTTGGTATGGTAAGCCTCCTACTGTAAAACACTTTAGAGTTTTTGGAAGAAAATGTTTTATCAAAAGGACTGATGAAAAACTTGGTAAGTTTAAACCTAGAGAAGATGAAGGAATTCTTCTTGGTTATTCATCCAGAAGTAAAGGATACAAATGCTATAATAAAAGACTTCGGAAAATTGTTGAAAGCATTGATGTTGTAATTGATGAAGCATGCAGAAATCTAAAACAAATGAAATCAACAGAGGAATATGACAGTGAAGAAGTTGGGGAATGCTTTCCCGCATCAAATAAAAGTGATATAGAAGAATAAACCAATGAAGCACCAGAAGAAGATACAACAGACAAGGAAAATACTCCATCCAGGTATGTTTAGAAGAATCATCCAGAATCTCAAATTCTAGGAGAAAAGGGGGTTGGTGTACAGACAAGAAGAACTCTTATAGGGACCTCAAGCTATCTAGCATTACTATCTTCCACCAAACCTCAGAATGTAAATGAAGCCTACAAAGATGAATGTTGGGTCAAGGCCGTGGATGAAGAACTTGACCAAATTGAAAAGAATGATACTTGGGAGTTAGTTCCTAGACCTCATGATAAAAATGTTATAGGAACAAAATGGATATTTAAGAATAAGCTGAATGAAAATGGAGAAGTTATTAGAAGCAAGGCCAAACTTGTTTGTAAAGGGTATGCTCAACAAGAAGGTATAGATTTTGAAGAAAAGTTTTCACCTGTTACCAAACTTGAAGCCATAAGGATTTTTCTTGCTCTTTCTAGTTTTCGAAAATTGAAAGTATATCAAATGGATGTAAAATCAGCCTTCCTTAATGGAGACTTAAAAGGAGAAGTTTATATTGAACAAACAGAAGGATTCATTCTTCGAAATGATGTAAAACTCATACGCAAGCTTAAAAAATCTCTCTATGGTTTGAAATTGGCTCCAAGGGCTTGGTATTACTGTCTTGACAAATATCTACAACAACAAGGTTTCATAAAAGGTTATGTTGATAGCAGTTTATACATAAAGGTTGAAAATGATAAACTACTCATTATTGTTGTTTATGTTGATGATATCATCTTTGGTAGTAATGAAGAATCCATGAGTCATAATTTTTCTTCAGTAATGCAGCAAGAATTTGAAATGTCCTTACTTGGTGAACTTACTTATTTTCTTTGTTTACAAGTACAGCAAACCAAATATGGTATCTTTCTTTCACAAACCAAATATATCAAGCAGATCTTGAAGAAGTACAGAATGGAAGATTCTAAACCAGTATGTACTCCAATGGTAATAGGATACAGTCTCAGTTCTAATGATGAATCACCAGCAATAAACCAACCAACTTAGAGATCTATGTTTGGAAGTTTACTTTATCCAATAGGTACTAGACCTGATATCATGCAGTCAGTAGGAATTGTTGGAAGGTTCTAAGAAAATCCAAATGAATCACATCTCCAGGCAATTAAAATAATTTTCAAATATCTTCAAGGAATTCATGACTTTGGACTATGGTATCCTAAAGATACATACCTTACTCTTCATGCATATACAAATGCATATTGGGTAGTAAATGTTGATGATTTAAAGAGAACTAGTGGAGGTGCATTCTATATGGGTTCTTGGTTAGTGTCATGGTACAACAAGAAACAAAGCTCGATTGCCTTATGTATAGTTGAAGCATAATATGTGGTTGCGACATCTTGTTGCACACAACTACTTTGGATGATGCAAGAATTGAAATACATTCAGATCACATGTACTCCACCCATATCCATTCTATGTGATAATACAAGTGCCTTCAATATTTCAAAAAATCTATTCATGCACTCCAAGACCAAGCACATACCCATTAAGTACCATTTTCTACGAGAACAAGTGCTTGAACAAAAGGTTAAATTGGAGTATGTTCCCTCCACAGAACAAGTTGTTGATATATTCACTAAACCACTTCCTAGATAAACATTTGACTATCTCAGACAAATGCTAGGAGTAGTTGCTGCATCATCCTTCTCTTAAATCCAGTTTTCAGATGAAGGTTATTATATGCAAGTTTCATGAAGTATAGTCGCGTATACACACGAGTTTATGTGCCTGAAGGAGCATATATGTTTTTCTGACAGAAAAATAGTGGGTTAGACTCTAATATGGGTGCTCTATTTGATATTGATGATTACAGTCTGACAATATGCTTTTTTCATTGATTTTTATCTGACTGGAAAAGATGCCTTGATGAATGACTTATTGACAATGCACAGGTAGCACAGGTTCAGGAGGAGCATTAGCCTTCACACACATTCTGCATTGTTCTCATTTTGGTTGCTGAATTCAGCTATGATTTATTGTTTAAGTCATAGGGTGTGATATGACTCCTTTTTTCATAGTCTATATTTGAATGAGTCCTATTGGACAAATGATGAAATTTGTATCCCCACTTTGCATGGGATGGATGATGTAATATTTGTTTTATTTTTGTCATGTATAAACAATTGGTATATCCCCACTTGGTTGGGTGGATGAGTCAAATGTGGTGTATCCCCACTTAGTTGGGTGATTGATGTATGTACGAGTCATTGGTCATAAGGAGGTCATACTCACTTAGTTACGTTATAGAGTCATGTTATTCCTTTGAATCATATCTCTACAGACTCGGCATGTACTCAGGAGGAGTATGGAAAACATAATGTATATCAAAGGAGGAAAGTTTCTTGGTCCACCCTTTGCCCTTGATGTCAAAGGGGGAGAGTATTTTGGTGTTGCATGTTATCTCTAACAATTTCTACAACCTGTAGTAATCAATACCATCATGGTTGCCACTAAGTCCAAAGGGGGAGATTGTTGGCATTATGATACAGGTGTTGTTCTTGATGGAAACTCGCTCATAGGTCAATTCTGTTTTGAGAAAAGGAAACTCACAATACAACAAGAATATTTAGAGCTAATAGGGCAATGGTATAGAAGAATAGGAATATGGAACTAAGGTCTACTAATCAAAATAAAGAAGGTGAAGGAAAAGGTTGATGTAAAGAAGTTTAAGAAGTACATGTAGGTCCACTTAGTCAAAACGACGTATACATGCTGGTACAGAGAACAAAAATAGCATATACATATACACGCACTCTCACAAGAGGAAAAGCGTGTACATGTTGGAAAATCAAGGTTTTGGTCCAAGGTATTTGCTCCGAGGTATTGTTCCGAGGTATTTTGTCCAAGGTATTTGTCCTAAGTGGTATTGGTCTGAGGTATTTGTTCCAAGGTATTGGTCCTATGTGGTTTTGGTCTAAGGTATTGAGAAATGCCTAAGAATATATAAGGAGGAGAAGATCATTAGGATAGGGTGTGCAAGTGAAAAGGGTTTCTAAGGAATACTTCTATCTAAAGTATATTTTAAGTTGCAGGGGCTATGTTGGTGATTTGATCTGAAATATTTTGTGCACCTTGAATTCAATGTTGGATTAGGATCATGAGACCTGAAATGACTTATAATTGAATGATCTGATATTGGTTGGGCCAGATCTAACTGTGTACACCTGTTTTATTCTTTTAATGTCATGATCTGGGTTTGTCTGAAGTCCATAATAGCAACGAAGTTATGTGTTAATATTTGTAGATCTATACACTTGTTTGTCTCGGAAAAAGCATGTGTACATGTAGGTTCTACTCTTCTAAGTAGCGTATACAAAGGAAAATCCATTTCTTCGGGTCTGATTGATCTATCCGATCAATTTTTTTTTTTTACTATTGTCTGCCAATGAAGTCTTCTTAGATCTGAATGAAAAAATGAATGCATAAGGAATATGATATCTAATTGTTTGATTGTATAAGTGAGAAGGGTGATCTCTACTATTTCCTGTGTAAATATCTATAAATTGACAGTAGATGTTCAGTATATTGTTGGTTGGTACAGACTTGATTAAGAAGTTTTATGTTTCAGTAGTTTTGAAAGTAAACACAGGTTTGATTAAAGAAAGTAGTGTATACACACAGGTTGGATTCAGTAAAGTAGTGTTTACATTCTGATGTATGGTTTTTGAGGTAGCAGCTGGTTCTGAATGATGATGTAGGTTTTTTGGTTTAGCATAGTGTTCTGGTGGCAGTAACATTGTTCAGATTAACTAATTATTGGTTGATGCAGTTTGAAAATTCTGATGGGTCTAGTATGAAAATTTGATGAAATGAGGCCTTCATGTGTATTTTTGTTTTCCAAGAGCATCTAGTATGAAAATTTATGAAATGTAGTCCCTGGAGGAAGAGAGAGAAGGTCATAGTCTTCTGTAGGTTGGTACCTACGTACTAGTAAACACATTGGCTAGTACAAGACCTAGGGGGTTGTAGCTCCCTTCCAATAGAAGCTAGAAAATGAGAGAAGGTTGTAACCTTCTGTAGGTGGGTGCCTACGTATTGTTATGAGTCTACACCAGTACAAGATTGTAAATAGATTTCCTTATTATTACAAGAAGACAGAGAGGATAATAGGAGGTGGTTTTCACCAACATTGGGCTTCCACCTTAAATCTTGGTGTTCATGTGTGTTGCTTATATGTGATGGTTTATTCTATTTTTATTGCATTGTTTAATAAGTTACTTATGCACTCGTTATAGATCAACACAAGGTAAATTAACTAAATCATAGGTTCTTTGGGTATATGCTGGTTTCACTAATCACAATAGCGTGTACACGCTAGTTTACTTCGCAGAAGTAGCGTATATAAATCTGTTTGGGAAATGAAAAATAATTGATCTGATAAGATTGATTTATCCCCCCTCTTAGTGTTATTTCCAGCACAAGACTACCTCGATACTCGATCATTTTCTCTATCTCCTTCACAGATGATGGTTCATGTCTCATGGGTGCCATCTCTATGTTGAATTCACTTCAATTATCTATCACAACCTTAGGGAGATTTCACACTACGGAGTGCAAGGGAGCTACCAAGAATTTTATGATGGAGATTTGGTCGTTCCACCATCTTGTTGATCGCTTCCATCCAATCACGTTCAATCATTAAAATCTCCTCTTCGGGATGGATGCACATATGTATCAATATACTACGGGCAAGCAATGATAATTGGAGGAGGCTGAAATTTTTGGGGTGACGGTGTAACGGTCATAGGGGATTAGATTATGAGGTCAAGCTATCATGAGAGAGTGATGGAAGATCTTTTCAACTAAGGTAAGTGTAGGATTTCGGGTGGATCTGTACTATCCCTAGTTGCCTCATAATTCACATAAATTGTACTTCAGTACTCATTAAAAAGATTAGATTTTAGAACCTAAAATATCTTTCACTTAAATGATTTCTCCCTAAATTAGTAAATGATAAAACAAAGTTTTAACCAAAATTTAAATAATACAATGCTATGATTTATCATTGTGGTAGTTATTCATCTGCAAGAATAAAAGTGTAAATTTCTCAATAAACGTTCTGCATCAAGTGCCTCTGTACTGTGTTTAAACAATTCTTTGCACCGTGTTTGTGTGCCTACACTAATCGTGCTTGGATTGATCCTACTTGCACTACAACGTGCTTGCACTGTAATGTGCTTGCATTGCAACATGCTTACACTGTAACGTGCTTGCACTGAAACATGCTTGTACTGTAACGTGCTTGCATTGCAACATGCTTGCACTAAGCCTGATAGCACTGCAGCATGCTTGCACTAAACCTGCCTACACCAATCAGGTGTGTTCCTACACCAGGGATTTCTGTAGCATCGAAGAAAGAGGGGATACTAATAAAAAATATGATAGAACTCAGTTCTTTGGATGGACTTTAAATTTTTTTCCTGAATATACAAGAGAAGTTTTATTCGCCATTCTTTGGTGTTTCTTGAGCATGCCTTTTGATCTGACTGTATCAAATCTTGCAATCAATCCATGAGGGAACAAAGAAGTGGGAAGGGGTAATTTTTAGAATGGGAAGGAATGTCATAATAGGGATTCCAAGAATAATACTACAAAGGGGGATAAATGAGAATGGGATGTGGAAAACAATTTCGAGGGGGAAAAGAGGGATTTTACAAAATTGGATAAGGATAATTTTCTTAGAAGAAAAAGGAGGGTGATTCATTATGGGATTCATAAAAAAAAATAGCATGAATTAGGAAGAATTGTATCTTCAAGATCTGCTTGCAATGGTGCTGGAAAAATTAATTGCAATGGGAATTAAGTGTTTACTTGGGTAAAAATTTCCATGCCAGTTACCCCAAACTTGGGTAAGGGTTGGGTTCCTTGAACCTGCTTCTTCTTGGTGATAACCAGCATATCTAAAAAATCAAGTAGCAATCCCTTTTTATTGAAATTTCAATCTTCCTGCCAGCATGCTGGTTTTTAGGTTGATCCTTCTGCAATCATGTCAGTCAACTGATTTTCATAATTACAGGAAAAAAAATTATGTTGTTTATTTTTGTCATATTTTATTTTTTTATCCAATGAGGAAAAGAAATAAATAATCAAATATTCAACAGGTTTGTGTTTCCACCTACCAACTCATTTTCAAATTGTTGTTGGACTTGTTGCATAAAATCTCCTTTAGTAAGGGGCTGAAAATACACCTTCAATCTATGCCCATTTACCAGAAACACAAAATTCCATCCATCAATAGTTTTAATTTCTACCGCTCCATTTTCAAACACTTTGACAACCTAATAAGGTCCCATCTAGTGTGTATTCAATTTCCCTTTAAAATATTTGAATCTAGAATCGTAAAGGAGTACCCAATCACTTGGTTCAAATTGCTTCTTCTGGATAGACTTGTCACGCCACTTCTTGCGCTATTGTAGAACCAAGATGTTTTGCTAAACAACATACCTTCAAAATTCATCTAAATCATTTAATTGTATAAGATGCTATTGTTGTGCTTCAAATATATCTAGCCCCAATTAGACTGAAGTCCTCAAAGTCTCGATCTGGAATTCTATCGGTAAGAAGAGTTGTTTCCCGTACACTAGCTCATATGGTGTGTGTCCTGTGTTGTTCCTCCAAGTGGTTTGATATGCCCACAAGGCTTCCAGTAATTTGTCAGCCCAATCCTTTCTTTGAATATTTATTGTCTTTGTGAAGATGGATTCATTCACCTTATTTGTGGACTCGACCTGACCATTTTCTTGCGGGTGATACGGTGTAGATTTCCAATGTCGAATTTTGTACTGCTCCATCACACCCTGTACCATATTAGAAATAAATTGTGGTCCATTGTCAGAAACAATTTTGCTAGGCACGCCAAATCTAGTAAAGATTTCAATAAAAAGAAAATCAGCAACAACTCTTTCAATAGCAAAAGAAACAACTTTAGCTTCTACCCATTTTGTAACGAAATTTGTACAAACCAAAATATGATTTTTATTTAATGATGTTGGATTTATTGGTCCTACAAAATCAATGGGCCATTTTTCAAAAGGCTCAATCATAACCTAAGGACATAAAGTCCTTTCATTGGTTTGATTAGGTTGGTGAATTCACTGACAGCTATCACATCGCTTGACATACTGTTTGGCATCCTCAAACAAGGAGGGTCAAAAATAGCTTGCTCGTAACACTTTGTATGCAATCTACTTATCGGCTAAGTGACCTCCGCAAGGTTCATCATGGGTATATTTTAAAATATCAAACACTTCTTCCTCTCTTACACATCTACGGATAATAAGATCTTCTCTAGTGTAAAAGAGGTCTCCTTGAATCCAGGAATATGCATCACTTTTCTGTATGATATTCCACTTTTCACGAGTGGATAAGTGAGGAGGTAATTTTCCAGTGAATAAATAGTTAGCTATGTCAGCAAACCACGGGGATTTTGTCGACACAGCAAAAAGACGTTTGTCAGGAAAATCATCATCAATAGGAATTGTTTCACCAAGATTATTTAATCTTGAAATATAATCTGCTACTATATTAGATTTTCCCGATCTATCAATAATGGAACTATTAAATTCCTGTAACAATAATAACCACCTAGTCACTCTACTACTAGTTAATAGTTTATTCATCAAATATCTTATTGTAGAATGTTCGGTATGAACGAAGACTTCATATCCTGTAATATAATGTCTGAATTTATTAATGGAAAAAATTACAGCTAAAAACTCTTTCTCAGTAACCGTATAATTTAGTTCAGTGGGTGACAAGTTTTTACTAATGAAATAAATAGCACAAGATTTTTTGTCTTCTTCTTGTCCTAAAGCTGCACCAATAGCAATATCTGAGGCATCAGAGGAAATATGAAATGGCACAGACCAATTTGTTCGTCTCTAAACTAGTGCCTGAACTAGTTTTTCCTTCTCAAAGGACTGTTGGCAGCTGTGGACCAAGAAAACTCACTATCTTTAGCCAAAATTCAAAAGATGGGGGTAGCTATCCTTGAGAAATTCTCAATGAATATCCTATAGTAGCCTGCATGTCCTAGAAAGCCTCTCACTTCCCTTCGAGTTTTATGTACAAGAAGACTCAAAATAATTTCTATTTTTGCAAGGTCAACGTGGATACCTTTGTTAGAAATAAGATGGCCAAGAACCACTACCGCCTTGCAGATTAATCTATATTTTTTGTCACTCAAGGGAAGATGAGCTTCTTGGTAGCAAAGAAGCAATTTTTCTAGATTTTTGAGGGCTTCTTGAAATGAATCACCAAACATGGAAAAGTCATCCATATAGATTTCCACACACTCAAGGTCAAAAAAAATGGCCAAGACTTCCCTTTGAAACATAGTCGGGGCATTACATAGCCCAAAGGGAAGCACTCGGTAAGAAAATGTACCCCATGGACATGTAAAATTGGTTTTTTCTTGATCCTTGGGTTCAATATGTATCTGGTTATAACTGCTAAATCCATCTAGAAAAGAAAAGTACTTCTTACCAGTAAGGGTATCGAATACCTGGTCGATGAAAGGGAGGGAGAAGTAATCCTTGAGAGTGCCTTTGTTCAATTCTATGTAGTCAATACAAATACGCCATATCCCATATTTATTTGGGACTAATACCAATGGAGAGACCCACTAGCTGTCAGAAATAGGATAGATAAAATCAACATCCAAGAGTTTTTGCAATTCTTCCTTTACAACATCTCTTAAAGCTGGGTTCATACACCTTTGGGGTTTCCAGATAGGTCGGGCTCCATCCTGAATATAAATATGGTGGGTACAAGTTTCAGGAGGGATGCATTTCATATATTCATAGCCCCATGCAAAGGCATCAAGATGGTTTCACAACAAATTCACAAGTTGCTCTTACTGGAATGTATCCTAGTCTAAACTGATATGCAAGGAATTTCCTGGACTAATCTTAACAAGAGTGGTATGAGGCTCAAGAGTACACAGAGGTGTTGCTAGAGATGGTGGCAAGGGAGGTAGAGAGTCATGACTTTCCTGAAAATATAGACTAAAAATCTAACTCAATGACTCAAAATTGGGCATGGTGTCTAGATTGTTCAAGAAGTCTTGAATCTCACCCTCCTACGAGAACTCAACATTCTGATGTATCAAGGAAACAAGTTGAGTCTCCTCATCACTACTGTAGTCTAACCATAAAGTGTCTTGGAGCTCCTGAATGGATCTAGCGGGTGGATACAAGGTGACCTTCTTCCTAGAATCTCCATGGGAAATATACATGTCCCCAGAATGGCATCTGATATAAGCATCAGTCGTAGCAAGCCATGGTCATCCCAAGATCAAGGGATGTCCTCCCATAGGATTCTTTGGCTGAAGCACAATGAATTCTACATGGTATTTCCAAGAGTCTAAAGAAACAACCACATCATCCAACACCCCTTCCGGCTTGATTTTAGATCTATCTACTAGTTCAAGCACAATGGGAGTAGGACGAATATGGACCAATCCAATTTGATCCATGGTTTTCTTGGTCATAACATTAATGGCTGCCCCCAGGTCTATAAGTACATTGGAGACAAGGACATCACCTATCTGAATAGAGACAACAGGGTTTTCGGGGTCGGTATATTTCTCCATGTGCATACACCTCGTCATTAACTCTGCTGCTCTACTAACAAATTGAATAGTTTGAGGTTATAATCTTGTCCTTCCTAGAGTCTTGAGACATATTTCCTGAATAATTTTGTGCAAATGGGGATCTCTTTGATAGATTGGAGCAAAGGTACATTTATGAAAAGTTTCCTAAGCTCAGAGGCCAAGCTAGACTTAAGAATGGGGTCATTCGTCTCCAAAACTAACCTCTCCGGATAGGGAGGTCAGTTGGAAGAAGATGGAAAAGGATTAGAAGGTACAGGGATAGGCTGGATGGTGACATCTTTTTCAAAATGGTCAGGAGTTTCCTCCTCACCTTTCTCATTGATAATCACCATAGGCTGCTTTTGATTTTCTAAGGTTATTATCTTCCCCCATCTCAATTGGGGATCATTGACTCCAACTGGCATGGACTGATATCTAGATGAGGAAAGCAGGGTCATAGAGTGGATCATTTGCACCACTTTGTTATAATGGTTGGGTAAAGGTTAGGCAAGCAGTTGAGGAGGTCAAAACAGTGGAGGTAAAGGAAATGATGACATTGGATGACTCAACGGAGGTAATGATGGTTGTGGCAATAGGTAAGGGGCATATGTAGGTGGGTATGACTGCATAGCTACAGGATAAGAATGGTGTGAATGGTTTGGCCCTCTCCATCCTTGTTGCCAAGATTGGGAGGGTTGTCCATAATGATATTGGTTCCCATGCTACCAATGTTGAGAGTGGCTAGTGTTAGTATAGGAATATGAATGTGCATTATAACCCAAAAAATGCGTTGGAAGTTCAGGAGCCATACCTGCACTTAGCTGAGGCCAGTCTCTTCATGCTCCCATAGCATGCAATGATTCGGCTTCGGGTTGTCCTCCTTCAAGTGCAGCTTTCAGCCCAGGTATGGAGGGACATTTTTCCGTGGCATGGTTCTCTGTACAAATTGCACATTTATTAGTTCCTTTAATATCAAGAGGACATTCTCTTAAGAGATGTTTTTTCTACATTTTGGACAAAAAATAGACAATGACTCTTGTTGCTCTACAAGTTTTTGTTGAAACTTCAAAGAGTCTAATTTTTTACTAACATTATTAATTATTTCAATTTTCATTTTGTCCATTTTGTTTTCTAATCCAATAATCATAGCATCAGTAGATTTGGTTTTCTTATTTATATTTTGAATTCCTTTACTGGATCTATATTGGTTCCTTGAGAATTTCCTGAACAAGTCATAGATTTGATCAAAATATTTATGAGAAATATCCCCTTGTCCTAATAGATTTAGATTATTCCTAGAATCATCAGTAAGCCCTTGTAATAACAAGGTTCTAATGGTACTGAGGTCAAATTTGTGCTTTGATCTTTAGAGGATGTACAGGAATCTCTCCAAGTAGTCCTCTAGAGTCTCATCATCATTTTGCACAATAGCAAAGCTTTCATCATGAATATCTCTAGTTTTACAATATTCTTGATATTTTGACAAGAAAAATCTCTTCATTTGTTCCCAAGAAGATATGGTGTTTCATCCTAGTCCCATAAACTAGCCAAGTGTTGTGTCCTTGACAGTTACGAGAAACAAATTTAACTTCTGGGCATCAGATGAATAATCATAACTTCTACACAAAATATCAAACCAAATAAGAAAGAGTCTTGGTATTCATGTACCTTACCATAGAAATGAGGAAGAGTTGATGGTGAAATATTTTTCATTTTCACTTTTGTATAACGATCCACAATTGGGAATCCAAAAGTGGATTGTTCCTTATTTACCTGATTTTCACCAGTTCCTTCTGCATGGTCTTCTTGATCTTCCATTGTTGCTCCTCCATGTTAACTGCCCTCAAGAGGCTGAGAAGACTGACTATGGGTTCCAATATTCCCCTTCTTCCCCTTTGTGGGTTGTGTCACACTTGGACCGTTGCTACCAAAGCCAAAGTAGATTCTTCCTGCGTGATGAGTTTTGGTTTGTTTGGAATTTTTGCCTGCAAAAGAAGGCCCAATATGAGATTTTATTTCAAATTTATCAGTATTTCTTTGGCCCCTAGTGGGCTTCAGACCCCTACCTCTTTTAGGTATTCATTTCAAAAAATGACAAAACAAAATTCCAATAAAATGCTGCAATTTAAAAATAAATAAACACCTAGAAATTCCTTCAAGCAATAGAAGCACACTATAGGAAAAAATAATAGCAGACTTACCCATATTGCAAAAAAGAAGAAAATTCTTACCAATTCAAATCACCTCCCCAACAATGGCTGTTGGGTTGTGTTATATTCATTCCACGACTGGCCCACGTAATTAACCTGGGGGTTAGAGGGGGGGTAGAGCCCCCTTTCGTTGTGCCGATTGTGTAGCGAGGGGGGGTCACAAGGGGTTTGAGGTGTACCCGTAACCCCACTTTATGGGTTCTAGGGCAATGCCCCAGAAAATTTTGGTTTTGGACCCTATGTTAGGTTGGGTGAACCCACCTATGGTTTTGTGTATGATTTTCGCACAAGTTTTTTGGACGCGATGGTTTTCGGTCCATGGTATTAGACGTGATGGTTTTCGGTCTATGGTATTGGATGCTTCGACATGTATAAATATGTATTATAACATTGAAAGGAATATAATGAAAAATCAAGCTGGTAGTCCCAGTTTTGGGATCTAGGGGGAAATCTCTGTGTATATGTGTTTTATGTGTTATTCTCTCACATTGTTTATTTTTTTTGTTTTAGAATTTGTATGCAGGTAATTTCTGTATGGGGTTAAAACCTACATTTGGTATCAGAGCAGTTTTGGCTTCAAGGGGATGCCTTTGTTACTAAGGGGTTTCACTCAGGCCTGTGGCAGACCCTGTTCAGTGAGAGATCTGCGAGATCGATTCTAGTGGTGAAAGAAGATGGCGAGCAGTGGAAAGATAGAGATCGAGAAATTTAATGGTCAGATTTTTGAGTTGTGGAAACTCAAGATGGAGGATCTGTTAGTGGATAAAGATCAGTGGATCGCAATAGATCTGGGTACTAAACCAATGGGAGTGTCTAATGAAGAATGGAAGAAGTTGGATCAGAAGGTAAAGAGCACAATACGATTGTGTGTCTCAAATTCAGTATTGCTGAATGTATTAGGGGAAGCTACGGCGAAGGCTTTGTGGGACAAGTTAGGGACTTTGTACCAATCTAAGTCTCTGGTGAATAAATTGATCCTGCGAAAAAGATATATAACCTAAGGATGAAAGATGTAGACTCGGTGACAGAGCATCTGAACGCATTTAATACCATGGTAATTCAGTTAGCATCTGTTGATATTAAAATTTCATATGAAGATAAGTGCATCAGTTTGTTGTGTTCTCTACCAAATTCATGGGATAGTCTGGTTATTGCAATAGGTAGCAATGCAACTACCTTGCAGTTTGATGAAATAGTCTCAGCCTTGCTGATGGAGAAGATGAGATGGAAAAATATGGAGAGCTAGAATGGTGATGCCTTATCCGTACGAGGACGGTCCCAGAATAGAAACAAAAATAAGTCATCGAGTGGAAGATCTAAATCTAGAGGGAGATCTAAATCTCCAGGAAAACCTGTAATGGTGGTGTGCTAGAAATGCGGAAAGGAAGGGCACTACAAAAGGGACTATAAATCTAAAGCTCCTGATAAAGGAAAGGGATCTGATGATGCTCCTTCTTCAAAGGCGAAAACCACCTCAGATGAAGGTGGGGATGTGTATTTGGCTTCTTCAAGTACACATGTAGATCATGAGGCATGGTTGATTGACTCAGGTGCATCCTTTCACTTCACTCCCCATAGAGAGTGGTTCTGGAAGTATGAGAAATACGATGGTGGTGATGTCTTCTTAGGGGATGATAGGAAGGCTATAATCATTGGTCGTAGAAAAGTAAAGTTGAAGTTGCAAGGTGGAAGGGTTAGAACACTTCTGGGTGTTCTGCATATTCTTGCATTGGCCAAAAATCTGATTTTTGTAAACAAGTTGGATGGTGCAAGTGTAAAAACAGTGTTCGAGAAGGATATCTACAAAATGATTCAGGGAGCACTGGTATTAATGCAGGGAGTTCGAATTGGAACTCTGTACAAGCTACAAGGTAGTATTGTTATTGATGGGTGCAACAGTTTTGTGGTTCCTAAAAGTGGAGCAGAAAATCTAGTGGTCTCTGGTGAGAAGACCATGTTGTGGCATCAAAGGCTTGGACATATTGGAGAGAAAGGCCTTCGAATACTTCATGGTAAAGGTATGGTAGAAGGTATGAGTAATAGCTCTCTGGATTTTGATTTCTATGCAAGTTGTGTATATGGGAAGCAGAATCAGGTGAGTTTCCCCTCTGGTAGTAAGAAGGTGAAACAGATATTAGAACTTGTGCACAGTGATGTGTTTGGACTTGTGAAGGTTCCATCACTGGGTAAGTCTGTGTACTATGTATCATTCATAGATAACTTCTCAAGGAATACATGGATATATTTCCTTAAGAAGAAATCTGAAGTCTTTGATAGGTTTAAAGAATTTAAGGCTCTTGTGGAAAATCAGATAGAGAAGAAGATAAAGGTGTTGAGAACAGATAATGGTGGAGAGTTTTGTAGCAAGGAATTTGAAGAATTCTGTAGGAAGTGTGGTATAGCACGACAGAAAACTACTCCATATACACCTCAAAAAAATGGAGTTGCAGAAAGAAATAACAAGACGTTGATGGAAAGGGCAAGAAGCATGCTCAGTGGTGCTGGGTTAGGATAGGAATTCTGGGGAGAGGCGGTGGATACTGCATGTTACCTAGTCAACAGGTCACCTTCATCAGCATTGGATGATAGGACTCCACAAGAGGTATGGACTAGTAAGAAACCTTCTCTTTCACATCTGAGGGTATTTGGATGTGATGCATATGTACGTGTTCCAAAGAAGAAATGAACCAATTTGGATAGTAAATCTGAAAAGTGCATCTTTATTGGGTATAAGGATGGTTTAAAAGGTTATAAGCTTTGGAATCCAGTAACAAGGAAGGTTGTGTACAACCAAGATGTGGTGTTCAAAGAGGCGAAAGATGTTATTAAACATGAAGTCCAACCAAGGGAACCTGAGAAGATAGAGTTTGAGCTAAACGAGGAGGAATCCAACTCTACAGTAGAGGAGGAATCAGAAGATGAAGAGCCACCAACTCCGGCTGTGAGAAGATCAATTCGAGAAAGAAGGCAGCCAGAAAGGTATAGTCCATCTTCTTTCTATTCAAATTTTTCTTTGTCTGTTACTAATGATGTTGGATCCCTATAATTCTAGTGATTACCCCATTAATATTGTAGTTGCATCCCTTATTAATATTGTTGTGCCCCTATTATCCCCATATTGTTATTACTGTGCCCCATAGAATCCCTCTATTGTTATTTTTGTGGCTTTATATTATTATTGTTAGGTCGGCTGGGTTATATTGTGACTCCTTAGACTCCTATATATAGAAAGGATGTTTTTTCATTTGGATCATCCAAGAATTTTTCATTTATGTAATGTAAAGGAGGTTGCCCCCTCGAAGAGGCTGAATTCTAAGGCGTTGATCTATTTTTTTTATCTTTTCTTGAGCTAGTTTCATAACATTTGGTATCAGAGCTTGAGAATTTTCACTATAAATTTTTTCTTTGATGTTTCAAAAACTAAAAAAAAATCTATTTGATAAAACATCGCGTTGAACCTCGGGTCCTAATTTCATAGCTTTCTGCGATATATTTGTGGAGATATGATCTGAGGAAGTTGGTCTTTTTGCAGACTCCTAAATTACATTCCAAACAGGTGACCTAGGGAAAATTGTCATAACTTTCTCTCTGAGCATCGGATTGAAATTTTGTAAGAAGTTATAGAAAGAGGACGAAATCTAGTTTCTTTTAGATATTTTTCAGAGTGAAAGGTTGAAACAGTGACTCGTGGCACATCGTACAAGTTCGCTCTACTGAACTAGTCTATAATCAAGTCACTGTGGGAGATTTCACATAACTCTTCCTTGGAGAATCCAATTTGGGTCAAACTGGTGGCATTGGAAAGAGGACACAGAGCAACACTACAGGTTGCAATTTTAGAACTGGATGATCAGAAAGTGTAGATATACATTAGAGGAAATATCGAGCTCCTACAAAGTGAAAAAAGGTGTGTAGATTTTTTTTAAATTTTTGCTTAAGCTTGGTTTGAAAATTTATTTTGAAGGAATTCAAAGAGCATAGCAGAGAATTATTATCAGTAACTAATGCCCCAAGGAAAGAAAATTCAAACACCTAGTAAGCAACCTGAAATCCCTAGCATGACTCATGAAGAAGAGGAAGAAATGCTACATGATATATCAAAATTACAAGAACAAGTGCAACAAATGTCACTCTCACAAAAGCTAACAGAAGCTAAGATAAATGGCGTGGAATCTAAGATAAAGAGCATGGAAGCTAAGATGGATGATTTGAAGATAGATTTGAAGACAGATTTGAAGACAAACATGGCAGATTTGAAGACAGATTTGACAAATTTTCTACAAGAAATACTTACTAATGGTGAAAAGGTAGTAAAGGAAACTCATGATGTGAACAAAAGAAATGTTAATCATGATTTCTTAGACTCTAATGTGGGATCGAAGACCCACCTCCAAAAATCGATATGAGGAAGTTTGATGGCAAGGATCCCGCAACATGGATGTTATAGATGGAGCAATTTTTCGATCTCAATAATGTGCAAAACACACAAAAGGTACGTATTGAAACTTTATATTTGGAACCAAATTAGTTTGTATGGTATCAATGGCTTTGCTCTCATAAAAAAATTATCACTTGGGCAATTTTTACGAAAGAATTGACAGCACATTATGAGGATAGAAAAATAAACACATTTTTTAGCCAATTGATAAGTCTCAAACAAAAGGGTTCAATAATGGAGCACATTGAGGAGTTCCAAAAATTGAACATAAGGGTAAAAAATATTCCAGAGGAGCATAGGATTGATGTCTTCATAGGGACTTTAAAGGATAATATCCAACATGATGTTCGCCTTTGGGAACCTGATTCATTAGAGAAGGCATTCAGGTTAGCAAGAAAAATGGAAAGCAAAATTATGGCAACCAGGAAGCATACCACTCACAACTATAAAGATGGAAGTGTTGTTGCCCCTAGTATTCCACAACCTATAAGGTTGACACCACAACAATTGGAAGAAAAAAGAGCAAAAGGGCTTTGTTACAGTTGTGATAGCAAATACACTAAAGGTCATAAGTGTGCTGAGAAGAAAGATTGTGAAGAGGAAGAAGAAAAGGAGCAAGAAAGATCAAAAGAAGAGGATATACTTCAGGAACAAAGCCTAGATAAAGAAGAAATGAATCCGATCATATCTTGTAATGCATTGGTGGGAATTACCACTCCTCAAACCATCAAGATAGAAGGACAAATCAAGAAGAAAAAGGTAATAGTGTTGATTGATTCAGGAAGTACCCACAATTTTATTCATTGTAAGGTAGCAAAAGAATTGAATTGCTTCTTATATCCAGCACCAGAGTGTCAAGTGATGGTTGCAAATGGAGGAACAATAAATTGCTCTAGAAAGTACCATAATATCAAGCTATCGATGGGAGAATATGTATTGACTAGACCAATGCTTTCCATTCCAATGGGAGGTGCTGATGTTGTACTAGGAGTCCAATGGCTACAATCCTTGGGTACAATAGCTTTTAATTTTCAAGAACATTTCATGAAATTTTCTGTGGAAGGAAAGGAAGTTGAATTAAGGGGTATTGTAGGGAAACCAAGAAAGATAATTAGCTCTAACGGTATGACAAAGCTTCTAAAAAAGGAACAAAGGGGTGTAATTGCACAATTATGTTTGCTAGATGTTTCCACATTGCAATAATCTATTTCTCCAGATCTCCAAAAAGTCTTGGACAGTCATTCCAAGGTATTTGAGACTCCCAAAGGTCTCCCAACTATTCATGATCTTGATCATGCTATTCATCAAATTCCAGGAAGTGTTCCTCCAAACATCAGGCCATACAGATATCCCTATGCCCAAAAGAGTGAAATTGAACGTATGGTTGCAGAAATGCTAGAGGCTGGTATAATTCAACCAAGTCAAAGTTCTTTCTCTGCTCCAGTAGTATTAGTGCACAAGAAGGATGGATCATGGTGCATGTGTCCAGATTATAGGGAGCTCAACAAGCTCACTATTAAAGATAAGTTTCCCATTCCTGTCATTGATGAATTACTAGATGAATTACATGGATCAATTTACTTCACCAAGTTGGATCTTTGTTCAGGATATCATCAAATCAGAATGAAGATTGAAGACATTCTGAAAACAACATTTAGAACTCATGAGGGTCATTATGAATTTTTGGTCATGCCCTTTGGCCTTACCAATGCACCTTCAACATTTCAAGGTTTGATGAATTCCATTTTCAAACCATTCCTTAGAAAATTTTTGTTAGTATTTTTTGATGATATACTAATCTACAACAAGTCTTGGAAGGATCATGTTGAACATGTTGACAGGGTGCTACAACTATTGGAGGAGAAACAATTATATGAAAAAATATCCAAATGTTTCTTTGGAGTACAAGAGGTGGAATATCTGGGTCATATTGTATCTCATGAAGGAGTTAAGGTAGACCCTAGCAAAATTAAAGCCATTAAGGAATGGAAAATCCCCACATCCATAAAGCATCTGCAAGGATTTCTCAAGTTGACAGGGTATTATCACAAGTTTGTTAAGAATTATGGGAGAATAGCAACACCTCTAACAACATTATTGAAGAAATATGCATTTTTATGGACTCCAGAAGCAACAAAGGCCTTCGAACATCTTAAAGAGGCAATGTGCCAAGCACCGGTCTTAGCTACACCAGACTTCACAAAAACATTTATTGTGGAATGTGATGCTTTAGGAAATGGAATTGGTGTTGTTTTAATGCAAGATGAAAGACCCATTGCTTTTGAAAGTCATCCAATCAAGGGAAAGTTTTTACACAAAGCTATTTATGAGAAGGAAATGTCGGCAATACTCCATGCACTTAAGGAATGGCAACCCTACCTAATGGGAAGACACTTCAAGGTAAAAACAGATCATGATAGCCTTAAATACTTTTTAGAACAAAGATTATCCTCTGAAGAGCAACAAAAGTGGGTCACAAAGATGTTGGGTTATGACTTTGAAATCATTTACAAAAAATGGAAGCAAAATGTGGTGGCAGATGCACTCTCAAGAAAGGATGAGGATGTGGAAGCATTGTTGTGTGCCATTTCTATTATCCAACCAGATTGGATAAAAGAAGCAAGGGAGGAATGGAAGAATGACGAAGAAGTGTGGGCAGTTATTCGAAAGTTACAACAAGATTCCAGTATGTCTGATACATTTAGCTAGCAAAATGATTCTTTATGGTACAAAGATCGCTTATACCTCTGTAAGAATTCCCAACTAAAACAGAAGATTCTTATGGAATTGCACACTTCTTCCTTAGGAGGGCACTCAGGATTTTTAAAAACTTACCACAGGGTTAAGAAGGAATTTTTTTGGGATGGCCTTAAATCGGATATTCAAAAATTTGTGGCGGAATGTTTGGTTTGCCAAGAAAATAAAGTTGAAACAATTAAGACACCCGGTCTATTACAGCCTTTATCCATTCCAAGCCAACGTTGGGAGGAGGTTTCAATGGATTTTATCACAGGTTTACCCAAGTCTGAGGGAAAGAGTGTCATCATGGTGGTAGTTGACATACTTACCAAGTATGCACACTTTTGTGCATTATCACATCCATTTAAAGCCAGTACAGTTTCTACTGCATTTATGGAAACAATTCAAAAGCTACATGGAAACCAAAAGATTATTGTAAGTGACAGAGATCCCATTTTCACTAGAAATTTTTGGACATAATTATTTTCTTGTCTTGGTACTCAGTTAGCTCATAGCTCATCTTATCATCCTCAATCTGATGGGAAAAGTGAGATAGTAAACAAATGTTTGGAAGGATATCTTCATTGCTTTGTATCTGATAAACAGACACAATGGGTCAAATGGTTGCCTCTGGCTGAATGGTGGTATAACACTTCCTTCCATACAACAACAAAAATGACCCCATTTATGGCACTTTATGGATATCAGCCACCATCCATCACATCATATTTAATAGAAAATTCTAAGGTTCAAGCAGTGGAACATCACATCGAACATCAACTACAAGTCCTCCAACTCTTAAAGGATAACCTCGTGTTGGCACAAAATAGAATGAAACAACAGGCAGATCAACATCGCAACGAAAGAAGTTTTGATGTAGGTGATTGGGTATTCCTACGGCTACAACCATATAAGCAAATGTCCCTCAAGCAAGCTAAGAAGGATAATAAATTATCACCAAAGTATTATGGTCCATACAAGGTGTTGCAAAAGATTGGTACTATGGCATACAAATTGGAGCTTCCTGCAGCTTCTCGATTGCACCTAGTTTTCCATGTTTCATGTTTAAAGAAGGTTATAGGCAACAAGCTCCCAGTTCAAACAATATTGCCAGAACTTGACGAGGAAGGAAAAATTATATTGGAATCGGAAGCAGTCAAAGAAACAAGAACTCGACAGCTACGAAATCGATCAATTTCAGAGTATCTTATCAAGTGGAAGAACTTATCCGCTGAAGATTCCACATGGGAGGATGAGGATTTTATAAAGAAGCATCCAGAACTACTCAAGCGTTGAGGACAACACTTTTTTGAAGGAGAGGGGCATGTTGGGTCCCTATAATACTAGTGATTACCCCATTACTATTGTAGTTGCATCCCTTATTAATATTGTTGTGCCCCTATTATCCCCATATTGTTATTACTGTGCCCCATAGAATCCCTCTATTGTTATTTTTGTGGCTTTTTATTATTATTGTTAGGTTGGCTGGGTTATATTGTGACTCCTTAGACTCCTATATATAGAAAGGAGGTTTTGTCATTTGAATCATCCAAAAATTGTTCACTTATGTAATGTAAAGGAGGTTGCCCCCTCGAAGAGGTTGAATTCTAAGGCATTGATCTATCTTTTCTATCTTTCCTTGAGCTAGTTTCATAACATTTGATCCTAGAACTATGAAGGAAGCAGTAGATTCAAAGGATGGAAAACTCTGGAAAGAGGCCATGGTTGATGAAATGGCATCTTTGCACAAAACTGAGGCTTGGGAAACAAATGGGTGTTCAAAAAGAAGACAAATGTAGAAGGAAAAGTGGAGAAATACAAAGCTCGATTGGTAGCAAAAGGTTATTCCGAGGTGTCGGGATTTGATTTTGGTGATATTTTTTCTCCTGTTTCCAAGGTAACTTCTATTAGATTACTTTTATCTATTGCTTCTACTTTTGATTTTGAGGTAGAACAGATGGATGTGAAGACAACATTTCTTCACGGGGATCTTGAAGAGGAAATCTACATGAAGCAACCTGAAGGCTTTGCGGTGAAGGGTAAGAAAGAACTGGTATGCAAGTTAAAGAAGTCTCTGTATGGGTTAAAACAATCACCAAGGATGGGGTATCGGAAATTTGATACATTTATACGAGGACTTGGCTTCACTAGAAGCAAAGCAGATCACTGTGTGTATTTTAAATTAATTAGTGACCGTGTTATCTATCTGGTCTTGTATGTGGATGATATGTTGCTAGTTGGAAATGACAAAAAAGTTATCCAGGATTTGAAGACCCAATTGTCCTCCAAATTCGACATGAAAGATCTTGGTGTTGTAAACTATATTTTGGACATCGAAATTAAAGAGATTAGGCAAAGAGGAAGCTTTGGTTAAACCAGAGGAAGTATGTCGAGACAATACTACAGAGGTTTAATATGTAGGATAGTAAACCAGTGAAGGTTTCTATTCTTGTAGGTGTGAGGTTATCTACTGAACAGTGTCCCAAGACACAAGAAGAGGAAGAGGACATGTCCCGTGTTCCATATGCAAGTGCAGTTGGTAGCTTGATGTATGTAATGGTATGTACTAGACAAGACATTGCACATGCAGTGGGAGTATTGAGCAGGTTTATGTCAAAACTAGGGAAGGAGCATCGGACAGCAGTAAAGCGGGTTTTCAGGTATTTGCATGGCACTAGTGATTATGGTTTGTGCTATCATGGAAGACTAGGATTGGAGAGCATGTTGGATATTTGTGGCTTTGTTGATGCAAACTGGGCTGGAGATCTGGATTAGAGAATATCTACAAGTGGGTATGTGTTTAACCTATTTGGAGGTGCAGTCAGTTGGATGAGTAAGAAACAATCTATAGTGGCACTATCAACTACAGAGGCAGAATACATGGCAACCACTCATGCAAGCAAGGAAGCAGTTTGGTTGCAGAGATTGTGTTCAAGTATGGGGTTAGTATAGGAAGCTATAAGGATAAACTGTGATAGCCAAAGTGCAATTTTCTTGGCAAAGAACCCCGCATATCATTCAAAGACAAAGCACATTGATGTTCAGTATCACTTTGTGAGGGATATGATAGAAGACAAAAAGGTGTTGCTGGTAAAGGTGGACACATTGAAGAATACTGCAAATGCATTGAAAAAATCTATGAGCTCTGAGAAGTTCTCTTGGTGTAGAGAGACAATGGGCATTTTAGGGCTGGAAAAATGACTAAACTCTCCTGTGGCCCCTTGTGGAAAGAAAACAACAAGTGGGAGAACGTTGGGTTGTGTTATATTCTTTCCACGACTAGCCCACGTAGTTAACTGGGGGGTTAGAGTGGGGGTGGAGCCCCCCTTCGTTGCACCGATTGTGTAGCGGGCGGGTGGGGGGGGGTCACAGGGGGTTTGAGTTGTACCCGTAACCCCACTTTATGGGGTCTAGGGCAGCACCCCAAAAAATTTTGGTTTTGGACCCTATGTTAGGTTGGGCGGACCCACCTATGGTTTTGTGCATGATTTTCACACATGTTTTTTGGACGCGATGGTTTTCGATCCATGGTATTGGACGCAATGGTTTTTGGTCCATGGTATTGGATGCTTTGGCATGTATAAATATGTATTATAACATTGAAAGGAATATAATGAAAAATCAAGCTGGTAGTCCCAATTTTGGGATCCTGGGGAAAATCTTTGTGTATATGTGTTTTATGTGTTATGCTCTCGCATTGTTTATTTTCTGTGTTTTAGAATTCGTATGTAGGTAATTTCTGTACGGGATTAAAACCTACAATGGCACCAAAATGTTAGGTGCCAAAATTGCACTTAATCAAGCTCCTTCAACACTTAATTGTCAACCCGGGGGTTTCATAAACTTAGAGACGAAGCACGGGTAATGCTAGAAGTGTTATGAACTTTTCCTATTTCTATCCCTACTTCTCAACTGAAACTTTTTAGAATCACACAGAAAAATCTCAGAGGAAATTAACACCAAAGTAACTCTACTGCTGGAATGTAAAATAATGCATTTGCGAAGAAATCAAATAAAGGAACTTCACACTGCTATAAACAATCTTAATTGTTCAAGTGAAACTCTATGTTTATCCTCAGTATAGGTGATGGTAGTTTAACAAATGGATCCTTGAAAATATCTGCCTTTAAATGATTTTCCTTCTCACACTAAGCATTAATTGCTATACTCTTGTAATCTGCTTGCACTAGTGCAAGTACAAAACTTATATGAGAAGTATAACTTACACTTATATGGAAGACTTATATTTTCCTATAGGGGCTCTAAGCCTCGAGGCTTAGAGCACTCTGTTCCTGTAACAGGACACTAGTCCTTGTACCAAAACAAAGCTTCCTACACCAAATATTCCAATTTGATTTTGGGAAAATAAAATAGCATGTTAACTATAATTGCAAGTGCAGGTAGAATCTGAAATAATCTTACACATGAAAAGAATGCTTTAATCGACTGAATCTCAAAAATAGAAATACAGCCTAAAGATAAAAACAATCTTCGAAAGTAAAGAGAATTTTGTTCATTCAAAGGGGTTTTGCATGTACATAAATATAACTCAAAATGGTTCACTATAATATTCCAGATTACTTCTAGTCTTTTTCCTTAAATAATAAAGTGAAAATACAAATTGAGATATGCAACAGCATTCTTTTATATTTGTTGGGTAGCGAATCCCCCCACAGCATGTTTTTGGGGCTTAAAGCATGAGTTTTGGTCAATGTAATGTAAAGAATCTGTGAAGTACGAGCACAGAGCGTGAAAGTCTAGGAGGAGTCATAGAGTTTTCCACCCTAAGAATTGTAAAATAATCTAAAGTTGTGTCAGCCTACCCATGGTTCGCGGACCATGGGATTGTATAAATAGAGCGACGCTCTAAATGTAAAGGTAGTTTTCTTGGTAAGAAAATAAGAAGCAAGTAGATAGATGCGAAGGCATGGTTAGAGAATAGAAGCGGATCTTAAGTGTATTGGGTCATAGTAGTAGGAAGAGGCTCTGCAGGTGAGTGCGCAGAGGCCTAGTAGAGTCTGCAGCTGAGTGTGGGGACCCCTGCAGCTGAGTGCGCAAGGTAGAGTCGGGTTTGTACTTGGATTGAACTTGAAAAGGATTATTAATAAAGATAAGTTAGATTCAGAATACTGTGCATCTGGTCATGGATCTATATGTTTGATATTATGCATTAATTTTTGTCTGGTTATTAATATGCATGCAATTGATAAAGACTTGTCTGAATGTTTATGTATGAAAATATTCTAAGTAATTAGTGAACAAAACCTAATTAAGAAAGACTTGGGTAATTAAAACGGGTCACGCTACAGATAGAGCTACGCGAAGACAGTAACACAGAACACAACATGCCCGCTAGTGCGCGTAGCCTAGTAAGTGTTGAGGTTGGATCGTGTCTCTATCACCACATATAAGACATCCCCAGGGTGTGAAAACCTATTTCTAGCACCCTCCCATACTACTTCGAGTGAGACCTCAGTCCGCGCTCTGTGAGCTGTTGCCGAAAGGGCTAGTAGTACCAGGATTTGCTTAGCTAAATCACTTTTGAACCTGGGTCAGGTCCCACATAGCCAACAAATGGTTCTGTTTCCGTGACTGAGATCTACCTAAGGGATGTCTGATGTCGTGCCACTAGAACCCAACAAAGAAGGAAATTGAAGAGTGGTTGTATAGGAAGATTCACGAGTTCGCAATATAGGAAAGTAGAACTCTGCAAGTATTTGAGAAAAAATGGCTGGATTGCTACATGTATACAGAAATCCATGAATTTTTCCTTGCATCCTTTCCATTTGAGCTATATGAGTGGATCGCGAAGTTAGCCGACAGCCAGGGCAGGTGTATGCTCGACAAACCAATAGTGTGGACTCCAAAATTAGTGCGCAGACTAGAGGCATCAGAAGATAAGCTCGCATGAGCAATGGACCATTGGCTTAACTGGATAATAGGAGGATTTATCATAGAGTTTGTGGTAGACACGACCGTGAGATACAGCGAAGCAGAACGATGCTTTCTCAAAGGACTGCGAGGTAAGTATATTAAGGCTTTGAATACTTGGATTAATATTCTATTGTGTGAAAAGAGGGTCATGCGAATAAATTAATGTTTTGGACAACGCGAAGTAGAAATATCTACAAAAGCAGTAAAGAGTGAGAAAACAGTCCCTTAATTTCACCTTCATGAGAGAGCTAGGAAGATCTCGCTAAGGTCTCTCCGAGAAGTGTAGTCAGTTTGATAAGGCAGCACATTCCGCGAGTACCACTTCCACCCACACCACCACTTCACCTCCCTCACCTCCATCTCCACCCACTCCACCTCCACCACCTCCATAGTTTAGTATGTCGAGTACGATCAAACTACCAGTATTCATATGGGTAGGAAACGAAGATCTGGACCAATTTTGGTTCGTGGTAAGAGTAGTATGGGAAGTGCAAGGTGTCATGGACGAAAATATTAAGAAGGCTACGTTGGTAATTGCGCTGGAGGATCGCGCATTGAAATGGTATATCAAGCACTCTAATGACCACCTAAACATAGGAATAGCAGAAATCCAGATTGCGCTAAAGAGGGAATTCAGTAGGCCAAAGTCAAAAACATAATCAATAATCGGGTTTAAAGAAATCGTGATGCTCCTGGGTGAGACTCCCTGAGACTTGGATCAATGCCTAAAGAGTATGATCTGTGAAGCCAATATGACACTGATGGACAGATAGCATTGTGCATGGTTTGTGGCATCTCTGACACCACACTTGAGGACGACACTCTCACAACAGAAACTTTCCACCCAGGCTGAAGCATTGGAAATGGCAATGAGGTTGCATGAGACCCTGATACAAGACCGTGGGTTGGGAGTTCAACAAATCCATATGCAACTACAAAATCTATGCCTGGAAATGCAAAGCTTGAAGTAGGATAGGGCACCATAGCCGCAGGCATGCGAGGAGGTATGGTGCATAAAATGGAAAGTCCAGGGCCATGACAAGGATCAGTGCCCAGTGTTTGCAAACTACTTAGTAGGAGGAGGGCCAATGCCATTGAAACCAGAGGCACAGGCAAGGCTGAGTGTGACACCCACATTATGGTGCACAATCTGTCAGATAGGAGGGAAACACATGATGGATAATTGTCATTTGTTGTAGAAGTATACACAGACTCCCCAACAACTGTTATGTAATTTCTGTAAGTTGGTAGGTCACGACGAGCGCACTTGTCGCAGCTACGAGCTAATGATGGATGGGACCCTAGCTTATAGGATGCAAACAGAAATGTGAGTCCTCGACCCAATTGTAGGGATTGTGCGCGCTTTATTTCAGGGGCGAGGTCATGGACGAGAAGGAATGGGACCAGGAAGGGGTCGTGGACAGTTATTTTGTTACAATTATGGAGGACCAAGGCACTATTCCCATGATTGCACCAACCTGACGAGGATATCTTGTTCATATTGTGCTCAGTTTGATCACAAAACAATAGATTGTCCTATGTTGAACACACAGATGCGTGAAAAAGGGGTATTCCAGCCTCCTCCAACTCAGAATATATAAATGATCAAGTCTGAACTGCATGAAGAAGACTCAAATGTAAACATGATGCTTAGAAGAAATGTGACCATAAGAGAGGATAAGGGGAAGCAGCTATAGGAAGATACATGGGTTCGCAAGGCTCCTATAAAGGAACCTGAATTTGACTTAGAACGCGCAAAGGAGACATTCATGGAAACTAAGAAGAGCTTCGCGAAGGCCTTCACTTTAGGTAGTAAGGATCAACCAGAGCCAGGAATGGATCCTTCAATGCTTGCTACCTTTTTGGAGACATGCATGAAACTGCTGCACAATAACAAGGAAGTTAAGGGACTACAGGAGCTGATCACCAGGTGCGCGGGGTCAGGAGAACTGCCCATAGTCCGAAAATTAGGGAAGCATGCATTGCACACCAAGAGAGAAATGAGATTGACTGAGTAAATTGGTGAGTATGAAATGGATCAGTTAATCCTAGATCTGGGTTCAGACGTGAATGTGTTACCGAAGCAAACATGGGAACGCTTGGGCAGACGCACATTACAATGGTCCCCTATTCAGCTACGAATGGTGAACCAACAAAAGATTTTTCCTATGGGAAGGTTGCAAGGGGTAACAGTTGATATTGAAGGCACAAGCACACAGTTGGATTTTTAAGTGATAGAGATTGTCGATGACAAAAATCCCTATCCCGTGTTGTTAGGAATAGACTGGGCCACCAATATGATGGAGTCATCAACCTGAAGAAGCAGAAGATGATAGTTGAGAAGAAGTCACTAGACATAGTAGTCTTGCTAGACCCAACCGAAGGAGCGTGCTACACTGAACTAGTGCATGACAATGAAAGAGACGATGAGATGGATTGTATTTACAAGATAACGGTGTGAGACCAGGATTGGGTGAATCCGACTACATATGGGAGAATCTCGTGGGAGCGCGAACGCTCTTGCACTTCGGATTCAGATGAAGAAGTAAAGCATTGGCAGAATCAGTTGCATGAAGTGACGACTCTAAATTGCAACATGATGATTAGATCACTGTGTTACATGACAACAGAGGCACGAGAGCTGCTGACATATGATGGATTGACAGCAATGGATGAATTCTTGAGAAAATTTGAAAGCGCAGTATTGAAACAACAACAGTTCTATGCGTTGAAATGGGCACTGCGCGCAACACCCACACGATGGTGGAGTACACATCAAGGAAAGTTTGAGGACTAGCATGAATGTAGGAGGATGATACACTTATGGTTTGCAGGCCCCCAACCTCGAACAAGAGTTGGTCAGCCAGGGTGGGGCAGCTTGCACGCCCACCTATCTCGATGGGTAGAAACATGCGCACATGCACAATCTGAACTCAGGATCGAAAATCAGAACAGGACGCGGCAGCAGGAAAAGTGACACACACCACAACCATTCCATGTAGAAGCATTCAAGAAGGTATGCAGAATCCTAAACAGAGTTCACCAGGTGAGACGAACTGATTGGGACCTACGTGTACCAACAGTCTGATGGGCCACTAGGGCCATGTACAAAAACTTGAGCGCGACGACGATCTCGAAGCTGATGAGCAAAGTCAAGGCCATAGTTTTGGAATGAAGGAATCATCCCGTAGTATCTCCCACAGTTGGGACAGTACGTGAGGACTAGGACGGTGGAATTACGCAGCCATGCAAGGACGAGCATTTGCATATTCAGAAAGCCATCAGGCGAGGTGTTACACTAAAAAATGTCACCATGGCTATTTACAGTTAGTATGGCTCTATCAACAGTCATGCTATCCTCCTGGGCAAGTCTTATGCCTCTGCTCTCCATGTCAAACTCCAAAAAGAGAAAAAGTCTTTGTAAATGTGTTTATCTCTGGGTACACAGATTCTCTCGGCCTTACCTGCGTATACGCACCTAATGTTCACAAAAACTGCTTACTTGTACGCTCTGTATGTAAAGGGGAAGGTGCGTACCCCTGTAAAGGTCAAAAGGCGCAAGTTTCACTCCAAAAAAGTTACTTGTGGTCATTTCTAGAGGCTTCTAGAAGTATGTTTGACGTGTATGAAGCGCCTCCAGATGGTTCATGTACCCCTACCAAAGAGGAACTTATCCCATCAATAAGGGAGCTATCCCATCCAAAGAGGGGATTATCCCATTGATGGTGGACCTAATTAACTTCCTCTTGAGCACTATAAATACAGGCATTGGGCCAGAAGGCGGAGAGGTTGAAAGCTAAACATTTCTAAGGGTAGATGCTGCTGGAATTAGGACTCCCATTTAGAAGCTTGTGAGGAGAGATTGCCATCTTTGCTTGTTCTATTTGGAAGTGGGTGAGCTTTGTCAAAGTAAAGGAGAACTCTTGATGGACCCTGGGAGGGACTTGCACAACACCAAGGCTCAGGTTGTAATTGTTCCTTTTGTTTCCTATTAATGCAAATGAGTCCATTCTTCTCAATAACTTGTTATTTATGAGTTGTTTCATGTACTCCTTGGTCTATGTGTTAAATATGTTTTATTTTATGAGATTATCAAGTGCTATTTAATTGTTTGATTGTTAGTGAATGCTGGTTTCGAAGTGAAGGAGGAGCTCATCCGGATCAGCGAGGCTAGACTGCTACAACAGCGTTGGACTACAGGTAGGATCTAAACACTTGATTTCTCGTATAGTAAATGCATGTTTAGAGAAGGATTGCTCTTGTTTGTCTTGTTTGTCACTAGAGAGTCTTAGGCTCCTAGGGAGGTTGGTTGTGTCCGCACTATCGACTCTTTCCGCCTGACAAAATGGCGACTCCACTCGGGACTCCATTGATGTGAAAGTTTTTTCCTTTGTATGCAACTTTGATCTGAGAAAAGTCATTTATTTTCTGGTTTTTGGCTCTGTGACTTTGTATTTGGGTGGGTTAGCTTAGGGTTAGATTGAATTTAGTTTTTCTTGGTTTTTTCAGTAGTACGCACCCTCTGAGTATTGCACAGTGCGTACCTGTACGCACTGTTGCTGTGTGCACAGAGCGGGCCCGCACCTGTCTTAACAGGTTGCCTGCGTACCCTGCTAAAAATTAAGAAATTTCCATTTTTTACATTTTTCCTCTTAGATTTTGCTTTTTCTTAGTTTTTACTGCCCAGATCCATTAGTCTCTTGTCAAAGATCTTCACCTAAACTTGTTTCGATAGCATTGAGTGTTTTAGTGGATTTCATAGAAGTTTAAGCCCTAGGGTTTGATTTTTGAGTAGGTCCTGTAGTGACTTTGGCGGTAGAAGTTGTCAAGCCTTAGATCTCTCTGGTTTTGTCAGCCTTCTTAGGAGTCGGACCTGTCATAAAGTCTAACTGTGAGAGCAACTTACCTTTGAGTTGTCTCTTTGGCGAATTTCGAAGTGCTTGTTGATTGAGTATTGAATTCCATTTTACAAAAAGAACAAAAAGATTTGAGTTTTGTTTTGACTGGTCTTTTGATTTTGCATTAGCTGGTCCTTGGCTTGATTGTGGTCAAGTAAAACAACCTAGAATCATCCTTGTAGGCTTTCGCCTCGTTAGGTTTGCTTTAGAGTAAATTTCCTTTTGATTTGCTTGTAAGTCAATTTTTAATAGCTTTTATAGATTTTGAGATTGATTTTCGTTAAAATAGATTTATATGCTTTATTAAATAAGAAAAATACAAAAACATCTCCTTTGAAAAGTTTTGTTTCAGGTAGCTTTGGGGTATTTTGAAAGAAAAAGAATTTTTCATGCACGTAAGGAGTGGTCATGTTTGTATGCTTGGAAAGATAAAGAGAATTGTTTCTTTGATTGTCTTTACTAAGAAAGTTGTTTTCTATAAAATTTGCATTTTCCAACTCTCTTAGTTAGGAGTTTCATTGAAAGAGAAAAGTAGTGTAAATCATCTTAGGTGCATCTTTGTAGTGGTTTGAGTCGATTCTACACACCATTGGTTTCATTTCCGCTACCTTTTGTCTTTAAGAAAAACCATAAAATTAACGCTTAAAGTAAAATCAACATAGTAACTTTTATTTACTAGGGCTCTGAAACACCAATTTAGATCAGGTTAGTGTCTTGGAGTAGGAGAGTAATTAACTCTCCAAGACAACAAAACCAAACAAGTAGCTTATCTTGTGATAGAATAAATCCAATTGTCTCATTTGTACTCTGGGAAAGCTCCTCTTAAAGGAGAAGCACGAGCTCGTGTCTGAACCAGTGAGGGGATCAATCCTCCCTCGTTGGGAACGATGCCAGACACGCACGTATTACAAACAGTAAACCTCGGATTAACCATTGTCGAGGAGCCAGGGGTCACTTGTCGGTAAACCTTGGATTATTGTTAAGGAACTGGCAAGGGGATTGAGCTTGATACTCTGCCCTTGCGTGCTGTCGGAGTGTAGACTGTTCCCCCAGGTACATTTGTTGCGGTTGGTAACCTTAGTGACCATTATCTTTAGGATTCTACCGAGGTGATGGTGGAGGGAAGATCCCACTGTACCTGGAGCAGACGTCGGCTAGACTCACTTGGATTTTCCGGGGGGTTCACTTCACTCGAGACGGTTAAAGTGGAGGAACTTGTGCCGGTCTATTCATTAAGCAGGTTGTCGGGGTAACTGTTCCACCCGCCACTTCTGTACTGAATCCGGCGATGTTGGGTTTCATCTCCAACTAGCGTTTTCGGTCTGGAAGGCTACTGTTTGTGCTTGGTTTGACGCCCTAGATTCTTTAGGCGTGTGATTCAAATTTTTTTGGTTCTTTAGCGAATTTAGGTGGTTTGATTTGAGATTTTACTTTGTTTTTGTGTGTAGTAGTTAAAAGTTTTTAGCTGTGGCGGAATTACCGAGACAGTCCCGTAGACTTCGGGGCAAGTCACCTGAGATTGTTACCGGAACAGATTTGTTGAGGAAACTCTGTAGATCGTGGGGTGGATCTCCTGAAGACGTCCCGGGTCAGTACGAAGGATTGAAGGTCCTTGTAACTCCTCCTAGTGGCAGTAGAGTAGGTTCACCTGAAGAAGGAGAATCTTCCTTGGTAGTCCATCCAGATTACCAAAGTCTAGAGACAGGTTATAATCCCGAAGCTGTTACAGTTTCCGAGCTTGCTGGTAGTTTTTCATCTACTAGTGATATAGGCGAAGAACCTGAAATATCTGAACCTGTTACTCCAACTTCTAGTGTTCCAGATTCACCAAGAGTAGAACGAGTTATCACCGAAAATCTTCCTACTGGTTTGATTGCTATTGAAGAACTTGCTCCAGAGGAAGAAATAGGCGTCTCTAACCTTGAAGATCAACTTACTATTGAGCTCAGGGAGCGTGAATCTATCTTTTACAGTCCTCCTAGAAGTACTACTTGGTACCTTTCGTTAACCAATTATTTAGACAACTCAGGGATAGGTTTTTCTACACCTCGTACTCCTTTTCCACCTGGAAGTATTTATACTCCTGTAAATATGTCTGGTCAGTCGTCCGTGTTCACTCAATCTCCTGAATATTTCTTACACGGCGGTCCTTCTATTCCCACTGGGTATCAGTCACTTTCTGGTATCTTTGCGGGGGCATCTCCTCAACCCGTCGATCATGGGTTATTAGCTGGAAACAATGGTAATAAACCGTTGGGTGTAGGGGACATTTACATGATGTCAGGTTCAGTTCCCGTTTCTCAACCTCAAGGTGGTCAATTACCGCCTGGGGGGCAGCCTCAGTTAACGCCTGGGGGGCAACCTCAAGGTGCACAAATTGTGTCTGGGGGGCAGCCTCAAGGTCAGTATGTACCTATGGTGCAATACATGCCTCAAGGTCAACCCCAGCCTCAATATGTACCCCAGGGTCAACCTCAGTATCAATATTTACCTCAAGGGTATCAACCCCAAGGGTATCAACCTCAAGGGTATCAACCTCAAGGTCAAGGTCAACCCCAGTATCAGTATTTACCCCAAGGTTATCAATCTCAAGGTCAATACTCGAGTCAAGGTTATCAACCACCTCAAGGTCAGTCATATGTTCAAGGTATGGGAACTGTGCCTTTCAGTTATCAATCCTATCCTCAATCCGGTTATGTATCCCAGTATCCTCAACCTGTTACGGGTCAATACCCTGGAATGATAGTGTGGGATCTGTCACAGGGTCAACAGGTGTTGCAACCAAGTATACAGTTGGTACCTCAAACTGGACAACCCGTAGTTTCTGGTCCACCCCAGCAACCGCAACATGTCCAGTCAAATGTTCAAACTTTTGTAACTTCGGTAGTTACTCAGCCGCCAATTGCACCTAGTACTCCATCTCAAACGGCTGCTGCAACTACCGCAACATCTGCCGCTCTTACTTCTGGAGTATCGACAGCTCCAGTTTCTACTGTCTCTGCAACCACTCCTCAGACATCTTTACCGTTGTCTGGATCTACGATTCAAACCACGGTCGAGATGCCTATAGGTCAGCCTGGTATAAGTACGGTTGTCACTACTCAACCTCAATTTGTTCATCAACCGTACCAGGGACAGTACCAATATGGGAAAGCTGTCCAGCAGCCGGTTTACCAGTATCAACCGTATCCTGGGTACACTTATCAACAACCTCAACAACCCCAGTACGGTCCGGTTAATCCTGGTTTTCCAGGAGGATATAATATCCCTAATGCGATTCCTGTTCCTAGTTATCCTGGATATCCTCCTCCTGGGACTGGTCTTGTGACCCAGAGTTTTAGAGATCCTAACCGGCAATTACCGTTTATCGCAACTTTGGATTTACCAGACTTGACGCGCCTAACGAACGATCCAATTCAGTATCTTCCGTTCTGGCCGCCAATGCCAAATAAGTTGCCCAGTGATATACCCAAGTTCGAAGGTAAGTCTGGAGAGGATCCGTCCAATCATGTGATGACTTACCACCTCTGGTGTGCTTCAAATTCTATCTCGGATGATTCGATCCGCCTACGTCTTTTCCAGCGTACACTCATTGGTCTCGCGGCCAAGTGGTACATTGAGTTACCACGGGCCTCTTTTTACAATTTTAGCCAGTTAGCTACCTCGTTCTTAACTCACTTTCAGTTGCCGGTCAGATACGATAACGGCACGGAGTTATTAACTTCGCTAAAACAATCGACGTCCACGTATATTTCTGATCACATTCATGAGTGGAGACGTCGAAGAAGGTTAGTGAAAGTTTTTATTCCGGACCAAATCTTAGCTGAATGGTTTGTTAAATCATTATTACCGAAGATTACTGAAGATGTAGCTAAGGCCGGAGTAGTTACTGAGGAGCAAGTCATTGCTCAGGCGCAGTACCTTGACTTAGTTTATACTTAGTCAGGTACGTTACACGAGAAGATCCCAGATCTTCCAAAATCGAATCAAATCACTGCTGCTCCTTCGGGATATCATGCCGCTGATGGTATGATTGGTACAGTGAACACAAAGAGCAAGAAGAAATCTTCCAAGAATTCTACTACTCCTATAATCACCTTGCCTGATTCCCCGACAGGAGAGTCTTCTCCTGAACTTTTCGCCGATATTCACGCTGTAGAGTCATCTACGGCCAAATCAAAAAACGGTGGAAAGAAGAAAGGAAAGAAGAAGGCTAAAGCAGACAAGGCTCCGAAGGAGAAAACAGAAAAGTCGGAAACCAATGATGAAAAGCGCAAACCTCGATATCCTTGTCTTATTTGTGAAGAGGATCATTTTACAAGAGATTGCCCTCATCGGGCCGAGGTTGTGAAAATAGTCAAAGGTTCTCCCACTCCTGCTGTGTTGAAAGATCCATTTCCAAAGCAGGAGAGTAAGATGATAGGTTCTTCCTCGACTGCCAGTGAAGAACCCATTTTGATGATGTCTCATGTGAGGATTGCGACTCGATCGCAAGATTATGGTAGTAAGAATCCTGTTGATGGTAAAAAGCAGAATCTTCTCATTCTAATCCATCAACCTCAGCTCCTGGTTCTGATCCACTACAGATCGAAAAACCTAACCCGGACTTAGTAATCAAACCGCTCGCTAAGGGTGTACTTCGAAGGTCTGCTTTTAATCCACATGCGAGAGTGGCCCAGAATTACAACATTGTTGAGGACTTAGCTGTTTCACCCTCAGCAATGTCGGCTTTAGAAGTGCTGCAATCATGCCCAGCACAACGAAAATTACTTTCGTCGGCTATCGGAGCTGTTGATGTTCAGGACCCGAATCTGATAATCTTCGATCTAGAAAATAGTACACCGCGCCTTCCCCATCAAATGGCTTTCTAGATTCCAGTGATAGTCAAAAACAAGCCTATTCATCGGACTGTAATTGATGAGGGAGCTTCCACGTGTATTATGTCGATTCAGTGTTGGAGATCGCTTGGTTCTCCTTCGCTGAACCAATCCCCGACCATCCTTAAGGCCTTTGATGGCCGTGGGTTCCGTCCGTTTGGTATTCTACAGGAATTGCCTATAGGGGTAGAAGGGAAAACCGTTAGTCTGGATGTGGAGGTGGTTGATGCCCCTCTAGACTACAACCTTCTTTTGGGTCGAAGTTGGTCATATGCTATGACAGCGGTCGTTTCATCGGTCTTCAGAGTAATAAAGTTTCCACATAACGGTAAGATCATGACAATTGATCAGCTGACATACTTTTCATCCGACCCAGCCTCTTCAGAGAGTATCCAGCATGTCGGTAAGACGACAATCCCTTATAAGGACGTTGGCGTAGGTTTAGTTAAAGATTTCGGTTTACTGGGAACTTTTCCTTTCCCTCCAATCAACGCAGACCCTTCATTTGCGTCAATTCATATGATTACATCAGACACCATTATTTACGACGATCCTTGGATTGTCCCATCTGAATCTGAGATAGACTCATTCGGTGATGCTATGCCTTTGAGTCCATATGAAATTGCTTATGAAGTCGTCATGTCTTTTACCGACACGCGTTCAACCCAAAGACCAAATGAATGTGGTCAGTGAGGAATCACTTTTCACATCAACCTCAGAACGGATAGCGTTTCCCGAAGTCGTGTCATCTGACGAGCAACTTCGCGAAATCCTAAGTGTAGACGATCTACCATGGGAAGATCTCCATCATAGATCTTCGTTTTTACCTGAGGATGATGCTTTTGAAAATGATTTTTCATCTATTTTTACCACTGAATATGTCAAAGACGCACAGAATCCAACGAAACATTCTGATTCAGAGTTGAATTTAGGGAATATTTCTCGCACTATTCCCATTGACATTTCAGTGAAGCTCGGAATTGAGGAAAACATTCATATAGGTGCCTCATGTACAGAAGATGAAATTCAAACTTACAAGGCCCTATTCCAAGAATTCCGCGATGTGTTTGCCTGGTCTTACAAGGAAATGCCAGGAATCGATCCTTCCATTGTTGTTCATGAAATAAAAACCTACCCGGACGCTAAACCCGTCCGGCAACGGTTGTGTCAGATTCACCCTAGAAAAGCGGGTGCGATTAAAGTAGAAGTCGAGAAGCTGTTGAAAGCAGGTTTCATTTATCCAATCCCGTTAACGGATTGGGTATCGAATATTGTTCCGGTTAACAAGAAACAAGGAACAATAAGAATCTGTATCGACTATAGGGATATAAATCGAGCTTGTCCAAAAGACAACTATCCTACGCCTTATATCGATCAAATCATTGACGATTGTGCCGGAAGTGAAATGTTTTCCTTTATGGATGGTTTTTCGGGCTATAATCAAATCAATATTCTACCTGCCGATCAACCAAAAACGGCATTCATTTGTCCATGGGGGACATTTGCTTACTGCAAATTACCTTTTGGGCTTAAGAATGCCGGAGCCACCTTTCAACGGGCGATGTCTTATGCATTTCATGACATCAAGCACATTGTGCAACCGTACCTCGATGATTTGCCTGCTCATTCTTTACATCGAGCTGATCACCTTGTCCACTTACGAGCAATCTTTATGAGGTGTAGGCATTATCGTATTCGGTTGAATCCCCACAAGTGTGTCTTTTGTATAGAAACGGGTCGATTACTGGGATTTGTTGTTTCAAAAGCTGGCATTCGCGTCGATCCCTCGAAGGTCGAAGCTATCATCAAATTGCCTCCTCCTTCGAGTTTGCGCCAACTCCAAAGTTTGCAAGGGAAAGCAAACTTTTTACGCCGATTCATTCCAAACTACGCCGAGGTCACTAAACGTTTTACACGGTTGTTGAAACAGAACGCTCAATTCTTTTGGGACAAGATTGCCCAACAATCTTTTGATGCACTTAAGCACGCGTTGACCCATGCACCGTTGTTGCATCCTCCCAACTACAACTAGGACTACTTCTTATACCTCGCAGCTTCGCATTCCACTATTGGAATGGTGTTAGTCCAAGAAGATGAATTAGGAACGGAACATGTGATATATTATCTTAGTAGGACATTAAACCCCACTGAGCTAAAATATTCGCATGTGGATAAATTGGCCCTGGCAGCCGTTCAAGCTATCCAGCGTTTTCGTCACTACATTCTTCTTCGTAAAACTACAGTTATTTCGGATTGCAACCCTATGATTTATATTTTGACTAAACAACTGCTAGGGGGCAAGTACTCTAAATGGATCGTTATCCTGCAAGAGTTCGACTTGGAGTTCGAGAAGTCCAAGTCTAAGAAATCCTTAGTTTTTGCGGAATTGATGTGTGATTTCCTGCGTGCTGACACAGAAACTGTGGCAGAGGAGTCCATTGCGGACGAATCTTTGTTTCTTATCAGTACTTTAGATCTGTGGTACGGGGATATAATCATCTATCTCCAAACCCAAACCTTTCGGCCTGAAGCTTCAAAGTCGGAACGTCGAACAATTCGGTTTCAATCCCAGCAATACAGAATTATTGGAGATACACTTTATCGCCGGGGGGCAGACTTAGTTTTTCGACGTTGTTTAACTCACGAAGAGGCTGAGAGGGTTTTGAATGATTGTCACTCTAGAGCATGTGGCGGTCATATGTCTGGGTATGCCACAGCTCAGAAGGTGTTGCGCGCTGGCTATTTCTGGCCGTCCATGTTTAAAGATTGTATCATTGCGGTCCGAAAGTGCCACAACTGTCAAGTGTTTGATCGCAAGATGCGTGCACCACCTGCTCCTCTCCATCCTATAATTGCCGTTGGTCCTTTCGCCAAATGGGGTATCGATTTTATTACTTGTAACCCTCACTCGGCCGGGGGGCATGCGTATATCATCCTCGCGGTTGATTATTTTACTAAATGGGCCGAGGCGATGCCTACATTCGACGCAAGCGGCAAAACAGCTCCAGTTTTCGTATTCAATCACATTATAACTAGGTTTGGTGTCCCGCAAGCAATCATCACTGACCATGGGAGCCATTTTCGAAACATCATGATGACTGAGCTTACAAGCCAGCTTGGTTTGCGCCACGATAGCTCTACTCCTTATTATCCGCAAGCCAACGGTTTGGTTGATTCTATCAACAAAGTTCTGGTTATCATGATCCGACGAATCATTGGTGTTCATCGGTCGAATCGGCACAACATGTTATTTTCAGCGCTATGGGCATACCGAACTTCAGTGAAAACTTCAACAGGGTTCACTCCTTTCCAGCTAGTTTATGGCTTGGAAGCTGTGTTACCCATTGAATGCGAAATCCCATCACTTCAAATGGCTGTGGAATTACTCCCAGCTACTTCCGAAGAGGAGAAACGTTTATTATACTTAGCTCAATTAGATAAGACTCGACGTGACGCTGCATTGGCAATCGAGACTCACGCGAAGCGAATGAAAGCTCAGTATGATAGAAATGTGACCCCTCGAAGTTTTTCGGAGGGAGACCTAGTGCTATTATATGATCAAGCTAACGATAAGCTAGGTGCTAGAAAATTCGTTCCTATGTGGCATGTACCCTACATTGTAAAGCGAAAGCTAGCAAAAGGGGCCTATGAGCTGGTAGATTTTGATGGGGACTCTTTGGGTAAACCCAGAAATGGACTTTACCTAAAGAGGTATTATGCTTAAATGGTGGGTATGGAGAATTTTAGTTAGGTTAGTATTTCTTTCTAGCCAGTATGTTTGTTAGTTTAGATAGTGTGCTTAGCTTAGAAAGTGTGTTTTTCGTCGTTATTCTGGCTTATTTTGGTTTTACTCTTGATATTGCAGATGTCGACGCCTCTCCAAACATACATTGGATTTGCCGATGGTGCTTGTCGTAGTACACGGAATATCTCTTCCGCAGCTTGGGTTATCTATTCGCCCTCTGACGAGTTAGTTTCTCTGCATGGGGTGAGCCTCGGTCAAACGACGAACAACATTGCAGAATACAGTGCAGTGGTTGAATTATTGTCTGAATCTATTTCATTTGGAATTCGACGTTTGATAGTGAGGTTAGATTCTGAACTCGTTGTATTACAGCTTAATAGAGTATATGCCATTAGAAATCCTGTGTTATTAAGGTTGTTTTTGAGAGTGCGCCTCTTGGAACGTGAATTTGATTACATTGAATATCAGCATATTCCAAGGTCTTTAAATACATTAGCAGATGCAATTGCTTCTCGAATGTTGGACAGACATTTACGATAATCATGCAAGTAAATTTAAAAACATTTCATCACATATGTTAAACAAGATAAGCCGGTAATAATGATATATATATATAGATAGGAGTGTGTCAAAAATATACATCGTCTTCGATCATAGGTTGAAAAACACCTTATGATCGGCAAAAATGATAAGTACAAAAAACCAAAAATGTCATATGTGTCTACAAAAGTGACTAGCCAATCACTGGTGGTGCTCTCTATACGAGACCACTGCCCGCGCTACCCTACACAGGAACCTCCTAAAAGGTCCTGGGACTGCGACCACATAGCGCTGAAGTCGAATAGGAATGTCATCTATGGTGGTCTCTGGTATACCCGCCGTCAGACGCTCTAGATCCTGTTCCAGCTCGGCTAAGGTCTCTGCGGCCGCATCCTGTGGGGCTGGTGCTGGTACAGCTGGTACTCTCCTCTCAAAAGCCCGGAGGTTGGCCGGACGCCGTGGACCTACATCTGCATTTTGAAAATTTGTGCTGTCAGTTTTGAGGCGATATATAAAAACAAAAAAATATACATAATTTAAAAACTTGTGAAAAATGAAATACCTCTGTCGTCCCACTGTTCTCCCTGTGGAAGAACCGTGTCCGGATCATTCCGAAAATCCATTCCGGCATAAGGAAAGTCCTGAATAGCAAAGACCTGGCTCTCTAGCCAGCGAAAGTAACCATCAGGAAATCGAACAACTGCTGCTCCCTCGTCAGGATGCCGAGCCATTACCGCAACCCATCTCGTCAACTTAGGCTCCCGAGGAGCCCCAACTGGAACTGTAAGATGTTGGGGGATCAACATTGGAACTCTCTCTAGGGCAAAGCTCACGACTAAAGGCCCATATCCAAAGGTCTTCAGTTGTCCTCTCTTTGCCCTGGTTAGTTGGCCCTTCATATTGGCCAACACAGCATCGCACCAGTTGAAAATGGTGCCTTGGAAGCAATCTATAGCCATCCGCATTTGGGACCCGGTGGCATGGTGCAAAGCGGCCGCGCCGCAAAGTCTGGTAACAGTAAAGGCTATCACCATAAGTTCAGGTCGGGATATGTACTTGATTTCTATCCCCTTCTCCTGGTTTTGATTGTTGCACCACTCTAGCCGGAGACTAGCAAGGGATTGGCCACCCGGCCTAGTCCCGAATAGAGAGAGTTGCTCGCCCCTGTTAGGCAAGCCAGTGAGAAAATATATGTCGGAGGGCTCTATCTCGAGCTGGTGCTCTCCAATGTAGAAACATTGCTCCTGAATGTTCCACCTTTCAACCAGCCACTCAAGGAACGGCACCTGGCCCCTCATGCCAGGTATGGCCCAGTATTTGTACAGTCCGCATGCCTTTAACGCATCAATGGAAGGTTGATGACCAATTGCGGCCAAATCAACATCCTCGTGTTCTCTTTCACGCCAATCAAGCATGGTGTGCACCCTGCACATCATAAAAAATCTGTTAGAATCCATAAAATTTTAAAATTTTGGTTCATTCTGGAGAAATGAAGGTTTCAAAATGTGTTTTGCGGGGTACGCACCCCGGCTTTTAGGAACAGAGCGTCTGGATGCAGCTTCCCTTAAGGCCGGGTGCGTACACCTGGTATTTTCCAAATTGAGAAAATATCGGGGTACGCAGGTCAACAGTGCATGACCTGCGTACCCCGAAGGGCGCATCTTGAAACCCCAAGACCTCCAAAAAATCAAATAAAAACCTAAAAATGAATTTTAAACGGATGGAAAGCAAGAGAAGGATGTTGTAGAATACCTGATGAGACGGCGTTCGGTTCTGACGGTCGGATTCTCCGCAATATCCACAGGAAGTTTCTTGTCAAAAGCCTTTTTCTCAACCTCAACAGTAAAATGGTAAAAATGACATGGTAAAAGGTCTTTTTATAGGTTTTTTGGATGAATGAATGCTAAGTTTGTTTATTTTTCACCATGAAAGGACATTTTTCAATGTATTTTTACCCATCTTAAACAGGTATGAGTAATGTGTCGTTTTTGTGCAGGACAAAAGGACTTTAGAGTAAAATCATCATTTTTCACGAACCAAAACATCAGAGTCATCTTTTAAGCTCTTTTCTGACTCCTAAAACATGAAAAGATTGCCGAGCGCTTCTTTTACACTCGTTAAAATGGAATTAAAAGATGGTCCCCTTATAGCTCTTTTCTGACCGTAAAAACAGGAAAAGATTGCCGAGTTTTTGTCGTTTCAAACTCGATATGGAAATAAAACGACGTGTCCTTGATCGCTTTTTACTTTTCAGGTCAGAGACACTAATCATGAAAGTACTCCTTGGTCGCAAGATCAAGCGGTTCTCCCAGGTATTATTTTATACTTTTTCGGGCTTGGGGGACACAAATTTACGAAAAAGTTCAACCTGGAGTCTTCTTAAGTTTTTCGGACTCTCTAAAATTGAAAAACGCCGAGTTTCTCCTATACTGGGCTCGTTAAAATTTCACAGTAAAGGACCTGTTCAATTACAAACAGGAACGAACCACTCCTTCCTAGGGTTCGAATCAAAACTAGGTTGGACTCATCCGAAGGATGAGCTTATAATCAAGCATATGTTATCCTCCTCAAGCTTGTTAAAAATAAAGAGGTACTTGCCAGAAATGGTGGGGGAAAAGAGAGAAGAATGAACCTATTTGTTATCCTTTGTTACAGAAGAACCTTATCACCGCTCTTGAACACGACACTTTCCATTCACCTGGGTTGGGAAATCCTTTGCCTTAAAAGTTGATCAAACCACTTTGAAAGTCATCAACCGTTTCCGAGTATTAACTTTGGGTCAATCGTAACCAAACCATCTGTTGTGTCGTTACGTGTTCAAGAAGTCTCTGCAAATAAACTTTCATCTTTAAAATACTTGTCATCCATTTGACCATCCCTGAGTCAGTCCTTACGACAACATTTCTTCAACTTGAACAATGATTTCGTGTTGTGGGCTTGCCTGCAACGGGTCGCTTTCTATCGACATCAGCACATTATCTAGAGAGATTACTTAGAAATCGTCAGTACCTTGAAGTCTGCATGCATCAATGGCAGGTTTCTCGCCTTTGACGTCAGTTTACATCATTGACTTTCGATCGAAGGATTCCGTGAAATGTTCGACATCAACTCATTTATTCACATCTCATGGATTGTACTGGGTACTTTGAGAACCATTGACATTACTGGTGGTCTCTCTCACACTTGTTAACGGTTTACATCATCGACTGGTAATCAAGTGGTTTCTACCATGTTCGACATCAACTCATTTATTCGCGTGGCTAGAATCGTACCAATTCGGGGAGTAGAGATGAAGACCCTGGATCTAGTTTCCACCATCCAGGCTGCGAGGAGTTTTGTATTCATTATATAGTAGACCAATTATAAACAGATGGCTGCGTCCATACTGTGTCTACGCAAGTCTATGATTATGATGTACTGCAAGATCATTCCTGTATCAGAGTAGTTAGTCTGTTAGTTAAAGTTTTGATCTGAGTATGGGAATGCCTACCTCAACGATGATATAATCTTATACATGTATTTTGTGTTGAAAATTGCAGGTTCTGACCAGGCTCTCCACGAGATAATCCTTGAAATGATAAAGCGCTTCACCCTTCCTAGATAATACAAAACCCTAATCTACTACAGGCTTCGCACTTTAGGGGCCAATCTGTTACACTAAAAAATGTCACCATGGCTATTTACAGTTAGTATGGCTCTATCAACAGTCATGCTATCCTCCTGGGCAAGTCTTATGCCTCTGCTCTCCATGTCAAACTCCAAAAAGAGAAAAAGTCTTTGTAAATGTGTTTATCTCTGGGTACGCAGATTCTCTCGGCCTTACCTGCGTATACGCATCTAATGTTCACAAAAACTGCGTACTTGTACGCTCTGTATGTAAAGGGGCAGGTGCATACCCCTGTAAAGGTCAAAAGGCGCAAGTTTCACTCCAAAAAAGTTACTTGTGGTCATTTCTAGAGGCTTCTAGAAGTATGTTTGACGTGTATGAAGCGCCTCCAGATGGTTCATGTACCCCTACCAAAGAGGAACTTATCCCATCAATAAGGGAGCTATCCCATCCAAAGAGGGGATTATCCCATTGATGGTGGACCTGATTAACTTCCTCTTGAGCACTATAAATACAGGCATTGGGCCAGAAGGAGGAGAGGTTGAAAGCTAAACATTTCTAAGGGTAGATGCTGCTGGAATTAGGACTCCCATTTAGAAGCTTGTGAGGAGAGATTGCCATCTTTGCTTGTTCTATTTGGAAGTGGGTGAGCTTTGTCAAAGTAAAGGAGAACTCTTGATGGACCCTGGGAGGGACTTGCACAACACCAAGGCTCAGGTTGTAATTGTTCCTTTTGTTTCCTATTAATGCAAATGAGTCCATTCTTCTCAATAACTTGTTATTTATGAGTTGTTTCATGTACTCCTTGGTCTATGTGTTAAATATGTTTTATTTTATGAGATTATCAAGTGCTATTTAATCGTTTGATTGTTAGTGAATGCAGGTTTCGAAGTGAAGGAGGAGCTCATCCGGATCAGCGAGGCTGGACTGCTACAACAGCGTTGGACTACAGGTAGGATCTAAACACTTGATTTCTCGTATAGTAAATGCATGTTTAGAGAAGGATTGCTCTTGTTTGTCTTGTTTGTCACTAGAGAGTCTTAGGCTCCTAGGGAGGTTGGTTGTGTCCGCACTATCGACTCTTTCCGCCTGACACGAGGGAACCTTAAGCTTCTCAAAATCAAAGATCAGATATGACTGAGGAAAAAAAGCGTGTTAATGGATGCAAAGATCAAAGAAGTGGAAAACAAAATCACGCAAGCATGCCACGTTGATAAAATAAGAATGTCAGGACAAGATATGGGTAGCCATACTACTACATTAGAAAATTTCCACCGAGAATTTGTGGCTCTACTACCATGGCTGTGACCGCACCTTACCAGGCAAAGTAACCATGGGGGCACACCGCTTAAGGAAGAACGCGAGGCACTGAATTTCGCGAGGGTAATTGAGGAGTGCCCGCGGACTGGGCTGGAAGGTAAATTGGAGCTTTGCACAAGTGGTGCGACCACCTAACTATCCGTAGGGAGCATAGTCTCAACACTCCAAGAAGTTGAAAGAGAGCACAGGACTATAAAAGAGTGTATTAGGGAGTTGCGTGAGAAGGAGGTTACGCACAGGATCAGTATGCCACAAGGGTTGTGCCCACGCATAGGGTGTTGCATTGTTGTGTGAGTAGGCTAGGAATTGATCGTTGGTGTCATTGTTCATGAAAAGATATCCAATTTAAGACAACAAGGAGTGAGTGGCGGGCAATTAAGACACGAATCCAAAACTAGATTTGGGATGATCTGCCGCCAATCTTGCATTAATGAGAAGAATGAGGGGGAATGGTTGAATTTGAATTCAAAAGGGCCTATAAATAATAGGTGGTTATCCACATAACAACCCTTGGCATTTTGAGAATTCAGTTGTTGCACTATCAATTGGGTATGGACCTTACAAATTTAGAGGCATTGAGAGCAAGTTCAGTGTTTGAGACATTGTCGAAGGAGATGTAGGACTTCCTAGACAGAATGATGTCAACAACCAAGCGAGCCATGTAGAGCCCTACGCTACTGGTGGGGGATGCACCAGAAATTCCAAAATCACCCAAGACGTCAAGGCCCAAAAAGGATCCACAGGGAGCAGGACCAGTTCGTATGTCTCCGTGGAATCTGTGGTTTTGTAAATTGTCAATGGAAGACAAGGGTAAGACTGTTAATCTTGAGACAGATGATGAGGAGGAGGATCTCTAGGCGTTCATAGAAGAGATCGAGGTAGGTGATGAAATGGAGGAAGACATTTAGCCAGTGCACGCTGAAGCAAAAATTTCCAAATATGTCCCTTTGCTGAAAGGAAGAGTAAAAGTATCCAAATATTTAGATGTCATTAAGAGTGCACTCCAAACCCCACTCTTCCCAGAGGGAATTATGTTTGAAGGTTCGATTCTGGGCTGAGTGCCCATGATGAAATTTGAAGATTGGGACCTCACAGACAGTGAAAAGTTCCCACATTTGGAGACGAGCCAACTCATGAAAAAAAGCAAGGAGGGGTCAGTTACAATTCTAGAGCCATGGAAATGGTTGCGCGGTGGAAGAGGTCGGGCTACTCCACCTTCTATGGATTCCACGCTTTCACCGAGCACCAATCACGATCTTTGTCATTAGGCAACTGCTTTTCCTAGTGCACGATGGGTACTTGGGGTTGGAGGAGCCTATTCCCATCACGATAGAGCTTATTCACAGGATTTCTCAGCTTCCCTATACAAGAAGGGACCCTGTAGAAATAACTAGCAAAAGCATAGATTTGGTACTCGCAGAGGCCATGAAGAAGAAATACAAGTTGGAGAAAAATCCGAGGGGCTACGTAATTAGTAGCATTCAAGACAAAGGGGTGCGTGTAGCCACCCAATTGCTAATAGCAAAAGTGATGAGAAAATGTTGTGGAAATGAGGTACCAGTAATGGTCGTCGTGCTAGCCGAACAATGCATAGAAGGGGTACAGTTCAACTGGGCGCAGTTCCTCTGGGAGGAGTTTCTGATGAACTGCAAGGAGGCCCAAGATCAGGGTAAGACTTTCCACTATGCATGGTTGCTCTTATCCATCTTGTTGGTTGCAGGGGAATTGCTTGAGGATAGTCAGTTTCCTCCTCTTGAATAAGATTTTCCAGAGGCGGAAAAATACACGTCGCTTTGGGTGACAAAGGACACCACGTGAATCCACGAGACCAAGATCTTATGGATACTCATGGAGGCAAGTGTCCGGATGTGGATCAAAAAAAGGCCCCGCCTATTCCCCACGGTGTATGACAGTCTGCAGAGCTTTGCAAACTTTAAGGCAGATATGCACAATGTGTATATCAAGGTGTGGAAGGATCCAGAGCAAAACTAGACCAAACTCCCTTTCATCAGGATCAATGGTGTTGTGTTTGCTATGCTTGAATCATGGCCACCCGAGTGGCACGCCCCAAATCTAGAGGTGCGCGATGAGACAGTGATACAAAAACAGAAGGATGCCACCAAGCTGCTAGCACAACAGAAGCACAATGAGCAGTTCGCCGAGGAGGTAAGGGCTTCTCGCGAGGTAGCGAAGGCCACCACAGAATAGACCAAGGCCGCCAAAAAAGAAGTAGCAGCACTAGCAACTGGGGCGACCATGACACAGGAGAAAAGAGGCCCGAACCTGACCACAAGATAGGAGATAGATGACATGGCGGAAAGTGCGGACCCAAGCACGACATCTACACAACTGAAATGGCTGCATTGTATGGAATGAATAGGGCCTCAAAAGAAGACCAAGGCTTCCAAACTGGATGGTGAACCTATTACACTGACAGAGGGTGACCTATATGGCATCAGCAACATAGATCGCGAGGTCACCAGGGAAGCACTCCATGAAGCAATAACAGAGTAGCAGACTATGTTGGGGGCTCTCAGGGCACAACTGCAGGGAGTTTAGGTGCGGACCCCACAAGAAGGAACAGTGGTTACATACGGTGTCACGGGTACATCGGAAACAGAGCATTTTTTGCGGGCCAAAATGGCTAACATCGTCATGTTGTTGGAAGAAGCACTAACCACAAATAGCATGGAGGATAGAGCCGCAGTGGGTTGGATCAATGGACTTGGCCTAAACTTGGCTACCCTTCCACGGGATATATTATACCAATTGCAGGACGAAGCGATAGTAGAACTCCATGCTAGGGAAGGACACATAGTGCAAATGATCAATGAATAATGAATCAACATTGAACAACTTAGCCTACAACGTGATGAAGCTCTGATGCAGAATCAGCAACTGGAGCATATAGTAGAGGAAGCATGTCGCTGCACCCCAGAGCTAGAAATTGTGACAGATCTACCAATAGGAGTACGGATTCACAAATTGGCCAGTGGATTCTGTGAGGCAAAGGAGGAAGCAACAAGGATCCAGCTGGACCTCAACCTTCAGATTGTTGAACTGCGATCAAAGACACAGTCATCCATGCCCTTCAGAAGTTTGAGAACAACTTGTTGGCACTATCCAAAAGGGGCTAGAGGAAATAGGACAGGTAGTGCAAACCTGTACCACTATGTTGGAAGAATCCTTCGGGGTCCTCAATTCCTTATAGGAGAACCCCACCATACAATTCTTGGAAACAAAGGTGTGGGAGCTTCAAATGCAATATGATAGTGTGCGCGGGACGGCGCAGATAGTAGTCCTAACCCAACAGCTCGCAAAGCTACAATAGGAAAAGGCATTGAAGGATCAAGTGGATGTAGCACACCAAAAAGAGTAAGTACTTAAAGCATGCATCCAGCATTGGATTGATGAGGCCTTCCTCATCACCACCAACATTGAAAGAAAGCTCACACAGATGAAAGTGATGCATGCTTTAAGATAGGGATTTGCCCCTAATAGTGAGCATTCAGCTGAGCGAGTAGAGCAGATCTAGCAGATGGCAGAGCAGTGCACAGTGGACCTTCGCACAACCCAGACATGGTTGGAAGGGCTCCGTACCAGGATCACCACACAATGACTCAAGATGAGTCACGATGATTGTGTTGGGGGCTTATTGGGTAGCGGAACCCCCCACAACATGTTTTTGGTGCTTAAAGCTCGAGTTTTGGTCAATGTAATGTAAAGACTCCGCGAAGTATGGGCGCGAAGTGCAAAATTCTAGGAGGAGTCATAGGGTTGTCCACCCTAAGAATTGTAAAATAATGTAAAGTTGTGTCGGCCTACCCATGGTTTGCGGACCATGGGATTGTATAAATAGAGTGAGACTCTAAGTGTAAATGTAGTTTTTTTGGGAAGAAAATAAGAAGCAAGTAGATAGATGCAAAGGCATGGTTAGAGAATAGAAGTGGATCTGAAGTGTATTGGGTCATAGTAGTAGGAAGAGGCTCTGTAACTGAGTGTGTAGAGGCCTAGTAGAGTCCGCAGCTAAGTGTGAAAACCCTTATAGTTGAGTGCACAGGGAAGGTTTGGGTCTATACTTGGATTGAACTTGAAAAGGATTATTAATAAAGATAAGTTGGATTCAGAATACTGTGCATCTAATCATGGATCTATATGTTTGATATTACGCATTAATTGTTATCTGGTTATTTATATGCACATACTTGATAAACAATTCTCTGAATGTTTATGTATGAAAATATTCTAAGTAATTAGTGAACAAAACCTAATTAAGGAAGACTTGGGTAATTAACATGGGTCGCGCTATGGCTAGAGCTCTGTGAAGGCAATAACATAGAACACAACTTTCCCTCTAGTGCGTGTAGCCTAGTAAGCACTGAGGTTGGATCGCGTCCCTATCACCGTATATCATACATCCCCAGGGTGTGGAAACCTGGTTCTAGCACCCTCCCATACTACTTTGAGTGAGACCTCAGTCTGCGCTCCACGGATTGTTGCTGAAAGGGCCAGTAGTACTGGGATTAGCTTAGCTAAATCACTTCTGAACCTAGGTCAGGCCCCACATAGCCAACACTATTTCCTTAAGTTATCTTTAATATTTAAGAATTCAACTTTCAGTACTAGGGATGCCTTCTTCAAATGACAAATACTTGCTTCGCATAAATGGATTAAATCATTTAAAAGGAAAAGAATGAAACATTTGTTGTAAATGAACTAGCGAACTAGGGTGCAAGATCCTACATGCACTAGTGCAGGAAGGATCTCATTTGCATGATCCAAGTGAAAGCAAACCAACAAAGAAATTATATGAAGCAATTTAATTTAACTTTCACACAACAGATCTGTTCACACTTGACTGTTTTAATGAAATAAATCAGAATTCATAGGCAAGCATGAAATTAAGATTCAAACCATGCTTCTATAAATAAATAAAGTTAACACACCTTTAAGATAACAAAGCAAGAGGGTAAACGATCTGGGTTGGTTGGGCCCTAGCCAACTAGCTCGTTCCCTATTTTAGGAAATGAAAACCTTCAACACATTACTAACACGTCAATGGAAAATTATAACACACATTGAGAAAACCATGGCTCAACTCCTTGTATTAATTCCGATTAGCAAATATACATTTGAGTTCAAGTCTAGCCCAGAACGAGGGCGACAACGAAATTACAAATAAACCAGAAATTAAAACTATCTGCTATTGCTATTGCTTGCTAGCTTATTTCTATCTGAAATCTACATTTTATACAACCCTTCGGCCTATGGTCGTAAAAAAAATTACAGTCGTTCCAAATCAAGCCTTTCGCCTGAAATGAAATAACAAACAAAATTACAAAATTAAGTCGATGGTTATAATAAGGTGCAAATTAATCTTGGTTGTAAACTGATCCTCGCCATATCAATAATTGTCCTTCACTTTGAGTTCAGCTCCAGATGACCACAACCGAACTAGACAAGATGGACCAAGATGCCTGCGTGAAGTGATCAAACTATTATGGAGATCACAGAATGGATAGTCGCTGGTGGTGTAGGAATCTACCTGCACTAGATCAAGCTAGCATAACAATTAATACTTCATCTTATCACATACTTTTAGGAAAGTAAATATAAGTTACAAGAAATATTAAAGGCATGAAATCTATTTAAAATGATTAATTAAGCACCTAATAAACCTTAAACATGAAATATGAATTTTATGTAGGAATGGGCAGTATTCTTGGACTAGTGCAGGAATGAGGAGGATTATGTATTGTGATTTTGTGATAGGAAGGGGATACAAATGGGTCATTTTGGCCTACCAACACTTAGGAAACTGATGGAAATGTAGCTGGAGTAGCAGTTGAGCAAGTGTCCTCTAGTCTGTCGATCTATGAAGACACAAAGTTGTATCTAGACAAGGGCATCAAAATGAAGTGGCAACAAGTCAATGAAACATTTGCAGGAACTTTTTGGGAACACCTCAAAGACCATTAGGTGTACATGAACATTCACAAGTCTGGGTTATACCGAATTTCATGCAGATATCCTGTGTTCCCATGCATGGACATGATACACTAGATCATCCCTCACACTAATCCCAAGATGATGAACTTGAGAAGTGTCAGTGGGATGAAGCTTGCGACCTTCTCAGAACAAGATTATGATCATGTGTATTAGATGTCAAAGCCTGTGATTGTCATGTAGACTCCCTTCAGCTTGCCCAATAGCAGTGCTAACTGTTATAGACATATTTGGGCACTTCAACCCCAGTCACATATGTCAATAAACCAAGGGCTCTTTAACCCCTAAAAGTGTTGCTTCATACCCTAAAGGATCATGGTCAACTGATTACATCATTTCCCAGAAGTTCCACATGAAAAACCACTCAGAACTGGCCAAAACTAGACCATACTGACTGCTTCATGGTCAAGGTGCGATTCATACTAGCTGATACACTAGCCAGGCATGATGCATACTAAAGAGGCCTTATGTAGGGTGCGATGAGTGAGAATGGACAAATGGCAGAGACATTTTTCTAAGTGGAAGCTCATGGAATCTTCTAGAAACTTCTCCCATGACACTTGCCTCTTTGAATTCGCCCAGGGATGAGTAAGAGATCAATGAAATCTCCAAGTAGAACCAAGAACTATCAATGGAATGACACTAATCAAAAACCCAGAGCTAATTCACACCCTTGCAAAACATCTATAAATGGATCCCTCATCTGAGAGATCTAGAGGCTGGAATCTTGTAATTTGTAAGGAAGTGTTGTTGGTTTATCTTTGAGAAGAGACATTGTATTGTTGGGTGATCTTGCCTTTTTATGAGGTGAAGAGGGATTTGATGCTGGGAGGATGATGCTGGATCAGACAGTTGGGTTGTAATCCTCTCTTCTATTATTAATAAAGTTCTTTGAGTTTTCCTCCATATAATCGTGTATTTGTGAATCTTGTTATTTGTGAATGCAATTGTATGGTCAATGTATTTATGATTCTCCATTGTTTATGATATTATAGATCGAGATTCTTTGATGGCGTTTTGTTACTTTGACTCTACAAGTATTCTCTAAAGCAGGATAAGTAGGAGAGGAGTTGCAAACTCTATCAAGGGAGAGAGAAATCAAGTAAGGAGCCAAGTGGAAGATCCAGGTTGGTCCCCCTTGCCTCTCTCTTATCTATCATACATAAAGGAAATCACAAATTGCTTTGATTGTTTGTTTCTAAGATAGCTACCCATCTTAGTGGGACTAGCAGATCGAAAAAACACTAGTTTTCCCGGAAACAAAATGGCGACTCCACTGGGGATCGAATAGTTTGTTTGTTTGCTGTTGATTGTTTGTTTTATAAACTATAGACGTAGCCTGAAGTTAGCCTGATAGCCTTCAAACTACTTTTGTTTTGCAACTGCGAAGTAGATGAATGCTACTTCAGTTAATCTCTGGTTTAGTTTATGATTTGAACATCTAACTTACAAGAATTCTATATGCCCTGTTGGTAGTTCAATAACCTCCTAAGATCATACCCCTGTACTTTGTTCTTTACTATTCATAATAGGGCAAAGGCATGCTAATGTGTCTCATTATATGGCAAAAGCAAAACAATTCTCAAATGAAAAAAAAGATAATAAACAAAATGAATATAAAAATTTCAATTAAATGAGTTGAGTTTCATACTTGTCAATTATAAAAAATAAATGCTAAATTTGTAACAAAGCTAAATGACAATAAATTTTGGTAAAAAGCTATAGGGAACCTATTTAATGGGTTCAAAAAATATAAATAATGTTATAAAAAGTAAATACTAAATTTGTAAATAAGTCAACTGATAGTAAATATTGGTAAAAACTATGGTTAATCACTCACAAAATATAAATAACTTTTTTAAAGGTTTAAATATGTAAAGTTAATTGAAATGCTAAAACTCTTTAAATATATATATATATATATATATATAGATATATATATATATATATATAATATATATATATATATATATATAGAAATAGAATTTCTAAACAAATAATTTTATATATTATATCTTGAATAATATAAAATATGTTATTATAATCACATTTAAAAATTTATTATAAAAAATTTAAAGTATATTTTAAAAAATTTCAAAAAATAATTTTAACATTTTGTTATATGTTACTTTCAAATTTCTATTAAAAAAATGATTTTATAAACTTGAAAGGATAGTTTCTTGGGTCGCGGTTTTATATATACAAAACGATTATCATTTTTACTAGTATTTTAATAATAATTAAAAAATATGCTTACTTTTTATTTTTAAATTTGTTTAGCAACCTTTAGAATGTTTACAACACATCCCTTAAAGAAATTGGATTTAAAAAACATAAATCAATAGAGAAATGGGGGGTCGCAGTTTTGTCACTACTTAAAAATTTATGTAAAATTTTAATGAATATATTTTAAAGAAATGAATAAATTAGATAAAAATATATATATTAAATTTTAGAAAAAATATGACATGAAATTGAATTTAAATTGAAATGTTTTGTCTTCTTTTACCACCACCTAATTCTTTATGTTTTTTTAAATTTAAGAGTAAACATTCCATCTCCGTTTATTTTTATAAAACTTCTTTGCCACAAAAAGGGAAAAAGTGATACACATTAACATGCTTTTACCTTATAGCTCAACCTAAATCACTGAACTTAGCTACAAATTTGAGTAAAAACCCACCTTAGTTTCGTTCCCTGGCCCATCGCACTATCTATCACTGGAAGCCAATATGCATCACACCTCCCATGTGTATCAAGTGAGATGCATCCCTGTTTCTGTGAAGCATAGGTGCGATGACTGAGTGATCTTATTTCTTGCCTTGAAATTTGGGTTTTTCTCCTTGTTTTCAGCTCTATTCAGTTAGTTTGTTGCTTATGATCAGTATCTCATTGCTAAAGCCTCCTTCCTTTACATAATTCAACCTCCATTGATTAGGATTAGTGAATGTTTTTATGTATTTGTCCATCATTTGCGGTCCTTAGTCAAAAGTAGCTAATCGAACTATCGTTTTGATGCAAAAAGTGTTGTAACTGTCATTTTGAGTCAAAAAGAAGAGTGTCGTAAATTCTTCCTCCTCTGGATAGTCGATTGTACTTTTGTCATTGTATTTGCTTTGAATTGTTAATATTTGAAGTGTCGAAAGTAGTTTTCTATTCGAAATCAAAAAGTGTCATTTAAGTCTTCCTTTCATTTTGAAAAATAAACTGTCGAAATGTCGCTTTGAAGAAAATATTTCAGATCTATACTCAGTTTTCCTTTTTGGCATTTCTCACATTAAGGGAACAAAAAACAAATACATGCATTTGCATTTTCATTTAGACTGTGTGCAAAAAATGATTTAGGAAAAGTGCATTTAGTGTGTGCTCTTTGCTCTCTGTTTGAAAGAATAATAATCTTCTTTCCTTAGTAGCTAGGATTTTCATTACTAAAAGAAAACAACGATTGTTTATCATTTTAGATTGCATATTTAGGAATTTTACATATACATCATGTGGTGAACCTTGAAAGGAAAACTTCTAAGCAAGATCAACTCTAAAATCAATTTGAATAAACTTAACAATGATTTGGAACCTAACACAACACATCTAGAGGTCTAGGCTAGAGACGTGTTCCGGCATTGTAAAACCTAGTAACTATCGTTTTCATAAAAGATTGGGTGATTCCTCCTCTTTGATACGACAAGTGCTAGTACAGACTTGTGCTCCCTGTACCATTGAGTATATATTGGGATACCACAATAGGCTTATATCCTTTATCCATAGGAAGCTGTGTCTGCCTCCCTATTGATCGCAATGCACTAAACACAACATTCGAGAAGATTGACTGCTGTACATAAGTCCTTGGTAATTTCTCTTTAATTTATCACCAAGGTGTATTTTGCAGTTTTGCGGTTGGTTTGGTAATCCCTCTATCTAGATCTTTAGAGTAGTCACTTTCGTTCCTTTTCAACTTCTTAAAAGAAAAGGTCCATCTGAGCACTTGTCACTTCAGGCTCATTAAAAATCAAAGGGGACTAGAGTCATCTTTAGCTTTTTCTCGACTCTTAAAAATTGAAAAATCAAAAGTTGTGTCAAAGCGTCATTAAAATTTATTTAAATTCAGAATAACATTTTTCCCCTTAATTTTGAGTTGATCTAGTAATCTGCAATTGTGGAGGAAAGTAAATCTAAACCCCATCGTTCACGGAGACTAGTGAGTCAACCATCTTTGACTCCAGAAACGAAACCATTCCAGGCAAAACAATCTCATTTAACTGAGTCAAATTCACCTGGTTTATTTGAAACTTGTGTTTCAACATCATCAGAGACTACGGTTACTCCAATCATTTCTGGTACATCTGCCTTTAGAGAAGGAATTCAGCGGTTGCAAGAGGACATTAGAATTGATCCTAGTGTAATGGTAAACACTTCTATACCTGAAACAACTTCAGATAGAGTTGATCCAGAGACTGAAGTTCACTTACCTGAACATCTAGAAGTTGATTTCTAGAATTCAGAAGGTGTCACCCCTCTGGTATCTGTCACTACAGAAGCAATACCTTCTTTGGCTCTAGAAGTATTTTACGGACCTAACGGTATACCTCTTCCACCTGGAATGATTTCAATAAAAGAGATAGTAGAGGATCTTCCATCCAATACCCCATTGCATTTTAGAACTGGGATTCACTTATATCCTTCTAATCCTAAAGTTAGTTCTCTTAATAATCCTTCATCGCAAGTTCCTGTCGAATCACTAGAAAATATTTTGGATAGACTAAACATGTCTGAACAACCATCAACATCTAGGATTGTATCATTTGATATAGCTATAGCAGAGCTTCCTACTGCCATTCCTACAATGTTTGTTAGTATACCATCCGTCCCGGCTAGTTACCAATCACTAGCTAGAATCCATTCAAGGACTGTTTCGGCAACATGGTCTGTTCCTATTTGTTCATTTGCAATCCCATCTAGTATTTCTTATGTTTAAACTCAGCAAGTTGATCTAGCATCCCAGTATCAATTTAGGCAGGCCAACCTTCAAAGACCAATATATTCTTTAAACACTGGACTGCCACCATTTGGAGGGTAGTTTGCCTTTTCATTGTTCCCTCCTTGAGAGCAACCATATGAGAGTTTACAACAAAATTCAAGTCAAACTGGAATTACATCCAGCAGTTGGGTACCAATACTACCTCAACAACCAAGGGTTGTATATTCAATGCAACCAATCCAACCTGTGTCGAATATTCCCACTACACCTGCTATTGTGACTATATCGCAAGTACAAGCACTACCTATTGTGTGTCAACCTCAAGTCTCTCATGTTGCAATACAATAGCCTCTTGTCTCTATGACTCAATCACAACCTCAGGTTACTTCCTCCTTACCTAGAGCAACTCAGGCTCAAACAGGTACTATCACTCCACATCTTGGTCAATCTAGTATTGGGCAACAATAAATGGTCCAACAACCATGGTTGGTACAATATCAACAATCACAATTCCAACAAACCTACCGAGGATCTGAGCAACAAGGTTTTGTAGGTAATGGACAACCGCATTTTCAAAATGGTTATCAACAACCATACTATAATGGTTATATCCAACAACCTTATCAAAGTTACCAGCATCAGATACATTATGCTGGTATGCAAAGACCTACTACTCAGGCGATTCCATCTTATCCTGGGTATGCTTCACCTAACCTGAATCAACAGTTTCCTTTTGTAACAACTCTAGAATTACCAGATCTGAACTGGCTGATGAATGATCCAATTGCTTACGCCCCTTGGTGGCCAACAATTCTTCATAAACTTCCCTCTGATATTCCTAAATTCAATGGAAATCCAGGTGAAGATCCATTGAATCACGTAATGAATTTTCATTTGTGGTGCTCATCTAACACCCTAAATGATGATTTGATTAGGCTTCACCTTTTTCAGCGAACGCTAACTGGTCCGGTAGCAAAATGGTATATTGAATTTCCTAAAGCCTCATTTGATAACTTCAGCACCCTTGCCACAAATTTTCTAACCCACTTTCAGCTACCCATAAGGTACGAAATAGGAAAAGAACTCCTTACCAACTTTAAATAGACAACAACCACTCACATATATGATCATATTCATGAGTGGCGATATCATCATCGAATGGTAGAGACATATGTTCTGATCAGATTTTAGTTGAGTGGTTTATTAAGTCATTATTGCCTTCTATTACTGAAGATGTGGCAAAGGGAGGAGGTGTCACTGAAGAGCAAGTCATTTCTCATGCACAATATTTAGACTTGATCTATACTCAGTCTGGCACGCTCTACGACAAAATTCACAATGAATTTTCATTTGCGGTGCTCATCTAACACCCTAAATGATGATTTGATTAGGCTTCACCTTTTTCAGCGAACGCTAACTGGTCCGGTAGCAAAATGGTATATTGAATTTCCTAAAGCCTCATTTGATAACTTCAGCACCCTTGCCACAACTTTTCTAACCCACTTTCAGCTACCCATAAGGTACGGAATAGGAAAAGAACTCCTTACCAACTTTAAATAGACAACAACCACTCACATATATGATCATATTCATGAGTGGCGATATCATCATCGAATGGTAGAGACATATGTTCTGATCAGATTTTAGTTGAGTGGTTTATTAAGTCATTATTGCCTTCTATTACTGAAGATGTGGCAAAGGGAGGAGTTGTCACTGAAGAGCAAGTCATTTCTCATGCACAATATTTAGACTTGATCTATACTCAATCTGGCACGCTCTACGACAAAATTCCTGACGCTCCTAGACTAGAATTTTCCGTTCCTCCCCCTCCTAAATCAAACAAGGACTCTCATGCCGGCGATGGTGTGATTGGTACCTCAAGTACATAAGTTGAAAATGCTCCATCTAGTAAAGCCCTTACAGTTTCTAGTAGAAAAGCAAATTATAAACTTCTTGCCTTGGAGGTTAATGTTGTGTCATCTGACAAGGGGAAAGGACCAAAACAACCGGGGGACAAGAATAAAGGGAAAAAAAAAGAAGAAACAGGAAGATTCAACTCTTGAGAAATCTTCTGGAAACCTTACTGAGCGAAAGAAACCTAATCAGCCATGTTTCATATGTGATGACGACCATTATACAAAAGATTGTCCAAATCGAGCTGAGGTCATGAAGTCTTTAAAGACTTCAAGTACCTCAGCGATATTGACTGATCTGTTTCCAAACCTAGAAACTAATCTGGTTGCTATTGATCATGCTTCCCATCCCAAGTGCTTATGCTATCCATCTCGAAACAACAAAATGATGCTTTGATATCAAAAAAGAATAAAGATTATGGGAATCCATAGTCATCGAACAACAAGGCTACAGATCAACCCAGTAGTTCAACAAAAACTTCGCCAGAAGTTGTTCCACCCATCATTCCTGAATTAACTATAAAACTGCCAAAGGGAGTAGTACATAAATTGACATTTAATCCTCGTTCCTGAGTAGCACAGAATTATAATATAGTGGAGGATCTGGCCCAATCACCATCCGCTATGTCGACACTTGAAGTACTGTAGAATTTCCCCTCCCAAAAGCAGGCTTTGTTATCAGTGATAGGTGGGATTGATCCAGCGGATTCAAATCTAGTGGCCTTTAATCATAAAGGATACGAACCTCATTTACTGGCCCAACTCGCTTTCCTTATACAGATAAAAGCCCTCAACAAAACTGTTCATCGAACAATCATTGATGAGGGGACATCTACTTGTATTATGTCAATGAGATGCTGGAAAACTTTAGGCTTGCCACCCTTGTCACGATCATCAATGACATTAAAAGCATTTGATGGAAGAACATACACGCCATATGGGATATTAAGTAACTTGCAAGTTGAACTGGGAGGCAAGACAATAGAAATTGAAGCCGAAGTCATTGATGGAAACCTTGACTACAATATCCTATTGGGCAGGCCCTGGATTTATGCTATGGCTACTATGATGTCAACATATTTTAGAAAGATTGCATTTCCCTTCCAAGGCAGTATTATAATCGTTGACCCACTATCCTTTTTCCCCAACAGTTCGCAAGTTACTGGAAGCATTCCATTGATCCATGGAAGTTCTCAATCACTTCAAAATGTCGGAGTAGGTCTCCTAAAAGACCCTTCCTTAATGGGTACTTTTTCCCTCCTGCCTCAAAGTAATTTGGTGGAAGTGGCCACAGTAACCTATCACATGATATCTTCTACATCAAGAAATATTAAGAAGAACTCTGACCGTTTTGATAGTGTGGATCATCGCTAGGTGTTTCCCCCAAGCCATATAGAATTGTTGTAGCAATAATTTTTTTGGGCATGGGCAGCGAACCCAAATCAACACTCAGTAAGTGTTTGGATAGACAGGTCTCTAGAGTATGGCACCTCTTTCGATCCTTGGTCTCGTATACATTCTACAAATGAAGGAATCATTCAGTCAATGATGATAGGAGAGGCACCATGGGAAGATTACCACCATCATTCCCACCTTCAAGATAACAACAAAGATTATTCTAACAACCTTAATCATCTTTCAGTTTTTGATTTTCTATCAAATACTGTACATACGGTGGATTCTGAGCGAAATCTATCCAATATTGAAAAACCTATCGCCATTAATATCTTGACCAAACCTAATGTTGTAGAGAATACACAAGTTTTCAAATCTTGTTCTCATTCAGAACTGGAAATATGTTGTGTTCTCTTTCACAAATTCAGAGATGTCTTCGCATGGTCATATGAAGAAACGTCAGGCATTGACTCGAGTATCATTGAACATGAAATAAAGATGTATCCAGATTGCAAACCAATAAGACAACGACTTCAACCAGTTCACCCAAAGAAAGCTGCCTCCATTAAGGCAGAAGTTGAAAAACTTTTGCATGCTGGTTTCATTTACCCTGTTCCTATCACTGATTGGGTATTGAATATTGTTCCTATGATGAAAAAGCAAGGAACGATTAGAGTGTGCATCGACTATAGGGATGTAAATCAAGCTTGTCCAAAGGACAACTATCCTACACCCTTTATCGACTAGATAATTGATGAATGTGCTGGATGCGAACTCTTTTCATTTATGGATGGATTTTCTGAATACAATCAAATCAATATCTGCCCACAGGACTAGTCAAAGACTGCATTTATATGTCCATGGGGAACATCGCATACTGTAAACTACCTTTCGATTTGAAGAATGCAGGGGAAATTTTTCAGAGGGCAATGAACTATGCCTTCCATGAAATCAAGCACATCGTTCAACCGTATCTTGATGATCTACCGTCTCATTCACGAAAGCGGGCTGATCATCTACAACATTTGAGAGCTATATTTCTAAGTTGTCGATACTACAAGATACGACTCAATCCACACAAGTGTGTGTTTTGTGTTGGTTCTAGTCGGTTACTTGGTTTTGTAGTTTATAAGGATGGAATTTGACTCGACCTATGTAAGGTTCAGGCAATCATTGACATGCCTCCACCTTCAAATTTGCTTCAGATTCAGAAACTCCAAGGGAAAGAAAACTTTCTAAGGAGATTCATTCCAAATTATGCCGAACTTGCTAAAGGTTATACACGTCTTTTGAAAAAAGACATACCCTTCAACTGGGATCAAGTTGTGCAAGCTTCCTTTGATGCTTTAAAAGGTTCCCTAGTAAAAGCATCATTAATGTACACTCCTGATTATCAAAAATATTTTAACCTGTATCTCGCCGCTACAGATACAACCTTTGCCATGGTTTTAGTATAATAAGACAATGGAATAGAACATCCTGTGTATTATTTAAGCCGCAACTTCAATGATATAGAAATCAAGTACTCCTATGTTGAAAAGCTGGCTTTAGTAGCTATTCAAGTAGTACAGAGATTTTGACACTATATACTCTTTCACAAAACTACCATTTTGTCAGATTGCAACCCTATGACCTACATTCTGTTGCGTCAATTGCTAGGGGGAAAATATTCCAAATGGATAGCCATTTTGCAAGAGTTTGATCTAGAATTCACCAAATCCAAATCAAAGAAATCTCTAGTCTTTGCGGAGTTACTTTGTGACCTCCCATCATCGTCCAACAATTTAACATCTAAAGCATCAATCGTGGATGAAACTCTGTTTCTAATATCGTCAAGTGACCCGTGGTACAGAGATATACTAATCTATCTCCAAACCCAAACCTTTAGGCCTAACACCTCTCTCTTCGAACAATGATGTATTTGATACCAAGCAAAAGACTACATGATCGTCAGTGATACACTTTACCATCATGGTGTGGATACAGTTCTGCGAAGGTGCCTCATGCATGAGGAGGCTGAAAAAGTCCTAAATGACTGTCATTTAGGAGCATGTGGGGGGCATTTATCTGGTTACACTACTGCACAAAAGATCTTACGAGCTGGTTACTTTTGGCCCACTATATTCAAAGATTGCATAATCGCAGTCAGAAGTTGCCATGCCTATCAAATTTTTTATCACAAAACCAAATTACCACCTGCACCGCTGCATCTAGTAGTTGTTGTTGGGTCATTTGCTAAATGGGGCATAGACTTCATGACATGTAACCCCACCTCAGCTGGGGCGCATGGGTATATCATAGTCGCTGTTGACTATTTTACAAAATGGGCCAAGGCGATGCCTACATTAAACAACAGTGGCGAAATGGTTTCTCTTTTCTTTTTCAATCATGCAGAGTCTAGATTTGGTGTTCCATAGGCCATATTCACAGATCATGGATCACACTTTCGTAATCACATGATGGTTGAATTGAATACCAAATTAAGATTGTCCCATGATAGTTCTACTCCATATTATCTGCAGGCTAATAGACAGGTTGAGGCAATCAACAAAGTCCTGAAATGCATGCTGCAAAGGATGATTGGATTCCACAAATGGAATTGGCATTTAATCCTGTACTCAGCCCTGTGGGAGAATAGGACAACAGTGAGAAATGTGACCGGATTTACACCCTTTCAGTTGGTGTATGGCCTAGAAGCTATCTGACCGATTCAGTGTGAAATTTCATCTCTCAAGCTCGCAATCGATCTACTTCCCAAAAATTCAGAGGAAGAGACTCATTCCTTGGAACAAATCCACTTTGATGAAACCAGTTGTGATGTCGCGTTGGCTAACGAAGCACATAAGAAACGTGTCAAAGTGCAATTTGACAAAAATGTCAAGCCTCGTATCTTCTCGGAAGGTGATCTGGTCTTGCTCTATGATCAGGACTCTGATAAATTGGGAGCAAGTAAGTTCAAACCATTATGGATGGGCCCCTATATTGTTAAACAAGTATTAGCAAAAGGATCCTATGAGCTGGTAGATTATGATGGGATTCCACTGTCGCAACCTCGAAACGGGTTGTATCTTAAATGTTACTATGCTTGATCAAGTGTAGTAATCTCTTTGTAGATATGCTTTTGTTACGTTTTTGTTTTCATCAAGAGTTGTCATTTTGGTTAGGTAATCCACTTTGCATTTGTTGCAGATATCAGACCTTTTGGAATCATTCGTTGGGTATGCCAATGGAGCTAGTCATAGTACACAGAACCTATCTTCTGCAGCCTAGGTCATTTTTGCTCCAAGTGGCGAGTTAGAGATTTTCAGAGGGATATGTATTGGTCAATCAATGAACAACATCGCTAAGTATAGCATGTTGATTGAGCTTCTCTCTGATGCCATTTCACATGGCATATGCCGACTTGTTGTCAGGCTAGATTTGCAGCTCATCATTCTACAGCTTACGGGTGTATATTCCGTTTGGAACCCAGCTATTTATCGTATGTTCCTAAGAGGCAAGATTTTGGAAAGATAGTTTGATTCCATTCAATATCAACACATTTCCATAAACTTAAACACATTAATTGATTCATTAGCAAATTATGTGTTAGATAGACATTTTCATCATTTGTAAAGAAAAGCATTTCACATTAACATTTTCATCAGGATCGCATAGTTTAAACCAAAATAAAACTCCAAAAATAAAAAATATATAACTGTTTATAGTTCTACAAAATGTTTTGTGTCCAAGACAAAATTGTTCACATGACCAAGAAATTCAAAAATGAATGCAAAAAAGCACCCTAGACTAATGGTGCTAGTGACAGCATGTCACCGCCTGTGCAATCATACGCAAGAGCCTAGTCCATTGACTCGACACGCCAGTGGTATGTCGTTGTAACCTCAGAGGTAACTCGTTGGTCCTCACATCTTGAATGCCAAGAGTGAGACCCTCGACCTAATCCTGCAATACTGCCAGGGTCTCTGCTATGTCCAGATCGCAAAGGACAACCCTCCCTACAGCCTCTCCTGCTGGAGCGTCAGCTACCACCTGTGGGCACGCCACTGGTCACACTAGCCCAATATCTGCACACACATATGAGTTCAATTAGTCTTGATAACATTTAAAAACATAGAAACATTATAAAACTGATAAACGAAGATATGGTCAAATCATTTTACCCATAACACTCCACTGCTCGCCAACCAGTAACGCCAAATCTGGGTCGCCACGGAAATCCATCCCAACGTATGGATACTACGCAAAGACCATATCCTGACGGTCGAGCCACTCAAAGAAGGCATCAAAGAAAGAAATCTGTGACTGACCAACATGTCTGGGCATGAGATCAACCCACCTCTGCATCTGTGGTTCCCTCGGTGCTGGCAATCCTAGTGAAATGTACTGAGGCTGCATCAATGGAATCCTCTCCAAGGCAAAAGTAGTCAAAATGGAACTGTATACAAAGTTCTTGGATCTTCCATTCTTTACCTTGGAGAGTTATTCTTTTATGACTGGAAGTACCGCCTCACACCAGTTGAATACCTTTGGTTCCAGGCATTCCAGGGCGTACTGCATATAAGATCTGTTTGCCAAATGAAGAGCCACACTACTATCCAATCTAGCAAAGGTGAATAAAATGGTCCTCAAGGGCCGATCAGTGACATCCCAGATATTGATCTTGCCATCCCTGCTAGGCTGAGATCCATTTCTATAATACTGACAAATATAATCTCTCATAGATTCTCCCCCATGAGTGGATCCTGATAGTGAAAGAGGGGCCCCACGCCTCGATAACCCCGTCAGAAAATAGATGTAATTGACTGTTAATGGAATGGATTTGCCTCTAATATGGAATACGTGGTTGATTGGATCCCAAGCATCGAGGAAATACTACAGCAAACTGATTTGTTGCCTCATGTTGGATATGCGGAATAATTTGAGCAAACCACAATTTCGTATTGCAGTGACTGTGCCCTGATCGTGTAAGGAAATCATGTCCTCTTCTTCATGTTCACATTCATGTCATGTGATGACCATTTTGATCTGATAAATCTCTAAAACACAGAAAAAAGATAAATTAGGATCCTGATTTGAGCAAAAACAGGCAAAAATTTCATGAAAAATCATTGTGTAAAGTTTCCCCTCTGCGCCCATCACACCCCGCCTGTGAGCAAGGCTAGATGCATACTGACTGGCCAGTGTCTAACTCAGTATGCATTGCACTTTTTGATGTAGGCTAGGTGCGATGGATGGAGAACAAGTTCATCAAACCCCAAGGGCCCAGAAGCTGGGAAAAACTTGCTCAAAATCAGAAAAGAATGGAATGAAAATGAAGAGCTCAGGGTTGGCTCCTACCTAGTCCTGATGGCACGGAGAATAGTCCACTAGATCTCACAAAATCAGCTGATGAAATTTGAGGGGGGAAACCATTCCAGAGCTCCAAAATCCCAAATTTGAAGTGAAATGGTGAAAATAAGAGGTAAAACTACTTTTTATGTTACTATTCACGTACTTCAAGTAAAATGTTAGTTTTTAATTCATTTTTCAAGCATGTATATGTATTTCTCATAAATTGGATGGAGCAATTGAGCAGGTTAAATGACTGAAGAAAGAATATAACGTGTTAAATGGTAAATTGAACATCTTAGACTACTAGCATGAGCAATGTTTTCGCAAGGTTCAAGCTTGTTAAAAAATAAACCTGCCTATGAGAAAAGTTTCTCCTGGTTCAATCTCATTAAAAAATGAATACACCCTCGGTAAATAACCTTTGTGATTGCCCTGCTATCAGAATTTTGAACCTTGGTTGTGTTCCTACCATCACCTCCATTCTTTTGGCTGATCATACGCTTGCACTTGATTGTTTACCCTTTTGAGGAACAGCTATGACTAGTGGTCCTGTTAGCCACCCTCTTCACATCACCATGTTTTGAGAAGTTCAAAGCTTACCCGGAACTAGTTGCTACCCCAAAACACCACTCGTTCCTAAAAAACGAGTCTCTTTTAAACTCTTTTTAGACTCGTTAAATATAAAATGATTGTCGAGCTATTGGCCTTTCCAACTCGTTAAAGTAAGGGGAAGCACCATCCCTCATGTACATTTTAATCGTTTTGGGTCTGAGGGATTATCAAACAAAAAGATTGAGTGCTTGTCTTTTTCGACTTGCTAAAGCAATCGAAAATTCATCCCTTTCGTATTATTTTATACTTTTTTGGACTTAAGGGATTATGCTATGAAAAAGGACTGCTGGAGTTTCCTGTTTGTCCCTTTTCAAACTCTTTAAACATGGAAAGGACCGAGTTATCTTTGTCGTTAAACTCGTTTAAACAATAGCAACAAACTTGTCCATCCAGACAAGAATGAGTTTCACTGTCGCTAGGCTCGCTAAAACATAGTGACAGGTTTGCCCGAAGGAAAAATTATAGAACAAGCATATGTTATCCTCCTCAAGCTTGACAAGAATAAAGAGGTACTGGTCAGCAATGACTGGGAAAAAGGGAAGAAAACTTGAAGAATTTTATTGCTAGCAGGTCGCTCTTGAACATGAAACTTTCACTCCATCACCATGATTGAGTCAGGTTGGGTTATTCTATTCACCGGTCATATCACCATTGGTCCTCCACACCATCCATCTTTTGGGGTTAATGCTACCAATCCATCTCAGTGTCGCTGACATGTTCAAGAGAAGTCATTCAGAGAATTCACCATCTAGCTAATGCCTCCTCCACTGCAATACCTTCGCCCTCCATTTTTCATGATCGCCATTCCTAAACCTTGTATCACCAAATCGTTTTCACCTCTAGAAAAATCATTTGCTTCGTTTCGTGTCGTAGATGTGGGATACATCAAGGCCCTCGTACAATGGGTCACTTATTATTAACATCAGCTCATTGTCCAAGAAGTTGACTTAGAAACAACCCTTTTAGTACTTTGAAGCTTGCATGCCTCAATGGCAAGTTTCTCACTTCCGATGACAGGTTTACATCAATGGCCTTCGACTGAAAGACTTTGATTGGTGATCAACATTGGCTCATATATTCACACCACATGAATTGTATTGTAGTACCTTAAGGGTCATTATCATTATCAGTGACTCCTCTCACGCTGGTTAACAACTTACATTATTGGCTAGTAATCAGACGATGTCTTTCCATGTTTGACTTCAGAACATCTTTTCACATGGATCGACTTGTACATCGGGTGAAGATTGAATGAGTTTTGAAGACCCTGGATCTAGTTTCATCCATCTAGGCTGCTATATATTTAGGAATATAAAGACATGAAATGTACATAGAAGCTGCACAGATAGTCATTTAAGCTAGGGAAGATGGCTCTTCATATGAAGAATCACCAATCTGCAACTCTAGGCGATTGTCTGTCCTATGTACATGAAAATTAATTTATAAAGCTGAGCATGGGAATGCCCGCCTCAGCTAGATCATGAAAATAATATGATGATGATTTATTGTATTGTATCTTATACAAGTCACCTTCCAGTTCGAATACCTCAGATCCTCATGATAAAGCATTTCACCCGACATCAAAATATTTATGACCTCATGCTTTAGGGGGCAACTATTATAGACATATTTGGGCACTTCAACCCCAGTCACATATGTCGATAAACCAAGGGCTCTTTAACCCCTAAAAGTGTTGTTTCATACCCTAAAGGATCATGGTCAACTGATTACATCATTTCTTAGAAATTCCACCCAAAAAACCACTCAGAACTGGCCAAAACTGGACCAAACTGACTGCTCCATGGTCGAGGTGCTATGCATACTAGCTGCTACACTAGCCAGGTGTGATGCATATTGAAGAGGCTTTTTGTAGGGTGCGATGAGTGAGAATGGACAAATGACAGAGATAGTTTGCTAAGTGGATTCTCGTGGAATCTTCTAGAAACTTCTCCCATGACACTTGCCTCCCTGAATTTGCCCAGGGATGAGTAAGAGATCAATGAAATCTCCAAGTGGAACCAAGAACTATCAGTGGAATGACACAAATCAAAAACCCGGAGTTGACTTGCACCCTCTCAAGACATCTATAAATGAATCCCTCATCTGAGAGATCTAGAGGCTGGAATCTTGTAATTTGTAAGGAAGTGTTGTTAGTTTATCTTTGAGAAGAGACATTGTATTGTTGGGTGATCTTGCTATTTTATGAGGTGAAGAGGGCTTTGATGTTGGATCAGACAGCTGGGTTGTAATCTTCTCTTCTTCTATTAATAAAGTTCTTTGAGTTTTCCTCCATATAATCGTGTATTTGTGAATCTTGTTATTTGTGAATGCAATTGTATGGTCAATGTATTTCTGATTCTGCATTGTTTATGATATTATAGATCGAGATGCTTTGATGTTGTTTTGTTACTTTGACTCTACAGGTATTCTCTAAAGTGGGACAAGTAGGAGAGGAGTTGCAAACTCTATTAAGGGAGAGAGAAATCAAGGAAGGAGCCAAGCGGAAGATCCAGGTTGGTCCCCCTTGCCTCTCTCATATCTATCATACATAAAGGAAATCACAAATTTCTTTGATTGTTTGTTTCTAAGATAGCTACCCGTCTTAGTGGGACTAGCAGGTCGAAAAGACACTAGTTTTCATAGAAGCACTAACTCCAGAGACATTCTGAAGGATTAGGTAAAGGAGCTAGCTCATTTCAGGATGACACCCAACTAGGTCTATAAGTCAAAGATACTGAGGAAGGCGTTCCAATACTTGATCATATTTTCTTGTCAACTGTATGGGCAAGCAAGCATGGAAACGTTCCCACATATTTGGGTGGTTGCACTGGACCAAGTGGCTAGAGAAGGAAAACCATGTAACTAGTCTTGCATACTATCTTATCAATTGTAAGAGCAAGTCATGAAGGCTCGACAGTCACCTGAAGGTATGCATGAAAAGTTTCACATGTCCGCCTACATCCTAGATGCAGTCTATGCCCGACATGAGTTCTCAAGCTTTGAATGGGCATGGTCATAGGAGGAGACTGCTATGACACATATTTCAAGTTGTTGTCCAAATGCAGCTTCAAAGGAGTATTCACACATTTGTCCGATAATTTTGTCATCCCTTTGTAAAAAATGATATTAGAACAAGATCAACCCTAAATGTCAAAGGAAGCAATGGAGGCATTGATAGGTATTGTAGATTGGTATGCCTCATCATCTAGAACTTTCATCTGAATATTCAGTGCGGAGAAGCCTCACCATGTTTTTCCAAATTTTTCCTAGACGTACTTGTCATGCATGAAGTAGCCTATCACATCTCAGCATGATTGATAGCTAGACTACAGCAGAAGAAGAAGGCACCTTGGCCCACTCTTCCGTTGTGGATTGGGTTATATAGATCTTGATTATCAAGCAAGAGGATGTCGAAGCAGAACTAATGAAGAAGTACCCGTTCGACCTCCGAAGCTACAATCCCTATGACCCACATTGCATTGTGAAGGACCACTGCATGAGAGTTAAATTCAACAGGATCTATAGGGTGTTTCATTCAGCAGAGGAGGACCCATGGAGATATTGCTACAATTTCTCCAAACCCAATGAACCAGACATATTCACTGTGGATTGGTTAGTGAAGCAGTGTGAAGCAACATCACGGAGAGAACCAGTAGTAGAAGCACTAGCAACAAAGCCGAGCATACCAGTGTGCAACAAAGGGAAGAGGAAGATTGTCAATCGCATGGACGAGGAAAAAAGCTGCAAGTTCCAAGTAGATCCACTTGTAGAGAAAGCAGCTATGGCTATAGAGGCAAAGAGGTAGCATCACAACAAGAAAATCGCGTGAAGGCAAAAGGATAAGAAGAGAATGGAAGAATTAGAGAAAGAGTTGCATGAGTAAGAGTGCAACTCCAAAAGGAAAAAGAGCTATGCAAACAAGAGAGGGAAGCGTAGTAGCAGTAGATATAGTAGGGGGTGCATCATGTGCAAATAGGCGAAGCAGCGCCCGTACAAGTTGTTGACTCATTCGAACATCTGGCATCAGGCGAATAGAGTGAACCATCATAGGGGGAAGACTTTGATCATGAGATAGAACATGCACTTCAACAATTGGATGCAGACATGGAGTAGCAGGAGTTGGAACAGGATGCCGACCTCATGCCTCACCAAAAAGAGGTCAACTCACCCACTTCAATGAATCTAGAAGAAGAGAAAGTCTCAAATGATCTAGGAGGCACTTAGATCCTTGGTGATCAGCCATAAGAAGAGATGCACAACATCGCGTTTGATGAATCCCAACATAGAGTTGTGTAGTTTCACAGAGTGTCAACTCCGAATGATCAAACATCCCCTGCGCAAGCTAAAGAATGAGTGATCATGACTGATGTGCGCAAGCATCCCACTGCTTTGGTTGATGCAACCAAAGTGTATGCCGAAGCCACTAGCCCAAGTGTTTGTTTTCTTATAGTTGAGAATGAGCGAATGGCGAAGGAACTATAGGTGTCCAAGCAAGGAGGAGACTTGGTGAAAATGTCTGCCCAAGCTGAATTGAAGAAGGTAATACTAGATGAAGTATTGTCCCTTGACGTAGTTATGAGAGCATTGTACTCCAAGTTTGGTACCGTACACAAGGTGGTCATCCATCTCAACGGATGGTAGTAGCAATATGATAGGAGAACATGCATCTTGACAAACATACATGTGGTTGTTGATGACACACAAACATGGACAATGAAGTACAAGGGAGCCCCACTTCACTTGCCAAAGATGATGAGGCCGAATGTGGTCGATTTTAAAGCACATATCCGGATTCAGATCCAGAACTATGAGGACCTCCCACAACTCATCACTAGCATACATGCTTCCCATGCACAAGTATTCAAGAGCATGGATGTTGTGGTGTGCACACATGCGATCCCATCACTTAGGACTCTCACCCAGGTGAAGACCAAGAAGCAAGTCCGACTAGAGCTTGAATCATACTTCCATGAGTTTATGTGCATTTCCATCATCCCAGACTTGTCTATCAGTGCAAACATCATGCATAAGTATGTTGTTGGTCTGGCCACATTGAAGACAATGATGCACATGCTTTCAAATGAGTTGGATAGAGGAGCCCGAGCAATGTACCCGGATGCTATGGAAGTGAATGTCAGGTTTCAGATAGATGTCACCGTGGAACACATAGACACTGTTAGAGACTACAGAGCTTGGCATCAATATGTTACTATTGATCAACATGAGGATGTTGAGTAGTTGGACTTCTATAGTTGTCTAAGTCAGATTTATGTCTAGTTTGTCTTTCTCAAGCCATTGTGTTCACATGGGTACATGTGCATTGTAATGTTGAGTCATGTCAAGTGTAAGTCAAATGTCAATAGTGAATGTAATAGTCATGGAGTAGGTGAACAGTCATGAGGGTAGTTGAACAGTCACAAAGGGGAATGTCAAGGGCCACCCCACCCTTTGCTATAAATAGTCCTTCATAACTCATTGTATGGGCTTTTGGTCAGCTAAGCTTCTGATAAGACCATCTTAGAAAGAGTTTGGACAATGTTGTAACACACCTTGGCTTCTCCACTGCACGTAGCTGGTTCATCTCTTTAGAGGAGTAGGTGGATGTGGCTATAATGTTTCACTGTTGGGGCTATCAGGTTTACATGGATGTATTGTATGATTGGAAATTACACTTATTTATATAATAAGAGCCAACACATTTTCATGCATATGTCGTTATTGTAGTTTGACTGCTCCAGTTGCTTTAATGATGTATGTTGTTTAACTTACGCATTTGTGTATGAACTGCTTTGTATGTAATTATATGAATCTTGTTGCAGATGTGTTGTTGGTTTAACTATCAGTTTATATTGTCGACTAATCTGCTTTCCATCTTGTGATGCATCTTCGCTCGTGTGTTCCCTTCCCAGCTAAGTATTGGTACCGGTTATCAAGGGGCACACTCATCCCAACACACTTGTGTTAGAACCTCTCATTTACCTTCCTTGACTCACTACAGTGGTCACACCCTTGCTACTAACATATTTATCTTACTTGCCTCTATGAGACATCGTAGTCAAGGCATTACCCTATGACCAACTGCTAGAACTCCTACACAAAATGGTTTGATTTCCAATTGTGACTTCTTACCAGGGAGATCCCCTTGACATGTTGGCGGGTCCAACACCATCAACACAGTGTTAAACACTGCATGAGTTCTTCCCCCCGATCACACTTAGCTTTCCATCCGATGGCTCTAATCATTTTCGGACACCCCCTTCTATATTCTCTTTAATGGTGAGGGGGATCCGAAAAGTGAATTTACCCACCGTTACATGTCTTTCTCTTGTGATTTTGAAACCCCCCCCCCCCCCCCCCCTTGATACTGTAAAATGCTCCAACCCCCCTCCAAAAGTGCTTTTTCCCCCCTCCATTTTTAACCCACATTCCTGCCAACATTCACCTGTCATGCCCCTACTCCACCTCTACTCCCATACTGTCACATACCCCTTCTTCCTATCACTTCCTGCCAATGGCCACATGCCTCCCTTCACCTATCCCTTGTCGCCACGCTGATGATCGTAATACCATTTCCATTGCAGCTCCCTCCCATTGCCTCCATCGCATTGCTGAGTAAATGAAGCTCCTGAACAACCATTTATCCAACGATCTTGCTCCAGTTATGAACTATAAAGCTCCGCTTTCTCCTGCGATCATAACCTTTTCTCATTTTTATGTTGACACAATGCTATCGATCTTTGTTTTCTTTCCTATCAATGACTGTTTATAGAGGAAGATCCTCTGAATTTTTTCTCAGCGTAATCAATAGTAATCCTCTACATTTTGTCTCTCATCCTCTATAATTTCATTACGTTACCACAATGGACCCAAAAACTGCCATTGTGGTAAACCCCATGCTCGCTCCCCCTATGGATTTAGACCACATCCCCCTAGCTAACCAAGATTACAAAATTACCGAGACACAATGTGAATTTGACCTCTTTGAATTACATTGCTAGTTTTGTGACACTTACATTGACCAATCTCATGAGATTAACCTTTGGCAGTCTAGACTACCCCTGTTTGTTTTTACCCAATCCTACTATTTCCCTAAATTCATCCTCAAGTGTCATGCCTCTTATCTTTCAAGTAAGAGGGTTATCATCTCCCCTAATGGTGAAATCATTTTCAATGTTACCTCTAAAAGTATAAACCAAATGTTGCAAGTCCCCTATAGTGACTGCCTCACTCCCTTTTCCCTTAAGGCTCTTAAATAAATTTATCATAAACTTACCTTTCCCCAGAGAGCCAGGATTTTTGAGGTCTTCCTGCCAGAAGATTCTCAACTCCTCCCCCTTATCCCTCTTTGATTTTCCCCCAAAGAACCGTACAAATTATCTATGTCTTGTCCTGCCTACTTGGTTACTTTTTAGATGAATGGGTAGATGAGCCTATTTTAGGATTTCTATCCATCCTTTCTAGAGAAGAAGGACTATCAGCCACCTTTCACTATGGTCACTTCCTGACAGATGTAATTCATGAATAATTTATTCAATTTTTAACTTAAGGAATGTTCATATATTCTTCCATCCTTATGTACATCTTAATTTTCTTCCAAACATACAAGTTTCCCTTTACAGTGCAGAGACTCAATCAGCAAGGAGATCCTCAATCCATAATTTTAGGGATCTCCATGATCATAAAACAATCACAAGAATACAAGTTTAAATATTTTATTGATCAATTTGTGTATCTAGTAGCTTGTTTTCTGAGTGGCCAACATATTACAAGAATCAGTGAGGATATTCCAAAAGTGTTGCATCTCAGTGAACAGGTGAAGACAGGAAATTGGTATCTATACCAATCATTTACAAATATAAGATTTTATGGCTCAGATTTGCCACCATATAAGCTTCCCAGGTACCTTCCAATGATGATATTTTCCTTAAAGTACTTCAAGAAAATAATCCACTCAGACAACATCCATTTTGTGGCAGCTAAGAAGAAGTCTCAATTTAGGATTAAGGCATAGATATGACCTTTTATCTGTAATAGTAAAGCAACAAGAGAGGAAGAAAACATCCTAATGAAACAAATGAATTTCCCTCTTAGATTTACATGGTCTTATGACCCCTTTGGGGTAATTTCTAAGCTAACATTGGAACATAAGGAAACTCCCTATCTGCATACCCAAATACCAGAAATAGAGAAGTACACAAACCAACAAAACTGGGTAGAGAACACATTGCAGGAGGCTAAAGAACATGTGCTTTCCAGAACTGCCTCATAGACTCCTATACCCAGGGAAAATACCGAGAATAGACCAAGAGAGGAGTACTCCTTCATTTGTAGAAGTCTCATCCAAAGAATTCAAGATATATACAAATAATATTTAGACAAGTTCTAATATAGACTTCCCACTACTAGAGGAAACACAAGGTACCATTGTTCTCTTTGGACTTCAAAATTTGAATTTTGACAACACTATCACTAATTCTCCATCATCCTTGACTACTAAAGAGAATCCAACTACAACACCTCAAACACCAAAGAAATTCGAAGAATAGAGGTAGCTGGATATTTTCCAAAAATATAAAGAAATTAAACAAAGGAATGAAGCCCTTCATGACAACATCTATGCTCAATTCAGGAAGCAGTCTTCTTCAATCTAGTACAGACTCTTTTGAGCCTATGGAATAGAGAATGGGAGAATGCATAAGACATTCTTACAATCACATATTCCACAACCAAAATCAACAGTTGACTTCAAGCAAACTACCTTTGGGTTTGAGGCAAAGGATGTTCACCTTTGGATTAGATGGACATGCACATGAAAACAGGAGAAATGGTCTACTCAACCTTCACACAGACTTCCCTCACTTCTTCCAAACTACAATTTTCTTTGAAAAATGTTCAGTCTCAGCTCAAACTAGAGAAGATTTCCTCCATGGCCAAAGATAATGGAATTAAACATTTGGAGGAAATGGTGATTAAAGTAGGTTTTGACCCTGATAATTCAAAATACATGGAAGAAATTATTAAGAAAAAGAATGTTGATATAGAATCTCTAAGGAAGAAATTAAAGTTTCCTGTGACTAAAGATCCTCAAGAAAAGGAGTTAGGAGAGACAGAGTTACAAAAATAATAAATGTTGAAGCTACTTTGGAGCAGAGTACAAAGATTAAGGACATGGAAGAAGAGATAGACAAGTTGATCAAAAAGAAGGAACAAAGTTCTCAACTAGCAGTGGTTCCTATTGATGTAGTGCCTATTTAATCCCTACTTCAAACAAGTATCCCTATAATAGCTACAACAATAGGAACATCCTCTTCTACATTACTTCCCACATCCACTGCATATGATTCAATTAAGTTGGACCAATTCCTGGAAAACATGTTTATACAAAGAGAATAAATAAAGCAGGTAAGACATGATGTGAATACCTAATAACATAATACAAGATATGAGAATTCCTTCGTAATAGAAGTGCAAAAATCCCAGACATTGTCCCAGAGATTGCAGCAGATGGAAAACGACATTGCCATGGGTAATACATTGGCCCATGTCAAAGAAAATATTTGGAAACAGATCAATGAAGATATAACAGATATTTGGCCTTTAATACAAATCATATTTGAGCAACTGGAACTGATTGAAAGATCTAATGAAGCCATTGAAGAAGTCAGAAAATCGCTGGGTGGAAAACCTAGTGAAGCTACCGAGCTCATCAAGTTCCTCAACTCTAAAAATAAACATGAATTAGAAGAGATGGAGATTGAAGATAGAACATAAACTATACTGGAGGTAAAAAAGTTGTTTACTAAGAGAAATTTGATAAGGAAGCTTGAAGAAAAGTGTCAAATTCTGGACATTGGCATCCATAGCTAGAAGCCCTATACAAAAATGGACTTTCTAATTTATTAGTAATAAATGATAAGCTTAGTACGTGGTCTGACTACAGTGAGAAATTGATGACCAAGGCTAGAGACAATTATAAATTTACAGGTGGAAGAATCAGCATGACAAGAAAAGCATTCTTGGAAGCATTGGCATAGGACCTAGCATTCGGTATTAGATTAAGCATATCTTTATCTCTAAACCAACATTTGAAAAATACACTGAAGTGGATGAGGCTTACAGAAAGTTACTAAAGACAACTATCCCTAGTGAGGAGTGTTGGGATAAATTATGTGAATTATTGGAGTAAGGATAGGATTTGGTTGTACAGCTCAGCATCGATAGCACAGTAGGATTCAAAGGGCCGGATAGATAGAAATTCCACAAATTTAGTGCCAACACTTTAGATAGTTCACATTTTCCTAAATTTTTGTAATAAGTTAGATAGATTCAGTTTAAGAATTCCTAAAATACATCCTAGTTGGTTTTGACAGGATTTTTGTAAATATCTTATAAATACTTCTCTTTTATAAGTATCAAGGGTTGATTTCTGCATGGATTTTTGCATTCCGAAACGCTATTGTATTATTTTCATTTGATGGGTTGATCAGTAATAAAAATGACATTTTTCACAGGATTCATGTGTTATGTTAGAAAATTATATATTATAGAGAAATTGAACACATAAAATATATTGCATAAATATAAACAAAGAAAACGCATAAAACAAGAGAGACATAGATTGTTATGAAACCAGCTCAAGAAAAGATAGATCAACGCCTTAGAATTCAGCCTCTTTGAGGGGGCAACCTCCTTTACATTACATAAATGAACAGTTCTTGGATGATTCAAATGACAAAACCTCCTTTCTATATATAGAAGTCTAAGGAGTCACAATATAATCTAGCCGACCTAACTATAATAATATAAAGCCACAAAAATAACAATAGAGGGATTCTATGGGGCACAGAAATAACAATATGGGGGTAATAGGGGCACAACAATATAAATAAGGGGTATAACTACAATAGTAATGGGGTAATCCTAGTATTATAGGGATCCAACATGCCCCTCTCCTTCAAAAAAGTGTTGTCCTCAACGCTTGAGTAGTTCTGGATACTTCTGCATAAAATTCTCATCCTCCCATGTGGAATCTTCAGCGGATAAGTTCTTCCACTTGATAAGATACTCTGAAATTGATCGATTTCGTAGCTGTCGAGTTCTTGTTTCTGTGACTGCTTTCGGTTCCAATATAATTTTTCCTTCCTCATCAAGTTCTGGCAATATTGTTTGAATTGGGAGCTTGTCGCCTATAACCTTCTTTAAACATGAAACATGGAAAATTGGGTATAATCGAGAAGCTGCAGGAAGCTCCAATTTGTATGCCATAGTACCAATCTTTTGCAACACCTTGTATGGACCATAATACTTTGGTGATAATTTATTATCCTTCTTAGCTTGCTTTAGGGACATTTTCTTATATGGTTGTAGCCGTAGGAATACCCAATCACCTACATCAAAACTTCTTTCACTGCGATGTTGATCTGCCTATTGTTTCATTCTATTTTGTGCCAACACGACGTTATCCTTTAAGAGTTGGAGGACTTGTTGTTGATGTTCGATGTGATGTTCCACTGCCTGAACCTTAGAATTTTCTCTTAAATATGATGTGATGGATGGTGGTTGATACCCATAAAGTGCCATAAATGGGGTCATTTTTGTTGCTGTATGGAAGGAAGTGTTATACCACCATTCAGCCAGAGGCAACCATTTGACCCATTGTGTCCGTTTATCAGATACAAAGCAACGAAGATATCCTTCCAAACATTTGTTTACTATCTCAGTTTGCCCATCAGATTGAGGATGATAAGATGAGCTATGAGCTAACTGAGTACCAAGACAAGAAAATAATTTTGTCCAAAAATTTCCAGTGAAAATGGGATCTCTGTCACTTATAATAATCTTTGGGTTTCCATGTAGTTTTTGAACTGTTTCCATAAATGCAGTAGAAACTGTACTGGCTTTAAATGGATGTGATAATGCACAAAAGTGTGCATACTTGGTAAGTCTGTCAACTACCACCATGATGACAATCTTTCCCTCAGACATGGGTAAACCTGTGATAAAATCCATTGAAACCTCCTCCCAACGTTGGCTTGGAATGGATAAAGGTTGTAATAGACCCAGTGTCTTAATTGTTTCAACTTTATTTTGTTGGCAAACCAAACATTCTGCCACAAACTTTTGAATATCTAATTTAAGGCCATCCAAAAAAAATTCCTTCTTAACCTTGTGGTAAGTTTTTAAAAATCCTGAGTGCCCTCCTAAGGGAGAAGTGTGCAATTCCATAAGAATCTTTTGTTTTAGCTGGGAATTCTTACAGAGGTATAAGCGATCTTTGTACCATAACGAATCATTTTGCCAGCTAAATGTATCAGAAGTACAAGAATCTTGTTGTAGCTTTCGAATAAGTGCCCACACTTCTTCTTCATTCTTCCATTCCTCCCTTGCTTCGTTTATCCAATCTGGTTGGATAATAGAAATGGCACACAACAATGCTTCCACATCCTCATCCTTTCTTGAGAGTGCATCTGCCACCACATTTTGCTTCCCTTTTTTGTAGATGATTTCAAAGTCATAACCCAACATCTTTGTGACCCAATTTTGTTGCTCTTCAGAGGATAATCTTTGTTCTAAAAAGTATTTAAGGCTATCATGATCCGTTTTTACCTTGAAGTGTCTTCCCATTAGGTAGGGTCGCCATTTCTTAAGTGCATGGAGTATTGCCAACATTTCCTTCTCATAAATAGCTTTGCTTAAAAACTTTCCCTTGATTGGACGACTTTTGAAAGCAATGGGTCTTTCATCTTGCATTAGAACAGCACCAATTCCATTTCCTGAAGCATCACATTCCAGAATAAAGGTTTTTGTGAAGTCTGGTGTAGCTAAGACTGGTGCTTGGCACATTGCCTCTTTAAGATGTTCAAAGGCCTTTGTTGCTTCCGGAGTCCATGAAAATGAATCTTTCTTCAATAATGTTGTTAGAGGTGCTTTTATTCTCCCATAATTCTTAACAAACTTGCAATAATACCCTGTCAACCCAAGAAATCCTCGCAGATGCTTTATTGATGTGGGGATTTTCCATTCCTTAATGGCTTTAATTTTGTTAGGGTCTACCTTAACTCCTTCATGAGATACAATATGACCCAAATATTCCACCTCCTGGACTCCAAAGAAACATTTGGATCTTTTTGCATATAATTGTTTCTCCTCCAATAGTTGTAGCACCCTGTCAACATGTTCAACATGATCCTTCCAAGACTTGTTGTAGATTAGTATATCATCAAAAAATACTAACACAAATTTTCTAAGGAATGGTTTGAAAATTGAATTCATCAAACCTTGAAATGTTGAAGGTGCATTGGTAAGGCCAAAAGGCATGACCAAAAATTCATAATGACCCTCATGAGTTCTAAATGCCGTTTTCGGAATGTCTTCAATCTTCATTCTGATTTGATGATATCTCGAACGAAGATCCAACTTGGTGAAGTAAATTGATCCATGCAATTCATCCAGTAATTCATCAATGACAGGAATGGGGAACTTATCTTTAATAGTGAGTTTGTTGAGCTCCCTATAATCCAGACACATGTGCCATGATCCATCCTTCTTGTGCACCAATAATACTAGAGCTGAGAAAGAACTTTGACTCAGTTGAATTATACCAGCCTCTAGCATTTCTGCAACCATACATTCAATTTCACGTTTTTTGGACATAGGGATATCTGTACGGCCTGATGTTTGGAGGAACACTTCCTGGAATCAGATGAATAGCATGATCATGATCACGCATAGGTGGGAGACCTTTAGGAGTCTCAAATACCTTGGAATGATTGTCCAGGACTTTTTGGAGATCTGGAGAAATAGATGATTCCAATGTGGAAACATCTAGCGAACATAATTGTGCAATTACACCTCTTTGCTCCTTTTTTAGAAGCTTAGTCATGCCATTAGAGCTGATTATCTTTCCTGGTTTCCCTGCAATACCCCTTAATTCAACTTCCTTTCCTTCCGTAGAAAATTTGATGAAAAGTTCTTGAAAATTAAAAGCTATTGTACCCAAGTATTGTAGCCATTGGAGTCCTAGTACAACATCATCACCTCCCATTGGAATGGAAAGCATTGGGCTAGTCAATACATATTCTCCCATGGATAGCTTGATATTATGGAACTTTCCAAAGCAATTTATTGTTCCTCCATTTGCAATCATCACTTGACACTCTGGTGCTGGATATAGGAAGCAATTCAATTCTTTTGCTACCCTACATTGAATAAAATTGCGGGTGCTTCCTGAATCAATCAACACTATTACCTTTTTCTTCTTGATTTGTCCTTCTATCTTGATGGTTTGAGGAGTGGTAATTCCCGCCAATTCATTACAAGATATGGTTGGATTTATTTGTTCTTCATCTAGGCTTTGTTCCTGGAGTATATCCTCTTCTTTTGACCTTTCTTGCTCCTTTTCTTCTTCCTCTTCACAATCTATGTAGAATAATTTATTCTCAGCACACTTATGACCTTTTGTGTATTTGCTATCACAACTATAACAAAGCCCTTTTGCTCTTTTTTCTTCCAATTGTTGTGGTGTCAACCTTGTAGGTTGTGGAAGACTAGGGGCAACAACACTTCCATCTTTATAGTTGTGAGTGGTGTGCTTCCTAGTTGCCATAATTTTGCTTTCCATTTTTCTTGCTAACCTGAATGCCTTCTCTAATGAATCAGGTTCCCAAAGGCGAACATCATGTTGGATATTATCCTTTAAAGACCCTATGAACACATCAATCCTATGCTCCTCTGGAATATCTTTTACCCTTATGTTCAATTTTTGGAACTCCTCAATGTGCTCCATTATTGAACCCTTTTGTTTGAGACTTATCAATTGGCTAAAAAAAGTGTTGCTTTTTGTATCCTCATAATGTGCTATCAATTCTTCCGTAAAAATTGCCCAAGTGATAAATTTTTACGCGAACAAAGCCGTTGATGCCATACAAACTCATTTGGTTCCAAATATACAGTTTCCATACGTACCTTTTGTGCATTTTGCACATTATTGAGATCGAAGAATTGCTCCATCTGTAATATCCATGTGGCAGGATCCTTGCCATCAAACTTCCTCATATCGATTTTTGGAATATGGTGATTCTTCGATCCAACATTAGCATCTATGGAATCATGATTAACATTTCTTTTGTTCTCATCATGAGTTTCCTTTACTACCTTTTCACCATTAGTAAGTATTTCTTGTAGAAAATTTGTCAAATCTGTCTTCAAATCTGCCATGTCTGTCTTCAAATTTGTGTTCAAATCTATCTTTAAATTGTCCATCTTAGCTTCCATGCCATTCATCTTAGCTTCCACGCCATTTATCTTAGCTTCTGTTAACTTTTGTGAGCGTGACATTTGTTGCACTTGTTCTTGTAATTTTGATATATCATGTAGCATTTCTTCCTCTTCTTCATGAGTCATGCTAGAGCTTTCAGGTTCCTTACTAGGTGTTTGCATTTTCTTTCCTTAGGGCATCAATTATCAATAATAATGCTCTACTATGCCCTTTGAATTCCTTCAAAATAAATTTTCAAACCAAGCTTAAGCAAAAATTTAAGAAAATCCACACACATTTTTCACTTTGTAGGAGCTCGATATTGCCTCTGATGTATCTATGTACTTTCGAATCATCTAGTTCTGAATTTGTGACCTGCAGTAGATCTCTGTGTCCTCTTTCCAATGCCACCAGTCTGATCCAAATTGGATTCTCCAAGAAAGAGTTATGCACAATCTCCCAAGATGACCTGATTATAGACCTTTCCAGAAGAGCGAAGTTGTATGAAGTGCCACGTGTACAATTTTCGATACTTGGTTCTGAAAAAGATAAACAAGAACCTACAGTCCGTCCTCTTTCTTTACCTTCTTACAAAATTTCAATTTGATTCCCAGAGAGAAAGTTATGACAATTTTCCCCAGGTCACCTATTTTGAATGTAATTCAGGAGTCTGCAAAAAGACAGACTTCCTTAGATCATATCTCCGCAAATATCGTGCGAAAATCTCTAAAATTCAGACCCAAGGTTCAACGCAATTTCATCTGAAATGGTTTTTTTTTGCAACTTCTGAAACGTCACAGAAAAAAGTTATAGCGAAAATGCCACAATGACCTGTTTGGAGCAGCGAAACCCTAGAATCCAAAGCTCTGATACCAAATGTTATGAAACCAGCTCAAGAAAAGATAGAAAAGATAGATCAACACCTTAGAATTCAGCCTCTTCGAGGGGGCAAACTCCTTTACATTACATAAATGAACAATTCTTGGATGATTCAAATGACAAAACCTCCTTTCTATATATAGGAGTCTAAGGAGTCACAATATAATCTAGCTGACCTAACAATAATAATATAAAGCCACAAAAATAACAATAGAGGGATTCTATGGGGCACAGAAATAAAAATATGGGGGTAATAGGGGCACAACAATATAAATAAGGGGTATAAGTACAATAGTAATGGGGTAATCCTAGTATTATAGGGACCCAACACAGATATACATGGTTCATCCAATTTGGGCTATGTCCATGGAGAAAAGTAAGTCCTTCCTTCTATATTATCCAACAAATGAAGAGATATAATCTACAGTAGATGTATTGTTGGCTTGTTGGGTCCTGACCCAGGTTCAGAGGTGATTTAGCCAAACAAATCCTGGTACTACTGGCCCTTTTGGCAACAGTCCATGGAGCGCAGACTCAGGTCTCCCCTGAAGTAGTATGGGAGGGTGCTAGAACCAGGTTTCCGCACCTTGGAGATGGTTTATGGTTTTAAGTGGTCTGTGGTTCGACCCTGCGCACACGTCGCTACACACACTTACCCATTCCTAGCAGCCTGAGGTGCTACCTTCGCGCAACCCTACTCGAGGGTTGAACAATGTTATTACCCAAGTTTACTAGTAATCCAATATTAGTTGATTAACTTAGCTTATTTGTATGCTTTTAGTTATACTTAACAATATTCACAATTCATACAAGTGTGCGCAATAAAGAAACAATATATTTGCAAATGATATCAAACATGTAATAACTTAGAATAGATACACAAACTTGGTAACAAAACCTTTCTTTATTAATCTCTTCTCTGATTACAGACTTGACTCCACCATGTGCACTCAGCTGCAGGGATCCGTGCACTTAGCTGCGTACTCTACTAGGCCTCTGTGGACTCAGCTATAGAGCCTTCTTCCTACTCTATGACTCAAGACACACTTCACACTTCAACTTAATTTCTAAGACCTTTCATGCCCATTCTATATTCCATTGGATCTCTCTTTACAACTTAGAGCCTCACTCTACTTATACAATCCAACCTTACATTCAAGACTAGGGTGGACAACCCTATGACTCTAACATATATTTCGTGCCCATAATTCGTAGAGCTTTACAACAATATCAACTCAAAAATTTGGCTTTGAGCCCCAAAACATGCCCTGGGGGGGATTCCATGCCCAACATCCACTATAATTCCCTCTTCACTCTCACACAATCTCCTCTCTCATTCTCACTCGAAATGCACACCTACATAGCCATAATATATAGCTAGGGGTTTCCTTCTATTGTAAAAAACCCTAAATTAAACATAACTTCTACCATCATATTTCTGCCTAGTGAACGACCTAGATTGACTACAAAATTACAACATTTTACAAGGCAATTTTACATCTATTTTTGGTTTTAGGGGAACTGGCCCCAATCCCCCACCATGGGGTGGGGGAGATCCTAAAGGTCATTTTTCCCCCCCATGGACCCCCATTGCAACCCAAATAATGGGTGGCATTACTACCCCATTACGAACTAGGGTCCAAAGCGGCAATACCTTTGAAGAAATAAGATAATCAAGCTCCACACCCAATAATCTCCCACTTGGAGACTGATTATAGAAACTCCACCGCTGCTTCATTTGCTAGAAAATGACTCCAATTTGGACCTAGAAGTTTCTCATCTTCATCCTCATACTTGAATACTAATTGAAACCAAGCAGAATCTCAGTTTATCCTTGGTTACAACTTTTGTTAACATATCTACAGGATTCTAGCTAGTGTGTATCGTTTCCATATTCAACTGTCCATCTTCCAACACTGATTGTATGAAATGGTACTTGAATTTCATATGTTTAGTATTGGAATGAAATTTAGAGTTCTTTACAATATGTATGGCACTCTGGATGTCACTATATAACCTGCCCAACTCCTGCTTCTTACCCAATTCATCCAGAAACCTTTGTAACCAAATCATTTCTTTACTAGCCTCTGTAGTAGCAACATAGTACCTACTTACAACTCCCACTGTATGTGCAATATAAATCCTTATGTAGACCATTGCATACATTAAGCTTCCAACTATTGATGCATATGGAAATTTAGACATATAAGCCATTTCTTCCTGAGTCTTTAGACACACCTCCTTACTTAGCTTGAAATGTCTAGCCAAAGGTATACTAACTGGTTTTTCATTTTTCATATTAAATATTTTCAACACCTTTTGTATGTACTCACTCTGAGATAATGTTAATTTTCAATTCTTCTTGTCTTTAGTTATTCTCATACCAAGGATTCTTTTACCAGCACCCAAATCCTTCATTGCAAATGCGTTTTCCAATTTTTATTTGAGCACATTTATTTTCTACATGTTAGAACCTACAACAATAATGACATCTACATACAATAAAAATATAATATAGCTACCATCATTTTGCCTTTTGAGATAAACACAATAATCAGAGTGATATCTACTATAACCTTGTTCAAAATAAACCTGTCAAATATTAGATACCACTACCTTAAAGCCTGTTTTAAGCCATACAAGCTCTCTTCAACCTGAACACTAGTTTATCCTTCCCTTTTACCTCCTATCCTTGTGGTTGCTACATATATATCTCTTCCTCCAAGCCCCCATGGAAAAAGGTTGTATTTACATCTAACTGCTCAAGATGCAAATCTTCAGTTGCTACTAGACTTAAAATAGTTCGATTAAAGTCATTTTAACAAAAGGATAAAATATATCATCAAGTTTATACCCTTTTTCTGTGCAAACCCCTTCACCACAAGTCTAGCTTTATACCTTTTTCTATCTCCATCTTCTTCCTTCAACCTATAAACCCATTTATTTTGCAATGTTGTTTTACCTGTAGGCAACCTAACTGAGTCCCAAGTCTGCTTATGTACTAAGGAGTCCATATCTTCTTTCATCGTTTTCTCCCACTTCTTCCTAGTTTCTACCTACACTACTTCTTCGTAACATTCTAGTTCACCAGAATCAGTCAACAATACATAATATAATGAAGGAGGGTATCATTCAGGGGGTCTAGTTATCCTGGTAGATCTTCTAACACCATTTTCAAGTGTTTGAGGTGCTTGTTTTTGTTGTGGTTTCAGTTGTTGTTGTTATAGTTGTTGATCATTATGATTTTCAAGCACCTTCACTTTTTATGTGATCTCATCAAGCACTGTTGTATTCTCATTTTCTTTTCCTGTTTATTTTCCTCCATCTCATCCTTATACAAAACCTTTTCATTGAATATGACATCTTTGCTCCTAATGATTTTGTATTTTTCATAATCATAAAGGCGATAACCAAAATCATTAACAACATATCCAATAAAGGTACATTTCTTTGATTTTTCCTCAAGCTTTGTTCTATTTTCTTTATTAATGTGGAAAAAGGCTTCATGACCAAAGGTCTTTAAAAAAGAGTAGTTTAACTTTTTACCTGTCCATGCCTCCTATGGAATACCACCATCCAAGGAACTTGAAGGGCCTTTATTTATTAGATAAACAGTAGTATCTACAGCATCTTCCGAAAATTGTAAAGGAAATCCTGCATGCAATCTCAGGCACCTTGCATGCTCCATGATTGTCCTGTTCATCCTTTCTAACACACCATTTTCTTGTAGTGTTCGTCGAACTGTCTTCTCTGTGTGAATTCCATTCTCTGAACAGTACCTATCAAACTCTTTGTAGCAATATTCACCTCCATTGTTTGATCTAAAACACTTCAATCTTTTTCCTATCTTATTTTCAACCAAAGCTTTCCATTTCTTGAAAGTATCAAATACATCAGATTTATTTGGAATACAATAAATTCAGGTTTTTCTAATTGCATCATCAATAAAATTAACATAATAATGAGATCCACTGAGAGATAATACTTGAGCAGGTCCTCATACATCTATATGCACACGCTATAAATTTGCTCTCTTATTTTCTTTCCCAACTCTGAGGAATATGATTCTCTTATATTTTCCATAAACACGATTCTTGCAAAAATCCAAATTAACATGCTTAAAACCTGGCAACAAATTTCTTGAGTGAAGAATCTGCATCCACTTCTCACTCATGTGCCCAAGCCTATGATGCCACAGTGTCGTATATGTTCTTGTATAGGTTAAAGCATTAACAGAATTACAAATACCATTGCATAAATACAATGTACCAACCTTTTCTCATTTTTCTATCACTTGGGCTCCTTTAGTGACCTTCCAGGTTTTATCTGTAAAAGTAGTTATATAGCCTTGACCTCCCAAATGCTTTTTTGAAATTAGATTTTTCTTCAGATCTCGAACATGCCTTACCTCCTTCAATAGTCATTGATTTCCATTGTGTTGTTTTAGGAAAATTGTACCCATTCCAATGATTTTATAGGGTTTATCATCACCCAATCAAACATGTCCAAAATCTCCTTGAACATAATCATGAAAACATTTCCTACTAGGAGTGGCACGCAATGAGGCCCCTGAATCTACCACCAAGCATAAATAATATTTTATAATGAAATAATCAAAGCATATTGCAACACATCACCTGTCACATTTGCTTCATGATTATTTTCATGTTGCGCGTCTCCTTCTTTTCCCTTTCAAGACTTGTAGTCTTTCTTCAGATGTCATTTCTTCCCATATTCCAACACATTATCCCTGACCTGGACTTGGATATGTGATTCCTTGACTTACTGCAATATCCTAGGCTCTTTCCTCTTTCCATTTTTCTTCCTCTAGTCTCTGCAGTCAAAGCATTACCTGATGTGTCACTGGAGCTTTTCCATCGCATTTCCTTGCTAAGGATTGCATCGACAACATCACCAAACTTTAAAGTACTAGATCCAGAGACAGAGTTACTAATGGCCATAAATCAATGTTGGGTCCCTATAATACTAGTGATTACCCCATGACTATTATAGTTATACCCCTTATTTATATTGTTGTGCCCCTATTACCCCCATATTGTTATTTATGTGCCCCATAGAATCCCTCTATTGTTATTTTTGTGGCTTTATATTATTATTGTTAGGTCGGCTGGATTATATTGTGACTCCTTAGACTCCTATATATAGAAAGGAGGTTTTGTCATTTGAATCATCCAAGAATTGTTCATTTATGTAATGTAAAGGAGGTTGCCCCCTCGAAGAGGCTGAATTCTAAGGCGTGGATTTATCTTTTCGATCTTTTCTTGAGCTGGATTCATAACATTTGGTATCAGAGCTTTGGATTCTAGGGTTTCGCTGCTCCAAACAGGTCATCGTGGAATTTTCGCTATAAATTTTTTTCTGTGACGTTTCAAAAGTCGCAAAAAAAACTCATTTGAGAAGAAATCACGCTGAACCTTGGGTCCAAATTTCAGATCTTTTCGCGCGATATTTTCGAAGATATGATCTGAGGAAGTTGGTCTTTTTGCAGACTCTTGAATTACATTCAAAACAAGTGACCTGGGGAAAATTGTCATAACTTTCTCTTTGGGGATCAGATTGAAATTTCGTAAGAAGGTACAAAAATAGGATGGACTATAGTTTCTTGTATATCTTTTTCAGAACTAAATATCGAAAATTTTAAACGTGGCACTTCATACAACTTCGCTCTTTTGGAAAGGTCTATAATCAGGTCATCTTGGGAGATTGTGCATAACTCTTTCTTGGAGAATCCAATTTGGATCAGACTAGTGGCATTGGAAAGAGGATATAGAGAGCTACTATAGATCACAAATTTAGAACTAGATGATTGGAAAGTACAGAGATACATCAGAGGCAATATCGAGCTCCTACAAAGTGAAAAAAGGTGTGTATATTTTTTTAAATTTTTGCTTAAGCTTGGTTTGAAAATTTATTTTGAAGGAATTCAAAGGGCATAGTAGAGCATTATTATCGGTAACTGATGCCCCAAGGAAATAAAATGCAAACACCTAGTAAGGAACCTGAAAGCTCTAGCATGACTCATGAAGAAGAGGAAGAAATACTACATGATATATCAAAATTACAAGAACAAGTGCAACAAATGTCACGCTCACAAAAGTTAACAGATGCTAAGATAAATGGCGTGGAAGCTCAGATAAATGGCGTGGAAGCTAAGATGGACAATTTGAAGATAGATTTGAACACAAATTTGAAGACAGGCATGGGAGATTTGAAGACAGATTTGACAAATTTTCTACAAGAAATACTTACTAATGGTGAAAAGGTAGTAAAGGAAACTCATGATGAGAACAAAAGAAATGTTAATCATGATTCCATAGATGCTAATGTTGGATCGAAGAATCACCATATTCCAAAAATCGATATGAGGAAGTTTGATGGCAATGATCCCGCCACATGGATATTACAGATGGAGAAATTCTTCGATCTCAATAATGTGCAAAACGCACAAAAGGTACGTATGGCAACTATATATTTGGAACCAAATCAGTTTGTATGGAATCAATGACTTTGTTCTCATAAACAATTTATCACTTGGGTAATTTTTACGGAAGAATTGATAGCACATTATGAGGATACAAAAGCAACACTTTTTTTAGCCAATTGATAAGTCTCAAACAAAAGGGTTCAATAATGGAGCACATTGAGGAGTTCCAAAAATTGAACATAAGGGTAAAAGATATTCTAGAGGAGCATAGGGTTGATGTGTTCATAGGGTCTTTAAAGGATAATATCCAACATGATGTTCGCCTTTGGGAACCTGATTCATTAGAGAAGGCATTCAGGTTAGCAAGAAAAATGGAAAGCAAAATTATGGCAACTAGGAAGCATACCACTCACAACTATAAAGACGGAAGTGTTGTTGCCCATAGTCTCCCACAACCTACAAGGTTGACACCACAACAATTGGAAGAAAAAAGAGCAAAAGGGCTTTGTTACAATTGTGATAGCAAATACACAAAAGGTCATAAGTGTGCTGAGAAGAAATTATTCTACATAGATTGTGAAGAGGAAGAAGAAAAGGAGCAAGAAAGGTCAAAAGAAGAGGATATATTCCAGGAAAAAAGCCTAGATGAAGAACAAATAAATCCGACCATATCTTGTAATGCATTGGCGGGAATTACCACTCCTCAAACCATCAAGATAGAAGGACAAATCAAGAAGAAAAAGGTAATAGTGTTGATTGATTCAGGAAGCACCCACAATTTTATTCATTGTAGGGTAGCAAAAGAATTGAATTGCTTCCTATATCCAGCACCAGAGTGTCAAGTGATGATTGCAAATGGAGGAACAATAAATTGCTCTGGGAAGTGCCATAATATCAAGCTATCCATGGGATAATATGTTTTGACTAGCCCAATGCTTTCCATTCCAATGGGAGGTGCCGATGTTGTACTAGGAGTCCAATGGATACAATCCTTGGGTACAATAGCTTTTAATTTTCAAGAACTTTTCATCAAATTTTCTACGGAAGGAAAGGAAGTTGAATTAAGGGGTATTGCAGGGAAACCAGGAAAGATAATCAGCTCTAATGGCATGACTAAGCTTCTAAAAAAGGAGCAACGAGGTGTAATTGCACAATTATGTTCGCTAGATGTTTCCACATTGGAATCATCTATTTCTCCAGATCTCCAAAAATTCCTGGACAATCATTCCAAGGTATTTGAGACTCCCAAAGGTCTCCCACCTATGCGTGATCATGATCATGCTATTCATCTGATTCCAGGAAGTGTTCCTCCAAACATCAGGTCGTACAGATATCCCTATGTCCAAAAAAGTGAAATTGAACGTATGGTTGCAGAAATGCTAGAGGCTGGTATAATTCAACCGAGTCAAAGTTCTTTCTCAGCTCCAGTAGTATTGGTGCACAAGAAGGATGGATCATGGTGCATGTGTCCGGATTATAGGGAGCTCAACAAGCTCACTATTAAAGATAAGTTCCCCATTCCTGTCATTGATGAATTACTGGATGAATTGCATGGATCAATTTACTTCACCAAGTTGGATCTTCGTTAGGGATATCATCAAATCAGAATGAAGATTGAAGACATTCCGAAAACAACATTTAGAACTCATGAGGGTCATTATGAATTTTTGGTCATGCCTTTTGGCCTTACCAATGCACCTTCAACATTTCAAGGTTTGATGAATTCAATTTTCAAACCATTCCTTAGAAAATTTGTGTTAGTATTTTTTGATGATATACTAATCTACAGCAAGTCTTGGAAGGATCATGTTGAACATGTTGACAGGGTGCTACAACTATTGGAGGAGAAACAATTATATGCAAAAAGATCCAAATGTTTCTTTGGAGTCCAGGAGGTGGAATATTTGGGTCATATTGTATCTCATGAAGGAGTTAAGGTAGACCCTAGCAAAATTAAAGCCATTAAGGAATGGAAAATCCCCACATCCATAAAGCATCTGCAAGGATTTCTTGGGTTGACAGGGTATTATCACAAGTTTGTTAAGAATTATGGGAGAATAGCAGCACCTCTAACAACATTATTGAAGAAAGATTCATTTTCATGGACTCTGGAAGCAACAAAGGCCTTTGAACATCTTAAAGAGGCAATGTGCCAAGCATCGGTCTTAGCTACACCGGACTTCACAAAAACCTTTATTGTGGAATGTGATGCTTCGGGAAATGGAATTGGTGCTGTTCTAATGCAAGATGAAAGACCCATTGCTTTTGAAATTCGTCCAATCAAGGGAAAGTTTTTAAGCAAAGCTATTTATGAGAAGGAAATGTTGGCAATACTCCATGCACTTAAGAAATGGCGACCCTACCTAATGGGAAGACACTTCAAGGTAAAAACGGATCATGATAGCCTTAAATACTTTTTAGAACAAAGATTATCCTCTGAAGAGCAACAAAAGTGGGTCACAAAGATGTTGGGTTATGACTTTGAAATCATCTACAAAAAAGGGAAGCAAAATGTGGTGGCAGATGCACTCTCAAGAAAGGATGAGGATGTGGAAGCATTGTTGTGTGCCATTTCTATTATCCAACCAGATTGGATAAACGAAGCAAGGGAGGAATGGAAGAATGACGAAGAAGTGTGGGCACTTATTCGAAAGCAACAACAAGATTCCAGTACTTCTGATACATTTAGCTGGCAAAATGATTCGTTATGGTACAAAGATCGCTTATACCTCTGTAAGAATTCCTAGCTAAAACAAAAGATTCTTATGGAATTGCACACTTCTCCCTTAGGAGGGCACTCAGGATTTTTAAAAACTTACCACAGGGTTAAGAAGGAATTTTTTTGGGATGGCCTTAAATCAGATATTCAAAAGTTTGTGGCGGAATGTTTGGTTTTCCAACAAAATAAAGTTGAAACAATTAAGACACCGGGTCTATTACAACCTTTATCCATTCCAAGTCAACGTTGGGAGGAGGTTTCAATGGATTTTATCACAGGTTTACCCAAGTCTGAGGGAAAGAGTGTCATCATGGTGGTAGTTGACAGACTTACCAAGTATGCACACTTTTGTGCATTATCACACCCATTTAAAGCCAGTACAGTTTCTACTGCATTTATGGAAACAGTTCAAAAGCTACATGGAAACCCAAAGATTATTGTAAGTGACAGAGATCCCATTTTCACTGGAAATTTTTGGACAGAATTATTTTCTTGTCTTGGTACTAGTTAGCTCATAGCTCATCTTATCATCCTCAATCTGATGGGCAAACTGAGATAGTAAACAAATGCTTGGAAGGATATCTTCATTGCTTTGTATCTGATAAACAAACACAAGGGGTCAAATGGTTGTCTCTCGCTGAATGGTGGTATAACACTTCCTTCCATACAGCAACAAAAATAACCCCATTTATGGCACTTTATGGGTATCAACCACCATCCATCACATCATATTTAAGAGAAAATTCTAAGGTTCAGGCAATGGAACATCACATCGAACATCAACAACAAGTCCTCCAACTGTTAAAGGATAACCTCGTGTTGGCACAAAATAGAATGAAACAACAGGCAGATCAACATCACAGTGAAAGAAGTTTTGATGTAAGTGATTGGGTATTCCTACGGCTACAACCATATAAGCAAATGTCCCTAAAGCAAGCTAAGAAGGATAATAAACTATCACCAAAGTATTATGGTCCGTACAAGGTGTTGCAAAAGATTGGTACTATGGCATACAAATTGGAGCTTCCTGCAGCTTCTCGATTGCACCCAGTTTTCCATGTTTCATGTTTAAAGAAGGTTATAGGTGACAAGCCCCCAATTCAAACAATATTACCAGAACTTGACGAGGAAGGAAAAATTATATTGGAACCGGAAGCAGTCACAGAAACAAGAACTCGACAACTATGAAATCGATCAATTTCAGAGTATCTTATCAAGTGGAAGAACTTATCCGCTGAAGATTCCACATGGGAGGATGAGAATTTTATGCAGAAGTATCCAGAATTACTCAAGCGTTGAGGACAACACTTTTTTGAAGGAGAGGGGCATGTTGGGTCCCTATAATACTAGTGATTACCCCATTACTATTATAGTTATACCCCTTATTTATATTGTTGTGCCCCTATTACCCCCATATTGTTATTTCTGTGCCCCATAGAATCCCTCTATTGTTATTTTTGTGGCTTTATATTATTATTGTTAGGTCGGCTGGATTATATTGTGACTCCTTAGACTCCTATATATAGAAAGGAGGTTTTGTCATTTGAATCATTCAAGAATTGTTCATTTATGTAATGTAAAGGAGGTTGCCCCCTCGAAGAGGCTGAATTCTAAGGCGTGGATTTATCTTTTCTATATTTTCTTGAGCTGGTTTCATAACAATCAACCATTCCAAATTTCTGACAATGAGCATAAAATAACAGATCCCTAACTTCATCATCAAAAGTTACCCCTACAGCACTTAACTGACTGGTAATTATATTAAATTCATTTCAATGATCAGCAACAGATCCACCTTCTGACATCTTCATATTAAATAAACGCTTCATAAGAAATACCTTATTTGAGGCTAAGGGTTTTTCATATAGTTTTTCCAATGTCGACATTAAACCCTCTGTTGTTTTTTCCTTTGAAATATTAATGGCTCTCGACACCGTTAGGCATAGTCGTATTGTTCTGAGTGCCCTTTAGTCGATAATATCCCATTTTGTGTATGTCATACTCACCGGCTTCTATGTCTTTCTGTTGAATGGTAGGTACATATCTTTCTGACACAAGCAATCGTCCATCTATATCTTCCATAGCTAGTAGTTTGGTAATTATATTTTTCAACCTTAAACCTACCATATTCTACCATTTCTCCCACTGGAACTAGGAACCCTTCTCTCCTGTGAGTTTATCATCCAAATAGACCTTCATCTATTATACAAGTTGTTAGAAGATTATCTATTATAGAGAAATGGAACATATAAAATATATTGCATAAATATAAACACAGAAAACGCATAAACCAAGAGAGATACAGATATATATGGTTAACCCAATTTGGGATACATCCACAAAGATACTGTCAGTCCTTCCTTTTATGTTATCCAGCAAAATGAAGAGATACAACCTACAGCAGATTCGATGTAATTTCCTCTTTGATCTCACACAATCTCCTCTCTCATTCTCACTCAGTATACACACCTACATAGCCATAATACAATTCCCTCATATATAGTGAGGGGTTTCCTTCTAGGGCAAAAAACCCTAAATTAAACATAACTTCTACCGTCAGATTTCCACCTAATGAATGGCCCATATTAAATATGAAATCACAACATTTTGAAGGCAATTTACATCTATTTTTAGCTTCAAGGACACTGCCCGCGATCCCCCACTAGGTGGGATCTCCTAAATATCACTGCCACCCGCCCCCCCACCAGGATCCCCCTTGCAGTGAAAATAATGAGCAGCGTTGCCGCCCATTACGAACTGGGGTCCAATGCGACAATACCTTTGAATAGAGAACATAATAAAGCTCCACACCAAACATGTTATACTATCTGCTGATGTGCTTCTTTCACTATTAATGTGATATTACTTTGTTTCCATACTTATGTTTTCTGAAATTTGAATTATTTTACAGAAAGTTGATGAATAAAATTTATTGAAAAATACACTCTAATTGTGGCTATAGATAATTTCCATTTTTTATTCTGATATCATGTTAAGGAATTCTTAATTTCTCTTTAACTTCTATTGAACTTATATATTTTCTTCCATTCCATTTCATTTAAATATAAATGATCTAATTAGTTTAGCTATCTTTCCTTGTGAAACTCCTTTTATACATTGAAACAAACCCCTATTTAACTGTAGACTCCATAGCCCAAGGGAAGGTTCAGCCACTTAATCAACCAATCAATTTCAAACCAATCGTAGAACACTCATAACTAACCTAATATCTAATAAAACAAAGTTAAATCTCACAAAGAGAGCCCTCTCTAAAGCTAGGAGGGTTAGATCCCAACTTCCAAAGTGGTTTGTGGTTACCTTTGTGATTTTATTCTGTAACCTCAGAAAATTACAGAGTTCTAACAAGTGCTAGGGTGATTTCTAAGATTTTAACACCCTGCGGGGAAATCAAATAGTCGTTTTTGTTGACATAGGCCACTGCCATCTAGGAGACAAATTCTAGGAAGTAATACATTGAAGGTTCAATATTGTAGTACAAACGCAAGTCCACGACTTGGAAAGGGCCTTCTTCCTTGACATAGTGGTCAAACAGATCGTCTGTAAGGTTTTCTAGGTTGTAAGAGTAGGTTAGGCGATTAATTTATTCTTCCATGTCCATGAGGTGATCAAGGCATGACGAGGGCTTGGGATTGTGGGTTTTTGGAGCCTTTGGGGCTTTGTAGGACCTTGAGGTTGTGATGTCCAGTTCTTCATCTGAATCTGAGGTACAGGAACTTTCCTAGTCCCATGCAATCCTTCCATCAGTTGTTGGGTTAATTCAGTCTCCATCTCGCGCAATTATTTTGTAGATCTTATCCAAATCATCATCACTTTCTTCGTAGTCACGGACTAGTTCAGTATAGCGTGGTCCTTCTGCAAGGTCTAATGGTACTACAACCTAAAGCAGTTTCCTCTCAAACAAAATCATCCTCTTCTTCAATTTGATGACTCCATTCATATCATTGGCCCAATTGATTCCAAGGAGCACGAGGTATGTATTGTTGTCATCAACAATTTCTATTACTTCAAAATCATCCAGCATACTCACACCTTCTATATCTACAGTGACTCCATGTAGTCATCCCATAGTGATGATATTCTTCTGGTTTTCCATCCTCAGCTGGATTGGAGACCACTGCAGCACAAGTCTCCCCATTCTCTCTCATGTATGTTTAGGAAAAATGTTGACCCGAAATCCATAATAACCTAGTCCATCTCATAATATCTTATCTACATGGTGAGCCTCATCTCGTACCCTGTTCTTGCCTTATGTTTGCCAATTTTTCTTACTACGTGGGGTCCATCAGGAGAATTTTCTTTACCATCACACTTGTTTATTAATTCGTGCAGACCTTTCACATATTTTCTATCACATAGAAGTTTCATGCAGGTTTCCAAGAACATGGTAAGTACAGAGAGGTCAACCTCTATAGGTGCGTTGGTTTCTGGTACTTTGTTCTGATGTACTAAAGTAGATTCCTTAGCTAATATTTTCTTGGCCTCCATAAATGTTTCCTTTGCATGCGCTAGATCAAAACCAACTTCCTTCTTTGGGGCCCTGTGAACCCATTCGTCTTCTTAACATTCTTTTCCCTTATCATCCCCAGTTTTTACTCTGCTTCTTAGCACGATATTCACATTCAGATCTTCCTCGCGGGGCTTGAATCGCATCATTTGTAAGTTCTGAGTAGGTTGTTGAGGCTACACCTTCTTCTCCTACATCTTAGCTGTCAACACAAAGCATTCTTCTATATTGTGGTTAAACTGGCTGCAATATTGAAATGATGGGCATGTCTGATTCTGATACTCCCACACATAGTGCCCTGGTGTCACACATTTATAGAAAATAACCTTACCGTGACCTCTACGAGGTCCTCATCCTCCTCAACCCTATCCTCTTCCTTGATAACCTCCACATGCTCCTCCTACGCCCTGATCTGGAGGTTGAGTCTCTACTTGCATTTGATAGGTAGGCATTCTTTCCATCATTAGTTCATAGCTACGATGGTGGCTCTCATCATGGCCCATTGATTTGCAGAAGTTGTAGAAAAGTTGTTGCGGCATCTGAACAAACTTTTGCAGCAAATGGAAATTATTTGTTGTGTGTTTTCTAGCCACTTGATAAATAGTGCACCATAGCCCAGGACTTACACTTGGTCCTGCTGGAGCTTCTTGCCTCAGGGGAATCAGTCCCCCCCCCCGTAATATAATTTTTGAATATAGGGCAGTGGTATTTATCATGCCCCTAACTCTTACACTTGAGGCACCAGACTTCCTCACGCACCTCTGGCCTAGCCTTCTTCTCTTTTTTCAAGCTCTGCAATTCTAAGCAGAGGTTTTGCAACTGCGATTGAATCTATTGGACCCCCGAAGTCATGTCCTGAATAGGTGTCTTGTGAAATCTCATCGTGATTTCCAAGGCTTTTGCCTGAGTTCCTATCTTCTATCGTGACAAAGAAATCCTCAGGTGGGGCAGAATCGAGGTTATAAACCACTCGCAGCGCTAACCATCTATGAGCTACATATTAGCTTCACAGATCACACATTTCAGCCTTTGATATAACTCCCAGGGCATCTCACCAGCCCTCATTGTGATTTCCTTAAATCTAATGAATGACTATGAGTCAGAATTAGGCTTACTAAACTCCTTGTTTAAAGCATCCTTAGTATCTGCTAGCATTGCTAAGGGATGATCAACATAGTACTTAATATACCATGTCAGTGCATGATTCTACAGAGCAATAACCAAGTGCGCCTTCTTTATTTTGTCATCATTGATTTGTTGCGCACTCCACATAGCATTCTCAACAAACCAGAACTGATCTATATCTTCGCTCTCTATACCCTTGAAAATCAGCAACTTTATTGAGTTCGACATGTTGAACGGCGGTGGTGGTGGCGGCGGTGTGGGCGAAGGTGTATGTTATGGAGGTGAGGGTGGAGGTGGAGTGGATGGATGATGTATTCATGAAAAGCCATGTCTTATCAATTGGACTGAACTCTACAGTGAGGCTTGTGACATTCCCTTGTCGTTGCTCGAAGGAGGTCCAATCAATGGGCTATATTCAGGGCCTACTTTTTCTCGATTTTTGAAGATCCATCCACTTCGTGTAGATCTGAACATCAAGGCAATGACGTAACCCATTTCTCACACAAGAGCATATTAATCCAGGTATTCAAAGATCTCAGATACTTACCTCGCAATCCCTTGAAGAAGCTTCATTATAACCGACTGAGGTATCAACCACGAAATTTGTAATAAATCCTCCTTTAATTCGATCAAGTCAGTGGTCAACGGCGCACGTGATCTTGTCTTCAGAAGCTTCCAACCTTCACACTAGCTCTGGAGTCCACACTATTGGACTGTCAAGCCTCCGCCTTCCTTTGCCATCTGCCAACTTAACTATCTACTCTTATAGTTCGATTGGGAAGGTGCAAAAGAAAATTTCGTGTATTTTTGTGTACAAATATATGTCCAAACACTACTCTTTTGACAGGCATGGATTTATGTTCTCTTGAACCAAAAATTCTTAGATCTTCCTATCCAACCACTTCTCAATTTCCTTCTTGGTTGGATTCCAGTGATGCAACATCACACATCTCCTTATGCAGATCTTGGTCATGGCAACAGAACCATTTGTTGGCTTAGTGGGTCATAACCCAAGTTCAGAGTTAATTGCACCAAAAAAAACCCTACACTACTAGCCCTTTTAGCATCAACCCATGGAGCGTAGGCTGAAGTCTCACTCGAAATAGTATGGGGAGATGCTGGATCCAAGTTTTTGCATCTAGAGTTTAGTTTGATTTCTTCTATTGCCCTAGATTTGCCTCCACGTAGATCTATAATCCCCTAGGGCTCGGTACTACAACTTCATTTAAATGGCCTCTAGACCTCCGCGAAGGTCTACAATAGGTATTTACAGACCCTTAATAGATGAATCATCCACTTACGCATATCATAAAACAACCCTAGATCTAAGTTTGCACATATCTACTTAATTATTCAATAAACATAATAGAATGTATTATAATATTCGCGTAAGTACTTAACATGCATTGCGTATAGTTAATAAGGCTTATCCAATGGAGTTGTGCATCAGTACATCATTATTTCATAAATACATTGTTCCATAACATCATATATCGTAGACATAACAACAAAAGTAAATAGATAAACACATTAATTTCTTCAACATTCTTCTTTATTGATCTTCAATATGAGGTTATAGACTCAAACAAAATACTTTAACCTAATATACCTAGCCCAAAATCAGCATTTCATTTCAGTCATCTCAATCCCTAGTTGCACATATCTTAATTGAGACTGACAAGGAGAGAGCCCTCTCCCGACCTGGTAGGGCTAGCTACCAGGTTAAGCATGGTTTGATGTTATGCTAAACCTGCCTTTCTTCAGCCTGAGGTAGATTTAGGCACTAACAATGCTTATGTCTACGTCTAAGGTAAAGGGAAAGAAAATAGTGGGTAGATAGAGGGGAAAAGGCTTCCCAGCTGAGTGTGTGAAAGCCTAGAGTAGAGTCCACAGCTGAGTGTGCAGACCCCTACAGTTGAGTGCACAGGGAATTTTTGAGTCTGTAGCCTCATATTGAAGATCAATAAAGAAGACTGTTGAAGAAATTCATATGTTTATATGTTTACTTTTGTTGTTTATGTCTGCGATATATGATGTGATGGAACAATGTCTTTATGAAATAATGATGTATTGATGCACGACTCCATTAGATAAGTCTTGTTAACTATATGCAACGCATGTTAAGTACTTATGCGAAGATTATAATACATTATGTTATGTTTATTGAATACTTAAGCATATATGTCTAAACTCAGATCTAGGGTTTCTTATAGTACGGGTAAGTGGATGATTCATCTTTTGAGGGCCCGCAAAGACCTATCATATACCTTCACGGAGGTCTAGAGGTTGTTTAAAGGAAGTTGCAATACCAAGACCTAGGGGCTTATAGATCTGCGCAAAGGTAGATCTAGGACAATAGAAGACATCACAATGATATCTAGATGCGAAAAGTTTGTTCCAGCATCCCCCCATACTAGTTTGGGTGAGATTTCAGCCTACACTCTATGGGTTGATGCCAAAAGGACTAGTAGTGTAGGGTTTTGTTTGGTGCAGTTAACTCTGAACCTCGGTCAGGACCCACTAAACCAACACCTCATAATGTGCTATCAATTCCTTCATAAAAATTGTCCAAGTGACTAGTGTTTTATGAGAACAAAGCCGTTGATACCATACAAATTTATTGTGTTTTAAATATAAACATGAACTGCGTACCTTTTCTGTATGTTGCATATCATGTATATCAAAGAAATGCTCCATATATATTATCCATGTTACCAAATCCTTGCCATCAAACTTCCTCATATTGATATTCCCTCTAGCAACTCGAGAAATTCTTGATCGAATATGATCAATTTTGAGCTGCCATAATTACATATATAATATATGCATTGATAAGAAAGCGTAATGACGCGCTATAATATCAAGCAGCCTCTTACTTCTTGGCTTGGTCGGAAATGAATGATATATGTCATGACCGCTGGATGAATGAGGGAGATTCCAAGCATTCATTATATATGTCATTATGCATTTCAATTGCGTCTATCCACTTGGGTGGGGGTCATTTGCATGAGCTTCTCCCGTTTCTGCTTACTCCTTGCCCTCAGAAGCGCAAGCCCCTCCGGGACCTTACCCTTTCATTGGTTGGTCTTCAACCCAAAGTTGGAGGCTCTAAAATTATGATTCACATTTCTTTTATTATCATCAAGAGTTTCATGGAATACCTTGTCATCATTAGGAAGCGTTTATTGTAGCAACTTTCTAAAACCTTTTTTCAAACCTCCATTTTTTCTTTTAAACCATCCTTCAGACCCTCTATGTCCCTTTTTATTTTTTCTTCTAAACCATCCAAGTCCCCTTTTAAATCATCCATCTTAACATTCATCATTACTTCTAAATCGTTTTTTGTTACTCTTTGCAATTTTGATATATCATTTTTCATTTCTTCCTCTTCTTCATGCGTCATAGTAGAGATTTATGTTTCCTTACTGGGTGTATCCATTTTTTCTTTCAAATCGCTTGGTCTCATAATTTTGATATATCATTTTGCATTTCTTCATCTTCTTCATGTGTCATAGTAGAGCTTTATTTTGGCTTACTAGATGTATCCATTTCTTTGTTTCAAATCATTTTAGAACCAAATAATTATATATATGCTTCAATATACCCTTTGAATCACTTAAAAATGATTTTTCAAACAAAAGTTTTGCAAATTTAAAATTAAAAGAAAAAAATACATACTTTTGCTAAAATTGGGCAACCTCTGGATAAATTTCCCCTTTGGGAAACCCTAAGCCCCATATGAATCCCATCTCTGCAAAGGAACAATTATAAAAAAAAATTGGGAACATATTTATAAGAGGGTTTGGAGATATAAAATCAAATAATATGGGAAAAATTCAAAATTTGAAATTCGAGGATTTCCCTCCATGTTATAAGCTCGACTCTCTTAGAGGAACCCTCTCTCCTATGGCTATATATTTGACATATTGGGACTCTTTAGATACATCAAGTTCACACCAAAAGGAATTAGATGCTAACTAAGGCAATTGCAAGTCTAGATGGTCATATGAAGGTCAAAGATAATATGTAGTTCTTATATGGCTCTTGCTATCTCTATGGATGGTGTCAATACATCTCTGAATGTTTCACAATTTTTTGGTGGTCTATCAACTCTTTGTGGCTCTCACAAATACTTGTGGATAAATTTGCATGCTTTATGGCCTGATCTTATTTTGTATCATATATTCCATGATCAATATCATTTTTGTAGAGGCTCGCACATCACTTGATTCAACTTTCTCTATGGTTCACAATATTTTCCTGTAGCTCGATATGCATATTTATGGCTCATCGCATTCTTCTAAGGTTCTATGAATGGAACACATCCCTTTAATTTTTTGTGACATCACATCCATTCCAGCTCCATGAAATTGCATCTATTTTAGCTCAATTCCTCGCATTATTTTGGATCAATGACATTGCATTGAATTATACAGTATGTTCTAGAATTTTCTCTTGCACTCTTTAGTTCCATGGTCTCGCTACTCACATGATCTCACTATATTTATAGTAATACAACAATATCATATAATGATATGGCATCTATGTGTTTGTCATATTATTTCTTTGCATGATATATGGCATCGATATGTTGTAGTGAAAAACAACATTAGTATGGCTTCTTTGTATTGGAAATAAACTTGTTTGGGTATCAATCTCTATGCATAGTCCTTTGTGTTTCTTGCATCAACCTATTTTCACTCAGTTTTTTGTATGGCTACCTCTGCTCATTTATGTCCAACATGGCATAGCTATGGCCTTGCTATAGTGACATGTGTATGGTCTTGATGTGTATGACCTCGAACAGTATAGAGTAGCATGATTGAAGAAGAAACCCTATATATATGTGTGTGAGTGTGTGTGTGTGTGTGTGGAGATATTATAGAATTGACCTTAATTTTGAATTGTGGGACTTGTCAATGATCTTTGGTATTAGGAAATTCTAGATAGAGATCAAGCGTGGCATATGTCATAGTAACATCTTTCTCTGATCATTAGATGTCAATTCACAAATGAAATTGTGAACTGAATTGGATTGACCCTAGGAAGTCAGATATGTCCAATATGGATGTACTTTGTGTCATAGCAAAAAACATTGATGAAATATAATAGAAGAAGAAGAATTGATTCTAGGTTTTCTCCCTTGTGGGGTTTTGTGCTGGTCTCATTCTTGTGTCCCCTTTTGTTCATGCTTTTCTTTTCATGTCTCTTTTATTATTTTTTTGCATTGTTGATGATGTTGTTCTTTCTACATAATTTATAATGATGTGATGGTGTTATGAGGTGAATGCATATGTAACTAATGAAAAGTATATAAATTCAATTATCAAAGGCAAAGAACAATACATCCCTTATAAAATTAACATGGTTTCAAAATTGGGATAGAAGAAAAGTCATTGAGATCCCCCCTTGAAGGCACCATGATGAAAGAGTTGAAGATATTAAAGACCTAAAATAATGCTAGGGTTTGAAGGAAACATTATTCTAGTAAGAGGAGCTAGGTTTTGGTAAATATCATGAGGTTAGAAAGAAACCCCTTAATTATGCTTGGAAGGAGGTCCTGGATTTGATTAGTTCGCATACATTTGAATTAATTTGCAAATTGGTTCGTGGAAGTCTAAAATTGCAAGGCCGAGATCACACATATGAAGAGAATAATTTTGTTTATGGCTGCAAGGTTAGAATGTGTAAATGTTGGCCACAGCCACTCGCATGATAGGGTGCTCCCTACGGCTAGAGAGCTATAGCCACACTGATGGTCAATAGTGTTGGGTTGTGTTATATTCTTTCCACGACTAGCCCATGTAGTTAACCGGGGGGTTAGAGGGGGGGCAGAGCCCCCCTTCGTTGTGTTGATCGTGTAGCGGGAGGGAGGGGGTCACAGGGGGTTTGAGGTGTAACTGTAACCCCACTTTAGCGCCCTGAAAAATTTTGGTTTTGGACCCTATGTTAGGTTGGGCAGACCCACCTATGGTTTTGTGCATGATTTTCGTACATGTTTTTTGGACGCAAGGGTTTTCGGTCCATGGTTTTGGACACGATGGTTTTCAGTCCATGGTATTGGATGCTTCAACATGTATAAATATGTATTATAACATTGAAAGGAACATAATGAAAAATCAAGCTGGTAGTCCCGATTTTGGGATCCAGGGGAAAATATTTGTGTATTTTATGCGTTATGTTTTATGTGTTATGTTCAATGAAGAATGGAAGAAGTTGGATGGAAAGGAAAAGAGCACAATACGATTGTGTGACTCAGATTCAGTATTGTTGAATGTATCAGGGGAAGCTACGATGAAGGCTTTGTGGGACAGGTTAGGGACTTTGTACCAGTCTAAGTCTCTGGTGAATAAATTGTTCCTGCGGAAAAAGCTGTATAACCTGAGGATGAAAGATGGGGACTCAGTGATAGAGCATCTGAACGCATTTAATACTATGGTAAGTCAGTTAGCATGTGTTGATATTAAAATTTTAGATGAAGATAAGTGCATCAGTTTGTTGTGTTCTCTACCAGATTCATGGGATAGTCTGGTTATTGCAATAGGTAGCAATGCAACTACCTTGCAGTTTGATGAAATAGTCTCATCCTTGTTGATGGAGGAGATGAGATTTAAAAATATGGAGAGCTAGAATGGTGATGCCTTGTCTGTATGAGGATGTTCTGAGAATAGAAACAAAACTAAGTCATCGATTGGGAGATCTAAATCTAGAGGGAGATATAAATCTCCAGGAAAACCTGTAAAGGTGGTGTGCTGGAAATGCGGAAAGGAATGGCACTACAAAAGGGACTGTAAATCTAAAGCTCCTAATAAAGGAAAAGGATCTGATGATGCTCCTTCTACAGAGGTGAAAGCCACCTCAGATGAAGGTGGGGATGTGTACTTGGCTTCTTCAAGTACACATGTAGATCATGAGGCATGGTTGATTGACTCAGGTGCATCCTTTCACTTCACTCCCCATAGAGAGTGATTCTGCAAGTATGAGAAATACGATGGTGGTGATGTCTTCTTAGGGGATGATAGGAATAATAGAATCATTGGTCGCAGAAAAGTAAAGTTGAAGTTGCAAGGTGGAAGGGTTAGAACAATTCCGGGTGTTCTGCATATTCCTGCATTGGCCAGAAATTTGATTTATGTAAGCAAGCTAGATGATGCAGGTGTAAAAACAGTGTTCGAGAAGGATACTTGCAAAATGGTTCAGGGAACACTGGTATTGATGCGGGGAGTTCGAATTGGAACTCTGTACAAGCTGCAAGGTAGAACTGTTATTGATGGGTGCAACAATTCTGTGGTTCCTGAAAGTGGAGAAGAAAATCTAGTGGTCTCTGGAGAGAAGACCATGTTGTGGCATCAAAGGCTTGGACATATTGGAGAGAAGGGCCTTCGAATACTTCATGGTAAAGGTATGAGTAACAAATCTCTAAATTTTGATTTCTGTGAAAATTTTGTATATTGGAAGCAAAATTGGGTGAGTTTCCCCTCTGGTAGTAAGAGGGCGAAACAGATATTAGAACTTGTGCACAGTGATGTGTTTGGACCTGTGAAGGTTCCATCATTGGGTAAGTCTGTGTACGATGTATCATTTATAGATGACTTCTCGAGGAATACATGGATATATTTCCTTAAGAAGAAATCTGAAGCCTTTGATAGGTTTAAAGAATTTAAGGTTCTCGTGGAAAATTAGAAAGAGAAGAAAATAAAGGTGCTAAAGACAGATAATGGCAGAGAGTTTTGCAACAAGGAATTTGAAGAATTCTGTAAGAAGTGTGGTATAGCACGACAGAAGACTACTCCATATACACCTCAGTAGAATGGAGTTGTAGAAAGAATGAATAAGACGTTGATGGAAAGGGCAAGAAGCATGCTCAATGGTGCCGGGTTAGGACAGGAATTCTGGGCAGAGGCGGTGGATACTACATGTTACTTGGTCAATAGGTCACCTTCATCATCATTGGAGGATAAGACTTCACAAGAGGTATGGATTGGTAAGAAAACCTCTCTTTCACATCTGAGGGTATTTGGATGTGATGCATATGTACATGTTCCAAAGGAGAAACGAACCAAGTTGGATAGTAAATATGAAAAGCGCATCTTTATTGGGTATAAGGATGGTTTAAAGGATTATAAGCTTTGGAACCCAGTCACACAGAAGGTTGTTTACAGCTAAGATGTGGTGTTCAAAGAGGTAAAAGATATTATTAAACATGAATTTCAACAAAAGGAACCTGGGAAGATAGAGTTTGAGCTTAAGGAGGAAGAATCAGACTCTACAACAAAGGACGAATCAGAAGATGAAGAGCCACAAACTCTGGGTGTGAGAAGATTAGTTCAAGAAAGAAGGTAGCGAGAAAGGTATAGTCCATCTGCTTTTTGTTCAAATTTTTCTTTATCTATTAATGACGATGATCCCAGAATTGTGAAGGAAGCAGTAGATTCAGAGGATGGCAAACTCTGGAAAGAGGCCATGGTTGATGAAATGGCATATTTTCACAAAAATGAGGCTTGGGATCTGGTGGAGTTGTCGGCTGGAAGGAAACCCATTGGCAGCAAATGGGTGTTTAAGAAGAAGACAAATGCAGAAGGAAAGGTGGAGAAATACAAAGCTCGATTAGTAGCAAAAGGTTATTCCCAGGTGTCAGGAATTGATTTTGGTGATATTTTTTCTCCTGTTGCCAAGGTAACTTCTATTAGATTACTTTTATCTATTGTTGTTGCTTTTGATTTTGAGGTAGAACAGATGGATGTGAAGACAGAATTTCTTCACGGGGATCTGGAAGATGAAACATACATGAAGCAACCTAAAGGCTTTGAGGTGAAGGGTAAGAAAGAACTGGTATGTACATTGAAGAAGTCTTTGTATGGGTTAAAACAAGCACCAGGGATGTGGTATCATAAATTTGATACATTTATACAGGGACTTGGCTTCACCAGAAGCAAAGCAGATCACTGTATGTGTTTTAAATTAATTTGTGACCTTTTTATTTATCTGGTCTTGTATGTGGATGATATGTTGCTGGTTGGAAATAACAAAGAAATTATCCAAGATTTGAAGACCCAATTGTCCTCCAAATTTTACATGAAATATCTTGGTGTTGCAAACTATATTTTGGGCATGGAAATTAAAAGAGATCGAGCAAAGAGGAAGCTCTGGTTAAACCAAAGGAAGTATGTCGAGATAATACTGCAGAGGTTTAATATGCAGGATAGTAAATTAGTGAAGGTTCCTATTCCTATAGGTGTGAGGTTATCTACTAAACAGTGTCCCAAGACACAAGAAGAGGAAGAGGACATGTCCCGTGTTCCATATGCAAGTGCAGTTGGTAGCCTGATGTATGCAATGGTCTGTACTAGACCAGACATTGCACATGCAATGGGAGTATTAAGTAGGTTTATGTCAAAACCACGGAAGGAGCACTGGACAGTAGTGAAGTGGGTTTTCAGGTATTTGCATGGCACTAGTGATTATGGTTTGTGCTACCAAGGAAGACCAGGATTGGACAGAATGTTGGATATTTATGGCTTTGTTGATGCAGGCTAGGTTGGAGATCTGGATCAGAGAAGATCGACAAGTGGGTATGTGTTTAACCTATTTGGAGGTGCAGTCAGTTGGATGAGTAAGAAACAATCTATAGTGGCACTATCAACTACAGAGGCAGAATACATGGCAGCCACTCATGCAAGCAAGAAAGCAGTTTGGTTGTAGAGATTGTGTTCAAGTATGGGGTTGGTACAAGGTGCTATAAGGATAGACTGTGACAGCCGAAGTGCAATTTTCTTGGCAAAGAACCTCGCATATCATTCAAAGACAAAGCACATTGATGTTCAGTATCACTTTGTGAGGGATATGATAGAAGAAAAAAAGGTGTTGTTCGTAAAGGTGGACACGTTGAAGAATACTGCAAATGCATTGACAAAATCTATGAGCTCTGGTAAGTTCTCTTGGTGTAAGGGAATTTTAGGGCTGGAAAAATGACTAAGCTCTCTTGTGGCCCCCTATGGAAAGAAAACAACAAGTGGGAGAATGTTGGGTTATGTCATATTCTTTCCATGACTAGCCCACGTAGTTAACTGAAGGATTAGAGGGGGGGTGGAGCCCCCCTTCATTGTGTTGATTATGTAGCGGGGGGGGTCACAAGGGGTTTGAGGTGTACCCGTAACCCCACTTTATGGGGTCTGGGGCAACGCCCCGGAAAATTTTGGTTTTGGACCCTATTTTAGGTTGGGTGGACCCACCTATGGTTTTTTGCATGATTTTCGCACATGTTTTTTGGATGCGATGGTTTTCGGTCCATGGTTTTGGACGCGATGGTTTTCGGTTCATGGTTTTGGACGCGATGGTTTTCGGTCCATGGTATTGGATGCTTCGGCAAGTATAAATATGTATTATAACATTAAAAGGAACATAATGAAAAATCAAGCTGGTAGTCCCAGTTTTGGGATCCAAGGGAAAATCTCTGTGTATATGTGTTTTATGTGTCATGCTCTCACAATTGTTTATTTTTTGTGTTTTAGGATTCGTATGCAGGTAATTTCTGTACGAAGTTAAAACCTACAACTAGCTTCATGTAGCTATGACCTATGATATTTTGTATAGTTGACTGCAGACTTTGACCATTGACTTCACGCTTGGAAACTCAGATTTGGATCATATTTGTATATTTGACTCATCCCTTGGATATTGTTTGGTTGATATTTTAGTCTCTTGAAGATTCAGTGTAAACTTAGATAGGCTAGTATTAGTTCGGTCTGGTTGTTAATGAATACGATTTAAAATATTGAAGTCAACATTGATATATGGATGACAGACAATAATGAATCTTGATGGTTAGTTCGAGAAAGAGTTTACCACCTCTCATTAAAGATAATTACCTTCTAGATCTATGTTTTCTCTTTATGGCACGACTCTTGTTTAGATTTATTGTTTTGTTTGTTACTTATCCTCCTGCATAAATATATCAATACTTCTAACTTCCTGATGAAGATGAAATAAGTAGATCCTTCTTAAGGATCATATGGATGCTAAATGGTGCAGGAAGAGAAAACCTAGTGCATGGATAGAAACGTTGGTGCAAGAAAAAGGAAGTTAGAACAGATATACTAGTTGTCAAAGCAACTACAGTATGTAAGTTCTACAGTTTCCAGTGGAAAACAAGTGCTACAAATAGCTAAAAGTATTTGAATATTACAAGATATGTATAGTATATTGTTACATTATTTAGATAGTAAGTGAAGACCTAAGATATTATTCCATATAGTACTATTGAGTAATGAATGCACATACATATGTAAGTTTGATTCCTATTACATGTCTAAAGATAAAGCAAGGCTAGGGGCATTGATTTTGATATATGATAATCAATGCTTGTGATAATCACGGTAACCTTGATGGAAGTAAGATTGATACTCAAAATATTCTAACTATCTTATTGTTGATAAGGTTTTTATAAGTTGTAACTCCTATGATGACTTAAAAACATAGTGAATTTCTAATGTGACAAAAATGGATGACCGGACTTAATGATGTTAGGACTCGAATAGAAAATGTTTGTATAATGTGATAAAGCAGTGATGTTGTAACCATTAACATTTGATGACATGTTCATATGTAAAATTGAAGCAATTGTTGGTGACTTACCATGACTATGATATATATATGAGAATTTGATATAGTTTGATTCCATTATCTGATAGTTTTGTTGATACATGACAGTAATACAATAGACGGGTTGATGTCTTGATTGATGATGATTGAAGAGGACTCTCACTCAGAGGGAGAGACCCTTGATGAGATCCCATCACCTATTAATATTTATGATTGATGATTAGAAGTCCCATGATTGTAGAATGAAACAAGTCTTTTGGACATGAATTAAAGAACATCTAATGTTTTTAAAAATATGTCTTTGCTAATTAATTTTATTAGCTAACAATTCTTTACTTACAAGATTGTTTTACCTCATGCGGTATTAGGATCTACCTTTCATGTAGGAGTGCTTTTATGGCATGACTAGATTGCATTGATGGATTATTGTATGCACTCTGATTTAGACAGAGTCTGGTCATAGCTGGGACAAAGACATCTTCATGGATTGAGATTATGTTGTTGTATGAGACAAGCTTAGGCTTGTGTTTGTTGCCTCCCCATGTGAGAGGGAGAAAGGATGAACATGATATTATTTTCTTTATGAAATGTATTTAATCTAACATAGTATTTGGTTTTATGTCCTGCATAAATAGGAAAACAGAGGATTGTTGCTCAAAAGTACTACATAATGCATTGTGGTTTAACTCCTCAGTGAGTTGGTGGAGCCGGTACTAGATATGAGCAATTTGATATGTTTTTGATCTTCAAAGAGTAGCTTGGATTGATGGATGTGAAGCTTGGATTGGGTCAGGAGGGTCCTATATAAGGGTCTAGGTTTGTAAGCATATTTTCATTAATATCAAATACTGAAATATGCTTACAAATAGAATGGAAATAAGGCTAGCTCGAGCGATGGTAGCTTATCTCTGAGAAGAGATGTGGCAACTACATGCCTCTGGACTGTGTTAAAATGAGGTTCAAAGGCCTATTTATTATTGAGAATCAATGGAAAACTCTAAACATCCAAAATCCTAACCCTAGGAGATGAAGCACTAAACTATGGGCTCCGTTTGGATAAATTGGTACATCAACTTCCCGGGCTCATAACTTTGGCATACGATCTATGTTTGATGCCCACAATACCTTGTTAGAAAGAACTATCCTAGTACTAAAACTTTTGAATGATCATGTTGGTCTTAGTTTTCCCAAAAAATGTCATTTAGGGCCTCAAATTGGCTTCAGAAGTTCAGGACTCGAAAAACTACCAAAAATAGTAAATTGTGTACAAATAAGGAAACTGAAAAATTGAAAGAAGCAATGGTCAGGGTCCAAGTGGAATAGGTGGGTGGAAACCAATATCCACCTAGATCATTCCTCCCCCCTTAGGAAGCAATGGTCCCCATTTCATTGAGTTCCTCCATGAGATGAGGAAATTTCTGTTGAACTTGGTCCCTAGTTAGCCACTTGCCCTGGTGAAGGAGTTGGCATGCTTTGACAACTAGATATAGTTGGATCCTTTGTTTTTGGGTGTTCTTGATCTGTGTGTCCATGATCCGATCAGTTGTGTCTTGTTCCATGCAATTTGGATTTAACTCTGTAGGTGTGAGTTGTTCTGCAATGTCTGATGTGTCTAGTGTTAGTGCCTATATTTATCTCAAGCTGAGAAAGGTAGGATCTAGGACAACATCAAACCACGCTTAACCTGGTAGCTAGCCCTACCAGGTCGGGAGAGGGCTCTCTACGGGTCAATCTCAGCAAAAATATGATCGATGAGGGCTTGAGATGACTGATATAAATACTAATCTTAGGCTAGGTATAAGTGCAAAGAGTTTGACTGAATAAAATGATGTTTTGTGGGCTCTAATGAAAAGGCAGATCTTGGGTGCAGGGAATGAGGCTCAGTCTTGTAGAGATCTCAATGGGGCAAGGTAGGCAACTGATTTTGGCACTTCAAATCGAATGAGATGAAGGGATTAGAAAGGTGAGGAGTTGAAGAGGGCAAGAGAAGCCATGGATCCTCTTCAAACAACTGAAAACATCAAGAAACTAAAGCAAACCTCAAGTAGAGCACTGTAATTTCAATGGATTCTACTTAAACTTTTGTTTGAATTAGTTAGGAAGAAACAAGATAGATAATGGCATACATAACACATAAACAAATACAAAAGAAAGCACTGTACCAAAACAAAATGCCACAGGGATCCTAAAGAGTGCTGCAAGCCCTGGTCTCAATTCCTTACCCAAAATGCTGATATGAGTGTACAATGAAGCTCAAGGTTTTCTCAAAAGTCCAACCATGCTAATGACTGAAATATCACAAGATATAGAAAAACCATAACTCATCCTAGCCTCTAGGAGGCAAGCTCACAATTTTAGGAGCTGTTCCAACTAATTCTAAACTAAGAACTACAAATTAGATAGTGGAACAACATTCCTCTAAAAACTAGGGAACTGATTCATTCAGTTGCAAACAACATTTTAATTAATGAATCTACCTCCATAAGTGAAATTTAAACATATTTACATCATGATCCATCAATTTACATTAAATTACATCATAAATTTTCCATTAAGAAAGTGAAAAAGTCAAACTAGCCAAAGCTGGTTGAAAAATAGAGCAATACTTGGTCAAACTGGCAATTTTTCCTCTATGCGACGCGCCTGATTCTCTATGCATAGCGCCTGTTTGGACCCACTTTTGGAGGCTTTCCCGATGTCCAAATTAGCTCCAAGTGTGTTTGTTGGAAATTTCTACCTATCTACTTTCCAACCCAAGAAGAATTTTTCAGTTTTGCCTCCATTTGCCCCTCCAAAATTCAGTTCTCCCAACACTGCTTGTTATGTGTCAAAATAGGGGCAGTAAGGTCATTTTTACGATGTTTTTGACCTTTTTGGGGGCTCAAAACCTGTCAAAATTTCATGGCCATTTGTGAGCATGCATATTTTTTCATGAAAAATCCAAATATGTTGAGTTTTTCTCGAAATGATGTTTCCATCAAAAGCGAGCGCCAGGTGGCGTGGGGCATAGGGCAGAAAACTCTGTTTTTTGTGCCAAAATTTTCAAAAATGAAAAAGTGCTCCAAATTTTTCAAAATTTGGGTTGAGTCTTCTCCATCAAGCATTGTTTTGGGCCAAGGAAGCCTCAGCCAAGATCTAAAGTTTATCTTGTGCTTGTTGCCTCCTCGATCTCTTCTTCAACTTTGCCTTCAAGATCCTGATTCTTGCTTTGCAACTTTTATTTTTCGCCAAGTAATGGTAGGCCATGTGCCTCAACAATTTCTTCTCTTTGTTGGACTTCTCTAGCATCCTTTCCCAAGTGCAATTTTGTCCTCTCAAGCCAAGATTCATGCTCAGCTTGAATTTCCCTTTTAAGTGTTGTCGACTTGGTTTTCCTTCTCTTAGCAACTTGTTGGTTGCTTGCATGTTTTTGAGCTCCATGGATGAGTGGGACTGATGAGGAGAGGATTTGAGGCTATCTGTAGGGTTTTGGGGAATGAAAGGGTTTAGGGAATAGTATTTAGGCTTTGTGATAGCAATTAGGGTTTGGGAATAGTGGGATTAGGTATTAGGGTTTTTAGTTTTATGGATAAGGGGATAGGTGAGTGTGAATGAAAGGGGAGAGGGAAAGTAATATGAGTGAAGTGTAGTGAGAGAAAAATGAAAATGGGGATACAACGGCAAAACTGCAATTTTTCAAACCCTAGGCAATTTTCTCAACACAACTTTGCAAGGAACTAGGGTTTTGTTTTTAACCTATCGAAACACCATAAACACTAATAGAAACTCATACATTGGCAATATGGAGGTGTTAAATTACTTGAACACAAGAATATTGAGCAAATTTTTCAATTTGGGAGAGTTTGTGAGTGAAATCAGGCTTCCAGCTCTATGCACCGCGCCACAAACCCTATGCATCGTGATTTTTGAAGGAGACTTTTGGAGGCCTTAATTGTTTACAAATTGGGCATGGGATAGCTATTTGGAAATTTTATTGAGTCTACTTTCCAACCCAACTGGAATTTTTCAATTTGGAGCTCATTTGCCCTATAAAAAATCAAATCTCCCAAGACTGGTCAAAATGTGCAAAATGAGACTACCTAAAGGCAGAGTGTTGTTACAGGAAACGTTTGAAGGTCTTCCTCAACTCCAAATTGAGCTCATGATATCTCATTAGAAATCTCATTGTGTCTAGTTATCTTTCGACTCATCAAGCAAGTCATTTGGCCAACCAAGCTAGGAGAAACCTTGATTTTCCCAAGGTCACTTCAGAGGTACATCAATTCTCCCGGGGGAACTGTATTTTTGAAATTTCTCTAAAACCATGACACCTCTGTAAAACTTGAAGGAGGTTTTTATTCCTTGGAATATTTTGGACAAAAACCTCTCTCAGTTTTCCCAAATTCATTTTTTCTTGCTCAGAAACATCATTGGAGTAAAACCTATCTCGATGTGTGGAACAGGGGATTTGTCAAAATGAAGTGAAATGAAGTGGATAAGGGGCTTCTAAATTCTTGAGAAAATTTTGGGAAGTAGGTAGGGATGTTAGGATGCAAGGGAAAGTGGAATTTCAAAGTTTTAGTGATGGGAAGGGGTCCAAAAGGGCAAAACATAGGCCTAGCCTAGAAAATTGTCAAGTTATAGCAAGAAACTAGGGTTTGTGCAAAAATGAGGAATTTGAGGGATATCAGTGATGGGAAGTGTTTAATAAGGTACATTAAGGATAGGGGAAGGTGTATGAACATCAGGATACAAGTTTTGTTGATGATTTGACCATCCAAGAGAAATTGCCTTCAAAACCCTAGGAGAGGGAAATGAACCTTACCTAGGCACAACTGAAGCATGAACAAGGTGTAAAATGACCCATTGGAACCTAACATGATGATGACAACCCTTTGAATGATGGTACACTCAGCTGAATAGTGACATGGACCGACATTTGGACAACTTTGAAAGGAGTGAAAGCAAACCCTAGACTTAATACCTAGTGACCAAATTTTACTTGAAGACTCACTGAAATGACAAAATTTAACCTTGACACTTTAAAATCACTTTGTAAGAGCATGTTTGATCACTAGAGGAAGGCTGCAAAGACTGGCACTAACATTGGCTCCAATGGGGATGGTAGCTCCTTGGAAGTGCCAAGAACTACAGATTTTTGGAAAGCAGACAGTGCCTTCATCCATTGGGCAATGGAGTATAAAACTCAAGCTGAAATGCATGGCTGAAAACTGATGACTCGATGACACAAATTGACTCTCACTCAACTAAAAACTGACTCGGTACTTAAAAACAACCGACAAACTGGAAATGATGCTCAAAGTAGAGCTTATTCATCAAAACCTACTTTAACAGTTTCATTCATCACCTGATCAAGTGAAATGAAACAACCAATGCAACCAAGTAAGTATTCCAGCTGTTGTTTGAATTCTCCATAAGTGCTTGCTTATGAAAAACAAGAGATAACTACTGAAAGGAAACTCCCATGAAAACTTGTGAACAGATCTGTTGAATACTATAGATTCTCTATCTACCTCCAAAAACACTGCATAAGGATCTCGAAATTCATGCATAATGGGACTTAGCTCATCAAATGAATTACTTCTCTTCTCCTCATACCAGGAATACAAACTTTGTTTTGAGCTTTGTGACGAGACTCCTGCTAAAAATGACAAAGAAACCAGCTGCCGGATCAAATTTATATCAGCACATGTTTCAAGCTCACATGTAGTCAATGGAGAAGGACATGGACTGTAGATATCATCCAACACATCAATTATTGGATCATGAAAAACTCGAAAAGACTACTGCAACCGATTTTCTATTATTTACGATGAGATTACATGATTCTCTACAAGTTGCTCATCCTTTACAGAAGATGTACTATGCAAATTTTCCTTCAAAAACTGAAATGATTCAAAACAAAAAGGTACGGAATCATCTTTTATCATTTGATCATATGTGTCAGGTTCCATGTCTTCATCTACAACTTGACAATCAATAGCATTCGGGGGCTACAAATCTAGATATTAAAATTCTTGAATAAGGTTTTCATTATCCTCAAGATGGTCCAGATCAAGACTTATCGACAGTTGATTTCTGATTGCATGAATGTTGTCTCTGATGAACTGAAACGAATCAAAACAAAAAGGCAAATATTCTTTACTTACTTCAAAATTTGTTGCACTTTCCTCGTCACTGTCATAGCTGATATGCATTGGTTGATCACTGTCTTCGAGCTACTGAAAATGAACTTCCTCCTTCCACAAACTAGCTGCTGATTTGTCTGCAAGATTAGCTTTTGTTTGGAGAACATAATCATCATTATACTGATCAAACTGAGGCAAATCATCAGTATAAAACACATCATCAAGCATACATGTCATATCAACAGATCTCTCTTCTCTAAGATGATCTATAAGACAATCATTATCCGATCTATGACAACTAGGATAAGAAAGAAAATGTTTTGGATCAGTAACTTGTTCTTCTTCAATCAATGAGCCATGGGCTTGAACATTATACTCATTCCTTGTGGTGATCCTTTGCATCATATCTTCCACTACACTTGCCAAAATGTAAAGCTTTACCTCTAGAGATGTCGATTCCTCTGGATCTATGTTTTTCATCTCTTCTTCCTTCAACTTTGCCTTTTGATCAGCAAATGAGCCTCTACATCTACTGCACTATTCTGCATCTCTTCAAGTGTTGCAAGGTTCCTTTGCCTTAGCTGAAACTCCATCTCTGGATCAAAGGCACCTGGGTAGTGCAAGAGAGCAGATCCAAGAGGAGGTCTTATGTTAACAGGCATCAAATAATAAACTTGGTTAAATCTGGTAGAAAACTATTGTACTGTCTCTCCTGGTTGTCTTTTCAGCTGGTTATACTCTTCTATAATCAAGAAAGGGTTCTATCTTACCACCCACCTGTCGAGGAAAACTTTGATGAACTGCTGGAAATCTGAGATGCTCGCATCAAGCAGGGTTTTGAACCAACTCTTGACTTTGCCTTGCAAAGAAAGAGCAAAAAGCCTAATTCTAACATCCTCTTCATCAACTTCAAAAAGATCAAGAAAAGACTCAAAATTCAATACATGTCTCTCAGTAGTGATTCTGTCGCATTCACCATCAAATCTTGGTAGATATAGATCATGATTTTTAGGGAAAGCATGGGATATAGGAGGTAAAATCAGAGGCTTGTATCGATATGGAATTTTACAAGGTAGTGGGGTATGTACAGAAGCTATAGAATGAGTCTTGGTCTCTTGGGGCTTATCAATTTGAAGACAGTCATCACAAGATTCAGAAGAAGGGTCTTAATCAAGCTCAAAGGCATGCAAATCTTTGGTATTTACAATCTTAAAAGGGAAGGAATCAAATGCAGGCCGAGGATATATTCTCAAACATAGTATACTTTGCAAAGCCTTCTTGACATTCTCAGGGCAAGAGAAGAAATAATTTACAACAAAGAAAAAAATGTCTTGGATGAAATTCCAACTTGAATACCTGATCTGTCCATGTTTTCCTTTCATGTTTTTGCTGGTCCGGTTCATCCTCCAGTGGAGTCTTTGGATCTGATCTCGAAACTGATTTAGAGTCGCCAGGTGAATGATTTCAGCCTTTTTGGTGTTTGATTGTTGTACACCATCAACAATCAGATCTGAACTTGATACATGTTATTGGGGCAATTTGCAAGTCAGTTGTTCAATTTATAAGACTAGATCAGAGATTGACTGAAGCAGCATTCATCTACTTTCGATAATACAAAACAAGAGCATTTCGAAGGCTACCTGGCTAACTTCAGGCTCTATCTATAGTCTACAAAGCCAAACAATGAAAATAAACTTTCTTCCCTGGTATGGTCGCCACTATGTTAGTGCCTAGATTTACCTCAGGCTGAGAAAGGTAGGATCTAGGACAACATCAAACCACGCATAACCTGGTAGCTAGCCCTACCAAGTCAGGAGAGGGCTCTCTCCGGGTCAATCTCAGCAAAAATATGATCGATGAGGGCTTGAGATGACTGATATAAATACTGATCTTAGGCTAGGTATAAGTGCAAAGAGTTTGACTGAATAAAATAATGTTTTGTGGGCTCTAATGAAAAGGAAGATCTTGGGTGCAGGGAATGAGGCTCAGTCTTGCAGAGATCTCAATGGGGCAAGGTAGGCAACTGATTTTGGCACTTCAAATTGAATGAGATGAAGGGATTAGATAGGTGAGGAGTTGAAGAGGGCAATAGAAGCCATGGATCCTCTCCAAACAACTGAAAACATCAAGAAACTAAAGCAAACCTTAAGTAGAGCACTGCAATTTATATGGATTCTACTTACACTCTTGTTTGATTTAGTTAGGAAGAAACAAGATAGATAATGTCATACATAACACATAAAAAAATATAGAAGAAAGCATTGTACCAAAACAAAATTCCACAGGGATCCCAAAGAGTGCTGCAAACCCTAGTCTCAATTCCTTAGCCAAAATGTTGATATGAGTGTATAATGAAGCTCAAGGCTTTCTCAAAAGTCCAACCATGCTAATGACTGAAAGATCACAAGATATAGATAAACCATAACTCATACTAGCCTCTAGGGGTCAAGCTCACAATTTTAGGCAGTGGAACATGATGCCTCTAAAAACTAGGGAACTGATTCATCCAGTTATAAACAACATTTTAACCAATGAATCTACCTCCATAAGTGAAATTTTGACATATTTACATCATGATCCATCAATTTACATTACATTGCATCACAAATTTTCCATTAAGAAAATGAAAAATTCAAACTGCCAAAGCTAGGCGAAAAACAGAGCAATACTTGGTCAAACTGGCAATTTTTCCTCTATGCATCGCGCCTGATTCTCTATGCATAGCACTTGTTTGGACCCACTTTTGGAGACCTTCTCGGTGTCCAAATTATCTCCAAGTGTGCTTGTTGGAAATTTCTACCTGTATAATTTCCAACCCAAGTGGAATTTTTTAATTTGGCCTCCATTTGCCCCTCCAAAATTCAGTTCTCCCAACACTGCTTGTTGTGTGTCAAAATAGGGGCAGTAAGGTCATTTTTAGGGTGTTTTTGACCTTTTTGGGGGCTCAAAACTTGTCAAAATTTCATGGCCATTTGTGAGCATGCATATTTTTTCATGAAAAATCCAAATATGTTTATTTTTTCTCAAAATGATGCCTCCATCAAAAGCGAGCGCCGGGTGGCACGGCGCATAGGGCAGAAAACTCTATTTTTTGTGCCAAAATTTTCAAAAATGCAAAAAGTGCTCCAAATTTTTTGAAATTTGGGCTAAGTCTTCTCCATCAAGCATTTTTTTGGGCCAAGGAAGCCTCAGCCAAGATCTGAAGTTTATCTTTCACTTGTTGCCTCCTAGATCTCTTCTTCAACTTTGCCTTCAAGCTCTTGATTCTTGCTTTGCAACTTTTGTTTTTTGCCAAGTAATGGTAGGCCATGTGCCTCAAAAATGTCTTCTATTTTTTGGCCTTCTCTATCATCCTTTCCCAAGTGCAATTTTGTCCTCTCAAGCCAAGATTCACGCTCAGCTTGAATTTCCCTTTCAAGTGTTGTTGACTTGGTTTTCCTTCTCTTAGCAACTTGTCGGATGCTTGCATGTTTTTGAGCTCCATGGATGAGTGGGACTGATGAGGGGAGGATTTGAGGCTATCTGTAGGGTTTTGGGGAATGAAAGGGTTTAGGGAATAGTATTTAGGCTTTGGGATAGCAATTAGGGTTTGGGGATATTTGAATAGGGTTTAGGAATAGTGGGATTAGGTATTAGGGTTTTTAGTTTTAGGGATAAGGGGATAGCTGAGTGTGAATGAAATGGGAGGGGGAAATTAATATGAGTGAAGTATAGTGAGAACAAAATGAAAATGAGGATACAACGGCAAAACTGCAATTTTGCAAACCCTAGGAAATTTTCTCAACACAACTTTGCAAGGATCTAGGGTTTTGTTTTTAACCTATTGAAACACCATAAACACTGATGGAAACTCATACATTGGCAATATGGAGGTGTTAATTTACTTGGACACAAGAATATTGAGCAAATTTTTCAATTTGGGAGAGTTTGTGAGTGAAATCAAGCTTCCAACTCTATGCGTTGTGCCACAAACCCAATGTATCGCGCCTCCAAACCCTATGCATCGCGCTTTTTGTAGGAGACTTTTGGAGGCCTTCCTGATGTCAAAATTGGGTGCAGGATAGCTAGTTGGAAATTTTATTGAGTATAATTTCCAACACAACTAGAATGTTTCAATTTGGAGTTCATTTGCCCTATCAAAAATCAAATCTCCCAAGACTGGTCAAAATGTGCAAAATGAGACTGCCTAAAGGCAGAGTGATGTTGCAGTTAACTTTACTCAAAAGTGAGCTCGTGATAGCTCATTGGAAATATATTTGTGTCTAGTTATCATTTGACTCATCAAGCAAGTCATTTGGCCAACCAAGATAGGAGAAAACATTATTTTCAGAAGGTCACTTCAGAGGTACATCAATTCTTTTGAGGCAACTGTATTTTTGACATTTCTCTTAAACCATGACACCTGCGTAAAAAGTGAAGGAGGTTTTTCTTCCTTGGCCTATTTTGGAAAAAAACCTCTCTCATTGTTCCCAAATTAATTTTTTCTTGCTCAGAAACATCATTGGAGTAAAACCTATCTCGATGTGTGGAACAGGGGGATTTGTCGAAATGAAGTGAAATGAAGGGGATAAGGGGCTTCTAAATTATTGAGAAAATTTTGGGAAGTAGGGACGGATGTTAGGATGTAGGGGAAAGTGGAATTTCAAAGATTGAGTGAGGGGAAAGGGTCCAAAAGGGAAAAACACAGGCCTAGCCTAGAAATTGTCAAGTTGTAGCAAGAAACTAGGGTTTGTGCAAAAATGAGGAATTTGAGGGATATCAGTGATGGGAAGTGTTTAATAAGGTACATTAAGGATAGGGGAAGGTGTATGAATGTCAGGATACAAGTTTTGCTGATGATTTGACCATCCAAGAGAAATTGCCTTCAAAACCCTAGGAGAGGGAAATGAACCTTACCTAGGCACAACTGAAGCATGAACAAGGTGTAAAATGAGCCACTGCAACCTAACATGATGATGAAAACCCTCTGAATGATGGTACACTCAGCTGAATAGTGACATGGACTGACATTTGGACAACTTTGAAAGGAGTGAAAGCAAACCCTAGACCTAATACCTAATGACCAAATTTTACTTGAAGACTCATTGAAATGACAAAATTTGACCTTGACACCTTAAAATCACTTTGTAAGAGCATGTTTGATCACTAGAGGAAGGTTGCAAAGACTGACACTAACATCTAGCAATGGTGGGAAGTATGGTCGAAGGCAGTCCACATTGAACACTAGGTGTAGGCCAAGGAATGGGCGAATGTTGAGCTCAAATGCAATATCTCCCATAGCCTTGGTAATCGTGTAAGGACCATATTGGAGTGGTCAGAGTTTCGATAGTCTCTGGTAAGGCGTTCCTTCTACAAATGAAACCAAACTTTGTCGCCCACCTAAAACTTATGTGGCACCTGATGTTGATCATGTTGTTGCTTGTACTTCGCATTTGATTTCTCTAGAATGTTGTGGACCTGCTGGCGGCTATTTTGGATGTACTCAATGAATTTGTTTGCCTTATTAGCTTCGGATTGGACATGATCTGAATCTACCTGAGTAGCTGCAAAAGGTATGGCCACATCAATGGGACATAGTCGCTAGAATCCCAAGCCCAACTAAAAAGGGTTGTGGTTAGTCGAGTTGTGGAGAGCCCAGTTATAGATGTGTTGGACATAGGGGAGGCTCTCATCCCACATGCATGGATTCTTTGAGTTGTACATGCAAAAAATGTGTACAATCATCTTGTTGATGACCTCTGTCTGGCCATCCGTTTGGGGATGGAAAGTTGTGGACTTAGTGAGCTTGGTGTGCAGCATCGACCAGAGGCTGGACCAAAATGTATTAAGGAACTTGTTGTCCCAATATGAGATGATAGACTGTGGGATCCCAAAGTGTACCCACACTCATTCAAAGAAGATTTTAGCAGTGGCTTCTACTATGATATTCTTCTTGCAGGCTGCCATAATGGCCATCTTTGAGAATCTGTCGTCGACCACAAAAACACAGTCGTTTCCATGCTTAGTAGAAGGAAGGCCTGACATGTAATCCATGGAAATGGATTTGGCAATGTCAACTAGGGGTAGGCAGCGGAGTATAGAGGCCTTGCTTCTTGATGGTCAGTTTGGCAATGGCACAGGTAGTGCAGGATTTGATGTACTTCCCGACATCTTGTCAAAGATTCAGCCAATAGAAATAATTTTGCAATACTACCATCGTATTCTCGACCTCAAAATTCCCAACGGCCCGGCTATAGTGTGCTTCCCAAATCATCTTGGCATGCTCACTTGAAGGAACACAAAGGTGTCCCAGGTGTCATAACAGGGCATCCTAGAGGTGAAAATATGGCACTTGCTAACCCTCTAAGAGCTTCTGGTATGTGTGGCTGAATTCTGTGTCGCTTTTGTAGAGAAGTGACCAATCAGAAGTCTCGTGCCCACAAGAATTTAACACAGTGGTTAATATCATGATTGGTGGTTAGATGAGTTAGTCTGCAACATTATTGGTGCTAACCTTCTTATACTTGATATTCAAATGGAACTATTGCAGATATGTGGACCAATTCTGATGGATATCATTCTGTAACTTCCCTTGCATCTGTATGAATTGTAGGGGTCGGTGGTCTGTGTGGATGACCATTTCCTTCCCCAAAATGTAATGCTTCCATTGTTGATAGGCCTACATAATGGAATACATCTCTTTGTGATAAGTGGGATACTTCCGGACTGTGTCTAAAAGTGTCTCACTGTGATATACCACTGGATGCTCCTATTGAGTAAGGGTTGCCCCAATAGCATAGTCAGAGGCATATGTCTCAATCTCAAATGGTTGTTGCAAGTCTAGTAATGTGAGAAATAGTGCAGAGTAGAGGCGATGTTTCAACACTCTAAATTCCTTCTCTTGATATTCAGACAAAAATAATTTTTCTTTCGCTCCTCCCTTGGTGACTTGACTCAAGGGAAAAGTGATATGAAAGAATCCTAACATGAACCTGTAGTAGAAAATGGAAAGAACCAGAAAGTTGTAGAGCTCTGTCATAGTGGTTGGGGCTGGCCAATCCTAAATGACTTGGATCTTATCTGGATCCACATGCACCCCCTTTTCATCAATAATGTATCATAGATATTGAACCTGGGTCATGCAAAAAGTGCATTTCTCCAAATTGGCACACAGCTTGTGTTGTCACAGTGTTTGGAGAACATGTTAGATGTAGTGGAGGTGCTCTTCCCAACTCTAAATTAAGATCAGGATGTCATCCAAGTATACCACTACAAATGAGTTAGTGAATGGCCGCAAGATGTCATCCATCATCCCCATGAAGGTTGTAGGAGAATTCGTCAATTCCAAAGGCATAACCAACCATTCGAAAAGGCCCACCTTGACTTTTAAGGTAGTCTTCCACATTCAGAGGGCTCGATTGGTACCTGGTGATATACAAACTTCAAGTTGATCTTGTTGAAATATTTTTCCCACTTGATTTCGTCCAAAAGGTAATTAATCCACGAGATCGGATACCTATTCTGGAAAGTGATCTTGTTTCACACCCAATAGTTAATATAGAGTCTCCCAAGTCCCATCATTCTTCTGTACCAACACGATCGGGCTCCCACAGGGCGATGAACTCGGCCACATGTGACCTTTCTACAACAGCTCTGAATCTGCCTCTTGATTTCGTCCTTATCCATAATAGAGCACTGATAGATTGGTCCATTGGGAAATGATGCACCTGGGGTCATATCGATGGAGTGCTTAACCTGACAGTGTAGAGGCACCCCTGCGGGGGAGGTGAATATGTCCTCATACTCCTCCATGACCTTTTCGATCTGTTGTTATCATGCGGAGGGGCCCTGCCTAGAGGTTGCGGCCACCATCTTCTTATTTCCCTGAGGGTGTATCATCAGGAAAACAAATTTCCCAGTTTTGGAAATGAGCTTACTACATTATTTTGCATTAACTAAAGAGATGGTTGTAGGCAGTGCTACCTCTGGTATCCTATACAACTTATTTCACAAAGTATCAATAATAGCACGAGGCCTTGACTTATACACAGTATGTCACTTCCACAAGTATAGTTAGCCTAATAATACATCACAAACATCAAGGGGAGAAACGTCACATAATACCTCATCCATGAAGGGCTTGATGTTGTATGGAAGGCGGCACTGCTGGCTCACGCGAAGATCCCATCCTTGGTGAAGCCACCTGATGGTGTACGGTTGTTGGTGTGTTGTGGTCGGTAAGCCCAACCACTTCACGACCTCTACTGAAATGAGGTTCTTTTGGCTCCCACTGTTGACAATGAACTGTAGTGGGGAACCCTTTACCCACATCTGGGAGAGGAAGATGTGCTCCTCCTCCTCTGGATCTTCGGGTTCCTCCTTCTGTATCTACATGGTGGCAACAATGACGTTGGGCTCCACATCGATAATCTTCTTCCCTTTGTCATTCCCCTTGTCAGGTCCTGAATCAAAGTCGAAACATGCATCTAATTCTATAGTCTTCAGCTTGGACACCAGTGACTCCTTGGCCCGACACACACGTGTGTTGTGAGTGGAGCTCTTATGGAACTCACACCACTTTCTTGTGTCCTTATTCAACTTCGTGGTGTTTTTCTTTGCTTGTGGTTTTTGCAGGTTGTCCCGGGTCACCTTGCCTTGGCTTTGTCCTTTGTTCTACGATTTGGGGGCACCTCTCCCTTACTTTAGATTCGCAGATCCAAAGTCTCGCTTCTTTTTTTTTAACTTTTGCTCAATCTTGACAGTGTATCGATACATCGTGCCGAGTGAGGAGAAATCCATATCATCCTGGATGTACCTGTGTAGGAAACCATGGTACTTGAGTACAAAATGTTTCTCAGAATCCTTGATACCCAACTTCGTGCGAAGGTTATAAAAAACATTGGTAAACTCTAGCACATCTCAGTCCCTTCCCTGCTGTAGCGTTGCCCACTTTATGTATTTATCCTCATAGCTCCCGACAGGGTAGTACTTCTCCTTGATGGCATCCCAGAACAAACTCCAAGTGGGTGTGGCTAAAAACAATGAGGCCATACTTTCATCCTTCTGCTCACAGTAGGTTTCCCATCATTCCTTGATGTGGGGGGTGACTTTGAGAAGAGCAAAAGTAATCTTTTCTCAGTTGAAAAAAATCACAAAAAAAAAAATCCTTCTAGCATATTTAACCATTTATCTACGATGTTTAAATCTATTTGGCCCTAAAATATGGGAATGTCAAAGTTTACTTGTACCTTAAAAGGAGTGAAGCCTCCAAAGTGGCTGTTGGATGTGGATGCATTGTCAGTGGGCAACTGTTGAAGGATTTGGGCAAAGTTATCCATCATCGCGTTCCTTTGTTTCTTGAGGGCCTCCTTGAGCAATATTTAGATAGGATCTCTCACCCCCTTGTCTTTCTTTTCTTCCCCCATGGGTGACCTTCGGTGTTTGCAAGGTTGATCTTGCAAAGGTTCAACTAAATCAAGCCCTAACTCCTTATATCACGACCTCATTGGGGACATGCAAAGAAAAACAGAGAAAGAGAAGACTGCTCTAATACCACTGATCCAGATTTAAACAAGAAGGTAAAAAATTATAGATATAACCATAAATACAAAGATGCAGTAGAAATAACACTTCATTTCATTAATATCAAATATTAAAATATGCTTACAAATAGAATGGAAATAAGGCTAGCTCAAGTGATGGTAGATTATCTCTGAGAAGAGATGTGGCAGCTACATGCCTCTTAAATGTGTTACAACGACGCTCAAAGGCCTATTTATTATTGAGAAGAAATTGAAAACCCTAAACATCCAAAAACCTAACCCTATGAGATGAAGTGGCAAACTATGGGCCCCGTTTGGGTAAATTGGTATATCAAGTTCTCAGGGTAATAAATTTTGCATATGATCTTCGTTTGATGTGAACAATACCTCATTAGAAAGATATATCTGAGGACTACAACTTTTGCATGACCAATATACATCAACGACCCATGTTGGTCCAAATTTTCCCAAAAAAAACATCGTTTAGGGCCTCAAAATGGCTTTGAAAGTTCAGGACCCGAAACACTGCCAAAAATAGTAAATTTTGCTACAAATAAGGAAACTGAAAAAACTAAAAGAAAAAATGGTGGGTGTCCAAGTGGAATATGTAGGTGGCCACCAATATCCACCTGGATCACCTATGGCTATATATTCGACATCTTTCGATTCTTTAGATACATCAACTTCACACCAAAATGAATCAGATGCTAACTAAGGTAACTACAGTTCTAGATGCTCATCTGAAGGTCAAAGATAATTTATAATTCTTATATGGCTCTCCCTATCTATGTGGATAGTGTTAATACATATTTGAATGTTTCACAATTTTTTGGTGGTCAATCATATCTCTGTGACTCTCACAAATCCTTATGGCTCGATTTACATACTTTATGGTCCACTCTTATTTTTTTCATGTACTTCATGATCAATATTATTTTTGTAATGACTTGCACAAGATCAATAGTGGATCACATACATATGGCTCACACATCGCTGGATTCGACGTTCTCTATGGTTCACATTATTTTCCTATAGCTCGCTATACATATTTATCGCTCATCGCATTCTTCTAAGGTTTTGTGAATGCAACACATTCCTTTAAGGTTTTGTGACATTGAATCCATTCTAACTCCATGAAATTACATTTATTCTAGCTCAGTGCCTCGTATTTATTTTGGCTCAGTGACATTGCATTGAATTATATAGTATGTTATGGAATTGACTCTTGCATTCTTCAGTGACATGATCTCGCTACTAGCACAATCTCACTATATTTATAGTATTACATTGATCTCATACAATTATATGGAATCTTTGTATTTCACATATGAATTATCTGCATGATATATGGCATCGATATATTGTAGTGCAGAACAATATTAGTATGGCTTCTCCGTATATGCAATAAACTTTTGTGGGTATCAATCTTCATGCATAGTCTTTTGTGTTTCTCTGCCTCAACATATATGCACTCAGTGTTTTGTATAGTTACCTCTGCTAATTTAGCTCCAGCATGGTATAGTTATAATCTTGCTACAACGACATGTGTATGGTCTCGATGTGTATGACCTTGGACAATATATAGCAGTATGACTAAAGAAGAAACCTATCTATATATATGCATAGATCTTATGGAATTATCCTAATTTTGACCAGTGGGACTTGTTAATGATCTTTGGTATCAGGATATTCTAGACAGATATCACCAACATCATATGTCATAGTAACAACTTTCTTTTATCATTGGATGTAATTTCATAAATGAAATTGTGAACTGACTTGGATTGACCATAAGAATTCAGATATGTCTAATATAGATGTACTTTATATCTCAGTTGAACAACTTGATGAAATCTAAGAGAAGAAGAATTGATTCCAGGTTTCCCCCTTGTGGGGTTCTACCGTAATCTCCAACCAAATTATGGTGTCCCATTTTGTGCATGCTTTTCTTATGATGTCTCTTTTATTACTTGTTGTATTGTTGATGATTTTATTATTTATACATAATTTTTAATGATGTGATTATGTTATGGGGAGAATTCATATGTAAATAATGAAGAGTATATAAATTCAATTATCAAAAGCAAAGATCAATATAGCCCTCAAAAAATTAACACATTTTTCTTACTTTTAGGAGCTTGATCTTGAAACTATTGTATCTTTGTAATTTTAGCCTCCAAAGATCTGAAACTTTGTATTAAGGTATATTTATGTTTCTTCTTTCCAACCCCACAAGTTATACTAAAATTGGATTCTTTGAGATAAAGTTATATGAAATCTCCTAGGATTACCTGATTATGGACTAGTTAAGTATAGCAAAATTATATGGACTTCCAAGTGTCACTATTTCAAAATTCAACCCTAATACTCATCCTCAAGAAACTACATTATATTTAATTTTAGTCTCTTTTTATGGAATTCAAATCCAATGCTTGAATAGAAAGTTATGACGATTTTCCCTAGGCCATTGTTATAAACATATTTGGGCACTTCAACCCCAATCTTATATGTCTATAAGCTAGGGCTCTTTAACCCCTAAAAGTGTTGTTTCATACCCTAAAAGTTCATGGTCAACTAATTACATCATTCCCCAAAAGCTCCACCTGAAAAACCATCCAGAACTAACCTAAACTAGACCATACTGACTGCTCCACTGTTAGGGTGTGATGCATATTGACTTCTACACTAGCCAGGTGCGATGCATACTGATGAGGCCTTCTGTAGGGTGTGATGAGCGAATATGGACAAATCTCTGAGATAGTTTGCTAATTGGATGCTCATGGAATCTTCTAGAAACTTCTCCTATGACACTTGCCTCTCTAAATTTTCCCAGAGATGAGTAAGAGATCCAAGAAATCTCCAAGTGGAACCAAATGTAACAAGTGTAATCACACTAATCAAAACCTACAGATGACTCACCCCCTTGCACAAATCTATAAATGGATCCATCATCTAAGAGATCCAAAGGCTGGAATTTCGTAATTTGGAAGGAAGTGCTGATAGTTTGTGTATGAGAAAGAGTATTGTATTGTTGGGTGATCTTGCTTTTCATGAGGTGAAGAGGGCTTTGATGCTGGGAGGATGATGCTGGATCAGACAGCTGGGTTGTAATTCTCCCTTTTATTTAATAAATTTCTTTGAGTTTTCCTCCATAAAATTGTGTATTTGTGAATGTTGTTATTTGTGAATGCCATTGTATGTTCATTGTATTTTTGATTCTGCAATGCTTATGATATAATAGGTCAAGATGCTTTGATGGTGTTTTGTTACTTTGTTTCTACAGGTATTCTCTAAGTGAGATAAGTAGGAGAAGAGGTGTAAGCTCTGTCAAGGGGGAGAGAGATCAAGCAAGGAGTTAAGCGAAAGATCTAGGTTGGTTCCTTTGCCTCTCTCTTATCTATCATACATAGAGAAAATCATAAATTTCTTTAAACTCTTTGTTTCTAGGGTAGCTACCAATCTTAGAGGCTAGTCGATCGAAAAGACACTAGTTTTCCCAGAAACAAAATGGCGACTCCACTGGGGAAAACTAATGTCTTTTCGATCAATTAGCCCTCTAGGATTGGTAGCTACCCTAGAAACAAATAGTTTAAAGCAATTTGCGGTTTCCTCTATGTATGATAGATAAGAGAGAGGAAAAGGAACCAACCTGGATCTTCCGCTTAACTCCTTGCTTGATCTCTCTCCCCCTTAACAGAGCTTGCACCTCTTCTCCTACTTATCTCGCTTAAAGAATACCTATAGAAACAAAGTAACAAAACACCATCAAAGCATATTGATCTATTATATCATAAGCATTGTAGAATCAGAAATACAATGAATATACAATGGCATTCACAAATAACAACATTCACAAATACACAATTGTATGAAGGAAAACTCAAAGAACTTTATTAAATAAAAGGGATAATTACAACCCAACTGTCTGATCCAGCATCATCCTCCTAGCATCAAAGCCCTCTTCACCTCATGAAAAACAAGATCACCCAACAATACAATACTCTTTCTCAAACACAAACTATCAGCACGTCCTTACAAATTACAAAATTCCAGCCTTTGGATCTCTTAGATGATGGATCCATTTATAGATGTGTGCAAGGGAGTGAGTCATCTCTAGGTTTTGATTAGTGTCATTCCACTTGTTACATTTGGTTCCACTTGGAGATTTCTTGGATCTCTTACTCATCCTTGAGTGAATTCAGAGAGGCAAGTGTCATAGGAGAAGTTTTTAGAAGATTCCATGAGCATCCACTTAGAAAACTGTCTCAGACATTTTTCCATCCTCACTCATCACACCCTATAGAAGGCCTCATCAATATTCATCATACCTGGCTAGTGTAGAAGTCAGTATGCATCGCACCCTGACGGTGGAGCAGTCAGTATGGTCCAATTTAGGCCAGTTATGGATGGTTTTTCAGGTGGAACTTTTGGGGAATGATGTAATCAATTGACCATGATCTTTTAGGGTATGAAACAACACTTTAGGGGGTTAAATAGCCCTAGTTTATTGACATATAAGATTTGGGTTGAAGTGCCCAAATATGTCTATAACAGTTGCCCCCAAAAGCATGAAGTCGTAAATCTTGATGTCGGGTGAAATGCTTTAACATGAGGATCCGAGGTTTCGAAAATAGAAGGTGACCTGTATAAGATACAATACAATACATCATCACAATATAATTTTCATGATCTACTTGAGGCAGGCATTCCCATGTTCAGCTTTATAAATTCATTTCATGTACATAGAACAGATAATCATCTGCAGTTGCAGACTGGTGATTCTTCATATGTAGAGTCATCCTCCCTGGCTTAGATGACCATCTGTGCAGATTCTGTGTACATTTGATGTCTTTATATCCCTGAATATATCGCTACCCAGATGGATGAAACTATATCCGAGGTCTTCAGACTCATTCAACCTTCACTCGATGTACAAGTCGATCCATGTGAAAATATTTTCTGAAGTCGAACATGGAAAGACATCATCTGATTACCAACCAATAATGTAAGTTGTTAATAGACGCGAGAGGAATCATCGATAATGATAATGACCCTCAAGGTACTACAGTACAATTCACATGGTGTGAATATATGATCCGATGTCGAACACCATGCAAAATATTTTGGTTGAAGGCCATTGATGTCAACCTGTCGCCAGAAGTGAGAAACTTTCCATTGAGGCATGCAAGCTTCAAAGTACTGAAAGGGTTGTTTCTAAGTCGACTTTTTGGATAATGAGTTGATGTCAACAAGAAGTGACCCATCATAGGAGGGCCTTAATGTATCCCACATCTACGACATGAAACGAAGCAAATGATTTTCTGGTGATGAAAACGATCGACGACACAAGGTTCAGGAATGGCGGTCATGAAAAATGGAGGTTGAAGGTATTGCAGTGGATGAGACATTAAATAGATGGTGAATTCTCGACTAAATGACTTCTCTTGAACATATTGGCGACACTGAGGTGGATTGGTATCGTTAACCCCAAAAATGGATGGTGTGAAAGACCAATGGTGAAATGACCGGTGAACAGAATAACCCAACCCGACTCAATCATGGTGATGGAGTGAAAGTGTCATGTTCAAGAGTGACCTACTAACATAAAATTTTCAAGTTTTCTTCCCTTTTTCCCCAGTCATTTCTGACCAATACCTCTTTATTTTTGTCAAGCTTGAGGAGGATAACATATTCTTGTTCTATAATTTGCCCTTCGGGAAAACCTGTCGCTATGTTTTTGCGAGTCTAGTACTAGTGAAACTCGTTCTTGTCTAGGTGGACAAGTTTGTCACTATTGTTTTAATGAGTTTAATGACAAGGATAACTCGGTCCTTTTCATGTTTAGAGAGTTTGAAAAGGGATGAAAAGGAAACTCCAAAATTTCTTTTTCGTGGCATAATCCCTTAAATCCGAAAAAGGATAAAATAATACAAAAAGGATGACTTTTCAATCACTTTAGCGAGCTGAAAAAGATAAGTGCTCGAAATTTTTCATGAAATAATCCCTCAGGTCCAAAAAATATTAAAATATATAGGAGGGATGGCATTTCCCATCACTTTAACGAGCTAGAAAGGCCAATTACTCGACAATCTTTTCATATTTCATGAGTCTGAAAAGGGTTTAAAGAGGACTCGTTTCTGAGGAACGAGTGGCGTCTAGGGTAGCAACTAGTTTCGAGTAGGTTTGGAACTTCTCAAAACATGGTGATGTGGAGAGGTTGGCTAACAAGACCACTCATTTCAGTTGTTCCTCAAAAAAGGTAAACAATCAATTGGAAGCATATGATCAGCCAAAAGGATGGAGGTGATGGTAGGAACACAACCAAGGCTTAAAAGGCTGATGGCATGGCAATCACAAAGGTTATTTACTGAAGGCAGGTTCATTTTTTAACGAGCTTGAACCATGGGGAACCATGCTCAGTGGTAGGTTTATTTTTTAACAAGCTTGAACCATGCAATAACATATGCTCAGGGGTAGGTTTATTTTTTAATGAGCTTGAACCATGCGACAACATATGCTTAGTTTTTAGTTTTTCTTTTTATGCGAACTAGAAATGACAAAACTAAAAAAGGTAAAACTAAAAAGCTAGAAAAACTAAACATCTAAGGAACTACTGAGGTTAGGTAGGATGGTTTTTTGTCAATGGTTAGACAAAAAACTTCCTTTGCCTTGTCTACAACATGGACGAAGGTGAATGGTGGTTGAACTAATCACCTAACCTGAGAAGCTAAACAACTAAAAATCTAAAAAGCTAAAAAACTAGAGAATGAAATTGAAAAAGGTTTGCATGCCACCAACATGATGAAAAAGAGAATATCCAGTAACCATACGGAAATCACTGTGGTTAAGCAAGATGGTTTTTGTCAGCGGTTAGACAAAACACTTCCTGGGCTTCATCCGCCAAATAGACGAAGGTGAATGGTGTCTTGACCACTCACATAACCTACAGGGAAACTTATCTTTTCAGTCGAGTTCATCCACCAAATATACAAGGGTCCATGCCCCCTAAGCTTCGTTACATTCACCAGACTACTCACGGTAATTAGGTGGATGAAATGAAGGTTTGAGAGACACTACTGACATATAAGTACCATTTAGAGATGATGATCGACTTGGAGCTATGCTTGAACCGGGGAATGAAAGCTGGTCAATGGTGACAATTTTGCCTTCATATGGGAAACACATCACTCAAAAGAGTGTTGAAACAATAGCCTCCATGTTGTAAACATAGTCATGTCCAAGGAGTAGATTGTAATCTAATGGTCCTGGGACTACCATCACGTTCAGGTGAATGGTTTTCCATCCCAAAGTTATCGGTAACTTAGGAAGGATCCCTAACGGTCGACTGGTTCCTTCGTTAAAGCCTGACAAATTCTGTGTAATAGGCATAAGCGATGATGAATCAAGCACTTTCCAAGCAGTTGAGGAAAGGATACTCACTAATGCACCCTCATCTATGATAGTGCTAGACACGATCATTTTGTAGACTTGTACTATGATCCAGAAAGGTACATAAGAAGGAAGGTGAGATCTTGCTAGTCGATTCCAATCAAAGGAAGTGACTAGACTGCTTGGAGGGGGTACCGAATAAACGGGTGAGTTAACCCCTTGAATAGCGAGAACTAGGGGATTCTCTTCCTATTCTGAAGGAATGGGCGGATTGCCTCCAAGTTCATCAGACTCTGAAGTAACAAAAATAATTTGAACGATATCGTTCTCACTCTCTTTGGGAAGGATATGATCTTCTGAAGGTAAAACTGGGTCAACTGCCATCTCAACCTGCTGACTTTGGTCCGGTATGGACTTAGAAGATTCATTTTCAGTGATAGGTGTTTCGACCGATAATTGAGTTATGTCAGTCGGATTTTCAACTAGTAAAGGACTTGGGGAGAGTTTATTGTATCCAGATGGAAGTTGCTCAAATGCTGCGGATGATAAGTCCACTTTCACGAATGAGCTGGTAGATCGTCGAGATATGGTTGAACGATGTGCTTGATGTCATGGAAGGCGTAGTTCATTTCCCTCTGAAAATTTACTCCCACGTTCTTCAAACTGAAAGGTAATTTATAATATGCGAATGTACCCCACGGACATATAAATGCAGTCTTCGACCGGTCCTGTGGGTGGATATGGATTTGATTGTATCCAGAAAATCCATCCATGAATGAAAAGATTTTGCATCCGGCACATTCATCAATTATCTGGTTGATGAAGGGTGTAGTATAGTTGTCCTTCGGACATGCTTGATTTACATCCCTATAATTGACGCACACTCTAATTGTTCGTTGTCTTTTCATTACAGGAACAATGTTTGACACCCAATCAATAAGAGGAATAGGGTAAATGAAACCAGCATGTAAAAGTTTTTCAACTTCTGCCTTAATGGTAGCGGATTTCTTCGAATGGATAGGTCGAAGTCGTTGTTGTACTAGTTTGACATCTGGATACATCTTAATTTCATGTTCAACAATTCTCAAGTCAATTCCTGGCATTTCTTCATATGAAGATGTAAAGACATCTTTGAATTCACGAAAGAGAGCGCAATAAATTTCCAGTTTTGTTGGAGAACAAGATTTTCCAACATGAATATTCTCTACAACATTAGGTTTGGTCGAGATATTAATGGCAATAGTTTCTTCAATATTGGATAGATTTTGCTCGGAATCCACTGTATTTACATTATTTGATAAAAAATCAAAAACTAAAGGATGATTAAGGTCGCTTGAATAATATTCATTGTTGTCTTGAAGGTGGGATCGATGGTGGTAATCTTCCCACGGTGTCTCTCCTATCATCATTGAATGGATGATTCCTTCGTCTATAGAATGTATATGAGACCAAGGATCAGAAGAAGTACCATACTCTAGAGACCTATCTATCCAAACACTCGTTGAGTGTTGATTTTGGTTTGCCTCCCAGGTCCAGAAAATTGATTGCCACAAATATTCTATGGGGCTTAGGGGCAATACCTCACAATGATCCACACTATCAAAATGGTCAGAGTTCTTCTTAATCTTAGATGATGTAGAAGAGATCATATGACAAGTTTCCACTATGGCCACTTGCGCAAGTCTAGGTGGAGGCGGGAGGGTAAAAGTACCCATTAAGAAAGGGTCTTTTAGGAGATCTACTCCGACATTTTGAAGTGATTGAGAGTTTCCATGGATCAATGGAATGCTTCCAATAGCTTGTGAACTGTCCTATTTTCCCTCTTATTTAATCTCCTTTCACCTTGTTATCACCATTTTGTAGATAACACAGCTTGTTTAAGGTCAAGTTCAACTCTCAAAAAGGTATTCAACAACCATAATTAGAATCTCTGCTTCTTAATGAATTATGATGAAAATATTCTTACAACTACGGAATCTCAACCATTCTACAATTGATATTTGTTTGCGCAGCATAATCCATTGTTAGACAGGTTGCAGCACTCCAGTGAAACGAAAAAGACTACCAAAATTTTAAAATTGACTTCCATATGGACAACCACCTACTGGAATAACTTGGCAAGCTATGTGGGTTAAAGAAATCTTGAAGTCAAAGGAAAAGTCAAACCTGGGAACTACGTGTAGTAATCAAACATAGGTAGCAGAAAAATAACAAACATCAAGTGAGCGAGAATGAAAATTGGATTAATTGTCAAGATTGTAGACTGAGATAAAATCTTCTATGACTTGATTTCAATAGCAAATCATAAAGAGATTGAATTCTAAGATAAATCAGTATCATAGGTATCGAAATGATTCATAGCATATCATCTTAAAACTCTTTCAAAGTCATTTTATAATTTGTATAAATGTTGTAAGCGAGACAAGAAACATAAGGTTTTTATTACTAAGTTTATAGTTTTTTTGTGGAGAAGATTGACACTCCGTTTTATAATACAAATTACTTATGTTTTCAAATGTGTACGTAAAGAAGCTTTTGGGTATTAGTCAAACCTACACTCTGAGAGGGCCCCCTGTGATCTTTGAGGTCTTCTTCATAATTTTGTTTTATTTTCTACATTGTCAATTATCATTCCTTTTAAGAATTTATTTTCCATTATAGTTACATTTTTTATTGTTTTCATTTGGTTCCAGAGTACTCATAAACAGAAAAGCATTACAAATATTTCAGTTATTGAATGCATTTCCTTTCTATCACTTGATCATTTCACAGTTTGACTTCTTAGTTGTTAATGAAACACTCTTTAGAGGATAAATACGTACACGGGTAATCATTCTTTAAGTTGTAAATATTTTCATTTGTTTTCAATAAGTAGATCTTTTTATGCCAATTTCTCCTTCATGCAATTAATCTAGGATTTCTTTACTGCAATGTAGCATAAGAGTTTCCTCTTTTCCAACTTAGTGTAGAACGCTTTGATTTCTGCAAAATAAAATTAGATTGTCCTTTCATGAACTTTGAAATTTTCTAGAATTTTACTTTCATAGAAGGAAGTTTTGAATTTTGAAACTTAAAGTAGATTTTCAATTTTCTGCAAAGAAGAAGTTTTTAATTCAGTTAATGAGGAATTAATATAGCTTTAGAATAAAAGAACGGGTGTGTAGTTAATCTCCAATTTGTGTCCATTCTTAGAACTAATTTCATTTCTAGAAGCAATTAGTTCACAAGAAGAATCCTAGCATATATAGTGCACATACATTTCACAATTACATGAATCCTGGTTGACAATTAATCAAGTAAATTAAGAAAAATTAATTTACCAAACATTTTGGCATCATTGTTGAGGAAGTGTATATAGGATTTCATTATTGCATTTCATTTTAGGAGTTTTTAATTTGATAAAATTGAAAAATGATAATAATAAAAAAACATGTATGCATAGAAAAAGGGATACTAGGGGTATATTTATAAGGAGAGGTAGAAGTCCAATTCCACCATCACCACTCGCTCAACCTAGACCTCATAGTGCAACACCATCCAACCATACTCACATCCCATCATTGGCATGTAGACATAGACTTCCTGAGGTCCATAGATCAGAAATCCAATCTAGAGATTTACCAACTTCTTCTACAGAAGATATAGTTGACAAACCCACATCCCCAACAAAAGAAGTAATTTTCCTCTCTTCAATGGGAGAACAACGCCTTGGACAAGAACTATAGGTTCCTAGTGAATAAGAAGAATAATAAACTTATTTTAATATACCATTAGTAGAGGAACTATAAGAAGAGCTAGATAATCCTATTATAGAACCTTATATTAGCTCTGAATAATCTATAATGGCAGGGGAAGGAGAAGGATAAGTTCATAATGTAGATGGTGGTGAATTTAGGATTGGAGGTGGAAGAGCTAGAGGAGGAAATAGAGGGGAATGTGGAGGTCGAGGTGGTGGTGGGGGTGGTAGAGGTGGTAGGGGAGAAACAAATCCTTATGGATTTCCCATCTTTGATGAAGATACCACAACTACAATGAAGAACATATTACCTTCCATTCTCCATAATTTCCATGGTTTAAGACATGAGGATCTCAAAACATTTATTTTTGAGTTTGAGGTTATATGTAGAACTTATGATTACCTTTTTTATCCCCAAAAGTTGAAATCGTTTCCAGTAACTTTTAAATATGGAGCACTTAAATTTTTCATGGGATTATGGACACATATAAGTAGAACATTGGATGAGATGAAAAATGTGTTCTTAGAAAAATACATGGATTATTGTATGCCCCATAACCTCAAGGATCAAATCTTTAAGATGATTCAAAAATAGGATGAGATCCTTGAAAATCTAGTTGAAATGTTTTCTTACAACATCAAAAGAGATAAAATGTAAAATTTGGATAATGAAATACTAAAAGCTTAAAATCCATCAAAGATGAATGGATTGATCTTAATTTAATGGGAAATGGTTATGTGTCACAACTTTCATTTGGAGAAATTTGTTATTTATGTAAACATATCTCTAGTGGTAAGGTTGGGACTGGAAAAAATCCAATAGATCCTATGATGTCCAGAATTAATAAATCTACAACTGGAACAATAAGTAGAGCTAAAATAGTAAATTTTATTGATAATTTCAAAACAAATATCTTAGGGAGTCTTAGTGAACAACTAGATACCCTTAAGATACAAAATAAGCAAAAATTTAAGAATGTTGCATTATATATTTTTTTTCCCAAGTGTAGAAAGAAACATGCCTAAGGGAATGTCCCCTTGAAAGTATAGAAATTTGTGTCATATGTGCTAAAAAAGCATAGTACACAGGAATGTCCTTCAATACCTAGTCTTAAAGTTATTTTTCAAGATGAAATTTGGGCAAGCCAAGTTGAATCTCTTTGTTTTATTGCTAAAAGACCATGGCAAAATCAAAAATCAAATATGACACAAGGTTTCAATACTCAATCACTTTCACAACCACAAAACAATTGGAATGCACCCATGCCATGGCAGCCTTGGCCCCCATAATCTGAAAATCCATCTTGGGCTCAAGGTTGGAAAAATCCTTATGGAAAATATCCTCAATATCCTCAGTTACAATAACCATATCCTTATTTTCCACCACAATATTATCCTCCTCAACCAACTCAATGTCCTCAATTTCAAAATCCAAATCAACAACTTTCATTACCATTCCATCTAAAACCCAATGAACTACTTGCCCAACCACTTTTGAATCCAAACAATAAAAATCAAGAAGCTATTTATAATGTCAAAGGACAAAATTTTCAAGCTTTTATTATTACCCTATTAGGTCTAAATGATGTTCAACTTAGATCTGGTAGGGTTTTACCAAAGAAGACACCAACAAATGTCATCCAAAAATCTAAAGAGAATGAAGTTCCTGAGAAAGATGTAAATCTTGATCAATAAAACATTCCCCTAAAGGAAGATGTTCCTATGCTATCAAAGGATGAGAAAATAAAGAAATCTCCTATAGTTCCTCTAGTAGAACAACATTTTGATTCTTTGCAAGATCCATCTTTTCCTGAAAGGCTAAATATTGATAAAGGAATAGAAAGGAAAATTATTTTACCAGATTATGATATGATAGATGAACTTAGGAATATTTTCATTAAAATTCCTTTATTACAAGCTATAAATCAAATACCAATATTTGAAAAAATTATCAAGGAGTTGTGCATTAGAAAACAACGAACAAAAAGAAAAGATATAAAAAAGACTCAATTGGTGGGAAAAATTGTTGACATCATGACAAGAAAACCTATTGTTCAAAAATATCTAGAACCTGGTAGTCCTATTGTGAATGTTCATATCAATGGTGTTGAGATTCCAAATACTTTAATTGATCTAGGAGTAACCATTAATATCATGAGTAAACAAACAATGGAGAAACTTAAACTTCCTAATCTTCAATATACTCCTACATTATTACAATTAACAGATTGATCTGTTATTAAACCAGATGGAGTATTAGAAGATGTGTATATTTCTCTATATTCTTGGGAATATCCTATAGATTTCATGATTTTAACTCCCAAGAATAATTTAGGAGGCCATATGTTGATCATTGGTAGACCTTGGCTAGATATAGCTGAGGCATTCATACGTTGTAGATCTGGTGATATGTATATCTCTGATGGAAATTATACTGAGAAATTTACCTTGTATCCTCCTGCAAAAAAAATAACTGAAATAGAAAGTGAGATTTGGATAGATGATGATAATGAAGACTTTAATGATTTTTAACAGTTTATACTTTTTCACAATTAGATGAAGAACATCAATTGATAAATTTAATGAACAATAATGATTATTCTTCATACTGTGAGCAAGATCAAAGTCTTCAACAACAATTCAATATTGAATATTTATCATCTCACCAAATAGCTTTACATTCTATGGAAAAATTTGGCAAATATCAAGCGGAAATTTTTCTAGATAAAACATTGAATATTAACAATAATTTGGAAGAATTTCAAAAGAGAAAATTGATACATATGTTACAAATAAACTCTTCTCTTTATGCATGGGAGTACACTGACATGAAAGGAATTGATCCTAAAACTTATATGCATCATATTTATATTGAAGAAAATTCCAAACAAGTTAGAAAACCTCAAAGAAGGATGAATCGTAATTTGAGAGAAATTGTTAAGGAGGAATTACAAAAATTACTCAATGTAAATTTCATTTATCCAATATCAGATAGTCAATGGGTGTCACCTTTAGTGATTGTTCCTAAGAAAAATGGAAAATGGAGAGTGTGCATTGATTACAAAGAATTAAACAAAGCTACTTTAAAAGATCATTTTCCACTACCTTTTATAGATTAAGTATTAGATACCTTGGCAAGGAAGAAGTATTTTTCATTCATAGATGGTTTTAGTAGATATAATCAAATTTAACTAGCACCAAAAGATCAAGATAAAACTACTTTTACATGTCCATGGGGAACATATTCCTACAGGGTTCTTCCCTTTACATTATGTAATGCACCTGCCACATTCCAGAGAGAACTTTTAGGTTTTTTTCTGATCTAATTCATGATTGTGTGGAAGTGTACATGGATGATTTTACTGTGTATGGTGATACTTTTGAATAAGCTATGGAAAATCTAGAAAAAGTTCTTATTAGGTGTAAAAAGGAAAACCTTTCATTAATCCATGAGAAATGATTTATGATAATCAATGAATTTTTTTTTAGGCCACCATATTTAGAGTGATAGAATTAAAGTGGATACTGTTAGTTCCAGTCTTCGCAGCCTGTCACCAGGGATCAACATGAGCTCTTACTATGTCTGGTTTTGTTAGATGTTTTGCACATGATGTTCAACCCAAAACATGTCACAAGTGTGTCCATTAGAAGAAGCTTGAAAAAATATTTCCAATGGTATATCACACTCCCATAACTAGCTCCCGGATTAGAAGATATGATTGAAATGAATGAGTGATTCTTGGTTATGCATGTTTTGAGGTCAATTGCTGCACACAATGAAAAGTTTACTACAAAATTAGTTTCTGAAATAATGGTAAAGAATTTTTCAAAAGTGAAAGAATTTTTTTTCATCACATACCAAATAACAGAAGCCTCCTTCAGTTTATGCATGGGTGCTACTATGTGGGAGATGTACAGTGATATTTGGAGCCTACATTAAAACAAAGCAAATTTTTCATATTTTTTACTGTTTTAGTCATTTTAGTGCGGTGCCATTTTACAATAGATGGAAAGTAATTTTACAAAACCCAAGGAGGTTTTTGTTAATCACAAGCCATATAACAAAAACCTCTTTCATTTTATTCACAGGTGTCATGAATTGGGATATGTGACTAGATCTTTACAGCTCATTTTCACAGATTTAAATTTTTAATGATTTTCTGTTTTAGAGATGATTTTGTGGCATAGATTACGAGCAACTGGAAACGAATTTCCAAAATTTGAGAGAGTTTTTTCTCCAAAATGACCTTATCTACAAAAACCTCTTTCAGTTTTGTAACAGGTGCTATGGTTTAGGAGATACGAGTTCATCTTCAACACCTATTTTCAGAAATTCGGTCCAAGTTTAATGTAACTGATTCTATTTTGAAGAAAATGGTTGAGCTCAATTCCCTTAGTACAAGGATGATAAAATGTATATATTTTATGAATTTCATAGTGTAGGGGTTTGACTTTGGCAGAAAGTTGGACTCTTGTGAATGCTTTGAGCACTATTGTACATCATTTCTGCAGTTTGGCAAGGAAATAGACCAGGGTTTGTAGCGTTTTGTGGGATTCTTGTGGCAAGGTGACTTAGTATTGTTTTTCCTTCTGTGATTCAAGTTATCATATGTTTATGTGTGCCATTATCTCTCTCTTTTATACTTAACTAAATGAATCAAGTATAAAGGTGGAAATCATTGATGTTGCAATGCTCTACCTTAGGGTTTGTTTAGCTTTACATGTTTTCTATTGTTTGAAGAGGACTCATGACACTTCCATGCCCTCTCCAACTCTTCACCAGTCTTAAGACTCTCCGTTTCACTTAATTCAAAGTACTAAATCATTTTCCTACCTCGCCCCATAGAAAGCTCTGCAAGACTGAGTTTCATTCCCCAAACCCAAAACTGCATTTCACATTTGATCTAGCAAACCAACATAAAAATCAATCAAACTCCTCTGAGCATATACCTAGCCTAAAATTAGTCTTTACATTAGTCATCTCAAGCCTCATTTTCTATATTTTCCTGAGATTGACAAGGAGAGAGCCCTCTCCCGACCTGGTAGGGATAGCTACCAGGTTAAGCATGGTTTGATGTTACCCTAGACCTGCCTTTCTCAGCTTGAGGTACATTTAAGCCCTAACATAGTGGTGACCATACTAGGGAAGAAAAGTTTGTTTGTTATCATTGTTTGCTTTGTAGACTACAGATGAAGCCTGAATTTAGCTAGGTAGCCTTTGAACTAGTCTTTCTTTGCAAGTGCATAAGTAGATGAATGTTGCTTCAATCAATCTCCAGTTTAGTCTATAAACTGAACATCTGAACTAAATCTATTACCCCCATATCTTAAAGCAATTCTAGACTTTGGATGATGAGTTTAGAATTTGATAGGCTGACAAATTGATAATGTCCATTTGATTTTTGGGAATAACTCAACACACCGGCTTCCAAATGATACACCAGGGCCAATCCTGATCCTAATCCTCCTCCCGTGTATGAAAACCCAAATCTCATCCCAAGAATTCTCTGACAAGAAAGTTATGTGATTGCCATTTTTAGATCTCATTCATGTCCAGTTGTTTTTGAATACCTTGAATATCTTGAGTTTTCTAAACATTTTGATCTATCGTTATTTGAAACTAAATTTGAAAGTGCAGTTGGTTCTACTGTTATAAATCCGGAGTTTTTCAAAGATCTTGAAATTGAAAAGGCTAATAGATCAATTGGTGATTATATCTTGAACCTTCAAACTTCCATTGTGGCTACAAACATTCCCAAGTTCTTAGAATCTACATCTGCAACTCTTGGTTCATCCGCTGTTGTATCTGGTTCAGAAATTCCTACTGAAACTCCTTTCATTCCCACCATTCCCATGCAGCCCACCATATCTGATCAGAGACCCCCTGTCTCTTCTCCCCCATCAACCCCTTCAACACCTCATATTTCCTCCCCTCCTTCTACACCTCATATACCCATTACATCGTCTGCTATTGTTGTTCCAACTCCTCCTACACCCCCAAGGCCAGTTTCAAATACACCTAGAGCAATGGCTGCCCGATATGCACCTCTCGTTTTTCCACAAAACTTGGATGCTATGCCTACTGATTACCAAAGCAAAATTCCATTGTTTGATGGTACCCAAGGTATCACAGCGCAACAGCATGTGGATAAGATGACCGATTTCTTTGACCTTCATGAGATAGATGAAGAAAATGTGAACATGAGATTATTTGTGCAAATTTTTGGAGGCGAAGTGCGGAAGTGGTTTAAAGCATTACCAGCTGGGACTATCAATACATTGGTTCTTCAGAGAAAATTCCTAGATCGTTGGGAGGTAAAGAAAAATCCTCTTCAAATTCTTTCTGAATATGAAAACATAAAGAGGAATGTTAGTGAAAGTGTCCAGGATTATTGTGTTAGATTCAATATTGTTTATAATGCAATTCCCGTTGATATAAAGCCACCAATGGGGCTAGCTTTGATTAAATCTACTGATGGCTTTGATCTCGACATGGCATATTAATTGAGAGAAAGATATCTAGCCACATTGGAGGATTTGCAGAAAATTGTAGTGAGTGTGGAGGCAAATCTGCTAGCCAAGAGAGCAAGAACAAAGACCGAGAAGAAGGTGACCATAAAGGAGGAAGCTTCTTCCTCAGATCACTTGCTTCGCAAGATCGAGAAGATGTTTGATAGAATCATGATTGCAGATAAGCCTGAGACATAGATCACAAATCCAAACTTCCATGGTCAGCAACAATCACAGTTCAGAATCAAACGGGAACAAAGAGCACAAGACCAAGCAGCACAGCAGCAAGTTAAAACACCATTATAGCAGAATTTTGTACATGGTTCGGAATCAAATGATGATGAGAATATAATAGGAGAGGATAATCATTTTTTTACACTTGAAGGTTTGCCAATTTATATCACGGAGGATGAAGAGTATTCAGAAAGCCCAGCTGTACAAAAAGATGAAGATTTTATCTTAGCAAATGAAATAGACCTAGAAGAAGAATCTGATGAATATCAGAGAGGATACATGAATGCATTGATAGCCCAACAATGACAATATTCACTCAGGAGTAGAGAGGTACCCATCAATCCAATTCAAAAGAGGAAGGAAGCAACACCACCAAAGAATGATTCTCCAAATGTGCAGAAAAAGGGAAAGGAAGCAGCAGATCCTACCACCAGCAAAACACAATCAGCAAATGAAAAGCCAAATTAGCCAAATGCATCAAAGGAGAAGACTGAAAAGAAAGATGCTCCACTCAAAGAGGTAGAGAAAACTACAACCTTGAGCTTAGAGAATGAGATTGCTAAGTTAAAAGTGTCAATACCTTTGACTGAATTAATGAAGAATAGAAGCTATAAAGGTCATGTGTCAAATATTTTGAATTTAGATCCGTTACCTGATATGGTTAATGTGAAGGATGACCAGCCTGCGCTTATCTTTGGTCCGGCATTAGAAGGTCAATCTGAGGATAGTGATGTAGCTCCTTTTTACATAGCCTTAGATTGCATGATTATGTCTTTTACAAATCTGACAACAAAGGCAATTATGGAAAAATTGGGTTTAGATATCACTTGCAAGTAGCATGATCTTTATTCCTTTGATTATGTAGGGTCAGATGTATTGGTCTCATTAAAGATTTGGTTGTCACTTTAGATCAGATTCTAGCAAAGAATGTTCTTATGGATGTGGTTGTGGCTGATATTCCCCCTAGATTTGGCATGCTTCTATCTAGATTGTGGGGTGTAAAACTCAAAGGGACATTGCAGCTAGATTTCTCCTATGCCACTATTCCTGTGTTTGGTTAGTTGAGTAAATCATATTAGAAGAAAAAGATGAAGTACATGATTACAAGCAAGGAGAAACCTTTAAATCATCCAATCAATTATGTACCCACTAATTTAGAATCTTTTTTTCTCTATTCTGGTAGTTTTAATGATGTAAATAGTCAATTAGTTGAAGTTGAATATATTATAGAGATTACAGAAAATTTCAGAGTTGTACTTGATCAAGAAAGACAAAGGCTTGATAGTACCGCCGAACAATCAACCTTCTGCCAGCAGCAAAAAATTGACAGACAGCAAGCAAAGGTAGAAGATCAGGCACAATTTCAGCACTTGGAGGACGAAGCCAGTTTGTGGAGTATGGATTTTGATGGAGCAGTAGGTAAGGATGGTGCCGAAATTGGTATTTGGATACACAGCTCTGCATTCCTACCAAACAAAGTTCCGAGTAATATAAGAGTTTTTTCGTATAAATTGGCTTTTGATTGTTCCAACAATGACGCTGAATATGAAGCTTTAATTGTTGGTTTGAAAATCCTCAAGAATTTGAATGCAAAAAGAATTTCAGTTTATGGCGACTCTGAATTAGTAATCAAGCAAGTCAAGGGTGAATACCAAGCCAAACATCCTCGAATGCTGGCTTACCGTAATGCTGTATTAGATATTTTGAGGTTGTTTCTAGATTATACTTTGACATGTGTCCCTCGTGTATAAAATGTTATTGCAGATTCCCTTGCAACAACTGCAAGTAACCTGAAAATCCCGATGAATTCAAACAATAAGTTTTAAATTCTTGTAAAACATCGCCTAGCTATCCCTGATAATCAAAGATATTAGCAAGTGTTTCAAGATGACAAAGAGATCGAAGAATTTCTGCAAAATGAAGGCAAATACAAAGATACTTCTATCGATGGAGAGCAAGATGATGGTGAAACAAACATAGAGGTAAATCAGATGGAAGTTTTGTAGCTGAAGGACAATGTCATTCCTAAAGGTCTAATACCTTTAGAGGTGTTATTTGATCAAGATGATTTAGCCTGGAAACCAAGCTTAGTGTCGACTGAGAAGGGAGTTGAGGATGCGAATATTGGAACAACAGAAAATCCAAAGATGGTGAAGTTGTCAAAGGCGTCTCCTCCTTAGGCAAAGGCAAAATACATTAGTTTATTGTCTTCATTTACTGATGTATTTGCATGGGACTATTCAGATTTGAAGGCATACAATAAGAGTATAATTCAGCACATCATTCCAATCAAGCCAAACCAGAAGCCATTTCGACAAAAGTTAAGAAGGATAAATCCAAAGTTGCTGCCATCAATAGAAAAAGAGGTGAATCGATTGTACAAGGCTGGTATAATTCTTCCAATAAGATTTTTAGATTGGATTTCTAATTTTGTGCCCGTACGGAAGAAATCAGGTGAGATTAGATTATGTATTGATTTCAAAAATCTGAATAAGGTGTCTTTGAAAGATAACTATCCATTGCCAAAAATGGACCACATACTTCAAAGAGTAGTTGGAGCATCTCGTATGTCACTGCTCGATGGGTATTCTGGCTATAATCAAATTCTGGTCCATGAGGATGACAGGGACAAAACAGCATTCACCACTCCGTGGGGAACTTTCCATTATGCCAAGATGCCATTCGGATTAAAGAATGTTGGTGCAACTTTTTAGCGGGCTATGGATATCACCTTTGCAAATGAGAAAGATGTATTTTTAGTAGTTTATCTTGATGATTTGACAGTTTTTTCCAATTCAGATGAGGAGCATCTTTACCATTTGAAAATTGTTTTTCAGTGGTGTAGAAAGTATGGCATATCTCTTAATCCAAAAAAGAGCTTGTTTTCCATGGATGAAGGGAAGCTTCTCGGTCACATCATATCCAAGGAGGGCATCTGCATCGATCCTGCTCGAGTGGAAGCCATTCATAAGATTGATTTTCCATGAAGTAAAAAGGAGATCCTAGCATTCCAAGGTAAGATGAACTTCTTACGTCGTTTTATGCCAAATCTAGCTGAACATTTGAGGGAAATCACAAACATGTTAAAGAAAGATAGTGTAGTAAAATGGACCGAAGAAGCTATCAAGTCTTTTAATTTGGTAAAGTTGGCTCTTTCTTCAGCTCCGATTTTAATTAGCCTAGATTATTCCCAAGATTTCATCTTGTTTTCATTTGCTTCGGATCATACTATGGCAGCGGTCTTAATGCAGAAAAGAGACCAGCTTGAGAAGCCAATTGCCTTTTTCAGCAGGACAATAAGAGATGCAGCCTTAAAGTATAACATTATTGAAAAGCAAGCTCTTGCCTTGGTAAAAGCTTTGAAATATTTTTGGGTATATATTCTGCATTCTCATATTCTTGCTTATGTCCCTAACGCAGTCGTTAAAGATGTCTTAGTACAAACAGATCCGAAAGGGAGACGAGGCAAATGGATCATAGCTTTGTTAGAATATGATGTGGAGATAAAACCAACAAAGCTCATCAAGGGTCAGGGGCTAGCAAAACTGATGGCGGAGTCTAATTTGCATGCCTTGGACATAAATTTGATTGTTGCTATGTCCGAAGAAGATGAAGGAAATTCACTTGTTCAAGTATCTGAAAATTTTCTTCTTTCTCCTTGATATTCGGATATTGTATATGTGTTCCAGCATTTTTCACCGCCATCGGGGATGGCTAGAAATAAAAGTAGGACTCTAAAATTAAAGGCTGCCGAATTTTGTACTATGAATAATGCACTCTATTGGAAAGATCCCAGTGGTGTCTTGCTGAATTGTTTGGTTGAGGAGGAAGCAAAACAGGTCATGGATGATTTTCACAAGGGAGATTGTGGAGGTCACCTATTTTGGAAGACAACAGCCAATAAGATTTTGAGAGTGGGATATTATTGGCCTACCCTCTTTGCTGATGTGTATAAAACTGTTACAAGCTGTCACGAATGCCAAATTTTTCAAGGAAGGAGAAAGTTGCAGCCTTTACCTCTCAAGCCGGTCGAAGTAAGTGCTCTGTTTCAGTAGTGGGGTTTAGATTTCATTGGCAAGATTCATCCTACATCTTCAGCTCAGCACAAGTGGATCCTCATAGCGACAAATTATTTCACAAAATGGATTGAGGCGATTCCCACTCGACAGACCCCTAACTTGGTAATAATTCAGTTTCTTGAAAATAATATTTTGTCACATTTTGGCTGCCCTAACAAGTTGATTACAGATAATGTAGTAGCTTTCAAATCTAAAAAGATGATTGATTTTTGTAACAAATATCAAATTACCTTGGGGCACTCTACTGCATACTATCACAAGGTAACGGATTGGTGGAATCTTTAAACAAATCATTGGTTAACATAATCAAAAAGCTGCTGGAAACAAACAAAAAGACCTGGCATAAGAAATTTGTTAATGCACTATGGGCGGATAGAGTAAGTCAGAAAAAATCAATAGACATGTCTCCTTTCGAGATCGTATATGGTGTTGACATGGTGTTTCCGACATCTCTCGCAGTCCCAGTTGTTAAACTTCTACAAGAAGCTGGCAGCGAGGAAGATCATTTACAATTAAGAATAAACCAAATGATCCATTTACAGTAGACAAAAGAGGAATTTTTTCAAAGTACCTTCAGGCTGCAAGAGAGAATCCAGAAAATATATGATCAGAAGGCAAAGGCAGACAAGTTTCAAATTGAAGACATAATGCTGAAATGGGATGCTAGAAACTAGGACAAAGGAAAGCATGGCAATTCGAGAATCTGTGGAAGGGACCATTCAGAATTGCTGCATATCGGGGTCAAAATGCTTTTCTGCTGAAATAAATGAATGGGGAATATTGTCCAGGTGGGCCGGTCAATGGTCAGGTGTTGAAACGGTATTATCTTTGAGATATTTTCTGTTGTCACATATATCACTGTACATACCATTTTATTTCCTTCATTGCAAAGTGTGTACTGTCGTCATTCATTCAGTTTGGGGCCCGAAGTGAAGGCTATAAAACTGAAGGTCTAATTTCAGTTTTTGATTACTTAGTGTGAATTGTTTGAGCCAGTTTTCAGTCAGTTGTCAGTCTTGTAATTGAGTCAGTTTTGAGTCAAGATATTGGTTTTGGTTTGTTGAAGTTATTTATTCCATTTAGCCCAATGGAAGAGGCACTGTCTGCTTTCCAGAGATCTATAGTTCTTGGCACCTCCCAGGAGCTACCATCCCCATTGGAGCCAATGTTAGTGTCAGTATGTTCATCCCTCCATCAATGATCAAAATTCTCTTTTTGCATGCATTTTAGGTGTTTCATCCGATCAGCTCCATTCCATTAGGATCATGGATCATCTGATGTTAGTGGCTCAAATTTCCCTCATGGTCTTTACCTGCTAACCTATTTTTACAAGTTCAGGTCATTTACAGTCATTTTTTGTCATTACTTTTGCAAAAGTCATTTTTAGGGTTTTAGGTCTCATTAGGTCTAGGGTTTGTCATCATAGTATTGTAAAAGCTCAATAATGGTCAGCAGGCACATGAGGAGGTCTAATAAGGTCTCAGTATCAAAATTTCAATAATGATATACTCAGTAATTGATTTTTCCTCAAAACCCTGTTTTGAGGAAAAACAGAGTTTTATGTTCTATGTATAAAAATTTCATGTAATTTTAATTTTCCTATATGTAATAAGTTCAGAACTACAACCCTGGGTCACCTTTCCAAACTCCTGCACTCCAGCTCCTGCAAAAGAGACAAGAAAATCCAAGCATTAGTCCATCAAATGTCAAAAAGAGAGCCAAACTGCAAAACAAAGTTTTTAAAGAACAAAGTGAAAAAGAAAACTTTAGAAAGTGGGTTTTCTAAATGAAAAATTAAATTCACTTGTATATAAAGTGCTCCTTGTGTTGAAGACATCATTTTTGTGCTAAATAGAGAGAGAAAAAGAGAAAATCGTGATTTGAGGTGAAGAAAGGGAAATCACAACAAAGTTTTGAAATTATTCTTGGCGTGGCGCACCTAGGCAAAGGTGCGGTGCACCGAGCGCAAAATTTGCATACAGAGTTGAACTGGCACGGCGCACCTGGGTGTTGGCATGGCACACCAGTCTGCCAAGCCAAAATTTCATTCAAACAACCTTCTCAAGCTCCAAAATCTTGCAAATATCATTCCTCAAGTAAGTAAAACCTCCCATTTTGCCATTGCAAGAGATTTAGTCCTCCTTGATGGTGTTTTGATAGGTGAAAAATAAAACCCTAATTTGCTGCACAGTTGCATTGCAAAATTGTCTAGGGTTTTGTAATTTTGTCATACTTGTTGTTTTTACTCCCCTGCATCATTTTCACATATCCCATTCCTCTCCACTGAATTTCCCTAATTTCATTTCCCTTTCCCTCTCTCATTTACACTCATCCTACCCCCCTATCCCCAAACCCTAAAACCCTAACACCTAATTCCCACTATTCCCCAAACCCTAATTTTCATTCCCAAACCCTATCACTCCCTAATAACCCTACAACTAGCATCAAATCCCACTCACCTATTCCACTCATCAAATCCCAAAGAAGAAAATAATAGTCACCTATTCTTGAAATAAAATCTCTTCATGCTCATCATTTTACACCATACAATGGCAAATATGGAAACAGATTCAGCTTATGAAAGGGATGAGGGAATTGTGAGTGATTCCTCCCAAGAGATTCATGCACCAAGAAAACCACATAAGGGAGGAAAACACATCTGAGAGGAGCCCACTACACTCACAGAGTTACTAGCTTGCCCTCTTGCAGTAACATGCTTTAAACATCAGTCTTGCTACCAGTTTTATGAGATGGTGGAAAGAGTGAAATACCACCATGAACTTGCTAGACTATTTTTCCTTCATCTTCACAATGGCCAAGTCAATTTAGCAGGTTTTACCTTCACTTTGACACCTGAAACTATAGCTGAAGCAACAAGTATTTCAAATGTGGGTGAACAGTGGAACAAAGGACAGCTTGTGGGCAAAGAGCATCATGAGCTTATATCAAGGCTAGTTATCAAAAGAAAATCAGTAGGGTCTTTCCTTTTAGATACCTACAGGACACTTATGCTCCACTCATGAAGCTCATTATCAAATACTTCAGCTGTGAAGGTAGATTTTCTCGCTTGTACATTTATCATGTTAGATTATTGATGCATTTTACTAGAGTGAGGATGATGAACCTCCCCTATTTCATATGCAGAAATATTGAGAAAATGGCCACATTGGTGCAAAGAAAACCTCATCATCAACAGTACAACAACATTTATCACTTTTCATTGATCAAGATTGTTCTTTTGCATCAGCTGAGTTTGTTGAATGTTTCGTAGGATACTTTCATTTCACATGAGGTTTTCACAAACCCTCAAGTGACCCCATCAGTATTTCAAGAGGAGGGAGGACCTTCAAATCAGCAAGAGGTTCATGAGACTCAAATTACAGGTGTGCCAGTATTTTTCACTTATGAAAAAGGCACAAGGAGATTATTTGCAACTGCCAAACGAGTACTATCTCCACCTGGGATGGAAGGGGTCTCATTTCCTTCATCAGACCATAGGAAAATGTTATCTTCACCCAGGGTGAAAGGGGATTTTCCTTCTTCTTCAGCAAAGAAGGTACAGGATAAAGGGAAATAACCATTGCATGATGAAGGGCCTTCTAAAGGTCAAGAGAGAGATTTCATTTTGATTCAGGATGAGGATACTGATTTGGGCTCCCAAAGATCAAAACTCAAGGAGATCATCAAAGAGCAAGAAGCTAACATCCATGAATTATCTATTAACCTTGAAAGAGTTAAGTGGATCATAAATTACCTTGAGCAATGGAACAAGTAGTTGGAGGATAAGCAGACAATCATGGAGCTACAAACCATAAGGGAAAACAAGCAAGCAACAAAAAGGAGGAAAGTCAAATTGACACCGCTTGAGCAAGAGATTGATGCTGACCGGGAATCTTGGCTAGAGAGGGAAAATATGCACTTGGAGAAGCTACTTAAGAAAGCCAATAAGGAGAAAAATATGTTACGGCACATGGCTTATCACTATTTGGCACGAAACAAGATTTGCAAATCAAGGATAAAGAGCCTAAAAGCCAAGTTGAGGAAGACTTTGACGAGCAAGAAAGAGCAAGATAAGCTCAAGATCTTGGCTAAAGCTTCATTAGCATAGCATAGTACTTGATGCAGATCACTCCTACCAAATTTCAAGAAATTTGGCAAACTTCTTGGCAATTTTGAATTTTTCAAGGAAAAAGCAAGTTTTTCTGGCAGGTGCATATCGCCACCTGGCACTCGCTTTTGATAGGGACCTCCTCTGGAGGAAAACTTTACATTTTTGGAATCCTCATGAAAAAATATGCATGCTTAGAAATTACTAGGAATGACAAGTTTTGGGCGTCCAAAAGGGTCAAAAACACCTCAAAAATGCCCTCTCTGCCATTTTTTGGCCACATAGGAAGCAGTGTTGGGAGAACTGATTTTTGGAGGGGAAAATGGACACCAAATTCAAAACATCCACTTGTCCTAGAAAGTAGACAAACAGATCTTTCCAACAAGCCCACTTGGAGAAAATTTTGGGAAGGGGAAGGCCTCCAAATTCAGCTGGGAAAAAGCGTTACGCACAAAAAAGTGGCGCTACGCACAGGATGAAAAAGTGCCAATTTTGCTCAAAAACTTTGTTTTTCGCCTAGTTTTCTTCTGGTTTGAATTTTTCTCTCTTATGGTCAAATCCATGAGCTGAAATGATGTAAATTGATGTATTATGATGTAAAAATGATGAAAATTGACTTGATAAAGTAGATACATCAGTTGTAGTTGGTTTAAAGTTGAATGAATCAGTTTCCTAGGTTTTAAAGGCAAGTTGTTCCACTGCCTATTTTTGTGTTCCTAGATTAGATATGGTTAAAACCACCCCTATTATCATGGATTTGACCCGTGATGGAGAGAACAAGTGTTTTGGAGGTCTATATCATGTGTTTTTTCAGTCATTTGTAAAGGTTGGACTCTTGTGAATTCTTTGAGCACTATTGTACATCATTTCTGCAGTTTGGCAAGGAAATAGACCAGGGTTTGCAGCATTTTGTGGGATTCTTGTGGCAAGGTGACTTAGTATTTTTTTTCCTTTTTTGATTCAAGTTATCATATATTTATGTGTGCCATTACCTCTCTCTTTTCTGCTTAACTAAATGAATCAAGTATAAAGGTGGAAGTCATTGATGTTGTAGTGCTCTACCTTAGAGTTTGTTTAGCTTTACATGTTTTCTATTGTTTGAAGAGGACTCATGACACTTCCATGCCCTCTCTAACTCCTCACCAGTCTTAAGCCTCTTCATTTCACTTAATTCAAAGTACTAAAGTATTTTCCTACCTCGCCCCATAGAAACCTCTGCAACACTGAGTTCATTCCCCAGACCCAAAACTGCCTTTCACATTTGATCTAGCAAACCAACATAAAACTCAATCAAACTCCTCTGAGCATATACCTAGCCTAAAATTAGTCTTTACATCAGTCATCTCAAGCCTCATTTGCTATATTTTCCTGAGATTGACAAGGACAGAGCCCTCTCCCGACCTGGTAGGGATAACTACCAGGTTAACCATGGTTTGATGTTACCCTAGACCTGCCTTTCTCAGCCTGAGGTAGATTTAGGCCCTAACATAGTGGCGACCATACTAGGGACGAAATTTTTTTTGGTTTGTTATTGTTGTTTGATTTATAAACTACAGATGGAGCCTGAAGTTAGCCAGGTAGCCTTCGAACTGCTCTTACTCTACAAGTGCATAGTAGATGAATGCTGCTTCAGTCAATCTCTGGTTTAGTTTATGAACTAAACTCAACTGGGGAAGAGGCAACAGATCTTCTCTAGGAAAGATCATTCAAGTTGCAGATCTGATTGCTGATGGAGGACAATATTCAGACACATATGAAGGCTGAAATCATCTACCTGGTGACTCCATTGTTCGAAGTCCCGAGTTTCAAAGTATTGATGGTGGCTCCACTAGCTTAAATGAAGGACTCAGATGTTGCTTCTATTTGTTCACGGTATTCATGTATCAATTTTTCTAATCTTCCTGGCTTTCCTAATCAATTACCAAAGGATGCATACATTTTGAGTAATGGCCCTAAATTCAATGGGGAAGATCTGACTTTGACTCTAGAACATATAGAAAATTTTAAAACATTTGTGGAAATTCTTAGAGTTAAAAAGGAAGATGTCTTCATCAGATTTTTCTTTGATTCGTTTCAAGGCAAATGTAGAAAATGGATTGAAGGTTTTCCTATCAGATCTATTAATTCCTTTGCAGATTTTTGGCATGTTTTTCTTGAAACATGGATGGAGAAAGAGGATGAATTCAAAATAGAGGTGCCCTCTATTCAAGGTTTTAAAGAATGGGAAGATATGTGCACGAATGATGAGGTAGATGAGAACTTTTCTTCATCTCTTTCTTCTTATCTGAAATCCTGTCGATGCAGCCATGAAGTTAAGCTCAATTTTTTGCAATAGTTTGCCATGAAAATTAAAGGAGATCTAATTGAATTGGAGACCCAAATACAGTCCCCGGATCTAGACTATCGAGTCCCCTTCTTTGGGACCATTTTCAGCAGAAGGAATAGAAGGTAAGGTTGCCCGCGGATATTTGCATTGATAATTTGTAGCTGAAGCATGTATTGAGGAGTTGGGGTAGCAAGAGTCTGGTTTTTTCGATCCTATTGCAACGTACATGGATTTTTGTTTTTAGTTTGAATGATAGATCAAATTGTCCTTTACACAACCAGACTCATTATGTGCATGTATGGCTGTCAGCATTTACATTTGTGTCCTGGTTGAAGCACTTTCAAGCAACATCCTTGTCACAGTTATTTGATTGGTTGATATGGCATTACAACATTACTTGATCTATCAATTTTTCAGCAAAGTGGGTTAGATTTTTACATAAATAAGTTGCCTGTGGTAGAATTTCAGTTTTCAATATTTGTTTATATGCATGTTGCAGTATGTATATGTTTTTGGATTGCTATGAGTTGTTTTAGGTTTGAAATTGTTTGACCATATTTCCCAATGGATGAGGCGCTTGGTCTACGTTTTTATTGACACCTCCAATGAGTTGTCATCCCCAATGGAGCCAATGTTAGTTCCAGTCTTCGCAGCTTGTCACCAGGGATCAACATGAGCTCTTACTATGTCTGGTTTTGTTAGATGTTTTGCACATGATGTTTAGCACAAAACATTTCACAAGTGTGTCCATTATAAGAAGCTTGGAAAAATATTTCCAACAGTATATCACACTCCTGTAACCAACTCCCAGATTAGAAGATATGATCGAAATGAATGAGTGATTCTTAGTTATGCATGTTTTGAGGTCAGTTGCTGCACACAATGACAAGTTTAGTACAAAATCAATTTCTAAAATAATGGTAAGGAATTTTTCAAAAGTGAAAAAGGTTTTTGTTCATCACATACCAAATAACAAAAAAATCCTTAATTTTATGCACAGGTGCTACTATGTGGGAGATATATAGTGATATTTGGAGCCTACATTAAAACAAAGCAAATTTTTCATATTTTTTACCATTTTAGTCATTTTAGTGCAGTGCCATTTTACAACAGACGGAAAGTAATTTTTCAAAACCCAAGGAGGTTTTTGTTAATCATGAGATATGTAACAAAGAGCTCTTTCATTTTACTCACAAGTGTCATGAATTGGCATATGTGACTAGATATTTACAACTCATTTTCACAGATTTAAATTTTTAATAATTTTCGGTTTTAGAGATGATTTTGTGGCACATATTATGAGCAACTGGAAATTAATTTCAAAAATTTGAGAGAGGTTTTTCTAAAAAATGACCTTATCTAAAAAAACCTCTTTCAGTTTTGTAACAGGTGCTATGGTTTAGGAGATAAGAGTTCATCTTCAACACCTATTTTCAGAAATTCGGTCCAAGTTTAATGTAACTGATTCTATTTTGAAGAAAATGGTTGAGCCCAATTCCCTTAGTACAAGGATGAGAAAATGTATATATTTTATGAATTTCATATTGTATGGGTTGGACTTTAGTGGAAGGTTGGACTCTTGTGAATGCTTTGAGCACTATTGTACATCATTTCTGCAGTTTGGCAAGGAAATAGACCAGGGTTTGTAGCATTTTGTGGGATTCTTGTGGCAAGGTGACTTAGTATTGTTTTTCCTTTTGTGATTCAAGTTATCATATGTTTATTTGTGCCATTATCTCTCTCTTTTCTTCTTAACTAAATGACTCAAGTATAAAGGTGGAAATCATTGATGTTGTAGTGCTATACCTTAGGGTTTGTTTAGCTTTATATGTTTTCTACTGTTTAAAGAGGACTCGTGACACTTCCATGCCCTCTCCAATTCATCACCGGTCTTAAGACTCTCCGTTTCACTTAATTCAAAGTACTAAAGAATTTGCCTACCTCACCCCACAGAAACCTCTACAAGACTAAGTTTCATTCCCCAGACCCAAAACTACCTTTCACATTTGATCTAGCAAACTAACATAAAACTCAATCAAACTCCTTTGAGAATATACCTAGCCTAAAATTAGTCTTTACATCAGTCATCTCAAGCCTCATTTGCTTTATTTTCCTAAGATTGACAAGGAGAGAGTCCTCTCCTGACCTGGTACAGCTAGCTACCAGGTTAAGCGTGGTTTGATGTTACCCTAGACCTGCCTTTCTCAGCCTGAGGTAGATTTAGGCCCTAAAAGATACATCTAAGGTAGAAATTGTTTCTAAAATTTCAATTCCTATTTTTCAAAAGGATGTAAGAATTTTTCTTGGATTTACTAGATATTATAAGAGATTCATAGAAAATTTCACAAAAATAGTATCTCCACTTTTCAAAATCCTTGCAAAAGATTGTGAATTTTCTTGGAATTCATACTGTGATAAAGCATTTGAGACATTGAAACAAAATATTACTGAAGCACCATTTTTAAGAGGACCTAATTGGGCTATTCTTTTCCATATTTCCATTGATTCTTTAGATATAGCTCTAGGAGTTTTCTTGGACAAAAATATTTAAATCCTTATGCCATCTACTATACAAGTAAAAAATTGACTCCTACAGAGTTGAATTACACTGTAACAGAAAAGGAGTTTTTAGTTGTTGTTCATGCCATTAATAAATTTCATTGTTACATCACTGGTTATGAAACTTTTATTCATACAAACCATTCTTACATTAGATATCTAATGAACAAACCAATCACTAATGGTAGAATTAAAATATGGTTGTTATTACTACAAGAATTCGAGATTACTATTCTTGATAGACCAGGAAAAGAAAATACAATTGCTCATTTTTTTTCTAGAATGCAGAATAATAATGAGGATGTTCCTATAAAAGACAACTTTCTTGATGAATTTTTTTCGCAATATCTACTAAAACACCCCAGTTCGCAGATATTGTTAATTATTTAGCTACATGAAAGTTACTTCCACAACTATCAGTGAGAGAAGACCAAAAAGTGATCGAAACCAGTGCACCTTTTTCCTCAATAGATGGAGAGTTGTACAAAACTAGACCTGATTTGATTATCAAAAGATTTGTTCAAGAAGATGAAGCACCTTAAATCCTAAAATCCTATCATGGTGAACCATGTGGAGGACATTTTTCTGGTGAAATAACTTCCTACAAAATCCTTCTTTTGGGATATTATTGGCCATACATTTTTAAGGATGCCAACATATATGTTAAAAGATGTGATAGTTGTCAAAGAATGGAAAAACCCATTCTATTAGATGATATGCCTCTACAACCACAGGGACTTGTAGAACCCTTTGAAAAATGGGCTCTAGATTTTGTTGGACCAATAAATCATCCATCTAAACAGAAAAGGTATATACTTGTTGGCATGCATTATGTTACAAAATGGGTAGAAGCTAAACCTCTTTTATTTGCAATTGAAAATGTTGTAGTTACGTTTGTTTTTGAGGATATATTTACTTGTTTTGGTGTTCCAAGAGAAATTGCAATAGATCAAGGTACTCAATTCACATCAAAGTTGGTGCAAAAGTGTTCATTTTTCATAGGGATATATTTTTCTTTGCTTTGATAATTTCATTTCTTAATTAATACATTAAGTTCTCCCCATATCATCATAACATTATACATATTTACATCGTTATTCAACTGCATATGCAACTATGTATAAAGAACAATAACGTCATCATCAATGCAGTGGAACATAAAGGAATAATAGAAGAAAAGCATGCACACATAGAGACACCAATATTGGTCAAAGACCAGGGGAAAACCCATTATGGGGAAAACCCTTGCAAACATTATTCTAATAGATTTTCATAAAATGATTCAGAAAAAGAGAGTACAATGATCAATATCTTCAAAACAACTAGAATATCCATGAAATGCATCAAAACTCTTATTCAGATAATTGTAATGTACTGTCATTGCATGTAGCCTGCTATCGAACACTTTTGTTACTAAGTGAAATCTTCAGAATACTGAAATATCATCTTGGAGTCTCAGTCACAGGGAGGAGTTGTGTGAGCGAATATGATAGACAAGGTCACTCTCTGTGAACTGCATGATAGCGACTATGGCATCTCAGTCACTCCCATACCATTATGTGCAAACGACCGGGGACCAAACTAACCCATACTCTCATTCTTTCTCATGAAGACTTTATGCCAGCATCCAAGGGTCCAAAGTCACTCTCATGACCACTGTGTCCGAGTGTCCAGGGACCCAAATGCTCAGTTCTGTGCCAGCTCATTTGAATCAGAAAAACCCTAGTTTAGTATAAGCTTCATCCTAAACTTTCGAACCCTTGAGCGAGCTTCCTCCGTCAGACCTATGTGATCCAAGACAAAATAGAAGAGGAGAAGAGATATTGATGTGTGTCCAAATGAGCTTGAGATTTATTCTATTTAGAGGCTTCCATGAAGGTCCACTTGACTTGTACATGTACATGTGCATAGGGTCAACTGGATCCAGAATATATGTGTGAATAAAATAATTCATAACTCAACTTTCGCTTGTAAAAATGAGGTGATATTTAGGTAGATTTTGCTCCTCTCGGAAATAGGAATCTGATGAAATCATCATCTCCATCAAATGAGTAGTCAAAAGTGGAATTTGACCACAGTTGCATAATTTTAACACTCCCTCTCAAAGAGGAAGAATTCCACCTACCAATATCGAACCATCAATCAACATGACATCCATCCCATCTCAAGTATCTCATCATCTCATATCATAAATGTACATCTCTTGCTAATTCCTACTTCTCTATTGTTCATTCTCATATTTTAAATATTATTGAATCTAGAAGAAGAAGAATTTGCTACTGGAGGGGAGCTTAAGCTACCACCCTCTATTCATCAGGCTACAACCTGGAATCTCTATCAGTGGGCTCCTACCTGAAATATCTGTCAGTGGGATAGTACTTGGAATATTATACAATGGGCTACTACCTAGAATATCTGTCAGCGGGCTACTACTCGTAATATCAATCAATGGACTACTACCCAGAATATATGTCAGCGAGATACTACCCGGAATATTAGTCGATGGGTTACTACCCAAAATGTCTATCAACGAGCTACTACCCAAAAATATGTCATTAGACTACTACCTAGAAATGTCATCGTGATACTGCCCAAAAATATGTCATCAAGCTACTACCTGGAAATATTGGCAGTGAGTCGGATTTATGACCCATAACATCATTGAAGAGCATGTCATTAGGGAGCACATCCCAACCTGGAACCACATTAGGGAGCTTCTACTAAACCTAGAATCTCATGGGGGAGCTACTAATACAATCCCATATCGATCAATAGGTGATATAGGGGAGCTACTACTCAACCCATCCTATTTCCTACCGATATTCCCATCAATGATCCTAAATAATCAAGTGGTAGAACACCTGCATCATAAGCCTAACTTGGGTGAGATATTCGACTTATCAAAGGTAAGGATCTCACGTCCCCAAGCCTCCTCAACTATTGGCTAGACAGAGAGGGATAAACCCAACAAGCCCAGCTTGTGGGTATGATTCCAACTAGGGTATACTCTTCATAGACCAAGATAGGGTGAGATACTACTCCAACCCTATGGGTAACAGATAGGGGTGATACCCCATTTTCTAGAGTTCCCTCAACCCCAGGAGCCCTCTATCTCAATTCCTCACCCTAGGAGCTCAAACTGCAAGGAAGAGTATGGCTCAATGTCCTGTATGAGTGTTGCTCTCATCGTACTCATATCATTTTACTTATATAAAGTAATCATCATCTAACAGTGGCAATTGTCACTTGTTTATATAGGACATAAAATCAAGTATCATTTTAGAGCATAAATAATCATATAAATCACAAACTGATACCATAATTATCCTCCCTCTGAAGGAGGTGCTAACCACAAGCCTAAGATTATCTCACACAGCTGTAATGCCTCAATGTATGAGAGTACAACAGTCCCAACTATATATATGGGATTCTTTGCCAATCATATGCCACTCTTTATTATCACAATGTATCTATGTCATATCCATATCATGCTTATACATATATCTAAGGAGATTCTTCAGCCTTCTCATAGCTATTCATGATAGCAACATTATTCTCAACCTCGGTTATGTCACGAACCTCTCATCATATCATATATCATACTAAGGTAGCACTCATATGTGCTCATCTCATAAATAATCAACATCAGCATCTCCATATAGTCATATATCATAAGAATAGATCATACCAAGAATAGAGCATATCACGCAAAAATCTCAAAGGATTCTTGGTGGCAATGTGTATGAAGTAGTTCATCATGAACTTATTTAGGTTCTATGCACATCATATATATATAGATGGATGTTCAAAATGGAACTGCAATCCTTCAATCAACTGTTGGATGCCATTTCCAAGGATTTGAATTTCCATTTTTCAATGCTTCTTCAATAGCTTCACAATATAGATTATATTTTCCTAGCTTCAGAAATCGATTCATCATGCCATGATACATGATTATGATCTTCATAAGCCATCTCCCTCTTATATCATCAGAGGCTCTTTACCTAACAGTAGTAGATTGTCAATATATAAAAACCAAAATCAAAATCAAAGTCATACCTTGGAACACTTATGAGGTAAAGGCTTGAATCAACACATCATTTGGCTTCAATAGATAACTTTCAATGCAGAAATATATGGATTGGGTGACATTTCTTCATGTAATTCTCATTGTAACCATAACACTTTACCAAATCATTAGCCTTTCATAAATCCTCATTGTGCAATCAAATCAAATAAATCAGGTCGTCAAAGTTTATAAACTACATCAATACTAATATCAAAATTCATCAATATCTCAGTGTCAATTCTTTGAACCAAATGATAGGTAGGACATTCATCAAGTCATGACATCATCTACTACCATGCCAACAGGTTTTCATAAACCATGCAATATCAATCAAGTCAGTCTCAATCAAGTCATAGGAAGTTATTATGTTCATATATCATTGTCATCAGGGAAAATCATCAGTGGTCAAGTCAAAATAGTATACATCATGTCAATAGAAAAACTTGCTATCATAGTAAGATCTATAGTCCAAGGCACATCTCAATCATTGAGTTAGAGATCTAGGTCATCATCATACATCATACAACTCATATATATCAATCAGCCAAATCATGTTAAATTCTTATAGCACAAACTTCAAACATAATGACATATCTATATGTATGTCATGGTCACCTACAAACATTCAAACTTCCATGTTTTCAAATCTTTCAGATATCTGCTACTTATTTGTGGAACTGACATCCTCCAGGTGAACATCTTGATTCAGAGTTCATGCAACTTCATAAATCTTCAGATGATGGTCAATAGTATTCAAACCTCTGGACGCTCCCTTCAGTTTACCATGGGAGCGACTTTAGCTACATGGACACTACCCAAGCCTTAGCATGCATGCATCTAGGGATTAGTATTCCCAGTTCTATGCTTGTGTCCAAATAAGAAACCCTAATTTTTGTACAAGATTTAGATATGATATCTTGCTACAGATCAATAAGGTGAGATGCACATAAATCATATTCCAATAGTACAGAATGTAAATAGTAATAAGAGTAAGAATATTAAGATATCCTCCCTTTGACTGGGAATCTACTTCCTTCATCCTCTTTCATGTCATCAACATGTCGTTACTAGGGTCATGCAACAGCAGATCTGTTAGATCATAGAATCAAATACATATCTATCATGGTCATAACATGCTCATGTCAGCTTACTACATCATATCATGACATCAGTCTTTCATCAAGGGTTAGATTCACATGATAGGAACAACGTGTTGGCATTATGTTTTTCTGGTATGGTTGTATGTTACAGATGTTGTACTTGATGGCAACTCTCGTGGCAAGGCTCTCAGTTTGTTGAAAATTAAGAAGGACGCAGGAAACCAGTTCAGAAGGTGCGTACCCGTAGGTACACCATGCAGGATCCGCGTCTAGAGACGCAGTCCAGCCGTTCAGGGGGTGCGTCCACCCAGTGCACACTTTTCAAGGCAGAGAAAAAGCACGTGGGGGTTTCTTGTGTGGTATCTAGCTGACGGTTTTGTGTTTCTATCGTGTCGGCTCGTGGTATTGTTCCATGTTTTGAGGAGGAGCTTGCCTATATAAAGCAAGGAGATCATTTGGCTAAGTATGTCTTTGGTTGAATATCCTTTTGGGTGAGATCTGATCTAGATCTAAAGAAGGCGAATCTACTGAAGGACTGAGATCTATTTGGCGCAAGATCAGATCTGAAGATCTGACTGTTTGGGTTACACTTAAAGTCTTGAAATCATTCATACCCGGAGGGACGCAGGTACGGTGAAAGGAAAGCGCGCCGGGACGCAGTGCAGAATCTGGAGACCTGCGTGGGGACGCAGGGCAGACGAAGTCCAGGTGCGTCTGGGACGCAGTTCAGTAACTGGAGATCTGCGTGGGGACGCAGAGCGATCAAGGTTCAGGTGCATCTCTGAAGCAAAGGACGCGGCGCGACAGTGTTTTTGAGTGCGTCTCTGTAGCAGAAGGACGCGGCACGATAGTGGTTTTGGGTGCGTCCCTGTAGCAGAAAGACGCGGCGCGATAGTGTTTCTGGTGCGTCCCTGAAGCAACAGAACGCAGAGCAGTTGAAGGAACAGTGCGTGGGCACGCAGCGCAGCAGAAGGATATCTGCGTCTGGACGCAGTGTAGCAAAAGGTTAGCTGCGTCTGGTCGCAGGCCACAGAAGGAAAAACTGCGTCTCTGTTCTATTGATTGTATTTATCTGTTGATAAGGTGTTCTGGGTTAATTCTGTTATTACTGATCTGATAACTGTAGTAGACAGTAACTGTTATGTACTGGATGATCATTTGATGCTTTATGAAAAGAAGTAGAGAGTTGTAGCTCTCTGCAGGTTGCAGCCTGCGTACTGGTAAAGGACTGCACCAGTACAAAATCATTGTAAAAGGAGTTTCTAATTTGAAAGAAGATAGAGACATATTGCAGCAGGTGGTTTTCACCCACATTGGGTTTCCACCTTACATCTTGTGTTCTTTGGTGTGACTATCTGTTTTCTTTGTTCATGCTCATTATTTTATGGTACTGATATGCAAGAATAATTCAAAGATCAAATAAGGAAGATTTGTTAAATTGCTAGATAATACTGATTCACCCCCCCTCTCAGTATTATTTCCAACAATTGGTATTAGAGCAGGTCCTTTAGAGAAGCTTGATCGCTTGAAGGTAGATCGTTCATCATGAGCAACTACGAGAGAGAAGCATCAATCAGGCCACCGATTTTTGATGGGACAAACTTCAATTATTGGAAGGTAAGAGTTACTGCATATCTTCAATCTCTTGGTACAGAAGTTTGGGACATTGTAGAAACAGGCTATGCTTTTCCTTCAGCTACTCCTACAGATCCAGCTGAGAAAAAGAAGTATGAAACAAATGCAAAAGCAGTCAGTACTCTATTAGGAAGTATATCCCAAACAGAATTCATGAAGGTAATGCACTTCAAATCAGCAAAAGAGATATGGGACAAAATGGTCACGAGCTATGAAGGAGATGAACAGGTAAAGCGAGCTAAACTTCAAACTCTCAGGATTCAGTATGAGACTCTTAAGATGTATAATGATGAAAGTGTGGCTAATTATTTTCTTCAGGTAGATGAGATTGTTAATTGTATGAAAAATTTGGGTGAAGAAATAAAAGAGGCTATAGTAGTTGAAAAGATTCTAAGATCATTATCCCCCAAGTTTGAATCTAAAGTATCTGCAATAGAAGAAAAGGAAAATCTCCGAGTTCTCACTATGTCTCAGCTACATGGAATTCTAACTGCTTATGAAATGAGAAAGGGAGGTCCATCAGACAGAAGGGAAGCTGCTTTCAAGGCATCAGGCAAGGAAGATTACTATGAAGCAAGCCATGTTCCAGAAGAAGAGGAAGAAGAATCCAATTTTGTCAGAAATCTTCAAAGGGGTTCTGGAAGGTTCAGAGGTAAGCTACCTTTCAAATGCTTTTCTTGTGGAAGAGTAGGTCATTATGCTGCAAAATGTCCTTATAAGGATAAAGGAAAGGAACCTGCTAGATGGAACAAGAAACAAAGTGCAAATAAGAAAAGCTACTACACCCATGAAGATAGTGATGGTCTATCAAACAATGATGAAGATGAACGAGGTAATGAATATAAGTTATTAATGGCATTTGAAGATGATGATTATATGGATGCTATAGATGTGGATAACCTTTATGATGAAATCACTAGACTCAAGAGATGTATAGAAGAAAAGAATGTGATCATTGATACTCTACAATTTCAAATTGATGAAAAGGAAAAACATCTTGAAAAACTAGAAGGAGAAATTGTTGGTCTTAGAAAAGAGATTGAGAAAACAAAAGCTATTAATCTTAAGTTTGTCAAAGGATCCGAAACCTTGGATAAGATTATCAATGTGCAGCGGTCTCCTCTAAACAAGACAGGTCTGGGCTACAATGGAGAAACCTCTCAAGCATCCACCTCAAAGAGTTATCTTGATGCAGCAAGAAGAAATGAGCAAAAGAACAATGAAGATCATCAGGTAAAGCAGGGACGAATTACAAACAGAAACTATCAAGGGCAATCCATCTTAAGGGTGAACCAGCCACAGGTAAAATCTTCTCAATTTGGTCCAAGAATAGATGAAAATAGAAATTACAATCAGTCGGCTGGTAGATTCGATAACCGCAGAAGTTTCTTCAATGGACAATGCTTTTCTTGTCATAACTTTGGTCACAAAGCAGCTCAATGTGTTGCATATAAAACAATCATGACTAGGGAAGCTCAAAAACAAAGAAGTATGACAGGGATTACAAAAAGGACCTATAACAACTTTTCGGTTCTTGAAAATGAAGTTGAATGTTCTATTTGCAATAATTTTGGTCATGAAGAATCTGAATGCAGGAGCAGGTTTCAGCAGAAAAAGGAGCAAGCCTCAAGCACCAAAACATGGAGAATAAAGGAACCTCAAACAGAAAGATGTGGAATAGCATTTTATGCAGAGGGACAGGAAAATCTATGGTACATTGACAGTGGATGTTCGAAGCATATGACAGGTGATAAAGAAAAACTTGAATCTTATTCTGCTCTAGAAAAGGGAAAGAAAGTCTCTTTTGGAAATGATACTCCTGCAACTATAAAAGGAAAAGGGATTGCTCAGTTAAAAGAAAAGGTCAAAGCTGGAAATGTTTTGTATGTTGATGGATTGAAGCATAATCTTCTAAGTGTCAGCCAGATGTGTGATCAAAGAACCGAGGTTATTTTCAGATCAAATGGATGTCTTGTTCGTGATCTTGATACAGGTAAAACAGTACTCAAAGGCAAAAGAACTCCAAATAATCTGTACATATTTGAAGAAGGACAACAACAATGCTATCTGAGCAAGGATGAAGAGCACTGGTTATGGCATCGAAGGTTGGGACATCTAAGCTTCTCACAAATAAGGAAAGCATGCAAATATCAGGCAGTTCGCGATCTTCCAGATATCAAAATTCCTGACAACACCATATGCAGATCATGTCAGTTTGGAAAACAAACCAGAACTAACTTTCCAGAGAAAGAAGGATCAGCTAGCAGGCCTCTTGAGCTAGTACATACAGATACATGTGGTCCATTCAGGAAAAGAACACCTAGAGGAGAGGAATACTTGATATTATTTATTGACGATTTCTCCAGGTTTGTCTGGTTAGGACTTATGAAGCACAAAGATGAAGCATTCGAAAAATTCAAATCCTTCAAAGCCTTGGTTGAAAATGAATCAGGTCACAAAATTAAGTGCCTCAGATCCGACAGAGGTGGGGAATTTACTTCAAATGAATTTTTCGATTTCTGTGATGAACATGGGATAAGGAGAGAATTCTCTATAGCTAGAACTCCTCAGCAAAATGGAGTTGTTGAAAGAATGAACAGAACAATCCAACAAATGGCTCGTGCTATGCTTGATGAATCAGGAACTCCCGCAACTTTCTGGGGTGAAGCTGCACACGCTGCGGTTGTTATTCTCAACAAAACAAATGTCCGGGTGAACAGCACTCAAACTCCTCATGAGCTTTGGAGTGGCAGGACTCCTTCGGTAAAGCACTTCAAAATCTTTGGGTTAAATGCTATATCAAGAATATTGATGAGCAGCTTGGCAAACTTGAACCTAGGGCAGATGAAGGCATTCTTCTTGGTTACTCTCCACATAGCAAAGCATACAAGTGCTACAATAAAAGACTTGGCAGAATTGTTGACAGCATTGATGTAGTGGTTGATGAGAAGGGATACATTCCTAGGCAAGTCCATCATGAAAACATCGAAGAAGATGAAGGCTATCCTCAAATACAAAATGATGAAGAAGAAGAACCTCAAGAAGAACCTCAAGAAGAGCCAGAAGAGCAAACAAGAATAGAAGAAAAGACTCCATCCAGATATGTTCAGAAGAATCATCCAGAATCTCAGATTGTGGGGCAGAAAGAAGCAGGTGTACAAACAAGAAGAACAGTTGCAGAAGCCTCAAGCTATTTGGCATTACTCTCCTCTACTGAACCACAAAATGTGAAAGAAGCATGCAAAGATGAATGCTGGGTGAAAGCAATGGATGAAGAACTTGAGAAAATCGAAAAGAACAACACTTGGGAGCTGGTTCCTAGACCAAAGGATAAGAATGTTATCGGAACAAAATGGGTCTTCAAAAATAAATTGAATGAAAATGGAGAAGTAATTAGAAACAAAGCCAGACTTGTTTGTAAAGGGTATGCACAGCAAGAAGGAATAGACTTTGAAGAAACTTTTGCTCCTGTTGCAAGACTTGAGGCCATCCGAATGTTCCTTGCTCTCTCAAGTTTTCAAAACTTCAAAGTATTTCAAATGGACGTGAAATCAGCCTTTCTGAATGGAGACTTGGAAGAAGAAGTGTACATTGAACAGCCAGATGGGTTCATCCTTGGAAATGATCCAAATCTTGTATGCAGATTGAAAAAGGCTCTCTATGGTCTCAAACAAGCTCCAAGGGCTTGGTACTACCGGTTGGACAAATATCTTCATCAACAAGGTTTTTCAAAAGGTTCAGCAGATAGCAATCTGTATATAAAAGTTGAAAATAACAAATTGCTAATACTTGTTGTGTATGTAGATGACATTATTTTCGGCAGCAATGAAGAAGCTATGAGTCAAAGCTTTGCCTCGGTCATGCAGAAAGAATTTGAAATGTCCTTGCTAGGAGAACTGACATATTTCCTTGGTTTGCAAATCCAACAAAAAGAAGGAGAAATCTTTTTATCTCAAACCAAGTATCTCAAACAGATTTTGAAGAAATATGGCATGGAAGATGCAAAACCAGTATGTACACCCATGGTCACAGGATGTAGTCTCAGTGCAAATGATGAATCTGCAGCAGTACATCAACCAACCTACAGATCTATGATTGGAAGTTTACTATATTTGACAGGTACCCGACCAGACATCATGCATGCAGTTGGAATAGTTGGAAGATTTCAGGCAAATCCGAAGGAGACTCATCTTCAGGCAGTGAAGAGAATTTTCAAATATCTTCAAGGGACTCAAAATTATGGCTTATGGTATCCTAGAGATACAGATCTTACTCTTCATGCTTATACAGATGCAGATTGGGCCGGAAGCGTGGATGATAGGAAAAGCACAAGTGGTGGTGCGTTCTTTATGGGTTCCAGACTGGTATCTTGGTTCAGCAAGAAACAGAGTTCGATTGCCTTGTCTACAGCTGAAGCAGAATATGTTGCTGCTGCATCTTGTTGCACCCAACTTCTTTGGATGATGCAGACTTTGCAGGATTTTCAAATCACTTGTACGCCACCTATCCCCATCTTATGTGATAACACAAGTGCAATCAGCATCTCAAAGAATCCAGTTATGCATTCAAAAACCAAGCACATACCAATCAAGTATCATTTTCTCCGGGAACAAGTGCTTGAACAGAAAGTCAAGTTGGAGTATGTTCCTTCTAAGGAACAAGTTGCTGATATTCTCACCAAACCATTGCCCAGGGACACCTTTGAGTACCTCAGGCAAAAGCTGGGGGTTGTTGATGCATCTTCTTGTTGTTGAACCTTTTCTGATTGATGGTACAGGTTCAGGGGGAGCATATAATGCATTGTTGGCATTATGGAGGATGGTCAGAAGGAGATCTTGGAAATAGCTGCAATATGTCTCTATCTCTTTCATGGAGGATTATGGTTCTTTGTTACAGATCTGGTTCAAGGGGAGCATGATCTTAGGGGGAGCATACCCCTTTGCCCTTGATGTCAAAGGGGGAGAATGAAGCTGAAGTTTGTGAGGTTGCCATCAAGTCCAAAGGGGGAGATTGTTGGCATTATGTTTTTCTGGTATGGCTGTATGTTACAGATGTTGTACTTGATGGCAACTCAGCTGAAGTTTGTGAGGTTGCCATCAAGTTCAAAGGGGGATATTGTTGGCATTATGTTTTTCTGGTATGGCTGTATGTTACAGATGTTGTACTTGATGGCAACTCCTGTGGCAAGGCTCTCAGTTTGTTGAAAATTAAGAAGGACGCAGGAAACCAGTTCAGAAGGTGCGTACCCGCAGGTACACCATGCAGGATCCACGTCCAGAGACGCAGTCCAGCCGTTCAGGGGGTGCGTCCACCCAGTGCACACTTTTCAAGGCAGAGAAAAAGCACGTGGGGGTTTCTTGTGTGGTATCTAGCCGACGGTTTTGTGTTTCTATCATGTCGGCTCGTGGTATTGTTCCATGTTTTGAGGAGGAGCTTGCCTATATAAAGCAAGGAGATCATTTGGCTAAGTATGTCTTTGGTTGAATATCCTTTTGGGTGAGATCTGATCTAGATCTAAAGAAGGCGAATCTACTGAAGGACTGAGATCTCTTTGGCGCAAGATCAGATCTGAAGATCTGACTGTTTGGGTTACACTTAAAGTCTTGAAATCATTCATACCCGGAGGGACGCAGGTACGGTGAAAGGAAAGCGCGCCGGGACGCAGTGCAGAATCTGGAGACCTGCGTGGGGACGCAGGGCAGACGAAGTTCAGGTGCATCTGGGACGCAGTTCAGTAACTGGAGATCTGCGTGGGGATGCAGAGCGATCAAGGTTCAGGTGCATCTCTGAAGCAAAGGACGCGACGCGACAGTGTTTTTGAGTGCGTCTCTGTAGCAGAAGGACGCGGCGCGATAGTGGTTTTGGGTGCGTCCCTGTAGCAGAAAGACGCGGCGCGATAGTGTTTCTGGTGCGTCCCTGAAGCAACAGAACGCAGAGCAGTTGAAGGAACAGTGCGTGGGCACGCAGCGCAGCAGAAGGATATCTGCGTCTGGACGCAGTGTAGCAAAAGGTTAGCTGCGTCTGGTCGCAGGCCACAGAAGGAAAAACTGCGTCTCTGTTCTATTGATTGTATTTATCTGTTGATAAGGTGTTCTGGGTTAATTCTGTTATTACTGATCTGATAACTGTAGTAGACAGTAACTGTTATGTACTGGATGATCATTTGATGCTTTATGAAAAGAAGTAGAGAGTTGTAGCTCTCTGCAGGTTGCAGCCTGCGTACTGGTAAAGGACTGCACCAGTACAAAATCATTGTAAAAGGAGTTTCTAATTTGAAAGAAGATAGAGACATATTACAGCAGGTGGTTTTCACCCACATTGGGTTTCCACCTTACATCTTGTGTTCTTTGGTGTGACTATCTGTTTTCTTTGTTCATGCTCATTATTTTATGGTACTGATATGCAAGAATAATTCAAAGATCAAATAAGGAAGATTTGTTAAATTGCTAGATAATACTGATTCACCCCCCCTCTCAGTATTATTTCCAACACAACGGATAGGTGTGACAACATACTTCAAATATCATGAACACATTATCACTTCTATCAACTCAATCCATCAAGTTTAGGGCATTAAATTTTACCATATGCCATTACCAAAGACATGACCATAGTTAATAAGAGATCTAGAGTATCAAACTCATAGTTCTATCATCAAGGTTACCATAGGACCAAGTCAGGTCATTTAATAAAACTTTACCAAAATAACAAGAGTTGCAACATACTTTCATCATACTTGTCATAAGCATTATCAATATTAAGGAGGTATCCTTTTATAAGAGATCCATCATGTCTTATGCATGTCAACTGTCAAGAGAATCATTTACTAGAGTCAAGGTATTGGCCTTCTTCACAAAATCAAGATCCCTAAGAACAATAGATGTTTTCCAAACATCAAGTTATGCCACTATATCCAAGGTCAATAATAAGTAACCTCATAGAATCAAGAAGATCAACATGATCAAAATATTCAATACCAGGTGCATCATTTCATCATATGAAACATAAATCCAAATCTCTTTCATGTGCAAGCATGATACATTTGAGAAGGAGACATTCCCAACATATTAGAAGGCTCACCTATTCATCCAATGTTATAGCTAAAACATAGCATTGAAACAATATACATTTCATACCTTGTAGTGTTCAAATACATGTGCACCTTCTTATAGGAAGGTTGTAGTGCTTGTCACCTTTTCATCAAGTGCCTCTTTAAGTCTTTCCTGATCTAGCTTTTCTTTCCTGCATCTCAAATGATCCTTAAGAGGAATCCACTTATCATATCTCATCAAGGAGGTTAGATACATCCATATACTCAAATATACATGATGGAAGTATAAGAAATGATCAAAACAATAATCATAATAATCAGATCCATAAGAATCAAACCACCTTCGAGGATGGAGCGCAGGGGCATCGATGACGACGGATATGGCTAGCTAGGGTTTGACATTTTATGCATGTTTCTGAGCCTGTGAGATATCCCTGACCCGCCACCAACTGGTCACATCTTCCCTTACTTCTGGTGGACGATCTCGTCCTATAACTATAGTCCCCTGACACCTGATCTCTGCTCTACTGTCACTGGAACCTGCTGTTCTCATGGGAGATTATGAAGCTATAGATTACACTGCCGACCCTCTGGAAGGCGTACCTATCTGGCGTACCCCAAATGCTTTACAAGGTATGTATAACCAGGCTTCTTTTTCTAACGGGGATCCATCGCTCTCTCGTCCGGCAACTCATCCGATCCTTACACCTTCCCGGCATGACCTCTTTTCTCCGGCGACCCTCGGATCTGAGGGGGAATGCGCTCCCCCTTTCCCTCACCCCCCTTCCTTCTCTACTTCAGTCCCGGATCTCGCTCATACTGAACCACCTCCCATCACTTTCTCCGTTTCACTGTCTTCAGATCCCCTCCATGGAGGTCACCCTAGTCAACCTTCTCCCTCTGATCCGATTTTCTCTTCCAGCGGCCTCGCTATCCCCACATCCTCCTCTGTCCCTCCTTCTGTCTCAGGAGCCCCCTCGCCACCGCATCGAACGTGGAGTTCACCTCTGGATCCAAAACCAAAAAGGAATAACAGATGTTTTAAATCCAAAGCAGAGGAAGTATTTCTCAGACTTGAGGAGGATGTCCAGTGGGGTGAGATAATGGATCATTCCGACAAAGTTTTGGTGGGCCAAATAAGGGGTCGGAAATACTCGGTTTCTCGATTGAAAGCCTGGATATCTGATATTTGGGGACACCATCTGAGGGATCCCCCCTTAGTACAGATATTAGCTAGAGGATGGTTTGCTATAAAATTTGTCCTTGCCGAACACACAGACTGGGTCTTATCTGCTCATTGGCATTTTCAACATGCCCAGTCCTCCTTAAACGTTGGACTCCCATGTTTGACCCCGAATCGGAGCTGATCGACACTGGGCCTATATGGATTCGGCTCCCAGGCCTCCCTATACAGTATTGGTCTGAAGACATCTTCAGAAGAATTGGGAATGCATTGGGCTCTTACTTGGATTATGATCGATCCTTCCTCCATACAGGTGTGATGACTTATGCTCGTCTTCTCATCAATCTGGACACCAGGGGTGGCCTTCAAGAACACATTACTATTCACTGGCGGGACTTGGCACGTAAACAAATTATTGATTACAAAGGGATCCCGTATAGATGTCGCCGATGTCACCAAGTTGGACATCTATACCGGGACTGCCCTCTCCTTCACAAGGGTAAGCAGCGACCACAGGATGAGGCTACTGAACTTCCCCCTCACTTTCCTGATCTGCAAGGATCGGAGGCGCCTTCAACGGAGCATAACCAGGCTACTGATGGTACACATGACCCTCCAGGTTGCGCTATTGATCCCACTTCTTGTCCATTGCCTGACCAAGCGCAAGAGTTTCCTCAGCAGATGGGTGATAGTTCATCGATCCCTCATCCCTCCTCCCCTCCGATACATACATCTCCCACTGTAGATACTGCTCCGCATATGAACCCTTGCCCTCATGGATCTAACCCTCTTTCGGGGGTTCCCCCTCCCTCCCTCCATTGCCCCATTCCGCCTCTGGCTCCCGCTTTTCCCCCAAGTTCGCCCTCCTTGATCACTCCATCCATATCCGCCTCCCTTGCTCCATCCCCCCCAATTTCCCCTCGATATGCCCTCAGATCCAGATCTAAAGACAGAGGCGGTGATGCTTTCAGCCTTGACATTATATCAGCTCCTTTTAAGCAATCTCGTGGTCGACCATCGCGTATTTCTAAAGCCAGACACACTGTCGACGTTGAAGTTGCCATTGGGCAAAAACAAACCATCCCCTGGGCCCTTAGAGCAAAGCATGGCCCTGTCCCTCTTCCCTCATGAAGGTACTCTCTTTCAACTGCAGGGGGTTTGCTAGTTCCCCCAAAAAATTAGCGCTCAGGAGATTGCTCTCCATATCTCAACCAGATATCATACTACTACAAGAGACCCTCTGTCCTGCAGACACTCTCATCCAGTCCTTCAAATCTTGGATGCCATACTGGACATTTCATGCTATAGATGCATCAGGGAGATCGGGAGGATTAGCTATTGGGATCCTCAACAAAGCCATCAAGATCTGTAACATTTGGGGCGGTAGGGGCTTCATAAGCCTGGACATCTATGTTCTCTCCATGGAAATGAACCTGCGTATTGTCAACGTTTATGGTCCATGTTCTAGCAGGGCTCCCTTCTGGAGTGCGCTACTTGAATATGACCTATTGAAGGAGGACAATATAATGCTTGGTGGCGACTTAAACTTCACAATGGGTCAGTGTGAGTCAAGGGGTCACTCTGCCCTGACAGACCCTTTCTCGAACACCATATCCAACCTGTTGGAGGAGCATCACTGGGTAGACATACCCTCTGCCAGACTACAGCACACCTGGTCGAATAACAGAAGTGGGAATCAGAGCTTGGCTAGAAGATTAGACAGGTTCCTGCTTAAAGAAACCCTCTATAACCATCTCCCACGCACTAGGCAGTGGGTCGGCTCCGGCGGCATCTCCGATCATCGCCCTATCTTACTAGAGACAGCTGACTCCTATGACAAAATCAAGAGCCCTTTTAAATTCAATTCTACTTGGTTAAAGGATCCCTCCTATATACACTTGGTCACCGAATATTGGCAGAACAATCCAATTCGTGATCAGGAGGAGCTCTCGGCCGGATTTGTGAGGAAACTAGCTGAATTAAAGCGCTTATCCAAGCAATGGGCACACCAGAAGCGGGTCCGGGACGATCACACTTTAAAAGAAGCTGAAAAAGCCATTGCAGCATATGAGATCTCTACTGATGGCATCTACACTACTACAGGAAGCAAAGAACAGTTCAATTCCCTCATTACCGAGTGCACACAGATTCTGAAATGCAGAGAGGAAAGCTGGCGGCTGCGCAGCAGGGCCATTTGGCTTAACGAGGGAGATGCTAACACCACTTTCTATCACAAGTTCGCCAATGGTCGAAAAGCTATCAATTCTATTTGGGAGCTCAAGGATGAACAAAATCAGTCAATTACATCTCAGAGGAACCTGGCCAGCTTAGCGATCAATCACTTTAAAGGCATTTATAAGGCCCCCAGAGTGGCAAACATCCTGGAGATCATGCGAGTGGCAGAGCATTTTCCCAGATATGTCCTTCAAGATGATACAGAGGAGCTCACTAAGGCAGTCACCATGGAGGAGCTAGAATCCACCATTAAGTGGTTCAAGAAGGATAGAAGCCCCGGTCCTGATGGCTGGACCATCGAATTCTACATTGCATTCCTTGATCTGCTGGGCAATGATCTCCTCAATATTATTGAGCAAAGTAGAAGATCTGGCAGGATTTCATCAGCTATTAAATCCACCTTCATCGCTCGCATCCCGAAAGCCAATCTCCCTTCATCCTACAACGACTTCCGCCCCATCTCCCTCTGCAACTGCCTCTACAAAATCATCGCTAAGATCATCGCCAATCGTCTTAAGCCCATTTTATCGCGCCACATATCCCCTGAACAGTTTGCATTCCTCCATCATCGGCAGATACATGAGGCCATCGCCACCGCACAAGAGCTCCTACATACTCTCCATACAAAAAAAAAAAAGGGCCTGATATTAAAGGTTGACCTGTCAAAAGCATTCGATAGAGCCAACTGGCTCTTCATCAGGCTTCTCCTGACTCATCTTGGCTTTCCCTATAGCTACACAAAATGGATAATGGGCTGCATCTCTGATGTGCCCTACAACATTCTTATTAATGGTGAAGCCACATCCTTCTTTACCTCTAAACGAGGGCTCAGGCAAGGATGCCCATTATCACCGCTTCTTTTCCTCCTCATCATGGAAGGTTTGAGTCAGCTTATCATATCTGCCCGAGACAGGAATCAACTCAATGGCATCAACATCTCAGAGTATTTTCATCTTACGCACCTCTTGTTTGTCGATGACATACTCATCTTTCTTAATGGTTGCACAGGTGACACCACAACTCTCCAGAACATTTTTTCTCTCTTTCAACAGGCCACAGGCATGCAGATCAATGAGACCAAATCCACAATTACGGTGGTTGGCTGCTCACAACATGAATATACCTTTGCTCTTCAGCGCTTCCCCTTCATCTCTTTATCATTATCTAAAGGCATCAAATACCTGGGGTACAGATTAAAACCTGTTGGCTATCGGATTGCAGATTGGTCGTGGTTAATAGCGAAGGTGGAGAAAAGATTACAGGTTTGGTATCACCGATATCTTTCCAGAGCCGGTAGATTGACTCTTATCAAAGCAGTCATTGAGGCCACCCCTGTATACTGGATGACCTTGGCATGGATACCTCGGGGCATCCTGAACAGATTACAAACCATATGTGCAAAATTTTTATGGAATGGGCATCATACAGGGAAGCATTTTGCCTGGGTGAATTGGGCTACCATAGCAAAACCCAAGCGCTGGGGAGGCTGGGGCATAAAAAACCTCGATTACTTTGCAAAGGCGTTGGCTGCCAAACTTGGGTGGTGCCTCTTGACCACGGACAACCTATGGGCTCGAGTCGCTCAGGAAAAATACATTAAACCAATGCACCTCATGGACTGGTTACGTCTACAACACATCCGGGCAGAAATACTTCAAATATCTAGAAAGCAGTCCTCCATTCGTTGCCACTGTTGAGAGATGGAATCACCTGGCGCATCAAAGAGGGTAACAGTGTCAGGATCGGAGTGGATCCGTGGGTCGGGTGCGGTAATTCGCACAGGTTACCAAACGAGCTATTAGCGCACCTCCATGCCAATGGCATCTCACATATCAGGCAAATTGGGGACAGGGCGAACACCACCCTCCTGCATCAAGCGTGGGCTTCTCCCCGTTCATTAGAATTACCTGATCAATGGCATCTCGTATGGCGGGACTATACCGATGCTCTGTCACAGGCCCATATTCGACTAACTGAAGGCCACGACGAATTGATCTGGGCAATCGCACCCCATGGCACCTATTCGCCCAAGCTGGGATATATTACTCTAATGGAGCCATATAAGCCCACGATTATTCTCCCTGTTTGGAAAGCGCTCTGGAAATTGGACGCGGCTCCCCGTACCCGCCTCCTTATGTGGAACATCCTTGCTAATAAAATACCAACTGGTACTAACCTCATGAAGCATGCATTCCACGGGCCGTTCAGATGTCATTTGTGCCATTCAGGTGAGGAAAGCACTACACATTTGTTCCCCTTTTGTCAGGCCACATTAGCATTCTGGCAAAGCATCGTTACACATTATCCATCCCTCAAGACCTGGCAGGGATAGAATCTCATGGATACATGGAGCGATTGGTGTTGATCCCACACAGGCAAATCCGTCAACATGCCCTTACTTGTTAGCTGGGCTATATGGATTGCCCGAAACCAGGTTATTTTTCAAAACAGGGAGCCACAGTGGCCTGTTATTCTGAGACACACTATAGCAGATTTTGATTTACTTCCCACAGTTGTACCAAAAAATACCACGCGTACCTTCAGACAAATCAACCTGGATAAATCGAAGCCCTAGGCTTTTTTCGACGGCTCTGCACAAGAAATAGGCTGTGGTGGAGGAGCGCTCCTTTATCTCAGCGGTACCCATTTCTATAAAATTCAGATAAATCTGGGTCGTGGTACCAACAACTTTGCTAAATTATGTACGACAAAGCATATCATCCACTTTGCCATACAGAAACATTGCAGCCATCTTCAGTTATTCGGAGATTCACAAATTGTCTGCAATTGGTTGAACGATACTACACACTGCCATACATACTCTCTAAGCCACATTCTCCTAGAGACAAAAAGGCTGATAGCATCATTTGAATCCTTCAACTGCAGCCACATATACAGGGAACAGAACACTGAGGCAGACTAGCTTTCCAAAGCAGCAACTCAAATTCAAGGGGACGGCTGGCTAATTCAAGAGGACATTGATGGATCATCCCATCAATACTACCACAGACCATTTCACGATATACCATAGGTCTGGATTTGGTCCCACACATAATCTATGTTATTTTGTAGCTTACATGATCAGCTGTTATATTTTTTTTGTACAACATTTTTGTAGTTGTATCAGACACTGTTGGGCTCTCTGCGCAGAGCCGGAATGTGAAAGTCTTATACAGGCATATTACAGCATTAGCTGTTAGGACTCCATACCAGACGGTAACCGTTCCACAATCTTGAATGCAACTACATCTGTAAAATGTAATTTCTCCATTAATAGAAGTTACGATATTTTCCTTATGGGAAAAAAAAAATAATTAGATCCATAAGTCTAAACAAGAGTAAAGACATAAAGAAACATCATAAGTCAAGGAGCACTTATCTTTTAATGAGAGGTGATCCTGTCCCTCTTGAACCAGCCTTAAAGAGTCATCACTATCCATATTCCACATAAGATATTGCCTTCAATAATCTTTAACAACAACCGGCCATCTAGGGATTCATCAAATACGACCCAAGTACTTGAGAATCTTCACATAGACAATGCTATAGTTTCATATGTCAAACCTCAAGTCTTTTCCATAAATTGGGGTTTCTCTCAAACCCTAACTATAAAATCCTTATGCACTAACTACCAATGGTTTACTCCATACCCTAGGATTCTTTTAGGTCTCCACCATCCTCTTCTTGCTTCGATCAAAAGTGTCTCCACGGGGGTGATCTCCATGGTTTTTCTTCAGCCCATCTCGAGCGATACCATGTTAATTTTTCATAGGGATATATTTTTCTTTTCTTTGATAAGTGAATTCCTCAATTAGAATAATGAGTTCACCACATATCATCATAACATTATACATATTTACATCATTATTCATCAGCATATGAAACTATGTAGAAAGAACAATAACATCATCATCAATGTAGTGGAACATAAAGGAACAATACAAGAAATCATGCACACATAGAAACACCAGGATTGGTCGGAGACGAGGGAAAAACCAACTATGGGGAAAACCCTTCCAAATATTCTTTTAATAGATTATCGTCAAATTATTCAGCAAAAGAGAGCACATTGATCCATATCATCACAACAACTATAATATCCATGAAATTCATCTAAAAATCAAAAATTTGATTCTGATAACTGTAATGTACTTTCACTACCTATAGCCTGCTTCCGAACACTTCTTTCACTAAGAGAAATCTTCAGAATACTAAAATCTCATCTTGGAGTCTCGTTCGCATGGAGGAGTATTTGTTTGAGTGACTATGATAGATAGGGTCACTCTCTATGAGCTACATGATAGTGACTATGGCAGCTCTATCACTCCCATACCATTATGTGTAAGTGACCAAGGACCAAACTTAACCAGACTGTCGGTCACTCTCATGAAGACTTTGTGCTAGCATCAAAGGGTCCAAATTCTCTCTCATGACCACTGTGTGCCAAATCCAGGGATGAAAATTCTTAGTTCTGTGCCAACAACTTTGAATCAGAAAACCATAGTTTAGTGCGAGCTTCATCCTGATGTTTTGGATCATTAAGCGAGCTTCCTCTGTTAGACCTATGCAAGACAAGACAAAATATAAGAGGAGAAGAGAGCTTGATTTGTGTCAAAATGAGCTTGAGGTTTCTTCTATTTATAGGCTTCCATTAGGGTCCCCTTGACATGTCCATTGGTACATGTGCATAGGGCTAACCTAATCCAAAATATATGTATGAATAAAATAACTCATAACTCAACTTATTCTTGTCCATATGAGGTGATATTTAGGTAATTTTTGGTCCTCTCAGAAAGAGGAATCTGATGCAATCATCATCTCCATCAAATGAATAGTCCAAATTGGAATTTGACTATAGTTGCATAATTTTAACACTCCCTCTCAAGCAAGGAGAATTCCACCTACCAATATTGGACCATTGATCAACATGACATACATCCCATCTCAAGTATCTCATCATCTTGGATCATCAATGTACATATCTTGCTAATGCTTGCTTCTCGATTGTTCCTGCTCATAAGCTACCACCCTCTACTCATCGCGCTACAACCTCGAAATCTCTATCAGTGGTCTCTTACCCTGAATATTTGTTAGCAGGCTACTACCCGAAAAATCAGTCAACGAACTACTACTAAGAATATCTGTCAATGGGCTACTACCCAAAATATATGTCAAAGGGCTACACCTAGAATATCAATCACGAGCTACTACCCGTAATATCAGTTGACTTGCTACTACCCAGAATGGCTGTCAATGGGCTACTATCTAGAAATATGTCATCAAGATACTACCTAGAAATTTCAGCAGGATACTATCCAGAAATATGTCATCAGACTACTACATATAAATGTCATCAGGCTACTACCCGGAAATATAGGTGGGGAGTCATATCTGTGACCCACATCATCATTAAAGAGCATGTCATCAGGGATCACATCTCAACTTGGAACCACATCGGGAAGCTTCTACTCAACCTGGAATCTCATGGGGGAGCTACTAATACAACCCCATATGAGCAATAGGTGATATAGGGGAGCTAGTACTCAACCCATCGTATTTCCTATTGATCTTCCCATCAATGAACCTGAATAGTCAAGTGGTAGAAAACCTTCATCATAATCCTATCTTGGGTGAGATACTTGACTTACCAAAGGTAAGGATAGCATGTCTGCAAGCCTCCTCAACCAATGGCCATACAGAGAGGGATAATCCCAAGAAACCCAGCTTGTGGGTATGATGCGAACTGGGGTATACTCTGCAAAGAGCAAGATAGGGTGAGCTACTACTCCAACCTTATGGGTAAAAAAAGGTGGTGATACCCTATTATCTATATTTCCCTCAACCCTCAACCCCAAGAGCCCTCTATCTCAATTCCTCACCTTGGGAGCTCAAACATGGGGAAAGAGTATGGCTTAGTGTCCTCTATCAGCATTGCTCTCATCATACTTCTATCAATTAATCATAACCTAACAGTAGTAGTGTTCATCTATTTATATAGGACATCAAATCAAGTATCATGTTAGAGCATAAATAATCATATAAATCACAAAAGGATACCATAATCATCATCCATCTCAAGGAGGTGCCAACCACAAGCCTAAGCTTATCTCACATAGTTGCACTATCTCAATATATGATAGTATCGTGGTACCAACTATATATATGGGATTCTCTTCCAATCATATCCCGATATTTATTATTGCAATGTATCTATTTCATATACGTATCATTCTCATACAGCTCTCCTAAAATCTTCTTCAACCTGCTCATAGCAAGTCATGATAGCAACATCATACTCAACCTTGGTTGTGTCACGGATCCCTCATCATGTCATATCTCATACTAAGGTAGCACTCATATGTGCTCATCTCATTAATAATCAACATCAACTTCTCCATTCAATCATATATCATTAGTGTATCTCAGACCAAGAATAGAGCATATCATGCAAACATCTCGAAGGATTTTTGGTGGCAATGTGTATGAAGCGACTCAATCATGAACTTATTCAAGTTCTATGCACATCATATATATATATATATATATTATATATATATATATATATATATATATATATATATATATATATAGATAGATAGATAGATATATATATTTATATATTTATCTATATATATATATATATATATATATATATATATATATATAATATATATATATATATATATATATATATATAGATATATAGATATATCTATCTATCTATCTATCTATCTATCTATCTATCTATCTATCTATCTATATATATATATATATATATATATATATATATATATATAGATATATATATATATGGATGTTGAAAATGGAACATCAATGCTTCAATCAACAGTTGGATGCCATGTCAAGTTCAACAACATCTTTAACTTCAAATCGGAGTGTCCAAGGAATTTCATTTCCAATTTTCAATACTTCTTCAATAGCTTCACAATATAGGTTAACTTTTCCCAACTTCAGAAATCGATTCATCATGCCATGATACACGATTATGATATTCATAAGCCATCTCTCTCATATTATCATAGGATCTTTACCTGAAAATAGTAGATTGTCAATATATAAAAACCAAAATCAAAATCAAAGTCATACCTTGGAACACTTATGAGGTAAAGGCTTGAATCTACACATCATCTTGCTTCATCAGATAAATTTCAATGCATACATATATGGATTGGGGGTGCTTTATTCATGCAATGCTCACTGCAACCATAACACTTTACCAAACCATTAACCTTTCATAAATCCTTACTGTGCAATCAAATAAACTAAATCAGTTCATCAAATTTTAGAAACCAGATCAATACTAATATCAAAAGTCATTAATATCTTAGTGTCAATTATTTGACTCAAATGATAGGTAGGGTTTCATCAAGTCATGACATCATCTATTACCATGCCAACGAGTTGTCATCAACCATGCAATATCAATCAATTCATTCCCATCATACAAGTCATAGGAAGTTACTATGTTCATATATCATTGTCATTAGTTCAAATCATCAGTCCTCAAGACAAAACATTAGACATCATTTCAATATCCAAATTTTCTATCATAGTAAGATCTATAGCCCAATACATATCTCAATCATTGAGTCAAATATCTAGGTCATCATCATACATCATACAACTCATATATATCAATCCACCAAATCATGTTAAACTCTTATAGCACAAACTTCAAACATAATGGCATATCTATATGTATATCATGTTCACCTACAAATGTTCAAACTTCCTTGTTTTCAAATGTTTTAGATATTTGCTACTTATCTGTGGAATTGACATACTCTAGGTGAACATCTTGATTCAGAGTTCAGACAATTTTAGAAATCTTCAGATGATGGTCAATAGTAGTCAAACCTCTGGACACTCCCTTCAGGTTGGGAGCTACTTTAGTTTCCTGGAAGCTACCCAGTCCTTAGCATGCCTGTGTCGAGGGACGATTATTCTCATTTATATGCCTACGTCTGGAGGAGAAATCCTAATTTTTGTACTGTCTTCAGATCTGATATCTTACTACAGATCAATAATGTGAGATGCACAAAAATCATATTCCAATAGTACATAATACAAATAGTAATAAGGGTAATAATCTTGAGAGGAGATTCTCCCTCTAACTGGGAATCTACTTCCTTCATCTTCTTTCATGTCATCAACCTATCTTTACTAGAGTCATGCAACATTAGATCTGTTAGATCATAGAATCGAATACATATCCTTCATGGTCATAGCATGCTCATGTCATCTTACTACATCATATCATGACATCAATATTTCATCAAAGGTTAAATTCAAATGATAGGAACAACGGACTGGTGTGACAACATGCTTCAAAGATCATGAACACAATATCACTTCTATCAAGTCAATCCATCAAGTTTAGGGCATTCAATTTTACCATATGCCATTATCAAATACATGACCACCATTAATAAGATATCCAGAGTATCAAAATCATATTTCTATCATCAAGGTTACCATAGGACAAAGTCGGGTCATTTAATAAAACTTTACCAAAACAACAAGAGTTTCGACATACATTCATCATACTTGTCATAGGCCCTTATCAATATCAAGGAGGTAGCATTTTATAAGAGATCCATCATGTATTATGCATGTCAAGTTTCAAGAGTATCATTTACTAAAGTAAGGGTACTAGCCTTCTTCACAGAATCAAGATCTCCAATAACAATAGATATGCCACTATATCCAAGATCAGTAATAAGTAACCTCATAAAATCAAGAAAATCAACATGATCAAAATATTCAATACCAAGTGCATCATTTCATCATAGGAAACATAAATCCAAATCTCTTTCATATTCAAGCATGAGCCATTTGCGAAGACATTCTCAAAATATTATAAGGCTCACCTAGTCATTGAATGTTATAGCTAAAACATAACATTGAAACAATATACCTTTCATACCTTGTAGTGTTCAAATAGTTGTGCACCTTCTTATAGGAAGCTTGTAGTGCTTGTCACCTTTTCATCAAGTGCCTCTTTACCTCTTTCCAGATCTAGCTTTTCTTTCATGCATCTCAAATGATCCTTAAGAGGGATCCACTTATCATATCTCATCAAGGAGGTTAGATACATCCATATACTCAAATATACATGATGGAAGTATAAGCAATGATCAAAACAATAATCTCCGGATGTGGGTGGTAAGGTCAGTGTAAATGCTCAAGCGAGCGAAGGGGGCACCTGGCGTCCTAGAGGCTGCGATGAGTAATTGTATGGCAGAGCATTTAAGGCCCTTAATGCCTCACTGGGCTCACGGCAAGCGGGGTTCGATTATTAAGATGGCTCATAAGTTCAGCGAGTCAGATATCAGGCATGCGACATTCCTTTGGCAGTGCTCTGGCACTTTCGCTCCTAAGAAAAGTGTTAAGTTCGTTCCTGAGGCAGAGAGGCGAGTTTGGAAACCCCCCTGGTTCCATAGGCGCAGACTCTTGGCCAATTCCATCCCCTGGTTCACGACGCATACACATTGCATCTGGTATGTTTACTATCTGGTTTTTTGGTTTCTCTATGGCATAGTGTTACACTAAAAAATGTCACCTTGACTACTTACAGTTAGTATGGCTCCAATCAACAAGTCATGCTACCCTCTTAGGCAAGTCTCATGCCTCTGTTATCCATCTCAAACTCAAAGAAGAGAGAAAGTCTTGTAAAAATCATGTTTATCTCTGGGGTCGCAGGTTCTCTCTAGCCTTACCTGCGGGGACGCTGACCATGTTCACAAAATATGCGTCCATGGACGCTCTGTATGTTAAGGGACAGGTGCGTCCCTCTGTAAAAGGCAAAATGCGCGAGTTTTATCTTGAAAAAGTTACTTGTGGTTACTTCTAGAACATTCTAGAGGTCGGTTTGATGAAATGGATGCGCCTCCAGTTGGTTCATGTATCTCTATTAAGGGGGAACTTATCCCATCAATAAGGGAGCTATCCCACCCATAGAGGGGGATGATCCCATTGATAGTGGACCTGAATAACCTCTTTACAGCACTATAAATGAAGGCATTGAGCCAGAAGGAGAAGAGGTTGGAGCTATACATTTTCTTTGGGTAAATGCTGCAGATTTAGGTCTTCCATTAGAGCCTTTGTGAGGAGAGATTGTCTTCACTTGATTCTACTTGGGAGAGGGTGAGCTTTGTCAAAGTAGAGGAAAACCCTTGATGGACCCTGGGAGGAATTTGCACAACACCAAGGCCAGGTTGTAAGAGTTTCTTTGTTTCGTTATTAATACAAACTGGTTTATTTTTCTCAATAGCTTGTGTTAATGAGTTATTTCATGTGTTCCTTGGTCTGCATGTTGAATATATGTTTTATTATATGAAATGCAAGTGCTTGGTAATTGTTTGATTGTTTGTGGTTGCAGGAATTGACTTGAAGGAGGAGCTCATCCGGATCGTCAAGAACGGACTTCAACAACAGCGTTTTGGAATAAGGTAAGCCTAAACACTTGTAGTTTTCATGTTGTAAAAGGTGTATTTAGAGAAAGATCACTCCATTTTGTCTTGTTTGTCATTAGAATGTCTTAGACTTCTAGGAAGGTCAGTCGTGTCCGCACCCTTGACAGATTCCGTGTGACAAATTGGCGACTCCGCTGGGGAATCCATTAATGAGAGAGTCTTTTCCTTTATATGAACTTTGCTTTGAGAAAATCATTTTTATTTTCTGGTTTTTGACTGTGAGAATTAGTATTTGGGTGGCTTAGCTGTAGCTTTAGTTGGCTTTAGTTTTTCTTCCTTTTTCCAGAAAGACGCAGTCTCTGTGTGCTGCACAGTGCGTCCTTGGACGCGCTGTTGTCGACTGCACAGTGCGGGGTCGCACCTGTGACAACTGCTGGCCTGCGTCTTCCTGTAAAAGTTAAGAAAATTCCATTTTTGCCTTAAATTACTTTTAGATTTTGTTTTTTCTTAGTGTTTTCTGCCCAGATCCTTTAGTACCCTGTCAAGAATTCTTACCTGAACTGGTTTTGTGAGCTTTGAGTGTTTTAGTGGTTTTCAACGAAGTTTAGACCTAGGGTTTGATTTTTGGAAAGGCTTTGTAGTAACTTTGAGCTTAGAAAGTTGTTCCAGCCTTAGATATCTCTGGTTAGTCAACCTTCTTAGAAGTTGAGCCTGCCGTAAAGTCTCCTTGTTTGAGCAACTTGTCATTTGAGTTGTTTTGGGTCAAATTTCGAATTGCTTGTTTTTAAAGTATTGATTTCCATTTTCAAAAAGGACAAAAAGATTAGAATTTTGTTTTGACTAGTTTTTGGTTCTGCAATAAGCTAGTCCTTGATTTGATTGTGATCAAGTAAAACACCTTAGAAATAATCATTGTTAGTTTTGGCCTCGTTAAGATTGCTTAGAGTAAATTTGCCTTTAGTTTGCTTATGAGTGCATTTTCATAGATTTTAAGAGTTGTTAAGATTGATTTTTGGTTATATTAGATTTATTTGCTTTATTAAAAGAAAAATACAAAAACATCTTCTTAAAAGTCTTGTTTCAAGTAGCTTTTTGTTTTCAAAAGAAGAAAAGAGTTTTTTCGTGCATGTAAAGAGAAGTTATGTTTTTATGCTTGGAAAAGAAAAACGAATTGTTTCTTTGATTGTCTTCAATTAAGAAGTTGCTTTTATAAGGATTGCATTCTCTCAACTTTTTAGTTAAGCAATTCATCGAAAAAGTAAAGTAGTGGATAAATCATTTTAGGTGCATTTTGTAGTGGTTTCGAGTCGAGTCAACATACCACTAGTTTCACTTCCATCACCTTTTGACTTAAGAAACAACCTTAAAAGTAACGCTTAAATTAAAATCAATCTAGTAATCTTTATTTTTCTAGGGCTCTGAAGCACCAACATAGCTTAGGCTAGGGTCTTGGAGTAGGTGAGTACTTAACTCTCCAAGACTACAAAACCAAACAGATAGTCTATCTTGAGTAGAACAAATCCAATTGTTTCAGTTACATTCTGGGAAAGCTCCTCTTAAAGGAGAAACACGAGCTCGTGTCCGAACCAGTGAGGGGATCATTCCTCCCTCGTTGGGAACGACGCCAGGCAGTACGTATTACAAACGGTAAACCTCGGATTAACCATTGTCGAGGAGCCAGGGGTCACTTATCGGTAAACCTTGGATTGTTGTCAAGGAGCCGGTAAGGGGATTGGAGCTTGCTACTCTGCCCTTGCGTGCTGTCGGAGTTTAGACTGTTCCCCCAGGTGTAATTGTTGTGATTGGTAACCTTAGTGGCCATAATATCTAGGATTCTACCCAAGGTGACGGTGGAGGGAAGGTCCCACTGTACCTGGAGCAGACGTCGGTTATACTCACTTGGATTTTCTGGGGGGTTCGCTTCACTTCGAGACGGTTAAAGTGGAGGAACTTGGTCCAGTCTATTCATTAAGCAGGTTGCCGGGGTAACTGTTCCACCCACTATTTCTGTACTGAATCCTGCGAGGTTGGGCCTAATCACCAACTAGCGCTTTTGGTCCGGAAGACTACTGTTTGTGTGTGGTTTGACGCTCTAGATTATTTAGGCGTGTGCTTCAAATTTGATTGGTTCTTTAGAAGACTTTAGGTGGTTTGATTTGAAATTTTTTACTTTGTTTTCGTGTGTTGTAGTTAAAATCTTTAATTGTGGCGGAATTACCGAGAAGGTCCCGTCGTATTGCGGGCCAGTCTCCTGAAGTTGTATCTGTGGCCGAATTGTTGAGAAGATCCCGTGAACTTAGGGGTTCACCTCCTCGAGACGACCCCAGTTATTTAGAGGGTTTAAAGGTCCTTGTAACTCCTAGTGGCAGTAAAGTAGGTTCACCTGAAGAAGGAGAATCTTCTTTGGTAGTCCATCCAGATTACCAAAGATTAGAAACAGGTTACAATCCCGAAGCTGTTACAGTTTCCGAGCTTGCTGGTAGTTTTTCATCTGCCAGTGAAACAGGCGAAGAACCTGAAATTTCAGAACCTGTTACTCCAACTCCTAGTGTTCCTGATTCACCAAGAATAGAAAGAATTATCACCGAAAATCTTCCTGTTGGATTAATTGCTATAGAAGAACTTGTTCCAGAGGAAGAAATAGGCGTTTCTGATTCTGAAGATCTAATTACCCTTGATCTAAGGGAGCGTGAATCCATCTTTTACAGTCCTCCTAGAAGTGAGTCTTGGTACCTTGCATTAACCAATTTTTTAGACAACTCAGTAGGTTTTTCTACACCTCGTACTCCGGTTCCACCCAGAGGAATTCATTCTCCTGTAAATATGTCTGGTCAGTCGTCTGTGTTTTCGCAAAGTCCTGAATCATTTTTACATGGCGGTCCTTCTGTTCCTACTGGGTATCAGTCACTTTCTGGTACCTTTGCGGGAGCATCTCCTCAACCTGTTGATCATGGGTTATTAGTTGGAAACAGTGGTAATGTACCATTGAGTATAGGTGAAGTTTATATGATGTCAGGTTCAACTCCCATTAACCAACCTCAAGGTGGCCAATTACCGCCTGGGGGGCAACCTTCGTTAATGCCTGGGGGGCAACCTCAAGGTACTTCATTTGTGACTGGGGGGCAACCTCAAGGGTATCAACCCCAAGGGTATCAACCCCAGCCTCAATACGTACCCCAAAGTCAACCTCAGTATCAGTATCAACCTCAAGGATGGCAACCTCAAGGATGGCAACCCCAAGGGTATCAACCCCAAGGGTATCAACCTCAAGGATACCAACCTCAAGGTCAAGGTCAACCCCAGTATTCGTATTTACCTCAAGGTTATCAACCTACGGGTCAATACCCTGGTCAAGGTTATCAACCACCTCAAGGGCAATCATATGGGACTACACCTTACAGTTATCAACCCTATCCTCAATACGGCTATGGATCTCAGTATCCTCAACCTGTTACGAGTCAATACCCTGGAATGTTAACATGGGATCCGTCACAGGGTCAACAGATGTCGCAACCAAGTATACAGTCGGTACCTCAAGCAGGACAACCTGCAGTTCCTGGTCCACCCCAGCAACCGCAACTTGTCCAGTCAAGTGTTCAGACCCCTGTAACTTCTGTAGTTACTCAGCCGCCAATTGCACCGAGTACTCCACCTCACACGGCTGCAGCAACTACCGCTTCATCTACCATGCTTACATCTGGAGTATCGGCAGCTCCGGTTTCTACTGTCCCTGTAACCGTTCCTCAGACATCTGTACCGTTGTCTGGACCCACGGTTCAAACCACAGTCCAGATGCCTGCAGGTCAACCTGGTACAAGTACGGTTGTTACTACTCAACCTCAATTTGTTCAACCTCCGTACCAGGGACAGTATCAACCTGGTCAAGCTGCCCAACAACCGGTTTACCAGTATCAACCGTATCCTGGGTACAATTATCAACCACCTCAACAACCCCAGTACGGTCCGGTTAATCCTGGTTTTCCAGGAGGATATAATATCCCCAATGCGAATCCTGTTCCTAGTTATCCTGGATATCCTCCTCCTGGGGCTGGTATTGTGACTCAGAGTTTCCGAGATCCTAACCGGCAGTTACCATTTATTGCGACTTTAGATTTACCCGACTTGACGCGCCTAACGAACGATCCAATTCAATATCTTCCGTTCTGGCCGCCAATGCCAAATAAGTTGCCCAGCGATATACCCAAGTTCGAAGGTAAGTCTGGAGAGGATCCGTCTAATCACGTGATGACTTACCACCTCTGGTGTGCATCAAATTCCATCTCAGATGATTCTATCCGCTTACGTCTTTTCCAGCGTACACTCATTGGTCTCGCAGCCAAGTGGTACATTGAGTTGCCACGGGCTTCTTTTTACAACTTTAGCCAGTTAGCTACTTCATTCTTAACTCATTTTCAGTTACCAGTCAGATACGATAATGGTACAGAATTATTAACTTCGCTAAAACAATCGACATCCACGTACATTTCTGATCACATCCATGAGTGGAGACGTCGAAGGAGATTAGTGAAAGTTTTTATCCCGGACCAAATTTTAGCTGAATGGTTTGTAAAATCATTATTACCAAGAATTACTGAAGATGTAGCTAAGGCCGGCGTAGTTACTGAGGAGCAAGTCATTGCTCAGGCACAATACCTTGACTTAGTTTACACTCAGTCGGGTACGTTACACGAGAAAATTCCGGATCTTCCAAAGTCAAACCAAATCGCTGCTGCTCCTTCGGGATCTCATGCCGCTGATGGTATGATCGGTATCGTGACTACGAAGAGTAAGAAGAAGTCTTCCAAGACCTCCAATACTCCAATTATCACTTTGCCTGATTCTCCGACAGGAGAGTCTTCTCCTCCTGAACTTACCGCCGACATTCACGCTGTAGAGTCATCTACGGCCAAATCCAAAAACGGTGGAAAGAAGAAAGGAAAGAAGAAGGCTAAAGCAGACAAGGCTCCAAAGGAGAAAACGGAAAAGTCGGAAACTAATGACGAAAAGCGCAAACCTCGTTATCCTTGTCTCATTTGTGAAGAAGATCATTTTACGAGAGACTGCCCTCATCGGGCCGAGGTAGTGAAAATAGTTAAAGGTTCTCCGACTCCTGCTGTGTTAAAGAATCCATTCCCCGAGCAGGAAAATAAGATGATAGGTTCTTCTTCGAATGCCAGTGAAGAACCCATTTTGATGATGTCTCATGTCAGGATTGCGACTCGATCGCAAGATTATGGTAGTAAGGCTCCTGTTGATGGTAAAGAAGCAGAATCTTCTAACTCTAACCCATCAACCTCAGCTCCTGGTTCCGATCCACTACAGATCGAAAAACCTAACCCAGACTTAGTGATTAAGCCGCCCGCCAAGGGTGTACTTCGAAGGTCTGCTTTCAATCCACATGCGAGAGCAGCCCAGAATTACAACATTGTTGAAGATTTAGCTGTTTCACCTTCAGCAATGTCGGCACTCGAAGTGCTGCAATCATGTCCAGCGCAACGAAAATTGCTTTTGTCGGCTATTGGAGCTGTCGATGTTCAGGACCCGAACCTAATGATCTTTGATCTAGAAAGTAGTACACCGCGTCTCCCCCATCAAATGGCTTTCCAAATTCCAGTGATAGTCAAAAACAGGCCTATTCATCGGACTGTGATTGATGAGGGAGCTTCTACGTGTATTATGTCGATTCAATGTTGGAGATCGCTTGGTTCTCCTTCGTTGAACCAATCCCCCACCATCCTTAAGGCCTTTGATGGCCGTGGGTTCCGTCCGTTTGGTATTCTACAAGAATTGCCTATAGGGGTCGAAGGTAAAACCGTTAGTCTGGATGTGGAAGTGGTTGATGCCCCTCTAGACTACAACCTTCTTTTGGGTCGAAGTTGGTCATATGCTATGACAGCGGTCGTTTCATCGGTCTTCAGAGTCATTAAGTTTCCACATAACGGTAAGATCGTGACTATTGATCAGCTGACATACTTTTCATCCGACCCAACCTCTTTAGAAACTATCCAGCATGTTGGTAAAACGACAATCCCTTATAGGGACATTGGTGTAGGTTTAGTTAAGGATTCCGGTTTACTGGGAACTTTTCCTCTCCCTCCACTCAATGCAGACCCTTCGTTCGCAACAATTCATATGATCACGTCAGAAAACATTATTTATGATGATCCTTGGTATGTTCCCTCTGACTCTGAGCTAGACTCACTCGGTGATGTTATGCCGTTGAGTCCGTATGAGATTGCTTATGAAGCTCTTATGTCTTTTACCGACTTTCATTCAACCGACCAAATGAATGTGGTCAGTGAAGAGTCACTTTTCACCTCACCCTTAGAACGGATAACGTTTCCCGAAGAAGTGTCATCTGACGAACAACTTCGCGAAATCCTAAGTGTAGATGATCTACCATGGGACGATCTCCATCACAGATCTTCGTTTTTACCTAAGGATGATGTCTTTGAAAATGATTTTTCATCTATCTTTACCGCTGAATATGTCAAAGACGCTCAGGATCCAACGAAACATTCTGATTCAGAGCTGAATTTAGGGAATATTTCTCGTACTATTCCCATTGATATTTCAGTGAAGCCCGGAATCAAGGAGAACATTCATATAGGTGCCGCATGTACTGACGAAGAAATTGAAACTTACAAGGCCCTATTCCAAGAATTCCGCGACGTGTTTGCCTGGTCCTACGAAGAAATGCCAGGAATCGATCCTGCCATTGTTGTTCATGAAATCAAAACCTACCCGGATGCTAAACCCATTCGGCAACGGTTGCGTCAGATTCACCCTCGAAAAGCAGCTGCAATCAAAGCCGAAGTCGAAAAGCTGTTGAAAGCAGGTTTCATTTATCCGATCCCGTTAACGGATTGGGTATCGAATATTGTTCCCGTCAATAAAAAACAAGGAACAATAAGAATCTGTATCGATTATAGGGATATCAATCGAGCTTGTCCAAAAGACAACTATCCTACGCCTTATATCGATCAAATTATTGATGATTGTGCCGGAAGTGAGATGTTTTCCTTCATGGATGGTTTCTCAGGTTATAATCAAATCAATATTCTACCTGCCGATCAACCAAAAACGGCATTCATTTGTCCATGGGGGACATTTGCTTATTGCAAATTACCTTTTGGCCTTAAGAATGCCGGTGCTACTTTTCAACGGGCCATGTCTTATGCATTTCATGACATCAAGCACATTGTGCAACCCTATCTCGATGATTTGCCTGCTCATTCTTTACACCGAGCTGATCACCTTGTCCACCTACGAGCAATCTTTATGAGGTGTAGGCATTATCGAATTCGGTTGAATCCCCACAAGTGTGTTTTCTGTATAGAAACAGGTCGATTGCTGGGATTTGTTGTTTCCAAAACCGGCATTCGCGTCGATCCCTCGAAAGTCGAGGCTATCATCCAATTGCCTCCTCCTTCGAGTTTGCGCCAACTCCAAAGCTTGCAAGGGAAAGCAAACTTTTTACGCCGATTCATCCCTAACTACGCCGAGGTCACTAAAGGTTTTACACGGTTGTTGAAACAGAATGTACAATTCTTTTGGGACGAGATTGCTCAACAATCTTTTGATGCACTGAAACACGCGTTGACCCATGCACCGTTATTGCATCCTCCCAACTACAACCAGGACTACTTCTTATACCTCGCAGCTTCGCATTCCACCATTGGAATGGTGTTAGTTCAAGAAGATGAATTCAAGGCAGAGCATGTGATATATTACCTTAGCAGAACCTTAAATCCAACTGAGTTAAAATATTCGCATGTGGAGAAATTGGCCCTGGCAGCCGTTCAAGCTGTCCAGCGTTTTCGTCACTACATTCTTCTCCGCAAAACTACTGTTATTTCGGATTGCAACCCTATGATTTATATCTTGACAAAACAACTGCTAGGGGGCAAGTACTCTAAATGGATTGTCATCCTGCAAGAGTTCGACTTGGAGTTTGAGAAGTCCAAGTCTAAGAAATCTTTAGTCTTCGCGGAATTGATGTGTGATTTCCCGAGTGCTGACACAGAGACTGTGGCAGAGGAGTCCATTGCGGACGAATCTTTGTTTCTTATTAGCACTGTAGATCCGTGGTATGGGGATATAATCATCTATCTCCAAACCCAAACCTTTCGGCCTGAAGCTTCCAAGGAAAACCGTCGAAAAATTCGGTTTCAATCCCAGCAATACAGAATTATTGGAGATACACTTTATCGCCTGGGGGCAGACTTAGTTTTTCGACGTTGTTTAACTCACGATGAGGCTGAGAGAGTTTTGAATGATTGTCACTCTGGAGCATGTGGCGGTCATATGTCTGGGTATGCCACAGCTCAGAAGGTGTTGCGCGCTGGCTATTTCTGGCCGTCTATGTTTAAAGATTGTATCCTTGCCGTCAGAAAATGCCACAACTGTCAAGTGTTTGATCGCAAGATGCGCGCTCCACCTGCTCCTCTCCACCCTATAATTGCCGCTGGTCCATTCGCCAAATGGGGCATTGACTTTATTACTTGTAACCCTCACTCGGCCGGGGGGCATGCGTATATCATCCTTGCGGTTGATTATTTTACTAAGTGGGCCGAGGCGATGCCTACATTCGACGCAAGCGGCAAGACAGCTGCACTTTTCGTATTCAATCATATCATAACTAGGTTTGGTGTCCCACAAGCAATCATTACGGACCATGGAAGCCATTTTCGAAATGTCATGATGACTGAACTTACAAGCCAGCTTGGTTTGCGCCACGATAGCTCTACACCTTATTATCCGCAAGCCAACGGTTTGGTTGAGTCAATCAACAAAGTTCTAGTCGTCATGATTCGACGGATCATTGGTATCCATCGAACGAATTGGCATAACATGTTATTTTCGGCACTATGGGCATATCGAACTTCAGTGAAAAATTCAACAGGTTTCACCCCTTTTCAGCTAGTTTATGGCTTAGAAGCTGTGTTACCTATTGAGTGCGAAATCCCATCACTTCAAATGGCTGTCGAATTACTTCCAGCTACTTCCGAAGAGGAGAAACGGTTGTTATACTTAGCTAAATTAGATGAGACTCGACGTGACGCTACTTTAGCTATCGAGACTCACGCGAAACGAATGAAAGCTCAGTACGATAAAAATGTAACCCCTCGAAGTTTTTCGGAAGGAGACCTAGTACTATTATATGATCAAGCAAACGATAAGCTAGGTGCTGGAAAATTCGTTCCCATGTGGCATGGGCCCTACATTGTAAAGCGAAAGCTAGCAAAAGGGGCTTATGAGTTAGTTGATTTTGATGGGGACTCTTTGGGCAAACCCAGAAATGGACTTTACCTAAAGAGGTATTATGCTTAAAATGGTGGATGGAGAAATTTTTAGATAGGTTAGATTTCCTTTCTAGCTAGCAAGTGTGTTAGTTTAGTCAGTGTGCTTAGCTTAGCAAGTGTGGTTTTTCGTCATTATTTTGGCTCATCTTGGTTTTACTCTTGATATTGTAGATGTCGACGCCTCTCCAAACATACATTGGATTTGCTGATGGTGCTTGTCGTAGTACACGGAATATCTCTTCCGCAGCTTGGGTTATCTATTCGCCCTCTGACGAGTTAGTTTCTATGCATGGGGTAAGCCTCGGTCAAACAACGAATAACATTGCAGAATACAGTGCAGTGGTTGAATTATTATCCGAATCTATTTCATTTGGAATTCGACGTTTGATAGTGAGGTTAGATTCTGAACTTGTTGTATTACAGCTTAATAGAGTTTATGCCATTAGAAATCCTGTGTTATTAAGGTTGTTTTTGAGAGTGCGTCTCTTGGAACGTGAATTTGATTACATTGAATATCAACATATTCCAAGGTCTTTGAATACATTAGCAGATGCAATTGCTTCTCAAGTGTTGGACAGACATTTATAATAATCATGCAAGTAAATTTAAAGACATTTCATCATACATGTTAAACAAGATAAGCCGATAATAGTGATATATAGATATAGATAGAAGTGTGTCCAAAAATATATACATCGTCTTCGATCATAGGTTTAACACACCTTATGATCGGCAAAATGATAGTGCAAAAAGTCAAAAATGTCACATGTGACTACAAAAGTGACTAGTCAATCACTGGTGGTGCTCTCTGTACGACACCACTGCGCGGGCTATCTTGCGCAGAAATCTCCTAAACGGTCCAGGGACTGCAACCACGAAGCGCTGAAGCCTCATTGGAATGTCATCCATAGTAGTCTCAGGTATATCTGCCGTGAGACGCTCTAGATCATGCTCCAAATCGGCTAGTACTTCTGCTGTCGCATCCTGTAAGGCCGGTGCCGGTGCAGCTGGATGTCGTCTGTCGTAAGGCCGGAGATTGGCTGGACGCTGTGGTCCAACATCTGCATTTTTAAAATTTTACTGTTACTTTGAGACGATATATATGAAAAATAAAAATACATAATTAGAAAACTTGTGAAAATGAAAGTACCTCTGTCATCCCATTGTTCTCCCTGTGGAAGAACCATGTCCGGATCACCTCTGAAATCCATTCCGGCATATGGAAAGTCTTGTATCACAAAAAGCTGGCCCTCTAGCCAGTCGAAGTAACTGTCAGAGAATCGAACCACTGCAGCACCCTCGTCAGGATGCCGGGCCATCACCGCAACCCATCGAACAAGCTTTGGCTCCCGAGGACCCAAGTCATCAACAGTGAGTTGCTGAGGGATCAGCATAGGAACTCTCTCCAAGGCAAAGCTCACGACTAGAGGCCCATATCCAAAAGTCTTTAGTCGTCCGTTCTTTGCCTTGGTTAGTTGGCTCTTCATATGAGCCGACACAGCTTCGCACCAGTTGAAGATGGTGCCTTGGTAACAGTCAACTGCCATCCGCATTTGGGATCCGGAAGCAATGTGCAAGGCGGCCGCGCCACAAATCCTAGTGACCGTAAATGCAATAACTCTAAGTTCCGCCAGAGCGATGTGCTTTATCTCCACGCCCTTTTTATGGCGAGTCCCTGGTCTGCACCACTCCTCGCGGAGATCATCAAGGGATTGGCCACCCGGCCTGGTCCCCGCAAGGTTGAGTTGCTCACCTCTGTTTGGCAAGCCAGTGAGAAAGTATACATCCGAGGGCTCTATCTCGAGCTGGTGCCCTCCAATGTAAAAGCATTGATCTTGAACGTTCCATCGCTCAACTAGCCATTCCAAAAATCTTACCTGGCCCCTCATGCCCGGTATGGTCCAATATTTGTACAATCCACATGTTCTTAAGGCATCCAGAGAGGGTTGGTGGTTAATCGCAGCTTCATCGTCTTCTACGTGCTCTCTCTCTCTCCAGTCTAACATGTTTTGGCCCCTGCACATCAAAAGAGTCAATTAGAAATTAATTTGAGAAAATTTGGTGGTTTTTTGAGAGAGTTAGGGTTTTGAAATGCGCCCTTTGCGGAAGACGCACCCCGGCTTTTTAGCACAGGGCGTCCGGACGCAGCTCGCCTGAAGGCGGACTGCGTCCCCAGACCTTTTTCCCGTGTGAGAAAAAGTCGGGGGACGCGGCTCACCCGAAGGGCACCTGCGTCCGCCGAGGGGCGCATTTTGAACCCAAAACCCCCCCAAAAAATGAAACAGAGACCAAAAACAAAAAACTAAACGGATAAAAATGAAGAGTGGGATGTGTAAAATACCTCGGTGAAGCGGCGTTCGATTCCGACGGTCAGATTTTCCGCAGCAACCACGGGAAGTTTCTTGTCAAAAGCTCCTTTTTCAACCTCAACAGTGAAACGGTAAAAATGACATGGTAAAAGGTCTTTTTATAGGTTTTTTGGATGAATTAGTTCATTTTTTACCATGAAAAGATGTTTTCAAATGTATTTTTGCCTATTTTAAACAGGTATGAGTAATGTGTCGCTTTTGTGCAGGACGAAGGGATTTCAAGGGAAATTGTAATTTTTCACAAACAAAATTTCAGAGTCATCTTTTAAGCCCTTTTCTGACTCCTAAAACATGAAAAGATCGCCGAGTGTTTCTTTTTCACTCGTTAAAACGGAATTAAAAGACGGTCCCCTTTTAGCTCTTTTCTGACCGTAAAATCAGGAAAAGATTGCCGGGTTTTTGTCGTTTCAAACTCGATAAGGAAATAAAACGACGTGTCTTTGATCGCTTTTTACTTTTCAGGTCAACGATACTATTATGAAAGTACTCCTTGGTCGAAAGATCAAGCGGTTCCCCCAGGTATTATTTTATACTTTTTCGGGCTTGAGGGACACAAATATACGAAAAAGTTCAACGTGGAGTTTCCTTAAGTTTTTCAGACTCTCTAAAATTGAAAAACGCCGAGTTTCTCCTATACTGGGCTCGTTAAACTTTTACAGTAAAGGACCTGTTCAATTACAAACAGGAACGAACCACTCCTTCCTAGGGTTCGCATTTAAACTAGGTTGGACTCGTCCGAAGGATGAGCTTATAATCAAGCATATGTTATCCTCCTCAAGCTTGTTAAAAATAAAGAGGTACTTGCCAGAAATGGTGGGGGAAAAAAGAGAAGAATGAACCTATTTGTCACCTTTTGCCTCAGAAGAAACTTTATTACCGCTCTTGAACACGACACTTTTCATTCACCTGGGTTGGGAAATCTTTTACCTCACAGTTGACTAAATCACTTTGAAAATCTTTAACCGGGTTCAGGGATCAACTTTGAGTTATTCGTCACCAAACCATCTGTTGTGTCGTTATGTGTTCAAGAGGTCTGCAAGCAAAACTTTCATCTGCAAAATACTTGTCATCCATTGACCATCCCTGAGTCAGTCCTTACAGCAACATTTCTTCAACTTGAACAATGATTTCGTGTTGCAGGCTTGCCTGCAACGGGTCGCTTTCTATCGACATCGACACATTATCTAGAAAGATGACTTAGGAATCGACAGTACCTTGAAGTCTGCATGCATCAATGGCAGGTTTCTCGCCTTTGACGTCAGTTTACATCATTGACTTTCGATCAGAGGATTCCGTGAAGTGTTCGACATCAAAACATCTATTCACATTTCACGGGTTGTGCTTGGTACTTTGAGAACCATTGACATTACTGGTGGTTTCTCTCACGCTTGTTAACAGTTTACATCATTGACTGGTAATCAAGTGGTTTCTACCATGTTCGACATCGAATCATTTAATCACATGGCTAGAATCGTACCAATTCGGGAAGTAGAAGTGAAGACCCTGGATCTAGTTTCTACCATCCAGGCTGCGAGGAGTTTTGTATTCATTATCTATGTAGACTAATCATAAACAGATGGCTGCGTCCATACTGTGTCTACAAAAGTCTATAAAAATGATGTACTGCAAGATCATTCCTGTATCAGAATAGTTAGTCCATTAGTTAAAGTTTTGAATCTGAGTATGGGAATGCCTACCTCAGTGATGATATAATCTTATCCATGTATTTTGTGTTGAAAATTGCAGGTTCCAACCAGGCCATCCACAAGGCAATCCTTGAAATGATAAAGCGCTTCACCCTTCCTAGAATTACAAAACCCTATTCTATTCCAGGCTTCGCACTTTAGGGGGCAATCTGTTACACTAAAAAATGTCACCTTGACTACTTACAGTTAGTATGGCTCCAATCAACAAGTCATGCTACCCTCTTAGGCAAGTCTCATGCCTCTGTTATCCATCTCAAACTCAAAGAAGAGAGAAAGTCTTGTAAAAATCATGTTTATCTCTGGGGTCGCAGGTTCTCTCTAGCCTTACCTGCGGGGACGCTGACCATGTTCACAAAATATGCGTCCATGGACGCTCTGTATGTTAAGGGACAGGTGCGTCCCTCTGTAAAAGGCAAAATGCGCGAGTTTTATCTTGAAAAAGTTACTTGTGGTTACTTCTAGAACATTCTAGAGGTCGGTTTGATGAAATGGATGCGCCTCCAGTTGGTTCATGTATCTCTATTAAGGGGGAACTTATCCCATCAATAAGGGAGCTATCCCACCCATAGAGGGGGATGATCCCATTGATAGTGGACCTGAATAACCTCTTTACAGCACTATAAATGAAGGCATTGAGCCAGAAGGAGAAGAGGTTGGAGCTATACATTTTCTTTGGGTAAATGCTGCAGGATTTAGGTCTTCCATTAGAGCCTTTGTGAGGAGAGATTGTCTTCACTTGATTCTACTTGGGAGAGGGTGAGCTTTGTCAAAGTAGAGGAAAACCCTTGATGGACCCTGGGAGGAATTTGCACAACACCAAGGCCAGGTTGTAAGAGTTTCTTTGTTTCGTTATTAATACAAACTGGTTTATTTTTCTCAATAGCTTGTGTTAATGAGTTATTTCATGTGTTCCTTGGTCTGCATGTTGAATATATGTTTTATTATATGAAATGCAAGTGCTTGGTAATTGTTTGATTGTTTGTGGTTGCAGGAATTGACTTGAAGGAGGAGCTCATCCGGATCGTCAAGAACGGACTTCAACAACAGCGTTTTGGAATAAGGTAAGCCTAAACACTTGTAGTTTTCATGTTGTAAAAGGTGTATTTAGAGAAAGATCACTCCATTTTGTCTTGTTTGTCATTAGAATGTCTTAGACTTCTAGGAAGGTCAGTCGTGTCCGCACCCTTGACAGATTCCGTGTGACACATAGCTCACGTCTCTGCTTGCGGGTCGCTTGTTTATCTTCAATTCGAGCCAAGACTTGAAGAATTAAGAACAGAATTAGAAATTTCGAGTCTCAATTGTGTTCAGTCTTTCCGAAAGGTTCAGTCCTCCAGATACTGGTTTCTTTGGTGTTTGCTGGGCTTCCATTCCCATAATCTGGCTTGCTACCTTGCAATGGCCCCACGACAGCGAGGAATTCCCCGTAGAGGCAGCAATTATGGTGGTCGTGGGGGTAATAGGGGCAGAGGGGCGCCTAATCCTCCCTGTATCATCCCGCTTGCCTCCAAATCTCCGTCATCCCCTTCGTCTCAACATTCTGGTCCTTCTTTGCACAGTTCCTTACATTCCTGCCGGTTCAAATTCAAAAGTAAATTGCACAAGCCCACAATCTCGGCCCTGCTCACGGTTATTTTTTCTGAGGAGGAAGAGGATTCCTCAAGTTCAGAGGAATACATCAAGGACAGTTCGCTCTCTCTCAGTCCCAGCAATTCGCATGAAAATGAAGCCGGTGACATCCTCAATGCCCCTGATCCGCACCAGGCTGTAGAGCAGCGAGAGGATTCGCCCCTGCATTCACTCTCTGTTAATGATGATATTATCCCCTGCGCTCCAGCGTCTTCCTCAGCCAATATGCCACACCTGATGTCTATGCCGGAGCGAGCAGAAAAGGATACCGAGGAGAATATGGGGATCGAATGGGTCAGCACCACCGAGCGCGATTTGGATGCAGATGAAGACATGCCACCTCAGGCTTAAAAATTCATTCAGAAGGAAGTTTTTGTTTTTGAAATGGCACACAGCGGATGTTTCTCCAGTTTTTTCTCACTAAGGTTTTTCTCACAGCGGTCGCTTCTCCAGCTTATCAGTGTTTGTCTCCGGTCTTTTTATAAAAGTCTCAGAAATATTGTATGGTCGGATATGCAGGATGTTCATTTTTGTGGTTATTGCATTTTGAAAAATGCCTTATGGATTGTAATCAGATACTTCAGTGCTGCATGCAGCAGATTTTGTGATAGAGGGTTGGCTGTTGCCCCCTCAGAGGTCTATACCTCTCTGTAAATATTTTTTCCCCCCTTTTTTATATAATAGATAGACTTTACTTAGAAAAAAAAAATGATCAAAACAATAATCATAATAATCAAATCCATAACTATAAACAAGAGTAAAGACATAAAGAAACATCATAATTCAAGGAGTACTTATATTTTAATGATAGGTGGTCCTCCCCCTCTTGACCAGCCTTCAAGAGTCATCACTATCCATAGTCAACATAAGATGTTTTCTTCAATCAGCTTTATCAACAACTATCCATTTAGGGCTTCATCAAATATGTCCCAAGTGCTTGAGCATCTTCACATAGACCATGCTAGAGTTTGATACGTCAAATCTCAAGTCTTTTCCATAAACCAGGGTTTCTCTCAAACTGTAACCATTAAATCCTTATGAACTAACTACTAATGGTTTTTTTCATACCCTAGGATTCTTTTAGGTCTCCACCATCCTCTTCTTTCTTCCATAATAAGTGTCTCCATGGGGGTGATCTCCATGGATTTTCTTCAGCCTAGCTCTAATACCATGTTAATATTTCATAGGGATATATTGTTCTTTGCTTTGATAATTGCATTTATCGATTAACATATTATGTTCACCCCATATCATCATGACATTATAAAGATTTACATCATTATTCATCAACATATACAGCTATGTAGAAATAAGAATAACATCATCATCAATGCAGCAGAACATAAAGGAACAATAGAAGAAAAAAATGCACACATAGAGACACCTAGATTGGTCGTAGACTAGGGCAAAACCCACTATGGGGAAAACCCATGCAAATATTCTTCTAATAGATTGTCATAAAATGATTCATAAAAAGAGAGTAGAATGATCCATATCTTCACAACAACTATAATATCCATGAAATGCATGTAAACATCAAAACGCTTATTTTAGCTAATTGTAATGTATTGTCACTACCTATAGCATGATGCCGAAGACTTATGTAACTGAGTGAAATCTTTGCAATACTGATATCTCATATTGGAGTCTGGGTCACAAAGAGGAGTTGTGTGGTCGACTATGACAAACAGGGTCACTCTCTGTGAACTACATGATAACGACTGTGGCAGCTCAGTCGCTCCCATACCATTTTGTGTGAGAAAACGGGGACCAAACTTACCCAAACTCTAAGTCTCTCTCATGAAGACTCTTTCCTATAATCCAAGGTTCCAAAGTTGCTCTTATTACCATTGTGTTCTAGTAACCAAGGACCCAAACGCTCATTTCTATGCCAGTGACTTTGAATTAGAAATCTCTAGTTCAGTGCGACTTTCATCCTAAAGTTTCGGACCCTTAAGAGAGCTTCCTCCATCAGACTTGTGCAAGCCAAGACAAAATAAAATAGGATAAGAGAGATTGATGTGTGTCAAAATGAGCTTGAGGTTTATTCTATTTATAGGCTTCCATGAGGGTCCACTTGACTTGTCCATTGGTACATGTATATAGGGCCAACCTAATCTAGAATATATGTATGAATAAAATAATTCATAACTCAACTTTTGCTTTTCCAAATAAGGTGATATTTAGGTCAATTTTGGTCCTCTTGGAAAGAGGAATATGATTCCATAATAATCTTCATAAAATGATTATTTTAAATTGGAATTTTACCGCAATTTCATAATTTTAACACTCCCTCTCAACTAGGGAGAATTCCACCTGCCAATATCGGACCATCAATCAACATGACATACATCCCATCTCAAGTATCTCATCATCTCGGATCATCAGTGTACATATATTGATAATTCCTTCTTCTCTATTGTTCATATTCATATGTTGAATATTCTTTAATTTATAAGAAGAATAATTTGCTACCAGAGGGGAGCTTAAGCTACCACCCTCTATTCATTGGGCTGTAACCTAGAATCTCTACCAGTGGGCTCCTACCCAAAATATCTGTCAACAAGCTACTTCCCAGAATATTAATCAATGGGCTAGTACCTGAAATATCTATCAATGGGCTACTACTGAGAAAATCAGTCAATGAGCCACTACCCAAAATATCTGTCAGTAGGCTACTACCTGAAAATGTCATCAGGCTACTACCTAGAAGTATTGACAGGGAGTCAGATCTATGACCTACATCATCATTATAGAGCATGTCATCAAGGAGCACATATCAACTTGGAACCACATCGAGGAGCTTCTACTCAACCCAGAATATCATGGGGGAGCTACTAATACAACCCCATATCGAGCAATAGATGATATAGGGGAGATACTACTCAACCCATCCTATTTCCTACTGATCCTCCCATCAATGACCCTAAATAGTCAAGTGGTATAACACCTACATCATAATCCTATCTTGGGCAAGATACTCGACTTACCAAAGTTAAGGATCTCACATCCCCTAATCTCCTCAACCATTGGCTAGATGGAGAGGGATAATCCCAACAAGCCCAGCTTGTGGGTATGATGCCACCTGGGGTAACAGATAGGGGTGATACCCTATTGTCCATAGTTCCCTCAACCTCAAGAGCCCTCTATCTCAATTCCTCACCATGGGAGCTCAAACAAGGGGGGAGAGTATTTCTCAGTGTCCTCGATCAGCTTTTCTCTCATCATACTCATATCATCATACTTGTATCAGTAATCTTCATCTAACAATAGTAGTTGTCACTTGTTTATATAGGACATCAAATCAAGTATCTTGTTAGAGCATAAATAATCATATAAATCACAAAAGTATCCCATAATCATCTTCCCTCTCAAGGAAGTGCTAACCACAAGCCTAACCTTGTCTTGCACTGGTACACTACCTCAATATATGAGAGTATCAAGGTCCCAACTATATACATGGGGTTCTCTTCCAATTATATCCCACTCTTTATTATCTCAATGTATCTATTTCATTTCCATATCATGCTCATACATCTCTCTAAGGAGCTTCTTCGACCTGCTCATAGCTAGTCATGCCAGCAACATCATACTCAACCTCGGTTGTGTCACAGACCTCTCATCATGTCATATATCATACTAAGGTAGCACTCATATGTGCTCATCTCATCAATAATAGACATCAGCATATCCATATACTCATGTATCATAATAATATATCATACCAAGAATAGATCATATCTTGCAAATATCTCTAAGGATTCTTGGCAACAATGTGTATGAAGCGGCTTAATCATGAACTTATTCAGGTTCTATGCACATCATATATATACAGATGGATGTTCAAAATGGAACATCAATTCTTCAATCAACTGTTGGATGCCATGTCAAGTTCAACAACATCTTTAACTTCAAATCGAAGTGTCCAAGAATTTTCATTTCCAATTTTCAATGCTTCTTCAATAGCTTCACAATATAGATTTTATTTTCCCAACTTCATAAAATGATTCATCATGCCATGATACATGATTATGATCTTCATAATCCATCTCCCTCTTATATCATCAGAGGCTCTTTACCTGATAATAGTAGATTGTCAATATATAAAAACCAAAATAAAACACAAATTCATATCTTGGAACACTTATGAGGTAAAGGCTTGAATCAACAAATCATATGGCTTCATCAGATAACTATCAATGTGGACATATCTGGATCAGGAAGCTTGCTTCATGCAATGCTCACTACAACCATAACACTTTAGCAAACCATTAGCCTTTCATAAATCCTTATTGTGCAATCAAGTCAACTAAATCAGTTCATCAAAGTTTAGAAACGAGATCAATACTACTATCAAAAGTAATCAATATCTCAGTTTCAATTATTTGAACTAGAAGATAGGTAGGCATTTCATCAAATCATGACATCATCTATTACCATGCCAACATGTTGTCATCAACCATGTAATATCAATCAAGTCATTCCCATAATACAAGTCATAAGAAGTTACTATGTTCATATATCATTGTCATTATGGAAAATAATCAATCTTCAAGTCAAGACATTAGACATCATGTCAATATCCAATTTTTTTATCATAGTAAGATCTATAGTCCAACGCATACCTCAATCATTGAGTCAGAGTTGTAGGTCATCATCATACATCATACAACTCATATATATCAATCATCCAAATCATGTTAAACTCTTACAGAAAAAACTTCGAACATAATGACATATCTATATGTATGTCATGTTCACCTTCAAACATTCAAACTTCCTTGTTTTCAAATCTTTCAGATATATGTTACTTGTCTATGGAAATGACATCCTCAAGGTGAACATATTGATTCAAAGTTCAGGAAACTTTAGAAATCTTCAGATGATGGTCAACAGTATTCAAACACCTAGACACTCCCTTCAAGTTACCATTGGAGCGACTTTAGCTTCTTGGATGCTACTAGGGCCTTAGAATATGTGCGTCGAGGGATGTGTATTCCCAGTTCTCTGCCTGCGTCCAAAGTAGAAACCCTAATTTTTGTACAGGCTTCAGATTTGATATCTTGCTACAAATCAATAATGTGAGATGCACATAAATCATATTCCAAAATTTCATAATGAAAATAGTAATAAGAGTAATAATCTAGAGAAGAGACTCTCCCTGTAATTGGGAATCTACTTCCTTCGTCTTCTTTCATGTCATCAAATTGTCTTTACTAGATTCATGCGACAACAGATATGTTAGATCATAGAATCAAATACATATCCATCATGGTCATAACATTCTCATGTCAACTTACTAAATTATATCATGACATCAATCTTTCATCAAAGGTTAGATTCACATGATAGGAACAACGGACAGGTGTGATAACATACTTCATATATCATGAACACAATACCACTTCAATCAAGTAAATCCATCAGGTTTAGGGCATTCAATTTACCATATTTCATTATCAAATACCTTGTAGTGTTCAAATACCTGTGCACCTTCTTATAGGGAGCTTGTAGAGCTTGTCACCTTTTCATTAGGTGCCTCTTTACCTCTTTCCAGATCTAGGTTTTCTTTATTGCATCTCAAATGATCCTTAAGAGGGATCCACTTATCATATATCATCAAGGAGGTCAGATACATCCATATACTGAAATATACATGCATGAATTATAAGAAATGATCAAAACAATAATTATAATAATCAGATCCATAATTCTAAACAAGAGTAAAGACGTAATGAAACATCATAAGTCAAGGAGTACTTATCTTTTAATGAGAGGTGATCCTCTCCCTCTTGAACCAGCCTTCAAGAGTCATCACTATCCATAGTATAGATAAGATGTTGCCTTCAATCATATTTATCAACAATCGGCCATTGATGGCTTAATCAAATATGACCCAAGTGCTTGCACATATTCACATAGACCATGCTAGTGTTTCATACGTAAAATCTCAAGTCTTTTCCATAAACCAAGGTTTCTCTCAAACCCTAACCATAAAATCCTTATGCACTAACTACCAAGGGTTTATTTCATACCCTAGGATTCTTTTAGGTCTCCACCATCTACTGCTTGCTTCCATCAAAAGTGTCTCAATGGGGGTGATCTCCATGGCTTTTCTTCAGCCAAACTCTGATACTATGTTAATTTTTCATAGGGCTATGTTGTTATTTTCTTTGGTAATTGCATTTCTCGAATAACATATTAATTTCACCCCATATCATCATAAAATTATATAGATTTACATCATTATTCATCATCATATGTAACTATGTAGAAATAACAATAGCATCATCATCAATGCAGTGGAACATAAAGGAACAATAGAAGAAAATCATGCACACGTAGAGATATTGGGATTGTTTGGAGACCAAGGAAAAACCCATTATGGGGACAACCCTTACAAATCTTCTTCTAATCTATTTTCATCAAATTATTTATCAAAAGAGAGTGAAATGATCCATATCTTCACAACAACTAGGATATCCATGAAATTCATGTAAACATCAAAACTTTATTCAAATAATTGTAATGTACTGTCACTACATGTAGCCTGCTACCGAATACTTCTGTTACTAAGAGAAATCTTTGGAATATTGAAATATCATCTTGGAGTCCCAGTTATAGGGAGGAGGAGATGTGTGAGGGACAATGATAGATAGAGTCTCTCTTTGTGAACTACATGATAGCAACTATGGCAGCTTGATCACTCCCATACCATTTTATGCAAGCGAACGAGGACCAAATTAACCTAGACTCTCGGTCACTCTCATGAATACTTTGTGCCAACGTCCAAGGGTCCAAATTTGCTCTCATATTCACTGTGTGCCAGCGTCTAGGTACCCAAATGCTCAGTTCTATTTCAGTGACTTTGGATCAGAAAACCCTAGTTTAGTGCGAGCTTCCTCCATCAGACCTGTGTGAGCTAAGCCAAGATAGAAGAGGATAATATAGCTTGGTGTGTTTCCAAATGAGCTTGAGTTTTCTTATATTTATATTCTTCCATGAGGGTCCACTTGGCCTATCCATTGGTACATGTGCATAGAGCCAACCTAATCCAAAATATATGTATGAATAAAATAATTCATAACTCAACTTCCGCTTGTTCAAATGAGGTGATATTTAGGTAAATTTTGGTCCTCTCTGAAAGAGGAATCCAATGATATCATGTCCATCAAATGAGTAGTCTAAATTGGAATTTTACCGCAGTTGCATAATTTTAACAAAAAAATCGTCGAGCAATACAAAATCAAGCATCGAAAGTTTACTCCATATCATCCACAAGTCAATGGGAAAGTGGAATCTACCAACAAAGTTCTTGAAGCAATTCTTACAAAAATTTTGCATTTCATAGAAATTATTGGGAAAAAAAACTTCTAGAAGCAACCAAACTACATGGAGAAACACAATTGGATATACTCCTTATGAACTTATCTATGGGAAGCAAGTCTTGATTCCAATTGAATTCCAATTGGAGACCTTTAGAACAACATTCAAATTGTTCCTTGATCTCTCATAAGCTCAGAAACAAATATTGGCACAATTGAATGAGCTAGATGAGATCAGACAAGATGTTATTCAAAGAACCAACATAGCTCATCAACAAAGATCTAAGTGGCATGACAAGTTTATCAAACCTAAAAATTTCAAGCAAGGCGATTGGGCTCTTCTCCTTGATTCCAAGTTAAAAGATTTTCAAGGAGAGTTTCAAACTCATTGGCTTGGTACTTAAGAGATTGACACTATGTTTTATAATGTAGCAATCAAAATCAAAACTATTGATGATGAAAAAATTACTTTCCTTGTTAATGGTCATCCATTAAGATTTTAGCATAAACCACTAACAAGGGAAGAATTTGTCAAATATTTGCAAGAGAATTCTGATTTCAAGTTGGTTAAATAAGGGGATTCTTCTCCTCACTCTCCAACTTCATTGTAGTCTTTGTTATAAAATAAATAAATAAAATAAAGTATAAATATGAAAACCAACTATGTTGGCATATTTATGTAGAAAATCTTAACTAAATACCAATATCTCTTGGCAGTTTAGATTTTCAAAACCACATTTTCTTATCCCTGTTTCTTTTCTACTTCTCTTTCTTTTCAGGTTCCAAAACTACATTAATGATTAGTACTTTTATTGGTCATCATCATCAGTAGCAACAACAATAAGGAATTCTTCTTCTCGTTAAATAAATAAAGTCTAAGAACAAAAAGCAGAGACAGAATTTCTATCATTCTACAGCTAATCCTCAATTCTGCAACTACATCCAATTTCTACAACAAAATTCGGTGAGCACAAAATAAATATATGTAAGAATGTTGGAATTATATTTCATGTAAGAGATTAGGTTTTAATTCATGGATGACTATATTAATAGTTGAAGACCTTATATGACCTTATATATTTGCAATTACATTCATAACTGGTGTACCATATCTCATCATCATTTCATCGTTGGTCACATCAAGTCTGAACATAATTAAAACACAACACTAGTCCTTTGAAATCAGATCTAGGACGTTGTGAATTAAAAATTTGGATGTAACACTACTTCTTTCATCAACACCCTATTTTGAAATCATTTAACCTTGTGCCATATGCATTCCTCTCATTCTCACTTTGCACTTCATTCCATTCTCTCTCTCAAAACTTCCATCTTCCTAGTAGAAAGAAATAGTTAGGACCAAGACTTCCTTGCACCATGGGGACACTTGTTTGTTCTGAGTCGAATGGGATAAAACTCCTCCAGGAATACTCAAGGGATAAAGAGAAATTTCAACTGGTGGGATGCCTCTAGTTCTTCAAAAAAATTGATAGTTATGAAGTATAAGTTGCAAAAGCATTTGCCCAAGCATTTGATGGAGTGGACGTAGAAATTGAAGACATTAAACTCATCATGACATAATCAATTGTAGCAAAAGCAACAAGACTACCAAGGAATGGAGAAATTTGGTTCAAAAACACAAGAATAAAAGAGAATGATTGGATTCACTTCTTGAAAGAACCAAGTATGGAATTATTTATTTTTAATAAAGGTATTCAAGTCACAGCGTTAAAAGGAAAATGTAAAATATCTTGTTAGTCACCTTGAAATTTGTAACATGTGAAGGGCGATTTGGGACAATGTTTTTCTACCATGCTAGGCTTCTGATGTATTTTTTTGATAGGTTTTAAATAAATCCACCTTACTTCCTACTTCAAAGTTTAAATAAAAGTATATTCATCATATAGAGAGATTCCAGATCCATCGATAACTCTCTATACTATCATGGACTAATTAAGATTCTGATAGAGGCACATTTGCAAATCTGAGGAGATAATTGGAAGTATTTCTTAGTAACAAATCACTTTATAGAAGCTCCAAATAAGAAAGCAAATAGTATGGTTAGAAGAAGTAGAATAAAATCAAACCCTATCCCTGAAAAAGAAAAAGTCAAAGAGGAAATTCAAGAGCAGAGCGTGTCAGAAACTATAGAGGGCCCATTTGAAGACAATACTCCATTGTACCAATACCTTAAACAAAAGGATGAGAAAAATAACCTTAGAAATAAGAAATTTAGCCCAAGTCAGCAAGTACTTGAAGAAAAGAAGAAAGCAGAGGACAACAGAGCAAAGAGGCAAAACATTGGAAACTCAGAGGTAAAATTAAGGAGAAGCAAAAGAATTTCGGAAATGAAAAATACTCAGCAACAAATGTGATAGAACTTGAACAAGAAGGGTATAATAAGCCACCTCACAAAGTAATCCTAACAAGAAAAACTCTATAAAGTGATCCGGTCCAACAAGAAACCTATGGCTATGTGGAATATCTAGATCAAAAAGCACAACAAAAGGAAAAACTTTCTCAATATGAAATGGGAGAAACTTCAGCAACAAAACAAAATACAGAACAAGAATATGGAATTCAAGAAAATCTAAAACAAGATATATATGAGCTGGAGTTTCTTAATAAATATCTAATTCAAGAAAGAGAAGTAGGAAAGGTTCAGAATGAGATACTCAGAAGTCAAAATGAAAATATACTTCTACACCTTTGTCATTGGTACAAAAAGAATAAGAAACTTAAAGTTCAAAATAAGTTTCTTAAAAACATGGTCAAAGGATTACGAAGAAGAATTCTAATGAAGAAACCAAAGACCGTGTTTGGCATTAAAAACAAAAAATAGAATACTAACTTGGATGTACTTTTATAGGCCTCAAAGATCATTCACTAAAGAAGGAAGGAAGAACTTGTTTTTAAATTTTGGTGCATTTGGATGTGCAAAACCTTTGGTGTGGGGAAATTTTGAAGTCTAGAATTGTTTCTTTTTAACTCTCCCTTTTTCCCTCTTATTTCATCTTGTTTCACCTTCTTATCACCATTTTGTAGAAAACACAGCATGTTTAAGGTCAAGGTAAGCTCTCAAAAAGGTATTCATAATCCATAATTCGAATCTCTACTTCATAATGAATTATTATGAAAATATTCTTACAACTATGAAATTTCAACCATTCTGCAACTAATATTTGTTTCCACAGAAGAATCCATTTTTAGATAGGTTGCAGCACTGTAGTGAAAGGAAAAAGACTTCCAAAAGGTGACAAATGGCTTCTAGATGGACAACCACCTATTGGAATCACTTGGCAAGCTATGTAGGTTAAAGAAATCTTGATGTCAAAGGCAAATTCAAACCTGGGAAATGCGTGTAGTAATCAAACACAGGTAGCAGAAAAATAACAAACATCGAGCAAGCAATAATAAAGATTGGATTAGTTTTCATGATTGTAGATTGAGATAAAATCTCCTATGACTTAATTTTTCAATAGCAAGCCATAAAGATATTGAACTCTAAGATAAATTAGTCTCGTAGCAGTTGAAATGATTCATAGTATATCGTCTTAAAACTCTTTCAAAGTTTTTTTATAATTTGTATAAATGTTGTAAGAGAGACAAGAAACATAAGGTTTGTATTACTAAGTTTATAGTTCTTTTGTGGAGAAGGTTGATACTATGTTTTATAATACAAATCATTGTTGTTTTCAAATGTGTGCGTAAAGAAGATTTTGAGAACTAGTCAAACCTGTAGTCCGAGAGGGCCCTGAGCTGCGAGGTATTATTCATAATTTTGTTTTATTTTCCTCATTGAAAATTATCATTCCTTTTAAGAATTTATTTCCATTATAGTTACATTTCTGATTGTTTTCATTTGGTTACAGAGTACACATAAATAGAAAAGCGTTAAAAATATTTCAGTTATTGAATGCATTTCTTTTTCAGCACTTAATCATTTCACAGTTTGATTTCTTAATTGTTAATGAAACACTCTTTAGAGGATAAATACATACACAAGTAATCATTCTTTAAGTTATAAAGATTTTCATTTTGTTTTCAATAAGTAGATATTTTTATGGCAATTTCTCCTTCATTCAATTAAGTTAGGATTTCTTACTACAATCTAGCATAAGAGTTTCCTTTTTTCCAAGTTAGTGTAGAATGCTTTGATTTCTGCAAAATAAAATTAGATTTTATTTTCATTAATTTTGGCTTTTTCCAGCATTTTACTTTCATAGAAGGAAGTTTGAATTCTACAACTTGAAGTAGATTTTCAATTTTCAGCAAAGAAGAAGTTTTTTATTCAATTAATGAGGATTTAATATAGCTTTAGAATGAAAGAACATGTGCGTAATTACTCTCCAATTTGTGTCCATACTTAGAACTAGTTTCATTTCTAGAGACAATTAGTTCACAAGAAGAATCCTAGCATATATAGTGAACATACATTTCACAAGTACATGAATCCTGGTTGATAATTAACCAAGTAAATTAAGAATAATTCATTTACCAAACACAAAGATCTAAAATTTTTACACGAAGCTTGTTAAGATTTTTAATCCATGTGATAAAATTTTCAACTTCTGATCCCTTACGAAACAAAATTTATAGCAAAAATACCAATATGACATGTTTGAAGCATCAAAACCCTAGGATCCAAAGCACTAATACCAAATGTTACATAACCAAATCACGAAAACAAAAGAAAATATAGATCAATGGCTTGAAAATAAGCCTCTTCGAGGGGGAAACCTCCTTTTACATCAAATAAATGAATAATTCTTCAATGGTTCAAGTGACAAGATCTCCTTGGTACATATAGGAGTCTAAGCGGTCAAAATATAATTAGGGCCTACATAACAATAATAATGTAAGGGAACAACAATAATAATAGTGGGCTTATATGGGGCATAACAATAAAAATATGGGGGCTACACTAGTATTATAGGGACCTAACACATTTTCCTTGATGTCATAATTAGAAAAACCATTCTCTAAATCACAAGTTCAATTTGTTCCTTGTTTAAGACCAATTTTTCTCTTCTTGTTTTTCTTGAAAAATTATAACACTACCCCACTTGTTAAAATGATCCTCCTTGACAACATCCTTAACATTACACATTATTTTTTTTCTATTTTCTTTTTTTCCCTCAATGTTAAATGTGCTTGAAAATCAAAATTTGAACCTCACCTTGGCTTTCCTCTAGCCTAGTGTCTTATGCTTGATTTTTTGTATGTAAAATAAATGATCATGGATGCAAGGTTCTGAACTAGAAACTTCACCAAGTCACCATGGTCTAAGTGCTTGAATATTTCATTCCTAACAAAGGTTTAATTATATCCCAACTAGCAATGATTGCATTCCATTTCTACAAAATTACGACCCACAACACATGACAATCAAATCAAATTTGTACCATGTAGTCATCAATTTTCTTACCTTGTCATTAAGTTGTTCTTTATTCCCAAGACGGCTTGGATTTCTTTGTTGAATTTTTAGGCTTCATTGAGAATTTAAATGTAAGAGTAACCATCAAATATTGTGTTCCGTTATACAACATCTTGTTTAGGAATTATTTTCTCAATTAGTGGGAAATTCTAGAATATTCACATTTGGCATACATTTCTATAAATGCATTTACCATGACATCATCATATCAAATGCATTTCTTATTGCATAACCATTGATTCATTTATGTTATTCCAAATTTGATTAAATAACCAAATTCACTTCTTATCGTCTTACCATGAATGAAAGATTCAATTACTTTTGATTTAGGATCAGAGATAGTGTACTTTTGTACTACAACAAAAAGTTTTTTCTATCTAGTATAGTATGACCTCAAATCTGGTTGATGGATGCTAATATTGACACCCCCTTATATTTCATTTTCTTTTATTTCCTAATTAGAACTATAACATAAATCATAAGTTCACTTGTTTAAGAAAAAAAAAATTCTTCTTGTTTACATTGAAAGTTTGTAACACTTTCTCACTTGTTAAAAAATATCATCATAGATGGGGTTCTTAAAATCATGCATTTATGTTTTCCCTATTTACTCGCAATGCTCATTGTGCTTTCTAATCATATTTTGTTCTTCACCTTGACTTTCCTCTAGTTTAGATACTTGTGTCTATTATGTTGTGTGTAAAGTTAATAACCATGGATGTAATTTTCCATGCTAGGAACCTCACCAAGTAACCATGGACAAAGTGGTTGTTACACTTTAATCCAAACAAGGGCTTACTTCTATCGCAACCAATAATGATTTCTAATTTTGTTGCAAAGTTGATAACCCTCCACATGTAGGTAGAACGCCACACCTATTAACTAATGAACATTGAAAACTAAAAAAATCACAATAATAATAAAAATAAGGCGCAACTTATCCAATGTTATACCAACATATCACGTATATGTGTATGTTCCACATGGCAAGCACATGGGTTGAGTGGCCACTTTGTTTTTGGTCATGTGATATATATTCAACATTAGAAGATTAAATGTACATTAATGGGTGAAAACCATTATTTTCTAATCATGTCAAAGGCTAATAATTGAACATCAAAAATATTTAAAATGGATGTCAAATGGATGTCATTGATTTAACGTGACAGGAAAACACTTCCTTATACCCATTCGTTAAGCAATGTATGCAAATGAGAGAGAAGGAAATGTAGATTATGTTGGAATATGCAAGACCTGATATTTTATCTTTACATGATTAATTACACACAGATACTAACTTTGAGAGCATATACTCACAACTATCCATAACTTCAAAGAGCGATGAATTTGATGATCCAATTATTGGCAGTACCTCTAGCAGATAGAGTAGCTCTCAAAATCATGTTAGATTCGGAAACTAAAAAGGTGAGTTGGTTTCCTTATTTTATTGTTTTCATTCATTTTTTATCTCCCTATGTGAGGAATGCTTCCTCATAAGAAAAATATAGTGTTTATTGTTGTGCTAGCAAGAACAATGTGGAGTTGTAGCAATGAAAGTTGTGGCATGAGAAAATTTGGAAATCATAGAAACGAAATAAAAGTCCGAGAGTTGCAGCAGTTTCAGTATGTCCAAGGTGTGTTGCAGCATAATCATCATCATGAATGGAAGCATTTTCAGTATGTCCAAGGTGTGTTGCAGCATAATCATCATCATGAATGGAAGGTTTCAAAGTTATAGAAAATATAATTGGGGTTGGAGTTGCAGTACTTTTGTATGAAGTTGCAAGTCCTATTGTGGAGTTGAATCACGAGTGTCGAATTGTAGCTGAAGTTTCAATCATTGTCTTTGCTTTTGATCAATATTGTTAACTTCTTTTTTACCTTGTACTCATGTGAAATTGGAAAAAAAACCTTTACCTTGTTGTTGGCCTCAGTGTTCATACCATGATTCCAAATCAAGGATCAATTTAAATTTGAGAAAAAAAAATATAAATAGATGGTTAAGTAAATTGAGCTATGGTGTTGCAGTTGTGATTGTGAGAATGTAAGAGGGATAGAAAGTGTGAGTGTTCTGACAATATGAGGAGGCAGTGAGTGTTAGGTTCCTATATTAATAGGTGTCATACATCATGATTGACTTGGTTTGGTTCTGAAATATGTAAATACCTTTGCTTGATGCAAATGTTTTCCATATTTATAAAAAAATAAAAAATAAAATAGAAAATGTAAAGAGGGTATGCCCTAAAACAAAAATCAAAGGGTAAAAAGAATGAAAAGGTCAGAAAAAATGAAAGAAAATGAACCCCAACAAAAATAAAAGACCATGAAAGTGTGCAAGTCCAAATGCCACTGCTTTACTTTTGTGTAATAAAGGTTGTGTGCAGCTTGTCACCTATGCCACAATCCATGGTAACAAAATAGTTTAACCTTGGTTAATCCATGTTTCAATTCCATGTTTATAGAGATAGAGAATAAAATCTGACCAAACTATTTAATCTTGGCAGATAATTATATAGGTAGAGTGAATAAAAGGATCTCAACAGTTTAGTCTGAGCCCTTGGATGTAATAAGGCTAGACTTAGATAGATATTTACATGTAAAAGAAAAGAAAGTGTGATAAGGGTTTGCCAATTTAAGTGCACCCTAATAAAGAAGTAAAAATGCTAGGATAAAGTAGGTAGGGTAAGTAGATGATGGTAGAAGAATAAATGTGTGGTGAATGGTTAAGTTTAATTCTTAAATCTTTTTATTCCATCACTTGGATAAAGCATAACTCACATTGAAGACAGCACATCAAGGAACCAGAGTCAAATTAATTAACTTCCTTACTCCATTTTTCCCTAAAAATTCACTAATCTCCCCTAAGTGCTAAAGGTCTCTATAACAAGTTAGAGGGGCTCAGAGCATTTCTCTGACTTTTGGAGGGACAGGAACCTCGGCCCAATAATTTGAAATACCTAAAGTACTTAAATCCCCTTCATCAACATTTACCCCTCCATAAAGTCATTCATTCCCTTTATAAAGCTTTTCCTAAGTAAAATCCTATTTTACTTAGGGAAATTAAAACAATTTATCTCAAAACCCTCATATTCTACTAGCCTAAGTCATGAATGTTGTATGATGAAATGCTTTCAGAAACATTTTAACTTAGCGCATATTCCTATCCTACAAAGTCATATTAACCACTAATTGGTATTATTATTTAAATCCCGAAAAAATCACCCATTACCTGTATTATTATTAAAATCCCAAAAATATATATCCCACCCCGCGGTTGCAATATAACCTTAATAACATTTGATAAATGGGATTAATTAGTCAACCTGTGACTAATTAAGAGCCCCAACCCCCGCCATGCTAAGTAAAGGATTAATTAAATCATCAGGATTAATTAATAACTTTTGACTAATCACATCGCCCTTGATGTAATTAAATCCTTTTATTAACATCAAGCCCCCTCCATTAACCATCAATCACTTCCCACCCCTGACCACCGTCCGATCAGATCTCTCAGATCTGATGGCTATCGCTCATATCGCATAGGCCCTTTGGTCAAATGTTAAACGCGCGATATGAGAGGTTTTCCAAAAAGCGTCGATGCTACGTGTCAACTGACGAGTGGAATCACATGACCCTCCTTCAATACCACCAATCTCCCATAAGCAATGAGATGAAACCCACTTACCACCTCCCATAAATGGCAAACGTCACATCGTCGAGATGACACCACCTGTCTTTGTCACTAACCCGCCAAAATATTGACTTTGCATAAAAAATAAGTGTAATCTATTCTTCGTCCTCTATTCAGAACAATTCCATGCATGCACTTAGTACATCCAAAATCAACCAGTTCGTCCCCAAACTGTCAACTACCTTGAACGCTACCTTTCAACACCACTCCAATCCACTGTGTGCATCCTGAGGATGTTTCAATCATAGCCAGTTGCCCAGGAATAGGTATTTACCAAATTTTCTCTCGGAAACCCTATTGTATACTAAAAATCATCTGAAATTGCTTTAAAACCCAAAGTTTTCAGTTCAATTGAGTTGTTAGCTTAGTCCAAAACTTACCAGGCACCTCTGTTTTAAACAATTTCATTGAAAATCCCAGTTTCATCCTTGAAAACACAAGAACCGGGGATGGAAACCCCCATGGCCCTCAATGTAGCTCCAATCACTACTCCTCACAGGGACTTGGACTACCTTCCCTTAGCAGATAAAGACTTCCAAATAAAAGACGTTCAAATTGATAAATTCCCCCTGGAAGTATATTGTTGATGCCGAGATGATTACATGAACAATTCAGATACCATAGGACTTTGGGAATCAAATCTCCCAAAGTACTATTCCCTTCTGTGCACAATTTCCCAGATATTATCCATCAATGTCATGCCAATTATAATCCTAACCTCAGAGTCTTAATGTCCCCTGACTAGTCAGTCTTGTTTACAATTACAGTTGATTCAATTAACGAAATGTTATAGCTTCAGCCCGGCCAGAACCTCACCTCCATTTCCATTGGAGAATTACTAGAAAAATCCACCAAAATGACTAGTTCTGAGCTCACCCGTATTTGCAATACTTTCATGGATAATAATTATATACCCAAAGACCCCCCTCCCTACCTAACATGTTTCTCCATTGATTATAGGCAAAGATATTGTTAATATGATTGTTGCCATTATGGGTTTCAATACTAGTGAGTCTGTTGATGAATTGACCCTAGCTCTCATGACTATCTTCACCCCTGGTTAGCCTCCTGCTGCCAAATATGACTATGCTGCATTCATAGCTGACAAAATCCACAACCAATTCATGAGGCTAGAGAATGAGAGAGTGTTCAAGTATTCTACAGTCCTGTATCACCTCTTCCTTTACTACCAAACTGACAAATTCCCATTCTCTATGCATAAGCTTGATACCAAAGGTAACCCTAGGTCAGTCATTTTCTGGACCTCTATTTTTCACCACTCACCCTCTTCTCCCTATTCATATATAGATTTCATTGATCAGTTTGTCCATCCTATAACTACCACGCTGATAGGAATTTTTCCCCCCTAGAATCAATGATGATATCAAAAGAATCCTTCAGTTGTAAAAGCAGTATAGGATAGGTGACTGGTACTTATACCATAATCATACTGAGATTAGAGTCTATGGGTGTGAACTGCCTCCCTACAAATTGCCCAAGTATGTCCCCATGAGATTATTTTCCCTAGAGTACTACAAGAAAATAATCAACTCTGATCAAATCCACTTCATGAAAGCAAAGAAGAAAGCCCAGCTGAGGATCAAAGACCACTTAGGCCCATTTGTGTGCAACAACAAGAAACTAGGGCAAGAAGCAGAAGAAATCATAGAGACAAAGATGCATTTAAAGAAAAGTTTTGTTTGGGCTTATGACCCTCACAGTTTCATCTATGATAGGAGGATAAAACATAATTTGTCACCTTACATCCATCATAGAATCCCTGAAATAGAACAATATGCCAATTTAAATGAATGGAGGGAAGGGACATTGGTAGAACAAGATAGTGATAAAGTTGAAGTTGAAAATGTGATGAAAGATTTGGAGAAGAGACTTGACCTAGACTCCTTTGTACAGGTGCCTGTAGAGTCTTCCCAAAAGCCAGCACAGGAACCCAATGCTCCCATAACAGAGCCTTCACAGAAGCAAAATCAGGAACCAAGTTCCTCTACATCAGAATAACTAGAGAAATCAAAGCAGCCTGAAATCTCTGTAGAGTTAGCTCCACCACAGCCACATCCAACTCAAAATAATATGGGAAATCCTCCAGTGCTATAGACTCCTCTAAATGAGGAAAGAAACTTGAAAAGAGAAAGGGAAGTAGCTACCCCTTCTAGCATACCCACAGATCAACCCTTTGCTAAGAGGCAAAGGTTGAATCCATATTCAGAGGAGGAATTCATTGGGGAGACTACAAAGAGCATGAGGAAGGAGGGCATAGATAGTTTACAAACATTCCCAATAGGTGGGACACCCTCAAGTTCACAGAGGCAAGAGCTAGAAAGACAACCCAGCATAGAAGTGTCATCCTTCAGGTCTTCTTCTGAGAAGATTATAGATATAAAGGGGAAGTTTAAAGAGATCAAGACAAAGAATGAGCAACTAAAGGCCCAAGCCTATGCTCAATACTTAAAAATGGCCCCTACAAACCAGACCAGACTGATGTCAGCCTTTGACATCAAAGAAGGTAAAATGCAGATGAATTTCCTGAAGCCCACAGTGTTGCAGCCAAAATCCTTAGCAGATTATCTCAAAATTGATTTTGAGGTTTTGGCTAAAGAAATCCACCCTATCGACCAGATTGAACTACACAAGAAAACGGGTGAGATGGTTTATTCAACATTGACCAGCAAAGCAATGGTGGCTCATAGATTACAAAATTCATTGAGCAACACTACAACCCAATTGCAGCTGGAGAAAGCCTCCTCACAGGCAAAAGATAACAGAATAAAATCATTGGAAGAGTTAGTAATTGAGTTGGGTCATGACCCAAAAGATGTTAAGGCAGCAGAAAGCTTAATTAAGAAAAATAATTAAGACATAGCTGCACTTAGAAAACAATTGAAGTTGCCACCATTCATTCACCCTCAGACTGCTGAAGTTATAGAGAAGAAAAATGAAGAACTTATGGACTTGGTCCTGAAGTTAAACGAGCAGTTGAAGGAAACAAATCAGGACTTGGGAAAAGCAGTGTAGTTAAGGCAGGGTGAGTTGACCACACAGCCTCAAACTATAGTTCCAGTAGTTTCAACAGCAATCCCTTCCACAATGGCAACTGTTTTAGCACCAAACATTCCTTTGGTGAAAGCTACACCCGTGGAAGTAACAGGTACAACACAGGAAGGTACATCAACACAGAGCACAGAGGACTTAATTAAGTCAATGGAAGAAATGAAGCTTCAAGTAACAGAGCTGCAAAAAGTGAAAGAGAAATTCACTACCTTGGAGCAAAAATATGATATATCAAAGATAAATTATGCAGAAGAGATAAGGAAAAATAAAGGCATGGACCAACAAATTAAAGCATTGGAGAAGGATCTGACATTTGAAAAGCCTTAGACAGACATTAGGAAGATATTGTGGACCAATATCATTGATTCCATCAATGGTATTTGATCATCAATTCAAATTATTTTTGAACAGATTGATTTAGTAAAGCTTGCTCTTGAAGAAATTGAGAAGAACAAAGAAGAGCTGGGCAGGAAACTTGAGGAAGCTATCAGATTAATCAATTTTCTGAACAGTAAAAGCAGGAAACAGTTAGAACAATTAGATATTGAGGATAGGACTACTAACGTCCTCGGAATAAAGAAAGTGTTGACCAAAAGGAATCTGATGCAAGGGCTGGAACGTAGATGTCAAAGCCTGCAGGAAGATATAAATGAGTTCATGAGAAAATTTGACATCCTAAGAATTAAAGGACTCCCAAGCACTTTAGTCATTAATGATAGACTAATGGTTTAGATTTATTACTTTGATAAATTACATCAACAGGCTGACAATTAGGCTAGTTCATCTTCAACCAAGGCATTACCAATAGGAAAATTGATTTACGATGGTTTAGAGAACCTCTTTTTCATTGAACATGAAGTAAAGCACTATTCTCAGTACAGCCCAATTTTGTGAAGTATACAGAAGAAAATGAAATTTATAGGAAGCTGATAAGGACAAGAATACCATAGGATGATTGGTGGACCAATATGAGTGACATCCTATAAATTACCATGGTAAACAGTGAGGTAAATAGAAATATTTACCACAGTAAATTTTGGTAAAAAGAATGAATATTGGTGAACAGGTAAAGTGTATCAAATACAAGTGAAAGAGTATCAGTTGAAAAGATCAAATCAGATGTCCAACACAAAGTTACTAGAGCAACAAAAAGATGCACATTCATAGAGCATGCCTCCAACTCCTTCAACAAAAACAGGGACAACAACAATCCGTTCACTTTCTGTTTCTATATTCAAGACCATCTGTCTCTATATTGTGTAAAACGATATTTCATATTCCTAGAATAAATTTCATTTAGTTATGAGATATTTTGATGCAAATTTTGTATAAATACTTCTTTATTCGAAGTATTAGGTGTGGATTCAAAGACATTTCTATAGACATTTTCTTCTAGAATTGAAGTGTTATTGTACCAAGACTTGTATGGCTTGCTAGATCAAGGAATAAAGTAAAGACTGTTCACGGGATACTTGTGTCAAACAGAAATCAAATAAGTATTCTATATCTCTTGTTTATTATTGTTTTTCCTCTATTTATTAATAATCATATGTGTTTTCATAAAACCTGAATGATAAACGAGTAATGATTTTTCAGAAATTGCTTTACTGCACTCTATTTTAAATTGTTTATCTTCTCAATGTTTTCTGCTAGACTATCATAGTTAGGGAATTCTTGAATGCTCCCTTACTTTGTAGTATATCCCTTTGGTTTAATTGAAAAAATAATTCTTAATTGCCCTTTGTTGATAGGCCTCTTCGCTCCTCATTTTGACCCCAGTTAAAGGATTCTTGATTGCCCTTTCTCCCTCGATAGGACCATTCCATCCACCTGAACCTGACATTTGCCTTTTGTTTTACTACCTTGCCCTATGATTTTTCCCTTTAGTAAATGATCTGATCCAGTTAAGCCATCACTCCAGAAGACCTTTCTCTATCCATCTGTTCCCAGAATCCCACCACTCTCAAACAAAACAACCTTGAACTCTAATAACTAGCCTAATATTACACCAAAAAAAAGTTAAATTACAAAGAGAGAGCCCTCTCTAAGTACAGATTTGCTAGATTCTATACTTAAAATATTGGTTTGTGGTTACCTCGGACCCCTTTCCTTCTTCCCATAACTTCTAAGAAAAATCTGAGTGATAACAGTGAGTATGGATATTGAGTGTTTTAGGTGTGATTGTGACAGCAAGAGAGTGTGTAACAATGAGATGTCATTATTGAGTGGCAAAAAATGACAACAATGTTGAGTGGCATCAAATGGAAAGAAAGTAGAGTGATAGCAAGTCAAAACAAAGCAAAGTGGTAGCAAGTGACAGCAAAGTAGAGTTATAATAAGTGACAACAAAGAAGAGTGGCATCAAATGAAAGAAAAGTGGAGTGACAACAAAGCAGAGTAGTAGCAAATGATAGCAAAGTAGAATGGCAACAAATGTATATATGATTGTAACAAAAATTCCGAATGGAAGAAAGTGATAGTGGGAATGTGTAACAACAAATAAAAGTGACACAAAACATATGTATGAAGACCGTGTGACAGAAATACTATGTAACAACAAAGAAAAGTGGTTTCAAGTATGATTGTAGGGACAGAAAGTATGATTGCAAATTGAGAGATAAAGTATCATTGTTGATTGTCGGAATAGGGGATCCTGACCCAGGTTCAGAGTTATTTGAGCCAACCAACAAATCCCCACACTACTATCCCTTTCGGCAACAACCTACATAGTGCTAGGTGCAGTCTCACCTGAAGCAGTATGGGGGGATGCAAGAACCATATTTCTGCATCCAGAGACAAGTGTGATGTCTTTTAGCACCTCAAATTTTCCTTCGCACAGATCGATAAGCCCTTAGGGCTCGGTACTGCAACTCTACTAAAAAATCCTTCAAACCTTCATGAAGGTCTACGAACAGCCTATGCGAACCCTTAACAGTCGATTTATTCACTTACATGCATTGGAGAACAGCCCTTAGTTAGTCTTTGTGTAGCTCTACTTAAGTTATTTAGTGAACATAATAGAATTCATCACAGTCTTTGCAAAATTACTTAACATTCATTGTGCACATTTATTGATACTTATTCAAGAGAATCGTGCATCATTAGATCAATATTCTATAAACACATTATTCATCAATAGCATATATCATAAACATAAGTAAATAGACATAAATAGATATACACAAGATTTCTTTAATAATTTTCTTTATTGATCTTCGGTTCATATTTACAGACTCAAAACTACCCCATGCACTAAGCTGCAGGGGTCTGCACACTCAGTTGTGGACTCTACCTAGGCCTCTTCGCACTCAGCTGTAGATCCTTTCTTCTCCTATCTAAACCACTTCTCTGCGCTATCACTTCTAAGAATCCATTCGTTATCCACATAGATATGCCTTAGACTAATTAAGGCACACCTATTTATACCCATTTTCATACAATCCCATGGTCCACGGACCATGGGTGGGTCCCAAAACCAACTCAAAATTTACATAAACATGGGGCTAAAACCCCTTTGACTTTTAATCATCTACGTGCTCCGCATCCACAAATCGTAGAGACTTTACATTATTTACAAAAGGTACATCAAAACTTGGGTTATTTTAACCCCAAAACTGACCCAGGGGACCCCATCCCAATAGGCCCCCAACACAAAGATCGTGACTCACCCTCAAGTCACTTGGCTGGCGGTATGATCTTGTTGTGAAGACCCCCAAGCTCTACCTGAATTATTGCAACCTTGGTAGCACTCTGCGTAGCTTCTTGTTTAACTTCCTCAACCAAATTCTCTGTAGTTGGTTCTTCTGCAGCTAGCCTCATTGTTGGTGTGTATGTTGCAAGCCATTAAGCTTGTCCTAGATGATGGTCGCGACTTGATAAGCCTCTTCCAACCATGGCTACAATCTCACTTTTAGCAAGGCCTCCTTCTTTTTTTCTTCCTCTACCTGCGTGAGGAGCTTCTTGCCCTCCCGTAATTTAGCTAGGCACTACACTGGTGCGATGGAGCATGTCATTTCCCTAACTTCATCATACTACCACTATAGCTCCCTGACCTTTGTATTTAGTGTCTGCAAGTTTGGATCCTCTTGCATATTTGTTACCAACTCCATGGCTTGCTCAAATAATTTTGTGCAGTCTGTGACTGTGGCATCCATAGTGGCCAACCCTTCGTTGATCACAGCTTCGCACTGCTCTCAGACCTCTAGATCAGTCATGGGCTGGAACTTTAATTGTAGCTCAGTGGTCTTCATGTTGAGTTCAAACTAAACTTGGTTAACCTCAACTTTGGCTTTTCACACACTAGAAGCCAGTTTTCGGATCTTTGCTTATGGTTGTGTGTCCTCGGGGATATGAAGCTTAGGCACTATCTTGTATGCCTTCGTGACTACTAACTCCAATCATGAACTGTGTGCCTGGAGAATCCCCTTCTCCTACAGAACCTACATATTTTTAGCAAATAGTTGTTTATTATTGACTTTGATTTCACTGACAGCATTGAGTGCTTGTTGTTCCCTAATGTGAAGCTCTTCCATGACTCCCTGTAGTAACACATGCAATGACTCCAGTGATATCGCGGCAAGTTTTAGGCCCATATTTGGGACCTTGTCAAGGAGGATGCAATGTTCCTCAATGTCTGCATAGACTGAACCTGCAGGCAAGGGGAAGATGGGCACACACCATGTGGCCACGGAACCATCACTGTGGTTGTACTTTTACCCCGTGCTAAATTGCCTTGTGCGTTGCTTACCTTCCCAAGATCTTCTTGGATATTGGTTGCTTGGAGCTACAACTCTCAAATATCCTTCTAAACGCCTCCCAATGTCTACATGTACTATTGTTCCAACTGCTACAGTACTTTTGTTGCAGCATCCCTAACTTTTTCACCGATCTCATGCAGATCGCTTCCTATGAGTACCATGGAATCATTCTATGGTTTCTGAGCTTTCTGCTTCTTTCACGATCCACCTTGTTGCTCCAGTTAATGCCTTTTCATAATGAAGGGGGTACTCTTCCCTTCCTTGCCTCTGCTGCCTTATCTTGTAATCTCTTTTGTTTCTATTTCTGTTTCATGCTGCTCCTATTTTGCCTTCTCCTTGGCAACGCGTTCCTTCTCAACACGGGTTTTCTCTATAGCATCCTTCTTTTTCTATGTGGAAAAGTTCTACACAACCTGCTTAGCTACCTCCTTCATTTTCTTTGTGGCAGCACTCTTCGCACCCGTGCTTGGCCCAGTAGCAAGATCTGAAGGGGCACGCCACTCTGTGGGCCATCTTGCTACCACCTCTTGTATATCTATTTTTGTTACCAAATATGGAAATTCATGCCACTTCTATGTTGGATCCTTCTGCGCCTGGATATACACCTTGTGGAAGTCAGCCTTGAATGTTGCGTAGGATGATAGCTCTGTATACAAGGTTGGGGGAAACCTCGGACACGTGTTAATGTCCATGTGGAGACTCGCTTCCATCAGGACCCAAAATATTTATGTCGCTATGATCCGTGCGGGGTCCTTGGTAGCCCATAAGGAGGAAAATTTCACTGCCTCTAGAAATCCTTCCTCAATGATCCTGGAGGATCTTGTCAAATCAGTTATAAAATTCAGTGTCATCATCAAGATTTAGTCCAATGTCATTCAACTTCGACAATGTTGGTTATGGATCAGTTTTTTCATGGTGTTCAGTTGATATGGTGTTATACCTTGTTGTCGACAAGTTTTCATCGTCAATTCCACCAGGGTTGATCATCGACATGGTGTCGTGTCCATTGCAGGGGGTTTGATATGGGTTCGTCGTCATATTATGTTTGTCGCAAATGTCACTTTGTGACAATTTGATGTAAGTGGTCCTCATGGTTATCATGACCTTATTTAGGTTCTTCTGACATGGTGATGGTTTCTGGTTTTATAAAATTATAATACACCTATTCAAAATGTTGGATCCTAAACCTAAACCCTAGAACCTATGTCTAAAGATCTAAGACCTAACACATTAGACCCTAATCCTATACCTATCAAACCATATTACAAACCATGTATCAAATGCATAACCCTAAGTCTAAACCTATCAAACCATATTATGAAACCTAAATACATTAAACCAATACATAAAAACCCATTTCACTAAGTCATAAAACCTATGTATTAACTCTCGTCCTTTGAAAACAATGCAAAAACATTGCAAAACTATTATAACAGTCCTAAACCGCCAGATATAACCGCATGGGGATTGTTGTCCATCTGAATAGACATGAATGTTGGATCCTAAATGCAGTCCCTAACCGCAAGCCTTAAACGACGCAAGTATGGATACCATGGAAGTGGCCATGTGAACAGTCAGGTGGAGGTTACAGTCTCTAAACCATGGTGGAGATTGGTTGGCATGTGAACAGAGCAGATGTTAACCGTTGGGGTTTCTAAACTACACCAAAACTAAACCACAGCAGAGAAGTCACAACCGTAACATGTGAACAGAGATGTTAACCGTTGGTTTTTCAAATGGTAGACCAAAACCGTCAGGCTATAACCACAGGATATTAGCACCATTCACATGCGTTGTCTCCCCTCTGCCTAGTTAGCAAAACTGCCAACGGTTTTTTCTTTAATACAATGTCTATTTGTGGGTTTTGTTAAGTTTGACATTTAAAACTAATTCAACCACCATGTACCTTATCCCTAGGTGGCAAATCATGACTAGATTGAGACGTTTTATAACCCAAATTAGAAAAAATGGATTCCTAAACTCGGTGGAGGAAGTTCAAATGCACCTGGTGTGTTTTAAAAGGAATTTTTGTTCATTGAAATGGAGGAGAGTGGTTTTGGGTTTTTGTATGCAAGTTCTGGAGGTTATAATCATTTTTTTTTTTTCAGTGTAACAGGAGCATCCGAAATTATAATTGGGAACCATGATAGTCATTGGAAATTTGATTAAGAGAGATATCCTTTGACAGTGACTAGAAGTGTCTGTGTGCACATTCAGTTCAGTCAAATTTTTGTGTAATCGACCTCCTTAGTTTCAATCATAATAAAGTGGTCACCCATCTTGAAAATGGACCCAGAGACGTAGTCCATCAGAGACGAACTTAGTAATCAATTTTTTTGTCTAGTATCTGTGTATTTGTTGTTTTCATTACTATTTTGTATATTACTTATGTTTTTCAACTACCATAAAGTCTTTGTTCTCAAGTAGTTCTCTCAGTTTCTGTACTTTTAGTTAACATTCAATTCATAAATGGCATAATCAATTCTCCTTTAGTTTTAACTTATGATCATTTCAAATCATATAATTTGGTATCAAAGTAGGTTTCATTTGTAGAATTTTCCATTGAATGTTAACCAGGTCAAAGTCACAATGTGGAGAAGGAATCCTTGAGCAGATTGATCAAGAGATTGGAAAACGACGATTCATTTGTAAGTCGACCATGACAGGATCTAATGCAGGTGAAAATACTAAAAATAAGATGAGTGATGAATAGTTTTAGAAAGAATTCTTGACTATGTAGCAGATGTTGGGAGAACTCTACAAAGACAAGAAGGCGAGAGATGCAGCTTCTTCTTCAAAGACATCGAAAAAGGAAAAATGTAAAGGCAAGGCTGATAAACCGCCTTCACCTCCATCATCTCCATCATCATCATCTTCTTCTTCTTCCATTGCAGAATCTGAAACAGAAAAGAAACCTAAGAAAACATCTATTTTGAAACTTGATTTAAAATTTGAATTACCTATTTATGATGGCAAAATGAATCCTAAAAAGCTGGATAATTGGATTAAGCAATCAGAATTTTTTTGTCATATTCTGAACATTTCTGACAATAAAACAAAAATTTAGTTAGCTACACTTAAAATGGCAGGGATAGTTTTAATCTAGTGCGAAATTAAAACTCAAATAGATGTAAAGCGAAAAGGAAAAGTCATCTCTTCATGGTCTGAGTTCTTAAAAGATCTTAGGAAACAATTCTATCCTTTAGGATACATGTAGCAAGATGTTATTGATTGGCAGAACTTGAGGCAAGGTAAAGGGCAAAGTGTTCAGGAGGAGTTCAGAAAGAAATCATTGGCACTTGGTATTTCATTGGACACATGTGAGACTTTATTAAAATACATCGGCAATTTACGTTCATATTTGCAGCATACATTATTGATGTTTAATCCTAATGATTTTGATTAAGTGTCTGTTTAGGACATACATATTGAATCAAGTGGCATACCATTCAAGTTTTCATCGCAATCATCCAAAGAGTTGGAAATCAAATATTCTGATGAAGGTAAAGGGAAGAATAATTCGAAGAGAAAGAAATCAGTGATAGCGCAGAAGGAAAGACATACTTTTTCTCATTGCGAGAGAATAAATCATGATGAATCGAAGTGTTGGAAATTTCATCCAGAACTTAAGCCCAAAAATTTCCTTAAGGAGAAGGATGAAAAGAAGGCAATTGCAACAGTCCAGTAAGATCTAGGTTCAGATTCAAGTGATGAAAGGAGGATAACTTCTATTGTTACAATAGGTAAAACTTCTAACACTGGTTCAAGTTAAAATACTATTGCATCTTCATCAAACATAAATCCTTCAAATGAGGATAAAAGAGTTGAATTGTTTAACATAAGGATAACGTTTAAGCACACAAAGATAGATACAATGTTTGATAGTGGATCACATGCTAATTTAATATCTAAATATTTAGTTAAGAGTTTGGGTTTGGAAACATGAAATCATCCAAGACCTTACCCATTAGGATGGCTAAATAAATCAAGTAAGATAAAAGTCACGAAACTATTTCAATTAAGATTTTCCATTACATCTAATTACATTGATGAAGTGGAATTAGATGTGGTCCCAATAGACATATGTGGAGTTGTCTTAGGAAGTCCTTATCTTTGTGATCATGATGCAGTATTTTATAGAAGAGAGCATAAATATCACCTTAAGAAAGATGGGGTTGAATTTATTGTCAGGGAACATCAAAACAAAAATCAATTGAGCTTAGTTGTTGCTAATCAGATGAAGTGATGAATAAGTTCAAATAAAATATTTGTAATCATGTGTGTAAAGGAACAACATAACAATCAACATGATTTTTGTTCAAGTTATGATTCTCAGCTTAAAGATAGTTTGATAAAAGAGATAGAAACTTTTCTAGTTCTATTTAAAGAAATCAAACATCTTACTCATAAGCAGGGAATACAACATGAATTATAGTTTGTGCCTAAAGGTCCTCTTCCTAATGTCAGAATGAATCAATTCAGTCCAAGTTTGGTCACAGGGATGCAGGTCAGTATTGGGGAAAGTCAATGTTAAATTTCTCTTGTATTCTGTCACCAATTCATGTTTCAAACATTTTGGAAGCCTCTTTTCAAGTGGAGAGGAAGCCCATTTGTTTCCATATCAAAGCCTTTTCTAAAGCAGTGTCAAAGTATTTAAGGGAAACTTATGCATCAGGGGAAAGTGCTAATCAATGGAAAAATCATTTAATAAATGAAGAAAAAGTGATTCAAACAAATCAACAGCTAATTCAATACTTTCAAAATCAAACTAAGTTGCAGCAGTTTTCACCTTACAATTTGATGAGTTCATGGTAGCAAATTCACTTAGTAATCAGGAATCAGGAAAGTATATCAAGTCAAGTAGCTGGTTTGATATCAAGAATATATTTGATTTTCTCTGTCATTCCACAAAATAGATTGTTAATGCATGTCAATGGTATTGAACAATAACCTATAGAGACTATTTTCAAAGATGATTATGAATCACTAACTCATGATATTTCATGGAAGGAAATAAATTTCCATGTTCATAATAGGTTGTTTGACCATCATCACAAGTTGTTCATATTGCAGATGGATGGAATAGGTCACCAATTCAAAATGTGCCATGGTCAGCATCATCAAGGTCATCACTTTTAGGTGGTTGATCGAATGTATTGGTACATCATCAGGCAAGATGGAAAGTGAGGGAGCTATACCCTCATCGACTATCTATCTAGTCAAACTTTTATGGTCCAAAAGCTTTCAAGTGGAAAGGATTGATCCTAGAGGATCTCATCAGATCAGTTATACAGTTCAGTGTCATCGTCGGCATTCAGTCTTATGTCCTTCAGCTTCGACAGTGTTGGCTATGGATCAGGTTTTTCATGGTGTTCAATTGATATGGTGTTATACCTAGTTTTTGACAAGTGTTCATCGTCAGTTCCACCAAGGTTGATCACTGACATGGGTGTGTCATCCATTGCAGGGGGTTTGATATGGGTTCGTTGTCATATGATTCTTGTCGCAAATGTCACTTTGTGACAATTTGATGTAAGTGGTCCACATGGTCGTCATGACCTTCCTCAGGTTCTTCTGACATGGTGATGGTTTCTAGTTTTACAACATTATAATACACCTATTCAAAATGTTGGATCCTAAACCTAAACCCTAGAACCTATGTCTAAAGATCTAAGACCTAACACATTAGACCCTAATCCTATACCTATCAAACCATATTACAAACCATGTATCAAATGCATAACCCTAAGTCTAAACCTATAAAACCATATTACAAAACCTAAATACATTAAACCAATACATAAAAACCCATTTCACTAAGTCATAAAACCTATGTATTAACTCTCGTCCCTTGTAAACAATGCAAAAACATTACAAAACTATTATAACAGTCCTAAACCTCCAGATATAACCACGCAGGGACTGTTGTCGATGTCAATAGATGCGGATGTTGGAGCCTAACCGTAGTCCCTAAACACGGGCCTTAAACTGCGCAGGTATGGAGACCATGGCAGTGGCCATGTGAACAGTCAGGAGGAGGTTACAGTCTCTAAACCATGGTGAAGATTGGTTGGCATGTGAACAGAGCAAATGTTAATTTTCAGGGTTTCTAAACTGCACTAGAACTAAACCACAGCGGAGAAGTCACAATCGTAACATGTGAACAGAGATGTTAACCGTTGGGTTTTCAAATAGCAGAACAGAACCATCGGGCTGTAACCATGAGATATTAGCAGCATTCACATGCGCTGGCTCCCCTCTGCCTGGTCAGTAAAATCGCCAATATTTCTGGCTTTAATACAAAGTCTATTTGCAGGTTTTGTTAAGTTTGACATTTAAAACTAGTTCAACTACCATGTACCTTATCCCTAGGTGGCAAATAATGACTAGAGCGAGACTTTTTGTGGAGGAAGTTCGAATGCACCTGGTGGGTTTTAAAAGGAAGTTTTGTTCATTGAAGTGGAGGATAGTGGTTTTGGGTTTTTGTATGCAGGTTCTGGAGGTTATTGTCATTTTTTTTTTCAGTGTAACAAGAGCATCTAGAGTCAGAATTGGGAACCATGATAGGGGTTGAAAAGCTAGTTTAGAGAGCTATCCTTTGTCAGTGACCAGAATTTCTTGCATACACATTTAGTTTGGTCAAATTGTTGTGTAATCGACCTCCTTGGTTTCAATCCTAATAAAGTGGTCGCCCATCTTGAAATTGGACCTGGAGACGTAGTCCATCAGGGACAAACTCCATAATCAATTTTTTTTGTTTGGTATCATAGTGTGTTTGTTGTTTTGATTACTATTTTGCATCTTACTTATGTTGTATCAGCTATCGTAAAGTCTTTCTTCTCAAGCAGTTCTCTCGGTTTCCACTCTTTCAATTAACATTCAATTCATAAATGGCATAATCAATTCTCCTTCTGTTTTAACTTATGATCATTTCAGATCACTCAAGCAGAGGAAACTGGATGTCCTCCGTTAATTCCCTCGTGACAAGCACAAAGGATACAAATAACCAAGTGTATTGAAATAGCTTGGTTTCATCCTGTACCTCTCAGCAATTTACGAGTAACTCCTGACATAGGTATCTAGACCAATTGAACTGCACGCCCTTTGTGCATTGTGCATCTAGGGACACTATGGGCACCGAAACTTCATCTATGCGACATTTTATCATCACCTTTCCTACTAATATATACACGGACAATTGAACTGCAGGGTTTGATATGGATAAAATTGAGTACCCGCACAATTTATTTACGATTTTGTACTCTTTCTTCATTCTTTATTCAAAATCCTTCTCCCCCATCTTTCCACCAAACTCCTTGGCCGGGTTCAGACCTTCATATGGCAGGTGTGTAATCCTATGAATGAGCATGTATTTGATGGGTATAGGCCCTCCTAGGCATAGGCACCCATCGTGCACCAATGTAAGAAGTCGGCGTACACAAATTGTGTTAATGGGGGTGTGGTGGTAATGTGCCACCCATAGCAAGTTGAGTAATCCTAATTTCTCAACACCATGGACCCATTCCTCTGTTTCTAACGTTGTAACACTGATTTCCTCGTAATAAACTCTCTTCATGTAATTATCTGTCACTAAGTGCAAGGTCCCAATCCTCCATCTTCAACAGTGGGATTCGCGAGAGTCACGGACCTTCAAAAGGAACCTACTCATGTAGCAGGGGCATGGAAATGGTGAATTTCTTCGAGTCTAGGTCCTTTGTGATCTTCGCCTTTCCCTTTCTTATAGGGATATACCCAGGTGGCTTTGTTATAGGTTCTTCTCCTTCAACGTCGATGTCTTCAGTTCCCTAGCCTTCTTCTACCTCTAAGTCTACAACCTTCTGCTTACCTTTTGTTGGTTTCTTATCTTCCTTCTGTGTTGGTGTCATGGTATGCTTCCTTGGGGAAGTGTGTACCTGCACTAGATTTTTCTTCTTTTCCTTTGTTGCAGGTTGCTTTTCTTTCACCATGGGTTGTTTTGGCCTTGGTGACCTCAGCGCCCTAGGAATTGTAGGCATAGCTTCACCACTAGATACTTCAAGTCCTGGAGCGTCAGATACAATTGCTTCCACACTCAAGGCTTTGGTAGGGTTGGTGGCAGTCATCCTCTCCATAAACAACTCACGAGCTTCACGAGAAATGTCTATGTGTGCGAAGAATTCCTCCCAAAACGCTCGGCTCATGAGTGAAAAACAGAAATTTTCAACAACAACTCTAAGGGTGCAAAGTGTTCTCTGTTGGGCCATCATGTGGAATTTATAGGGGGTTTTGAATTCAAATCTAACCGTTCCCCCCAAATTTTGACAATTAATGTTTTTTTGGTGGAAAATATTCAAATGTTTTTTCCTTAAACACTACCAGTCCACTCCTCTTAATCATCTTCTGGCTATCAAGTCATGAATAGTGACTCCAATGGTCACTTTTTTGTTGTTTTGCATGGTGCCTGTCTCCATGGCGCAGTTTCTAGCGCGTAGCTTCATATGTTGCAACTTCACCATTTTCCACGTAGCCCACCTGTTGTGTAGTCCTCCATCCCTAGAAGTGTAGTTTATAGTCCTGCACTCCCTTAAAATTTCCTGGAGCACTAAGACATTCCTCCCACCATATAGTCATTGCACAGGATCCCCTGTATACAGCTTCAATTAGCTCCCATTCACTCTTCCCGGAAAAGGTTCTCCATTCAGCTTCGCGAGTTGAACTGTGCCTCCATCTATAATTTCTTTGATAATATACAACCCTAGCCAATTTATCTAAAAATTCCCCAGAAACTTAGTGAATTTACTATCATATAACAAGACAAGATCATTTACCTTGAACATGTGAAGCTTGATGTGGCGATCGTGCCATGCCTTTTCACACTCCTTTTGTACTTTCTGATGGAATCCTGCTAAGAATCGGTCCTCTTCAAGCTCTGTCAGTTGCGTGAGATGTTCCTCCAAGGCTTCACAATCTGCCATACCTGTGAGAATTGTTATCCGCATATTAGGCACAATATACTCCATTCTCATTATAGCTTCTACACCGTAGACCAATCTGAATGGTGTTTGTCCTATAATCTTCTTGCAAGTATTCCTATATGCCCAGAGTATTGCAGGTATGTGCACATCCTAGTCATTTTGTTGTGCATTGAAGATATTCTTCAGCATGTTCTCCAAAATCTTGTTGAAGGCTTCAACAGTTCCATTGGCATGTGGGTGATACGGTGTACTCTTCTAGTGGTATACCTGAAATTCTTTAGTCAATGTGCTAATCGTTTCATTTAGAAAGTGCATACCTCTGTCACTCATCAACACTTTCGGGCAGCCAAATCTATTTAAGAAAGATTCAAACAAAAACTTTGTTGTTGTAGCCCCTGTACAATCCTTTACAAGTTTGTCTTATTCCCATATGGTAAGATACTCCGTAGCGGTGATGATTTAGCACACCCCAATTTTCTACCTTGGGGGTTGAATTGGCCCAACAAAATCAATCGCTTATTTTCAAATGGCTGCAATGATAATTGAGGTTGTAATGGAAATTCATCTCTTCGTGATGGTCTACTCGTTCACTGACATAAATCACATGCTTTACAATACGTCTTGGAATCCTTGTGTAGTGTTGGCCACCATAGACCTGTGTGCAAAATCTTTTGCGCAGTCACCTTTCCTGCATAATGACCTCCCACAACTCCTCCATGAGCATCAACTAGAATTTTATCTCTCTTAAAATCTAGCACATATCTTCGTAATATTTCATCTACACCCATATTATACATATGTCCCTGTTATGAAGAATTTAGAATCTATGGATAAATATTAATTCCCTAGATAAGTAGCCATATCTAGAACAACAATTTAAAGCACTTTAACCTTTGTCTATAAACAATAGATAAGACAAAGAGAATGAGAGGACCTACTTGTACTTTTGCTTTCCTCTTATCTCCATTGTATCGATCCTGTCACTCCTTCCCATACTTAACACACTTGTGAAGTACCTGTAAACATCAATAGAAGACAAAGAACCAATCAAAGCAAAAGATCTATTGATTACAAGTAAATGGAATCAGATACATTCACACATATAAGCATCATATATCAAGATAAGCATATGGAAAAAGGTGTAAATACTTTATTGAATAGAAGGAAGAATTACAACCATGAAGCCTGATTCGAAGTCGCTCCTCCAGCTTTGGTTCCATCCACATCACATAATAAGCATGAGATTTCAGCAGCATAACAACATTTACAATAGTCTCAAATCTCAAACTAACATTATCTCCTTACAGTTCATCAAATTCCAGCCCCTGATCACTTAGATGAGTGCTCAATTTATAGGAATATGGAGAAGGTTTTGTCATCAATGAGGGTATTGAATGGCCTTCCAAACTTAGAATTAGTTTCGTGGAGGAAGGGATGAGAGGATAGGATGTATATTAACTCATGCCTCATCCATTTTCGAGCTCATAGGATATGATAAGTGTGGGAATATTATATAAGGATCCATAAGATAAGAATATTCCCCAAACCCTATGTGAATTTCACTCAATCTCACCCAGCACAGGTCAAAGAGGGCCTAAGTGCTCTACAAAGCACCCTGGCATGGACTTAATTGCTCTGTAGTGCACCCTTGCATGGGCCTACCTGCATTGGTCCCTCTAGAGGTTATTTTAGGATGTCTTCAGGCCATGAAACTATTTGGGAAGGAGGAATTCAAAAGTTTGACTTGTTTAGGGCATGCAGCAACTGAAATTAGGGTTTAATGAGCCCTAAAACACTAATCTATAATAGCTACCCCCTAAAGCATGAAGTTGAAAAATGTTAATGTTTAGTGAAACACTTTACGATGTGATCAGGTATTTCCAAGGTGGTTGGTGACCTGCATCAATTGAAATACATAATATCATGATATTTTGATTTTTTCTCATGAATTACTGAGGGAAGGCATAACCATTCTCATAATATAAATTTTCATTACAAGTACATATATAGTCATCTACAGATATAGACCCATGATTAGAATGACCATCAATGTAAAGCCATTGTACTAAAATCACAGCCTGGATGGATGAAACTAGATCTAGGGTCTTCTATCTCGCTCAATCGTTTGCTCAAGTACAAGTCTAACCATGTGAATATGTGATCTGAAGTTGAACATGGGAAGACACCATCTGATTACCAGCAAATGATGTAAGTCATTAATAGACGTGATAAAATCACCAATAATGATAATGATCCTCAAGGTACTGCAGTACATTCTGCATGGTGTGAATAGATGTTTTGATGTTGAACATCGTACAAAGTCTTTCGGTTGAAGGCCAGTGATGTCAACCTATCGCCAGAAGTGAGAAATTTGCCATTGATGTATGCAAGCCTCAAGGTACTGAAAGGGTGTTTCTAAGTCAAATTCTTAGATAATGAGATGATGTCGACAAGAAGCGACTCATCGCAGGAAGGCCTTGATGTATCCCACATCAATGACACAAAACTAGTGTAATTCTTGGAGACGTAATTTGACTGACAACACAAGGTTCAGGAATCGCGGTCATGAAAATGAATGTTTATGGTATTGCAAAGGATAAATTTTGATTGAATGACTTCTCTTGAACATGTTGGAGACACTGAAATGAATTGGTAGCATTGACCCAAAACAAAGTGATGGATGGTATGATAACCATCTAGCTAATAACCCAACCTAAATAGTCATGGTGATGAAGTGAAAGTGTCATGTTCAAGAGCAACCTGCTACCAAAAGTTGTTCACCCCTTTTTCCATTTTCCCCAATCATTGCTGACCAGTACCTCTTTATTTTTTATCAAGCTTGAGGAGGATAACATATTCTTGTTTTATAATTCCACCCTTCGGGTGAATCCTTCGCTATGTGATGTTTTAATGAGCCTAGCGAAGGTGAAACTCGATCTTGTCATGATCGACAAGTTTGTCGCTATTTGAAGTTTTAACGAGTTTAATGATAATGATAACTCGGTCCTTTTCATGTTTAGAGAGTTTGAAAAGGGATGAAAAGAAAACTCCACAAGTTATTTTTCATAGATTTCTCTCTCAAGCCCAAAAAAGCATAAAACAATATGAGAGAGAACCTGTTGACCATGTTTAGTCAGCATATTCCTTTTTCGTAAATAATCTATCTCAGCCCAAAAAAGGGTTAAACTTATACTGATTAGATGTCATTTCCAACCCATTAATTATCTAAAAAGGAAAAGTGCTCAAAAATCTTTTCATATTTAGAGAGTCTGAAAAGAGCTTAAAGAGGACTCCACTTTGAGGAATGAGTGGTGTCTAGGATAGCAATTGTTTCTGGTGATGTTGGAACTTCTAAAAACATGTTGAGTTATGTGAAGAGGCTGGCTAATAGGACCACCCATTGCAACTATTCCTCAAAAAGGGTAAAACAACCAAGTAAAAGTGTACGATCGGCCAAGAAGATAGTGACGATGGAAGGACGAAAACCAAGGCTCATCTGACAGAAGAGGCTGATAGAATGGAAATCATGAGGGTTAAAATGGAGATGAGTTCATTTTTACACAATATTGAACCATAGGTAACTATGCTTGGATTCAGTTTCATTTTTAGACAAGCTTGAAACGAAGAACTATGCTTGAATTCAGTTTCATGTTTACACAAGCTTAAAACAAAAAAATATGCTTGAATTCAGTTACATGCCCCCAGCGTGATGACTTGATTCTAGGTGCATGTCTCCCAAGCTTCATTGCATTCACCTAAGTAGATTAGTCATGGCTATGAGGTGGATGGAATGAAGGTTCATTTACGAAATCAAGTGAAAGAATCGACTGGGATTTTAGGAGATCTAATCAAAGACTCAAATTGGAACTTTGCTCCAGCGGTCCTTGTTTCATTTTTTAATGAGCTTGACACAAGACAAGGAACTCTGCTTAGATTCCTTGTTTCATTTTTTAACAAGCTTGACACAAGACAAGGAACTATGCTCATGGACCTATTTCATTTTCTAACGAGGTTGACACGGTAAAAGAACTATCCTCATATTCCTTGTTTCATTTTTCAATGAGGTTGACACAAGACAACAAACTGTCCTCTCACCCTTTGTTTCATTTTTTAACGAGGATGACATAAGACCAGGAACCATCCTTGTGTGAATTGTTTCATTTTTTAATGAGGTTGATATAGTAAAAGAACTATCCTCATATTCCTCGTTTCATTTTTTAATGAGGTTGACACAAGACAAGGAACTATCCTCATAGAACTTGTTTCATTTTTGAATGAGGTTGACACAGTAAAAGAATTATCCTCATGTTCCTTGTTCATGACCCATAAGAGGTCATGACTTCCAAGAGGTTCTCATCCATTGGGAGAACAATGCTATAGAAGGGATCATTAGAGAAATCCAGTTCCAATGCCCCCAGTACATAATGTACCACATCAAGGAATTGATCGTCCGTTGATGTAGGCACGGAATGGGTTGCCACATAATTGACCCATGGCAGGGAAGATACCATTGGGACAAAAGGACCATTTAGGGAAGATGGTTAACTGGAAGCCATATTTGGACTGGGAAATGAAAGATGGTCAATGGTGATAATTTTGCCTTCATGCAGTAAACAAATCACTCGAAAGAGTGTTGAAACAGTAGCTCCCATGTCATAAACATAGTCACACCCAAGAAGTAAATTGTAATCTAAAGGGCCTAGGACTACCATCACATTCAGATAAATGATTTTTCCTCCCAAATTAATAGGAAACTTGTTTCATTTGGGTTCCTTTTCATTGAATTATACTCAGCCAATATCTATAATGGATTTGTCTTCTCTTGCCAATGAGCTAAGAATAATTCAGTCAATCTTTGAGAACTGTTAATAGAATTAGCAGCCATACTTCAAAACCATTTCTTAACATCTCCTGATAAGCTCTAAGCTATAATCCTCATTTTTGCATTCTCCTCATCAATTTTTTCTAAATCAATGAAATCTATTAACTTGTCAACATGTTGTTGAGCTGTAATTTCTACACTTCCATCAAACAAAGGGAGTCTTTGACCATAGTTCTGAGGCAAAGAAGCAAGTTGAGAAGGTAGTAAAAGAGGCGCAAATATTTCCATGACTATTGGAGATAGTGAAGGTGCTACAATGGATTGTGTAAGTAAGGGTGGTGATGCTGATGAGGATGATGGAACTACTAAAATGGGTTGTGGAGGCAAAGATGGAATGAATGGGGGAGGTAGGAAAGATGATGAAACTGAAACTTTGGGAGATGTAGTAGATGTTCTTGGAGGTGAAATAGAGGATGAAGTTGTGGCTAGGTATTCAAGTTGATATTGAAAAAAAGCTTTTTCAATAGTGATCTGGAGTTGGTCAGCAAGGCTTTGAAGCTTATCAAAATTTAACCACAGTTCATGATCAGTCTTAGCAGACAAATATTCTGAAGAGATAGAGTGAGTTTCAACCTTTAAAGGTTCTAATGTTATATCAGAGATACAAGAGTCAGACTTGGACCTTGTAAGTGATAATTTTATCTTCTCTTCAAAAGGAATTTGCTCAAAGGCGAACAAGTGTTTAGGCAGAGAAGTTGTTCTTTTAATTTTACGAATTGCACTTTTAGTGATGGGTAGTCTAAGTTTTCTTAGCAGTCTTTCTGGATCTTCAACAATAAAGGGTGGATTTGGGTCAGGGTTTGACGTGGTATGCATTTTGTAAGCCAGGATGTATACAACCTAAACTGACGAGATTTATGAATTAACCTAACTTTGAATACTGGAAACTGAGAGGTAAGCTCTTAGATATTTCCCAGGAATAATTTAACAGTTATTCCCTGGAAACAGTGCCAAAAATGTTAGTCCTTACAATCTCCTAAGCTGAAAAGGAAATCAAGAAGGGTAACCTCAAACCACTTCAGCTCAATAGCTAGCCCTACTGAGCATGAAAGGGATCTCTCTAAGTCTCTTATCAGTGATATGACTTTAAAGAAAATGAATTTTAGGCTATGTATGTGTATTTGTTTGTGAAAATTTGGGATTTTTAATGATTTGTTTAATTTAGGGTTTGGAGCCACAAGTAGGTCTAGGTTGTGGGAATGCAAGAGAAAACATAAGAAGGTGCTAGATAACAGAAGCCATGGTGTAATTTGAGTATTTGTCAGTGTATTATAGAGGATATAGTATGGAAGAAACTAATGATAATAAATAAACATGATTTCATTAACTTAGGAAGAAAAAACACATAACTATGAAAATTAGATAACAGAGCTTGAAAAACAAGAATTCTGAATATTTTTATCACAAGGCATTCATAGAATTCTTTTTTTTCAAGCTCTGTTATCTGGTTTTCATAGTTATGTTTTTTGTCTTCCTAAGCTAATGAAATCATGTTTATTTATTCTCATTAGTTTCTTCCATACTATATCCTCTATACTACACTGATAAATACTCAAATGACACCATGGCTTCTGATACTAGCTCCTTATGTTTGCTCCTGCATTCCCACAGCCTAGACCTACTTGTGGCTCCAAACCCTATGTTCAGCAAATCTTTAAAAAACCAAATTTTCACAAACAAACAAACAAATACACATATATAGCCTAAAATTAATTTTCTTTAAAGTCATATCACTGATAAGAGACTTAGAGAGATCCCTCTCATGCTTAGTAGGGCTAGCTACTAAGCTGAAGTGGTTTGAGGTTACCCTTCTTGATTTCCTTTTTCAGCCTAGGAGATTGTAAGTACTAACACAACTGATGAAGGATCCCTAATGGTTTATTGATTCCTCTATTAAAAGCCAATAGATTCTAGGTAACAAGCACAAGTGGCAGTGAACCAAGCACTTACCAAGCAGTGGAGGAAAGGATACTCATAGATGCACCTTCATCTATAATAGTGTCGGGTATAATCATATTACAAACCTGTAATATGATCTGGAAAGGCACATAAGAAGGAAGACGGAATCCTGCCAGTCGATTCCAATCAAAGGAAGTGACTAGACTACTTGGAGGGGGTACCGTAAGAATAGGAGAATTATCCCCTTGAGTTACGAGAATGGGAGGATTTTCCTCCTATCTTGATGGAACAGGAGGATTTCCCCCAAGCTCATTGGAATATGAAGAAACAAAAAGAACTTGAGTGGTATCATATTCACTCTCTTTGGGAAAGGTATGATTAACTAAAGGTGAAATAGGGTCAACTGTTTCCTCGACCTATGATAAGTCAGGTATAGAGTCATGGGATTCACATTCAGAGAGAGTGAGTTTGACCGAAAGTTGATTTGGGTCAGTCACTTTATCAACTAGTGAAGGATTAAGGGAGAGTCTCTTGTGACCAGATGGAAGTCGCTGCAGAGAAGCAGGATAGTTATCCAACACTTTTTTGGCTTCATCCAAATAGGGACAAAGGTGAATGGGGTGATTCCCTTCACATAACCTACAGGTAAACTTAACTTTACCCTTCTTTCCATGAACTTTACTACCACTAGTTGATGGTGTGTCACCAACATGATCTCCATAAGTTGATGACACTAAATGATGTGAACGAGAAGACCATTCTTCTAAGATCTGAGGAATATCAGGACAATTTCAAAGAAGATGTTCTGCCATACAAAGTTTGCATGGATATCGAACTTTGTGAGGCTTATCGGACAGTTTCTCATTAGGAGTTGCATTCAAAGCAATGGTTGCTTGGTTGCCCCCTGCTGAATTTTCTTCTTCTTCTTCTTCTTCTTCTTCTTCTTCTTCTTCCCTTTCTTCTTCTTCTTCTTAGACACCTGGTTACTAGTACCAATGCTTTCACCAAGCAAAGAGGAAGAAGGGGAGGAAGAAGGCAAATGGTCAACTTTAGGATCAATTGGAGGTTGATTTTGTCCAGTTGGAGGAGTACTCAATTGCAGAGAAATCACGACATTTTGAACCAAGGAGGTTGAAAACAACCATACTGGAAATCTAATGGTAAGTCCCAGAAGGGAGAATGTACCCATATAAGGAGCACCAATATTTATAAAGGGAGGAAAAGGGCTAGGATTCCCATCAAAAGGAATTCCTTGATCGGTGGACTCCGAATTTGTCACCATATGTCTCAACCTAAGATCAACTAAGGATCGAGCGTGGAGGATGTTATTCGCAGTCAATTAATTTTATTTTAATAAAAGTAACATAAAAAAAATGGATAATCTAGGCAAAATGTTTACCAAGAAACTGTGAACTACAGAATACCTCCTAGTGAACCAAGAAGTACGAGCAGGAAATATCCCTGAATGTTGTGTTTGGTGTATCAAAATGTACAAGGCAGTCGACTTAGTTACCTAAGGATGGATAGCAACCTAGTTTTTTCCTCCCATATATACCCAAAAGTACGTGGAGGCCCAATCCGTATTAGCGTTGTCTAATGCAAAACGGCACAGTGATAACATTCCCATATACTTTACGTATTGTAACACCGCCCTATATACCTAAAGGTACGTGGATGAGCTACGATATACTCACGTACATGGAATAATATATCGCACTCGGGATGTATTGCAGAAAATTTAGCAACAGCTGCTATGTTTTATGACGCCAGAACATGTCTCTAGCCTAGAACCTCTAAATGTTTTGCGTTAAGTTACAATGCTCCATTAGGTTAATTGAGATGAATTTTAAGCTGATCTTCTTTAGAATTTTCCTTTCAAGGTTCACCACATGATGTATGTTTGCAATTCCTAAATTGCAACTAATATGATAAGCATTCTTCTCATTCAATTGAACAACGAAAACCTTACGTAGTATGGATAGAGCAATCATATCTTTGACAAAGAGCAAAGGGCACATCTAATGCAATTTCCCTAGCTATTCCTTTCAAACATTCAAAAACTACAATATGAAAAATGAAAGTTTTTATTTTCAATTTCCTTAATGTTAAGATGAACAAAAGGAAACTAATGCACATACAATCAATCAATCTTTTTTTGAAAGAAATGAAGACTTTTATGACACTTTATTTTGAACAAAGATTAATCGACTATAATCTAACTTTGGCAATGAAATTATAATGATAAAGAAATAATTTAAGAAACATTAATCAATCAAGCCAAAGTAGGGCTAGAAAGAGGAAATACAAGTTGATTTCAGAGATACTACAATCATTGATCTTTCAGCAAGCATAAACAAAAATACATTTGGAGAAAAAACCCAATCCAAAGGTGAAAATTTACCCTGAGGTGGATCAGTGCAAGTCAAAGAGGGCCTAACTGTGCTGCAGAGCACTGTCTCTCACACAAGGGTGCTCTGCAGAGCACTGTCCCATGACCAAGGCTGCGCTAATTCATGAGAGGCCACTCAAGAGTCATCTAACCTCAATTTTTTGACCAAAAAACACTTTAACAAGGCTGAAATACAATAAATGAAAGGAAGTAAGGTCTGCTAGAGTGTGCTAGGATGTGGGTAAGCTACATGGAATGATGATTGTTCCCCAGTGGAGTCGCCAATTTGTTATGAATAATTTGGTATCTATGGATAAATACTAATTCCCTAGATAAGTAGCCATATCTAGAACAACAGTTTAAAGCACTTTAACCTTTTTCTATAAACAATAGATAAGACAAAGAGAATGAGAGGACCTACTTGTACTTCTGCTTTCCTCTTGTCTCATTTGTATCATTCCTTTTTCTCCTTCCCGTACTTAACACACTTGAGAAGTACTTGTAAACATCAACAAAAGACAAAGAACCAATCAAAGCAAAAGATCTATTGATTACAATTAAATGGAATTAGATACATTCACACATATAAGAATCATATATCAAGATAAGCATATGGAAAAACGTGTAAATACTTTATTGAATAGAAGGAAGAATTACAACCATGAAGCCTGATTTCAAGTCACTCCTCCAACTTTGGTTCCATCCACATCACATAATAAGCATGAAATTTCGGAAACATAACGACACTTACAATAGTCTCAAATATAAAACTAACATTATCTCCTTACAATTCATCAAAGTCTAGCCCCTGATCACTTAGATGAGTGCTCAATTTATAGGAATATGGAGAAGGTTTTGTCATCAATGAGGTTATTGAATGGCCTTCCAAACTTAGAATTAGTTCCATGGAGGAAGGATTGAGAGGATAGGATGTATATTAACTCATTCCTCATCCATTTTCGAGCTCATTGGAGATGATAAGTGTGGGAATCTTCTAGAAGGCTCCAGAAGATAAGAATATTCCCCAAAGCCTATGTAAATTTTGCTCAATCTTGCCCAGTGTAGGTCAAAGAGGGCCTAAGTGCTCTATAGAGCACCCTGGAATGGACCTAACTACTCTGCAGTGCACCCTTGCATGGGCCTACCTACATTGATCCCTCTAGAGGTTATTTCAGGATGTCTTTAGGCCATGAAACTGTCTAGGAAGGAGGGATTCAAAACATTGACTTGTTTAGGGCATGTAGCAACTAAAATTAAGGTTTGATGAGCCCTAAACAATGATCTAGATGATGGGAGTGATGTGCCCAAATGGATCTGTAATAGTCCCACAATCACTAATAAATTTGTCGCACTCACTACGAGTTCCTTCTTTTACTGACTTGTATACCCTTCCAGTGCCATCCCCATAGTCAAAAAGTGAATAATATCAGAAAAATGATTATCCACTATGTGCACTGTGAAGAGCTACACATCTGGCAACCCTTCCTCTAACTTATTGGTCTCCTCTCCTATTTCGATCCGCGACAAATGGTTAGGCCCTGCATTCAACCTCCCTAGCTTCACAATTACTTTAAAGTCATACTCCTGGAGTAGTAGCAACCACCTACAGATATTCCACCCCAATATAGGCTTATTGATCAGGTATTTCAAGGCAGAATGATTTGTGTACATCTTGAAATTCCCTCCTAACAGATAATTCTTGAACTTCTACAGTGCATACACCATGGTCAATCCTTCGCGCTCAGTCATTAAGTAATTCTTCTCGACTTTCGATAATTTCCTACTCACGAAGGCTATAGGGTGGTCCATTTCTCCTTCACCAGCTTATGTTAACACTGCACCCAACGCAATGCAAGATGCATCAACATGTACGTCAAATTCCTTCTTCCAATCCGGGAATACCAAGATCGGTGCATGACCATCTTTACTTTCAAGAAATCTAAGTTGTTTTGACATTCTTCATCCCAATAGAATGGTTATGTCCTTCTTCAGCAATTTCTCCATAGGTGCAGTAATTCGATCATATGATTTGATAAATTTTCTATAATATCCTGTATGTCCCAGTGTCACACGCAATTGCTTAACTCTCCTCGGGGCCTCCAGGTTCACTATCACCATAATCTTTGCAAGTTCCACCATCAACCCTTGCTTGCACACCACGTGACCCAACAAAATTTCAAAGGGTGTTGGGTATACGATCAAAGTCCCACATTGAGTAGAAGTGGGGAGGATCATGGGTATATAAGGATGGACAAATATCTCCATTGGTATGAGGCCTTTTCGATGTAAAGCCCAAAAACAAATCCATGAGGGCTTAGGCCCAAAGTGGAAAATATCATGCCATTGTGGAGATATGTGGTGTCCAGAATCCTTACAAGTGGTATCAGAGCCAAGTTCCAAAGTTCACCAAGTGGATGAATCCTCGGAATGCCGAACGAAGGTGGTGGGCCCCGGTAATATCATGATGGGATCTGTGGATGAGCTCGGTTAGACAGGCGGTGTGCTCCGGATTCTTCATGGACGTGTCCTGGTCCCAACACGGTGAAGAGGAGTTGACCTGGGATAGAGCAAGCTCTCGAGGCAGGTGGTGCTCCATGTAAGGCGTGTGCTTCCAATGCATTGAAGCGGAGAATCCTGGTTGATAGAGAGTGGAAGGATGGATAATCGTTTGAGGGGAGGCTCGATGGTCCTTTGTTCGAGGGGAGGATTGTTGGGTATACGATCAAAGCCCCACATTGACTAGAAGTGGGGAGGATCATGGGTATATAAGGATGGACAAATATCTTCATTGGTATGAGGTGTTTTCGGGGTAAAGCCCAAAAACAAATCCATGAGGGCTTAGGCCCAAAGTGGACAATATCATACCATTGTGGAGATATGTGGTGTCCAGAATCCTTACAAGGGGAACACAGAATAGGAATTTCTTCAAATTCAGCATGATGTGATATCTACGACACGTATCCAACATCAATTGCAAACTTGATACATGGTGCTTTACTAATCCAAACATTTTCCAGTCATCAAAGTATACTTCCAGGAACTTATGAATGAACTCCTTGAAGGCTGCGATCACTACGCGGGAAAATATCACAGGCACATTCTTGAGTCCAAACGGCATTACAGTGTATTAGAAAAAAACCCATTATGTCGTGAAGGTCTTTTTGCTCCTATCCTCAAGTGCGATCTTAATCTGATGGTATCCTGAAAACCCGCCAGTGAATGAGTAGGCCTCTTTCCCTCCAACGTTGTCTAATACTTCATTAGTAAACAATGTTGGGAAGGGATCATGGACACATGCATCGTTAAACATCCACAAATCTATGCAAATCCTTATTTAGCCCTTCTTCTTCTTCTCCTGAACCACCATCAGGCTCACCCAATCAGATTATTCAACAGGTTCTATGATGCTTGCTTCTAGCATCTTATCTAACTCCTGGCAAACCTTTTCCTTGTATTTAGGATTAAGGTGATATGGTCTTTTCTTAAAAGGCTTTGCATCCAGCTTCAAAGTAATCTTCATAACACCGAAATCGCCAATTATGCCCTTCAAATCTAAAAACTTGGTAGGAGATAGATCTTGATATTCGCGAAGTAACTCAACGACTTTATCCATAGTAGTGTCATCCCAATAATCTCCAATCTTAGAAAACTTCGGTTCTTCTTCAATCCCAATGTTTACTTGTTTTGTCTTCAATAGTGCGGTGATGTCCGAGATGTCTATCTCTATGCCCTCGACTTTGCAATGCCCTTCTGTCTTTGGAATGTTAATATTTCTTGGATCTTCACCCTCCTCTTCAGTGGTCACATTATAACATTCCAGTGCATGCCACAGCTAGGTGCTCCAATCTAGTTGGACCCACTCAATAGGTTTTTGTGGCATTCTAAAGATAACTGCCTTAATCTCTAGTAGGGCTTCATCGATGCTCGCAAAGCATTATTCAAAACTAAAGTTCAATAAGAACCCTTCCCTAAAAATATCCCACTCTGCGGTGCCATGGCAGATCTCTATTTCCAGATACCAATTCATGGGAATTGTGTCCAAAGTATGGTAGAATATGTGTACCCACTTTGGCTGTGGTTCTATCCCCCATGCTTTAGTCCAATTTTCTTGGTGATTGCATGAATCACCCTTCCTGCTATATTTCTCAGTCAATCTAGTGTTAGGGCACCCAAACCATAACCTCATCATTCTTTTGTAATCCAGCCATCCATAAAAGTTATCCTTCTACGTACCCCACCATCGTGCAAGTGTAGCACGCAGTACAAAATATAATGTTTGGAAGCGGTGATCCTCAGGGACTTCACACTCAAATTCATCCATAAACTTATCCACATCAGTTAAACCATCGTAATAAGTTAAGTTCCTTACCTCCGACGAAACATAGCGCAACGATTTTGACACCATATTGCAGCACAATGTAGATACTTCATGCAACTGATTATGCCAATGCTCCAACTCTTCATCTAATTTAGAGGTGCAGGAACTTTCTTTGTTATTTTATAGATTTGATCCAGTTCATCCTCACTTTCTCATAATCGTGGATTGGTTCAATGTAGCACGTCCCTTCTGTAAGGTCCAGCAGTACTATGACTCGAAGCGATTTCTTTTCAAATGACATTGTTCTCTTTTTTAGGTTGATGACCCCGTTCATGTCAATGGCCCAGTCAATTCCTAGGAGCATAGGGTATGTATTATTTTCATCAATGATCTATATCACCTCAAAGTCATCCATCACGCTCACACCTTCGATATCAACAGTTGCTCCATATAATCATCCCATAGGACTGATCTTCTGCTAGTTCACCATTTTGAGCTGAATCGAAGAACATTGCAGCACAAGTCTCCCCATTATTTCCCATGTGTTGGGCATGGAATCCCCCCACAACATGTTTTGGGGCTCAAATCCCAAGTTTTGGTCAAATATTTTGTAAGACTCCATGAATTGTGGGCACGGAGCGCAAAGTATAAGATGAGTCATAGGGTTGTCCGCCCTAAAGTATTGTAATGTAATGTAAATTCATGTCGGCCTACCCATGGTCCATGGACCATGGGATTGTATAAATAGAGCGAGGCTCTACGTGAAAAGATAGCGAATTAGAGAGAAGAATATGAATGGTTCGAGCATAGATTAAGAGTCTAAGTGTATTGGGTCGTAGTGGTAGGAAGAGACTCTGCAGCTGAGTGCGCAGAGGCCTAGTCGAGTCCACAGCTGAGTGCATAGGGTGATGACAAATCTGTAATCTGGATCGAAGAATAATAAAGAGAAGTTGATTCCTATTTCTATGTATCTATTGTGAATTTCCTTCTTTACATTTATACTATTTTATTTATCGTGCGCACTAATATGATTGTTGAATATGTTGCAATAATCATTAAGTCTTACATAAATAAGTGAAGTGATCAGGTAGTAACAAATTGAATAGCAAGTAACTTGGGTATTATATGGGTTGCACCCTATGTATGGTTGCATGGAAGAAACATCGCAGGCTGTGAAGGAATAGCAAGTGCACGTAGCGACGTGCACCCAGGGTTAAACCATGGATTCCCAGAACCTCATCAGACATTCCCATGGTGTGGAAACCTAGTTCTAGCACCCTCCCATACTACTTCGGGTGAGACCTAGGTCCATGCTCCATGGACTGTTGCCGAAAGGGCCAGTAGTACCGGGATTTTCTTGGCTAAATCACCTCTGAACCTGGGTCAGGCCCATACAAGCCAACAAATGGTTCTGTTGCCAGGACCGCAATCTACATAAGGGATGTCTGATGTCATGCCACTGGAATTCAAAAAAGAAAGAAATTGAAGAGTGGTTGGACAAGAATATTCACGAGTTCACGATGCAGGAAAATAGAACTCCATGAGTATCTAAGGAACAGTGGTTGGAGCGCTACTTGTATATAGAAATCTACGAAATTTTCTTTGCATCCTTTCCTTCTGAGCTGTATGAGTGGATTGCGAAGTTAGCAGACAGCCAAGGAAGGTGTAGGTTCGACAAACTAATAATGTCAAATTCGGAATTAGTGCGCAGACTAGAAGCATCAGGAGACAAGATCGCGCGAACTGTGGACCGTTAGCTCGACCGGATAATAGGAGGATTTATCACTAAGTTTGCGGTAGACACGACCATCAACTATAGTGAGGAGGAGTGACGTTTCCTCAAGGGGATGTGAGGTAGGTATATTAAATCTTTGAACACTTGGATTAAGATGCTATTGCGTGAAAAGTGGGTTATGCGAATCAATTAATGTTTGGGACTATGCGGAGTGGGAAGATCTACAGAAGCGAAAGTAGTGAAGAATTGGAAACTAGTCCCTTAATTTCACCCTCGCGGGAAAGCGAGGAAGAGCTCGTGAAAGTTTCTCCGAGAATTGCGGTCAGTTTGATAAGATAGTGTATTCCACGTTTACCACCTCCATCCACACCACTACCCATCTCACCCTCCTCACCTCCATCTCCACCCACCCCACCTCCGCCACCACCACAGTTCAGTATGGCGAGTGTGATCAAACTACGGTATTCAGAGGAGTGGGGAATGAAGATCCAGACCAATTCTAGTTTGTGGTAAGAGCAGTATGGGAAGCACAAGGCATCGTGGATGACAATATTAAGAAGGCTACACTAGTGAGTGCGCTGCAGGATTGCACATTAACATGGTATATCAAGAATTCTAATGACCACCCAAATGCAAGAATCGCAGAGATCTAGGCCACGCTGAACAGGGAATTTAGCAGGCCAAAATCAGAAACCCAATTAATCATCGGATTTAAGGAGATCACGATGCTCTCGGGTGAGACCCCTTTGGATCTGGATCAAATGCTGAAGAGTACGATTCGTGAAGCCAATATGACGTTGACAGATGGATAGCATCGTGTATGGTTTGTAGCATCTCTAACACTGCACTTAAGGATGGCGTTGTCACAACAAAAACTTTCCACCCAGGCCGAAGCGTTGGAGATGGCAATGAGATTACATGAGACCCCTATACAAGACCCTGGGTTGGGATTCCAACAAATCCATGCGCAACTACAAAATCAATGTCTAGAAATGAAAATTTTGAAATAGGACAAGACAGCTCGGTCGGAGGCGTGTGAGGAAATATGGTGCATAAAATACAAAGACCAAGGGCATGACAAGGACCATTGTCCATTGTTCGCGAACTACTTGGCAGGAGGACGACAAATGCTATTGAGACCTAAGGCATAGGAAGGGCCGAGCATGGCGTCTGCATTATAGTGCATGATCTGTTAGATAGGAGTAAAACACACTACGGATAATTGTCATCTGTTGCAGAAGTATACACAGACATCCCATCAATTTTTTTGTAATTTCTGCAGGTCAGTAGGCCATGATGAACGCACCTGTCAAAGCTATGAACTAATGATGGATTAGACTCCTACCTATAGGGTGAAGATCAAAACACGAGCCCTCGACCCAAATTCAGGGATGGCGTGCTCTGGATTTCAGGGGCACGGTCGAGGTCAAGGTGGGATGGGACCAGAAAGGGGTCGTGAATAACTAATTTGTTACAATTGTGGAGGGCCAGGGCACTATACCCACAATTGTACAAACCCGACAAGGATATCATATTTGTATTGTACTCAGTTTGATCATGAGGTAGAAGACTACCCCTCACTGATGGATGTGCAAAAAAGGGGTACTCTAGCCCCCTCCAACTCAGAATTTACAAATTATGAGGTCTGAGCCACACGAAGAAGACCCAAATGTAAACATGATGCTCAGGAGCAATATGGCCACGGGTGATGATAAAGGGAAGTAGCTAGAAGAAAGTGCATGGGTTCGCAAAGCTCCTACAAAGGAACCTAAGTTTGATTTAGAACGCGTGAAGGAGACATTCATGGAAGCTAAGAAGAGCTTCATGGGGGCCTCCACTTCAAGTAGTAAGGATCAACTAGAACCAAGAATGGATCCTTCAATGCTCTCTACCTTTCTAGAGACATGCATGAAACTGTTGTGCGATAGAAATGCAATCAAAGGACTATAGGAACTTATCACTAGGTGTGCAGGGTCAGGAGAACCATGCACAGTTCGGAAACTTGGGGAGCATGCATTGTGCACAGGAAGGAAATGAGGTTGACTACGCAAATCAACGAGTATGAAATGGATCAGGTAATCCTAGATCTGGGTTTGGACGTGAATTTACTACCAAAGAAAACATGGGAATGCATGGGTAGACCCGCATTACAATGGTCCCCTATTCAGTTACAAATGGCAAACCAACAGAAGATTTTTCCCATGGGAAGATTGCAAGGGGTAACAGTAGATATTAAAGGTGCAAGAACGCAGGCAGATTTTGAAGTGATAGAGATTGTCAATGACAGTAATCCCTACCCTACACTACTAGGAATAAACTGGGACACTGATATGAACGGAGTCATTAAATCTGAAGAAGCATAAAATGATCTTTGAGAAAAAGTCACTACATGTAGTAGTACCACTAGATCCAACCGAAGGAGCGCAATACTCTAAACCAGTGCGCGATGATGATAGTGATGAAGATCTCGATTGTATCTACAAGATAACTACGCGAGAATAGGATTGGGTGAATCCGATTGTAGATGGAAGAATTTCATGGGAGTGCAAAAGCTCCTGCACTTCAGATTCAGATGAAGAAGTAGATGAATGGAAGAATTGGTTGCATGAAGTAACAACGCTTAATTGCAACATGACGGTTAGATTACTGCGTTGTGTGACAACAGAAGCAAGGGAGCTATCGACATATGATGGATTTTCAGCGGTGGATGAATTTCTAAGCAAATTTGAAAGCGCAGTACCAGAACAGCAGCGGTTTGATGTGCTGAAGTGGGCACTACGCGCAACATCTGCCCGATGGTGGGGTACGCATCAAGGAAATTTTGATGACTGATGCGACTATAGAAGAATGATGCGCCTACGATTTGGGAAACCACAAATATGCCTAGTAGACAAATATGATGGATGAGATGATCCATGCACGCACCTTGCGAAATGGACCAAGGTCTACGAGGAGAAGCCACAACCTGAATGGGTACATTTATTCTACCATACCCTGGATGTCATACCCATGAATTGGTATACTGAGATAGACATCCGCCATGGTACAGGTGAATGGGATGTCTTGCGCAAGGGATTTTTGTTAATGTTCACATTTGAAGACCGTTGGTCAGATACTATTGATGATGCGCTGCAAGCAGTAAAAGCCACCATCTTCAAAATACCACAAGATCCAATGGGAGTACTTTCGGCAGAATGGGCAACACAATTAAGCAACGCACTAGAGTGTTATAACGTAAATGCTGAGGAGAATGATGAGGACCCATGAAACATTAACATTTCAGAAGTGGAAGGCTATCGCAAGATTCACGAACCATCACTTGAAGACCCCGACATCACCATGTCGCTAAAGACAAAGCAGGTAAACATTGGAATAGAGGCAGAGCCGAAGTATGCAACGCTTGGAGACTATTGGGACAATGCCACAGTTGATAAGGTCACTAAATTACTCCGTGAATACCAAGACTTGTTCCTGACCAAAATTACGGACTTAAAAGGGATTGTTGGCGATTTAGAGGTGATGAAGATCACCCTGAAACTCGACGTGAAGCTAGTTAAGCAATGGCCTTACCTCTTGAATCCAAAATATAAAGAAAAGGTCCGTGATGAATTAGACAAAATGCTCGCAGCCAAAATTATTGAACTGATGGAAGAATCTGACTGGGTAAGTCATATGGTAGTATAGGAGAAGAACAGAAGGGTTAAATAAGAATATGTGTAGACCTCAGGAAGTTGAATGATGCCTGTGTACATGATCCATTCCCAACACCATTCACAGATGAAGTACTGGAGAATGTTGGAGGTCAAGAAGCATACTCATTCACGGATGAGTTCTCAAGGTACCATCAAATCAAAATCGCACCGGAAGATAGGAGAAAAACAACCTTCGCAACAGAGTGGGGCTACTTTCAATACACCGTTATGCCATTTGGACTTAAGAACGCACCAACTATATTTTCGTGCATTGTGGTAGTTGCATTCAAAGAATACATCCACAAGTTTTTGGAGGTCTATCTGGATGACTAGACTATCTTTCGATTAGTTAAGCATCATATAGCGAGCTTATGCTTGATGTTGGATACTTGTCACCGACACCAGATTGCGTTGAACCTTAAGAAGTGCACATTCCTCATTCCCTTTGGAAACCTGCTGGGACATGTGGTCTGCAAACAAGGACTGATGGTGGACCTTGCAAAGATTGTCATTATCCTAAATTTGGAAGCACCGCGAAGTGTTAAACAACTGCGCGCTACCTTGGGACACACTGGATACTATAGGAAGTTCATCAAAAGTTATGCCCAAATAACCGCATCGATGGAAAAGCTATTTAAAAAGGATGTTACATATTGCCAGAATGATGATTGAATGAAGAGTTTGGATGTCCTGAAGGGGAAACTAGCCTCCGCTCCAATCCTGGTCTTCCCAAAATGGGATGTGAAATTTCATGTACATGTGGATGCGTCGTGTATCACATTGGGAGGCATACTCACACAGGAGGACATGGAGGGTGTGGATCACCCAATCGCGTTTGTGAGTCAAAGATTGTCTAAAGCAGAAAATAACTACTCTACCACCGAGCGCAAGGGGTTGGCAATGGTGCATGCGCTCCAAAAACACCAACACTATTTACTTAGAGGACATTTCAAGATGTATATCGACCATTCTTCATTGAAATACCTGGTGAACAAGCCTGTGTTGGGGGTGCGAATATGCAGATGGATTTTACTATTTCAAGAATATGATTTTGAGGTCATAGTCAAGCTGAGACACTTAAATGTAGGACCAGACCACTTATCACAAATAGAGATGGGCGAGGAACCAACAAATTTGGAGGAGGGACTACATAATGAATAGCTCTTTGTCATGCGTGTCGCGGACAGACACTTCGAAGATATAATCCATTTTCTAACAATAGGGACTACGCCGCAGGAATACTCAATCCAACAAAAGAAGGAATTGGTGGTGCACGCGGTGGAATTTTCTGTCATCACGGGGAACCTCTATAAGATGGGCAATGATGAGATATTGCGAAGGTACATACCTGAAATTTGAACGAGGTTAGATCCTCACATAATCACATGGAAGCACTGTAGGAGGACACTATGCAAGATGCATGACCACACAGAAGATTCTTTGTGTAGGTTTATGGTGGCCGACCCTGCACTAGGATTCGAAGGCACACTGTAAGGCCTACGATATATGTCAAAGGACTGGAAAACTATCACGAAGAGACGAGATGCCACTAAATCCCCAAATGACACTTCAGTCGTTTGAAAAATGGGCATTCGATTTTATGGGCCCGATCAAACCTCAAGAAAGATGGGTACGTGCTACATCATCACCGCAATAGAATACTTGACACAATGGGTGGAAGCGCAGCCGGTCAAGGACTGCACGACCGCTACGACTCCAAATTTTTTGTTCGAAAATGTGTTGACATGATTTTGCTTTCTAGAAATCTTAATGAGCAATCGTGGAACACAATTCCTGAATGAAACCATCAGTGTGCTCATAGAAGAGTTCCAAGTGTATCATCAGAAAAGTACACCATACCACCCACAGACCAAAGGGACAGTAGAGGCATTCAACAAAATACTGGAGACTACGCTGACCAAAGTATGTAACGCACAGCGAAACGACTGGGACCTATGCGTACCTACCGTTTTATGGGCATACAGGACAACATGCAAGAAATTGACGGGATAGACACCTTTCCGATTAGTCTATGGCATGGAAGTTATCACGCCAATGGAATACTTCATACCTAGTCTGCGAATAGTAGCACTCATAGGTATGATGAACCGTGAAGTTCTGGAAGAAAGGCTCACACAATTAGAAGAACTCGAGGAAGAATAGTTTCTGGCTAGATTTCATCAGAAGGTACAAAAGCAGCATGAAAAGGCCTAGCACGACCGCCTTATCAATTTGCATACCTTCAAGGTAAACGACTTAGTACTACTGTATGACAGTAAGTTTGGAAATTTTTGGGAAAATTCAAAATGCACTAGCTAGGACCATATGTGGTAAAGGAGGTCACAGATGGAGGCACGGTCCAGCTAGTCAAACTAAATGGAGAACCCTTCCCAAGAAATGTCAATGGTAACTGCTTGAAACCCTACACAGGTGGGTTGGCTCTCTGACTAACTGGTCAACGCACAGTCTTCGCGACCCAAGGAGCTGGACATGGGCGCGAGACTATAAACACATGCACCAGATGTCGGTACCAAGGTAAGGATGCGATTTGGACACGGATGATTTAGAAGAAAGAATGCAGTAGGTGTAGCAAACCACAGAATAGTGCATCGTGGACCTCCGAGTAGTACGAGACCAATTGGAGGGGCTTCGTGCCAAGATCGCCATACCAGCAGAGTGACTCAAAATGAGTCACGATGATTGTGTTGGGGGCCTGTTGGGCATGGAATCCCCCCACAGCATGTTTTGGGGCTCAAAGCCCAAGTTTTGGTCAAATATTTTGTAAGACTCTGCGAATTGCGGGTGTGGAGTGTGAAGTATAAGATGAGTCATTGGGTTGTCCACCCTAAAGTATTGTAATGTAATGTAAAGTTATGTCAGCCTACCCATGGTCCACAGACCATGGGATTGTATAAATAAAGTGAGGCTCTAAGTGAAAAGATAGCGAATTAGAGAGAAGAATAGGAATGGTTCAAGCATAAAGTAAGAGTCTAAGTGTATTGGGTCATAGTGGTAGGAAGAGGCTCTGCAGCTGAGTGCGCAGAGGCCTAGTAGAGTTCGCAGCTAAGTGTGCAAACCCCTATAGCTGAGTGTGTAGGGCAGTGTCGAGTCTGTAATCTGGATCGAAGAATAATAAAGAGAAGTTGATTCCTATTTCTGTGTATCTGTTGTGCATTGCCTTCTTTACATTTATACTATTTTATTTATCACGCGCACCGATATGATTATTGAGTATGTTGTAAAGTCATTAAGTCTTACATAAATAAGTCAAGTAATCAGGTAGTAACAGATTTAATAGCAAGGAACTTGGGTGTTATACAAGTTGCGCCCTGGGTAGGGCTGTGCGGAAGTAGCATCACAGGTTGCGAAGAAATATCAAGTGCGCGTAAAGATGTGTGTTTAGGGTTAAACCACAGATCCCCAAAAGCTCATCAGACATTCCCAGGGTGTGGAAACCTGGTTCTAGCACCCTCCCATACTACTTCGAGTGAGACCCCAGTCCGCACTCTGCGAACTGTTGCCGAAAGGGCCAGTAGTACCGAGATTTGCTTGGCTAAATCACCTCTGAACCTAGGTCAATCCCATACATGCCAACACCATGTTTGCTTCAGAAAAAAAAAAAAAAATTGCATCAAACCCAAGATCCAAGATGACCTGGTCCATCTCATAATCTCTGATCTACATGGTGAGGCTCATTTCGCACCCAATACTTGCTTTATGTTTGCCAATTTTTCTGACCACCTGGTGCCCATTAGGGACCCCTTGCTACCACATTTACTTACTAACTTATTGACGGTGCTGGACCCACCAACATGTCAAGGGGATCTACCTGGTAAGAAGTCCCAATTAGACCTCAGACTGTTTGGTTTAGGAGTCCTAGCAGTGGTTCGTAAGGTAATGCCTTGACCGCGATGTCACACAGAGGCAAGTAAGATAACTCTGTCAGTAGTGAGGGTGTGACTGATGAAATGAGTCAAGGAAGGTGTATGAGAGGTTATAACACTTCGAAGGGATAAGAAGGTGAAGGTGAAGGTGAGTTCCAGGTTGAAAGGGATCAATCCCAACTTGGCTAGGAACACACAACACAAAAGAACATGCACAGCTTCCGGCGGAGAAGTCCACTCGGATGCGACAATCACATCATACAAGGTGAGATAACATGCACATCACTCATAGATCATTCCAATATGGGTGATATGATTTTTATAGCAAGGTTCATGTGAAAGGTCTATCTGGTGGCCGGTAGAACAATTGACACAGACAGTGACAGCGTTAACAACATATACAACACATTAACAACAAGATTCATATAATTTCATGTGAATTAGTTCATACAAAAATATGTAAGTTAAACAACCCATATCATTAGGGCAACCAGAGTAGTCCAGCTATAATAACAACATATGCATGAAAATGAGCTGACTCTTATTATATAAACCATAAGTTCCAATCATACAATACATCCATGTAAACCTGCTAGCCCCATCAGTGAAATGTTATAGCCACATCCGCCTACTCCTCCAAAGAGATGTACTAGCTCCATGCAGTGGAGAAGCCAAGGTGTGTTACAATACTGTCCAAGCCTTCTTCAAGATAATATTAGTAGAAGCTTGGCTGACCGAAATCCCTTACAATAAGTTATGAGGGACTATTTATAGTAAAGGGTGGGGTGACCCTTAACATTCCCCTTTGTGATAGTTCAACTACCCTCATGACTCTTCACCTACTCTATTATTATTACATCCAACTATTGACACTTGAATTACACTTCACACAACTTAACATTACAATGCACATGTACTCATGTGAGAAAACATGGCTTGAGCAAGCCTTGCAATATATCACTGACACTCAGTCTGCTATGATGAGACCAACTCTTTGACATGCTTGTGATGGTGAAAGTGGTGAGCTGATGCCAAGCTTGGTCATCCGTGACGGTGTTCATGCACCTCATGGTGACATCTTGTTGAAGTGAACTCTTGCCTCTGTTGCAACCAGTGCATTGGTTTGGCTCCTTCATCCAGCTTGTCTACTAACATGCGCATGGTATTCTTTGGTGCAGCTAAACCAGCAACACACTGATGCATAGTGTCCATGCTGATCTTAAAGTGTGTTTTTGTGGTCATGCACATCAACTTGTCTAAGTACATGTTCAGCTCCAGTTGGACTTGCTTCTTGTATTCACCTTAGTGAGTGTGTTGAATGGGTTGGATTGCATGCATGTGCTCAATGTCATGCATGATGCTAAATCCCTTGCATGCAATCAACAACACTGCTCACCATGTCTACTCTGTGTCAGCTACTGAGATGGATCTTTAACTTGTATGGGTGTAGTTTCATCCATGAGTGCATGTTGCGCTCACTATTGTTCTTGTTCCTACTGCAACTCATTCGTCTGTCTGTGCAGCTTCATGTTCTTCCTGAGTTGTTGCTTCAGCACATGCAACTCCTTCTTTGTTTCATTCTCTATATTCACACGATATTCATGTCACACCCTCACCTAATAGTGGTGTCTCCAAAGTTGTTTTCATCATCAATGGATATGCTTGAGCTTGCAAGCTTGTTCCACCTCCATGTTGTCAACAATCCTCCTCTTGCATTCATTGCATTTGGTATGTTGCCTTCAGTTGTTGTTCATGATGCTACTCACTGTGATGTTGCGACTCTCACATATTGATGTCATTGTCTACAAACAACTTGATGTCTTCATGGGTAGGCAAGTGCATACACACTTGATCGACTGCATCCCCAAGTGTGCTATGAATGGTGTCTTCATCTCTGCTCTCCTGGAAACCATTGTACCTATACTACTGAGAGGAAGATGAACACCTACGATACCTGGAGACATGGAAACACTCATGGCAAGTAATCTATCAGTCGAAAACCAAAATGAACATGAGAACTGACTTGCAACATACCTGGGTGAATGATCATGAAGGTTCTGCAATTTCGACCGAGAGGTCGGGAGACCGACTGCCAATACTGCACAAGGCATAGTCTAGTATGTTGGGGGACTAACTGACTAATGGAACTGCACAACGCATAGTCCAGTCTGGATTCTGACTATTGGGATTGCGTAATGTGCAATTCCAACTAAGAAGGATTGTTGGCCCAGGGACATATTTGCGCAATTTCTTGGGCCAAGAAGCCACTGTCCTTCATAAATGTGAAAAACAATATTAGAGGCCAATGTTGGGTAGGAATGCACAAATATAGAGAGTAAGGTTAACCTTGCTTCCCCAAATTGCATAATGCAACATTGGTGAAGGTAGAGTCCAAGCCAAGGTTGGCCCGACTCACCGACGGGCAACTGAAAGAATCTAAGACAGTAAATGCATGGCAACACTAAGTGATAGTAGAAGTAATTGACATTGCATGAAAAACATGGATGAAAGATTCAACAAAAAAATCAACATGCATGTCAGCGAGACAGTTCGTCGGTTGGGCAAACGTCCGTGCAAAATAGTTTCATGCATGCAACAGTAGTGAGATAGCAATGAAAACTGAAACAAAGCTAGGACAAGCTAGTAGACATGTAAACAACAATAAGCGCTAAAATAAATCAAGCAAACAGTACTCCCACAAGTGAAAACACAAAAAGTGACAGAAATGTAGCACAAGGCATGGGAAGCAGGCTTACCCCAAAATAGCTGAGCTAAATGTGTCGATTGCTCCTAAATGTGATGTGGGATGTCAAGATACAAGGTTGATGTGATGAATGAGCTCTGCAGCATCCGGTTGATGAGTTTTGATAACATCGAGGTTGTGACGTGCATGCCAGAAATATAGGGTAAGTGACACTTGGTGTGAGGTTTCTGAATGGCTCCTTGCATGTAACCTCCAACTGCTAAACATAGATCCTTGAGACAAGGGATGCCTTTGCATGTTGCCTTAGGAGAAGCAGCCTATGCATGCAAGTCTACTTTGCTCAGTCCCAGAGGGAACCAATCAACTCAGTTGCACATGCAAGAGGTTGTTAAACTGCTTGAAGGAAATGTGCATTTCTGGCTGGGAGTTGGGTTGACTGCCCAAGAGATTTGCACAATTTTTGGGCAGAGCAGATGACTATTGCCCAAATTTGTGAAAATTTTGGGCTGAGCAGCCTTGCTATGGAAATTTTCACAAATCATGTTGGGAGTGTTGGCAGGTAGGATTGCACAATCCTAGAGCCCAGTAGGCTGCTAGAGAGGATTGCAAAATTTCTAGAGGGAATGTTGATTTCCCTCCATAAATGCACAGTTTTCAAGGGGAATCTTCTTAGCCTGCAGTTGGACCAAGTTCGGGTGAACAGCCTGTGAGGAGAATGGATCAAGCTATGAATGATAGGTTGCCTTTGTGCAAGAAAGACACTGAAGCTTGTGAACTTGACGAAGAAGCCAATTTGCTATGAAGGTTAGCAAGGAGGCTCCAAAACAAGTCTAAGGAAAAAATTTGGAGGGTGGTTGTAGTTGCTACAACACTTGGTGACACACTGGTAGAACTTCAGCTCTCTTAATGGACCTTGTTCAGGAAAAGAAAGTCTCAAACATCCAGAAGTATTGTTCAGTTTTCAACTTGTCTTGGTTTCACACTAACTTGATTGTAAGATGTAGGATATGCCAAACCCTTGGTCGATTGACACACATTCCAAGCTAAGGAAACATAATTGTTTTGATTGGGGTTGAAGGGTATATAGGTGCACAAGAAAGATAGTCATCATAGTCGTAGTTTCATCTCTAGTGTTTCTCCACTGCAAGCAGGCCTGGACAGTACACCGGTGGAGTCACATAAGAACACAAGCATGGCTCTGTTGCCAGCAAGCATGGTCAGTACCTCGGCGAAGTTACTTACATTGCCTCCCTAAGCAAGAAGCCTTTCTCTTCTTTCGCCTTATTCATTTTTCATTTTGCATTTTTTACTTTTCATTTTTTCATTTTTCACTGTGCATAGCACTTATTCATTTCAGAGGTGGAAGAGGGATCCCAACTTATTGAGAGCAGAAGAGGTTGTTCCAGTAGAGAAGTAGTTTATTGTATCTCTGGCGTGCCTGTTGTTAGGGTCCTATAATTTATAGGATCTCAAAGTGTTATATAGGAAAATGACCTCCTCGTCAGCTCATAGAAGAAAGAAACGATGACTGAAGGACTTACCAAGTTCACAGGCCCAGTTGTCAAACTAAAACTACCTAAACACTAGAAACCTACTTTATAAAGCTTCCTAGCAAGGTGAAGGGTGTGTTAGTGCCCAAAGTAACTCTATCTATTACCTCAGGAAGACCATTAGTGAACCTTAATGAGTTTCTATGGGTCAAGGGAATGAGTTGACTGAGAAAATATCCCTATATTCTCTCCTATGTTGCCTCATAAAAGCAGGGAAACATCAGAACTCGACCTGTTTGGGGGAATTACTAATTCCTAATGGAGAATGCAAATGAGAAAGAGCACAAAGGCATGGAAACATCACTGATTTTGCCTAATGTAACTCATGAAGGACTTGGCAACCCTAACCTCACATGCTATATATGCAAGGTTAAGGCCATTTTGAAGAGGTCAAACCATTTGAAAGGATTTCCTATTTGACTGTCGAGCAGATTCGCAGGCTAAGGCATCAAAAGAGGTTAAGAAGGGAGAGAGAGAGAGAGGAGATGGAGGGGTAAAGGAAGTTTGATGAAACTGATGGTTGTAATCACTCTTTCTACATCGATATAGAACTAAAATTGTATTATCCACTCTGAGATGTTGATAGTATGACTTGTTTGTATGTTTATTCAATATCATTAGCATGACTGGCTTAGATATATGCAACTAGATATATTTATATGTTCATGCATTGTTTATCAAGGTTTTATGTTGTGATATTATGCTTGTCTTTTCTATGTGTAGGTTTTGATCTGGAGCCAACTCAGGGGTCTCCTGCCTAGCTACATTGTGCTTTCCAGCAACACCACAGTAAGACTTGAGGTAATAATTCCTTCTTGCTTTGATATTCATTTGTTAAACATAGATATGCATGTATCTTTGTGACAGTTGCAGCTAATTTGACTATCTTCCAAGGATCCCGGGAAGATCCTTGAGGGTTTCTACATCACCAAACACCCGTGCATTAATCCCTATAGTAGAATTGGTGACTCCACTGGGGACTACACTTAGTTCCCAGTTTTTTACCATAAAGTTCCTAGAACTCTCTTTCTTCCAGGCCTTCATGTACTTCTTCTTCCCCTTCTGGCCACTCAGGACCATACAATACCCTTCTCTTAGTGCTCAGCCCTAGATCTAATCCCCACAACCTATTTTTTTAGTATTTTTCCTCACTAATGCTAGTTACTGGTGTAAACAGTGCTTTATAAAGCATTGTGTCCTCACAAACAGAGCGTTAGTATGGAAACTAACTCTATGTACCCTCTAGTACAGAGCGTTAGTTAGCCATTTATTAATAAATAGCTTGCTCTGTGACCTCATGGGTTGGGAAATCTACTTGTAAATTGATCAAGGATCTGCAGTTGTACTTGTTTGGCTGGTCTGTGTCCTAAACCATTTTTTTAAGAAAATAGCTTTACTTCTTAAAGTTTTTGTTTTCATTAAAGAAAAAATACAAAAATTTTATTGTTTGCTGCTTAGCTGGTTAGATCTGCATTATCTGCTTTCAATAGCTATTAGTGAGCATTGAAGATCTATCGATTATGCTAGTGTTTTACTGAATAGGATGCATGGTATATATATTGATGTATGAAATGAATCTCCCTTTGTAGAAGCAGCTTATTCATTGAAAGTGAAAATTTACAAGCATTGTTTTTTCATTATTTGGGTTATATTCCCATATAACTTTATACGTCAACACCCCTACTGAAGACTCTAACAAAGTACATTTAAAGTCTACCTAATAAAATCAATTTGCAACTCTTTTTAGAGTAAACACACATTAGTTTAGGCTAGGATCTTGGGATAGGTAGTGTGAGTTAACTACCCAAGATAATAAACCGAAACTAGTGTCATTAAAGGGAGAAATCCTTCTACACTCATAATATCCAGGACCACTCCAATAAAAGCGGAGCTAAATACAAGACAACATCAGACTATAAATAAAGGTAGTCTGCCTTTTCTTACATATTCTTTGGGTATTCTATGTATCGAGGATCCCTTCGGGGATATCAGAGTTGAGTTGGGGACTCAGGTATCCTACCCACACAGTGTACTGTCTATGACTATGTCCCCCCCAATAGTGTCAATGATTTGAAGTATCCTTAGTGGCCATACTTTTAGGGATGAACACAAGGTGAATGGGGTGGGATCCCATGGTACCTTACACAGATGAACCTACTTTTTCTTCGGTTTTTTGGAGGGTGCTCATCTTCACGAGAGTACTTGAGCCCTTAATTTGAGATTTGGGAAAAGCTCAAGAGTAATCGTAATAGTACATTTGGCCAAATCTCTCTTTTATCCACTGTGATACTAGGTTTCATCTCCAGCAAACGGTGGTTATCAGACATGGTCATACCCTCTGCTTGTTGATTGTTTTCTTTAGAGTATTTTTTATTTTTTAGGTCCCAGTTTGTTATCACTAAGACTAATAAATATCACTATAAAATCTATTGATAAAATTTATCATTCATCGTGGCTACATCCGACCCTTGTCATCAATCTAGATGGCTACTAGATCTTCCCCCACTAACTGTGGAGGATTCATTGAGACCTAGTCAACTGGATTACCCATCTTCAGGTAATTAGTCTTCGAGATCTCACACTGAATCAGTCTGGACATCCCACGACTCAAGTTTACTAGAAGATTTCTTTATTGAAGGTTTCATTCCTTCGTATAATCCTTCGATCACAAATCCATTGGGACCGATCTTGATTGTAGTTGCACCTATACCTCCTATGTCTTCTACTGGACCTATACGTACCATCCCATCGATGACTAATGGGTCATGAGCTTTTGTGGATACCTTTGGTCTACCACCACCTCCCTAGTCAACAGTCAGTACCACACCTCTAATGGTGAACCCTGTTATCCCATCTATCCCAAGTTCAAACCCTATCGTGACACCCACCATGAGTGGAACCCAGTACATTCTGGATTCCACCCCTTTTGTGTCAGCCCATGGACCTTCAACAAGTGCTACATATAGCACTCCTTATAACACTCAATATAGCATGGTTGGCACGGATCCCTCCAACCAACTCTATGGTTGGCATCCATCGTATAGTTCTAACCCCCAGATTTAGGTACCTGGGGGCACAATTCCCAATATGCCTATACCATCAGGACCGTAACAGTTCTCCATTCGTTCTCAGGTCTACATGGTCAGTTATTGATTGAAATGAACCCTCCTTATGTCATTCAAGGACCTATTGTTAGTTATGCAGTGAGCGGGAACCCTTAACAAGGTCCCAATCAATCCATAGGGTCACCCTACTCACAATCTCAAATGAGTCAAGAGGGTACTCCTTATCCTGGGTTAACTTCCATCACCTAACCTAACAAACCCTATGGAAACCCACAGTACGATACTATACCCCAAGGCACTTACTATACCATGCAACTTGTGTATAATATTGGAAACAACACGATGGGAGGATTGCAAGGATCCTCAAGTCATATGTCATCACCTTGGTCCGATTCAGAGGCATCAGGCACCTTGCCTTTCTTGGCAACACTTGATATCCCTAAATTGTACAAACTCACAAATGACCCCATCTATCACAACTTACTTTGGCCGCCAATCATGCATAAAATACCAAAAAACATCCTGAAGTTCAAAGGGAAACAAGGGAGGATCCGAGTACACACATCACCACCTATCATCTATGGTGTGTTTCTAACTCCATGGTGGATGATAGTATCTAGCTACGGCTCCTTCCCCGCACCCTTATTAGCAATGCAACCAAGTGGTGCATTAAGTTACCACGCGCATCAGTAAATACCTTTGGTGCTTTAGCGATGGAATTCTCAAAGCACTTCCAGCTACCCATCTGCTATGACACTAGGACAGAACTCCTCACTTAATTACGTCAAGACACCACCACCCACATCTCTAATCATATACATGAATGGATATGTAGGTGGAGGTTAGTCAAACCTCCCCTCCCATATTATCTATTAGCAGATTGGTTATGCAAGTCTCTACTCCCCCAAATCACTAAAGATGTTGCCTCCAATGCTCCCACTACTCAGCAACCAGGAGCACACGCCAATGGGATTATTGGCGCAACCTTCAGCGCTGCTATAAAAAAACTGAGTAGCCACATTGCCCAGTTGTTACAGGGAAAAGTGTCTACACAGCAATGCTTATCCCACTAAGGTGTGATAGCTACCTTAGAAACAAACAAAGTAAAGCTACTTTCATTTTTCCTTTATGAAATATAGATGAGAGAAGAACAAAGAAGACCAACCTCTGTCTTGCGCTAATCTCCTAGTTTGATTCCTCTCTCTCTTGATAGTATTTCGCTACTTGCTCCCTTGTATGCCCAGCTTCACAGAGTACCTGTAAGATCACAGTAGCATAGCACTATACAAGAACATGGATCTATAATCATAAACAATCTAGGATCAGATGTAAATTGACCATACAAATGCATAAAATATAAATGACACAAGAGTATGGAGGAAAACTTGAATAGCTTTTATTGCTAAACAAGAAAGAGCCAAGGGAGTTACAACCAGTTGTTCTGACCCAACATCATCCTCTCAGCAAGGAAGCCCCTCTTCACCTCATACAAAGCTTAGATCACCCAACAATCTGATGTTGTCTCAAGAAACCAACAACAATTCCTTACAATATGCAAAATTCTAGCCTCCGGATCTTTGGGTTGAGGGATCCATATATAGATATTTGTAAGGGAGATGAGTCAGCTTGTGATTTGATTAGTGTCTTCCCTCTGATAGTTCTTGCTTCCACTTGGAGATTGATGATCTCTTACTCATCCTTGGTTGAATTCAGAGAGGCAAGTGTCACAGGAGAAGTTTCTGGAAGATTCCATGCCTCTCCACCTCGCGGAATGACACTGCCATTTGTCACTTCTCGCCCATCGCACCCCATAGAAGGGATTTTTGAAATGCAATGCACCCACACAGTGTATTTAGGTGAGATGCAACGCACTTTGCCTATGGAGCAGCTGAAATGATCCTGTTTTGACCAGTTCTGAGCAGTTTTTCATGGAGAACTTCTGGGAGAAGCTGTAATCAGTTGACCTTGTTCCTTTAGGGGTTAGAACAACACTTTTAGGGACTTAGGAGCCCTTGGTTTATGGACATTTCATGCTTGGGGTTATAGTGCCCAAAAATGTCTATAACAGTTGCCCCCTAAAGCATGAGGTCGTTAATCTTTTGATGTCGGGTGAAATGCTTTATTATGAGGATCTGAAGTTCTTTCAAGCTGGGAGGAGACCTGTAATAAGATACAATACAATACATTATCTTCATACTATTTTCATGATCTAGCTTAGGCGGGCATTCCCATGCTCAGCTTTATAAATTCATTTTCATGTACATAGGACAGACAATCATCTGAGTGTAGACTGATGATTCTGGTGGAGTCATCATCCCTTTGATTGGATGATTATCTGTGCAGCAATAATGTACATTTGATGTCTTTATTTCCCTGAATATATATCGCAGCCCGGATGGATGAAACTAGATTTGGGGTCTTCAATCTCGTTCGATCTTCACTCGTAGTACAAGTCTATCCATGTGAGAGATGTTCTGGAGTCGAACATGGAAAGACATAGCCTGATTACCAACCAATGATGTAAGTTGTTAACAAGCGCGAGAGGAATCACCGATAATGATAATGACCCTCAAGGTACTGCAGTACAATTCACGTGGTGTGAATAAATGACTTGGTGTTGAACACCACGCAAAATCTTTCGGTCGAAGGCCATTGATGTAAACCTGTCGCCGGAAGTGAGAAACTTGCCATTGAGGCATGCAAGCTTCAAAGTACTGAACGGGGTGTTCCTAGATCGACTTCTTGGATAATGAGCTAATGTCGACAAGAAGTGATCCGTCACAGGAGGGCCTTAATGAATCCCACATCAATGACACGGAATGGAGAAAATGATTTTAATGGAGGTGAAAACGATCTGATGACATAAGGTTCAGGGTGGCGGTCATGAAAGAATGGAGTGTAAATGTATTGTAGCGGGTGAGACACAGGTGAATTCTCTGAATGACTTCTCTTGAACATATCGGCAACACTGACGTGATGGACTGGTAGCATTAACCCCAAATGTGGACGGTGTGATGGGACCATGGTGATGTGACCGGTGAATGAAACCACCCAACCCGACTTGGATGCAGAGTGAAAGTGTCATGTTCAAGAGCGACTTGCTACCAACAAAGTTTCTTCAAGTTTTCTTCCCAATTTTTCCCCAGTCATTGCTGACCAGTACCTCTTTATTTTTGTCAAGCTTGAGGAGGATAACATATTCTTGTTCTATAATTTGCCCTTCGGGCAAACCCATCACTATGTTTTAACGAGCCTAGCGATAGTGAAACTCGTTCTTTTCTGCTATGGACAAGTTTGTCGCTATTAAGTTTTAACGAGTTTAATGACAAAGATAACTCGGTCCTTTTCAATTTTAGAGAGTCTGAAAAGGAACGTAAAGGAAACTCCAAAATTCCTTTTTCGTCATCTAATCCCTTAAGTCCGAAAAAGTATAAAACAATACAGAAGGGATGAATTTTCGACACTTTTAACGAGCCGAACAAAACAAGCACTCGATCTTTTTGTGTAATAATCCCTCAGGTCCAAAAATATTAAAATTTAGAGGAGGGATAGCACTTCCGATCCCTTTAACGAGTTGGAAAGGCCAATGGCTCAGCAATCTTTTCATATTTTACGAGTCAGTTGAAAAGAGCTTAAAGGAGACTCGTCTCTTGAGGAATGAGTGATAAACTTGGGTAGCAGCTGATTCCAGGTAAGGTTTGGAATTTTCCAATCACGCCAATGTTACAAGAATGGCTAGTGAGATCACTCTTCGCAGTTGTTCCTCAAAAGGGGTAAAAAATCAAATGGAGGTGAATGATCGGCCAATACAGAGTGGAGGTGATGATGAGAACACGACCAAGGCTTTAAAGGCTGAAGTACTACATTCATGATGGTTATTTACCGGGAAATAGTTCATTTTTTAATGAGCTTAAACGCGAGGAGAAACATTTGTTCATGGCTTATGTTTATTTTTTAACGAGCTTGAACTATGCGCTAAAACTGCTCGATGCGGGTTTATTTTTTAACGAGCTTGAACCTTGTGGTAACACTGCTTGATGCGGGTTTATTTTTTAACGAGCTTGAACCTTGCAGTAACATTGCTCGTGATAAGTTTGCATGCCCCCAGCATAATGCCCCTAGCATAATAATGCAAATCGAGGTGCATGCCCCCCAAGCTTCATTGCATTCAACTCGGTGGTTGGAATGAAGGTTTACCTTTGAGATTTGGAAAGGGGATTCATTTCATTTTTTTTAATGAGGTTGACACAGTAAAAGAACTATCCTCTTGATCCACCATATTTACAGTATTTGATAGAAAATCAAAAATTGATGGATGATTAAGGTTGCTGGAATAATCTTCGTGGTAATCCGGAAGATGGGAGTTATGGTGGTAATCTTCCCATGGTGCCTCTCCTATCATCATTGATTGAATGATTCCTTTGTCTGTAGAATGTACATGTGACCAAGTATCTGAAGAGGTGCCATATTCCCTAGACCTATCTATCCAAACACTCGATGAGCGTTGATTTGTGTTTGCCCCCCAAGCCAAGAAAATTGATTGCTACAATATTTATAAAATGGCGATGATCCATGTTGACAAAATGTTTAGGAATCTTCCAAATCCATTAGATATAGAAGATTTCATATTGCAGGTTTCCACTGTGGCCACTTCCGCCAAATTACTCGGAGGTGGTAGGGCAAAAGTACCCATTAAGGCAGGGTCTTTTAGGAGGCCTACTCCAATATTTTGAAGCAAATGATTGCTTCCATAGATCATTGGAATGTTTCCCGTAACTTGTGAACTGTTGGGGAGAAATGTTTGTTGGTCGATAATTGTAATTCCTCCTTGGAAGGGAAATGAAATCTTCCTAAATTAGGTCGACACAACTGCGGCCATGGCATATATCCAGGGCCTTCCCAGTAGGATGTTGTAATCGAGGTTTCCGTCAATTACTTCAACATCAATTTCTATTGTTTTGCCCCCTAGTTCAACTTGCAAGTTACTTAAAATCCCGTATGGAGTGTATGATCGTCCATCAAATGCTTTTCACATTGTTGATGATCGCGACAAGGGTGGTGAGCCTAAATTTTTCCAGCAACTCATCGACATAATACATGTAGATGACCCCTCATCAATAATTGTTTGATGAACAATTTTGGTGAGGGCTTTCACTTGAATAAGGAAAGCTAGTTGAGCTGGTAACTGAGGGTCATATCCTTTGTGATTAAAGGATACAAGATTGGAATCCATTGGGTCAATCCCACCTATTACTGATAATAGATCCTGCTTTTGGGAGAGGCAATTTTGCGGTACTTCAAGTTTCGACATAGCGGACGGCGATTGGGCTAGGTCCTCTACTATATTATAATTCTGTGCTACTTTTGCATGAGGATTAAATGTCAATTTGTGTACTACTCCCTTTGGCGGCTTTATCATTGGTTCAAGAATGATGGGTGGCACAACTTCGGTCAAAGTTGTTGTCAAACTACTAGGTTGTTCGTTAGCCTTGTTATTCGACAGTTGTGGATTCCCGTAATCTTTATTCCTTGTCAAAGCATTTTTTTGTTGCTTTGAGATAGACAACATAAGAACTTGGGATCAGGAAGCATTTTGATTAGCAACCAGTTTGGTTCCCGGGTTTGGAAACGGATCAATCAATACCGCTGAGTTTTTTGAACTCTTAAAGAGTTTCTTAACTTCATCTTTATGTGGAAAATCTCTCGTCTGATGATCCTCATCGCATATATGACACCCCGCAGGGGGTTTCCTTTGCCTAGAAGGGTTTGTAGAAGGTTTTCCAGGTGATGATTCCTCTTGTTTCTTCTTCTTCCCTTTGGTTTTCTTCTTGCCTCCTGGTTGCTTGGTTTCTTTGCCTTTATCTGTCGAGACGGCATTTACTTCCGAGGCAAGAAGTTCTTCTTTTGCATTTTGACTGGAAATCTTACGAGCATTTTTAGATGTAGCCTTTGTCGATTTCGTGTTTGTAGTACCAATCACGCCATCGTCGGCATGAGAGTCATTGTTCGATTTAGGAGGAGGTGGAACGGAAAATTCTGGTCTGGGAGCATCAGGGATTTTATCATAGAGCATGTCAGACTGAGTATATATCAAGTCTAAATATTGCGCATGAGCAATAACTTGCTCTTCAGTGACGACTCCTCCCTTTGCCACATCTTCTGTAATGGAAGGTAATAATGACTTAATAAACCATTCAGCTAAAAGCTGATCAGGAACGTATGTTTTTACCATTCTACAACGACGTCGCCACTCATGAATATGATCAGATATGTGAGTGGTCGTTGTCTGTTTGAAATTGGTAAGAAGCGTTGTTCATGTTTCGTACCTTATTGGTAACTGAAAATGGGTTAAAAAGGTTGTGGCTAGGGTGCTGAAGTTATCGAATGAAGCTTTAGGCAATTCGATATACCATTTTGCTGCTGGACCAGTTAACGTTCACTGAAAAAGGTGAAGCCTAATCGAATCATCATTTAGAGTGTTAGATGAACACCACAGATGAAAGGTCATCACATGATTCGATGGGTCTTCACCCGGATTTCCATTAAATTTAGGAATATCTGACGGAAGTTTATGCGGAATCGCGGCCACCAAGGGGTATAAGAAATTGGATCATTCGTCAGCCGATTTAGATCTGGTAATTCTAGAGTTTCTACAAAGGGAAACTGTTGATTCAGGTTTGGTGAAGCATACCCAGGATAAGATGGAATCACCTGAGCAGCGGGTCTTTGCATACCAACATAATGTATTTGACGCTGGTAACTTTGATAAGGTTGATGGGCATAACCATTATAATATGGTTGTTGATAACCACTTTGGAAATGCGGTTGCCCATTACTTACAAAGACTTGTTGCTCAGGTCCTTGGTATGATTGCTGGAATGGCGATTGTTGAGATTGAATCAGCCATGGTTGTTGGACCATTTGTTGTTGCCCAATACTGGATGATTGACCAAGATGAGGAGTCATAGTACTTATTTGAGCCTGAGTCGCTCCAGATAAGGAGGCACTAACTTGAGGTTTTGATTGAGTCGTTGAGATAAGAGGCTGTTGTATTGCAACCTGAGAAACTTGGGGTTGACATACAACAGGTAGTGCTTGTACTTGCGACGCAGTCACCATAGTAGGTATAGTGGGAACATTCGACACAGGGTAGACTGGTTGCATTGAATATACAACCCTTGGTTGCTGAGGCAGTATTGGTACCCAACCGCTAGATGTAATTCCAGTTTGACCTGAACTTTGTTGTAAACTCCCATATGGTTGTTCTCCGGGAGGGAACAATGAAAAGGCATACTGCCCTCCATATGGTGGCAATCCAGTACTTAAAGGGTAGATTGGCCTTTGAAGACACATTGGATCAATTTGTTGAGTTTCAACATAAGAAATACCAGATGATAATCCGGATGAAGAAATAGGAACTGACCATGTCGTCGAAACAGTCCCTAATTGGACTCCGGCTTGTTGTTGATAACTTGCTGGGACAGATGGTACACCAGCAAACATCATTGGAGTAGTAGCAGGAGGCTCTGCTGCTGCTGCATCGGATGACACAGTCCTGGATGTCGACGGTTGTTCAGACATATCTAGTCTATCCAAAAGATTTTCTAGCGATTTCGATTGACTTTCTTCCACCATTGCGGATTACTCGATCAACTAAAAATAAAGGGGAAATATGTTTCCGAATTAGATGAATTTTAGACGCTTTGACACAACTTGTTTTTTCAATTTTTAAGAGTCGAGAAAAAACAAAAGATGACTCTAGTTGCCTTCGATTTTTAATGAGCCTGAAGTGACAAGTGCTCAGATGGACCTTTTCTGTTAAGGAGTCTGAAAAGGAACGAAAGGGACTGCTCTGGAAATCTAGGTAGATGGATTACCAAACCAATCGCAAAACTACAGAATACTTTTTACGGTACGGTAGTCAATCTTCCCTAATGATGTGTTAAGTGCATTGTGATCGATAGGGCGGCAGACACGGCTTCCTATGGATAAAGGATTAAGCCTATTGTGGTCTCCCAAAATATACTCGACGGTACGTGGGAGCACAAGTCTGTACTGGCACTTATCATCTCAAAGTGGAGGAATCACCCAACCATCAGTGAGAACAACAGTTACCAGGCTTTACGACGCCGGAATACATCTCTAGCCTAGACTTCTAAATGTTGTGCGTTAAGTTCCAAAGCGTTGTTAGATTCATTAAATTTATTTTATAGTTGATCTTGTTTAAGAAATTTTCCTTTCAGTTTCACCGCGAGATGTAGATGTATAATTCCTAAAATGTAATCTAAGATGATAAACAGTCTTTTATCTTCTTTGTGCAATGAAAATCCTAGCTACTAAGGAAAGAGAGACAGTGTTCTTTCACAAAGAGCAAAGAGCACACACTAAATGCACAGTCCTAAATCAAACCAATCAAACAGTCTAAATGCAAATGCACATGCATGTATTTGTTTTCGGCTTTCTTAGTATGTGAATGGTAAAAAGAAAGCTAATGCAAAAATCTGAATTATTTTCCAAGCGACAATTACTAACAAGTTTCTTTTCGAAATCAAAAATGGAGACAATCACAACACTTTATGATTTGGAAATGAATACTTGCTTTCGACACTAGAAAAATTACAAATTCAGACCAAATACAATAGTAACCGAATAATCGACTATCTACAGCAACCAAACTCTTTTCTATGACTAAAAACGACACTTGCGACACTTTCAAATCAAAGGAAGACAGTACAATTACGTTACTTTTTGCAAAGGAGAACTGAAAATGACTCAACAAATACACAAAAACATGTACAGTTCTTTTGCACAAAGGAGGCGGAATAACAGCAAGGAAAAGGGGTTTCAAACAGAGATATACTTATTACAAACAACAAAATTCATGAATAGAACTGAAAATAATGAGTCACAGAAACCAAAACTGAACAATGCATAGTCTGATCAGCGCACCTGTAACACAAGGAATTTGAAATGCAATGCACCTACTACACTTGGGAAGTGCGCTAAATTTCAGATTCACAAAACAATACCTGCGTTGGGCCAGAGACGAGACTTTGCTTGGGTTCCAGGTCACAGTTTGCAGTTCAGTTCATGGGTTTTGGCCGAGCAAATGGTAATCAGTAATGCAACAATCAAGGGTAGATCTAAGGAGGTTCTAAGAGCTACCACAAGGGGCAATCAGAGAGTTTGTGAATCAGTTGTTTAAGTCATAAACAAATCCCGAAGATTGTCTGAAGCGACATTTATCTACTTTGCATTTGCATAGAAAATGCAGTTCGAAAGCTACCTAGCTCGACTTCAGGCTCCATCTGTAAGTTTATAAAATAAACAACAAGGAAGATAAACAAACAAACTAATTCATCCCCAGTGGAGTCGCCATTTTGTTACAGGGAAAAGTGTCTACACAGAACTGCTTATCCCACTAAGGTGTGATAGCTACCTTAGAAACAAACAAAGTAAAGCTACTTTCTTTTTTCCTTTATGAAATATAGATGAGAGAAGAACAAAGAAGACCAACCTCTGTCTTGCGCTAATCTCCTAGTTTGATTCCTCTCTCTCTTGATAGTCTTTCGCTACTTGCTCCCTTGTACGTTGAGCTTCACAGAGTACCTGTAAGATCACAGTAGCATAGCACTATACAAGAACATGGATCTATAATCATAAACAATCTAGGATCAGATGTAAATTGACCATACAAATGCATAAAATATAAATGACACAAGAGTATGGAGGAAAACTTGAATAGCTTTTATTGATAAACAAGAAAGAGCCAAGGGAGTTACAACCAGTTGTTCTAACCCAGCATCATCCTCTCAGCAAGGAAGCCCCTCTTCACCTCATACAAAGCTTAGATCACCCAACAATATGATGTTGTCTCAAGAAACCAACAGCAATTCCTTACAATATGCAAAATTCCAGCCTCCGGATCTCTGGGATGAGGGATCCATATATAGATATCTGTAAGGGAGATGACTCAGCTTGTGATTTGATTAGTGTCTTCCCTCTGATAGTTCTTACTTCCACTTGGAGATTGATGATCTCTTACTCATCCTTGGTCGAATTCAGAGAGGCAAGTGTCACAGGATAAGTTTCTGGAAGATTCCATGCCTCTCCACCTCGCGGAATGACACTGCCATTTGTCACTTCTCACCCATCACACCCCATAGAAGGGCTTTTTGAAATGCAACACACCCACACAGTGTATTTAGGTGAGATGCAATGCACTTTGCCTATGGAGCAGCTGAAATGATCCTGTTTTGACCAGTTCTGAGCAGTTTTTCATGGAGAACTTCTGGGAGAAGCTGTAATCAGTTGACCTTGTTCCTTTAGGGGTTAGAACAACACTTTTAGGGACTTAGGAGCCCTTGGTTTATGGACATTTCATGCTTGGGGTTATAGTGCCCAAAAATGTCTATAACACCAGTTTTTAGTTGATCCCTCTACCAAATCGACTGCTCTTCCCACCACCACGATGAACTTTGTGCATTCTACACAAAATCCTGGTGGTAAGAACAAGAAGAATAAGAAAAAGACTGCTCCTTCTGACAAGTAGTTAAAAAAGCAGTACAACCCAAAGTAGAAGTTTATTGTGCCCTCTGACGATGGAAAGGATAAACCCACAAGATTACCTTGCAAAATTTGTGCCGAAGACCACACGACCTATCATTTTCCGCGTCTTCAAGAATGCACAGATTTCATTACTAAAAAGGACACTGGCAAGACTCCTGATGTCCTTATTAATCCTTTCCCTACTCACTAGTAGCACCACCTTATTGCAAACCAACCCCAACCCTTGCAAGGGGGCAATGGTAGTTTGCAACATCCTTCAGTTGGTGAAGGACCATCTACCATTTACACCTTTGAAACGGAAAATCTACAAACCAGATCGAAATCTTATGGAGCTACAGTCGCTCATTCAGAGGAACCCTCCTCAATTCAAAACCCATCGTTGCCTAATGATCTTCATATCGCAAGGCCAGTTGCTAATCTTGTGATTATCCCCCCCAAAGGGGCACTTCATCACACAATGCATAATACATCTGCACGTGCTGCCCAAAACTACAGTATTGTAGAAGATTTGGTGCAAGTTTCATTGGCTATGTCGGTGCTTGAAGTATTACAAACCTATCCAACACAAAGGAAAGCTCTGATTTTGGGAATTGGTGGTATCTACCGTTAGGATTGCATGCTTGCAATTTTCGACATGGAAAAATGTAAACCTCCCCTTTCACACCAGCTTGCATTTTAGGTGCAAATATTTTCGAAAGGGAAAGGAATACATAGTGTCGCACGGAATGAGTCGATCTTGTGGACAAGATAGACCTTCCTAGAATCTAAAGAAGACCTAACGACAAGCAAACCAACCAGACACTATCTTTCTCTAAATATGCTTCAATAAACAATAGCAAACAAGTGTTTTTAGGGCCTACCTTTGGTCCAACGCAAGCTTGTGGATGCCCTCGCTCCTTTGATCCAAATGAGCTCCTTATCGCGAATCTGCAAACACAAACAAGGTAAACAAATTAAATAGCACCTGAAAAACCAATTGCATAAAACATATTTAACATGAAAGTCAAGGAGTCCATGAAACAAATAACATAAGATACTTGTTGAGAAAAATGAGTTTGATTGTATTAATTCAAAAGAAGAAGAACTTTACAACCTTTGCCTTGACGCTGTACAAGCTCCTCCCAGGGTCCAACAAGATGTCTCCTCTACTTTGACAAGTTTCACTCACTCTCCAATGGAACCAAGAGGTATGTGATCTCTCCTCTCAAGCTCAACCAAAGAGTCTTAATTTCACCATCATTTACCCTCAAAATGTTCAGCTTCTAACCTCTCTAGTCCTCACCCCAATGCCTGTATTTATAGTGCAATGGAGGGAAGTTATTAGGTCCTCCTTCAAAGGGATAAAGCCCTCCTTCAAAGGGATAGCTCCTTTAGTCAAGGGATTAGCTCCTTCTCTTTTGGGATGTATGAACCACCTCAGAGCGAACAATCCACGTCAAAATTCCTTCTAGAAAACTCTAGAATTAACCCAAAGTGAGTTTTTTAAAATAAAACTTGCGCCTTTTGACTTTCACAGGGGTCCGCACCTACATCGTTAGGGATAGAGCAGGTAGGTACGCAGCTTTTGTACACAGAAGGTGCGAGACCGCAGGTGACCATGAGAGAAAGTGCGGAACCAGAGTTACATTGATTTTTAATGTCTTTCTCACATTTCCAAAGCTTGATTTGAAGAGCTGAGGTCTTAGACTTGCTTAGGAGGACAGTACAAGTGATGGTAGACCCATACTGACTGTAAATAATCATAGTGACGATATTTTTGTGTAACAGATTGCCCCCTAAAGTGCGAAGTCTGTAGTAGATGAGGATTTCATTTATCATATATGAAGATTGAATTACTTTATCATTTCAAGGATCATCTTGTGGAGAGCCCGGTCGGAACCTGTAAAAACATTCAATGCAATATATATATATGAGATCATATCATCGCTGAGGTAGGCATTCCCATACTCAGATCAAAACTAACTAGAAAACTATCTACTGCTCTGATATAGGAATGATCTTGTAAAACATCACAAGTATAGACTCATGTGAACACAGTATGGACAAAGCCATCTGTTTATGAATAGTCCACAATATAATGAATACAAAATTCCTCGCAGCTTGGATGGTGGAAACTAGATCCAAGGTCTTCATTTCTACTTCCCGAAATAGTATGATTCTATCCATGCGAATAAATGTATTGATGTCGAACATGGTAGAAACCACTTGATTACCAGTCAATGATGTAAACTATTAACAAGTGTGAGAGAAACCACCAGTGATTTCAATGGCTCTCAAAGTACCCAGTACAATCCATGAGATGTGAATAAATGTGTTGATGTCGAACATATCACGGAATCCTTCGATCGAAAGTCAATGATGTAAACTGTCGTCAAAGGCGAGAAACCTGCCATTGAGGCATGCAGATCTCAAGGTACTGACGATTCCTAGATCATCTTTCTAGATAATGTGCTGATGTCGATAGAAAATGATCCGTCGCAGGCAAGCCCACAACACGAAATCATAGATCAAGTTGAAGAAATTTAGTTGCAAGGACTGACTCAGAGATGGTCAAGATGGATGACAGATATTTTGCAGATGAATAGCTTATTGGCAGTGACCTCTTGAACACATAACGACACGACAGATGGCTTGGTAACAATTGACCCAAAGTTAATATCCAGAAACCGGCTGAAGACTTTCAATGTGGTTTGATCAACTGTTAGGCAAAGGATTTCCCAACCTAGGTGAATGAAAGTGTCGTGTTCAAGAGTGGTTACAAAGTATGACAAACAGACTCATTTTTCTCCCTTTTCCCCTACCATTTCTGGCAAGTACCTCTTTATTTTTGAAAAGCTTGAGGAGGATAACATTTGCTTGATTATAAGCTCATCCTTCGGATGAGTCCAACTTAGTTTAGATTTGAACCCTAAGAAGGAGTGGTGCGTTCCTGTTTGTAATTGAACAGGTTCTTTACTGTAAAATTTTAACGAGTCCAGTATAGGAGAAACTCGGTGTTTTTCAATTTTAGAGAGTCTGAAAAAACTTAAGAAGACTCCAGGGTTGACCTTTTTCGTAAATTTGTGTCTCCCAAGCTCGAAAAAGTATAAAATAATACTTGAGAGAACTGCTTGATCTTTTACGACCAAGGATTACTTTTCGTTATTAGTGTCACTGATCCGAAAAAGTAAAAAAGCGATCAATGACACGTCGTTTTATAACCAATATCGAATTTGAAACAACAAAAATCCGGCAATCTTTTCGTATTTTTACGGTCAGAAAAGAGCTGTAAGTGGACCGTCTTTTAATTCCGTTTTAACGAGTGTAAAAGAAACGCTCGGCAATCTTTTCATATTTTAGGAGTCAGAAAAGGGCTTAAAGATGACTCTACTTGTTTTTTCGTTGAAAATGATAGATTTCGCCTGAATAATCCTTTATTCTGCACAAAAACACAAACATTACTCATACCTGTTTGAAATAGATAAAAATGTCGTAAAATACCTTTTCAAAGTGAAACATAAACAAATTTGCAATTCATTTACTCAAAAAACTTATAAAAAGGGGTTTTGACAATTCATTTTTACCGTTTGAGTTTGGGTGAGAAAATAGTGCTTTTGCTCAAAAAACTTCCCGTGAAGATTGCGGAAAATCCAACCGTCGGAATCGAGCGTCGTCTTCTCCAGGTAATCCACATCATCCTACTCTTCATTTTCAACCGTTTAGTTTTTTGATTTAGTCCTTCATTTCATTTTTTGGGAGGGTTTTTAGGCGCAAAACCCGCGCGCGGGGGTCCGCAGGTTTACCATTGCGGACCCGCGGACCCCGAATTTTTCTCCATTGGGAAAAAGCTCAGGGTCCGCACCTCCCATGTAGACAAAGTGCGGACCCACGCACTGTGTCTAACTCGGAGGGTGCGTACCCCGCCGCAAGGGTTTTGAACCCAAAAATTCTCAAAAATGGACCAATCAAAATGTTTTCTAGCAATTTAATTAATCTTTATACTTGATGCAGAGAGTACATCATGCTAGATTGGCGTGAACGAGAGCATGAGGACGTGGATGCTGCCACATGGAATCATCAGCCTTCACTTGATGCTTTGAGGGCGTGCAGACTGTACAAATTCTGGACCATTCCTGGCATGAGGGCTCAGGTGGATTTCTTACAGTGGCTGGTTGACAGATGGAGCATACAGGACCAGTGCTTTTTCATTGGTGGCCACCGGCTCTAAATCGAGCCGACGGACATTTATTTCTTGACTGGTTTGCCTAAGAGAGGCGAAGACTTGACTCTGCACGGGACTAGGCCAGGTGGCCAGTCTGTCGATAGCCTCCGGTTAGAGTACTGCAACAGCCAGGCTAGAGACAAAGGGATAGACATAAAGACCATATCTCGTCCTGAGCTCATGGTGATTGTGTTTACTGTCACCAGACTTTGCGGAGCTGCCGCATTACATATTGCCACCGGATCCCAGATGCGTATGGCAGTTGATTGCTTTCGAGGCACCATCTTCAACTGGTGCAATGCTGTGCTGGCCAATGTGAAAGGCCAACTGACCAGGGCCAAGAGCGGACGACTAAAGACCTTTGGTTATGGGGCTTTGGTCATGAGTTTTGGCCTGGAGAGGGTTCCTATGCTGATCCCACAACACCTTACTGTTGGAGTTGGGCTTCCTCGAGAGCCCAAACTGATGCGATGGGTCGCAGTCATGGCCCGTCACCCGGACGAGAGGACGGAAGTTGCTCAGTTCAAACCTGAGTATTTCCAATGGTTGGAAAACCAGGTCTTTTCCATTCAGGACTTCCCTTACGCTGGGATAGATTTTCGTGGTGACCCAGACATGGCTCTTCCACTAGGAGAGCAGTGGGACGAGTCAGGTAAAATCCTTTTCAACTTTTATTATTTTAATTTTTTTTTTATTTTTCCATCGTCTCAAAACTGATAGTAAAAATTTCAAATGCAGATGTGGGTCCACAACGACCAGCCGCTCTCCGGCCTTTCGAGAGGAGGCAACCAGTTGCATCCGCGCCAGCCCCACAGGACGAATCGGCAGAGGTTTTGGCCGAGTTGGAGGGTCATCTTGAGCGCTTGACAGGGGATATTCCTGAGACCACTATAGACGACATTCCTCGTCGACTTCAGCGCTATGTGATTGGAGTCCCGGGACCTTTTAGGAGGTTCCTTTGCAAGGTGGCCCGGGCAGTGGTTTCTTATAGAGATCATCACCAGTGATAGGATGATCGCCTATTGTGGGCACATGTGACATTTTTGTTTTTTGTACTTATCATTTTTGCTGATCATAAGGTGTTTTTCAACCTATGATCGAAGACGGTGTATTTTTTGACACACTCCTATATATATATCACTATTACCAGCTTATCTTGTAAATCATGTTATGGAATGTTTTTAAATTTACATGTATGATTATTGCAAATGTCTATTTAACATTTGAGAAGCGATTGCATCTGCTAATGTATTTAAAGACCTTGGAATATGCTGATATTCAATGTAATAAAACTCACGTTCCAAGAGACGCACTCTCAAAAATAATCTTAATAACACTGGATTTCTAATGGCATACACTCTATTAAGCTGTAATACAACGAGTTCAGAATCTAACCTCACTATCAAACTCTGAATCCCAAATGAAATAGATTCAGAAAATAACTCAATTACTGCACTATACTCTGCAATGTTGTTTGTTGTTTGACCGAGGCTTACCCCATGCATAGAAAATAACTCGTCAGAGGGCGAATAGATAACACAAGCTGCGGAAGAGATGTTCCGTGTATTACAACAAGCACCATCAGCAAATCCAATTTATGTTTGGATAGGCATCGACATCTGCAATATCAAGAGTAAAACCAAGATAAGCAGGAATAATGAAGGGAAAAACACTCTCTAAGCTAAGCACACTTTTTAAACTAAAACACACAAGCTAGAAAGAAAAACTATCCTAACTAAAAATCTCCATACCCCATTCTTTTAAGCATAATACCTCTTCAAGTAAAGGCCATTTCTGGGTTTACCCAAAGAGTCCCCATCAAAGTCTACCAATTCATAAGCCCCTTTGGCTAGCTTTCTCTTGACAACATAGGGACCATGCCACATAGGAACGAATTTTCCAGCGCCTAATTTATCATTAGCTTGATCATACAATAACACTAGGTCTCCTTCCGAAAAATTTCGAGGGGTCACGTTTTGATCATACTGAGCTTTCATACGTTTTGCGTGAGTCTCGATTGCCAATGCAACATCACGTTGATTCTCATCTAATTGAGCTAAGTATAACAAACGCTTTTCCTCTTCGGAAGTAACTGGAAGTAACTCGATGGCCATTTGCAGTGACGGGATTTCGCACTCAATGGGTAACACAGCTTCCAAACCATAGACTAGTTGGAAAGGAGTGAACCCTGTTGATGTTTTTACTGAAGTTCGGTATGCCCAAAGCGCTAAAAATAGCATGTTGTGCCAATTCGACCGATGAATCCCAATGATTCATCGGATCATGATAACTAAGACTTTGTTGATGGATTCAACCATACCATTCGCTTGTGGATAATGAGTTGAACTATCGTGATGTAAACCAAGCTGGCCTGTAAGTTTGGTCATCATAACGTTTCGAAAATGACGCCCATGATCAGTGATTATCGCTTGTGGGACACCAAACCTAGCAATTATATGATTGAACACAAAAATTGCAGCTGTTTTGCCGTCTGCCTCGAATGTAGGCATCGCCTCGGCCCACTTAGTAAAATAATCTACCGCAAGGATGATATACGCATGCCCCCCGGCCGAGTGAGGGTTACATGTAATAAAATCGATACCCCATTTGGAAAAAGGACCAACGGCAATTATAGGGTGGAGAGGAGTAGGTGGAGCGCGCATCTTACGATAAAAAATCTGGCATTTGTGGCATTTTCAGACCGCCGTAATACAATCTTTAAACAAGGACGGCCAGAAATAGCCAGCGTGCAATATCTTTTGGGCTGTGGCATACCCAGACATATGACTGCCACATGCTCTAGAGTGACAGTCATTTAGAACCCTTTCAGCCTCTTCGTGAGTTAAGCAACGTCGAAAAATAGAGTCCGCCCCACGGCGATAAAGAGTATCTCCAATAATTTTGAATTGTTGGGACTAGAATCGAATTTTCCGACATTCCAACCTTGAAATTTCTGGCCGAAAGGATTGGGTCTGGAGATAGACGATGATATCCCCATACCACAGATCTAAAGTGCTGATTAAAAACAAAGATTCGTCCGCAATGGGCTCCTCTGCCACAGTTTCTGTGTCAGCACGCGGGAAGTCACACATTAACTCTGCAAAAACTAAAGATTTCTTAGACTTAGATTTCTCAAATTCCAAGTCGAACTCCTGCAGGATAACAATCCATTTAGAGTACTTTCCCCCTAGCAATTGTTTGGTCAAAATGTAGATCATAGGGTTGCAATCCGAAATTACTGTAGTTTTACGTAGTAAAATGTAGTGACGAAAACGTTGGACAGCTTGAACGGCTGCCAATCCCAATTTCTCCACATGTGAGTATTTTAGCTCAGTTGGATTTAACGTTCTACTAAGGTAATATATCACATGTTCCGTTCCGAATTCATCTTCCTGAACTAAGACCATTCCAATGGTGGAATGGGAGGCGGCGAGATACAAGAAATAATCCTGGTTGTAGTTGGGAGGATGCAACAACGGTGCATGGGTCAACGCGTGTTTGAGTGCATCAAAAGATTTCTGAGCTATCTCATCCCAAGAGAATTGAGTATTTTGTTTCAACAACTGGGTAAAACCCTTTGTAACCTCAGCGTAGTTAGGAATGAATCGTCGTAAAAAGTTTGCTTTCCCCTGCAAACTTTGGAGTTGGCGAAGACTCGAAGGAGGAGACAATTTGATGATAGCTTCGACCTTTGAGGGATCAACGCGAATGCCGGCTTTCAAAACTACAAATCCCAGCAATCGACCCGTTTCTATACAGAAGACACATTTGTGTGGATTCAACCGAATACGATAATGCCTACACCTCATAAAGATTGCTCGTAAATGGACGAGGTGATCAGCTCGATGTAATGAATGAGCAGGCAAATCATCAAGATACTGTTGCACAATGTGTTTGATGTCATGAAACGCATAAGACATCGCCCTTTGAAAAGTTGCTCCGGCATTCTTAAGCCCAAAAGGCAATTTGCAATAAGGAAATGTCCCCCATGGACAAATGAAAGCCTTTTTTGGTTGATCGGCAGGTAGAATGTTGATTTGATTGTATCCGGAAAAACCGTCCATAAAGGAAAATATTTCGCTACCGGCACAATCATCAATTATTTGATCGATATAGGGGGTTGGGTAATTGTCCTTTGGACAGGCTCGATTAATGCCCCTGTAATCGATGCATATTCTTATTGTTCCCTGCTTTTTGTTAACCGGAACAATATTCGATACCCAATCCGTTAACCGGATCGGATAAATGAAACCTGCTTTCAACAGTTTCTCAACTTTTTCTTTAATTGCAGCAGCTTTTCGTGGGTGAATCTGACGCAAACGTTGCCGGACGGGTTTAGCGTCCGGGTAAGTCTTGATCTCATGAACAACAATCGCGGGATCAATTCCTGGCATTTCCTCATAGGACCAGGCAAACACGTCGCGGAATTCTTGAAATAGGGCCTTATATAAATGAATTTCGTCATCTGTACACGAGGCACCTATATGAATGTTTTCAACAATTCCGGGCTTAACCGAAATGTCAATAGGAATAGTTCGAGAGATATTTCCCAAATTCAACTCGGAATCAGGATGTTTCATTGGATTCTGAGGTTCCTTGACATATTCAGTTGTAAAAATTGATGAGAAATCATTTTCAAAACGATCATCCTCAGGTAAAAATGAAGATCTGTGATGGAGATCTTCCCATGGTAAATCATCTACACATAGGATTTCGCGAATTTGCTCGTCAGAGTGAACAAGTTCAGGAAACGTGATTAAACCCGAGGTTGATGTGAAAAGTGATTCCTCACGGACCACATTCATTAAGTCATTTTCGGTTGAAAAAGGGTTGGCAAATGACTGCACGGCTTCATAAGCAATTTCATATGGACTCAAAGGCATAGCATCACCAAATGAGTCTATCTCAGATTCAGAAGGAGTGATCCAAGGATCATCATAAACAATGGTGTCTGATGTAATCATATGAATTGTTGCAAATGAGGACGATGCGTTGATTGGAGGGAAAGGAAAAGTGCCCAGTAAACCGACATCTTTAACTAATCCTACTCCAACATCCTTATATGGGATAGTTGTTTTACCAACATGCTGAATACTCTCCGAAGAGGCTGGGTCGGATGAAAAGTAAGCCAGCTGATCTATTGTTATGATCTTTCCATTATGTGGAAACTTTATTACTCGAAAGACCGATGAAACAACCGCTGTCATAGCGTAAGACCAACTTCGACCCAAGAGAAGGTTGTAATCTAGAGGGGCATCAACCACCTCCACATCTAGACTAACGGTTTTTCCTTCAACCCCTATAGGCAAATCCTATAGAATGCCAAAAGGATGAAACCCACGGCCATCAAAGGCCTTAAGAATTGTCGGGGATTGATTTAGTGAAGGAGAACCAAGCGATCTCCAACACTGTATCGACATAATACACGTTGAGGCTCCCTCATCAATTACAATCCGATGAATAGGCCTGTTTTTTACTATCACTGGAATCTAGAAAGCCATTTGATGAGGCAAACGTGATGTACTATTTTCTAGATCGAAGATTATTAGATTTGGGTCCTGAACGTCAACAGCTCCTATAGCCAACAAAACTAATTTACGTTGTGCTGGGCATGATTGCAGCACTTCCAAAGCCGACATTGCTGAGGGTGAAAAAGCTAAATCCTCAACAATGTTATAATTCTAAGCCGCTCTCGCATGTGGATTGAAATCTGACTTTCGAAGTATACCCTTGGCGGGCGGTTTGATTACTAAGTCTGGATTAGGTTTCTCGATCTGTAGTGGATCGAAACCGGGAGATGAGGTTGATGGATTAGAATGAGAAGATTCTGCTTCTTGTCCATCAACAGGACTTTTACTACCATAATCTTGCGATCGAGTCGCAATCCTAACATGGGACATCATCAATATGGGTTCTTCATTGGCACTCGAGGAAGAACCTATCATCTTACTGTCTTGACTTGGAAATGGATCCTTCAAGATAGCAGGAGTTTGGCAACCTTTGACAATCTTCGCAACCTCTGCACAATGAGGACAGTCTCTTGTAAAATGTTCTTCGTCACAAATGAGACATGGATAACGAGGTTTGTGCTTTTCATCATTGGATTCCGCCTTTTCAGGTTTCTCCTTTGAACTTTTGTCTGTTTTATTCTTCTTCTTTCCTTTCTTCTTCCCACCGGATTTTGATTTAGCCGTAGATGACTCTACAACGTGAATATCCGCAGAAACCTCTGCAGAAGAATCTCCTGTCGGGGAATCAGGCAAGGTTATGATAGGAGAATAATTCTTGGAAGACTTCTTCTTACTTTTAGTGTTAACCGTACCAATCATACCGTTAGCAGCATGAGATCTCGAAGGAGCTGCAGTGATTTGATTTGACTTGGGAAGATCGGGGATCTTTTCGTGTAACGTACCTGACTGAGTATAGACCAAGTCAAGGTATTGTGCTTGAGCAATCACTTGTTCCTCAGTAACAACTCTGGCTTTAGCAACATCTTCAGTGATCCTTGGCAACAAAGATTTTACAAACCACTCAGCCAAGATTTGATCCGGAATAAATACCTTCACTAAACGTCGTCGACATCTCCACTCATGAATATGATCTGAAATGTACATGGATGTCAATTGTTTTAGCGAAGTTAACAATTCTGTGCCATTGTCATATCTGACTGGCAATTGAAAATGAGTTAAAAACGAGGTAGCTAACTGACTAAAATTATAAAAAGTGCCTCGCGGTAACTCAATGTACCACTTGGCCGCGAGACCAATTAGAGTGCGCTGGAAAAGTCTAAGATGGATCGAATCATCTGTGATGAAGTTAGACGCACACCAGAGGTGGTAAGTCATCACATGGTTCGACGGGTCCTCTCCTGATTTACCTTCGAACTTGGGAATGTCACTGGGCAACTTATTCGGCATTGGCGGCCAAAACAGAAGATAATTAATCGGATCGTTCGTTAGGCGCGACAAGTCTGGTAAGTCCAAAGTTGCGATAAATGGTAACTGCCGATTAGGATCCCTAAAACTCTGGGTCATGAGACCAGCCCCAGGAGGAGGATATTCGAGATAACTAGGAATAGGAATCGCGTTTGGGATATTGTACCCTCCCGGAAAACCAGGATTAACTGGACCATACTGGGGTTGTTGAGGTTGTTGATAAGTGTACCCAGGATACGGTTGATACTGATAAACTGGCTACTGGACAGCAGGACTGAATTGGTACTGTCCCTGGTACGGTTGATAGGTGAATTGATGTTGACTTGTGACAACTGTACTTAAACCAAGTTGTCCAACAGGCATTTGAACCGTAGTTTGAATCGTGGATCCAGACGGTGGTAAAGATGTCTGAGGAGTAGATACAGGAACAGTAGAAACCGAAGCTGTCGATACTCCAGAAGTAGGTGGGGTAGATTGAACAGATGTTGCGGCAGTTGTAGCAGTCATTTGAGATGGAGTGCGAGGCGCAGTAGGCCCAGACTGAGAAACTACCGAAGGTACAGAAGTTTGAATGTTAGATTGGACTGGTTGCTGGGGTGAACCAGAAACTAAGGGTTGTCCAGTTTGAGATGACAACTGTACACTTGGCTACAACACCTATTGAGTTTGTGATGGATACCACACTATGTTCATTCCGGGGTACTGACCCATAACAGGCTGAGAATATTGAGGACCATAACCGAGTTGAGGGTAGGATTGATAATTGAAAGGTACATTTCCCGTTCCTTGAACATAAGATTGACCTTGGGGTGGTTGGAAACCTTGGTTCGAGTACTGACCTTGGGGTAGATACCCCTGAGGCGCGTACTGATACTGGGGTTGACCTTGAGGTATAAATTGATACTGGGGTTGACCTTGGGGTACATATTGAATCTGGGGTTGACCTTGAGGAACGTATTGTATCGTAGGTACGTATTGTCCTTGAGGTTGCCCCCCATATGCAAATTGTGTACCTTGAGGTTGTCCCCCAGGTGTTAATTGAGGCTGCCCCCCAGGCGATAACTGGCCACCTTGAGGTTGAGAATTGGGAATAGAACCTAACATCATAAGAATGTCTTCTACGCTCAACGGCTTTGCACCATTACTTCCAGTGAATAACCCTTGTTCAATGGGTTGAGGAGATGCTCCCGAAAAAGTACCAGAAAGTGACTGATACCCAGAGGGAACAGAAGGACCGCCGTACAAAAAAGATTCAGGCGATTGAGTAAACATGGACGACTGACCTGACATATTTACAGGAGTATAAAATCCTCTAGGATGATAAGGAGTACGAGGTGACGAAAAACTTAACCCTGGGTTTTCCAAATAATTAGTCAAAGAAAGATACCAAGTAGTACTTCTAGGTGGACTGTAAAAAATTGATTCACGCTCCCTTAGATCAATAACAGGTTGATTTTCAGGGATAGGGATGCCTACTTCTTCTTCCGGAGCAAGTTCTTCAATAGCTATCAAACCAGAAGGAAGATTTTCGGTGATTACTCTCTCTACCCTAGGTGAATTAGGAGCACTAGAAGTTGGAGAGACAAACCCCGATGTTGGAGTAACAGGTTTAGATATCTCAGGTTCTTCACCTATATCACTAGTAGATGAAAAGCTACCAGCAAGTTCGGAAACCGAAATAGATTCAGGATTATAGCCTGTTACTAGAGTTTGGTAATCAGGATGTACAACCAATGAAGACTCTCCTTCTTTAGGTGACCCAACTTTACTACCACTAGGAGTTACGAGGACTTTCAAGCCTTCAAACGGGCTCGGGACTTCTTCAGGAGGTTGGCCCCGAAGTCTACGGGACTTCCTCAATAAATCAGCCACGGTTACAAACTCAGGAGACTGGCCCCGAAGTCTACGGGACTGTCTTGGTAATTCAGCCACAGTTAAAAACTTTTAACTACTTCACACGCAAACAAAGTAAAATCTCAATGAAAACCACCTAAAGCCTCTAAAGAACCAAACAAATTTGAATCAAATGCCTAAAGAATCTAGAGATCAAACACATACAAACAGTAACTTTCCGGACCGAAAACACTAGTTGGTGATGAAATCCAACATCACAGAATTCAGTACAGAAATGGCGGTTGGAACAGTTACCCCGGCAACGTGCTTAATGAATAGATTGGACCAAGTTCCTCCACTTAACCATCTCGAGTGAAGTGAACCCCCTAGAAAATCCAAGTGAGTCTAGCCGACGTCTACTCCAGGTACAGTGGGATCTTCCCACCACTGTCACCTTAGGAAGAATCCTAAAGAATATGGTCACTAAGGCTACCAACTGAGACAAATACACCTGGGGGAACAGTCTACGATCCAATACGCACGCAAGGGCAGAGTAGCAAGCTCAATCCCCTTGAAGGCTCCTTGACATAATCCAAGGTTTACCAACAAGTGACCCCAGGCTCCTCGACAATGGTTAACCCGAGGTTTACCATTTTTAATACGTGAATATCTGGCGTCGTTCCCAATGAGGAAGGATTGATTCCCACACTGGTTCGGACACGATCTCGTGCTTCTCCTTTAAGAGGAGCTTTCCCAGAGCATAAACGCAACAATTGGATTTCTTCCTACCACAAGATACAGCTACTTGTTTGTTTTTACTGTCTTGGAGAGTTAATTACTCTCCTACTCCAAGACACTAGCCTAAGCTAATTTGGTGTATCAGAGCCCTAGAAATAAAATGTTACTAGGTGAAGTTTACTTTAAGCATTAATTTTAGTGGTTGTTGTTTAAGTCAAGAGGTGGCGGAGATGAAACTCGTGGTGTAAAGACTCGACTCGAAATCACTAAAAAGATGCACCTAAGATGATTTAAACAATCTTTTCTCTTCGATGAACTTCTACACTAAGAAAGAGTTTGAGAATGCAAATACTTTGTAAAGACAAATCTTTCTCAATTAAACAAATTTAAAGAAGAGCTTTTTCCTTTCCAAAGCACTCAAAACGAGACATCTAGTTATTTCACAAAAATTTCCCTTTTCTTTTCAAAGCACCCAATCACTACAAAAACAAACTTTTTCCAAAAGAGATTTTTTATATTTTGTAAATAAAACACTCAAAACTAATGAAAATGACTAACTTTGAGAGCTACAAACTATAAAAGCTACTTGAATTCAAAGCCTACTAAAAGTCCTTTTGAGGATGTTTTACTTAGCTAAATGTGAGCTAAGGACTAATTTATGCAGAATCACAATTAGTCAAAAAACAACCAATCTTTCGTTTTTCTTTTTTAAAAATGAAAATTCCAACTTTCAAATACAAGTTTTTCGAAATTTTGAAATGAGAAAACACAAAGTGGATTCCTCAACAAGGGGAGATTTCATAAATGGTCAAACTCATAAGAAGACTGGTAGACACCAAGGTAATCTGAGGTCCCTACGGCTTCTAAGCTCAGAGCCACTACACAACCAAAAACGAAAAACAAACCCAACAAGCAAAATTCCTAGGAATTCCACCTAAAACCCTAACACTAATGAAATTAAACCAAGGAAAGTTTTTGACAGAGAACAAGCAGGTCTGGGCAATGGATAAAACCTATAAACAAATTCTAAACTGATAAAAAAAAGGAAAATTTAAAATTTTTCAAATTTTTGACAGGGTACGCAGGCAACCTGTTTACACAGGTGCGTCCACGCTCTGTGCACAAAGGAAAAGTGTGTACAGGTACGCACTGTGCTTAACTCAGAGGGTGCGTACCTCTCCCAAAACTATGAAAAATAAAAACTGACTCAGAATTAACTAAATTCACCCAATCCCACAATCATCAAGTCAAAAACAGAAACAGAAAATACAGTTTCTCAGGTCAAAGTATAAACAAGGAAAACAATCAAGTCCCCAGCGGAGTCGCCATTTTGTTGCACGGAATGAGTCGATCTTGCAGACAAGATAGACCTTCCTAGAATCTAAAGAAGACCTAACAACAAGCAAACCAACCAGACACTATCTTTCTCTAAATATGCTTCAATAAACAATAGCAAACAAGTCTTTTTAGGGCCTACCTTTGGTCCAATGCAAGCTTGTGGATGCCCTCGCTCCTTTGATCCAAATGAGCTCCTTATCGCGAATCTGCAAACACAAACAAGGTAAACAAATTAAATAGCACCTGAAAAACCAATTGCATAAAACATATTTAACATGAAAGTCAAGGAGTCCATGAAACAAATAACATAAGATAATTGTTGAGAAAAATGAGTTTGATTGTATTAATTCAAAAGAAGAAGAACTTTACAACCTTTGCCTTGACGTTGTACAAGCTCCTCCCAGGGTCCAACAAGATGTCTCCTCTACTTTGACAAGTTTCACTCACTCTCCAATGGAACCAAGAGGTATGTGATTTCTCCTCTCAAGCTCAACCAAAGAGTCTTAATTTCACCAGCATTTACCCTCAAAATGTTCAGCTTCTAACCTCTCTAGTCCTCACCCCAATGCCTGTATTTATAGTGCAATGGAGGGAAGTTACTAGGTCCTCCTTCAAAGGGATAAAGCCCTCCTTCAAAGGGATAGCTCCTTTAGTCAAGGGATTAGCTCCTTCTCTTTTGGGATGCATGAACCACCTCAGAGCGAACAATCCACGTCAAAATTCCTTCTAGAAAACTCTAGAATTAACCCAAAGTGAGTTTTTTAAGATAAAACTTGCGCCTTTTGACTTTCACAGGGGTCCGCACCTACACCGTTAGGGACAGAGCGGGTAGGTACGCAGCTTTTGTACACAGAAGGTGCGGGACCGCAGGTGACCATGAGAGAAAGTGCGGAACCAAAGTTACATTGATTTTTAATGTCTTTCTCCCATTTCCAAAGCTTGATTTGAAGAGCTGAGGTCTTAGACTTGCTTAGGAGGACAGTACAAGTGATAATAGACCCATACTGACTGTAAATAATCATAGTGATGATATTTTTGTGTAACACATAGAACTATCATTGACGAAGGTGATTCAACCTGCGTCATGTCGGTTTCATGTTGGCTCGCTTTGGGTTCTCTAACCCTATCCCCACCGTCGAATACCCTTAAATCTTTAGGTGGATACACTTTCATCCCAAAAGGTACCTAGCTAGCTACCCCATCACCTTGAATGGGAAAGCAGTAATGGTGGACATCGAAGTCATAGATAGAAAGCTCGACTATAATCTATTTTTGTGTTGAAGTTGGACTTATGCCATGGCTTCCATTGTGTCTACTATCCTTGGCATCATCCTATTTCCATTGGATTGAAAGATAGTCACAGTGGACCAACTGTCCTTTTGCACCCCTAATTATTCCCTGTTACCCAATGGCTTTGTACCCTTAGTGGGTGGTGTACCTGACTCTTACATCAGTATTGGTACCGGTCTATTGAAGGGCTCTTCCCTAATGGGTTATTTCCCTCTTCTATCACTCGTGATTCCACAGATGGTCAATATGGTTTCATCCATTCCTCAGGAAACTGACCGATCCTTGGATCCTACTAGCCCCTTCAGACATTGACACTTACAGAGAACAAATGTCGCTATCACCAACCAAATTGGCCTACCAAGCCATTCAATATGCATCCAAATCTCTGGTCACTTTGGTCATGGCCAATGGTACCACCTCCCCTCCCATAACTACTCCTTCTTTCGATCTCCTCAATCAAGTCCTACCTTTGAACGAAGCTATTAGAGAGATCATGTGTTTAGAAGAGTGGCCTTAGGAGGACTCTCACCATCGTGTTTCAATATCAAATTTGGACATGATGCCTCTTCAAATCCTGTCATTTGACGCACCTGAAATCATTTCCTCACCTTATATGACTATCCAAACTTTGGACTCAGAGGGAAACATGGGCAATATTTCAAATACATTGCTCATCAATATTTTTCTCATGACAGGCATCATAGAAAACATCCAGGTTGGAGCAGATTGCACTCCCAAGGAAATTGCAAGTTTCACCTGCCTTTTTAAGGAATTCCGCAATGTATTCGCTTGGTCTTATAAGGAAATGCCCGGCATAGATCCATCTATTGTCGAGCATTGGATCAAGATATACGACAATGATAAAACTATCCACCAAAGGCTTTGACCAGTCCACCCATGCAAAATGGCAACCATCAAGACTGAGGTGGAAAAGTTGTCATGTGTTGGTTTCATATACCCCATTCCCTTCACAGAATGGCTTTCCAATCTGGTTCCTGTCGATAAGAAATAAGGAACCATCCACGTATGTGTCAACTATCGAGACTTGAATGTCATGTGTCCGAAGGATAATTATCTGACACCATTCATTGACCAAATCATCGATGACTGTACTGGTTGCAAATCATTCTCATTCATGGATGGTTTCTCAGGTTACAACCAGATTTCCATAAAACCAAAAGACCAGCACAAAACTGGCTTCGTTTGCCCATGGAGAATATTTTCCTATCGAAAAATCCCATTCATTTTAAAGAATGCTAGAGCAACATTTCAAAGGGCCACGGACTATGCATTTCACGATATTAGACATATTGTTTAAGCTTACTTGGATGACCTTCCAACCCATTCCAAGAAGCGAGTGCATCTCCTAGATCATTTAAGAGATATCTTTCTTAGGTTCTGGTTTTATAACATACATCTGAATCTGCATAAATGCATTTTCTTTGTCGAGTATGGACACTTACTTGGATTCATTGTCTCCAAGTACAATATTAGGGTTGATCCTGATAAGGTAAAGATAATTACTCAATTTCCCGAACCACAATCCATTCTACAGCTCCAAAATTTTCAGAGGAAAGGAAACTTCTTATGATGGTTCATCGTAAACTGTGTTGAGTTGACAAAAGGCTTTATGCGCCTACATAAGAAGGGAGTGTCGTATTTGTGGGATGATCAAGCTCAATGATCATTTGATGCCTTTAAAAGGGAACTTATATCAGCTTCACTCCTTAGCACTCCCAACTATGGGCGCAACTTTCTTTTATACCTAGCATCCTCACCATCCTCTCTAGGAATGGTCTTGGTTCAAAATCACGATGAGTGAGCATGTGATATACTATCTGTTGAAAGGCCTGGCTGGGACCAAACTCAGAAATTCACATGTGGAAAAGTTGTCCTTGGAAGTTGTCTTTGTTGTCAACCGCTTCCAATATTACATACTGTTGTGACAGACTATTGTCATCGCCTTGGAGAATCCTATGAGACACATTTTGTATCGTCCAGTCATTGGAGGGAAATAGTCCAAATGGATCGTGATCCTCCAACAATTTGATTTGGTGTTCAGTACTGCCAAGGTGAAAATTTCCTTAGTCTTCGCCGAACTTTTGTCAGATTTTCCCATTGTCGATCCTAATGAGATAGCCCACAATCCTCTTTCGGATGAAGTTTTCCATCTTATCGACACTACTAACCCTTGGTATGGTGACATTCTTGTCTACCTCCAAGCGCAACATTTCCATCCTGAACTATCGTCAGGTGACCGTCATCGCATCCACCAATAGGCATGGCACTATTTAGTGCTTAACGATACGTTATATTGTCGTGGTGCTGATACAATCCTTTGACGTTTCCTCACTCATGAGGAGGTGAAACATGTTTTAAATGACTGCCATGTTGGGGCATGTGGCGGTCATCTTTCTGGCATATCTACTGCTCAGAAAATTTTGTGCGCATGCTACTACTGGCCAACCTTGTTCAAATATTGTATCGAGGCTATCCGGCAATGCCACCCTTGTCAAGTCTTTACAAAGAATGTGCGCACTCCTTCGGCCCTACTGAACCCGATTTTCTCTATCGGCCGCTTTACCAAATGGGGGATAAACTTCGTAACTTGCAACCGCACTTCCTCTACTGGACACAACTATATTATTGTAGTTGTGGACTATTTAACGAAATGGGCCAAAGCCCTTCCCACCTTCCGGGCCTATGGAGAAACCACGGTGCCATTCCTATCTAATCAGTTCATCTGTCACTTCAGTGTGCCCCACACAATCATTATAGACCATGGGTCTCATTTTCAAAATCACATGATGTTTGACTTAACATTGTTGCTTAGTTTTCACCAGGATCAATAATCCTCCTACTACCCCCAAGCTAATGGTCAAGTAGAGGTCGTCAATGGTGTCTTAAAACCCATGATCCGTATGTTATTAGGGAATCATAAAACCAACTGGCATTGAATTTTATGTCCTGCACTATGGGCATACCGAACTTCAGTTAAAACTGCTACAGGCTTCACACCTTTTCAACTAGCTTTTGGCCTGGAAGCAGTTTTACCAATCGAGTGTCAGATTCCTTCCTTAAAAATCGTCGTTGAATTCTTTCCCGAACCACTGTTGAAGAATAGCACCTACTATACCTAAATAAACTAGATGAAACCCATCGAGGTGCCAAATTTCCACTCAAATCCCACAAGCACCGGGTCAAAGCCCAGTATGACAAAAAGGTCTAGCCTCGTTCTTACCGAGAGGGAGATCTTGTTTTACTCTACAATAAAAAACATGACCTCTTGGGGGCAAGAACACTTCAACAATTATGGCTTGGTCCATGTGTCGTCAAGAAAGCCCTCTCAAAAGGGGCATATGAACTTCAATACTGGGAGGAGTCCCGCTCGCTGAGCCCCAAAATGGGCTTTATCTAAAAAAGTATTATGCCTAGTATTGCACTAGGCATGTACTTTGTAAGTTTATGTATTTATAAGTCTTGCTTATTTTTTATGTGACTAGATTTTTTGGTAATTCTTGAAGTATTTGTCTCATACATATTTCTCGTAATGCAGATGCCTTCATTACCCTTAGCATACGTAGGTTACACAAATGGTGTTAGTCGTCACACACAGCACATTGCATTAGTTTCTTGGGTCATTTACACACCTAAGTCAGAACTGTTTTGTTCCGAGGGAGTCTTTCTTGGTACTGCCACCAACGATATTGTTGATTACATGTCCGTAATTTCACTTCTCACTGAAGTGTCATCAAGGGACATCTCTAATCTGGTGGTCAGGTTAGACTCTTAGCTTGTTGTTATGAAATTGACAAATCATTATCACGTTCGTAAGCCAATATTGTTATGTCATTATTTAAGGGTACAACTCTTGGAACGTCAATTTGAGGTTATCACATATGAACATATTCCTAGAGAATTTAATAAAGTTGTTGATTCATTGGAAAACTAGGTGTTAGATTGGCATCTATCTCATTCACTATAGATACATGTATGAAAGTAAATATTTACATAGTTAAAAATTTACAAAAACACTTAAAAAACGTTTACATCATAAAATACCAAATATATATATATATATATATATATATATATATATATATATATATATATATCGAATCTAGTCTTATACATCAAAATATTTCCAAAACTTGGGTGTTTTAAGTAAAAAATGGCTACTAAGCCTAGCTATAAACACCCGTTGGCTATACCATGCATCTGCTAATAGATCCTACTACTCATGAAAAGATAACACTACTCTAGCTATACTCCGAAGAGGAACCAGAAACTACTCAAGCACACCGACTGTGTGTCATTGCATATGAGAGGGGATCTCCCTCATAGGAAGGGAGGGCACACCCATGCTAAAATCCTCTAAGTTCCTCAGAACCTTGTGAAGACTTTTAGCATCACCCCCTGTCAGGTAGTTGGCCTCCTTGCCTCACTTGGTGAGGTTCGCCTATAGGTTGTACTGGTGCCACATTTATGTCAAGCAAAAAGCTTCATGTCAGTACTTGTTCACCCATAAAATAAAAAAATAAAAAAACATAACATAAACATTCAAAAGCTTAAAAATAATTTAAGTACTCTCAAAAATATTCTTACCTTGAGGCCCCTAGTTTGTTCTAGGTGGAAAAATCAAGTCAGGGTCGTCGGTGAAGTCCATGCCCTTTTAGGCATAGTCATCAATCATCAGAATCTGGCCACTAAGTCATTTGAAGAAATATTCTTCGAAATAATCTCAGATAGGTCCTCCTCCTATGCGAGGATCAATTCATTCCCATCGCCTCTATCTAGGCTCCCTCGGATATAGGGGACCTAAGCTCATCTATGAGTGCATAACAGGCACCCTCTCAAGTATGAAGGAGACAATGAGAGTGCCATACCCAAAACTCTGTTGGGTCTAAGTCTTGCATGTTGTTAACTCTGCCTTCAACTGACAAAGCACTGTCTCACACCAGTTGAATATTTTCGACTAGACACAGTCAACTGCAAGCAACAATTGGGCCTTTGTCGCAATGTGGGGATTCTTTGACCCTGCTAAGAGCACAATCATTCATAAAATGGCCCTCATAGATCAGGATCTAATCCTCTCTATAGGGACTCTATTGCTGACGAATCTGCTCTCAGGGATGCAATAAGCTCGAACCATCTCTAGGGTAGATCAAGGATTAGGCCTACCCTCGGTGAGGTTTTCCCGTGCTCCTCTGCACGACAAACCTGTCAAGAAATATAAATCATCTCGATCAGTGACCAACTCATGATCCCCAATCTTGAACACCTACTAGTGTTCATCCCAGCGCTAAATAATCTAGCTCAAAAGGTCCTCCTGACCTTTCATCAAGTCCATCTGTGCATACTTCATCAACCCACAACAATGCAATGCAAGTATGCAAGTAGGATCATTTCGCATAAGCAATTCTTTTTGGTCATGGGCCCATTCTCTCCATAGACTAGTCATAATGGCTCAAAACCTGCACAAATCAACCCAAAAATCAGTGCAAATGGGGAAAAAAGTTGATTAAATCACTTCGTGGGATTTTTGGGTGTGTCCTCATTCACTAATGCCCCCCTAGTGACACACAAGTAGGATTAACACCCTCCACCAGGTCGTAAATGGTGTTTAACGCTCCCTACAGGCCTGGTAGGGGGCGTTATGTGCAATTTATGAACTAGGGCTCCCCGTATCTCCAAAAAATCACCCCAAAAGCTAATAAAAAAGGTTGAATAATGCAATATCGGGGTTTTTACATCTACCTAGGGCTAATGGCACTTCGAATGGTCGCCTGGATCTTCCACAAACTTTTGTGGAAAATTTACTCCTCTTTAGCTCCAAAACACTCTCCCAACTCTCAAATGATGCAAATGGTGAAAGTGGAGGCTTAAGAACTCCCTTATAGTCACTTTGGAGACATGAATTATCCTAATTGAAGTCATTAAAGCAAAATTATTCCATTTCCAATGATATTTATCATGCGCCATGACCCCATATTGACAGAAATTGCTCATGTTTTGATGAAAGAATTTTCAGGATTGAACGATAAAAATAACCATGTTCGATTCTCAATGAGCGCTTTCTTTTATGGGATGTTTTCTCACTCTAAAACTGAAAAATTCCCAGTTTTTTCATCGTCGAGCTCGTTAAACACTTACGACGACGGTCTGAGCAACTCTTTTTCCCTTTTTTTCTAGCTCACTAAACTGGAAAAGATAGATTGAGCATTCTATTGGCATTATGATACAGTTGTTGTCCTTAATGGCAACTCACTGAGATGAAAGATCACTATGCAACATGTCAATAGCAAAGAATTACATATCAAACTACAAAGAATGAAGAAAGAGATGTATACGTAGGTTCGCCTTGACCAAGTTGCACATACATACAGGTTCATTGAACACAAGTAGCGTATACATACACACGCACTTTCACAGAAGGAAAAGTGCGTATATGTTGGAAAACTAAGTTTTTGGTCTAAGGTATTTGATCCAAGGTATTTTGATCCATGGTATTGGTCCAAGGTATTTGGTCCGAGGTATTGACCCTAGGTATTTGGTCCAAGGTATTAGTCCTAAGTGGTTTTGATCCATGGTATTGAGAAAGGCCTAAAACTATATAAGGAGGAGAAGATCATTAGGCCAAGGTGTGCAAGTATCGAATATCTAATGAAGTGTGAGATCTAGTATGCAGGGTATTGGCTTATGGTGCTTTGCTTGATCTGAACTAAGGATGAACCATAGCAGTTGATGAGGGATAAGATCTAATGATGGATCAGGAACTTAAGGCTTGAAATGAATTATCATTATATGTTTTGATCATGTATAGTCTAGATATGAATACTGACGCATGTGTTATTCTGTAAATGTTATGATCTGGGTATAACTGAAGTCTAGAATAGATGCAAATTTATGAATTAATATTTACAGATGTGTACACTGGTTGGATTTGATAAAAACGCATATACACGCTAGTTCTACGCACGTAAGTAGCGTATACCTTATGAAGTATGTTTCAGTTGTTTATGTTTGCTATTGCAGAGTTTTGGGTTTTGCTTTGGGTTCTAGTGATTGTATTCTGGTGACAGTGTTCTGAATGATCAAATTCAAGTTATGATGATTGAGTTTTAGTGATTGGTTAATGTAGATGTACTTGATGATTGTATTGTAGTTATGATGTTTTTGATGGGGCCAATATGAAAATTGAATGAAACGTAGCCTTCAGATTGTGGTTTTGTGTTCTAGGAGTATCGAGTCTAAAAATTCATGAAACGTGGTCCCTAGTAGAAGAGTGGAGTTTTCTGTAGGCTGGCACCTACGTACTAGCAAACATATTGGCTAGTACAAGAGCTAGGGGATTGTAGCTCCCTTCCAGTAGTAGTTGGAGAACGAGAGAAGGTTGTAGCCTTCTACAAGTGGGTGCTTGCGTACTAGTATGAGTTTGCACTAGTACAAGATTGTAAGCAGATTTTCTTATTATTAAAAAAAGACAGAGATGACAATAGCAGGTGGTTTTTACCCACATTGGGTTTCCACCTTATATCTTGGTCTTTACGTGTGTTGCTTATGCGTGATGCTTTATTCCGCTTTTACTGCATTGTCTAATAAATATTTGATATACTAGTTAAAGTTCAATATGTTATCACCAAAAATAGGAGTTTATGTTTTCTTTTTGCATGGTCATAGATGAGTGTGTTAAGTCATCTTATGTTGGGTGGGTAGGTGATAGGTTAGTGTGTTTAGTTTTTCTTTTGTGTCCAAATAAATTTTAACACTCCGTTCTGATGTTACATGAGTCCCAAAACCCTATCTAGAAACGCATAGCTCAAGGCAAATTTGAAAATATTGTGCACTACGAAAACACTGCTCTTTTCGCAGCACTTTTTATAGCGCGCTACGAAAGCGCAAATTTGTAAAGACAGTCTTGTCAAATATCAGTCCGGTAAAAACCTGTTAGAATTTTCATGATTAGGTTTTAGTCACAAGTCAGTCCACGAGCATGCCACCACTCCAAACTCATTATTTTAAATTTAAGGGTCATTATGTATCATAATTTCAAAATTTGAAGAAGCCAGCTAGCCTCATTTTCTTAAGTTGCATGCAAACCCTAAAACCGAGTTGTATTTTGACAGTAAACTTTGGGAATCATTCACCTAGGTTTTTCCTCATCCATCATTCAGGCGAGGCCGATCATTATTCAAGTGAAGCTAATCAATTGAATTTCAAGACAAACTGGTTTTGTTACAAGGACTTAGAAGAAAGTATGACGAAGGAAAAGAAGCACCACAGGTCTAGACATTGTTTGAGAACTGAGCTAGAAAATACTGAGGTCCTAAGCAAAGACAAATCTGTTGTGGATGCCTTCAAGAAAGTAGGGTGCTGGAAGTTTTGCAAAAAATTGCAAGGAGGGCATACCCAAGTAACCAAGGAGTTTTCACTTCAATATGATGGTTTAAAGACAAAGGTCGGAATGCTTGATATGCGAGTTTCTCTAGAGGTTATAGCGTTGGTCACCGAAATTCCTAGTGGACAAGAGGCTTGGTTCAAGAATTTTAGATTCAATATGGAACCCTGTAAGGTATTCTTGAAGCCACAGTTTTTGGAAACTGACTTAACCAAAGCAATTCCCAAAGATTACATCAAGGACAACTACACCAACCTGCTCTTCAACATCCAACGTTACTTCACCTGTGAAGGTAGATATCAGAAGGTCTACTCATATCATTTCAAACTTCTTCTACATTTTTCTAGTATGATTTCTCTAGATTTTCCTTACTTCTTATTTCGAAGTATAGCTAAGATGGCACACAAAATTCAGCTAAAGTCCCAAGGGTGTGAGACTTCCTTGTTTCATCATGGACTCATTAGTTGATAGTGTTAAATGAACTCAAAAGGGTCAAAAAAGATTGGTCCTCGTTTTTTGTATGTGACTTTGGAACAGAAAAGGAAGGTGAAGGTACTAGATCTAGGGTCAAAGAAGCTTCATCAGCTGAAGCTAGTAGGCCTGTAATGACCAGGGAAAAAAGGTTTGCCAAGTTAAAGCCAAGGAAGCAGGTGAAGGAAAAAGCAAGCAAAATCTCAGTAGTAAATAGTCCAACAATCATTCTTGAAACTCCTAAGTCTGCTAAGGGAAATATGTATGATCTTAAAGGAAAAACACCAGAACAGCCATCCATCAAACCAGTTCAAAGAAGACTTACTAGAAGCCAGATTGCAAAGGAAAAATGGAAAAGAGTGATTTCAGAAGAAGATTCAAGCTTGAAGGGTAGCTTAACTGACATCTTAAGGGCAATTGACATTACGAAATCCCCTTTAGTGCAGGAAGATGTAACAAAGGTTGATCAAAAGAAGTTGAAGAAGGTGAAGTCCTCCAGAAAACTAGAATTCAAGGATGAGGTTGCAGCTTTTGTGTTCAAACCCCTAAAACCCTTAACTCGGCAGCACAAGAAATTGTAGGAGTCCAATTTTGAATTGGAGAGAATAGAAGATCCCTTTGTTGTCGTGCAAAAATATTTAGAATTACCATCTTCAAGACCTCAAGGAGACAAAAACACGGTTCCTACTACTCAAACGAAAAAGGCCAGTTATGAAGTCACGGAAACAAGGTTAGAAGCTGAAAACAATCAGATTGTTAAGCTAAGGGAGAGAGAAAGATAACATGCAGTTGAAAAGACAAACTTCAAAAGGATGAAGGCTCTCAGGGAGGCAGAAAGAGTACCCAAATCAGAAATAGTTAGCAGTGAGCAGCAATTCTTTACCTGGATTGTCCCTGCAATCAGAGAAGCCAAATTTGTGAGAAAAATTAATAATCAGCTTAGAGCTACAAACAAGGGTTTGAAGAGGAAAATTGAAGATCTGGAAATGCAACTAACCACTCTGGAAAAGAGGTCTACAACAGTGATGAAACAAGGTGTTGAAGAAAGGCAATGAAGGAGAGGCATTGAAACAGTTTTGGCACATAAAAGAATTTTGGCATAGAAAGGAAGAGCAGCTACAAAGAATAAAATCTATGAAGGGATGTCATTTTGATTTTTGGTTAATACATTAGTCTTCTCAAAATTTTGGAAATATCTTCCAAACCATTGGCTTTTTGCAGGACGTGTTGAAAGGAACACACACAGATGTTTCATAACACACTACGAAACTGTTGTAGGTGATCATTTGGCTCTTATAGATGCTTTGTGGAGGAAATTATAGATTAGTTCCAAGTTTTGAAGTGTTTAATGGATAAAGGTTCATGTGTGAACTCTCAGATGTTAGGGATGCAGGTAAAAAAGCTTCAAGGAGTTCTTCAAAGACAAAATGAAGACTGTGCTACAAAAATAGAGTATTTTTGTAAGCACAGTCATGTTTTCATCCACATGCTTGAGCTCCCTTTTTGCACAGATGGAAAACAATGTTTCAACAAATCATTAATTTTTGACACCTATACACCAGTAGAGGACTATTTGAAGATAAGAAAAAAGGGTTAAGGGCCTAAAAAAGAGGAACCATGTTTCCTGATTTTTAGGGCAGTTAAGGCATTTTGTAGCAGTTTTTTGCAACAGCGTCATGGTCATCACCAAACTCGAGGATAGGGATGGAAACTGATCAAATTGTGTATTAAAGACTCACATAAGGATTTTGAAGACTTGTTTTAGAAGTTCTAGTCCTATTTGTATTAGGACTCTTAAAAGACAGCTAGTTGTCAAGTTGTAATTAAATAGTTTGTTTTCTAAATAGATAGGTATCTAAGTTAGGAATTCGAATTCCTTCAAAGGTGGATGATAGTATCCAATGATGTAAAGTTCTATATTAAGCTTGAAAATCAAATTCCTCACGGTTGGAAATTTCATTAGTAAAGGAAAGATTGTGTTATTGTAAAGACTATGTTTTTCTCATACTTAATACAGTGATCAGTTTGACTCCTCAAGATTCACAAAGAGTTTATAGGTTTGATGTTCTTATGGCTTTATAGAATTACTTATTTGCAGTGGTATGAGCTTTTGATACTTAGAATCCATTGGAAAATGCTCTAACTTCCTTCACATGCTTGTAAATTGTGTTGTTTCACTGTGTTATTGTTTTCTTCATAAACCTAAACTCTAAGTGCCTTGACTTCCATATCTTATTGATCATGTTGTTTTGTTGAAGACCATTTTGACTCCATATCCCAATAGATGTTTGCTAATCATATTTTCAACCAATCAACAAGTTATACTTCCATTCATTTTGTTCCTAGAGTTAGCCATCTAATCATTAATCAAAACCCTAAACCTAGTGAAAGAGCCCTCTTAGGTTGAGGAGGCTAAGCCTCAACTAAAAGAATGATTTGAAAGAGTTACTCAGAGTTTGCTTGATCAGCAGCCTATCAAGATCATATTTTGTGATAACACAATACATGATAAACTGTCTAAATCAAAATTTCTCTACATATACGCTGGTTGCTTTAAGTACAGTCGTGTGTACACACTAGTTCACTTAGCTAAACTAGCATATATAAATCTGTTTCGGAAATTAAATTATTGATCTGATAATACTGATTCACCCCCCTCTCAATATTATTTCCAATAATTGGTATCAGAGTGGGTCCTTTAGAAGAAGCTTGATCGCTTGAAGGAAGATCCATCATCATGAGTAATCAAGAAAGCGTGGGATCCATCAGACCACCAATCTTTGATGGGAGTAACTTTGTTTATTGGAAAATAAGAACCACAGCCTATCTACAATCACTTGGAATGGATCTATGGGAAATTGTGGGAGGATATACATTTCCAACAACAATTCCTACAAATACGGTAGGTAAGAAGAAATATGAAACCAATGCCAAAGTTGTCAATACATTATTGGGAAGTCTGTTACAATAAAAGTTTGTCAAAGTCATGCAGCTCAAATCAGCCAAAGAAATATGGGACTAAATCGTTCTGAGCTACAAAGGAGACTCTTAGGTAAAATGTGCTAAACTTCAAACTCTCAAAATTCAGTATGAAACTCTTAAGATAAACAGTGATGAAAGTATAGCTAGTTACTTCTTATGTATATAGGAGGTTGTTCATTATATGAAGAATCTGGGTGAAGATATAAAGGAAGATACCTTATTTGAGAAAGTTTTGAGATCCTTGTCTTCTAAATTTGAATCAAAAGTGTCTTCCATAGAAGAAAAACAGGATCTGCAGACTATCACTATGACATAGCTTCACAGAATCTTAACTACCTTTGAGATGAGAAAAGGAGGTCCATCAGATATGAGAGAAGATGCATTTAAAGCTTCAACAAAAGGAAAGGAAGAACACAATGAATCGGGACATATTTTAGAAGAAGAAGATGAGGTAAACTTTGTCAAGAAGCTTCAACAGGGTTCCAAAAGATCTAGAGGTAAGCTACCTTTTAAATGCTTTGCCTGTGGCAGAGTCGGTCATTATTATGCCAAATGTCCTCATAAAGATAAATATGAAAAAGGAAAGGAATATGAAAAATGGAATAGAAAACAATTTGTCAATAAAAGAAGTTACTATACTCATGAAGATAGCGATGGTTTATCAAATAGTGATGAAGAGGAAAATATTAATGACTATAGACTTCTAATGGCTTATGACGATGATAATTTTTGGGATGCTTTAGAAGAAGATGACCTTCATGAAGAAATTTCTAAACTCAAAGTCTATTTAGAAGAAAAGAATATGATTATAGATACCTTGACATACCAACTTGCTGAAAAAGAAAAACACAATGAAAAACTAGAATGTGAAATTGTGGGTATAAGAAAGGATCTTGAGAAAACGAAATCTCTCAATATTAGATTTGCTAAAGGATCAGAAACCTTAGATGAAATTATCAAAGTGCAGCATTCTCCTCTGATAAATATAGGTCTTGGATATACTGAAGGAGCATCTCAATCACAGAAGTTGTCAACCTCCACTAAAAGCTATCTTGATGCAGCAAAGACCAGTGAACAGTATGACAATCGTCAGCAAAGGCATAAGGTAGATCACTAGGTAAATCAGGCTCAATTTATTCTAAGGATGAATAGAAGCCACAACCAATCTCAAGTAAATCATACTCAGTTTGCTCCAAATATGAATATCGAAAGAAACTACAATCACCAGGTCAATAGATTCGATAATCGCATGAACTTCTTTAATGGGCAATGTTTTTCATCTCATAATTTTGAACACAAAGCTGCTCAATGTATTGCTTACAAAACCATCATGAATAGGGAAGCACGAAATCAAAGGAATGTAACAGAGGTCAAGAAAAGTTCCTATAATAACTTTTCTCTTCTTGAAAATGAAATAGAATGCTCAAGTTGTAACAACTTTGGTCATGAAGAATCTGAATGTAGGAGAAAATTTCGGCAATCATCTCAAAAGGAGAAAACTCCATTAAATCCCAAGATATGGAGAAGGAAAAAATCTCAAACAAAAAGATGCAGTATAGCCTTGTATGCAGAAGGACAAGAAAATCAGTGGTACATCAACAGTGGATGTTCAAAACACATGACAGGTGACAAAGAAAAACTTCACTCATATAATGCCTTAGAAAAGGAAAAGAATGTCTCATTTGGAAATGACACTCCTGCTGTCATAAAAGGTAAAGGATCTATGTTCTTGAAATAAAAGTTTAAATCTGGAAATGTTATGTATGTAGACGGTTCAAAGCATAACCTGGTGAGTGTCAGTCAAATGTGTGATCAAGGAAATGAAGTGGTGTTGTGATCAAACGAATCTGTTTTTTGGAACTTGATATAGGGGAGATCATGATCAAAGGTACAAGAACTCCAAACAACTTATACATACTCAAGGGAGGACAACAACAGTGTTATCTAAGCAAAAATGATGAAAATTGGTTGTGGCATAGAAGATTGGGACATCTAAGCTTTTCTCAAATAAGAAAAGCATGCAGATTCAAGGTTGTTCGTGATCTTCCAGATATCAGCATCCCTGAAAATACAATATGAAAACCATGTCAATTCAGTAAGCAAACCAGAGCTCACTTCATTGAAAAAGAAGGGTTAGCTAGTAAGCCTCTTGAACTTGTTCATATTGATTTATGTGGACCATCAAGGAAAAGTCACCTCGTGGAGAAGAATACTTTATTTTGTTCATTGATGATTTTTCCAGAATGTGTTGGATAGGTCTGCTAAAGCATAAAGATGAAGCATTTGAAAAGTTCCAAGCCTTCAAATATTTGGTTGAAAATGAATCAAATTGAAAAATCAAATTCCTTAGATCTAATCAAGGAGGGGAATTTACCTCGGATGAATTCTTTGACTTTTGTGAACAACATGGAATAAAAAGGCAATTCTCCATTGCAAGGACTCCTCAGAAAAATGGAGTGGTAGAAAGAATGAACAGAATTGTTCAACAAATGGCTCGAGCTATGATAGATGAATCTAGAACCCCTGCAACCTTCTGGGGTGAAGCTACATTCACCGTCGTAACTATTCTCAACCAAGCAAATGTTCGGGTAAATAGCACTCAAAGTCTGCATGAACTTTGGTATGGTAAGACTCCTACTGTAAAATACTTTAAAATTTTTGGAAGCAAATGTTATATCAAAAGGACTGATGAAAAACTTGGTAATTTTGAGCCCAGAGCAGATGAAGGTATTCTTCTTGGTTACTCTTCCTAAAGTAAAGGATATAAATGTTATAATAAAAGACTTGGGAAAATTGTTGAAAGTAATGATGTTGTAGTTGATGAAGCATGCAAAAATCAAAAACAAACAAAAACAGAAGATTATGACAATGAAGAAGATGGGGAGTATTTTCCCACATCAAATCATGATGATATAGAAGAAGAAACCAATGAAGCACCAGAAGAAGAGATAACGGTAGAAGAAAAAACTTCGTCCAGGTATGTTCAGAAAAATCATCCAAAAACTCAAATTTTAGGGGAAAAAGAGGCAGTTGTACAGACAAAAGGAACTATTACAAAAACCTCAAGCTATCTAGCATTACTATCCTCCACCGAACCTCAAAATGTAAATGAAACATGAAAAGATGAATGTTGGGTCAAGGCCATGAATGAAGAACTTGAGCAAATTGAAAAGAATAATACTTGGGAATTAGTTCCAAGACCTCATGATAAAAATATTATAGGAACTAAATGGATATTCAAAAAAAAGCTGAATGAAAATGGAGAAGTCATTAGAAACAAGGCTAGACTTGTTTGTAAAGGGCATGCTCAACAAGAATGTATAGATTTTGAAGAAACTTTTGCACCTGTTGCTAGACTTGAAGCCATAAGGATGTTTCTTGCTCTTTCTAGCTTTCAGAAATTTAAAGTATACCAAATGGATGTAAAATCTGCTTTCCTTAATGGAGATTTAGAAGAAGAAGTTTATATTGAATAACTAGAAGGATTCATTCTTGGAAATGATGCAAAACTTGTATGCAGACTCAAAAAGGCTCTCTATGGTCTAAAACAAGCTCCAAGGGCCTAGCATTACCATCTTGACAATATATCTACACCAACAAGGTTTTTCAAAAGGTTTAGCAGATAGCAATCTATATACAAATATTGACACTAATAAATTGCTAACTATTGTTGTTTATGTTGATGATATCATTTTTGCGAGTAATGAAGAATCCATGAGTCAGAATTTTGCTTCAGTAATGCAGCAAGAATTTGAAATGTCCTTGCTTGGTGAACTTACCTATTTTCTTGGTCTACAAGTTCAAAAAAATAAAGATGGTATTTTTCTTTCACAAACCAAATATCTCAAACAGATCTTGAAAAGTTACGGCATGGAATATTCTAAACCTATATGTACCCCAATGGTAACAGGATGTAGTCTTAGCTCAAATGATGAATCATTAGTAGTACATCAACCAACTTACACATCCATGATTGGCAGACTACTTTATCTAACAGGTACCCGACCTAACATCATGCATGCAGTAGGAATAGTTGGAAGATTCCAATCAAATCCAAAGGAATCACACCTTCAGGCAGTCAAAAGAATTTTCAAATGTCTTCAAGGAACACAAAATTGGTTTATGGTATCCTAGAGATACAGATCTCACTCTTCATGCATATATAGATGCAGATTGGGTAGGAAGTGTGGATGATAGAAAAAGCACTAGTGGTGGTGCATTCTATATGGGTTCCTGGTTAGTGTCTTGGTTCAGCAAGAAACAAAGTTCAATTGCGCTATCTACAGCTGAAGCAGAATATGTGGTTGTTGCATCTTGCTGCACACTTTGGATGATGCAAACCTTGCAAGATATTCACATCACATGTACTCCACCCATCTCCATTCTATGTGATAATACAAGTTCCATCAGTATTTCAAAGGATCCAGTCATGCACTCCAAGACCAAGCACATACCCATCAAATACCATTTTCTACGTGAACAAGTGCTTGAACAAAAGGTCAAATTGGAGTATGTTCCCTCCAAAGAACAGGTTGCTGATATATTCACTAAACCACTGCCCAGAGAGACATTTGAATATCTCAGACAAAAGTTGGGAGTAGTTACTACATCATCCTGATGTTAAATTGTTATACAACAAATTAACCTCCTCATCAACTCAAAGGGAAAGACATGATAGCTGAAGCAAAGACCACAATCACGAGCCTTGATTCCACACTAATGCTAGTTGTGCACTAAAAACTTACTTTATAAAGCTTGTTTACAAGCCTAAGGGTGCATTAGTTACCCTACTAACTCAAGTCGCTAGTAAGGGGACAGCGTTAGTGAAACTTGGTGAAGTTATAAGGGTCAATGGAATGAATTGACTCATAAATATCTAGATATTTGTTCCTAAAATTACTCAAGAAAAGCAAGGAAACATCCAAAATCAACCTATTTGGAGGATTTCTAATCTTAAAGAAGGAGGCAAATGGGAAAGAGATGAAAAGCATGGTAAGTTCATTGCTTTTTCCCTAGGGAACTCAAGGAGGAACTTGGCAACCCTAACTCAATTGCTACATAAGCAAAGTTAGGGCTATGATGAAAGGGGTCAGAGCATTTTAAAGGATAGCATACTTGATTGTTGAGCATTGTCTCATATCATAAGAAGTTGGCAAGAAGGGAGAGAGAGAGAGAGAAGCTAGAGTGGTAAAGGAAGGCTAATGCAATAGATGGTTGTAATCACTCTTCCAATATTAATACAGAACTATAGTTGTATTGTCTACTCTATGGCATTGGTACTATCATTCATTAAGTTGTTTGTCTAATACCTATTTGCATGAGTAGCTTAGTTATATGTAACTATATGTTCTTTTATGTATTCATGTATTACTTATCAGAGTTGTATGTTGTGATTACACTTGTCTCTTCTTTGTGCAATACTTGATCTAGAGCCGGCTCGAGGGACTTCCACCTAGCTACATTGCGCTCTCTAGAAAATCTACAAGGAGGCTTGAGGTAATCTCCTTCTCCTACTTTGATAGGTGGTTATTGTTTATGAACATGCATGTAACTTTGTGACAGTTGCAGATAATCTTATATTCTGTCGAAGGTCCCGAGAAGACCTTTGAGGGTATCTTCATTCTCCATACAGCATGCATTTTACCCCATAGCAGAATTGGTGACTCCGCTGGGGACTATACATCTAGTTCCCGGTTTTCCCGGATAGTTCTCGGTTTTCTCCTCCTTCTAATAGCTCCCTATACTTCTACAATCCCTTTCTGACCCACCAAATATCTTGCTGCATCTTGCCTACATGTATTCATCTCTGAATCTGATCTAGAAAGCCCTATTTTTTACTGATTTCCCACACTAACGTAGGTTAGCAGACTACACAGAGCTTTATAAAGCACTGTGTCTGCTTACAGGGAGCGTTAGTGGACCTATTAACTCTCTGTAGCCACTATTACAGAGCGTTAGTCTCCCAATAACTTGATTTTTAGCTGTGTCTATAAGCCAAAAGGGATAGGAAGCCTTCTCATGGACTGAAATAAGATCTGTAACTGCATTTTGCTAGCAAAATTGGTGTCCTAAAAAGTTTTTTTTTGGGAAATAAGTTTTGTTTTTCTTTCTTAAAAGCATTTTTTACGAAAGAAAGACCCACATTTTTTATTCATCCTTCTGTTTAGCTGGTTAAAAGCTGCTCTATTTTGGTTTCAAGTAGTTGTTAAGAAACATTGGAAAGAAGTCCTTTGGTTATGCATGTGTTAAATGACTAAGATGCATGGAAAGAATATGAATATGTGAAAGACTCTCACCTGTAGAATATAGCTTGTTTTCATCGAATTGAAATTTTTTAAAGCATTGTCTTGTGCATGATTTATTGAGTCAAGAGTCTCATCACATTTCATACATCAACTCCCCTACCGAAGATAATAATCAAGTACACATAAAATTTACCTAAAATCAATCAGTAACTCTTTATTGAGCAAACAAACATTAGTTTAGGCTAGGATCTTGGGCTAAGCAGTGTGAGTAAACTACCCAAGGTCGAAAACCAAACTAGTGTCATTAAAAGAGAGAAAAATTCCTTCTGCACTCATACTACCGGGACCACTCCAGTAAAAGCGGAGAAAAATACGAGACAACATTGGACTGTAAGTGAAGGTAGCTTGACTTCTCTTACAACTCCTTTGGTTATTTTGTGTATTGGCGATCCCTTCGAGCATTTTGGAGTTGAGTCGGGGACTCAGGTATCTTGCCCACATAGCGTGTTGTCTATGACTATGTCCCCCCCTGGTGGTGTCTGTGATCTGAGGTATCTTTAGTGGCCAAACTTTTAGGGACTTACACAAGGTGACTGGGATGGCCTCTCCTGGTATCTAACACAGACAGATCTACTTTGTTTTCAGTTTTTGGGAGCATGCTCGTCTTCACGAGAGTACTTGGCCCCTCAATCCGAGGTTTAGGCGAAGCTCTAGAGTAACCATAACTGTACATCTGGCTATTCTTCTCTGTTATTCATTGAGATATTAGGTTTCATCTCTGGTGATCAGTGCTTATCAAACAGGGTAATTTCCCTCTGTTTGTTGGTCGATCAAGTTAGTGTATTTTTTATATTTTTGTAGGCACTCAAGTGTTATCATTTTGAGACTTTAACAAATATCATGATAAAATTTATTGATAAAAATTAGCGGTCACTGTGGCTACATCCAGCCCTCATCGTCAATCTAGACGATTGCTAGGACTTCCTCCACTCATTATGGAAGATCCACCGAGCTCCAGTGAACCGGATTCCCCATCTTCAAGGAATTAGTCTCTGAGATCTCACTCAGGATCTGTTTGGACAACCGACGATTCAATTTTGCCAGAGAATTTCTTTACCGAAGGATTCCTTCCTCCCTTAAACCCTTCGCTTACGAATCCGTCGAACCCAATCTTGGATCCCGCAGTACCTGTACTTCCTGCTCTAGTAGTTGGAACATTTCCATCTATCCCGTCGACGACCAACAGGTCGTGGGACTTAAGGGACACATTTTGTTCCCCACTACTTCCCTAGTCGACAATCACCACAACACTGGTAATGGCAAACCCCGCTATCCCATTTATCCCAGGTACAACCACTCACATGACACCCTCTACGAGTGGAACCCAGTTGATGCTAGGTTCCACCCCTATAGTGTCAAACTGCATACATTTGACAAGTGCTACATATAGCGCTCCCTATAATTCTCAATATAGCAATATAGGCATAGTTCCCATCCACCAACAATATGGTCAGTCACCATTGTACAGTTCAAATCCCTAGATTCAAATATCTGGGGGCATTCCCAATATGCACATGCCGGTAGGGAACGTAATAGTTCCCCCTCCATTCTCAGGCATGCATGGTTAGTCGCTAATTGACATGAGCATTCCTTATGTCAATCAAGGACAAATGGTTAGTTCTATGATGGGTGGGAATCCTCTAGGAGGTCCCAACCAATCCATGGGGGCACCCTACTCACAAATTCAAATGAGTCAAAGGGGCACGGCTTATCGGGGGAAATTATATTCCCCAGTATCAAAATCCTCATGGAAATCCACTCTAAAACACCATACCTCAAAGCAACTGCTACACCATGCAGCCCATGTATAATATTGAGAATCAAACGATGGGAGGAGTGCAAGGCTTCTCAAGTCATATGTCATCGCCTTGGTCTGAGTCAGGGTCACCAAACTCTCTACCTTTCTTGGCAACATTGGATATACCTGACTTATACAAACTGACAAATGACCCCATCTATCATAACTTACAATGGCCCTCGATCCCGCATAAGATACCAACAGACATCCCGAAGTTCGATGGAAAGCAAGGGGAAGATCCGGCAACCATATCACCACCTACCATCTTTGGTGTGTTTCAAACTCTATGGTGGATGATAGTGTCTGGTTACATCTTTTTCCTCGCACCCTCAATGGAAACACAGTTAAATGGTACATTGAGTTACCATGCGCATCAGTAAACACCTTCAATGCTTTAGCGATGGAATTCCTAAAGCACTTCCAGCTACCCATCCGCTATGAGATTGGGATAGAGATCCTCACTTCATTACATCAGGATACTGCCACCCACATCTCTAATCATATACATGAATGGATATGTAGGTGGAGGTTAGTCAAAGCTCCCCTCCCAAACTATCTCTTATCAGACTAGTTCTGCAAGTCCTTACTCTTGCAAATCGCTAGAGATGTCACTTTAGGTGGTGCGGTCACAGAAGACTAATCCATACGTCAGGCCCAGCACTTAGATCTGATATATTCATAGTCTGGCACTCTTTACAACGTAATCCCCAATGCCCTTCGCAACTCCAATGCTTCCACTACTACCAAATCAACTGCTCTTCCTACCACTATGATAAACTCTATGCAGTCTACACAAAATCCCAGTGGTAAGAAAAAGAAGAATAAGAAAAAGACCGCTCCTTCTGAAGAGCAGTCAACAAAGTAGCAAAACCCAAAGCAGAAGGCCGTTGTGCCTCCTAACGATGGAAAGGATAAACCCACCATATTTCCTTGCAAAATCTGTGTTGAAGACCACATGACCTATCGTTGTCTGCGTCTTCAGGAATGCACAAAATACATTGCTCAAAAGGATACTGGTAGGACCACTGTTTTCCTGAATAATCCTTTCCCCACTCAGCAGTAGCAAAACCTTATTGCAAACCAACCCCAACCCCCACAAGGGAGCAACGGTGGTTCGCAGCATCCTTCAGTGGGTGAAGGATCTTCTACTGTTTTCACCTTTGAAACGGTAGATCTACAAACAAAAGCCAAACCTTATGGAGCTCTTGTGCTCATGCCGTGGAACCTTCCACAAGTCAAAACCCATCACCGCCCAAAGATTTTCATATCGAAAGGCCAGTTGCTGACCTTGTAATTCGCCCCCCTAAAGGGGCACTTTGACGCACAATGCATAATACATCTGCACGTGCCGCCCAAAACTACAACATTGTAGAAGAATTGGCGCAAGCGTCATCGGCTATGTCGGTGCTCGAGGTATTACAAACATGTCCAGCACAAAGGAAAGCTTTGCTTTCGACTATTGGTGGTATTGACCCACAGGATTCCTTGCTTGCAGTTTTCGACATGGAAAAGTGTAAACCTCCCCTTTCCCACCAGCTCGCATTTCAAGTGCAAATTTTTTCAAAAGGTAAAGGTATACACAGAACTGTCATTGATGAAGGTGCTTCTACCTGTGTCATGTCGGATTCATGTTGGCTTGCCCTGGGTTCTCCAACCCTATCCCCACCATTGAATTCCCTTAAACCTTTTGACGGCCACACTTTCATCCCAAAAGGTTACCTGGCTAGCTATCCCATCACCTTGAGTGGCAAAATGGTAACGGTAGGTTTTGAATTTGTGTATCATAAACTTGACTATAATCGACTTTTGGGCCACACCTAGACTTATGCCATGAAGGCCGTTGTTTCTTTGGTCTTCCATATCATCCTCTTTCCCTTATATGGAAAGATAGTCATAGTGGACCAGCTGTCATTTTGCACCCCAGATTACTCTTCGTTACCTAGCAACTCTTTACCCTTAGTGGGTAGTGTACCTGACTCTTACGTCAATATCGGTACTGGTCTTCTAAAGGCTTCTTCCCTCATGGGTTGTTTCCCTCTTCAGTCACCGAAGGTTTCACAGATGGTAAATATGCTTTCATCTATCCCTCATGAATAGACCGATCCATGGATCCTACCGGCTCCTTCAGACATTGACACATATGGAGAACAAATACTGCTGTCACCAGCTAAATTGGCCTACCAAGCCATTCAATCTGCATCTGAACCTCCAGTCACTTTGGTTACGCCCAATGGTCCCACTGCCCCTCCCATAACTGATCCTTATTTCGATCCACTCAATCAAGTCCTACCTCTGGACGAAGCTATTAGAGAGATCATGAATTTAGAAGAGTTACCTTGGGAGGACTCACACCATCATGTTTCGATATCTGATTTGGACATGATGCCTCTTCAAATCCTGTCACCTGATACACATGAAATCATTTCCTCACCATATATGACTATTCAAACTTTGGACTCAGAAGGAAATATGGGCAATATCTCAAAAACATTGTTCATTAATATTTCTGTCATGACAAGCATCGTGGAAAATATACAGATTGGAGCCAATCGCAATCCTGAGGAAATTGTGAGCTTCACCTGCCCTTTTAAGGACTTCTGCGATGTTTTCCCTTGGTCTTATGAGGAAATGCATGGCATAGACCTTATATTGTCAAGCATGAGATCAAGGAAGATCGAGCATTCGGTATTTTTCTTGCTCGTTAATCCAAAAAACCTCAAGTCCCCTTCTTTAGGCTCATTAAACTACTACAAATAACATAGAGCACTTTTTTTGGATATTTTATTTCTCTTTAAAAAATAGAAACATCTCTGAGTCTTTCATCATTGGGCTCGTCAAACATATATGATGATGGTCTGAGTAACTCCTTTTCTATCTTTTTCTAGCTCATTAAACTGAAAAAGACCAATGGAGCATTCTTTTTAGGCGTTTTTTTCTCGCTCATTAAACTGAAAAAATCTCGAGTTTTGTCTTTAGGCTCGTTAAACTTTATAAAGATGACCCAATCATTCTTTTAGGTACTTTTCTCGCTTGTTAAACTAAAAAATCCTGAGTTTTTGTTACTGGGCTCATTAAAAATATACGGCAGCAACATGAGCACTTGCCTTTTTGGGACTATTTCTTCCTCTTAAATCGAAAAATCCCTAAGTTTTTCCCCTCCTTCGAGCTCATTAAAATGTACGAAGGAGGAATGAGCAGTTCTTTTCCTTTTTTTCCTCGCTCACTAAACTGAAAAAGATACCTTGATTTTTCTTCATTTGACTCGTTAAAATTTAAATGAAGGTATTAAGTTTTTCGTCGTGTGACTCATTAAAAATCCACGATGAAAAACAAGTTTAGTCTATCTCCTCGTACTCGTAACAAAATGAGGTTGACATCTATTGAACATAGGTTTCTCTTTATCTAAATTCAATAGATTAACTAACAGAAAAGTAACCGATCCAGGTATACTATTAACCTTTTGTCGCACTTGGTTAACAACTATGACAAAGGGACCACCATGGACTTGCTCTTTACGATCTTTTCAGACTCTCTAAATATGAAAAGACCACTGAGTTGTCTAATCTGGACTCTTTAAATTACATAGACAAGATAGAGATTTTCTCTTTTTGCGGTCATTTTCAGACTCTTTAAATATGAAAAGATCAATGAGTTTGCCTATCTGGACTCACTAAACTAATCAGATAGGATAGAGAGTCGCTCTTTTTGCAATCCTTTTCAGACTCTTTAAATATGAAAATATCGATGAGTTTTCCTGTCTGGACTCACTAAACTAATCAGATAGGGCAGAGAGTCGCTCTTTTTATGGTCCTTTTTAGACTCTTTAAATATGAAAATATCAACGATTTTACCCGTTTTGACTAGTTAAATTAATCAAACAGGAAAGTGGACAATACAACTATATTCTGTATTAGAAAGCATGGTTTGGCAGCAGTCATTCCCTTGGACATGGAACTCCCTCAGATAAACCTTCCTTGTGACGGCCTCTCAATATGAACCCTACCATCCTATGAGTTTAGCCTATATGCCCTGATGATTGCATCTATGTATCCTAACACTCTTTGGTGTTCATGAGTCTAGTGTTGTCTGGTTAAAACCGTTATCATTCCTTCTATTGTTCAAGGGTTAACCTTTTGTTTCCTCCATCAACCTATCAAGCATATCCTTCCGTCATGCCCTCTATGGTTTAGACCCAAAATGCTCAAAAGATTCATCAAAAAACAAAATCATTATTGTCCTGTTTCGTGTCGATTAATGTAGGACACATTATTGCCTACCTTTCAACAGGTTTCTTCCTATCGGCTTCAACACTCTATCTAGGGAGACAACCCAGAAACACATTCAGTGCCTTGGTACTTACAGACATTAGTGGCAGGTTTCCTTTTGTTTGATCAGGGGTTCTCATTATTGGCTCTTGGTCAAGCGATTCTATGGGTGTTCGATGACAAAGACATCTTTCACACTCGTTAGATTGTACTGTGCATCTTGGAGACCATCACCATTATCGGTGGCCTTCCTCACGTCTGTTAACGGTCTCCCTTATTGACTGGTAATCAAATGATTTCGTGCATGTTCGACGTCAACACATATATTCACATGTATTGATCTCTGATGTTTGGTTAAGTGGAAATCAAGACCTTGGGTAGAGGCTTGCATCACTTAGCCTTGTTTCCTCTCCCAAGTTGCGGATATTTTTTTTTTTGAGACAGCTTATCAAGATGATTCTATTATGACACCAGATCCACATTGTGCTTAGTGGCAGCCAGTATCATCATATCTCTTTAGAGAAAAAATCACTCTGATATAGCTACTGAGCATGGGAATGCCCAACTCAGGATATGATTTTAGCATTTTATATATATGTGTTGTATCAGGTTTCCCTTGTCGCCCGAAGCTTCAATCCTCTCTCTCTTTTTGAAGGAAAATTACAGTTAAATTAAAGTATTTAGGCCATCATCGCAGCGTCTAATCTCATACTTTAGGGGGCATTTTTTATACAACAAATTTACCTCCTCATCAACTCAGAGGGGAAAGACATGATAGCTGAAGCAAAGACCACAATCACAAGCCTTGATTCCACACTAACACTGGTTGTGCACTAACAACCTACTTTATAAAGTTTGTTTGCAAGCCTAAGGGTGCATTAGTGACCCTACTAACTCAAGTTTCTAGTAAGGGGACAGCATTAGTGAAACTTGGTGAAGTTCTAAGGGTCAAAGGGACGAATTGACTCATAAATATCTAGATATTTGTTCCTAAAATTACTCAAGAAAAGCAAGGAAACATCCAAAATCAACCTATTTGGAGGATTTCTAATCTGAAAGGAGGCAAATGGTAAAGAGCTGAAGAGCATGGAAAGTTCATTGCTTTTGCCCTAGGGAACTCAAGGAGGAACTTGGAAACCCTAACTCAATTGCTACATAATCAAAGTTAGGGTTGTGGTGAAAGGGGTCAAAGCATTTGAAAGGATAGCATACTTGACTGTTGAGCATTATCTCATATCATAAGAAGTTGGCAAGAAGGGAGAGAGGGAGAGAAGCTAAAGGGGCAAAGGAAGGCTGATGCAACAGATGGTTGTAATCACTCTTCCAATATTAATACAGAACTATAGTTGTACTGTCTACTCTATGGTGTTGGTACTATCATTCATTAAGTTGTTTGTCCAATACCTGTTTGTATGAGTAGCTTAGTTATATGTAAATATATGTTCTTTTATGTATTCATGTATTAGTTATCAGAGTTGTATGTTGTGATTACACTTGTCTCTTCTTTATGTAGGACTTGATCTAGAGCCGGCTTGGGGGACTTTCACCTAGTTGCATTGTGCTCTCTAGAAAATCTACACAGAGGCTTGAGGTAATATCCTTCTCCTACTTTGATAGTTGGTTATTTTTTATGAACATGCATGTACCTTTGTGACAGTTGCAGATAATCTTACAGTCTGTTGAAGGTCCTGGGAATACCTTTGCATAAATCCAACTATTTTTCAGAGAAAGGCTATTATACACGTGTTTCATGAAGTATAGTCGCGTACAAATGCGGGTTTCTATAGGGTAAAGGAGTGTATATGTGTTTCAGACAAGAAAAATAGTGGGGCAGGATCTGATTTTGGAGCTCTAACTGATATTGATGATTAATGTCTATATTCTCTATTCATTAATTTTATCTAACTGACAAAGATTCCTTGATCATTGACCTATTAACAATGAACAGGTAGCACAGGTTTAGGGGGAGCATTAACATTCACATACATTCAACATTGTTGGCATTATGGTTGTTGAGTCTAGCTATGGCTTCGGATATTAATACCATTTTTTAATCAAGTCATGTAAAATTCTAAGAAGTGATATGTCTTCTCATACATTTGAATGAGTCCTCTTGGACAAATGATGTAATTTTTATCCCCACTTTACATGGGATGGATGATGTAATATTTCTTGTTTCTGTCATGTATAAACTATTGGTATATCCCCACTTGGTTGGGTGGATGAGTCAAATTTGGTATATCCCCACTTGGTTGGGAGATGGATGTATGTATGAGTCATTGGTGATAGGAAGGTCATCCTCACATAGTTGAGTTATAGAGTCATGTTATTCTTTTATAAAATGTTTTTTTTGTAGACTCTACTTATACTCAAGAAGAGCATGGATGGTTTCAGTGCATCTCAGCATGTACAAAAGGGAAGCACAATCAAAGAATTCAGCATGTACTCAGGGGGAGCATGACTAGCATAATGTATGTCAAAGGGAGAAATTATCTTGGTCCACCCTTTGCCCTTGATGTCAAAGGGGGAGAGTGACATGGTGTTGTTATTGCCATCAAGTCCAAAGGGGGAGATTGTTGGCATTATGATACAGGTGTTGTTCTTGATGAAAACTCACTCAGATGAAAGATCACGATGCAGCATGTCAATAGCAAAGAAATACAGATCAAACTACAAAGAATGAAAAAAGAGAGGTATATGCAGGTTCACCTTGACAAAGTTGCGTATACACGCAGTTTCACTGAACACAAGTAGCATATATGTACACATGCACTTTCACAGAAGGAAAAGCATGTATATGTTGGAAAACTAAGTTTTTGGTCCGAGGTATTTGGTCTAAGGTATTTTGATCCATCGTATTGGTCCAAGGTATTTGGTCCGAGGTATTGGCCCTAGGTATTTGGTCAAGGTATTGGTCCTAAGTGGTTTTGATCCATGGTATTGAGAAAGGCCTAAAACTATATAAGGAGGAGAAGATCATTAGGCCAAGGTGTGCAAGTATCGAATATCTGATGAAGTGTGAGATCTAATATGCAGGTTATTGGCTTATGGTGCTTTTCTTGATCTAAACCAAGGATGAACCTTAGCGGTTGATGAGGGATAAGATCTAATGATGGATCAGGATCTTAAGGCTTGAAATGAATTATCATTATATGGTTTGTTCATGTATTGTCTAGATCTAAATACTGACGCATTTGTTATTCTGTAAATGTTATGATCTGGGTATAACTAAAGTCTGGAATAGCTGCAAAATTATGAATTAATATTTATAGATGTGTACGTTGGTTGGCTTTGATAAAAGCGCGTATACATGTTGGTTCAACACATGGAAGTAGCTTATACCTTATGAAGTATGTTTCAGTTATTTTTGTTTGCTATTGCAGAGTTATGGGTCCTGCTTTGGGTTCTGGTGACTGTATTCTAGTGGCCGTGTTCTGAATGATCAGATTCGGGTTATGATGATTGAGTTTTAGTGATTGGTTGATGCAGATGTAATTGATGATTGTACTGCAATTATGATGTTGTTGATGGGTCCAGTATGAAAATTGAATGAAACGTGGCCTTCAGATTGTGGTGTTGCGTTCCAGGAGTATCCAGTCTGAAAATTCATGAAACGTGGTCCCTAGTAGAAGAGTTGAGTTTTCTGTAGGCTGGCACCTACGTACTAGTAAACATATTGGCTAGTACAAGAGCTAGGGGATTGTATCTCCCTTCCAATAGTAGCTGAAGAACGAGAGAAGGTTGTAGCCTTCTGCAGGTGGGTGCCTGCGTACTGGTATGAGTCTGCACCAGTACAATATTGTAAATAGATTTTTTTATTATTATAAGAAGACAGAAATGACAGCAGCAGGTAGTTTTTACCCACATTAGGTTTCCACCTTATATCTTAGTGTTTATGTGTGATGCTTATGTGTGATGAGTTATTCTTCTTTTACTACACTGTCTAATAAATCCCTGATATACTGGTTAAAGTTCAATACATTATAAACTGTCTAAATCAAAAGTTCTCTACATATACGCTGGTTGCTTTAAGTACAGTCGCGTGTACACGCTAGTTCACTTAGCTGAAGTAGCATAATAAATCTGTTTGGGAAATTAAATTATTGATCTGATAATATTGATTCACCCCCCTCTCAGTATTATTTCCAACACATTCTTTTTTGGGACATTTTTCTAGCTCATAAAATCAAAAAAACCCTGAGTTCCTTCTTCAGACTCGTTAAAAACTTATGAAGAAGCTCTGATCATTCTTTTTAGGAATTTTTCTCGCTCGTTAAATCGAAAAAAACCCTTATTTTTCGTCATTGGGCTCGTTAAACATCTATGACAACGATATGAGAATTTTCTTTTTTGGGACTATTTCTTGCTCTTAAATCAAAAAATCCTTGAGTTTTTCCCTTCTTTGGGCTCGTTAAATCTACGAAGAAGGAATAAGCAATTCTATTACCTCTTTTTCCTCACTCACTAAACTGAAAAATATACCTTGAGTTTTCTTCATTTGACTTGTTAAAATTCGATGAAGGTATTGAGTTTGTCGTCGCGTGACTCATTAAAATTTCACGATGAATATCGATTTTACTCCGTCTCCTCGGACTCATAACGAAATGAGGAAAACATCTATTGAGCATAGGTTTCTCTTTATCTGGACTCAATAGATTAACTTACGAAAAAGGAATTGTTCCAAGCATACTATTAAACCTTTGTCGCACCTGGTTAAAAAATATGACAAAGGGACCACCTTTAAGTCATTCTTTATGGTCTTTTCAAACTCTCAAAATATGAAAATACCATTGAGTTGTCTCATCTAGAATCATTAAATTACACAGATGAGGATAGAGTAACTCTTTTTACGATCCTTTACAGACTCTTAAGACATGAAAATATCGACGAGTTTTCCTGTTTGGACTCATTAAACTACTTAGATAAGGCATAGAGTCGCTCTTTTTACGGTCCTTTTCAGACTCTTAAAACATGAAAATGTCAATCAGTTTACCCATATGGACTCACTAAACTAATCAGATGGGGAAAGTGGACAATACAATTATGTTATGTTCCGTATTATGAAAGAGTTTTTTGGCAGCAGTTGCTCCCTTGAACATGGCACTCCCTCAGATAAACCTTCCTTGTGATAGCCTCTCAATATGAATCTTACCATCCTATGAGTTTAGCCTATATACCATGATGCTCTTGCATCTCTGTATCCTAACACTCTTTGGTGTTCATGAGTCTAGTATTGCATGGTTAAAATCGTTGTTGTGCCTTCTATTGTTCAATGGAAAACCTTTATCTTATGTTTCCTCCACCAAACCATCAATCATATCCTACCATCATGCCCTTTGTCACTTTGACCCAATGCTCAAAAGATTCCTCAAAAAACAATCGTTCTTGTCCCATTTCGTGTCAACTGATGTAGGACACCTTATTGCCTACCTTATGATAAGTCTCTTCCTATTTGTTAGAGTCCTATAGTGATAGGATTTATAATTTTTGAATTGGTTGAGAGTAACTCTTGTAATATTGTACATACCTTTGCTTTCTGCAAATGTTTTCCATATCAAAAATTAAAAAATGTAAAGAGAGTGTGTCATAAAAGAAATATCAAAGGACAAAAAGAATAAGAAAAGATCAAGAAATTAAAATATATGAACCCCAAACACAAAAACAGATCATGAAAGTGTGCAAGTCTAAATGCCACTACTATCTTACTTCTTCTACAAATAATGGTTGTGTGCAGCTTGTCATACATACCACAACCCATGGTAGTCAAACTACTTAATATTGACTATTTCATGCTTTGAATTTTATGTTTATAGTCGAAGAATCAAATCTGATCAAACAGCTTAATCTTGGTAGATCATTAGATAGGTAGAGAAAATAAAGGGGGCGCATCAGCTTAATCTGAGCCCTTGGAAGATATAAGGTTAGAAGTAGATAGTTTACTTTTCAAAAGAAAAAAGAATGATAAGGGTCTGCTAACCTAAATGCACCCAAATAAGTGAAGAAAAAAAATGTTAGGGTAAGTAATGGGTAAGTAGAAGAAAGATTGTTGAAGTATAAAGTTGATTGGACAAAAGCACATTTATCATGCTTAATCATATGTTTCAATGTGCATGAGCAATTAAGAAAGCAAAAACAGAGGTTTACAAGGTGATTTAATTGACTTCCCCTCATTCATTTCATCCCTATACTTACTAATTTCCCTATCCACAAGTATGTTCTAGTACTAAAAATCCTTCAAGTCATAAAGGCTCAGAGCATTTCTTTGACTTTTGGTGGGACCGAACCCTCGGCTTAATGAATTATGGACATCAAGTGTTAGAATTCCCTTCATAAAAGTCATTTCCCTTCATTACCCTAATAAAACCCCTTTTCCTAAGGTTAAACTCCATTTTCCTATGAAAAGTAAAAAACCCCATGTTAAATTCCATTTCACTCGAAATACCCACAAAAAGTTTTTATCCTAAGTATAAGTGTATGTGAAGAAAATGCACAAGTATTACATTATTCTTAGTGGTATTTTCACTCCACTCATTTCAGTTCATATTAATTTCTAACTTAATTATATAGCTCCTGATATACCTTTTCCCATATATAAATAAATCCCGTATATAATACCCCAACCCTAGCCCCAAGAGTTAGCTCAATCGGTCAAATCAAGTGCCTCGCCAATGGGAGGTCACAGGGTCGAATCCCGAAAGCTCTTGGGGTTAGGTCAGTAAATAGGCCGAGGGGTGTTGATGCCCTTCGGGTGGCGTCCACTCAATGTTTAAAACCCTGGACGTAGCGGCTACCCACTGACCCGGGTATCCGCGAACCAGTAAGTGAAAAAAAATACCCCAACCCTTAGTTTAACTATAAACTATATTTTTTTTATCCCATGCCCCTGACAAAACCCTCTTAACTCACCAATTCTCGGTAAAGTTAATATAATCCCTTCATTAACCCCATCTGATCATTTAATCCCATGTTTAACTCGTAAATAATCACAAACCACCATTAATTAAAGCCCCGGGCCCCCCCAAAACCTTTTCTTATTTCATCCGTGCTAATCTGTCACCTTATTGTCGTCCGATCGTCAACACCTGAATCTAATGATTCACAGCCATATTGGGTTCACCCAATATCTGAACTTTACCCACCTGATAATGTGGTATTGCCCAGACCCATGTCTACTATGTGTTAAGCATTAAGGTAGATCGGGTGACCTCACCAAAATACCACCTCCTTGATAAAGTGGTGTGATGGCTTGGAAAACCGCCTCCTCGCCCAACCCAAAAAACCGCCCACTATTCATTTGTAATTCACCCGCCAAAAAATAACCGTTGTTCAATTAAAAGGCTGAGAATCCTAATTGGGCCTTTTTCATTCAATTTCTTTGTAAAACATCTGCAAACCATTGTGACACCTTCAAATGCTGAAATCACCAATTGACCTCAATTTCACTCTTAAAGAAGTTGCAGAGACCCCAATCAAGCTCTCAGTCCATACCAGAGCCCATTCAAACTTCTGCAGTTGATGAGAATACCAATTTAATTTAATTCACCCAAATTCGAGGTATTTGAAAAGAAATTACCATACACCCTTTCAATTTGAAAACATTCAGTCTTTAAAGTGTTTTAATTAAGTAAAACTAATTGAAATTACTTTAAAATTAAAGTGTGTGCCTAACTAAAATACCCAAACCCTTATGAAAGCTTCCAAATTACCTTCAAACCTCTTATATAAACCTGTATAAGTCAAATTCAAATCCACAAGAACTGAATTATGGCCGCCCCCATTGCCATGGATGTCAAACCAGTGACGACCCCCCATTTGGACCTTGACCACCTTCCCCTAGCAGACAGGGATTTTCAAATCAAAGACACAAGTGCCTATACACTCTTGTTGAAAATTCATTGTTGGAGTAAGGATAGATATCTAAACCATACTGATGACATTGGCCTTTGGAAGTCTAATTTTCCCAAATACCAGCTTCCACAAGTACATGTTTTTCCTAAGATTGTTCATCTATGCCATGCTTGTTACATTCCCAATGAGAGAGCTATAATGTCCATAGACCAAAAAGTATTGTTTACTATTACAAATGAGTCAATCAATGAAATGTTGCAAGTCCAACCAGGTCCAAACCTAACCCCACTCTCCATTGAGGATTTGTTAGACCGGTACACCAAATTGAGTCCATCTAGACTGGCCCAAATATTCCAAAATTTCATTGTAGAGGAGCGGCACATTCCTACAGATGCCCCTCCATATGTTTCTACCATTTTCACTGAAAGGGGCAAAAAAATTGTAACCATGATATAATTTATTATGGGCTATACCAAAAATGAATACATTGATGAGCTCATCATGGCCTTCATGTCCATTTTCACCCCAGGAAAGCCTCCTGCTACTTTGTACAATTATGCCCAGCTCATAGCTGAAAGGATGCATGAAAAATTGACCATAATGCACAATGAGAGAGTAATCAAGTACTCATATGTACTTTACCACATGTTTTTGTATTATCAGTCAAAAAAATTTCCCTTCACCATCTAGAAGCTGGATACTAATGGCCAACCAAGATCTGTTATATTTTAGACACCAGTATTCCACAGGTATTCATCATCATACACCTACACAGACTTCATTGACTCTTTTGTCCATCCAGTAATGACCATGTTGATAGGAAGCCCTCCACCCAAAATAAGCCAAGAAATCAAAAGAGTGCTCTAGTTTTCCAAAAAAGTAAGGTGGGAGATTGGTACATTTACCAAAATCACACCAAAATAAGAATCTATGGTTGTCAGGTTGCCCCATACAAACTACCCAAATACCTCCCCACGAGGTTATTTTCTCTAGAATATTATAGGCAGATAATGAACTCTGATGATATCAACTTTGTCTCAGCCAAGAAAAGGACTCAGTTCAAGATCAAGAACCAGTTATGTTCTTTCATTTGCAATACTAGAGAGGCAGGAGAAGAAGCAAACCAAATTCTGCAACAAATGAAGTTTAAGAATAGTTTCATATGGAGGTATGACCCTCAAGGGTTTATAACCAAACTAAGACAAAAGGTCAAATTGGGACCTTACATTCATCACCCTATAACATAAATAGAGAGGTATGCCAACCAATCTGAGTGGTTGGAAAACACTCTCATGGACAAGGATAATACAAACGTAGATGTTGAAAATACCTTGTTTGATTTAGAGAAATATATTGATGAAAGCTCATTCCTACAGATACCAAAGAAAGAAGGAACCATGAGTACCCCTCCTATTTTTTAGACTCCTCGGAATGAGGAAAAGAATCCCAAAAGGAACAGATAGGAGGGCTCCAACTCAGGTATGGACACTTCCAATGTACAGTATGAAGCTAGCCAGAGAAAAAGGCCTAGGCTCAATCCTGTTTCAGAACAGGAAGACACAGAAGGTTCAGTAGAAATAACTGATACTGAGTTAGACATGAACAAAGGCACGGCTCCATCTAGAGAAAAAAAGGACCATCTACATCAAAAACTCAAATTTTAGAAAGGCAGCTCAGTGTAGAAGTTTCCTCATTCAATAAGCCTGCTGATAGAGATAGGTACATTAAGGATAGGTTCAAGGAGATTAAAATGAGAAATGATAAACTAAATGTAGAATCCTATGATCAGTATTTCAGTCTTACACCTCTAATCAAAGTAGGTTGATGTCAGCTTTTGACATCAAGGAAGGAAAGATGAAAATGTCCTTCATAAAGCCAACTGTACAACAACCAAGAACATCAACAGATTTCAAGAAGATAGACTTTGAAGTATTGGCAAGGGATATTCATCCCATTGACCAGATTGAATTTCACAAGTAGGCTGGAGAAATGATTTACTCCACCCTTACAGGAAAGGCCATGGCTGCACATCAGTTGCAGAATTCACTAAATAACATTTCAGCCCAGTATTAGTTGGAAAAGGCCTCCTCATAGGCCAAAGACACCAGAATCAAGTCTTTGGAAGACTTGGTAATTGAATTGGGACATGATCCCAAAGACATCAAGGCTACTGAACAATTAATCAAAAAGAATAATGATGACATTGCAGCCCTCAAGAAATAGTTGAAGATACCTCAACTACAGCACCCCCAGACATAGGAAGTCTTGGAAAGCCAAACAAAGCATGAAGAGTTGATGGAATTAGTCCTTAAACTCAATGATCAGTTGAGGGAGACAGAAAAGGAATTGGATAGCTTAATCCAATTAAAACAAACTGATCTTGGCACTACCTCGGTAAATGTCATCCCAGTAGTTACCATGGCTGTTCCTTCCACATTGGCAGCCTCATTGGCTCCCATAGCTCCAATGGCCATAGCACTACCAACTTCTACAACATCTACATCAGCAACAGGTACATCAGGTGAAGAAGCAAGAAAATTGGTTAAAGCTATGGAAGAAATTTCCATACAAACCACAGAGATGAATAAGCTCAAAGAAAAAGTGACAAGCTTGGAAACTGATTACAAGCTTGCCAAAATCATGCACAAAGAAGAAGTGCAAAAGGCTACCAGGATGAGTGAAAGATTGAAAACCCTAGAAAAGTATTTAACACTAAAAGAACCCCTTGGGCAGGCCAAGAAACAACTATGGGCCAATATCATTGACTCTGTCAATGATATTTTTCCATATATTCAGGTAATTTTCGAGCAAATAGATTTGATAAAACTAGCTACAGAGGCCATCCAAAAAGTAAAAGCAGAATTAGGACAAATTCCAGAAGAGGCTACCAGAATTATCCAATTCCTTAACACCAAGAATAAGTATGAGCTGCAGGAATTGGAAATAGAGGATAGAACAGAGACAATTTTGGAGGTCAAAAAGGTCCTCTCCAAGAGGAACTTGATGCAAAACTTGGAGGATAAATATTAGAATATGCAGCTAGTCGTGACATATTTATGGCTAAGTTCCAGATTTTAAGAGAAAAGGGATTACCTAATCCATTAGTGATAAATGATAAGTTGATGCCACAGGAGGATTACAACAAGAAAATCAGAGAGGTAGCAAAAGATCAGGTAAATACATCAACAATGAAGGCATTACCAACAGGCAAAGTACTCTACCAAACATTTGAAAACTTGTTTTACCTCTAGCATGAGGTAAAACACTTGTTTATCAATAAGCCTACGTTTTCCAAATACACAGAGGGATATGAAACATATAAAAAGATGTTAAAAATCCAATTATCTAATGCTAAAGCATGAGAGAAATTCACTGATTTACTATAGAAATATCTAGTAAAAAGGTTAATGTATAGTAAAAGTAAAACTGCATGGTAAAAGGATGTGGACAGATCAGCAGAGTCAAAGTGTATCAAATGAAAGGCTAAATTAAATGAAGCATTCAGCGTGAAAGATAAAACAACAAAGAAGATTAAAGGGCAAAAGATCAAAGCTAGCAGAACCAAAATAAAAGGGACAGCATGAAGCAGTTCAATAGCTATCTCTATCTTCTTGTATGAAGTTATTTCTTTCTCCTAAATTAATTCTCAATACAATTTGATATATTTTTGTAAATCCTTTTGTATAAATACTTCATAAATCAGAGTATTAAGTGTGGATTCTATTAGACATTTCTATGGACTTTTTTATTAGAAGACCCAGAAGGTTATTGTATCATTTGATGAGCCAACAAGTTGGATTGATAAATAAAGATCAGATATTTCCAAGGATTCATGTGTTGAGCAAATTTTAGACAAGTATTTTGTTGTGTTATTGTTATTTTTCTCAAAGTTATTCATAATCTTTAATGTGTTTCTCAATCTAAATGTTATAACTGGAATAATACTTTAGAACTTGTTTAATTACACTATATCTTAACAAGTTATACATCTAAATGTTTTCTGTTGATATCTAAATTAAATAATTCTTAATTTCTCTTTGGTTTAGATTGTTTTCTTGAATATCCAAGTTAAAGGATTCTTAATTTCCCTTTGATCTTGATTACCCCTTCATTCCTCATTCATTATCCGGGTCTTAGAACCCTTAACTTCTCTCTCAGCCAGAGTGAAACCCTTTCACCCCTCTGTCTCAAAGATCTGAAAACTCACTATGTTATCTTGCCCTTGGAACATTCCTTTTGAGAGAGTTAATCTAATTTTTCTTCCTTATTGTTTGAATCCATAGGCCAACGGTCTAAAAGACATCATTCTATACATCTATCTAAGTGATCCCACCAGCCAATCTCAATTACAAATCAAAAACCCCTTGAACAATGATAACTAGCCTAAAAACATCTTAACTAAAACAAAGTTAAATTTTAAAGAGAGAGAGCCCTCTCTGAGCATCAGGAAGGCTAGGTCCTCATCTCCAAAAGCGGTTTGTTGTTACCTTTGGTTTTTCTTTCTTTTTACTTCAAAAGAATTATCAGAGTGATAACATTTATGGCGACCATACTGGGGACTTCAATCCTCAGTCTCATAAAACTTTAAGGAAACCTTAAATTAAATCTTGAGCCCCTTAAGTTCATTACCTGAAGTAAGTTTTCAAAAAATTTCATAAAAACTGTTTAAAAAACTGAAAATTCTAGCTCCTAAGAAGATTCACTATGCTAGGGCAAACCCAGATCCGAACCCTGCAACTATAGTGGATGACCCAGAGAGAATTTTAACCCAAACTAAAACAACAGAAACTCAAACCAAAAGTAGCAGGTTAGTTAGATCCAATTCACTCCTTAAGGAGTTGTAAACTTTAGAGGACATCCCTTTTGATTTGTTATTTGATCTCTCATTATTCAGAAGTAAATTTGAGAATGCAATCCATGAAACAGTGTTAAATCCAGGGTTTTTTCAACTCATTGAATAAAAAAGGGTTATTCATTCAAATTTAGATAAATTAGTCGTTGAGACTTTTGACAAATTGGACGTTTAGGCCTCTAAATTGATAAGTAATATAGGTGATTCTTACATTCGACAATCTACTGAACTAGCTGCCCTTACTACTGCTACCCTTGGAGTTTCTCCACAAACTTCACTCGATGTAAGTACCCCTTCCTTTACCACAACTTCATCAATTGTATCTACCACAATCCAGTCACCTGAACCACTTATTAATCAATCATCTTCATCATCATCTAGTTCACCTCCATCAGTTTCAAGTCCTTATTCAGCCACCACAACTTTACCCCCTAGTCAAACCAGAATTACAGCAATGGCAAACCGATATGCTCCTCTTGTTTTACCTGCCCAACTCCATCCCATGCCTGCAGATTATCAGAGTAACATCTTCCGGTTTGATGCTACTGGTCATTACACTGCCCAGCATCATGTAAACAATACGTCTAACTTGTTTGAATTGCATGAAAGAGATGAAGCAGATGTCCAAATGAGATTGTTTGCCCAAACTTAACTGGTGATGTCAAAAAATGGTTCAAAGCCTTTCCTGCTAATCATATTGCAGACTTAGCAAATTTTCAAAGGTTATTCATTGATAGATGGGAGAGAAAGAAAAACTCATTGCAAATACTTTATGAATATGACAATATTAAAAGAGCTCTTAATGAGTAAGTTCAGGGCTATTGCACTAGGTTTAATAATATCTATAATGCAATTCTAGCCAACATTAAGCCTCCACCTTACCTAGCATTAATTAAGTTCCCTGATGGTTTTGATGCTAACATGTCATACTAGCTAAGGGAAAGAAACCCTCAAACACTTGAACAAATTTAGAGAAATGACATCAGTGTAGAGGCCAATCTGTTAGCTAAGAAAGAACGAATGAGGAATGAAAAGAAAGTTGTATTTAAAGAAGAAGCTTCAACTTCAGATGGAAAAGTAGATGTTTTAGCTAAAAGTTTAGAAAGAATCATGGATAGGTTAGAGAACATGGAGAGGAAAAATCAATGGGAGAATCAATAAAAACAACCCCAAATAAGAAACCCAAATTTTAGGAAGAACCCTAATACTGCAAAAAATGCTACACCAGACCAACATATTAGGCCCCCCTTCCAAGAAAACTATGTTGAGGATTCACAGAACCAAGAAGCAGAAGATGATACCCAGATTAACTCGCTGGAAGCCACAGAGGAAGACAATGTTTTTCTTACTCAAGAATAACAGGAGTTATATATGCTTTAGCAGTTTCAGTTAGAATCTAGTGAATCTTTTGATTTTAAACAGGGATATGAGTCAACTATATATGAGGTACATAGACAAATTATCTTGAGAAGTAAGAAGAATAACGAGACTCCCATTAAAAGATCCATCCAAACCCAGACTAAAATAATAAAAGAAGCTCCAGTTAACAAAATGTTGCAACCTAGGGGAACAACTAAAACTTCAACCCCTGGGATTGTAGATATAACCTCCACTGAAACCCAAATAGAGATAATTACTAAAAACAATCAAAATAAAAGAAATCAAGGAAAAACAGTAGAAGCACAGACTGAAATGCCTACCACTGAGAAATAGAATAAATACACTCAAATTGCACATATTAGGGAAGATCTAAATCAAACAAACAAACCTCAACTCCCTTTCAACATCAAAAAGGAAATAGCAAAATTAAAGATATCAGTTCCCTTGATCGAACTAGTAAAGAATGAATCTTATAGGTCACAGATAACTAAGACTTTGAACATCGAAGAGGGAGAGGATTCTGTTAATTTGAATGATGACCAACCTGAATTATTATTTGGCCCTGAGGCCAATGGAATTCATCAGCAAGGGGGAGTTCCTCCTTTTTACATCAGCCTAAACATTCATGATAAAAAATTTCATAACTCTATGTTGGACTCAAGAGCATCCCACAATCTAATGCCAAAGGCAATAATGGAAAGATTGAACCTAGAAATTACCAGGCCTTATAAGGATTTATTTTATTTTGACTCTAGCCAAGTTAAATTCCTTGGTCTAATCAAATACTTGTGTGACTCTTGTCCAGTGCCTTGCAAAGAGCATTTTAATGGACATTGTAGTTGCAGACATTCCACCAAAATATGGAATGCTACTATCTCGCCCAATGAGGAGAAAAACTACAGGGATCTTTGCAGTTGGATATGTCTTATGCCACCATATCCATTTTTGGCCAACCAAGAAAATTATATGGGGAGGCCTTGATGAAGTACATGGTCAGTAGTGAGGAGAATCCACAAAAATTTCCCATATACTCCGTGCATTCAGATATGGACTCTTTCATCTTATACAATACAGAAAATTATAAAAAGGAAATCACAACCAAAGACCTTAAGTACAGAATAGCTAACAGTGAGAACATATTCCATGAGTCACTTTGGCATTTAGACTTTGATGGGTTTGTAAATAGGTTAGGGGCTGGTGCAGGAGTGTGGATCCATAATATGGAAAATAACCATGTTGAGGGACATGCTTTCAGGTTGAACTTCAAATGTACCAATAACATGGCCAAACATGAAGCCTTGATTCTAGGGTTACAATTGGTTAGGAAATTGGGAGCCAAAATAGTTTCCATCATGGGAGACTCAAAGATGATTATCAAACAGATCAATGGTGAATATTTTGTCAACAACCCTAGGCTTGGTAGATATAGGGATATTGTTTTAGACTTGATCAAGGACCTACTGGAATCAAACTTTTTTGCCATTCCTAGAAAATAAAACATGCAGGCCCATAGTCTGGCCACCTTTTAGTACTTGTAAATTTCCATTTCAACCAAACCACCAGTACACTGCAGAAGTTAGACATAGGCCTGTTATACCAAACAACCTCAAGTATTGGCAGATTTTCTCCCAGGACTCTCAGATCTACAACATCATGAACAATGAAGGTGAATTTCAAAATTGTAAGATATATATTTACTGTTCAATAGATAGTAATGTAGAAAGCAGTTTAGATCAAAATGTTTTTGATATAACTAAACCAACTAAATTTTACTAATGTAGAAATAGATAGTTTAGAAAAGGTAGAGATAGATTAAATAATGGATGATGATCATGAGATTCTTCATTTGAAAATTTATTTTTTGCCTAAAGGATTAGTACCTTTAGAAGATTTGTTTAACTCTAATGATATAGCTAGGACACCCAAGATGGAACCTCTGAGCATTGACATAGAAGAGGTTAGTATAGAAAATAATCCAAAACTCATTAAAATATCCAAAGCCTTACCCCGAGAGGAAAAGGTCAAATATATAAATCTGTTTAAGGAGTTCCAGGATGTATTTGCCTGGAGTTATGAAGACTTAAAATCTTATGACACCAGTATAATCCAACATAAAATGCCTCTAAAAGAAGATCATAAACCTTTCAAATAGAAAATTAGGAGGATAAACCCAATCTTTATGCCATCCATATAGAATGAGGTTAAAATAATGTTTGATGCTCAAAGAATAGTGCCCATTAGATACTCAAACTGGATTTCAAACTTAGTTACAACTAGGAAAAAGACAAGTGAAATTAGACTTTGTGTATATTTTAGAAACTTAAATAAGGTATCTTTAAAAGACAACTACCCCTTACCAAAAATGGACCATATATTGGAAAGGGTAGTGGGCTTGTCTAGGATTTCACTGTTAGATGGATTCTCTAGGTATAACCAGATATTAGTCCAACCTGAGGACCAAGCCAAAACTGCGTTTACTACTCCTTGGGGTACCTTCATGTATTTGAAGATGCCCTTTGGATTAATGAATGCAGGTGCCACATTTCAAAGAGCTATGGATATAGCTTTTGCCAAGAAAATCCATGATTTCTTAGTAGTATACCAAGATGAAATCACAGTCTTCTCTAAATCTGACAATGAACACTTAGACCACCTCAGAAGAGTATTTATCAAATGCAGGAAATTTGGGATTTCTTTAAATCCTAAAAAGACACTTTTTGGTCTAGAAGAGAGAAAGCTATTAGGACACATCAGATCTAAAGATGGTATTAGGATAGACCCTGCTAGAATAGAAGCCATTTTGACCATTTCCCATCCCCGAAACATAAAAGAGCGACAATCATTTCTATGTAAGATTAAGTTTCTTAGGAGATTCATCTCAAATCTAGTAGAACTAATTAGGGAATTAAATAACATGCTAAGAAAGGACTCAGTAATTAAATGGACATTGGAGGCCAAACAATCCTTTGAAGCTATTAAGGAAGCATTAACCAAGACTCTAATCCTGATTAGTCTTGACTTTAACAAAGATTTTATTATTTTTTCTTTTGCTTCAGAACACACCATTGCAGCAGTCTTGCTGCAAAAGAAAAATCAAGGATATGAACAGCCAATAGAATTCTTTAGTAAATCCTTAAGAGATGCCACACTCAAATACAATATCATGGAAAAATAGGCTTTAGCTTTGGTTAAGGCTATCAAATATTTCAGAGTATACATTTTGTACTCTCACATTATTGCTTATGTTCCAAACTCTATAGTTAAGGACATTTTGACTCAAAATGGGCCTGAAGGAAAAAGAGGCAAATGGATTGCCACAATATTGGAATATGACATAGAGATAAAACCCACCAAGCTCATCAAAGGCCAAGGTTTAGCCAAACTCATGGCTGAATCAAATTGTTAGGCCCTTGATATCAACTTCATTAGTGCCCTTGATGATCAGGAGGAGATGGTGACTCCACAGATCAGTGAACCTTTTACTGATTCACCATGGTATGTAGATATTACATTTGTTTTACTAAACTTACAAGCTCCTCCTGGATTGACAAGAACTAAAGCTAGATTCTTAAAAATGAAGTCATTGAGATATTGTGTTGTAGATAATGCATTGTTTTGGAAGGAAAATAGTGGTATTCTCTTAACATGTTTATTAAAAGATGAAGCTGACAATATTTTACAAGAGTTTCATGCAGGAGATTGTGGAGGACACTTGTACTGGAAGAGTACTACTAACAAGATTCTGAGGGCTGGTTTCTACTGGCCTACTTTGTTTGTAGATGTTAAAAAACATGTGACCTCCTGTCATAAATGCCAGATTTTTTAGGGAAAGAGGAAACTTTTACCCTTGCCTCTTAAACCAATTTCCACTGAGATTCCATTTCAACAATGGGGGTTAGACTTCATTGGAGAAATACACCCAACCTCCTCAGCTCAGCACAAGTGGATTCTGATAGCCATAGACTATTTTACCAAATGGATAGAGGCCATACCTTCTAGGCAAGCCACAGACACTATCATAATCACCTTCCTAGAGAGTAATATCCTTTCAAGATTTGGATGTCCCCAGAAGCTCATTACTGATAATGCAGCAGCCTTTAAATCCAAAAGAATGATAGATTTCTATAACAAATACCACATCACCCTTGGCCATTCCACAGCCTATTACCCTCAAGGTAATGGACTAGCAGAGTCATCCAACAAAATTCTAGTCAATATTATCAAAAATTTACTGGAAGATAACAAAAATACATGGAACAAGAAGTTAGTCAATGCCTTATGGGCAGATAGACTGACTACTAAGAAGTCTATTGGAACATCACCCTATCAGCTGGTTTATGGGATGGATGTAGTTTTCCCATCATCTTTGGGAGTACCAGTCATGAAGATCCTCTAGGAATTACAAGTGGAACCAAATGATATTCAGAGAAGAATAAATCAGACCATACACCTGCAGTAGACCAGAGAAGAAGTATATGTAAAATCACAGGTAATCCAGGAAAAAATCAAGAAAGTCTTTGATTAAAAGTCTAAATCAGATGCTTTTCACATAGGAGACAAAGTCTTTAAGTGGGATTCAAGGAGAGAAGACAAAGGCAAGCATGGAAATTTTGATTTTCTGTGGCAGGGGCCTTATTTCATTTATGGCCACAGAGGCAAAAACGCCTTTTCTTGAGAAACATAGATGGATCAGATATACCAGGAGGACCTGTTAATGGTAGGATGCTGAAGCATTAATTTTCCACTGACTTACAATAGTTCACTTTACTTTGCATCATTGTACATAACATTGCAGAGTGTAGTTTGGATTGGAAGGTAATCCTTTGAAGTTGAAGCCCGGAGAGAAGGCCCTAAGCTTTGGAGGATTTACTCTCATAAGTATCAATAATGCATATTCACAGAAGGACACTTTGCAAGGTAGCCTAAGCTACAACTCAAAGGCTACTGATATTTAGAGTTCTTGACATTTCACTAATAAATGTCATCCCCATGTGGAGCCACTGTTAGAGTCTTATAGTGATAGGATTTATAATTTTTGAATTGGTAGAGAGTAACTCTTGTAATATTGTACATACATTTTCTTTCTCCAAATTAAAAAATGTAAAGAGGGTGTGTCATAAAAGAAATGTCAAAGGACAAAAAGAATAAGAAAAGATCAAAAAATGAAAATATATGAACCCCAAACACAAAAACAAATCATGAAAGTGTGCAAGTCTAAATGCCACTACTATTTTACTTCTTCTGCAAATAATGGTTATGTGCAGCTTATCATACATGCCACAACCCATGGTATTCAAACTGCTTAATCTTGACTATTTCATGCTTTGAATTTTATGTTTATAGTTAGAGAATAAAATCTGACCAAACAACCTAATCTTGGCAGATCATTAGATAGGTAGAGAAAATAAAAGGGGCTCATTAGCTTAATCTGAGCTCTTGGAAAATATAATGTTAGAAGTAGATAGTTTACTTTTCAAAACAAAAAAGAATGATAAGGGTCTGCTAGCCTAAATGCACCCAAATAAGTGAAGAAAAAAAATGTTAGGGTAAGTAATGGTTAAGTAGAAGAAAGGTTGTTGAAGTATAAAGTTGATTGGACAAAAGCACCTTGATCATGCTTAATCATATGTTTCAATGTGCATGAGAAATTAAGAAAGCAAAAACAGAGGTTTACAAGGTGATTTAATTGACTTCCCCTCATTCATTTCATCCCTATACTTACTAATTTCCCCATCCACAAGTATGTTCTAGTACTAAAAATCCTTCAAGTCATAAAGTCTCAAAGCATTTCTCTAACTTTTGGTGGGACCGGACCCTCGGCTTAATGACTTATGGACATCAAGTGTTATAATTCCCTTCATAAAAGTCATTTCCCTTCATTACCCTAATAAAACTCCTTTTCCTAAGGTTAAACTCCATTTTCCTATGAAAGTAAAAAACCCCATGTTAAATTCCATTTCACTCAAAATACCCACAAAAAGTTTTTATCCTAAGTATAAGTGTATGTGAAGAAAATGCGCAAATATTACATTATGCTTAGTAGTATTTTCACTCCACTCATTTAAGTTCATATTAATTTCTAACTTAATAATATAGCTCCCAATATACCTTTTCCCATATATAAATAAATCCCGTATATAATACCCCAACCCTTAGTTTAACTATAAACTATATTTTTTTTATCACATGCCCCCGACAAAACCCTCTTAACTCACCAATTCTCGGTAAAGTTAAGACAATCCCTTCATTAACCCCGTCTGATCATTTAATCCCATGTTTAACTCTTAAATAATCACAAACCACCTTAATTAAAGCCATGGGCCCCCCCCAAAACCTTTGCCATTTCATTTGTGCTAATTTGTCACTCAACTGTTGTCTGATCATTAGCACCTGAATCTAACAATTCACAGCCATATCGGGTTCACCCAATATCCGACCTTTACCCACCCGATAAAGTGGTATTTCCTGGACCCCCATCTACTACGTGTCAAGCGCTAAGGTATATTGGGTGACCTCGCCAAAATACTGCCTCCTCGATAAAGCGATGCGATGGCTTGGAAAACTGCCTCCTCGCCCAACCCGAAAAACCACCCACTATTCATTTGTAACTTGCCCGCTAAAAAAAAATCGTTGTTCAATAAAAATGCCGAGAAGCCCTATTCATCCGTTTTCAATCAATTTCTTTGTAAAACCTCTGCAAACCATTGCAACACCTTCAAACGCTAAAATAGCCAATTGACCTCAATTTCAATCCTGAAGAAGTTGCAAAGACCCCAATCAAGCTCTCAGCCCGTACCAAAGCCCAGTCAAACTTATACAGTTGCCGAGAACACCAATTTGAAGTTAATTCACCCAAATTCTAGGTATTTGAAGATAAATTACCAGACACCCTTTCAATTTGAAAACGTTCAGTCTTTAAAGTGTTTTAATTAAGTAAAATTAATTGAAATTACTTTAAAATTAAAGTGTGTGCCTGACTAAAATACCCAAACCCTTCTGAAAGCTTCCAAATTACCTTCAAACCTCTGATATAAACCTATATAAGTCAAATTCAAATCCACAAGAACTGAATTATGGCTGCCCTCGTCGCCATGGATGTCAAACCAGTGATAACCCTCCATTTGGACCTTGACCACCTTCCCCTAGCAGACAAGGATTTTTAAATCAATGACACAAGTGCCTATACACTCCTGCTCAAAATTCATTGTTGGAGTAAGGATAGATATCTAGACCATACAGAGGACATTGGCCTTTGCGAGTCTAATTTTCCCAAATACCAGTTTCCACAAGTACATGTTTTTCCTGAGATTATTCATCTGTGCCATGCTTGTTACATTCCCAGTGAGAGAGCTATAATGTCCCCAAACCAAAAAGTGTTTTTACTATTACAGCGAGTCAATCAATGAAATGTTGCAAGTCCAACCAGGTCCAAACCTGACCCCACTCTCTATTGGGGATTTTTTAGACTAGTACACAAAATTGAGTCTAGCTAGACTGGCCAAAATATTCCAAACTTTCATTGTAGAGGAGCAGCACATTCCTACAAATGCCCCTCCATATGTTTCTGCCATTTTCTCTGAAAGGGGCAAAAAAATTGTAACCATGATATCATGTATTCTGGGCTATACCATAGATGAATACATTGATGAGTTCATCCTAGCCTTCATGTCCATTTTCACCCCAGGAAAGCCTCCTGCTACTTTGTACAATTATGCCTAGTTCATAGCTGAAAGGATGCATGAACAATTTACCAGAATGCACAATGAGAGAGTATTCAAGTACTCATCTGTACTTTACCTCATGATTTTGTATTATCAGTCAGACAGATTTCCCTTCACCATCCAGAAGTTAAATACTAAAGGCCAGCCCAGGTCTGTTATATTTTGGACACCACTATTCCATAGATATTCATCATAATACACCTACACAGACTTCATTGACTCTTTGGTCCATCCAGTCATGACCATGCTGACAAGAAACCCTCCACCCAGAATAAGCCAAGAAATCAAAAGAGTGCTCCAGTTTTCCAAACAAGGTAAGGTGGGAGATTGGTACCTTTACCAAAATCACACCGAAATAAAAATCTATGGTTGTTAGCTTGCCCTGTACAAACTACCCAAATACCTCCCCATGAGGTTATTTTCTCTCGAATATTATAGGTAAATGTCATCCCAGCAGTTGCCACGGCTATTCCTTCCACATTGGCAGCCTCATTGGCTCCCACAACTCCAATGGCCACAGCACTACTGGCTTCTACAACATCTACATCGACAACAGGTACATCAGCTGAAGAAGCAGGAAAATTGGTTAAAGCTATGGAAGAAATGTCCATAAAAACCATAGAGATGAATAAGCTCAAAGAGAAAGTGACAAGCTTGGAAACTAATTACAAGCCTACCAAAATCATGCACAAAGAAGAAGTGCAAAAGGCTACCAGGATGAGTCAAATATTGAAAGCCCTAGAAAAGGACTTAACACTGAAAGAATCCCTTGGGCAGGCTAAGGAACAACTATGGGCCAATATCATTGACTCTATCAATGATATTTTTCCATCTATTCAGGTAATTTTCGAGAAATAGATTTGATAAAACTAGCTACAGAGGCCATCTAGAAAGTAAAAGCAGAATTAGGACAAATGCCAAAAGAGGCTGCGAGAATTATTCAATTCCTTAACACCAAGAATAAGTATGAGCTGCAGGAATTGGAAATAGAGTATAGAACAAAGAATATTTTGGAGGTTAAAAAGGTCCTCTCCAAGAGGAACTTGATTTAAAACTTGGAGGATAAGTGTCAGAATATGAAACTAGTCGTTGATAGATTTATGGCTAAGTTTTAGATTTTGAGAGAAAAGGGATTACCCAATCCCTTAGTGATAAATGATAAGCTGATGACACAGGAGGATTATAACAAGAAAATTAGAGAGGTAGAAAAATATTAGGTAAATACATCATCAATGAAGACATTACCAACATGAAAAGTACTCTACCAAACATTTGAAAACTTATTTTACCTCCAGCATGAGGTAAAACACTTGTTTATCAATAAGCTTACTTTTCCAAATACATAGAAGCAGATGAAACATATAGAAAGATGCTAAAAATCCAATTACCTGATGCTAAAACATGGGGGAAATTAACTGATTTACTATAGAAATATGCAGTAAAAAGGTTAATGTACAGTAAAAGTAAAACAGCATGGTAAAAGGATGTGAACAGATCAGCAGAGTCAAAGTGTATCAGATGAAAGGCTAAAGTAAATGAAGCATCCAGCGTGAAAGATCAAACAACAAACTAGATTAAAGGGAAAATAATCAAATCCAGTAGAACCAAAATAAAAGGGACAACATGAAGCAATTCAATAGCTGTCTCTATCTTCTTGCATGAAGATATTTCTTTCTCCTAATTTAATTCTCAATACAGTTTGAGATATTTTTGTAAATCCTTTTGTATAAATACTTCATAAATCGAAGTATGAAGTGTGGATTCTAATAGACATTTTTATTAGAAGACCCAAAAGGTTATTGTATCATTTGCTGAGCCAGCAAGCTGGATTGATAAATAAAGATTAGATATTTCCAAGGATTCATGTGTTGACCGAATTTCAGACAAGTATTTTGATGTGTTATTGTTATTTTTCTCAAAGTTATTCATAATCTTTAATATGTTTCTCAATATAAATGTTATAACTGGAATAATACTTAAAAACTTGTTTAATTACACTTTGTCTTAACAAGTTATACATTTAAATGTTTTCTGTTGATATCTAAATTAAATAATTCTTAATTTCTCTTTGGTTTAGATTGTTTTATTGAATATCTAGGTTAAAGGATTCTTAATTTCCCTTTGATATTGATTACCCCTTCATTCCTCATTCATTATCTGGGTCTAAGAACCCTTAACTGCTCTCTCACCCCGAGTGAAACCCTTTCACCCCTCTGTCTCAAAGATCTGAAAAACACTCTGTTATCTTGCCCTTGGAACATTCCCTTTAGTGGGTTAATCTAGCTTTTCTTCCTTATTGTTTGACTCCATAGCCCAATGGTCTAAAAGACATCATTATGTCCATCTGTCTAAGTGATCCCACCACCCAATCTCAAATACAAATAAAAAACCCCTTGAAAAATTATAACTAGCCTAAAAACACCTTAAGTAAAACAAATTTAAATTTTAAAGAGAGAGCCCTCTCTGAGCATCAGGAAGGCTAGGTCCTAATCTCCAAAAGTGGTTTGTGGTTACCTTTGGTTTTTCTTTCTTTTTACTTCAAAATAATTATCAGAGTGATAACACTATCGACGTCGACACTCTATCTAGGAAGATGACCTAGAAACACTTCAATGCCTTGGTACTTGCAGACATCAGTGGTTGTTCACCTTGTGTTTGGTCAGGGGTTTTCATTATTGTCTCCTGGTTAAACGATTCTACGAGTGTTTGAAAAATATAGCCATTAACCATTCTAGTTGACCAGTTCAATATAGTCGTTTCCTGGTCAAACATAGCTGTTGGATGCTCTACTCTGTCTATTTAACATTCAGCATCGATCTGAATCTTCAACTTGTCCTGATGATGAACCACACTTGTTGGTTCAAAATGCATCGAAAACTGCATTCGAATGTGATTTACGCCGAAAAATCTTCTTAAAAAAATTAATATGGATCACAAAAGCTTAAATTCAACAACAGAGCCATTATTTGCACTCACTAGATTGTACTGTTCATGTGGAGACCATCACCATTATCGGTGGCCATCCTCACATCTATTAACAGTCTCCATTATTGACTGGTAATCAAATGATTTTGTGTATGTTTGACATTAACTCCTATATTCACATGTATCGATCTATGATGTTACGGTGAAGCAGAAATCAAGACCTTTGGTAGAGGCTTGCAGCACTTGGCCTTGTTTCCTCGCCCAAGTTGCATTTATTGTTTTTTGGAGATAGCTCATCAGAATGATCCTATTATGACACAGGTTCTGCATTGTGCTTATCGATGGCTAGCATCGTCATATCTATTTTCTAAGAAATTCGCTTTGGCATAGCTACTGAGCGTGGGAATGCCCGACTCAAGACATGATTTTAGTTGTTTTATATATATGTGTTGTATCAGGTTTCTCGTACCACCTAAAGCTTTGATCCTCTCTCTCTTTTTTCCAAAGAAAAGGACAGTTAAATGTAAAGTATTTCAGCCATCATCATAGCCTCTAATCTCACCCTTTAGGGGGCATCTATTATAGAGGAAAATGACCTCGTCATCATCTAAGAGGAGAAAGACATAATGATTGAAGGACTGGCTAAGTTCACAAGCCCAGTTGTCAAGCTAACACTCCCTAAACACTAGCAACCTGCTTTATAAAGCTTCCTTGCAAGGCTAAGGGTGCGTTAGTGCCCAAAGTAACTTTGTATGTTACCTTGGGAAGACTGTTAGTGAACCCTATTGAGTTTTTATGGGTCAAGGGAACAAGTTGACTAAGAAAATATCCCTAGATTCTCTCCTATGTCAGCGTATAAAAGTAAGGAACATCAGAACTTGACCTATTTGGGGGAATTACTAAATCCTATTGGATTATGCAAACAGGAAAGAGCGTAAAGGCATGGAAACATCACTGATTTTTCCTAATGGAACTCATGAAGGATGTTACATAGTAACTTGTCACTATCTTCACTCCAGTCTTCCTACTGTGTCATGTGTCCAAGTCATTCATGCTCATGTTAGACAAATGTTCTCTGATGTTGCCAAATGACCCACTTTTCCAAAGGTTTCTGCCTCATTGCATTTGTTGGCCAAATAAACACGCTGAAGCGCGCTCCAAAATAGCCCAGAAGCGTTGCCATCGCGGAAGTACACCCGATTCCCACGATGGTCGGATTATGTTGCCAGCACGACTCTCGCTTGTAATCTTGAGCGATGATCTAACTAGCTACGTTATTCAATAGCGATGTCAGCATGGAAGGCTAGTTATGTGCCTGCAATGATCCAGATTGGGCGAATTTGTTCCAACAGTCGGCCTTCTAGATGACTCCAAACCTGGTTGTTGGCCTAGTTTATGTCGCCCTCCTTTCTCTGGCGTGGTTGTTCTGTCATTTGTGCTACCCTCCTTGGAGATAAGCTCACTTTCCACCTTTCATGGAGACTCCTTCTCCTATTTAAACTCTCACCATTGCTATGTGCTGCTAGTTTTGGAGTTCTTAGTCTTTGGAGTGGTTGCTAATAGTGTTGTTAGTGTTTGTGAGTTTGCTAGATAGCTGGTGTGAGTGTGACAAGTGTGGGATTGTTGATAGCTTAAGGAAGGTTATGAAGTGCCCTTAATCTTGTGTAAAACTTGTGAGTGAGAGAGACTTGTATGTTGAGAGATCCATCTTCAAGAGTGAATGCTTGAGGAACATGCTAGCTAGATCCCTCTGAGAAGGCTTGTGATGTCAAGACTTTGGTTGTAAGCTTACTCTTATTTCATAATTATTGCAATCAATGATGTTTTCCTATGTCTTATATGTAATGTACTTGATAGCTCATGACTTCTTGACTTTGTGAGTAAATAGATCATTGTTGTTCTGGTTACGTGCTTTGTTGTATTTCCTTTGCATTGTTTCAGGTTGATTACTCATTAGGAGAAGGAAGCGGAAGCTGGAGCAGCGCAATGGAACTCCATCGACCACCAGTTGAGGTAGGCCTCCAACTATGACTGTTTAAGGAAAGCTATTGTTGATCTGTCCTTGTTTGTGACTAGACCCACTCTAGGGCTAGAGGGGTTGCCTCTATCCGCAGAGGGAACACTTTCCTGCATCACAAATTGGCGACTCTGCTAGGGAGCTTTGGCCTTTGTTCTTTTCTTGTTTACTCTTGTCCTTATTTTTGTTTTGGTCCCTTTTGAAGTTTTTAGGATTAGTTACCAGTCTTCTGAGTTTCCTGGTCTGATCTGGGAAATGCCCTTATTTGATTAAAGATTGATTGTCTTTGATTTGGGAGTTTTTGGTTCGCCTGTTACTATTTTGAACATCATCACGGCTTTTAATTTAACAGTCACATTGTCATCGCGTCACCCCTTTTGTAGTATCCTATTCATCGCGTAATTATGCCTAACATTCGCGACGGTTTTTTAAATCGGACCATCGTGGAAAAGGCGTGTACTTCCGCACTGACATCGCTTTGCTGTGGTGTGCTCTTTATCAGTGCTTGTTGCTTGTGTATTACCCACGCTGATTGTTGTAGAATTGAGTTTTTCAATTCTGCCTCCTAAATCCATCAGTCTTTCTAGTCCCTTGCTGTTCTCACTTGTCTGATAACTTGTTTTTCATTATTTATAGGTTGAGGCACTCTCTTGTGAGCTTTGTGGAATGAATCTTGTCTTTCTTGCTTTGTGACCTAGTTTCATTGTTTCAAGTCTTTTGGATCAGTTTGGCTTGGTTGCTTGTTTGCAGAGATTCGTTTGCAGCTTGCTATTGGTTTGATTGAGCCTTCCCCTTTGCTTACTTTTGGTTGATTGTTTAGTGATTTTTATTGGACCAATCTCGGCATTGTTTCGATTTCTCTTCACTACCCGGACATAGATTACAATTGTTTGGATCAACCGTTTTTCCACATTTGTTTATTGCTTATTGGTTTCTTTTAGATTTAAGAGACATCAAAATCAAAAGGATTGCATTCCGTTTAGCATGCGAAACTGAAAGTGAATTTTCATTTCAGTTGCATATTGAAAGGCGAATGATTAAATCTCTCATTAGTAGTATCCGTGCACTTTAGGAGTTGATGTCTGCTTGCATTGAGTGACTGCTTTGTTGTCTTGGTTTTCTTGGTTTGGGAATGATCTCTCTACCCTCCCATAGGCAGGTGTTCATTGAAAAAAAGGATATCTCATTCATTCTAGCTGCATCCTAGGTTTTGTTATATACATACAGTAAGGCCTGAAAACTGAAACATAATCCAAGATCAACTCTAAAATGAACTGAATAAATCTAACAATGCATTGGAACATAACGAACACATTTAGAGGTCTAGGCTAGAGACATGCTCCAACGTCGTTAAACCTAGTCACTTTTGTTTCCACTCAAGGTTGGGTGATTCCTCCTTCTGTGACTCAATAGTGGTCTAGCACGGAATTTTGCTCCCATGTATCATCGAGTATATGCTAGGAGACCCCACTAGGTTATCATCCTTTATCCATAGGAAGCCGTGTCTGCTGCCTTACAAGCCGTAACGCACCAAACATTGCATTCGGGAAGATTGACTGCCGTACAGAAAGTCCTTGGTTTTCATACGACTACCAAGGTGTATATGCAGTTTTACGGATTTGTTTGGTAAACATTTTTCCTAGTTCTCCAGAGTAGTCACTTTCGTTCCTTTTCGAACTCCCTAAAAGAAAAGGTCCATCTGAACACTTGTCACTTCAAGCTCATTAAATATTCGAAGGCGACTAGAGTCATGTTTTGTCCTTTTCTCGACTCTTTAAAGATGAAAAGGTCAAGTTTTGTCCCTGTGTCTTAAAATTTATTCGGCCACGATTCACATATACCCTGTTAGATCTTGTTTGCGTTAGCTTGAGTAGTGTCCTTTCTCGTTAGTTTGCCTAGTATTTTTTGAAGTCATCATCTTGGCGGAATCATCCTGTCTCCTGTTCCAAGTGACCAAGGGTCTCACCTCTTCTGTTGCTCCTGAGGTACCAGTTGTGAGTGATACTCTCCCTGTTATTTCGAGTATCCAACCGATTAACTCTCGCACTCCAGAAGACGAGACTTACGAAATTCACTGGAACCCCGTTTGGGAGCCTTTCGAAGAAGATATTCCCGATACTCCTCCTAGCGTTTCAGTCCCAATGTCTTCTTCTGATATGGAAGACACATCCCCCATCACAAGTGAAGAATCCGTAGCGACAAGCAGTGAAATTCCCACCTTAATGGAAACTCCACCTTTTCGTATCACCCTTCTTGGTGTTACGTTGCCTTTACGCTATAAGGCTTTGAGGGATGTTATGTCTTCTAGGACCCCCCTTACGAGTTCTATGTGGTCACACACCATCACTCCGACCTTGAAGTCCTTTATTCCTCAAATTCACAATGTGTCTGTCACTTCCGTCCCGACTATTCCAATTATCTGTGTGGCTTCTTCGACCCCCATTGTCGATGCCGTTACTGCATCCTCAGTTGTGACCGTTGTTGCTGTACCTTCTTCAGGTTCAGCTAATAGTGGTCTGTCAGCATCCGTACCCAAAGTTTTTGACCCTACACTAAGTGCCCCACCTTCTTCTGGTTCTATTCCAGCAGGGGGGGCATACGATCAACATTTGCATGCTCTTCAAAATGCAGATCCTCAAAATCCATTTCATTATTATGATTCTAGAGGGGCTCATATCTATTACCGTGGACCTCTGCCACCTCAGCCTGCGGTTGAGGTCACGGTCCCATTATCCGTTGCTTGGACCACCACTGGTTACGGCAGTGGCCAAGTATCACCTACACATCTTCAAGGACCACTTTATCAAGGCCAACCGTCTTACATGCAACCATCTTATGGTCAGCAGTATTATGGGTAGTCTTATCCGAGGCAACCTGGAGGCCCACAAGGACAACCCTTCTAGGGACAACCTTCGGCCTCTGGTGGTCCATCTTTTACCTATTTCGCGCAACCTTCTGGTAATCTAGGACAATCTTACATGCAACAAGGCCAAACTGGTGTCTAGAAAGGCTACCCTTCTGGGAAAGTCAGTCAACCTTACATTCAGCAAGGCCAACCCACTGTCTAGTATGGTCAACCATCTAGACAAGTCGATTAGCCTCAAATCCAATCAGGTCAACCAACTGCCCAGTCTACTCAGTCGTTCGGTCCATCAGGACAACCCTCAGTTGTGCAAGGACAACCCAACACCCAACAAGCTCAACCTTCTAGGCAAATGGATCAATCTCAATATCAACTGGGGCAACCTTCTAGCCAGATGGCTTAGCCTCAATTCTCTCAAGGAAATCCTTCTGGGCCTGCTCAACCGGGCACTCAAATGATTGTTGCTTCTCAAGCTCAACCTGGTTTTCAGCCCCAAGCTGGGCCCCAAACCCAATTTGGTCTTCAAATGCAGGTTAGATCTCAATCCCAACCGGCCTATCAAACACAACCTACCTCCCAGGCTTAGTTTGGAGCCCATCCGCCTTATGGTTTCCAGCAATCCCAAGGGAAAAATCAATTTTCCCTATATCAAAATTATCAACAACTGCAGGTGAGTCCTTATCAGAATTACCAGCAATCTTATGTTGCTCCTGCAGGCCAAGTTGGTAATCAATGGAATGTTGGGGGGCAAATCTAGGGTCAACCATCTTATAACCCCTATGGACCAAATCCCTACGAACAAAACCCTCCTGGGCCAAATCCGTCCGGAAAAAATCAATGGGGGCAACCAGTAGCCGGCTGGAACTCTGGTACTACCTCCTACCCGCGGCCTCAGATGTCCTTTAACCCTAAATTACCCTTTTTAGCAACGTTGGAATTATCAGATGTGTCCAAACTGACAAATGATCCTATTCTTTATAATCCGTATTGGCCCCCGGTTCTAACTAAGATTCCCGGTGATTGTCCCAAATTCGATGGTAAAGCTGGAGAAGATCCCCAGGCTCACGTCATGACTTATCATCTATGGTGTTCATCGAATTCGTGGCCTGATGATTCAATCTGGCTCCGCCTTTTCAAAGGACTCTCACTGGCTTTGCCGCTAAATGATATATTGAGTTATCTCGCAGATATTTTCAGGATTTTAACTCATTGGCTATGGCATTTTTAACTCATTTTCAGTTGTTGATTCGATATGAAACGGGAACACACCTCCTGACATCCTTAAAACAGACAACAGCTACGTATATCTCTGATCATATCCATGAATGGAGATGGCGTCATCATTTGATTAAGTTTTGGATTCCCGATCAGCTTCTCACCGACTGGTTCATGACCTCATTCATCGGTCTGATATCATGGGACATTGCTATGGGGGCATGTGTAACTAAAGAGCAAGCTATTGCGTGCACTCAGTACCTTGACATGGTTTACTCCCAGTCCGGTATGCTATATGATTACTTTCCTGATGCCCCGAGACCCGAAACTTCCAAAGCCCGCCAACACCATCTGTTGATGGTATCATCGGTTCCGTTAATCCACCCTCAAAGAAAACTTTCATGAACCCTGGGAAGCAAAATTTGAATGCTCCGAAAGAAAATACTTCTCAGGCTTTATCCAATTCTGGTAGTACTTCTGAGGTTAACGCCGTTCAGTCCACCACGGCAGACAAAGCCTCGAAAGGAAAGAAGAAGGGAAAAGGAAAGAATAAAGCGGATCAACCTAAGCAGGATTCCCCTAAGCCTCCACCCGAGGAAGGCGCCAAACGCAAGCCCAAGTATCCTTGTCTTATCTGTGACGAGGATCACTATACCAAGGACTGCCCAAGGCAGTCTGAAGTTAGTCATTTGTTGAAAGGTGCTCCCGGACTCCTGCTGTGCTCAAAGAACCTTTTCCCTCACAGCAAACACAAATGGTGGCTGATTCATCTCAATCCTCTTCTCCCTTTGGTTCTCAAGTATTTATGGTTGGGACAATTCCCATCCAAATTAGTACTCGGGCAAAAGAGTATTTGTCGCCTACCAAGAAAGAGCCTGAGGTCCCCTCTAGCGCTCCTCTGTCTAGTTCTGGTCTGCTCCATATTGAGAGACCTAGCACTGAGACGCCCGTCTGACCCCCTCCTAAATGTGTACTCCAGAAATCTTCTTACAACACTAATGCTCGTGCTGCCCAGCACTACAACATCATTGAGGACTTAGACCAGGCTCTGTTAGCTATGTCTGCCTTAGAAGTACTCTAGAGCTGCCCCTCTCAGAGGAAGTCCTTGCTATTGGCCATCGGTGGCATAGACCCGGCTGACTCGAATCTAATTACTTTTGACCTAGAGAGCCATATACCAAGACTGCCTCACCAAATTGCCTTCCTCATACAGGTCATCATCAATTCCAAAACGATTCATCGTACAGTCATTGATGAAGGCACTTCAACTTGCATCATGTCTATTGCCTGTTGGAAGGCTATTGGTTCTCCAACTCTCAGCCAGTCTCCTATGACCTTGGAAGCCTTTGATGGGAGAGAGTCTCGCCCTTATTGTATACTCCAACATTTGCCCATTACTTTGGAAGGGAAGACAGTCGAACTGGAAGTTGAAGTTTTCGATGCTAATCTTACCTACAACCTCCTTCTAGGACGTAGCTGGACATACGCCATGCGAGCCGTGGCTTCATCTCTATTTCGTGTCATTCATTTCCCTCATCAGGGGAAGATCGTCACCGTAGACCAGCTGTCCTTCTTCGCCTCCTCTTCCGAAGGCAATGTGCCCTTTGTGGAGCATACCTCCATCCCATATGAGAGTGTGGGAGCTGGACTTTTTAAAGATCCTGCCCTGACGGGTGTTTTTTCACTCCCCCCTCCTAATGTCGCTCCTATCAATATGATTTTTGTTCGCTCTAATCTGTGGGTTCTTCCCCCCGCTGATCAGGTAGAATCTTGGGGCAATGAGATGTCGTTGAGTCCTGTCAAGCTCAACTACGTCGAAATTGTTTCTGCATTGGCTCCACCTTCTAAACCTACTCCTTCATGCAGGGCTCCTAACTCATACGCCCATTCCCCTTGGCTTGGAGATGACGCTTCTTTAGACCCTTTAAAGGAAATATTTACTTTTGATGAAGCCATTATCGAGACCATGTCTCTCGAGGAACCACCTTGGTCTGATCATCACCATCGTTCCTCGTTCCTCCCTGCACACCGGGAAATTTTTACCTGTCTCGAGCGGTTTGCTCCTTGTCTCCCATCCCAACCCCTTCAAACACCCATTCAAGTTTATCAAGTGTCTTCTGAAGGAAATATGGGAAACATCACATAGACCCAGCCCATTGACATCTCTGTGAAACCAGGGATTGTCGAGCATATCCATGTCAGAGTATCTTGTACTCCACAGGAAATTCAGCTCTATACTGATCTTTTTCGCGAATTTTGTGACGTCTTTGCTTGGTCCTATGAAGAAATGCCTGGCATTTATCCTAGCATAGTGGTGCATGAGATACCTACGTATCCGGGTGCTAAGCCTGTTCGCCAGCGTCTACGCCCCGTGCACCCCTAAAAGGCTACAGAATTAAAGCGGAAGTTGAAAAGCTTCTTAAGGCTGGTTTTATTTACCCCATCCCACTCACAGATTGGGTCTCCGATATCGTCCCTGTGACTAAAAAACAAGGTACCATTCGAGTCTGTGTTGATTATTGTGATATCAACCGGGCCTGTCCCAAAGATAACTTTCCCACACCCTTCATTGACCAGCCCATTGATGAGTGTGCTAGGAGCGAAATGTATTCATTCATGGATAGTTTTTCTGGGTATAACCAGATCAATATTGCGCCCACAGATCAGCACAAGACTGCCTTTATCTGTCCGTGGGGCACTTTTGCCTACAAAAAGCTCCCTTTCGGCTTGAAGAACATTGGTGCTACCTTCCAACGTGCAATGTCTTATGCATTCCATGACATTCGACACATTGTACAATCGTACCTGGATGATCTACCAGCTCATTTAGCAAAACGCCAGGACCATCCTGCTCATCTTCGCGAAATATTTCTCCGCTGTCGACACTACCGCATCATGCTCAATCCTCATAAGTGTGTCTTCTGTGTTGAGTCAAGCAGACTGCTTAGGTTTATTGTCTCCCGAGAGGGCATCCATTTGGATCCCCTTAAAGTCGAGGCTATTCTGAATCTTCCTCCCCCTACTTCTCTACAGTAATTACAGAGTTTGCAGGGCAAAGCAAATTTTTTAAGATGATTCATTATGAACTATGCTGAAGTGGCTAAAGGTTTCACACGGTTATTAAAGCGAGATACCCTTTTTCATTGGGATACAGCTGCTCAAGAGTCCTTCGAGCGTCTCAAGGGTCTCCTTGTTTCTACTCCGTTGTTGCGTCCTCCAAATTATCATTGCGACTACACTTTGTATTTGGCCGATGTCGATACCACTATTGGCATGGTTCTCATTCAAGAAGACGATGATTCCACTAAGCATGTCATATATTATCTCAACCACAATCTTCTAGATACAGAAACTCGATACGCTTACATCGAGAAGTTGGCATTGGTCGCCGTTTATGTTTTCCAACGTTTCCGCCATTATATCTTGTTGTGCACTACGACCGTGGTTTCTGATTGCAACCCGATGATGTACATTTTGTCACGTCAGTTGCTGGGGGGCAAGTACTCCAAGTGGATTGTTATCCTCCAAGAGTTCAACTTGGAATTCACCACCACCAAGTCTAAGAAATCCCTTGTCTTTACTGAGTTACTTTGCTCTTTGCCATCTCCTACCGTGCCCTCTCGGTCAGAGAACCATATCCCGAACGAAACTCGGCTCCTAATTAGCACCCTTGATCCCTGGTATGAGGATATCATTGTATATCTGCAGACGTCCTCTTTTCATCCTGATGTGTCTAAGGACACTCAGTGATAGATTCGTCATCAGTCTCAGCCCTATCATATCATTGGGGACACCCTGTACCATCTCGGCGCCGACTCTGTTCTCCGTCGATGCCTAACGTTCGAGGAGGCTAAGCGAGTTTTGAATGACTACCATTCTAGCACCTGTGGTGGTCACATGTCCGGATATGCTACTGCTCAAAAGATCCTCCGTGCCGGTTATTTCTGGCCCTCCATCTTTAAGTATTGTATTCTTGTCATCCGCTCCTATCACGAGTGCCATATCTACCAGTGGAAGATGCGTGTGCCTCCCACTCCATTGAACCCTGTTGTCACCATCGGCCCTTTTGCAAAATGGGGCATTGATTATACGACCTGTAACCCTCGCTCGACCGGGGGGAATGGGTATATTATCGTTGTCATTGATTACTTCACAAAATGGGCCAAGGCGATGCCCACATTATCTGAAGACGGTCACACAGTGGCACAATTTTTGTTTAATCATGTTATTTCACAGTTCAGAGTCCCTCAGGCTATCATCACTGATCATGGGAAGCATTTCCGTAATCATATGATGACTGAGCTAATAACCCAGCTAGGCTTGCAGCATGATAGTTAAACTCCATACTGTCCTCAGGCTAGTGGCCAAGTAGAAGCCATCAACAAGGATCTAGTTACGATGCTTCAACGTACCGTTGGCATGCACAAGTCTAACTGGAACTTGATGTTGTTCTCCGCCTTGTGGGCCTACCGAAATTCTGTGAAGGATGCCACCGGTTTCACTCCATTTCAATTAGTTTACGGACTGGAGGCTACCCTTCCAATCGAATGCGAGATCCCTTCTTTGAAATTGGCCATCGAATTACTCCCCAACACTACTCCGGTAGAAGAACGCCTTCTTTACCTAGAATGGTTGGACGAGACCCGTCGGCTAGCCTCTCTATCTATCGAAGCACAGAAGAAGAGAGTGAAAACTCACTTTGATCATACTGTCCATCCTCGTTCTTTTATTGAGGGAGATTTAGTCCTGCTCTACGATCAAGCGAATGATAAGTTGGGGGTAGGCAAACTCAAGCCCATGTGGCGCGGGCCTTATATTTTAAAGAGAGTTTCGTAGAAAGGGACCTATGAGCTAATTGATTATGAAGGGAATCCTCTTGATAAGCCCCGGAATGGGCTTTACTTGAAAAAGTACTATCCGTGAATTCCATGCACTTTGGTTTGTACATACGTGTGTTTTATCAGGTGTGTTGTGTGTGTGTTTTCATGTTTTTGGCTTGGTGTGAAGGCGTGATTGCCGCTTATTATGTCTCTTGCTTCTTGTGCAGATGTCTGGTGCACCTTACGTTGGTTTTGCCGATGGTGCCTGCCACAGTACCCGTAACTTGTCCTCTGCAGTGTGGGTGATCTACGATCCTCATGGTGAGTTGATAGACCTTCAAGTTGTCTTTTTAGGTTGTACCACAAACAATGTCGCTGAATATAGTGTTGTGATTGAGTTACTGGCCGAGGTGATTAATCTCGATATTCGTGCATTGGTTGTGAACCTGGACTCTCGACTTGTCGTCCACCAGCTCAATGGGCGATATTCCGTCAGAGACCATCAGATTTTAAGGTTGTATTTACATGTTAAATTTTTAGAGATGGATTTTGATTTCATTACATATCAGCATATTCCACAACGATTAAACACGTTAATTGATGCATTGGCTAATCATGTATTAGATAGAAATTTGCGTAACATGTAATTAAAACAGCATACAAGAAGCATGTAAAACACAATATTAAACCATAGGAATATGTATATATATATATATAGATATATATCGTGTGGTGCACCGAGGCGCTCAAAAAATAAGTGTACATGTCCAAATAGAGTCTGTGTTCTCTGTACATCTGAGACACGTGTCTCTCAAAAAAAATCACCAGCAGGAAATAAAAACCTAGGTGTTTACTACGGTGGGTTGTGCTCCCTATAGTACACCGCCACTCATGTCACCCGCCTCAACAAGCGGTGCATCCTGGGTTCCACTCCTACTGTGTGGATCTGGGACGCTATGGGGACCTCCTCGATCCCTATGTAATCTAGAATCCCTGTTAGTAAGCCCTCAAGGTTTTGAATCACTGTCTCCATCGTATCATCAGCTGGAGGAGCCAAGGCTAGTGTTGCAACACCCTGCGCATCCCTCTGCGCCTCTGGAGCCAGCCTGACGGGTCTCACTGGTCCTACATCTGCATACCATATCGTTCATCATTAGGACATATACACGAAAAAATAAAAACACATCATAAAAATAAAAATGGAAAAATGTGATCAAGTGTCTTACCACCGTCATCCCACTTCTCTCCAGTAGGCAGCTGCATGTTAGGATCTCCGCAGAAGTCCATGTTGGCATATGGCCAATCCTCCATGAAGATCATCTAGCACTCTAGCCACTCTCGGAACAATGTCCCCCATGCCATCGGTCATCTGCCACCTCCTCGTGCCATGACGTGAGCCCATCGTGTGGCCCTTGTCTCACGTGGCCTGGGTAAATCCAAATCCATGTCTTGTAACTGCAGTGCCAGCACCCGCTCTAGCATGAGCAGGACTAAGATGGATCCATAACCAAACTACTTCGTCTCTCCTCGACGGCAGTTGGTGAGTTGCCTCTTCATGTTCGTCATCACTGTCTCTGCCCAGTTAAACATGGTGGGATTGAGACACTCGAGAGCCAGCCGGAGTTGGGTCTTCGAAGCCTCATGTTGGGCTTGGGAGCCCACTGCCCATGTCACCATGAAAATCATAGCACGAAGGACTACATCATCCACTATTGGGATTGCGACCTTCCCACTCCTTGTCTTGCGTGCCTGTGGGCACACTTGAGCCATCAGCATATCTAGGGAATCACCCCCCAGTCGCTGCCCCTCCAGAATGGGCCTCTCACCTCGACGGGATAGCCCAGTCAAAAAATATATGTCTGTAGTGTCAAACTCGATATCTCAGCCTCGAATGATGAATTTCCCATTTATGGGATTCCAGGCCCTAATCAGTAGCTCCAGCAAATCAGGTTGTGATTGGAGATGCGGAGTTAGGAAGAATTTGAGCAATCCACATGCCCGTAATGCGTTTTGGCACCCCACGTGAGCGAAAGCTTCTATATCGTTGTCATCATGCATCCACTCTTGCCAAACGAATGCCATTGTCACCTGCAAGATGAAAAAATTGGATTAGCGCTTCGGTTATCAAATTTTGATGCGTAATTTAAAAAAACATAAGTTCGCATCGTCATTGCGTCTGTTTTAAGAACAGAAGTGATGACGCGAGGTTTCTAGTTCATTTTTTCCATGGTCATCGTGGAAGTACACCACTTTTCCGCGATGACCGGAGAGGGCTATGTGTTAATTTTTTCGGTCATCGCAGACCCGAAAGCCATAGCCACGATGACCGAGCAGCAGAGCTCGATTCAAAAAACTGCCCAAATTAACACATTTAAACGTTCAAAATGCGTGAAAAAGGTATGGAATTGAAGCGCATGATAAGGACTACTTACCTGGAACAAGTTTTGGGGAAAATGATGGACGATCAAAGCCGAATTTAGCTTTCCAACTTCAGTGCTCCAAGTTTCTCCACGGTGAATTGAACAGTACTATGGTAAAAATGAATGAGTTAATCCCTTTTTATAGTAATTTTTGCAAATTAAAAATTATATTTTATAAATGTGGGTTTTTATCATTGTTTTGCCACATGAATAGTCAAAAAATGGTTTTTACCTATGTTTTTATGTATATTGTTCATCTTATCTCAAATGGGTTTACGTGTGACGTGTTGTTGTGCAGAGCTTCAGGTAGTGGAATCATGCTAGCTTCGTGAACACTTGATCCCGAAAAGTCGTCTTTAAGCTCTTTTCTGACTTGAAAAATGAAAATATGGCCGAGTTTTCCTCTTGGCTCGTTAAAAGAAACGAGAGGCGGTCGCCTTTAAGCTCTTTTCTGATCGTTTAAACACAAAAAGATTGCCAGGTTTTTGTCGTTTCAAGCTCGTTATCGGTTATGAAACGACATGCTTCCGACTGCTTTTCTACTTTTTTGAGTCGAAGTCACTAGTTACGAAAAGTACTCCTCGACCGCAATGGTCGGGCGGTTCTTTCAAGTATCGTTTTATACTTTTTTGGGCTCGAGAGACACAACTCTACGAAAAAGGACCCCCCTGGAGTTTTCTTTTCTGTGTCTTTTTCAAACTCTCTAAACATGAAAAAGACTCCGAGTTTTACCTATGTCAGACTCATTAAACCCTGACGACATTGGACTCGTCACCATGATGAGACTCGAGCTTCTCCTTCCTAGGGCTCGTTAAACTATTACTAGGTTGGACTCAACAACAGGTTTATCATTGATTGTCTATGGCAGCTAGTCACTCTTGAACATCGACACTTTTGCTTCTTGTCGGGTTGGGACATCCATACATCGTCATTTGGCCTTCCACGGGTTTGGGTTATCATTTAGCCTCATTCCATCTGATTCATGTCGTCCCCATCACCCTTGGCATCTGAATGTTGTCGCCCTCCAGAGTCGTGTCGCCAACATGTTCAAGAGTATCATCCTTCTGCAGTTTACACCCTCGCCTTCTCCTCTAAAACTCTATTCTGCCATCTACCACTTGTTCCTTATCTCGTGTCATTGATGGGGGAAACATTATGGCCCTCCTGCGATGGGTCGTCTCCTGTCAACATCAGCTCATTATCCAGGAGATTGATCTCGAGATCCCCTTTGCTACCTTAGAGCTTGCATGCCTCAATGGCAAGTTCTTTGCACCTAACAGTTGACTTTCATCATTGGTCATCGATTGGATGATTCCACGAGTGTTCGAATCCAGCTCCTTCTTCACACTTCGTGGATTGTGCTAGACAGTACCTTGAGAGCCATTAGCATTATTGGTGGTTTCTCTCACGCTTGTTAACGGTTTCCATCATTGACTGGTAATCAAGCAATTTTCTATCATGCTCGACCTCAACACATCTATTCGCATGTTAGGATTTGTACTATGATCGGATGGGTTCAAGACCCTGAACTCAGATTACATATGTTCGGGCTACGTGGATTGGTTTATGATTACATGACTCGCTGATGGATGGCTGCGACCATACCTGAGTCTTCATGGATGGTTGCGACCATACCTTTATCATCATCATGGTCTCATTAGCTGGATGGTTGCGTCCATACCACAGACCTAGTTCGTATGTCATTTGGATGGTTGCGCCCATGCCTAGACTACATGTACTTCATTATCAGAGATATCAATTGTACTTGCGTTCAGGTTCTTCCAGATGGTGTTCCAGCTCAGTCAGTTTCGTAAAGCATTTCACCCCTCCCTCTCTCTCAGGCTTCATACTTTAGGGGGCATCTGTTACACAGTAACTTGTCACTGTCTTCACTCCAGTCTTCCTATTGTGTCATCTGTCCAAGTCATTCATGCTCATGTTAGACAAATGTACTCTGATGTTGCCAAATGACCCACTTTTCCAAAGTTTTCTGCCTCATGGCGTCTGTTGGCCAAATAAACGCGCTGAAGGGTGCTCCAAAATAGCCTAGAAGCGCTGCCATCACGGAAGTACACTTGATTCCCGCGATGGTCGGATTATGCTTCCAGCGCGACTCTCACTTGCAATCCTGAGCAATGATCTGACTAGCTACATTATTCAATAGCGATGTCAGCGCAGAAGACCAATTATGTGCCCACGATGATCCAGATTGGGTGAATTTGTTCCAACAGTCAGTCTTCCAGATGACTCCAGACCTGGTTGTTGGCCTAGTTTATGTTGCCCTCCTTTCTCTGGCGTCGTTGTTCTATCATTTGTGCTACCCTCCTTGGAGATAAACTCACTCTTCCACCTTTCATGGAGACTCCTTCTACTATTTAAACTCTCACCATTGCTATGTGCTGCTAGTTTTGGAGTTCTTAGTCTTTGGAGTGGTTGCTGATAGTGTTGTTAGTGTTTGTGAGTTTGCTAGATAGCTAGTGTGAGTGTGACAAGTTTGGGATTGTTGATAGCTTGAGGAAGGTTGTGAAGTTCCCTTAATCTTGTGTAAAACTTGTGAGTGAGAGAGACTTGTATGTTGGGAGATCCATCTTCAAGAGTGAATGCTTAAGGAACATGCTAGCTGGATCCCTCTGAGAAGGCTTGTGACGTCAAGACTTTGGTTGTAAGCTTACTCTTATTTCATAATTAATGCAATCAATAATGTTTTCCTATGTCTTATATGTAATGTACTTGATAGCTCATGACTTCTTGACTTTGTGAGTAAATAGATCATTGTTGTTCCGGTTATGTGCTTTGTTGTATTTCCTTTACATTGTTTCAGGTTGATTACTCATTAGGAGAAGGAAGCGGAAGTAGGAGCAGTGCAACGGAACTCCATCGACCACCGGTTGAGGTAGGCCTCCAACTATGACTTTTAAAGGAAAGCTATTGTTGATCTGTCCTTGTTTGTGACTAGACCCACTCTAGGGCTAAAGGGGTTGCCTCTGTCCACAAAGAGAACACTTTCCTGCATCACAAAGGACTTGGAAACCCTAACATCACATGATATATATGTAAGGCTAGGGCCATTGTGAAAGAGGTTGAACCATTTGAAAGGATTTCCTATTTGACTGTCGAGCAGAGTCTCAGACTAAGGCATCAGAAGAGGTTAAGAAGGGAGAGAGAGAGAGAGAGGAGCTAGAGGGGTAAGGGAAGTCTGATGCAACAAATGGTTTTAATCTCTCTTTCTACATCAATATAGAGCTACAATTGTGTTGTTCACTCCGATATGGTGATAGTATGACTTGTTTGTATGTTTATTCAATATCATTAGCATGAGTGGCTTAGATATATGCAACTAGATATCTTTATATTTTCATTCATTGTTTATCAAGGTTTTCTGTTGTGATATTACGCTTGTCTTTGCTATGTACAGGTTTTGATCTAGAGCCGACTCAGGGGTCTTCCGCCTAGCTTCATTGCACTCTCCAGCAACACCACACTAAGACTCAAGGTAATAATTCCTTCTTCATTTGATATTCATTTGTTAAACATAGATATGCATGTATCTTTGTGACAGTTGCAGCTAATCTGACTATCTGCCAAGGATCCCAAGAAGATCCTTGAGGGTTTCTACATCACCAAACATCTGTGCATTAATCCCTATAGCACAAGGTGATTGAGTATTTCACAGTTTACAGATTTCATATTGTTCATAGATTTCAATATTCAATTGATTTCACAAAAAAAAGGAAAAATGAAAAGAAAAGAAAAGTGTATAAAAAAAAAAGAGAAAAAGAACAAAAGAAAAAAATGAGAAGAAAATAAAACCCCAAATGTTGTTCAATTCATACAATCTAAGCATGATTGAACAAATTTCAATTTCTGTTGATAGAGTAGAAAATAAAGATCTACCAAACAGTTTAAGCTTGGAAAATCAGTAGCTAGGTAGAAATGAAATTGGTTCAACTGTTCAATCTGGACCAATGGGAGAGATAAGTGATAGAGTAGGTTAGAAATTAAAAAAAAATAAGAAAGGTCTACAAATCCAAATGCACCCTGCAAATGCCAAAAAAAGGAAAAATGTTAGATTAGAAAGATAAAGGGTATGTAGGTTGAAAAAAATTACAAAGGAAAAAGACATGAAAATCTATTTAAAGTTTTATGATATAGCTCATGTTTTTTCCTAATGTTGGAAAAAGAAATTAAAAAGGGAAAGGGGTATCATATCATTATTCCTAACTTTACCCTATACTCCTATACCCAACTCCAATATTAATTTTCCTACCCCACCACTCACCTACCCATCAGATCAAATGTTACTCACCCCTCACCTCTCAACTAATCTTCACACCTATCATACGATCCAATGACCCATATGATTTTCTGCACCCCCCCCACCCTCTGAAGGTTAATGCCAGGGGGTTCTGAAATCCATAGTTTCGGACCACTTATGTGTCACACTCTCGAGATCTCGCACACCCCCCCCCCCCCCCCCCCCCCGGTCATCCCACTTACCACTCCAAGGCCCCCCCAAAAAGTGGTTTCCGCATTTCATCAAACCACCTTCCTCTGTTATGACCATTCACCAAGCCCGCCACCCCGCGACGCCACTCTGTCCCATCCACCTATCACCTCCATTCTCACACTATGTTGTTGTGCATTCAATTGGCTAGACCGTTAGCCAATGGACCCATGCCACTTCAGGCCAATTCAACGGAAATGCTCCTAAAGCTACAAATGCACCATTTCCCACCCATTTACAAATTTTAACGTGCTCTCTCTACTTACAGGTGCAAGTCAAGATTCATTCAGGCATACACAGAGAAAGCAGCAAGCACACTGAAAAAACAACACAGTTGCAGAAGGCTCCATTTTTCTGCATTGATCAAACATTCCCCTTCTTGAATCCCACTTCCTGTTCATTCCCTTTCTTTTTCCCTCTCTGAGTTCCTGTTTCTTCTCATCCCTTTCTATTGCAGTTCAACTGCAAATTCAACACAATTTAGGTTTAAAATTTGCAGAAGACAGCCATGCCACCAAAGAGGAAAGAACTGGAGGTGTTCAATCCAATGGTGCACCCACCAGTGGACTTGGACCACATTCCACTGGCAGACAGAGACTTCAAAATACATGAGACACTCTCAAAATTTGATCTGTTTGACATCTACTACTGGTGGGAGGATAAATTTGTTGATGAAGTAGATGACATAGGGCTCTAGGACACCAATTTTCCTTTCTATATTTTTCCCAAAACCCATAGCTTCCCAGAACTAATCAGAAAATGCCACTCATGTTATAATCCACAGCAAAGGGCAGTGATAGCCCAGCAGGAGACATATTGTTTACCATTGATGCCAAATCTATAATGCAGATGATGCAGGCTCCTATCATTGAAGGAACCACTCCCTTTTCCCATGAGATCCTCAGTGAAATGTATCAGAGGCTAGACTTCACCAAAAGAGCTAAAACCTTAGAACTCTTCATGACTGAACAAACCCCACTGCCTAGCAAGAATCCTCCTTATTCCTCCTCTGCTTTCCCTGATAGAACCAGGCATATAGTCACTGTACTTTCATATTTTTTGGGCTATTATTCAGATTAGTGGCTTGATGAGGCTATTATAGGTTTCCTGTCCATCTTATAAATAGACTCAAAGCCCTTTGTCCTATTCAATTTCAGTCAATTCCTAACAGATTCCATCCATGAGAAATTTGTAAATTTCATCACAAAGGAAGCATTTCATACTCTTCAGTGTTGGTATTGCTAGAGTCCTATAGTGATAGGATTTATAATTTTGAATTGGTTGAGAGTAAGCCTTGTAATATTGTACATACCTTTTCTTTCTGCAAATGTTTTCCACATTAAAAATTAAAAAATGTAAAGAGGGTGTGTCCTAAAACAAATATCAAAGGACAAAAAGAATAAGAAAATATCAAAAAATGAAAATATATGAACCCCAAACACAAAAACAGATCATGAAAGCATGCAAATCTAAATGCCACAACTATTTAACTGCTTTACTATCTTAAATAATGGATGTGTGCAGCTTGTCATACATGCCACAACCCATGTTAGTCAAACTACTTAATCTTGACTATTTCATGTTTTCAATTTTATGTTTATAGTTAGAGAATAAAATTTGACCAAACAGTGTAACCTTGGCAGATCATTAGATAGTGTTGGCTTGTATGGGCCTGACCCAGGTTCAGAGGTGATTTAGCCAAGAAAATCCCGATACTATTGGACCTTTCGGTAATAGTCCGTGGAGCATGGACTAAGGTCTCACCCAATAATATGGGAGGGTGCTAGAACCAGGTCTCCGCACGATAGGGATGTCTGATGGGCTTCTGGCAGTCCGCAGTTTCCCCCTACGTGCACATCTATACACGCTTCTATTAGTCCCTCGTAACTTTTGATGTTGCCTTCGCGTAGCCCTACCCCGGGCGTGATCCGTATTATACCCCAGTTCCTTACTATTTAATCTGTTATTACTCAATTACTTAACTTATCTATGTAAAACTAGTGATAATTAACAACATATCTAGCAATCATATAAGTGCATGCAATAAACAAAATAGTAAAAATGTAAAGAAGGTAGTACACCAGTAGATGCACAGAGATTGGAATCTACTTCTCTTTATTATTCTTCGTTCAATATTATAGACTTGACACCACCCTACGCACTCAACTGTAGATTGTACTAGGCCTTTGCACACTCAGCTGCAGAGCCTCCTCCTACTACTACGACCTAATACACTTAGACTCTTACTCTATGCTCGAACCATTTGTATTCATCTCTCCTATCTGTTATACTTACAACTTAGAGCCTTGCTCTATTTATACAATCCCATGGTCCGCGAACCATGGGTATGCCGACGTGACATTACATTACTTAGGGTGAACAGCCCTATGACTCAACCTATACTTCACGCTCCGCACCCGCAATTCACGAAGTCTTACAATACATTTGACCAAAACTTGGGCTTTGAGCCCCAAAACATGTTGTGGGGGGATTCCATGCCTAACAAGCCCCCAACACAATCATTGTGACTCGTCCCTGAGTCAATCAGTTGGTGCAACAATCTTGGCGTGGAGTCCCTCCAACTGGTCCCATACTGCTCAGAGGTCCATGGCGCACTATTCTGCGGTTTTCTGGACCTACTACATACGCTCTTCCGATGCTTCTTTGTGAGGATAGAATCCCTATCGTAGCGCGTAGAGCCCCTGTATATGTGTGAGCTTGCCCTCGATATCTACCTTAATGGTGAAGGCATCATTAATCCATGTCTAGACGCACGCTTTGAGAAGTGCCTCTTTCTGTCTTATGGCATCCACCTGCTCTTTCAATTCCCTTGCTTGCTGCATCTTAGCATGTCGTTGAGTGAGGACGTCTGTCTGCGCAGTTCCCCTTACATTGTCGTACTACTCCTAAAGCTTGTGCACCTCGGTTTCCAGGCGTTGTATGTTGGGGTCCTCCTACAAGGATGTGAGGACTCCAAAGGCTTGATCCAACATACTAGTGTAGTCCTATACTGCCCATACAATTTATTCCAACCCTATTTGGATAGCACTAACGCGCTGCTCTCTAACTTTTGGGGAGTGGAATGTTGTGCCTTCAGCTGCAGCTTGGCAATCTGGAGATTCAACTCCAACTGCACACGTGTTGTTTCCTCGCGCATGATTTGGACTCCACTTGCCAGAAAGTGGATATGCATTTCTGGTTGTAGGTCTATGGTGATGGACAACTCTGGGACTTGTCGGCATGCTTCATCAACTACCTTTACTATCTTCTGGTTCTGTGACACCAGTTCATCACACTGCAAGCTGAGTTATTCGATGTTGATCTTTTGCTCACTCATCACCTGAATCGTGCGGCCCTCCCTGGCACAGTGCTCTACCGTTATGGCATCCTGCAGTTGGTACAGTGTGTCTCATAGAAGAGTAGCCAAATTAAGGCCAAGGCCCTTGATCCTGCTAACCGCAGCTCTATTGGTCTCATTCTCTACTGCTATGGCCAGTTCCGATAGCACTACAGTATTGGCCATCCTTGTGCATAGAATATGCTCTGTTGTTTGTGTGCCTGTTGCAATGTAGGTGGCTACAGTTCCTTCCTGTGGGGGTCGCATCTATAGTTCCTGCGGTTGCACCCTTAGGGCCCCCAACACAGTTTGCTGCTCCGACTTGGCTTCTTGGAGTGCTTCCTTAGTGACTTCGCCATGTTTCCAACGTTGTAGAGGTCACATTCTGTTAACTTAATTAGGTCGAAAGCTGCCTTGGAATTTTTCCATGGACCAGATCTCTCTGTGACGAATGGCATTTTCAGTTGGGTAGAAGTTGTGCTTGGTTCCATGCCTTCTTATATAAGGTATGTATCCTCTACCTCCTGTCCTGTAGACAGTTCTTAGCCCTACTCTTGCCGTGTTTTTGTGGCCCCTATTGCCTGCACTGCTGCTGCAACTTCGGCGGCCTTTGCCTGCTTTGCAGTTCCTTTGTTGCCTCGCAGACTGCCCTTACCTTTGCTACCGCTTTTTCATTACGCCTCTTTTTAGCCATATCCTTTCTTCTCTATTTTGTTATCCTATCCATCTCTGCCAAATCTGGGGCGCGTCACTCAAGAGGCCACGATTCTAACACGGAAAAAATTGCATCATCAATGGCAATGAAGGGGAGCTTCATCCACTGCTATGCCGGATCCTTTCACACCTTGATGTAGATGTTGTGCATGTCCGCCTTGAAGTCTGCAAAGCTCCACAGACTATTGTAAATTGTGGGGGACAGGCATGACCTCCTATTTATCCACATCTAGATGCTCGCCTCCATGAGCACCCAGAAGATCTTTGTCTCGTGAATCCTCTTCGCATCCTTGGTAGCCCAGAGCGACGCATACTTTGTGGCCTCTAGTAAGTCCTATTCAATGCTCGGGAACTGACTGTCCTCTGGGAGTTCTCCCACTACTAGCAGAATGGGCAAGAGCAACCACACGTAGTGGAAGTTCTTACCCTGCTCCTGGGCTTCCTTGTAGTTGGTCAAGAATTCCTCGCAGAGGAACTCGGCCAAGCTGAATTGGACCCCCTTTGCACATTGTTCAACCAACACAACTACCATTGTTGGTACTTCATCGTTGCAGAATTTTCTCACTACCTTCCTGGCTAGGAGTTGGGTGGCTACGAACACCCCCTTATCTTTGATGTTGTTGATTGAGTAACCCATGTTTTTCTTCTCTTCTTGTATTTCTTCTTCATGGCTTCCACGAGAGCCAAATCACTGCTTTTTCCTATTATCGTTGTAGGGTCCTTTCCCTTACAGTGAAGCCAAGAAATTATATGGATAAGATCTATCATGATGGGAATAGCCTCCTCCAGCCATAAGTACCCATCGTGCACCAGGCACAGCAACTGCCTGATGACAAAAATCGTGATGGGCATGCGGTGAAAGTGTGGAATCCACAACAGATGAAGCAATCTGGCCTTCTCCACATCGCACAGCCATTTTCAAGGCTGTAATGTTGTGACTGGCCCCTCCACGCTCTGCTTCATGAGGCTCTTCATCTCTAAGTGTGGGAACTTCTCGCTATCCGCGAGATCCCAATCTTCAAACTTCATTGTGGGCACATGGCCCAGGTGCGAGCTCTCAAACACAATTCCATCAGGTAGGAGCGGGGTCTGGAGTGTGCTCTTGGTGGCATCCAGGTCCTTTGGTATCTTAGTTTTCCCTTTTCGCGGAGGGATGTACTCAGGAAATTTCACATGCACTAGCTGGATGTCCTCTTCCATGTCATCTACTTCCTCTATCTCATCAACAAGAGCCTGTAGGTCCTCCTCGTCATCTGTCTCAATGGTGACAACCTTGCCCTTTTCTTCCATTGAGATCTTATCGAACCGTGGATTCCGTAGGGACATGCAGATTGGTCCCGCCGCCTGCTTATCTTTTTTCAGCCTCGGCATCCAAGGTGATTTCGAGATTTCTAGCGTGTCCCCAGCATCTTCAGGAACATCATGTACCATGGGGTTCTGCGCGACCTCGTCGGCGGTTCTTTCTACAAATCCCAAACCTCTCCTGATAGTTGTCATCTTGTTTGAACAGTATGTGGTCATTCATGAACTTCAGGGCTCAAATATTGCTCGGCGTTGAACACTTTGGGCTCCAATAAACTGCTCAAATCGCAAGTGAACAAGTGTTGTCTTATGGCTAGCCCCTAGAGTTTTATAATGCCTTATGAATTCAAACTCGACCATTCCCCCCAGTTCTAGGCCATTAATTCTTTCTTGGTGGTAGATTGTCCCAAATCTTGCCCTTAATTCATGTCTTAAATGCCCTCTGCCCACTCCATTTTGCCTTAAATTGGTCATCCCATCATGAGCAGTGACATCAATGGTCACTTCCCAGCCTACCCATGTGACAGCACAGCCCCCCGTGCGTAGGCGTGAACCTTGTGACATGTTGATTCTGCACACATCTCCCTTATCGCGTAGCTCCTAAACAGACTCTTTTAGAGTCTTGACATCTCTTTCAACTACCTGGAGCACTGAGATTGTGCTCCCTATGGCTAGTCAGGTGGTCACACCACCTGTGCGAGACTTCAATTCGCCTTCCAGTATAGTCTTCGAGAATTCCCCAATTTCCCTCGCGACATTTGGCGCCGTGCGTTCTACCATATGTAGTGCGCTCTTCTAATGCAGTGGTATGATCATCTGCATATTACCTTGTCATCCTTGGTTTATCAATGAGACATGCTTGCATGATCTTGTTTTCTAGCCTCAAGATCTCAGCATCCATAAAAATGCTTTTCTTCCTCAATCTTACCCGGTCCTTTTCTAGTTTGTAAAGTCTAAGGTTCCCTCACTGAATGGCTTCCTGAATCCTTATGTGCTTGACCTCGCGTAGCTGTGTGATTTCTTCGTCTTGGTCTTCACGAACTGTCACAACTATGGGAGCTATTACGTGCGGATTCCTCTTTGTATTCTCTTCATAAATTATAGTCTCTACTCTGTTATGCACCTTTGGAATCATTTCCACAGTCAGGGTTTTGCACATGGTCCTATAGCCCCATCAAACTGCTGGCACGCGTAGGTCCCAATCAGTTCATCTCACCTGGTGAACCTTGTTTAGCAGTTCTCACACCCTATCGAATGCCTCTAAGTGGATAATTGGTAGCGCGTCGCCTTTCCTGCTGCTGCAGTTTGTTCTGATTCTCTATTCTGGGAGTGGTGTGCGCTTGTGCAGGTTATTCAGCATATGTCTATATCCATCAGAAAAGGTGGTCGTGCAAGTTGTTCCACCCTGGTTGAATGGCTCGTGTTTTGGGCTGGGGTTTTCCAAAGCGTAGGCGCATCATCCTTCTACATCTGCACCAGTCCTCAAAACTTTCTTGATGTGTACCCCACCATTGTGCGAGCGTTGCGCACAGAACCCACTTCAGAGCATCAAATTGTTGTTCTGCTACTGCGCTTTCAAATTTTCTGAGGAATTCATCCATCACTGTCAACCCATCATATGTTGGTAGTTCCCTTGCTTCTGTTGTCACGTAGCATAGTGATCTAACCATCATGTTGCAATTAAGCATTGTTACTTCGTGCAGCCGATTCTGCCATCGCTCTACTTCTTTTTCTGAATCTAAAGTGCAGGAGCTTTCATGCTCCCATGAAATTATTCCATCTATAGTCGGATTCACCCAATCATGTTCTTGCGCAGTTATCTTGTAAATAAAATTGAGATTGTCATCACTATCATCATCGCGTAATGATTCATTGTATCGCACTCCTTTAGCTGGATCTAGCGGCACTACTACACGTAATGACTTTTTCTCAAAGATCATTTTTCCTTCTTCAAATTTGAGACTTCGTTCATATTGGTGGCCCAGTCTAGTCCTAGTAGCACATGATAGGGATTACTATCATTGACAATCTCTATCACTTCAAAATCCACCTATGCGCTCGCACCTTCAATATCTATTGTTACCCCTTGCAATCTTCCCATGGGCAAAATCTTCTGTTTGGTTCGCCATTCATAACTGAATAGGAGACCACTGTAGCGCAGGTCTACCCATGTGTTCCCATGTTTTTTTTTAATACATTCATGTCTGATCCGAGATCCAAGATTACCTAATCCATTTCATACTCGCCGATTTGTGCAGTCAACCTCATTTCCCTTCCTGTGCGTAATGCATGTTTTCTGGACCACTTGCGGTTCTCCTGACCCCATGCACCTAGTGATAAGTTCCTGTAGTCCTTTGACTGCCTTGCTGTCGTGCAGCAGTTTCATGGATGTCTCCAGAAAGGTAGTGAGCATTGAAGGATCCATCCCTGGTTCTAGTTGATCCTTACTACCTGAAGTGGAGGCCTCCATGAAGCTCTTCTTAGCTTCCATGAATGTCTCCTTTGCGCGTTCTAAATCGAATTTGATTTCCTTTGTAGGAGCCTTGCGAACCCATGGACTTTCTTCTAGCTACTTCCCTTTATCATTGCTCGTGGTTATACTACTCCTGAGCATCATGTTTACATTTGGGTCTTCTTCGTTCAGCTCAGACCTCATCATCTACAAATTCTAAGTCGGAGGGGGCTGGAGTACCCTTTTTTACGCATGCTCGCTATCAGCAAAGGGTAGTCTTCTGCCTCATGATCAAACTAAGTACAGTAGAAACATGATGTCCTTTTCGAGTTTGTAGAATCACGGGCATAGTGCCTTGGCCCTCCGCAATTGTAACAAATTAGTTGTCCGCGACCCCTTCTTGGTCCCATTCCACCTCGACCTTGACCACACCCCTGAATATAGCACACACCATCCCTGCATTTGGGTCGAGGGCTTGTGTTTCTACCTGCACCCAATTGGAAGGAGTTTGTTCCATCATTATTTCGTAGCTTCTGCAGGTGCGCTCATCATGGCCTACCGACCTATAGAAATTACAAAACAATTTTTGGGATGTCTGTGTATACTTCTGCAATAGGTGACAATTATCCATAGTGTGTTTTCCTCCTATCTAACAAATCACGCACCATAATGCAGGTGTTGCGCTTGGTCCTGCCTGCACCTCAGGTCTTAACGGCATTGGCCCTCCTCTCACTAAGTAATTCATGAATATTGGACAGTAGTCCTTGTCATGCCCTTGGCCTTTGTATTTTATGCACCATACCTCCTCGTTCACCTCTGGTCGAGGTGTCTTGTCCTGTTTCAAACTCTGCATCTCCAAACACAAATTCTGTAGTTGTGCGTGGATTGTTGGGCTCCCAACCCAGCCTCTTGTATAGGGGTCACATGCAATCTCATTGCCATCTCCGAAGCTTCGGCCTGGGTGGAAACTTTTTGTTGTGATAGCGTCATCCTTAAGTGTGGTGTAAGTGACGCTACAAACCATGTGCGGTGTTGTCCATATGTCAAAGTCATATTGGCTTCATGAATCATACTCTTCAGCCTTTGGTCCAGATCCTATGGGGTCTCACCCAGGAGCATCGTGATCTCCTTAAACCTGATGATTGCTTGTGTTTCTAACTTTGGCCTGCTAAATTCCCTTTTCAGATCGGCCTGGATTTCTATGATTCCTACGTTTGGATGGTCATTAGAATTCTTGATGTAGCATGTTAATGCATGATCCTACAGCGCACTCACCAGCGTAACCTTCTTGATATTTTCATCCAGGATGCCTTGTGCTTCCCATACTAGTCTTATCACGAACCAGAATTGGTCTGGATCTTCATTCCCCACTCCTCTTAATACCGGTAGTTTGATCACACTCGCCATACTAAGCTATGGTGGTGGCAGAGGTGGGGTGGGTGGAGATGGAGGTGAGGAAGGTGAGACGGGTGGCAGTGTGGGTGGAGGTGGTAACCATGGAATTTGTTGCCTTATCAAACTGACCGCACTTCTCAGAGAAACTTTCGCAAGCTCTTCCTCACTTTCCCGCGAGGGTGAAATTAAGGAACTGGTTTCTAATTCTTTGCTACCTCCTCTTCTGTAGATCTTCCCACTTCGCGTAGCTCCAAACATTAATTTATTCGCATAACCTACTTTTCACACAATAGCATCTTAATCCAAGTGTTCAAAGATTTAATATACTTACCTCACGGTCCCTTGAGGAAACATCACTCCGCCTCACTGTAGCTAACGGTCGTGTCTACCACAAACTCATTGATAAATCCTCCTATAATTCGGTCAAGCCAATGGTCCACAGCTCACGCGATCTTATCTCCTAACACTTCTAGCCTGTGCACTAATTCTGGAGTCCACACTATTGGTTTGTGAGAACCTACACCTTCCCTGACTATCTGCTAGCTTCGCGATCCACTCATAAAGATCAGAAGGAAAGGATGAAAAGAAAATTTCGTGGATTTCCATATACATGTAGCGCTCGAACCACTGTTCCCTAGATACTCGCGGATTTCTGTTTTCCTACGCCCCGAATTCGTGAATCTTTTTGTCCAACCACTCTTCAATTGCTTTCTTTGTTGGATTCCAGTGGCACGACATCAGACATCCCTTATGCAAATCCCGGTCTCGGCAACAGAACCATTTGTTGGCTTGTATGGGCTTGACCTAGGTTTAGAGGTGATTTAGCTAAGAAAATCCCAGTAATACTGGCCCTTTCGACAATAGTCCGCAGAGCGCAGACTGAGGTCTCACCCGAAGTAGTATGGGAGGGTGCTAGAACCAGGATTCCGCACCCTGGGGATGTCTGATGTGCTTCTGGAGGTCTGTGGTTTGCCCCTGTGCGCACGTCGCTACGTGCTTCTATTAGTCCCTTGCAACCTGTGATGCTACCTTCACGCAGCCCTACCCGAGGTGCGATCCATATTATACCCCAGTTCCTTGCTATTTAATCTGTTATTACCCAATTACTTAACTTATCTATGTAAAACTAGTGATAATTAACATTATATCCAGCAATTATATAATTCCACGCGATAAAAAAAAAACAGTATAAATGTAAAGAAGGTAATACACCAGCAAATTCATAGAAATTGGAATCAACTTCTCTTTATTATTCTTCATTCAAGATTACAGACTCTAAACCGCCCTGCGCACTCAGCTGCAGGGGTCCGCGCACTCAGCTACGGACTCTACTAGGCCTATGCACACTCAGTTGCAGAGTCTCTTCCTACTACTATGACTCAATACACTTAGACTCATACTCTATGCTCAAACCATTCATATTCATCTCTCCTATCCGCTATCTTTACAACTTAGAACCTCGTGCTATTTATACAATCCCATGGTCCGCGGACCATGGGTAGGCCGACATGACATTAAATTACATTACAATACTTAGGGTGGATAGCCCTATGACTCAACCTATACTCTGCACTCCATGCCCACAATTCATGGATTCTTACAATTCGTTTAACCAAAACATGGGCTTTGAGCCCAAAAACATGTTGTGGGGGGGTTCCATGCCCAACAGATAGGTAGAGAAAATAAAAGGGGCTCATCAGCGTAATTTGAGCCCTTTGAAGATATAAGGTCAGAATTAGATTGTTTAATTTATAAAATAAAAGGAAACATAAGGGTTTGCTAGCTTAAGTGCACCCACCAAAATGAAGAAAAAATGTTAGGGTCAGTAATGGGTAATTAGAAGAAAGGTTGCTGAAGTATAAAGTTGATTGGACAAAAGCACATTTATCATGCTTAATCATATGTTTCAATGTGCACGAGTAGTTAAGAAAGAAAAAACATAGGTTTACAAGTTGATTTAATTAACTCCCCCTCGTTCTTTTCATCCCTATACTTACTAATTTCCCCATCCACAAGTATGTTCTAGTACTAAAAATCCTTCAAGTCATAAAGGCTCAAAGCATTTCTCTGACTTTTGGTGGGACTGGACCCTCGGCTTAATGACTTATGGACATCAAGTGTTAAAATTCTCTTCATAAAAGTCATTTCCCTTCATTACCCTAATAAAACCCCTTTTCCTAAGGTTAAACACCATTTTCCTATGAAAAGTAAAAATCCTAGTTTCATTTCACTCAAAATACCCACAAAAAGTTTTTATCCTAAGTATAAGTGTATGTGAAGAAAATGCACAAATATTACATTATGCTTAGTAGTATTTTCACTCCACTCATTTCAGTTCATATTAATTTTTAACTTAATAATATAGCTCCTAATATACCTTTTCCCATATATAAATAAATCCCATATATAATACCCCAACCCTTAGTTTAACTATATACTATATTTTTATCCCATGCCCCCGAAAAAACCCTCTTAAGTCATCAATTCTTGGTAAAGTTAATATAATCCCTTCATTAACCCCATCTAATCATTTAATCCCATATTTAACTTGTAAATAATCACAAACCACCATGGATTAAAGCTCTGGGCCCCCCCAAAACCTTTGCCCATTTCATCCATGCTAATCTGTCACTTGACTATTGTCTGATCATCAGCACCCAAATCCAATAGTTCATAGCCATATCAGGTTCACCCCATATCCGACGTTTACCCGCCCAATAAAGTGGTATTTCCCAAGCCCCCATCTACTATGTGTCAAGCATTAAGGTAGATCGGGTGACCTCACGAAAATACTGCCTCCTCCATAAAGCGATGTGGTGGCTTGAGAAACCACCTCCCCTCCCAACCCAAAAGACACCCACTATTCATTTGTAATTCACCCGAAAAAAATGACCCTTGTTTAATAAAAAGGCCGAGAATCCCTATTTGGCCTTTTTCAATCAATTTCTTTGTAAACCTCTGTAAGCCATTGCGACACCTTCAAACCCTGAAATTACCAGCTGACCTCAATTTCACTCCTAAAGAAGTTACAGAGATCCCAATCAAGCTCTCAATCCGTACCAGAGCCCATTCAACCTTCTGCAGTTGCCAAGAACACCAATTTGAAGTTAATTCACCCAAATTCCGAGTATTTGAAGAGAAATTACCAAACACCCTTTCAATTTGAAAATGTTCAGTCTTTAAAGTGTTTTAATTAAGTAAAATTAATTGAAATTACTTTAAAATTAAAGTGTGTGCCTGACTAAAATACCCAAACCCTTCTGAAAGTTTCCAAATTACCTTCAAACCTATGATTTTTTTTTCCCTGTGGAAAAAGTCACAATTTCTTTATTAATAAAGAAACTGCATTTTGCATATGCATAGCATATACAATATTCAGCCATAGCCTATCCTTCTTGCCCAGTCAAAAACTATGTTTGCCATTTAAGGCTTTTGGAAAAATCATAAAGAGTCTATAAATATATATACTGCTCTACGCAAAGAGCCATGTAGCTGTATGTACTAATAAAAAAGTAAACAGTGAGTATTTACATATGTTTGTCAACTATTGTTCAAAAGAAACAAAATTGCAAAATTACAAAAAGTCATTTCTGTGGAGCTGTCATGTTTCCAGCTCTATGAACAGCCTATGGAAGTATTGATAACAGTTGCCATCCCTTTCCTCCATGATTAACCAGCTAGTGTCATCCCTAAGCACCGCCTCCTTGGATAAGCTATCAGCGGCTGTGTTGCGTTCCCTGTAAATGTGATGGCAAGAGAAGATGTCAAAAAGAGTTATGAGTCGGTGTGCTTCATCCAATATATGTTGTAGAGAGTATGAATTGCAGTGTGCTGATTTATTCAACTAGTTACAAATAATTTGAGAATCTCCAAATAGTTGTAATTGTTTGCAGTTTTTGGATAGTGCAAAATGTATGATGTTTTTTGCCGATACCAGTTCTGCAAAATTATTTGTTCCCCTTCCCAGACCCATTTGGATTTTGAAAACATGGGAATCAGATAAGTGAAGTATAGCTCCACCCCCGCAGCCCCTCTCCTGAGCTGAACCATCAAAATAAGCCCAAGGGTAGGAATGATCGATGGGTTCAGGGATAATGTTCCTTTGGTTCAGAGGCTCCTCCTCATCAGGGATGGAGTTATAATCAGCTAAAATCCTTGAAGAGATAGAAGGCTAGTGGGGAGGTCTATGTAAAAAAATGACTTAGTTTCTGGCAACCGATGGCCAGCTAATAAGAAGTGGTACATTTTTTAGTTTAGTAGATTTGCAGGTGTACCACACATTCCAAGAATCCAATAGATGAGGACCCTGCCATTTCAAGTCAGTAGAGATAGAGAGAAGAAAGTTGTTCCAGAGTTCTTGTGTGAGCGGGCAGTGAAGAAAGAGGTGTTCAGTATCCTCATTTTCTCTTTTACAGAGATGGCACCAGAACGGCCCAGCATAAGATCTTTTCATCAAGTTGGCCCTGGTTGGGACTTTTTTGTGTAGGATAGACCACATGAGTAATTTTGTCTGGGGGGGCGCCTTCAGCTTCCATAGGTGTTTCCACCATGGAACCAGATCTGGTGGCTTGTATCTTTCCAACAGTACCAGGTAGCCTTCCTTGGGGGAGTATGTTCCATGTTTAGCATGCGCCCATATAAGCTCGTCCTCTCCATCAGTAATCCTAATGTGAGCTTCCGATAATGCATTTGTGTAGTTGTTCCATTCCTGTACCCAGCATCTAGGTATATTCAGTGCGGTGGCAGATTTCCATGCTTGATGTAAGATAGTGGAATGTACCCCATCTGCAATCTGATTGATATGTGTAATACCATTTGCCTGCAGGTGTCCTCGCAGGCCATCTGAGAGAGTGTGAGCATTTCCGCAGCCCACCCAAGGGTCTGTGCCTATCTGAATCTTAGCCCCAGATCTAATTCTCCAAGTTAATCCACTGCGGATGAGCTCCTTCGAGTTGTTAACCACCTTCCAGATTATTGAGATGTTATTCTGCCTGATATCTTGTCTGATCTAGTCGAGGACACTAACTGGATGGATGTATTTAGATGTAGCAACCTTCATCCAAAGGCTGTCATTATTTAGCAGTTGCCACCCGAGTTTGGAAGCCAATGCTTGTGAGAAAGGTCCCAGCCTCTTGATGCCCCATCCTCCCCAGCTCTTAGGTAAAGCCAGAGAGTCCCAGCTCATCCAAGCAAATATTCTCCTTGGTTGGTTCCCTTTCCACAAAAATCTATAACACAAATTTTGTAGGCGCGACAAAATACCTCTGGGTATCCATGCAAGAGTCATCCAATACACCGAGGTGGCTTCTAAGACTGCCTTGATGAGTACCAGTCTCCCTGTTGAGTCCCAAACCTACACTTCCCTATATACCCTTTCAGCCTTCTTTTTCCATTTACTTCATCCACCAAGCTATCAAATCGTTGCATATTAGTCTAAAAAGATCTTATGAAATGGTTTCCTAACTATGTTTATGATTGTTGTTTGATTTAGATTTTTGTTCAAGCAGCTGCGGAAACTTGTCACTTTCCGCAGCCAGTCCAAGTTTCCGCAGCCATTTTGTTAAAGGCTATTCTACAGGTGTCCAATGGAGAAACTGGCCACATGGGTAAGCTGCAAGTGACGTGTACATGGAGTGTGTCCCCTCAGATCAGCCAAATCACTCATAAACGGTCGCGGTCAACGATGGTCAAAGGAAGGGCCAAATGAGGAGTTTTACGGTGGCACGACTCTGTTTTGCCCACGTGAAGGTTTACGTGGCCCAATCCTTAGTTTCCGAAGGTACTGGCACACCTGGAGAGAAGCCCATGAACTGAATCGAGCAGCCACCACTCCATGAATTCAACTATCATGATGACCATCACGCTAGATCTCGGGTCAAGGAGATTTACGTGTCTCTTGGCAGCATAAATCTAGGAATTAGTTGCAGCACCTTTTCCTTATAAATAACGCGTTGATATATGCGGAATAGTTAGTTTTTGGAAATGTAATTTTGACTGTTGTCATCAGCCCACTGTACTACATTTCACTTTGCTTTATTTCTGCACTTTAAATACATGAGAAGACAGTTCTTCTGAATCTGATTTGTGACTAAGTGATTGACTGGCCGAGGTTGTAGAGGGCCCCTGTACACCAAAGCTTTGTATAGTTTCTTACTTGCTTTCATTTACTATTTTTAAATCATTGTTTGTATATATATTGTGTTGTTCTGATGTTCATTGCTGTCTATATTTCCTTTATGTTTTCTTTTATAACTGTTAGCTGATCAGTGCTTCTTTTACAGGTTTTGTTGTAGGTAGCCCGGGCAGATTTACATATTTTTTTGATAACTACTGACATGAGATCATCTTGTCCTTTCTGCTGATTTTCATTTCCTGAGTTTAATTCCAGCATTGTCATTTTTCAAATTGCGTTTTGCTTATTTACTTTTCTGCTACTTAGACATCATATTACTCATCTGTTTATGATTTCCTTTCTATAGTCAAGTGACTCTATTAGTAAGGAATCAGAATATTACTTATTGTAGTATGATTTAGTTTGCTTTCCTGCAAGTTAGAGATTGAATTACTTATGTCATTTTCAAGAGTTGAAATATGAATGAGTAGTTAAATCTTAGTTTCCTTTTATGCAATTTAATTTCCTGCAATTTAGATATCATATTACTCAACTTGTTTATGATTACTTCCTATAGACAGATTGAGTTGAAGGGTGAAGGATCAGAACAGGGTTTGAAGTAGTGTGATTTAGTTGCTTTGCTTTCAGTCTTTGAGTTGCTTTAAGTTCAGTTTTTACTTTCTTTTTCATACAGCAGTAAGGATACTGGGCCATTGTCACTAGTTCACTGTTTGGTACATTTACTTCCTTTTGAGAATTGATTTCATTACAGTTAGTTTGAAGCTTTCTTTTTGAAAATTTTTAAGTTTGGAAAATCAAAGTAGAAATCACCATTACCATCCATACTTAACTTTCAATTTCGCCATCACACACTAGGGAATCCATAGAAGATAAACCCAAAAACAAACTAAAAAACTCAAAAACGACAAAAGACTAAGAAAATGGTTATCTTGTACATATAGTACACCTCACTTCGTCAGTTTACGAATCCCGGATTGACATTTTAATTAGCAATTTAGAACACACTAAATTGACCAAACATTTTGGTGCCGTTGCCGGGGAAGTGAAACTAGGTAGCCAATTTCTTAAAAATAAAAATAAAAAATAAAAAATAAAAAAAAATAAAAAATTCAAGAAAGGAAAATTGATAACCTCTCAAAGTATGCTCTCCTATTGCACTTAGCGTGATCTGGAGGATCAGAAAAGAGAAAGTTATTGGTTTAATAGTTTCTTGAGTATGCTCTCTTCTTGCACCTAGAGTGACCTGAAAGATCAGAAAGAGAATTATTAGCCTGACTTGAAGAAAAATAAAAATGACATGCATAGAGCAAGAGATTCTAGGGGAAGGTTTTTAGCTAGAGCCAAGAGTTTGATTTTCACAACTCCATCTACTTCAAGGAATAGACAAGAGACACCTCCATCATCTCCAACCCACACTCCTAGCCCTAGGATCCTTGGAATTCAAGAGGCAGTAGTTGAGTTAGGAGACTCTTCCACACCATCCATCGAATCTGAATTAGGAAAAGATCCTTTCTTTCCTTCTACAGGGAGACACATTCTAATTGAAGAAGTAGAATCACCTGAGGAAGAAGAGGGAGAAATTCCTCCTCATTCTCCATTAGTAGAGGAACTAGAGGACTCTGAAATCTCTGAGGAAGCTATCATGACAGAGGAGGTAGTTAACAGATTTGGTAGAGGTAGAGGTAGAGGAGGGGGAGGAGGAAATAATGGAGGAGGTAGAGGTAACAATGGGGGAAATAGGGATGGAGATAACTCATTCAGATTTCCTATAGTCGATGAGGATTCTCAAGCAACAATGAAAAATATTTCACCATCTGTCCTCCCAAACTTCCATGGGTTAAGAAATGAGGATCCTGAAACATTTTTATTTGATTTTGAGGTCGTGTGTCAAACTTATGATTATCTGGAAGACTCTTAAAAACTCAAACTGTTTCCTTCAACATTGAAAGGAGCTGCTTTGAAATGGTTCATGGGATTACTCACTCAATCCATTAGGACTTGGAATGATATGAAACAAACATTTTTGGATAGATACCTGGACTATTGTATGCCCACCAACCACAAGGATGAAGAATTTAAAATGGTGCAAAGAGAAGATGAAAACTTGGAGGATTTACTTGAAAGATTCCAATACAACCTAAAAAGAGCAAAAATGAGTAACTTAGATGAGGAAACCCTGAAAGCCCTTCTATTAAAAGCCATTAGAGATGAATGGATAGATATTTTGAACATGATGGGAAAAGGAGACATATCTCAACTTCCACTTCACGATATAGCAGAGTTGTGTGTCCATCTCTCAAGAGGAAAATCTAAAATTGGAAAAGGGCCTAGAGATCCTTCTCTCATCAGAGCAAAAAAATCTGCAACTGGATCAATAAGTAGGGCTGAGATTGGCAATATGCTTGATGAATTCAAAACTGATATCTTAGGGAGTCTTAGTGAGCAACTAGACACTCTTAAGATCCACAATAAGAAGAAAGCAGAAGCTGAAGCTTTAGCCATGTTTTGCCCAAAATGTAGAAAGAAACATGCTCTCAGGGAATGTCCCTTGGATGAAAAAGTTGTAGAAACATTTGTGATTTGTTCAGAGAATCATGAGACCAAGGATTGTCCTTCAATTCCTGGGCTCAAAGCTATCTTCCAAGAAGATCCAAATACAATTGAGTCTCTTTGTTTTGTTGCAAGGAGACCTTGGTAGGGGCAACAAAACCAAGGGTTTAACAACTCTATGAACTTTCAAACCCCACCAAATTGGAATCCTTGGCAACAACCTTGGTCCCAACCTCAAAATCCTTTTCAATCATGGGTACAAGGCATGCAAAATCCTTATGGGAGATTTGCTCAATTTTATCAATATCCTCCATCTTTTCAAAACCAACAAGCCCCACAACTTCCAAATCAAAATCCACAACTATCATTGCCATTTCAATAACAACAACAACAACCTTCTCAACAGAACCCAAATTCTCAACTCTTGCTTCCATTCCAACAGAAGTCAAATCAACTTCCTTCCCAGCCATTGCCAAACCCCAATAATAAAAACCCTCAAAATGCTTACATGTTAGAAGGTCAAAAATTTCCTACCTATATGATTGTTCCTCTCAATGATGTACAACTCAGATCTGGTAGAGTTTTAGATAAACCTTCTATAGATGCCCAAAAGCAAAACATTTCTGAGGAAGATTCTCTTGAAGCCAATAAAGGTTCTGAAGCATCTCTTCAAAACCCAAGCACTCAGAAAGAAAAAGAAAAATAGCTAACCCCCACAACTCCTATAGTTGAGAAACCTGCATCTTCATCCACACCTCCTTTTCCTGAAAGATTACAAATTGACAAAGGGGTGGAAAAACAAATCTTGTTGCCTGACTATGATTTTCTAGATGAATTGAAGAATGTTTGTATCAAGATTCCCTTGTTACAAGCCATTAGAGAGATTCCTATTCTAGCAAAAACAATAAAGGAGTTGAGTCTTAAAAGACTAGGAAGGAAACCTAGAGATACAAGAAGAATCCACCTGGTAGGAAAAATTGCAGATATCATGATCGGAAAAATCACTATGCAGAAGTATGTAGATCCTGGTAGTCCAATTGTCAAAACACATATCAATGGGGTAGAAATTCCAAATACTTTGATTGATTTAGGGGCCGCTATCAACATTATGAGTAGACAGACTATGGAACAGCTGAAACTTCCTAATCTTCTTTTTACACCTACTTTACTGCAACTTGCAGATCGATCAATTATCAAACTAGATGGTGTATTAGAAGACATTTCAGTCTCCTTAGACTCTTGGGAATATCCAGTAGATTTCATGATTTTAACTCCCAAGAGTAATTTAGGAGGACACCCTCTCATCTTAGGAAGACCTTGGCTAGCCACAGCTGATGCTTTCATCAGTTGTAGGTCTGGGGATATGTATATTTCTGATGGCAATTCAACAAAGAAATTCAATCTGTATCTTCCAGCAAAAGCAATTACAGAAATAGGAGATAATGAGTGGATTGATGATGAGGATACTATACAACCTGTCTTTACCATTTCTGAAGTCAGTGAAGATAGTCAAATTCTGAATACATTAGAAAACTTTGAAACATCTTCAGAATATGACCACACACAATTTCAGTTAGATTCTGACATTGAGTATCTATCATCCAGACAAATGTCTCTTTTCTCTATGGAAGAGTTTGGTAGTTCCGCCATTGAGATCTTTCCAGGTAAAACATTGAATATCAACAAAAATTTGGAAAGATCACAACAGGAAGAACTAACCAAAATCTTGCAAAAACATTCTACTGCATTTACATGGGAATATATTGATATGAAAGGTATTGACCCTAAGACTTGCATTCATCACATCTACATTGAGGAAAACAGTAGACCAATCAGACAACCTCAGAGAAGGATGAATCCAAACCTTAGGGAGATAGTGAAAGAAGAGCTCCAAAAACTACTTAATGTAAACTTCATTTATCCAATTTCAGAAATCCGATGGGTTTCTCCTTTGGTTATAGTACCTAAAAAGAATGGTAAATGGAGGGTATGCATTGGTTACAAGGAATTGAACAAAGCAACTTTGAAGGATCACTTTCCTTTACCCTTTATCGATCAGGTATTAGATACTTTAGTAGGCAAAAAGTATTTTTCATTTTTGGATGGTTTTAGTGGCTATAATCAGATTCAGGTAGCACCTGTAGATCAGGACAAGACCACATTTACCTGTCCATGGGGAACTTTTGCTTACCGAGTACTTCCCTTTGGATTATGTAATGCACCCGCAACATTTCAAAGGGAAGTACTAGGAATCTTTTCTGATCTAATCCATGATTGTGTAGAGGTTTATATGGATGATTTTACAGTTTATGGTAATTCGTTTGAAGAGGCATTAAAGAATTTGGAAAAAGTCCTTATAAGATGTAAAGAAACAAACCTATCATTGAGTCATGAAAAATGCTTTATGATGTTTACTGAAGGGATTGTTTTAGGACATCATATTTCAGGGGATGGGATTAAAGTTGATAGATCAAAAGTTGATGTCATCTCCAAGTTGCCTATTCCAAATTGTCAAAAAGATGTTAGAAGTTTTCTTGGATTTACTGGATACTATAGAAGATTTATTGAAAACTTCACCAAAATAGCATCTCCACTCTTCAAATTACTTACAAAATACTGTGAATTTAAATGGGATCCTGATTGTCAATCTGCATTTGAAACTTTGAAAACAAGAATATCTGAAGCACCCATTTTGAGAGGGCCAAATTGGAAACTTCCTTTCCATATTTCCACAGATGCTTCAGATACAGCTCTAGGAGCTGTGTTGGGACAAAAGGATTTAGTTCCTTATGCCATTTACTACACCAGTAAAAATTTGACTCCCACCGAGTTAAACTATACTGTGACTGAAAAAGAGTTCTTAGCTGTTGTTCATGCAATCAATAAGTTTAGACACTATATAACAGGCTATGAAACTTTTGTCCATACTGATCATTCTGCAATTAGATATCTCATGAATAAACCTGTTACTAATGGCAGAGTTACAAGATGGCTCTTACTTTTACAAGAATTCAATATTACTGCGTTGGATAGACCAGGGAAACAAAATACAGTAGCTGATTTCTTGTCTAGAATCCAAAATACTAATGAAGATTCTCCTGTAGAGGATAAGTTTCCAGATGAGTATTTATTTGCAATAACTACTAAGACTCCTTGGTATGCAGATATTGCTAACTATTTGGTTACAGGAAAGCTACCTCCACATTTATTTCCTGGTGAAAAAAGAAGAATTATTCAGGAGAGTTCAAGTTATTCATGGATTTCTAATGAATTGTTTAAAACAGGGCTAAATTGTGTGATCAGAAGATGTGTTCGGGAAGATGAAATGCCTGACATCCTCAAGGCATGTCATGATGAACCATGCGGTGGACACTTTGCTGACAAAAGGACGGCCTATAAAATCCTTTCTTTAGGATATTATTGGCCTTCCTTTTTCAAAGATGCAAAACAATATGTCAGAAGGTGTGACAGCTGCCAAAGAGTTGGGAGACCGACTCTTTCAAAAGAAATGCCATTACAACCACAGGTACTCATCGAACCCTTTGAAAAATGGGCTTTAGATTTCATTGGACCTATTAATCCACCATCTAAACAGAAAAAGTATATATTGGTATGCACTGATTATGTCACTAAATGGGTAGAAGCCAAAGCATTGCCTTTTGCCACTGAAAATTCAGTTGTTCAATTTCTTTTTGAGGATATTTTTACTCGTTTTGGTGTCCCAAGAGAAATTGTGACAGATCAGGGAAGTCAATTTACATCTAACTTGATGGAGAAGCTGATGGAAGAATACAAAATCAAGCACAGAAAATCTACTCCTTACCATCCGCAAGCAAATGGCCAAGTGGAGTCTACAAACAAAGTTCTTGAGAGCATCATCACCAAAACTGTTCATCTACATAGAAAAGATTGGGCAGAAAGGCTTCCTGAAGCCTTATGGGCCTACAGAACTACATGGAGGAATACAACAGGACATTCTCCCTATGAACTTGTTTATGGGAAAGAAGTCCTGCTCCCCATTGAGTTTCAAGTCAAGACTTTCAAGATGGCAGTCCAGTTGGGGATGAATCTATTAGAAGCCCAAAAGCACAGAATGGAGCAGCTGAACGAGCTAGATGAGATCATACAAGAAGCAATTTTAAAGACTGATCTAGTTCAACATCAAAGAGCTAAGTGGCATGACAGATACATCAAAGAGAGAAAGTTTCAAGAGGGAGATTGGGCATTACTGTTTGATTCCAAGTTCAAAGACTTTAAGGGTAAATTTCAGACCCATTGGCTTGGGCCATATGAAATTGACAAAGTCTTTAACAATGGAGCGGTAAGAATCAAGACCATTGATGAATTTCAGATTTCTTTTCTTGTGAATGGCCACCGATTAAAAATTTATCATAATCCACTCTCAAAAGAAGAATTTTTCAAGATGTTCCAAGAGAATTCTGCAATAAGGTTGGTGGAGAAGAATCCTTCTTCCCCACCAGCCTATCCTTTGATTCTTTCAATTAAAAAAAATAAATAAATAAATAAATTGTATAAGCCTGAAAACCAATCATAGATTGGCAGTCTTATACAGAAAATATAGAGTGAAAATCCAGGACACTTGACACTCTATATTTTCCAAAAAAAAAATCTCCTCTCCTTCTCTTTCCATCTTCACTCCACCTCATTTTCCATTCCACTCCATCTCCATCTCATTCACATTTTCTCTTCACTTCACTCCGCTTCATTTTCATTCCATTCCACTCATTTCATTTTCATTTCATCAATAAAAGTTCCTTTCAGGACTATTTTCACTCAGTTAGTTCTTTTCTAACCATATTTGTTCAGCTAAGTGGGTGTTGTCCTAGTTTCCGCAGCTGGAAGCAGTTTCTGCAGCCAGAAACAGTTTCCGCAGCCAGAAACGATTTCCGCAGCTACCACCACTCTGTTTTTCAAATTCACAGTCAAAATGTTAGTACAAAAATCATGAAAATGCAGGTGTAAGTGAGCAAATGCCATGAAGACATGGAGCATCTCCAAGACATCAAGAAAGAACAGTTGGTTAAAAGCTATGGGCAAGAAATGACAAAGTTTCCAAAGGTATGAGCAAAATTTTTTATCAAATAGCAATTAAAGTCATGATTATGCATAGTTATCAAACCATGAAAAGTTCTACTATGTGCAATGATTCGATATGATAGCTCCATTACCCACTCCTATCTCACGATATTACTCCATACACCATGCATTCATTTCTTAACGGTCTCATGATGGGTTTTCGGGTTTAAACTCAAGTTGACTGCACTTTCATTTGCCACCTGCGCTCATAAGATGTGACCAATCTCTTTACGGCTCTTCTTCACCGTATTTTCCGCAGCCATCTATTAAAATGTGTGATCTCCCGTACGCAGTCGTTAATTCAAAAAAAAAGATCTCGCCTCCACTACCGTTCACTTACCATTTCATTTAAGACCTTCCTTTCATACACACGCATTTCAATTTGTAAACCCATTCACTACTGCTTATCCTCTGTTCCGCCTATGATCTGAAGCATTCCCGTTACCTGCTATCGATTGCAACCATTGCCTTTTACCATAAACCCTACAACCGAGCTACTTTCCTCTGCTAAAATCCTCATACGCAATTGCATCCTCAGTTGAAATTTAAAATAGAGAAAGGAATGGGAAAACTACTAAGGGCAGAGCCAGAAGGACCAAAATATCTAGAAGGTTACCCTCAAGCCAAGGATTTACTGAAGAAAGCCAAATGGTTACGGTTCATTCAAAGGCTTAAAGGCTATAACAAAGAAGTAACCAAGGCTTTTGCATGGTCATTTGATGGTCAGAAAGTGGATATTGGAGATTTGAAGCTCACGGTGACCGAAACAACAGTAGCAGCTGCCACAGGCTTACCTCGGGAAGGTGAGAGGTGGTTCAAAAATAAAAGCGTGGATGAACAGGCATGGAGAATTATGCTAAGAAACCCAGGTATGGACACCACCGTGTTTACTAAAGGAATTCTTGTTCATGCATTGAAGGAAGAATGGGCTAGTCTGCTGTTAGTTATCCAAAAATTTGTCACTTGTGAAGGACGCTTTGGTTCAATGTACATGTACCATGCTAGACTGTTGATGAATTTCTTAGAAAATCAGACTCTTAATTTGCCTTATTTCTTACTCTTGAGTTTGAAGAAGATGAGCATTACAGTCCAAAAACACATAAGCAATATAGACCCTCATCTATACCATCATGGACTTATAAAAATTCTTATTGAAGACCACTTAAAGAAAAACAAAGATACATGGGAGCAATTCTTGATAAGAAACTACTTCCAAGAGCCATCTGAGGCCTCTGAAAGTAGCACACCAAAGACACCAAGAAAAAGTAGGAGAAGAGAAAAGAGCACTACAGTCCAAGACTCCCCTACTATAGAAACTCAAGAAATTGGTCAAAAAGAAGAAGAAGACAGAACTAAAGACAAGAAATAGAAGAAATAAAAAGGCAAAAGGACCATCCAAGAAGTCTACCAATCACCTGAGCAATCCATAGAGGAGGATTATCAACCACTGTCAGAAAGATTAGTACATCTTCAGGCTGTTGCTATAGCAAAGAAAAAGGCAAAAGGAAAACAGAGTATACAAGAAAAGAGTACTAGTCCACCATACTTAAGGAGAAGCACAAGGTTAAGAGGAAAAGGGAGTAAAACACAAATAAAACGGCCCCACTTCATTGACTTGGGTGGAGAGACACCTGAGAAAACTCCAGCTGGCCGTAGTCCACCTCATCCTCAGCCAAGCATTGAAATCAGTCCTCCACATGATGAAAGCCCTTCTCGGCCAGAGCTAGAGGGCAGTCCTCCTCCTCCACCAGATTTTAAACTCAGTCCAAGAAAGACACCTAAAGTAGACCCCAATCAATAGGAAGTATATGACTACTTGGAATCATTAGAAAAATCAGCTGCAGGTCCAAGTACCACTCTACCACTAGATGCACAAGTTCAGTCCTTAAAACAGGAGGTATTTGAATTAGAGATCCTAAACAGGCATATCAAGCAAGAAAATGAAGCACTCAAAGAGCAGAGCAAAGTAGATAAAATTATCCATGATAACACTATGCTCCATTTAGGACTATGGCAAAAGAAAAACAAGAAACTAAAGAAAAATTGCAAAAAGTTGAGCAGAGCATTGATCAATCTCAAGTTCAGATGTCTAATAAGGAAACCAAGAATGGTGGTAGCACAAAAGAAGAAGAAAAGAGGGCTAGATGTCCTAGCAGAAGCATTAGAACATATGGATTAGAGAGGGGTGACTAAATTTTGGTTGCATGAGGACATGCAACACCTTCACAGTGGGGGTATGTTGAGCCCCAAACCTGCACTTCCCTATATACCCTTTCAACCTTCTTTTTCCATTTACTTCATCCACCAAGCTATCAAATCATTGCATATTAGTCTAAAAAGATCTTATGAAATGGTTTCCTAACTATGTTTATGGCTGTTGTTTGATTTAGATTTTTGTTCAAGCAGCTGCGGAAACTTGTCACTTTCCGTAGCCAGCCCAAGTTTCCGCAGCCATTTTGTTAAAGTCTATGCTACAGGTGTCCAATGGAGAAACCAGCCACATGGGTAAGCTACAAGTGACGTGTACATGGAGTGTGTCCCCTCAGATCAGCCAAATCACTCATAAACGGTCGCGGTCAACGATGGTCAAAGGAAGGGCCAAATGAGGAGTTTTACGGTGGCACGGCTCTGTTTTGCCCACGTGAAGGTTTGTGTGGCACGATCCTTAGTTTTCGGAGGTACTGGCACACCTGGAGAGCAGCCCGTGAACTGAATCGAGCAGCCACCACTCCATGAATTCAACTGTCATGATGACCATCACGCTAGATCTCGGGTCAAGGAGATTTACGTGTCTCTTGGCAGCATAAATCTAGGAATTAGTTGCAGCACCTTTTCCTTATAAATAACGCGTTGATATACGCTGAATAGTTAGTTTTTGGAAATGTAATTTTGACTGTTGTCATCAGCCCACTGTACTGCGTTTCACTTTGCTTTATTTCTGCACTTTAAATACATGAGAAGACAGTTTTTCTGAATCTGATTTGTGACTAAGTGATTGACTGGCCGAGGTTGCAGAGGGCCCCTGTACACCAAAGCTTTGTATAGTTTCTTACTTGCTTTCATTTACTGTTTTTAAATCATTGTTTGTATATATATTGTGTTGTTCTGATGTTCATTGCTGTCTATATTTCCTTTATGTTTTCTTTTATAACTGTTAGCTGATCAGTGCTTCTTTTACAGGTTTTGTTGTAGGTAGCCCGGGCAGATTTACATATTTTTTTGATAACTACTGACATGAGATCATCTTGTCCTTTCTGCTGATTTTCATTTCCTGAGTTTAATTCCAGCACTGTCATTTTTCAAATTGCGTTTTGCTTATTTACTTTTCTGCTACTTAGACATCATATTACTCATCTGTTTATGATTTCCTTTCTATAGTCAAGTGACTCTATTAGTAAGGAATCAGAATATTACTTATTGTAGTATGATTTAGTTTGCTTTCCTGCAAGTTAGAGACTGAATTACTTATGTCATTTTCAAGAGTTGAAATATGAATGAGTAGTTAAATCTTAGTTTCCTTTTATGCAATTTAATTTCCTGCAATTTAGATATCATATTACTCAGCTTGTTTATGATTACTTCCTATAGACAGATTGAGTTGAAGGGTGAAGGATCAGAACAGGGGTTGAAGTAGTGTGATTTAGTTGGTTTGCTTTCAGTCTTTGAGTTGCTTTAAGTTCAGTTTTTACTTTCTTTTTCATACAGCAATAAGGATACTGGGCCATTGTCACTAGTTCATTGTTTGGTACATTTACTTCCTTTTGAGAATTGATTTCATTATAGTTAGTTTGGAGCTTTCTTTTTGAAAATTTTTAAGTTTGGAAAATCACTGTAGAAATCACCATTACCATCCATACTTAACTTTCAATTTCGCCATCACACACTAGGGAATCCATAGAAGATAAACCCAAAAACAAACTCAAAAACTCAAAAACGACAAAAGACTAAGAAAATGGTTATCTTGTACATATAGTACACCTCACTTCGTCAGTTTATGAATCCTGGATTGACATTTTAATTAGCAATTTAGAATACACTAAATTGACCAAACACTCCCTGCCCTAGATAAATATTTATGGTACCCGATATTGGGCCTCTTCTCTACCTTCGAAATCAGCCATGTCCAATCTAAAATCCTATAACCGCAAGGTTTGAGCCTATACCCCAGATATTTGAGACCCTCTTCCAGTTGAACCACAACAAAAGCAAATCTTCTGAGGGAAAATTGGACCTCGTGTTGAGAATAGTCGGTGGTGGTAATAGTGGATTTCGATTCATTTATGACCATGCCCGTGGCCTTAAGGAAGATGCTAAGGACTCGGGAGAAAGCAGTAGTGTCCCCAATGTCTCCATTTAGGAGGATCAGTACGTCATCAACAAACAACAAGTGGGTGAGAGTACAATCATCAGTGATTTTGATTCCCCTTATATGCCCCAATCTGCATTCTTCTCCAATAATTCGACTGAGACCTTCCATGATGAGAAGGAAAAGCAGTGGTGAGAGAGGGCATCCTTGCCTCAGACCCCTTTCCACATGAAAAAAGGGGGAGGCAGAACCATTTATCAGCACACTAAAGGAAACATTCGATATGCAACAAAATATCCATTTGATGAAGGAAAGGGGAATCCTAGGTGGGTCAGCAGCATACGAAGGTAGAGCCAGTTGACCCTGTCAAAAGCTTTGGATAGGTCAATTTTCAAGATCATGCCTTTCAGGTTCCAAGTCTGAACAGAATGGAGAAGCTCTTGTGTAGTTCCGATAGCTTCATGAATTTTTTGATTTTGAAAGAAGGCAAACTGCTCAGGGGAGATGCGGTAAGAGAGAACAGGCTTGAGGTGATTAGCTATGATTTTAGCAATGATATTATAGATGCAGTTACAAAGGGAGATGGGGCGAAAATCATCAAAGGAATTAGGTTTGTCCACTTTGGGGATGAGGGCAATAAAAGTGGAGTTGAAGCTATCCCACATTCTGCCTCTCTGTCTGCATTCTTCAATCAATTTCAATAGGTCTGCTCCCAAAATGTCGAAGAAAGCAGAGTAAAACTCAACAGTCCAACCGTCCAAGCCAGGGCTCTTATCTTTTTTCAACCATTTAAGAGTTGCTTCAAGTTCTCCCATGCTAACTTCCTTAGACAGTTCCAGTCCCACTTCCTCGTCCATGAACCTAGGAAATATCTGTGCAATGCACAGGATCTCTCCCATAGTGGCATGAGGAGGCTCCTTGTAAATCCTCTTGAAATGAGCGGTAGCTAAAGAAGCGAGCCCTCTGAAAGTGTTAACAGTAGAGCCATCCTCCTTCTTAAGTTCCTAGATGGTGTTAATTTCCTTTCTCCCATTTGCATGTCTATGAAAGAACTTTGTGTTTTCATCGCCCTCTTTGAGCTAGAGAGCTCGACTGCAGAGTCTCCAACATTCTTCCCTATCCTTCAAAATCTAAGCCCTTTTGTGGAGTAGTTCCGCAAGATTATCCTTTTGTTCCTGCGAGGTGAGAATCCCCTCCGAATCCTCCTCCATTTCAGCAATTCCTTCCTCAGCTAATTTGAGAGCTTGCTCATCCTACTCCTTTTTCCTCCTGGCCCATTCTATAGAGATCTTCTTTAGCTCATACAAGTTGCGAGAAAATCCTTCAGCGATGAGCCCATCTGAATCCACTGGGTGAGCCTTCCAATAATCACTGACTGCCTTAATGTAGCCAGCATCCCTTAGCCAAGTAGAGTTGAATTTGAAGGGGGCTTTGGGATTCTCATGGGTATTTGTCAACTCCATATAGATGGGCCTATGATCAGAGACTCCTCCCGAGCCTATCCACTACCTGATCTGATAGCCTCGATTGACTAAGGCTTCTCTGATAAGGAAGCGATCCAAGCACCTAGCCAGGCTAGCTGCACTAGTTCTATTATTCCTCCAAGTAGGCTAGATCTTAGCCAAGGGGATGTCTATCAGATTGTGAGAATCCAACAAGTCTTCAAAAAATATTGACAGGGGATCAGCCTGGGCATTAGGTCCCGAAGACTCCGTGAATCCCATCAAGAAATTAAGGTCACCACCGAGGATCATGTAGTCTTCTTGAAAGGTAGAGAATGAGAGCAGATTATGCAAAAAACCTCTCGGTCTTGGCAAGGCCCATATATGTTAAAGAGCCTTAAATTGGATTCCAGAGCTGATGAGAAGATATCAATACCCAGGTATCCCACCCCCCCAGACATTGAGCATCCTTATGGAGCGATTACAGAACCTTATAGATACACTGCCCGAGCGGCCTATCATCTAGAGAAAAGAAGGTCCAACTAGGGAGCTAGTATTCCAGGAGGGGGGAGATGGAGCAGTCGGGTCTAAGGGTTTCTTGCATGAAAATAATGTCCAAAGGTTCTGAATGAAGCAGCCATCTCAAGGCTAGTTTTTTCCCGGGCTAGCCAACCCTCTGCAGTTGAAGGACAGGATCTTCATTGAGGGGGAGGGGATGGGGTGCCTTCATCTCTAAGACCCCAGGGAATTAGTGCTTGTCTGCCAGAAACAATCTCAACTCCCACCCGGTGCCTGGCCTTAGAGAGGTTGGAGGGCCACCAATGGGGGAGTTTAGGGAGATGGGGAAGGGAGATAGACCCAAAACCGACTACATCCTTGCCTAGCGAGCGGAATTTGGATCGCGTTGGGTAATGGTGCTCCTTACTAGGAGAGAGCCCCAAGGAGGAGACGGGAAGAGATCCCGGGAGGGAGGCAGCAGGGGTGAACCCCGAGAGGGGGAGACCGCCAAAGGGCAGGGTAATGATGGGAGGGGAGGAAAAGAGGGGGAAGGGGGGGGGAGCAATAGGAATAGGAGGGGGAGGGGAACACACCATAGCATCCACCGGGGAGAAAGGACCAAGCGAATGTAATGCAGAAAAAAAATTATTTTCCGAAGTAGAATTAACAGTGAGTGAGAAAGAGGGAACCGTACTCGCAGTGAGAGCCTCCCCAAAAGCCGCTCGAGCTCGCGTCAATGGCGGAGAGGGTGGTCTGGGTGGAGAATTCCCCTGCTTCTTGTTGGGACCATGATCTGCAGTGACACTTCTCTCAGCCACTTCTTGTGATGGTTGTTCCTCCATCGGCTACTATTCCATGGTAGAAACCGGGGGTGCCTGAAAATGCTGCTCATGAACCCTCTGTGCCTGGCCTCTGTTAGGGTTGAGAGGGCAGTCTCGAAAAACATGACCAACCTTATGACAATGCCGGCATCTGTAGGGCACCCCCTCATAATCCAAGATCTGCTTTCTGGTAAGGTTCTGCCACTGAATGGTAATGAATTCCTGCAAACCCCCACGAGTGTCCATATGCACCAGGATTCGAGCATAAGACATCTTCCCCATGACAAGGTAGGACTTGTCTGAACCCATGTATGAACTGAGAGTGTTTCCAATCCTCTTGAAGATTTCTTCCGACCAAAAATGTGGGGGAAGCCCAGGTAGCCTGACCCAAATAGGCCCTATCCCGAGCTGTTCCGAATCCGGATCAAAAAGTGGCAACCATCTTTTCAGGTGAACCGGGGCATTGTCAAAATGCCAGTAGGAGGAAAGCACCCAGTTGGTATGATCCAGCCAAGCGAACTTGAGGGAAAACCACCCACGCACAAAATTCTATACGGTGGGAAAATCGGCGAGTCTATGGCCCCAAACTTCAGATACCCATGCTTTTAGTCTTTCCACTGAGTAGTTCCATCCTCATATCCTACCAACTAAGACCTGATCTACTATATCCATAGACTTCACCAGCTGAATGTCTTCTTCCAATCGAAGGATGGCATCGTCGGTCTTCGATCTGAAGCACTTAACCTTCTTCTTGGGTCTTTCCTCCTCAAATGGAGTTGCCCTAACATCTGAATTAATCCCGGGTGGAGAGGTCACCTCAGGGCCTGGGGGGAAGGGGGAGAAGGGGCAGCAGCAGGGAGAGGAGGGAGGGTGGAATTAATGGGGGGAGGGATGAGATCTTGAGTCAGATGCTACGAGGCCGGAGGCGATGGAACTGACGTAGGAGGAACAGATGAAGGACCACCAAAAAGGAGAAAATAGGGAGGGTCAACCCAGGACTCTAAGGGGTTAGGGTTTAGGCAGCCAGATGCAAACCCTATTGAGGACAGAGAGACCGGCAGGGAGGAGAGGGACGGTCAGGTAGGGGAAGGTCTGGTAGGATGACCGAACGACCAAACGGCCCAGAGACCGGAGGCAGATCGGCGATGGTCACATTCAGCTCGCAAGTGAACGGAGAGCAGTTAGCCCTAGTTGAGTGCGGAGTAGTCCAAACAGAGCCTTCTGATAAGGGATCCTCTGAGTAATCTACCAACTCGAGGTCCATAGTTGTCGAGAAATGCAAATGCCAACTGCCTGTAACCGACAGAGAAAGGTGGAAAACAGGGGAGACAACCCTAATAGAGGGTCGCAGCTTAGGTAAACCCAAAATAGTAAACCGCAGTTAAATGCATTGTAGGCCAAAAGAACCAGGTAAAAGTGAGAGACGCGGCCCAAGTATCAGTCGACATTTTTATACCAGTGCCTGCCACCTGCTGCAAAGATCAGGCTCCACGTACAGTCATCCGTATTCTCCATCATTGTCGTGCTACAGGGTTTCCATCTCACCTCCTCATGATCCCACCAAATTGAACAAAAACTCAGGATGATTTAGAGATAGACTTCTAAAGAGTGTGATTTTCATTCCAAACTACTTTTGGATATTTTGAATTAAACATACTTCTGATAATTAGAAACCGAATGTTGTTGCAACACACTGGTATGTGCCTACACTTTCCCTTCAAACCTATGATATAAACATGTATAATTCAAATTCAAATCCACAAGAACTGAATTATGGCTACCCCCATCACCATGGATGTCAGACCAGTGACAACCCCCCATTTGGACCTTGACCACCTTCCCCTGGCAGACAGGGATTTTCAAATCAAAGACACAAGTGCCTATACACTCCTGCTCAAAATTCATTGTTGGAGTAAGGACAGATATCTAAACCATATTGATGACATTGGCCTTTGGGAGTCCAATTTTCCCAAATACCAGTTTCCACAAGTACATGTCTTTCCTGAAATTATGCATTTGTGCCATGCTTGTTACATTTCGAGTCAGAGAGTTATAATGTCCCCAAACCAAAAAGTCTTGTTTACTATTACAGCTGAGTCAACCAATGAAATGTTACAAGTCTAACTAGGTCCAAACCTGACCCCACTCTTCATTGGGGATTTTCTAGACCAGTACACCAAATTGAGTCCATCTAAACTGGCCCAAATATTCCAAACTTTCATTGTAGAGGACCAGCACATTCCTACAGATACCCCTCCATATGTTTCTACCATTTTCTTTGAAAGGGGCAAAGAAATTGTAACCATGATATCATGTATTATGGGCTATACCAGAAATGAATTCATTGATGAGCTCATCCTGGCCTTCATGTCCACTTTCACCCCAGGAAACCCTCCTGCTACTTTGTATAATTATGCCTAGTTCATAGCTGAAAGGATGCATGAACAATTTACCAGAATGCACAATGAGAGAGTATTCAAGTACTCATTTGTACTTTACCACATTTTTTTTGTATTATCAGTCAAACAGATTCCCCTTCACCATCCAGAAGCTGGATACTAAAGGCTAGTCCAGGTCTGTTATATTTTGGACACCACTATTCCATAGGTATTCATCATCATACACGTACACGGACTTCATTGACTCTTTTTTCCATCCAATCATGATCATGCTGACAAGAATCCCTCCACCCAGAATAAACCAATAAATCAAAAGAGTGCTCCAGTTGTCCAAACAAATTAAGTTGGTTGATTGGTACCTTTACCGAAATAAGAATTTATGGTTGCCAGCTTGCCCCGTACAAACTGCCCAAATACCTCCCCATGAGGTTTTTTCACTGGAATATTATAGGCAGATAATGAACTTTGTTGATATCAACTTTGTCTCAGCCAAGAAAAGGACTCAGTTCAATATCAAGAACCAGTTAGGTCCTTTCATTTGTAATACTAGAGAGGCAGGAGAGGAAGCAGATCAAATTCTGCAACAAATGAAGTTTAAGAATAGTTTCATGTGGAGGTATGACCCTCAAGGGTTTATAACCAAACTAAGACAAAAGGTCAAATTGGGACCTTACATTCATCACCCTATACCAGAAATAGAGAGATATGCCAACCAATTTGAGTGGTTGGAAAACACTCTCATAGAAAGGGATAGTACAAAGGTAGATGTTGAAAATACCTTGTTTGATTTAGAGAAACAACTTGATGAAAGCTCATTCCTGCAGGTACCAGAGCAAGAAGGAACCATGAGTACCCTTCCTATTTTGCAGACTTCTCATTCATTTTGCAGACTCCTCGGAATGAGTAAAAGAATCCCAAAAGGAACAAAGAGGAAGGCTCCAGCTCAGGTATGGACACTTCCAATGTATAGTATGAAGCTAGCAAGAGCAAAAGGCCTAGGCTCAATCCAATTTTAGAATAGGAAGACACAGAAGGCTCAGTAGAAATAATTGATGCTAAATTAGACATGAGCAAAGGCATAGCTCCATCTAGAGAAACACTGGAGCCATCTACATCAAAACTCAAATTTTAGAAAGATAGCTCAGTGTAGAAGTCTCCTCATTCAATAAGCCTATTGATAGAGATAGGGACATTAAGGACAGGTTCAAGGAGATTAAAAATAGAAATGAGAAACTAAAGGCGGAATCATATGCACAGTATTTCAAGATTACACTGCCTAATCAAAGTAGGTTGCTGTCAGCTTTTGACATCAAGGAAGGAAAGATGAAAATGTCCTTCATAAATCCAACTATACAACAACTGAGAACATCAACAGATTTCAAGAAAATAGACTTTGAAGTATTGGAAAGGGATATTCATCCCGTTGACCAAATTGAAGTTCACAAGCAGGCTGGAGAAATGATTTACTCCACCCTTACAGGAAATTCCATGGCTGTTCATCAGTTATAAAATTCACTAAATAACATTTCAGCCTAGTATCAGTTGGAAAAGGCCTCCTCATAGGCCAAAGACACCAGAATCAAGTCTTTGAAAGACTTGATAATTGAATTGGGACATGATCCCAAAGATATCAAGGCTATTGAACAATTAATCAAAAAGAAGAATGATGACATTGTAGCCCTCAAGAAATAGTTGAAGATACCTCAACTTCACCACCCCCAGAAACAAGAAGTCTTGGAATGCCAAACTAAGCATGAAGAGTTGATGGACTTAGTCCTTAACTCAATGATTAGTTGATGGAGACAGAAAAGGAATTGGACAGTTTAATCCAATTAAAACAAATTGATCTTGGAACTACCTCAATAAATTTCATCCCAACAATTACCACAGTTGTTCCTTCCACATTGGTAGCCTCATTGGCTCCAATGACCACAACACTACCGGTTTCTACAACATCTACATCAGCAACAGGTACATCAAGTGAAGAAGCAGAAAATTTGGTTAAAGCTATGGAAGAAATGTCCATACAAACCACAGAGATGAATAATCTCAAAGAGAAAGTGACAAGCTTGGAAAATTATTACAAGCTTGCCAAAATCATGCACAAAGAAGAAGTGCAAAAGGCCACTAGGATGAGTGAAAGATTGAAAGCCCTAGAAAAGGACTTAACACTGAAAGAACCCCTTGGGCAGGCTAAGGAAGAACTATGGGACAATATCATTGGCTCTGTCAATGATATTTTGCCATCTATTCAAGTGATTTTCGAGCAAATAGATTAAATAAAACTGGCTACAAAGGCCATCCAAAAAGTAAAAGCAAAATTAGGACAAATGCCAGAAGAGGTTGCCAAAATTATCTAATTCCTTAACACCAAGAATAAGTATGAGCTGCAGGAATTGGAAATAGAGGACAAAATAGAGACAATTTTGGAGGTCAAAAAGGTCCTCTCCAAGAGGAACTTGATGCAAAACTTGGAGGATAAGTGTCAGAATATGCAGCTAGCCATTGACAGATTTATGGCTAAGTTCCAGATTTTGAGAGAAAATGGATTACCCAATCCCTTAGTGATAAATGATAAGTTGATGACACAGGAGGATTACAACAAGAAAATCAAAGAGGTAGCAAAAGATCAGGTAAATACATCATCAATGAAGGCATTGCCAACAGGCAAAGTACTCTACCAAACATTTGAAAACTTGTTTTACCTCTAGCATGAGGTAAAACACTTGTTTATCAATAAGCCTACTTTTTCCAAATACACAAAGGCAGATGAAACATATAGAAAGATGTTAAAAATCCAATTACCTGATGTTGAAACATGCGAAAAATTCACTGATTTACTATAGAAATATGCAGTAAAAAGGTTAATGTATAGTAGAAGTAAAATAGCATGGTAAAAGGATGTTGACAGATCAACAGAGTCAAAGTGTATTAGATGAAATTGTATCAAATGAAAGGCTAAAGTAAATGAAGCATCCAGTGTGAAAGATCAAACAACAAAGCAAATTAAAGGGAAAAAGATCAAAGCCAACAAAACCAAAATAAAAGGGATAGCATGAAGCAGTTCAATAGTTGTCTCTATCTTCTTGCATGAAGATATTTCTTTCTCCTAAATTAATTCTCAATACAGTTTGAGATATTTTTGTAAATCCTTTTGTATAAATACTTCATAATTTGAAGTATTAAGTGTGGATTCTATTAGACATTTCTATAGACTTTTTGATCAGAAGACCCAGAAGGTTATTATATCATTTGCTGAGCCAGCAAGCTAGATTGATAAATAAAGATCAGATATTTCCAAGGATTCATGTGTGGAGCGAATTTCAGACAAGTATTTTCAAGTTTTATTGTTATTTTTCTCAAAGTTATTCATAATCTTTAATGTTTTTCTCAATATAAATTTTATAACTGGAATAATACTTCAGAACTTGTTTCATTGAACTCTGTCTTAATAGTTATACATTTAAATGTTTTCTTCTGATATCTAAATTAAAGAATTCTTAAGTGTCCTTTGGTTTAGATTGATTTTCTTGAATATCCAGGTTAAAGGATTCTTAATTTCCCTTTGATCTTGATTACCACTTCATTCCTCATTCATTATCTGGGTCTGAGAACCCTTAACTTCTCATTCATTCTGAGTGAAACCCTTTCACCCCTCTATCTCAAAGATATGAAAAACACTCTGCTATCTTGCCCTTGGAACATTCCCTTTAGTGATTTAATCCAATTTTTCTTCCTTATTATTTGACTCCATAGCCCAATGGTCTAAAAGACATCATTTTATCCATCTATCTAAGCAAATCCCACCACCCAATCTCAAACACAAACCAAAAACCCCTTGAACAATGATACTAGCCTAAAAGCATCTTAACTAAAAAAAAGTTAAATTTTAACAAGAGAGCCCTCTCTGAGCATCAGGAAGGCTAGGTCCTAATCTCCAAAAGCGGTTTGTGGTTACCTTTGGTTTTTCTTTCTTTTTACTTCAAAATAAATATCAAAGTGATAACAAGTATATATGTTTGTTTATTTTCAGGAAGACGGATTTTAGTTTACAATGACCAAGTTAAATGAAGAAGGTGAACCCCAATTTGTTATTTTCTGGACCACCTTAGTGATGAAGGATCAAAATAATTTCACCTACAAGACTTTTATAGAAAGGTTTTTTCATCCACCTATGAGCCTCCTCAATGGCACTATAGAAGCCAAAATTAGTGAAGAAATTAAGAGGAGTATGCAGTTGACAGACCAAGAAAGAACATGAGATTGGTACTTGTACCAAAATTACATAGAATTAAGAGTATATGGATGTGATTTGGCCCCTTACAAGCTACCAAAGTTCCTCCCCATGAGGATCTTTGCACTTGAATATATCAGGCAGATGATCAATGCAGATGAAATACATTTTGTAGCAGCAAAGAAAAAGTCACAATTTAGGATCAAATCCCATATTGGTCCTTTCATTTGCAACAGCAAGGCAGCAGGTGAAGAGGCAGACAAGAAATTGAAGGAAATGAAGTTCACTCATAGTTTTACATGGTCCTATGACCCATGGGGCATCATCTCCAAGAAAAGGGTAGAGAACAAATCAACACCCTACATTCACACTCAAAGGCCTGAAATAGAGAAATTTATGAACCAGATTGAGTGGATGCTTGACACACTACAAGAGGCTGAGGAACAAGTAATTTCTTCTTCAAGTGCACAGACTCCTAGGTAGCAGGAAAAACAGGGTACAAAAGACACATCAGACAAGGGAAAGGAACAAGAAAAAGGAGAAACTGGGAAAAGGCCAAGAGAAGATTAGTCACCAGGGACTGATACTTCTATGAAAGAATTCAAATTGAAATTTAGAAAAAGAGCCAGGAAGCACATGGACATAGGCAAGGAATCACTACAGCAAACAATCATTAATCTTAGTGATATTCCTGATTCATCCCCAACTGGAGGTCAATCTCTTCCTGCCACTCCAATCTTAGAAAGGCAACAGTCTCTTCAAGTTTCCACATCTACCAATGTAACTGGAGAAAAGGAGGAGACCATCTTTGACACTTTCAAGGAAATTAAGATTAGAAATGAGATGTTGAAAAAGAGTACTTATGCTCAATTCTGGAAGAAAAGTGCAACTTCTCAAGGCAGACTCCTCTCAATGTTTGATTCAGAAAAAGGCAAAATGCATATGGCATTTTTGGAAGCACAGATAGTAGAGCCTAAAACTCCAGCTGATTACAAACATACCTCTTTTGAGTTTGATGCCAAGAATGTTCATCCTATTGATCAGCTGGAAATGCACAAGAAAACAAGTGAAATGATTTCTTCTACTCTAACCAGTACCTCCATGAATTTGTTTAAAATCTAGGTGGCCTTTTCAAATGCCCAATCTCAACTAAAGATGGAAAATATTTTCTCCCAATCAAAGGACAACAGAATTAAGTCTTTGGAAGACTTAGTAGTGAGCAGTGGATATGATCCCTTAGAGGTAAAAGTAGCAGAAGAAATAATTAAGAAAAAGGAGATGGATATCGCAGCTTTGAAGAAGGAACTCAAAATGCCTGCAACACTTGATCCCTTGACCAAAGAGATAGAGGAAGCAAAGATTCAGAAAACTGAAATGATGAAATTAATAATGGAGAAGTCTCTCCAAATAAAAAAAAATGGAAGAAGAAATGGAGAAGATTGTACAAGGGAAAGAAAAGGCAACACAATGTGCCAACACAGCTATGGAGGCTCTTCCTCTTATAACTATTCCTACAACTACTCCAGTAATTGTTGCTACAGGGATATGAAACAGTACAAAACAACTAGCTGGGTCCATGGTAGGCATGAATCTCCAGACTGAGGAAATCAAGAGACTAGAAACCCAAGTCAATGTTCTGCAGGATCAAATCAAAAGAGCTGAAAGTGCACACTTAGTAGAGATGCAAAGGGCATGGAACTTAATTAAAAGTTTGCAAAATCTGAAAAGGAATCATCCATTGGTAACACTCTGGGAAGGGTGAAAGAGATCATCTGGAAGCACATCATCAATGGCATGAATGAAATCTAGCCCAGCATCCAAATTATATTTGAACAGAAGGAGTTAGTGGAAAAATCTAGAGAAACTATTTCATCTACTAATCTAGAGCTGAGAGACATGCCAACAACAGCCAACATAATTACTAAATTTTTAAATTCAAGGAATAGGTATGAGATAGAAGAGTTGGGAGTAGTGGACAGGACAGAAACTATTCTACAGGTGAAAAAGGTATTGACTAAGAATAACATGAATGTACAGCTTGAGGAAAAATGCCAGAATTTGGAGCTTACAGTGAACAGTTTTTCAATATAATTGAGCCGTTAACACAGAAAGGTCTCCCTTCTCTGTTTGTTATTAATGACAAACTCATGGCCAGAGAAGATTATTTCAAGAGGCTCCAAGTCATAGCCCTAGATGCTATGAATCTCTCCAACATTAAAGGCATCATAACAGGAAAAGCATTGTTGGAAGCTATCAGAAATCCAATCTATATCGAGCATGAACTGAAGCACATTTTTATAGTTAAACCCACTTTTGCATGGTACACTGAAGCTGATAAAATATACCACAGGTTAATCAAGGTCAAGATTCCAGATGAAGAAGCATGGAGTGACTTGTGCAATTACCAAGAGGAATAGGGCAAGGATAATTGAATAAATAGCACAGAGCTAAGTTATCACCCAACCAAGTCAGCAAAGCCACTACAGCAAAAATTAATTTCTTAGCAACAACATCCTGAAAAAAGTGGACCATATGTCCAAGTTATCTCATCATGGCCACTTCGTGGTTACACTAGTCAAATTTTCTTTCATTGTAATTAATAACAAATTGCCAAGTGTACAAGGAAATCATTGTAGGTTTTTGTTAAATACTTCATGCATTGGAAGTATTAGGGGTTGGACCTGAGTTATTGAATAATCTTTCTTTTGGAGCACTGTAATTTTTGAGTTGGAGCATCAATAATAAAAGATAGTTTGCAAGATACTTGAGTTGTTTTTAACATGGTGATGTCTTCTTTCTGTATCAAATATATTCTTGTTTTATTCATTATGCATCATTAAATCTTATTGTAAGACAGAAATTCTAGATTAAGATATGATGTTAGAGCACCTTACTTCTATCTATGTTTACAATCTAAATGTTTTCCTATGATGTATGATTAAGAAATAATTAATTTTTTTTAATCATTACTAATTTCATTGTTCTGTCATCTCATTTTCCATTCTGCTTTTAGATCCAGTAAATATAGTTAGCTTGCCTTGCAAATTCTCTAAAAAATTTGATGTTACCACCCAGCCCTTGACTCCATAGCCCAATGGAAAATATCTAAGTCTGACTTTCCCCAACCAAACAATCAAGAAATCAAGAAATAAAACCCTTCTACCATTATAGCTAGCCTAATACATTAAAACACTGGAAATAAAGATAAATCTAAAAATATACAGAGAGAACCCTCTTTGAGTCTAAGAGGGCTAGATCCTAGACTCCTAAGTGGTTTGATGTGTCCTTTATGATTTTTTCTTGCCAATCTTAAAAATCATATAGCAATAACACTTGTTAAGGTTTTCCCCCTTACCTTACTCTACTTGACTAAGCTGACAAGGGCTAACCCAAAAATAATCGACTAGAGAAGGTGACACTAGTTAGCGTGCAAGCGTTGTGTTTACACCAAGGTTCACTTCGAGCAGTATGTATTTTCCTTTGACATATCATGGACTAAAATTAACAAGCTCGTCATAGAGAGGAAAGATGACAGATAACCAAGTAGTGACAGTTGTACAATCCCTCTTGTACTTTACCCAGCTCGCTTCAAGAGTCATACATGGTTTTATGCAAAACTATCCTATGAACGAAACAAGCGAACGAACTAACAATCAACAAAGCAAAGCAAGAGCAGAAGCAAAAATGAAAGTGAATCAAACAAACAAACAAGCAAACAAAGCATGTAAGCTTACAATCATGCAAGCAAACAACTGAAAGCAAACACTACTCCTACTCCTACACTAACGGCACATGGGCTTGATCATGTGAAGTTATACTTCCAATGTAGCCACAGGCGCATTGTTAGACCAATGTCGGTGAAGGCTTGGTCTGTGAGCAACCCGGTGGTGTGAACTAGGAAGCAAGAAAGATAACAAGGAAGAGAACCACACTTCATGATTCAAAGTGCCCACGAGATATAAGTGAGTGCATGTGCATGACGGGTAGTCCACGGACTTGTCATGGTGTTGTGTGACACTACATGCAACTTTGAAGCATAAGCACACTCTTGACTATGACATGCAAGAAAATGAAAGAAACAAAGATAAGTTGCATCATGCACGAGCACTTGCAATGTAAGACTCCTCCAATGCATGAGCAATGGGATCATGTAGTTTGAGTGGAGGAGGTGTGATTTGTGTGTGAGATGGATCTTCACTGCATACAGATGGGTGATGAGGAGCCTTGGGTGATTTAACAGTTTCATGATCGGAAGTGAGACTAAACCCAAGAGAGAGAGGGCCTGACATAACCATCAGCTTGGGCTAAAGTGCCTCGACAATCTTGGGTGTCTCAACTTCGTTGACAGATGGATCTTCATAGACCAGTAGCTTAGACAGATTAACAATGAGTGAATCAACATTGTGATCATATGATGAGGTGAAAAGATCACGACAACCAAGATCAGAAAATTTAGGATTTTGGTCGGCATCCTCATGGTTTTATGAATCACATAGAGGGGTAGAAGAGGAGGAAATATGTTCACCCTCTGCGTTACGGGAAAAAGCAAATGAAAGATCAAGTGGATTTCCAATGAATGATTAGTCCTCTCCATTGTTGGATGATGGGCTAACATACCGTGTGTCCTGCGAAAGATCATCAATGGGTGCATCCGTGGATGAAGACACACATGAAAAATCATGGATGGCAGGTTCACCAATGGTGTTAGGAAAGAATGGAGGGGGTTCAGATGGAAGGGAGTCATCCTTTGCTAAGTGTTGATGCTCAAGCTCCCACTCATACTCTTCATGAATGACAGTGCATGTTGGTTGTGCAACACCAACTCTGTCAATGGGTTGTTCCTCATTCACAACAAGTGAAGAGTATAGAATGGATGAACACAAGACAGCATCATCCATAGGAAAACCCGGGTGTGAAGACAGAGGTCATAGAAAAGAATTCATATGAGGACTCGAAGGACTCACAACCAAATATGCAAAAACTGAGTGAAGTGATGTTGAGAGGGTGTGAAGGATGAACAGGTGTGTGAGCATGATCCTCAACATCACTGGGCAGTGGTGGAGCTATTGAATAAGATGAAAGTGGACAGTTAGTTGAGACAGTGCCCGCTTCCACACGAGATTACGTAGCTCCATCAAAGAAGAATGTTGAGCAAGGCTTGATCTCAAAATTTCTCTTGGGATAGGCATATTTCTTAAGTCAGTACTCAAACCGGACCCAAAGATAAGAAAATTTCATCTGGCTCCTCGAAGCTTGAAATTGCAAGTCACAAAAGCGCTGCCAAAAATTAATAACGGATTCATGCGAAGCCCTCCATTGTTGTAACAATTTCCAGTCAAGATGGTCTGGATCAAAATGATAGAACATGTCTTTAATAAGATCATAGAAGTGCTCAAATGAGTGCACGGTGTCATCCATAGGCTAAGCACCCATCGAAATGGAGATTCGCGAAGTGTGTATGCAAGTAACAAACCAGCTTGTTCGTCAGAAAACTCATCTTCCTCATGAATCATGGAAAGAAAGTTATGTAAGTGCTCATACCAGGCCACTTCACCTTCACCATCGTACGTCTGAGTGGACAATAGATCAAAAATCTTCCCTAAGATGGAGACATATTCACGATTTGAAAAACACCTCGGGGGAAGAAGAATACAAGACTTCATGAAAGATATGCAAAGGTTCAAAACTAGATGAGAGGACACAGCTTGTCATCAGGCCCTCCTTCTAGCACCAAAAAAGTTGACTTTGCTGGTCCCACCAACATGTCAAGGGGATCACCCCGGAAAGAAGTCCCGATTAGACCTCAGACTATTTGGTGTAGGAGTCCCAATAGTGTGTCGTAAGGTAATGCCTTGACCACGATGTCGCACAGAGGCAAATAAGATAACTCTATCAGTAGAAAGGGTGTGACTAATGAAGTGAGTCAAGGAAGGTGTATGAGAGGTTCTAACACTCCGAAGGGAGAAGAAGGTGAAGGTGAGTTCTAGTTTGAAACGGATCAGTCCCAACTCGGCTAGGAACACACAACGCAAAAGGACATGCATAGCTTCTGGTGGAGCAGTCTACTTGAATGCGACAGTCACATCATACAAGGTAAGATAACATGCACAGCACTCATGGATCAGTCCGAGACGAGTGCTACGATTTTTATAGAAAGGTTCATGTGAAATGTTTGTTTGGAGTCTGGCAGAGAAGTTGACATGGATGGTGACAGCATTAACAACATATACAACACATTAACAACAAGATTCATATAATTGCATGTGAATCAGTTCATACACAAATACGTAAGTTAAACAACATATATCGTTAAGGCAACTGGAGCAGTCCAGCTACAATAACATGAAAATGTGTTGGCTCTTATTATATAAAGTGTAAGTTCCAATCATACAATACATCCATGTAAAGCTGCTAGCCCCATCAATGAAACGTTATAGCCACATCCACTTGCTCCTCCAAAGAGATGTACTAGCTCCATGCAGTGGACAAGCCAAGGCACATTACAATATTGTCCAAGTCTTCTTCAAGATAATCTTAATATAAGCTTGGCTAACTAAAAGCCCTTACAATGAGTTATGAGGGACTATTTATAGAAAAGGGTGGGGTGACCCTTGACATTCCACTTTGTGATAGTTCAACTACCCTCATGACTCTTCGCCTACTCTATGATTGTTACATCCAACTATTGACACTTGACTTGCACTTGACATGACTCAACATTACAATGCACATGTACTCATGTGAGACAACATGGCTTGAGCAAGCCTTGCAAGGTATCACTGACACTCAGTCCATTATAATGAGACCAACTCTTTGACATGCTTGTGATGGTGAAGGTGGTGAGATGATGCCAAGCCTTGTCATCTGTGATGGTGTGCATGCACCTCATGGTGACATCTTGCTGAAGCAAACTCTTGCCTCCATTGCAACCAGTGCATTAGTTCGGCTCCTTCATCCAACTCGTCTGCTAACATATGCATGGTCTTCTTGAGTGTGGCTGAGCCAGCAACATATTAATGCATAGTGTTCAAGATGATCTTCAAGTGTGTGATGGTGGTCATGAACATCAACTTGTCGAAGTACATGTTCAGCTCTAGTTGGACTTGCTTCTTGTCTTTACCTTGTTGAGTGTGTTGAATGGGTTGGATTGCATGTGTTCGCTCAATGTCATGCATGATTTTGAATCCCTTACATGCAATAAACAACACTACTCACCATGTCTACTTCATGCCAACTGTTGGGATGGATCTTTAACTTGCACAGTCATAGTTTCATCCGTGAGTGCATGTTGCGCTCACTTTTGTTCCTATTCTTGTTGCAACTCATTCGTCTGTCTATGCAGCTTCATGTTCTTCTTGAGTTGTTGCTTCATCACATGCAACTCCTTCTTTGTTCCATTCTCTGTCTTCACACGATCTCCATGTCACCCATCACCTAATAGCCGAAATCTCAAAAATTGCTTTCATCATCAATGGATCTGCTTAAGCTTGCAACCTTGTTCCACCTCCATGTTTTCAACAACCCTCCTCTTGCATTTGTTGCATTTGGTATGTTGTCTTCAGCTGTTGTTCATGATCCTACTCATTGTGATGTTGTCGTTGTCATATCTTGATGTCCTTGTTTATGAAAACTTGATGTCTTCATGGGTAGGAAAGTCCATAGACACTTAATCAATTGCATCCCCAAGTGTGCTCTGAACGGTGTCTTCATCTCTGCTCTCCTGGAAACCATTGTACTTGTACTGTTGAGAGGCAGATGAACAACTGTGATACTTGGAGACATGGAAACACTCATGGCAAGCAATCTGTCAGTCGAAAACCAAAATGAACATGAGAACTGACTTGCAACATACCTGGGTGAATGATCATGAAGGTTGCGCAATTTCGACCGGGAGGTCGAGAGACCGACTGCCAAGACTGCACAAGGCATAGTCTAGGATGTTGGGAGAATGAATGGCTACTAGAACTATGTAATGCACATCTAGTCTAGCTATTGACTATTAGGATTACGCAATTCACAATTCTAGCTGGGAAGGTTTTTTTATCCAGGGACATCTTTTTGCAATTTCTTGGGCCAAGTAGCCACTATCCTCCAGAAATGTTCAAAATAGTCCTGGAGGCTAGTGCTAGGTAGGAATGCACAAATATGGAGAGGAAGGTGAGCCTTCCTTCCCCATATTATGCAATGCAGCCTTGGTGAAGGCATAGTCCGGGCCAAGGTTGGCCCGACTCGCCGACATGCAACTGAAAGCAACTAAGATAGTAAATGAATGGCAACACTAAGTGATAGCAGAAGTAATAGATAGTGCATGCAAAACATGAATGAAAGATTCAGCAAACAGATCAACATGCATGTGGGTGAGATAGTTTGCTAATTGGGCAAACATCTGTGCAAAATAGTTTTATGCATGCGACAGAAGTGAGATAGCAACAAAAACTGAAACAGAGCTAGGACAAGATAGTATACATAAATCAATCAAATGGTACTACCACAAGAGAAAACACAAAAAGCAATAGAAATGTAGCACAAGGAATGGGAAGTGGGCTTACCCAAAACAGCTGAGCTGAATGTGTTGACTGCTCCTAGATGTGATGTTGGATGTCAAATATGCAAGGTTAATGTGATGAATGAGCTCTGCAACATCCAATTGATGAGTTTTTATAACATCAAGGTTATGACACACATGCCACAAAGCTAGGGGAAGTGACACTTGGTGGGAGGTTTCTGAATGGCTCCTTGCATGTAACCTCCAACTACTAAACATAGATCCCTGAGACAAGGGATGCCTTTGCATGCTACCTTAGGAGAAGCAACCTATGCATGAAAGTCTTCTTTGCTTGGTCCCAGAGGGAACCAGTCAACTTAGCTGCACATGCAAGAGGTTGTTTGACTGCTTGAAGGAAAGGCACATTTCTAGCTAGGACCTGGGATGACTGCCCAAGAGATTTGCACAATTTCTGGGCAGAGCAACTGACTGCTACCTAGATTTGTGTAAATTCTGGTCTGAGTAGCCTTGCTGGGAAAATTTGGGAAAATCCTGTTGGGAGTGTTAGCGGGCAGGATTGCACAATCCTGGAGCCCAGTAGACTGCCAGAGAGGATTGCGCAATTTATAGAGGGAAGTCTGATTTCCCTCCAGAGATGCGCAATTTTCAAGGGGAAGTTGCTCAGCCTACAACTGGACCAAGTCTGGGTGAATAGCCTGTGAGGGGAATGGGTCAAGTTGTGACTGATAGGCTACCTTTGTGAAAGAAAGACACTGAAGCTTGTGAACTTGATGAAGCAAGGCAAGCTACTATGAAGGTTGGTAAGGAGGCTCCAAAACGAGGCTAAGGCAAAATTTTGGAGGGTGATTGTGGCTGCTACAACATAACTCCTATAGGCCTTCCACATATTTTCTATCGTGCAGCAGTTTTAGGTAGGTCTCCAAAAATGTAGTCAGCACAAAGGGATCAACCTCTGCAGGCACGTCAGTGTCTTGCATCTTGCCCTGACTTCCTGAGGTGGATGCCTTAGCGAAGGTTTTCTTGGCCTTCATAAATTTTTCCTTCACATGATTCATATCAAAACCCACTTCCTTCTCTAGAGCATTGTGGACCCATCTGTCCTCTTTAGGTTGTTTCTCTTTATCATCACTAGTCGTTATTCCACTTATAAGCACTATATTCACGCATTGATATTCCTTGCGGGGCTCAGATCTCATCATCTGTAAGTTTTGCGTAGGTTGTTGAGGTTGCGCCTTTTTCTCCTGCATCATAGCTATCAGCATCGAGAATTCTTCTATAGTGTGTTCAATCTGGCTGCAATATTGACATGACAGGTGTATATGGTTTTGACACTCCCATGTGCAGTGCCCCTGACACTCCCCCGCATAGTGCCTTGGTGTTCCGTAGTTGTAACAGATAACCTAACCTAGGCCTCTACGAGGTCCTCCTCCTCGGCATCAGCCTAGTCCCTGATATCCTTGGCGCGCTCCTCCAGTGCCCTACTCTGGAGGCTAAGTTTTTACTTGCATCCGATATGAAGGTATTATTTCCATCATCATCTCATAACTGCTACAGTGCTGCTCATTGTGGCCCACTAATTTTCCAAATGTACAAAACAATTGTAGGTGGTCTAGACAAACTTTTGAAGAAAATGACAATTGTCTGTCGCATGTTGTCCAGAAACCTGACAAATAGCACACCATAGCGTAACCCCCATGCTCAGTCCTGCTAGAGCTTCTGGCCTCAGGGCAATTGGCCCCCCTCCTATAATATAATTTGTGAATACAAGGCAGTGGTCTTTATCATGTCCCTGGCTCTTACACTTCAGACACCAGACTTTCGTGCGCACCTCTAGTTTAGTCTCCTTGTCTTTCTTCAAGATTTTCAATTCTAAGCAGAGGCTTTGTAATTGAGAGTGGACCTGTTGTACCCCAAAGGTTGCATCCTGAATGGGCATTGCATGCAACCTCATCACAATTTCCAAGGTTTTTGCCTGAGTTCCTATCTTTTGTTGCAACAAAGCAATCCTTAGGTGGCGCAGAAGCGAAGAAATAAACCACTCATGATGTTGACCATCTGTGATCTGCATGTTAGCTTCTCGACTCACACATTTCAACCTTTGATCTAATTCCAAAGGTGTCTCATCAACCCTCATCATGATTTCCTTAAATCCAACTATTGACTACGAGTTAGACTTAGCATCACTAAACTCCTTGTTTAAATCGGCCTTAGTATCTGCTAGTGATGCCAGAGGATTATCAGAACATTACTTAATATACCAAGTCAACACGCGATCTTACAAAGTGGTAACCAACTGTGCCTTCTTTATATTATCATCAATAATCTATTGCGTTTTCCACATAGCATTTGCAACAAACCAAAACTACTTCGTATCTTTGCTCCCTATGCCCTTCAAAATCAGCATCTTCATTGTGTTCAACATGTTGAATGGCAGTGGTGGTGGTGGAGGTGTGGGCGAAGGTGTATGTGATGGAGGTGGAGGTGGAGGCAGAGTGGATGGCTGATGTGTTTGGTAAAACCCTGTGTTATCAATTGAACAGTGCTTCAAGGCAGAGTTCATTCTACCCCTTCATCATCACTCGAAGGAGGTCCGATCAATGGGCTATACTATGGTCCTGATCCTTCATGATTTCTAAAGAGCCTTCCACTTTGCGAAGCTCCGAACATCAAGGCAATGGCATAACCCATTTTTCACACAACGGAATGTTAATCCAAGTATTCAAAGATCTTAAATACTTACCTCGTGGTCCTTTGAAAAATCTCTACTCCACTTCGTTGTAGTTGACTGAGGTATCAACTTTGACTTTTGTAATAAATCCTCCCATAATTTGATCGAGTCAATGATCAACAACTCATGCGATCTGATTTTCAGAGGCTTCTAATCATTGCATTAATTCAGGAGTCCGCACTATAGGATTATTAAGCTTCCACCTTCCTTGGCTGGTTTTCAATTTTGCTAACCACTCGTACATCTCAATGGGAAAAGTGTAGAATAAGATCTTGTGTATCTCTATGTATAGGTACATGTTCAACCAATGTTCCTTTGACAGGAATATATTCCTACTTTCTTGCACCACGAACTCATGGATATTTCGATCCAACCACTTTTCAATTTTTTTCTTGGTTGGATTCCAGTGATGCGACGTCACACAACTATTTCAAGCATATCCCAATCCCAGTAGTGGAACCATTTGTTTTCTTAGGGGGTCCTGACCCAGGTTCCGAGTTAGTTGCACCAACCAACAAATCCCTACACTACTGGCCCTTTCAGGAACAACCTGTATAGTGCAGGCTACAGTCTCACCCGAAGCAGTATGGGGGGATGCAAGAACCACGTTTTTGTATTCAGAGACGAGTGTGATGCCTTTCATCTCCTCAAATCTACCTTCACGTAGAGCGATAAGCCCTTAGGGCTTGGTACTGCAACTCTACTGAAATAGCCTTTAGACCTTCGCAAAGGTCTCTGAACAACATGTGTAGACCCTTAATAGTTGATTTATTCACTTACATGCATTATAGAACAACCCTTAGTTAGTGTTCGTGCAGGTCTGCTTAAGTTATTTAGTGAACATAATAGAATTTATCGCAGTCTACACGAAAGTACTTAACATGCATTGTGTACATTTATTAAGACTTATTCAAGAGAATTACGCATCATTAGATCAATATTCCATAAACACATTATTCATCAACAGCATATACCATAAACAGAAGTAAACAGAGATAAACAGATATACACAAGATTTCTTTAGTAACTTTATTTTTTGATCTTTAATTCAGATTTATAGACTCAAAACTACCTTGCGCACTCAGTTGTAGGGGTCCGCACACTCAGTTGTGGACTCTACCTAGCCTCTGTGTACTCAGCTACAAAGCCTTTCTTCTCCTATCTGACCCACTTCTCTGTGCTATCACTTCTAAGACTCCATTCATTATCCACATAGACATGCCTTAGACTCCTTAAGACACACCTATTTATACCCTTTTTCATACAATCCCATGGTCCACGAACCATGGGTGGGTCTCAAACCGACTTAAACTTTACATAAACAAGGGGCTAAAACCCCTTTGACTTCTAATCATCTACGTGCTCTGCATCCACAAATCGCAGAGACTTTACATTATTTACAAAAAATACATCAAAACTTGGGTTATTTTAACCCCAAAACTGACCCAGGGGACCCCATCCCAACATTGACTGAGAAATAAATTATAATATGAGTGAGACATAAAATGTGATTGTTGAGATAGAAAGTGTTATATTTGATGACCAGCAAATGTGTAAAGATTATGTGACAACAGAGTGTGAAGACTAACTGGCAATGTGACTGTGTGACAATAGAATGTGAAGCCTAATTCATAGTGTGGGAACAAAGTGTGAAGGCAGATTGACAGTATGAATTTGTGATAGCATGTCTAAATGTTTAAGAGCCAAGGAAAATGATCAAAGATAAAGGAGTTTATATGAGTAAAATTAAATGGAATGTCTATGGGTCTATTTTGAAAATGTGATGAAAAATATACTCTGATAGGAGGATTAGGTTGTGCCTATAAATTATGGAATCAAAATCTCATTTAGGTTAGTGCCTATAAATTATGCGATTGAATTCTCCTTCAGGTTGATGCCTATAAATTTCAGGGGATCGATGTATCCTTCAAGCTAGTGCCAATAAATTTCATGGGATCAGTCACTTTCAGTTTAGTGCTTATAAATCTCAAGGGATGGGTACCTCCTTCTAGATGGTACCAGTAAATTAATGTAACAGTAGATTGGAGCCTAGAATAATATTTGGACAAAAAAAAATTATTGTTTTCTCCCTTTAAGGGTTTCCATGTACATATGGTGTTCTTCTGTGTTGCTTATGCTATTGATGCATTGAATGGTCTAAATTATCTTATATTGTTAAAATTTTAAAATATGTCATTATATTGACTCACCCCCCACCCCTCTTAGTATAATCATAATTCCAACAATTGGTATCGAAATGGTTGTCCTCAAAAGTAGTTTAGTCATTGGAAGGCAAGTCTAGAAGTGATCATGGTTAATCAAGAAGGATTGTACACAGATGGAGCACCACCATTAATTGATTTAAGTTTCTCAATATGGAAGGTAAGAATGAAGTATCCTCTAATGGCTCAAGACCTAGATCTATGGAAATATGTAGTGTATGCATGGAAGAACAATAATTATAATATAGAAGCCGTGAAAGATATTTTTTTTAGACTATCAAAATCAGATGTAGATAAAGTGAGTTATTGCAAAATAGTAAAAGAAATGATAGAGAAGTTTCAATGCATTTATGAGGATTTTTATATCTACATGGAATATGAAATCAAGAATTCGTATTAGAAGGAATAAGTACACAAATAATTAAAGAAGATCAAATACCATGACTACTTAAGTGATGAATCAGATAAGAACGAAACCCAAATTGAGAGGAGACTGCAAAAGGGATCAAGAAAAGGCAGTAGTGGGGATGAAAATAAGAGTAATGGATATATATTAGAAAATGAAAACAAAGAAGAAAACTCCTTCTCAACCAAGGAATCATAAATTAATTAGAAAGGGAAATTAGATGTATTAAACGCGGGAAATGTGCATGTTATCTCAAGAGAGTCAAGAAAGGAAAATTTTAAGTGACCATTCTATCGAAATTGTCTTAAAGTAGGTCATATTTCTTTCAAATGTTTGTATGCAATGAGTGTAAGTAGTGATGATGATGTTCCTCTAGTCATGAATACTCAAGCTTCTAAAAGGGAAGAAGATACAAAAAAAGGTGCAATCCATAGGTAAGCTAATATTCTATCATAATTATATAAGAATAGGTCATCTTGATTTTAGATGTTCATATGAAATTTCATAAAATAATAGTGGTATAGAGAACATGAATATGAGAGAAATCCTTATGAGCATGAAAAATAGATATGTATCTCATCAGAAGACATTAATATATATGCATCTAATAATGACAAAGGGAACCTCTACTTGTGACCATGGAGGCTCAATATATTGAACATGAGAAATCCAATTCAAATGAAGAAGATATTGATGGGAAGGTACATTTTATAAGAGAACTTATTACTTCGTTAAAAGAGATAAAGAGGCTCAGAATAACAAACAAAAGATATAATGAGCTATTCCATGAGAGTGATGATAAGGATCATAAGCTTTATGAAACAAAGAAAATGGTTTTAATCCTTAAAATTCAATTAGAAGAATCAAGAAGAATGAAATAAGTGGTGATCATCTAGTTGACTGGAAAGAAAGGACAATATGAGAAACTAGAAATTAAGATTGTTTCCTTGAGAAATGATCTTGGAAAGGAAAATGATCAGCTGAAATTTGAAAGGAGTTATGAAATACTACATAATATAATCAGCAGCCAAAGACCCAATTTTATTAATGGACGAATCAGTTATCATGAATTTGTCAAGGAAGAATCAAGTGCAAACACATAAAAACAAAAAAACATAAGATTTATTTCATTGTGCATAAAGGAAACAGTAATCAGGCAAACAGCGTGAGAAAAAATCTGAAGATCAGTCGACTAATGACCAAACCAACCACACTAGCAATAGGAAAGGAGATGAGGATTAGTTAAAGAAAAATAATATTAGTCCCACAAGTAGATATGGAGAGAAAAAGAGAGAAAATTTTGAAGTTCCTCAAGCAGCCAATGAAAGCAAGCTAGCTCCTTCAAATGGATCAACTCCTCCAAGGAGACCCTTCATAAAAGTTATTCAACTTTCTTTAATGCATATTGTTTTATTTTTCTTAATTTTGGCTAGAAAAAAGACTAATGTAGAAGAAAAAAAGGTCCTTATTATACCTCAATGTATCAAATCTAGAATTCCCACAATGATGGAATCAAGAACTCCAATTTATTTCTTCCCTCATTGGATCATATTGAATGTTTTGAGTGAAAAAATTTTGAACATAAAGCTCATGATTGCATAAGCAAATTATTAATATTTCAATATCAAAGAAGAAAAGAAGACACCGTGAACACAAATCAAATGAAGGAAATATGGAGAAGAAAGCAAGAACAACAAGCACCTTCAAGTTTTTGGTGATTCCAATATCATTATAAATTAGTTCAACAGCATACCTATCTGCCATGCACACACACTCAGGCATATATTGGATGATGCACTACATTTAATATCCCAATTTGACTCCATGGTTTGTCATCATAAATACAAGGAGCGCAACCAGATTTCCAACCAGCTATCCATGGAGGTCGTGATCCAGCCTCGGGGTCTATGGATGATTCAGGAACATAAATAAATGGACTAATATCAGTACTGTCATCTTCCATACATCGATGCTATAGGGATTAATGCACGTATGTTTGGTGATGGAGATACCCTCAAAGATCTTCCTGGGATCCTTGGTAGACTATCAGATTAGCTGTAGCTGGCCCAGAGATACATGCATATCCATTTTAGTCAAATGAGAATAAAAGAAGGAAGAAGGACTATTACCTCAAGTCTTGGTATGGTGTTGCTGGAGAGTGCAAAGTAGCAGAGTCGAAGACCCCTCAACTAGCTCCAAGATCAAAACTTGCACATAGAGAAGACAAGATGTAATATCACATCACATAACTTTGACAATCAATGCACTAACATATAGAGATATCTATTCCATGCATCTAAGACACTCATAATAACAACATTGCATAAACATGTAAAAAAATTACAATACCAATGCCATGCAATGGACAACACAATTGCAGGTCTATATTAATGATAGAAAATAGTGATTACAACCATCGGTTGCATCAGCCTTCCCTTACTCCTCCAACTCCTCTCTCTCTCCCCCTTCTTAACCTCTTGAAGTACCTTTTTTGGATACTAACTTCAACAGTCAAATAGGAAATCATTTCAAATGTATCTAACTTTTCCACAATGGCCCTAGCCTCACATATATAGCATGGGAGGATAAGCCTTGCCAAATCCTTCATTAGTTTCTTTGGGGAAAAGCAAAGATGTTTCCATGATTTTATGCTCTTTCCCTGTTTGTAGACTCCATTAGGAATAGTAATTCCTCCAAATAGGTCGAATCTGGATGTTTCCCTGCTTTTTTGAGCTGACGTAAGAGTGAATATAGGGATATTTCTCGTTCAACTTGTTCCTTTGACTCATAGGAACTCATTTAGGTTGACTAACACTCTTCTTGAGGCAATAGACAGAATCACCTAGGTACTAATGCACCTGATGCATGGTTAGGAAGCTTTATAAAGCAGGTTGCTAGTTCCTGGAGAGCGTTAGCTTGACAAATAGGCCTGTGAACTTGGTCAGTCTTTCAGTCATCTTGCCTTTCTCCTCTGAGTTGATGAGGAGGTCATTTTCCTGTATAACAGATGCCCCCTAAAGTGTGAGATCAGAGGTAGAGATGATGGCCAAAATACTTTATATAGTTGTTGTTTTCTTCGAGAAAGGAGAGAGAGGATCAAAGCTTCAAGAATACGAGAAACTTGATACAACATGTATATATAAAACATCTAAAATCATGTCCTGAGTTGGGCATTCCCATGCTCAGTAGCTATGTTAGAGTGATTTCTCTACAAAGAGATATGACGATCATGTCCGCCGATAAGCACAATGTGAAACTTGTGTCATAATAAGATCATTCTGATGAGTTGTCTCCAAAAAAATAATAAACACAACTTGGGAGAGGAAACAAGGTTGAGTGATGTAAGCCTCTACCCAAGGTATTTATTTCCACTTCACCTTAACAGCATAGTTTGATACATTTGAATAAAGGTGTTGAGGTCAAACATGTACGAAATTATTTGATTACCAGTCAATAATGGAGACTGTTAACAGATGCAAGGATGGCCACCAATAATGGTGATGGTATCCAAGATGCATAGTATAATCTAGCGAGTGTGAATAATGTTTTTGTCATCAAATACTCGTAGAATCATTTAACCAGAGCCAATAATTAAAACCCCTGACTAAACACAAGGTAACATGCCACTGATGTCTGCAAGTTCCAAGGCACTAAAGTGTTTTTGGGTTTGCTTCCTAGATAGAGTGTTGAAGTCGATAGGAAGAGACCTATCGAAAGGTAGGCAATAATGTGTCCTACATCAGTCAACATGAAATGGGACAAGAATGATTGTTTTTTGAAGAATAGTTTGAGCATTGGGTCAAATCGATAGAGGGCATGATGGAAGAATATGCTTGATGGTTTGATGGAGGAAACAGAAGATAAAGGTTTTCCCTTGAACAATAGAAGGCACGACATAAAGGTTTTAACCATGCAGCACTAGAATTCTGAAAACCAAAGAGTGTTAGGATACATAGATGCAAGAACATCGGTGTATATAGGCTAAACTCATAGGATGGTAAGGTTCATATTGAGAGGTCGTCACAAGGAAGGTTTTGTTGAGGGAGTGCCATGTTCAAGGTAGCGAATTCTGCCAAAAAATGCTTTTCAAAATACTGACATAAAGCAATTGCATTGTACACTTTCCCCATATGATTAATTTCGTGATTCCAGACGAGTAAAATCAGTGGTCTTTTCATATTTTGAGAGTTTGAAAAGATCGTAAAGAGCGACTCCATGGGGGTCCCTTTGTCATAGTTTCTTACTAGGTGCGACAAAGGTTTAATAGTATACCTAAAAAGGTTCGTTTTCCATAAGTTAATATATTGAGTCTGGATAAAGAGATAAATCTATGCTCAATAGATTTTTGCTTCATTTTGTTACGAGTACGAGGAGACGGAGTAATCTTGATATTAGTCGTGAAATTTGTATGAGTCACGCGACGACAAACTCAATAGATCTTCATCAAATTTTAACGATTCAAATGAAGGAAACTTGAAGTATCTTTTTCAGTTTAATGAGTGAGGAAAAAGAGGTAAAATAACTTCTCATTACTTCCTTGTAGATTTAACGAGCCCGAAGAAGAGAAAAACTCAGGGATTTTTCAATTTAAGAGGGAGAAAGAGTCCCAAAAAAGAAAGTGCTCATATCATCATCATAGGAGTTTAACAAGGCTGGTGATGAAAACTCAGGGATTTTTCAGTTCAAGAGCGAGAAAATATCCCATAAAAGAAAGCGCTCATAGAGAATCGAACATGGTCATATCTGCAATTCATCCCTGAAATTCTTTTCATCAAAACATGAGTAATTTTTGATAATATGTCAACATGGTGCCTGATACATAACATAGGAAATGAACTAATTCTACTTTAATGACTTTAATTAAGATGATTCATACCTCCATAGTGACTATAAGGGAGTTTTTTAGCCTCCATTTTCACCATTTGCATCATTTGAGTGTTGTGAGAGTGTTCTGGAGCTAAAGAGGAGCAGATCTTCCACAGACAATTACAAGCAATCCAGGCGACCATTTGACTTTCCGTCTATCCCAAGTAGATGTCAAAACATTTATCCTACATCTTTTAACCTTTTTTAGTTGTATTGGGGGTGTATTTTTAGGATTTGTGGAGGCCCTATCTTAATTAATGCGACTAACGCCCCCCTCTAGATCTAGAGGGGCGTTAAATGCCCTTCACGGCCTAGAGGAGGGCGTTAGTGCATCATGTTTTCCCTAAGGAGTGTGTTAGTGCGTGAGGTTGCATTCCCAAACCCCAGGCACTCATTTCTCAAGTAATTTTTCCCCATTTTCACTGATTATTGGGTTGATTTATGCAGGTTTTGAGCCATCATGACTAGTTTATGGAGGGAATGAGCCCATGATCGACAGGAACTACTTATGAAAAATGATCAAGCTTGCATACCTGCATTGCGCTGATGTGGTTTGACGAAATATGCAAAGCTTGACTTGATGAAAGGTCAGGAGGAACTTTTAAACTGGATCATTCAACATTGGGATGAACACCAAGGGGTGTTCAAGATCGGGGGCCATGAGCTCTCGATTGACCGAGATGACATCTATTTTCTGATCAGTTTTTCATGCAGAGGGGCATGAGAAAAATTTACTGGGGGTAAGTCCGATCCTCGATCCACCTTAGAGTTGATCCAGGCTTATTTTATTCCTGAGAGTGACTTGTGAGCAACAGGGTCCCTATAGAGTAGATCAGATCTAGGTATATGAGGGTCATATTATGGATGATTATGCGCTTGGTGGGGTCCAAGTGTCCCCATGTTGCGACAAAGTCCCAATTTCTGCTTACCATTGATTGTGTCCAGCACCAGATCTTCAACTGGTGTGAGGTGGTGCCTCGCTGGCTGAAAGTGGAGTTGACGACGTGTAAGACTCAAACCCAATAGAGTTTTGGGTATGGTACTCTCATTGTATCCTTTATACTTGAGAGGGTGCCCATTATGAGACCACGAATGAGCGTAGGTCTGTTTGATCCGAGAGAGCCCAGGCAAGGGCGATGGGCATCACTCGATCCTTGCACTGGAGGGGGACCCATCTAGCATTTTTTCAAAGAATATTTCTTTGAATGGCTCAGTGGTCAGATCCTAATGATAGATGACTATGCCTACGAGGGCATGGACTTTACAGGCAATCCTGACTTGATTTTGCCACCTAGTACAAACTGGGGGCCTCAAGGTAAGAAGGTTTTTTTAGAGTATTTAAAGTATTTTTGAGCTTTTGAATGTTTATGTAATGTTTTTGTTTGTTTATGGGTGAACAAGTACTGACATGAAGCTTTTTTCTTGACACAGATGTGGCACTGGTGCGACCTGCAGGCGAGCCTCACCAAGTGAGGCGAGGGGGCCAGCTACCCGAAGGTGGGGATGATGCCTAGAGTCTTCATGAGGTTCTGAGGAACCTCAAAGGTTTGAGCATGGGTGTTCCCCCCCTTCCTATGAGGGAGATTCCTGCTCACATGCAGCGACACACTATTGGTGTGCCTAAGTGGTTTCTGGTTCCTCTTCGAAGGATAGCTAGAGTTGTATTTTCTTTCCATGAACAGTAGGCTTTGTTAGCAGATGCATGGTATAGCCAGTGGGTGTTTATATCAAGGCTTAGTAGCCATTTTGTACTTAAAAACACCCAAGTTTTGGGAAATTTTCTGATGTAAAATATTGGATTCGATATATATATATATATATATATATATATATATATATATATATATATATATATATATATATATATGTAAATGTTTTTTAAGTGTTTTTTGTAAATTTTTAACAGTGTAAATATTTACTTTCATACATGTATCTATAATAAAAGAGACAAATGCCAATCTAACACATAGTTTGCCAATGAATTAGTAACTGCATTAAATTCTCGAGGAATGTGTTCATATGTAATAAACTCAAATTGATGTTCCAAGATTCGTACCCTTAAATAATGACATAACAAGATTAGATTTTGAACGTGATAATGGTTTTTCAATTTCATAACGACAAGCTGAGAGTCTAACATGACCACCAAATTGGAGATGTTCCAAGATGACGCTTCAGCGAGAAGTGAAATTACAAACATATACTGAGCAATATTGTTGGTGGCAGTACCAAGAAAGACTCCCCCAGAACAAATCAGTTTTGACTCAGGTGTGTAAATGACCCAAGCAGCTGATGCAATGTGTTGTGTGTGACAACTGGCACCATCCACGTATCCTACGTATTCTAAGGGTAATGAATACATCTGCACAATGAGAAATATGTATGAGACAACTACTCAGAAAATACCAAAAAAAAGAAACTAGTCACATCAAAAAGAAGAAAAACTTATAAATACATATAATTACAAAGCAGATGCCTAGTGTGGTACTAGGCATAATAATTTTTCAAATAGAACCCTTTTTGGGGCTCTTTGAGCGAGATTCCTTCCCAATCTTGAAGTTCATATGCCCCTTTTGAGAGGGCCTTGGTGATGACATATGGACCAAGCCATAAGGGTTGAAGTGTTCCTGCCTCCAAGAGGTCATGTTTTCTATCATAGAGTAAAACAAGATCTCCCTCTTGGTAAGAAAGAGGCTTGACCTTTTTGTCATACTAGGATTTGACCCAGGTCTTTTGGGAGTTGAGTGCTAATTCGGCATCTCGACGGGTTTCATCCAGTTGATTGAGGTATAATAAGTGCTCTTCTTTGGCAGTAGTGTCAGGTAAGACTTCAACGGAAATTTTTAGGGAAGGAATTTGACACTCGATAGGGAAAGTTTTTTCCAGGCCATAAGCTAATTGAAAATGTGTAAAGCTTGTAGCAGTTTTTACTGAAGTTCGATATTGCCCATAGTGAAGGATATAACACTCGATGCCAGTGGGTTTTGTGATTCCCTACTAACCTTCAAATTATGGTCTTTAAGACTCCATTAACAACTTCTACTTGGCCATTAGCTTGGGGTAGTAGGAGGATGATTGGTCCTGGAGAAAACCGAGAAACGATGTTAAGTCAAACATCATGTGATTCTGAACATGAGACCCATGGTTTGTAACAATCGTGCGGGGAATACCAAAATGATAGATAACCTTATTGAATAGGAACAGCATCACGGTTTCTCCATCAGCCCGGAAAGTGGGAAGGGCTTCGGCCCATTTTGTGAAATAGTCCACCGCTACAATAATGTAGTTGTGTCTGGTAGAGGAAGTGGGGTTGCATGTGACGAAGTCGATACCCCATTTGGAAAAGGGGCCAATGGAGATAACCGGGTGCAGTAGGGCTAGAGGAGCGTGTAGTTTCTTGTTAAACACTTGACAAGGGTGGCACTGTTGGATAGCCTTGATACAATCTTTGAACAAGGTTGGCCAGTAGTAGCCTGTGCATAAAATTTTCTGAGCAGTAGACATGCCAAAAAGATGACCGTCATATGCCCCAGCATTGTAGTCATTTAAAACATGTTCTGCCTCTTCATTATTGAGGCAACGTTGAAGAACTGTATCAGCTCCACGGTGATATAAAGTATCGTTCATCACTAAATAGTGCCACGCTTGGTGGCGGATGTGATGATGATCACTTAATGATAGTTCAGGGTGTAAACATTGCGCTTGGAGGTAGACAAGAATGTCACCATACCAAGGGTCAGTAGAGTCGATTAGATAGACAGATTCATCTGGGAGAGGATCATGAGTTATCTCATTTGGATCGACAATGGGAAGATCGAACAAAAGTTCGGCAAAGACTAAGGATTTTTTCACCTTGGCGGTGGTGAAAACAAAATCAAATTGTTGGAGGATAATGATCCATTTGGAATATTTTCCTCCAATGACTTGACAAGACAAAATGTGTCTCATGGGATTCTGTAAAGTGATGACGGTAGTTTGTCGCAACAGTATATAATGTTAGAATCGATTGACAGCAAAAACAACTGCCAAGGACAGCTTTTCCACATGTGAATATTTGAGTTCGGGCCCAGCCAGGCCTTTTGGTAGATAATAGATCACGTTCCCACTTAGGTCATCATGATTTTGGACCAACACCATTCTAAGAGAGGACGGTGAGGCTGCCAGATAGAGGAGAAATTTTCCCCCATAGTTGGGAGCACTAAGTAGCAAGGCTGATATAAGTGGATTTTTCAAGGCATCAAATGTTCATTGGGCTTGATCATCCCACAAGTATGGTACCCCCTTCTTTATTAGGCACATAAAGCCTTTTATCAACTCGACATAATTTATGATGAATTTTCGTAAGAAGTTTGCTTTCCCTTGCAAATGTTGGAGCTGCAAAATGGAGTGTGGTTCAGGCAATTGAGTAATTACCTTTACCTTATTGAGATCAACCCTAATCCCATTCTTGGAGACAATGAAACCAAGTATGCATCCAGACTCGACAAAGAAAACTCATTTATGTGGATTCAAACGTATGTTATAGAACCTTCACCTAAGAAAAATTGCTTGTAAATGAACTAGGTGTTGAGTTCGCTTCTTGGAATGGGCTGGAAGGTCATCCAAGTAAGCCTGAACAATATGTCTAATATCATGGAATGCGTAGTCCATGGCCCATTGAAATGTTGCTCCAACATTCTTTAAATCAAATGGGATTTTTCGATATGCAAATATTCCCCAAGGGAAAATGAAGGCGTTTTTGTGTTGGTCTGTTGGTTTTATGGTGATCTGGTTATAACCAGAGAAACCATCCATAAATGAGAAGGATTCGCAACCGACGTAGTCATTGATTATTTGGTTGATGAACGGTGTTGGATAATTAAATTTTGGATACACAATGTTCAAGTACTAATAGTTGACACAAACAAGGATGGTACCCCATTTCTTATCTTCAAGAACCAGATTGGAAACCCATTTTGTTAAAGGAACAGGGTAGACAAAACCAACACGTAAAAAATTTTCCACCTTAGTCTTGATGGTTGTAGTTTTACGAGGATGGACTGGTCGAAGCCTTTGGTGGACATGCTTGGCATTGTCATATACCTTAATCTCTTGCTCGATAATAGATGGATCTATGCCAAGAATTTCCTCGTAATACCAAGCAAATACATCGCGGAATTCCTTAAAAAGGAAAGTGAAGCTTGCAATTTCCTCAAGAGTGAAATTGGCTCCATTCTGGATGTTTTCCACGATGCCTGCCTTGACTGAAATATTGATGAGAAATGTCTTTGAAAGATTGCCCATATTCCCTTCCGAGTCCAAATTTTGGATAGTCATATAAGGTGAGGGAATCATTTCAGGTGCGTCAAATGACAGGATTTGGATGGGCATTGTGTCTGAATCAGAGGTCAAAACATGATGGTGAGAATCCTCCCAAGGTCGCTCTTCTAAAAACATAATCTCTCGAATAGATTTGTCTAAAGGTACGACTTGATTTAGGAGATCGTTAGGAGGAGCATTTATGGGAGAGGAAGCGGTATTTTTGGTTGTGACCAAAGTAGCGGAGATTCAGATGCAGATTGAATGGCTTGGTAGGCCAATTCAGCTTGTGACAATGGCATTTGTTCTCCATAAGAGTCAATGTCTGAAGGGGCTAGGAGGATCCAAGGATTGGACGATTCATGAGGAATGGATGAAACCATAGAGACCATTTATGGAACCATGGGTGACAGGAGAGGGAAAAAACCCATCAGGGAAGAGCCCTTCAATAGACCAATACTGATACTGACGTAAGAGTCAGGAATGCCACCCAATAAGGGTACAGAGCCACTGGGTAACGAGGAGTAATCTGGGGTGCAAAAGTATAGTTGGTTAAATGTGACTATCCTTCCATCCAATGGAAATAAGATGATGTGAAAGACAGTAAACACAATGGCGGTCATGGCATAAGTCCAACTGTGACCCAACAGCAGATTATAGTCAAGATTTCAATCCACAACTTCAATATCCACCGTTACCATTTTCCCACTCAAAGTGATGGGGTACCTAGCAAGGTAACCTTTTGGGATGAAAGTGTGATCGTCAAAAGCTTTAAGGTCATTCAACAGTGGTGAGAGGGTTAGAGAACCCAAGGTGAGCCAACATGAAGCTGACATGACGCAGGTTGAAGCACCTTCATCAATGACAGTTCTATGTACCCCTCTCCCTTTCGAAAATATTTGCACCTGAAATGAAACATGGTGTGAAAGGGGAGGTTTACATTTTTCCATGTCGAAAATTGAAAGCATGGAATCCTGAGGGTCGACCCCACCAATTTTCGAAAGCTTTCCTTTGTGTTGGAAAGGTTTGCAATACTTTGAGTGTTGACATAGCTGATGGTGCTTGCACCAAATCTTCTACAATATTGTAGTTCTGGGTAGCATGTGTAGATGTATTGTGTGTTGTGTGACGAAGTTCCCCCTTTGGGGGCGAATCACAAGATAAGAAACCGGACTGTAGATATGGAGATCGTTAGGAAGCGGTGGGTTTTGACTCGAGGAGGCTTCCTCAGCAATAGCAACTAGAGCTCCATAAGTTTTTCCTCTTGTTTGAATATTTACTGTTTCAAAGGTGTAAATGGTAGATGGTCCTTCACTATCTGAAGGATGATGTGAACCACTATTGCCCCCCTGCGGGGCTTGGGGTTGATTTGCAAAAAGATTTTGTTGCTACTGAGCAGGGAAAGGATTGTTAAGGACCATGGGGGTCTGCTTAATGTCATTTTGAGAAACGAAGTCTGTGCATTCATGGAGATGTAGAAAATGATGTCTCATATTGTCTTTTGCACAAATTTTGCAAGGGAACTTGAAAACTTTGTCTTTTCCACTGTCAGGAGGTGCAGCAGCTTTCTACTTTTGGTTGTACTGGTTGGTTGACTGCTCTTCAAAAGGAGCGGTCTTTTCCTTCTTCTTCTTATTCTTACCACCAGATTTTTGTAGACTGAATAGAGTTTATCGCGGTGGTAGGAAGAGTAGTTGATTAGGTAGCAAGGTCAACTGACAACTGGGAAATGAGACCGCTAAGTTGTTTTACAGCAGCCCCGTAGGTAGTGTCGATGATACCATCGGCATGTGAACCGAGTTGCTGAGTAGTGGGAGCACTAGATTTTCTAAGGGCATTAGGAGTGACGTCGTATAAAGTTCTAGACTACGAATATATTAAATCTAAGTTCTGGGCACCATGGATGGATTGGTCTTCCATGACCGCACCACCTAAGGTGACATCTTCAATGATTTTAGGGAGAAGAGATTTACATAACCAATCCGCTAATAGATAGTCTGGGAGGAGAGCTTTGACTAGCCTCCGCCTACGTCTCCATTCATGGATGTGATCATAGATGTGGGTGGAAATGTCCTAACATAAAGAGGTAAGGATTTCTGTCCCAGTTTCATAACGGATGGGTAGCTAAAATTTCTTTAAAAATTCCATCGCTAAAGCACCAAAGGTAGTGACTAACGCATGTGGTAACTCAATATACCACTTGGCTGCATTGCTAGTAAGGGTGTGGGGAAAGAGTCGAAGCCAAATACTGTCATCACCCATGGAGTTAGAAACACGCCATAAATGATAGGTGGTGATGTGTGTACTCAGATCCTCCCCTTGTTTCCCTTCAAACTTCAGGATGTCTGTGGGAATTTTGTGCGGGATTGGAGGCCAAAGTAAGTTGTGATAGATGGGGTCATTGGTGAGTTTGTACAAGTCGGGATGTCAAGCATTGCCAAGAAAGGCAAGGTGTTTGATGCCCCCAAATCGGACCAAGGCGATGACACATGACTTGAGGATCCTTGTGGTCCTCCCATCGTGTTGTTCCCAATATTATACACAAGATGCATGGAATAATAATTTCCTTGGGGTACAGTCATATATTGTGGTTGTCCATAGGGGTTGTTATGCTGGGGGATATAAGTGCCCCCAGGGTAAGGAGTGCCCCCTTAACTCATTTGAGGTTGAGAGTGGGGTGCCCATATGGATTGAGTGAGACCTTGTTGAGGGATCTTGCTAGCCATGTAATTAGCCGTATGCCCTTGACTGACATAAGGAGGGTTCATGTCAATCAATGATTGTCCCTGTTGTCTTGTAAACAGAGGGGGAACTGTAACATTCCCGGCTGGTATGTGCATATTGGGAACATTGCCCCCAGGCATCTAAACTTGGGGGTTGGAACTAAACAATGGATTCCAACCAAAAGGGTTGTTGAAGGGACCCGTGCTAACCATGCTATATGCAGCGTTATAAGGAGCGCTATATGTATCACTTGTTGAAGGTTCGGGAGTTGACACAAAAGGGGTGAAAACCAGTATGTATTGGGTTCCACTCACATTGGATGTCACTATAGGGTTCGAACCTCGGACAATTGGGATAGCATGGTTTTCCATCAAAGGTGTGGTACTGACTATCAACTAGGGAGGCAGTGGTGAAACAAAAGTGTACACAAAAACCCACGACTTGTTAGTCATCGATGGGATGGTAGGTATAGGTCCACCAAAACACATAGGAGGTACAGGTGCAACTGTAATCAAGAGCGGTCCCAATGGATTTGTGATCAGAGGATTATATGGAGGAGTGAAACCTTCAGTAAAGAAATCTTCTGGTAAACTTGAGTTGTGAGATGTCCAGATTGATTCAGTGTGAGATCTTGGAGACTGATTACCCGAATATGGGTAATCCGGTTCACTAGGGCTCGGTGGATCCTCCAAAATTAGTGGGGAAGACCTAGCAGCCGTCTAGATTGATGACGACGGTCAGATGTAGCCACGATGACCAATAAATTTTATCAATATATTTTATAGTGATATTTATTAAAATCTCAGTGATAAAAAACTGGGACCTAAAAGATAAAAAATACTCTAAAGAATCAATCAACAAGAAAAGGGTATGAGCCTTCTGATAACCACCGTTTACTGGAAATAAAACCCAGGATCACAATGGATAAAAGAGAGAGTTGGCCAAATGTACAGTTACGATTACTCTTGAGCTTTGCCCAAACCTCAGATTAAGGGGCCAAGTACTCTCGTGAAGACGAGCACCCTCCCAAAAACCAAAGAAAGAGTAGGTTCATATGTGTTAGGTACCTGTTGGCCAAATAAATTGATCTTGCAGACAAGACCAATCTCCCTAGTATTAGAAGATAGTCTAGCAACAAACGGACAAACAAACCTATCTTTCTCTAGACATATATGGTTTATAAGTAAAGACTACAAAGGTGTCAAGATCCTACCTTAGATCCAATGCTTGTTCATAGTAGTCATCCTCTAGTCGTTTGAAAGAGTTACCTTCGAGGACCTACAATCACAAACAAGCAAACATTAAATAGCACCTACATAGCAAATATTATAAATCATGTCTATTATGGTGATCAAGGAATCCATAAAATAAACCATGAATTAACAGCTTATTGAGAAAAACAAATATATTTGTATTAACTTTGAATAGTAAAAAAACTTTATAACCTTTTCAGCCTTGATGTTGAACAAGTTCTTCCTAGGGTCCGAAACAAGAATTTCCTTTACTTTGACAAGTCTTGCACTCTTCCAAATGAGATACATAGAGGTATGTAATCTCTCCTCATAAAAACTCAACTAAATAAGACTAAGTTCCAGCAGCATTTTACCTCAAAAGTACTAAGCTTCTAACTCCCATTAACCAGCTCAATGCTTCTTTTTATAGTGCAGAGGAGGAGGTTACTAATCCACCTATGAAGGGATAGAATCCTCCTTCAAAGGGATAAGATCCTCACATCAAGGGATTAGCTCCTTAAGGTATGGGTTACATGAACCTTAAAAGAGTGAACTTGCCACCTCAAGATTCCTTCCAGAAGCTTCTAGAAATAACTGAAAGTGAGTTTTTTCAGAGTATACTCGCGCCTTTTTAACTTTTATAGGGGTTCGCACCTTTAACACAGAGACAGTGCGGTCAGGTGTGCAGGAGACATGACCATTAGGTGCAGGACTGAAGGTAAGATAAAGAGAAAGTGTGGAACCAGAGTTTTAAAAAAATTTGAGAGCTTTTCTCTTATTTTCAAGACTTGATATGAGGAACTGATGTCTTAGACTTGCAGAGGAGGAAAGTATGAGTGGTAATGAACTCACACAGATAGCAGAATGTCAAGGTGACAATTTTTAGTGCAACATTACCAAGGCAGCCTGCCCCAGTCACCTTGTGTTCATCCTTAAAAAGCATGGCCACTATGGTTACCTCAAATCACAAACACTACCGGGGGGGGACATAGTCGCAAACAGTATGTTGTGTGGGTAGGATACCTGAGTCCCCAACTTAGCTCTGATATCCCCAAAAGGATCCCCGATACACATAATACCCAAAGGAGATGCAAGCGAAGGCATACTACCTTCGTTTACAGTCTAATTTTGTCTCGTATTTATCTCTGATTTTACTGGAGTGGTCTCAGATAGTATGAGTGTAGAAGGATTTCCCTCTTTAATGACACTAGTTTCGATGTATGACCTTGAGTAGTTAACTCACAACTTCCTAACCCAAGATCCTAGCCTGAACTAATACATTTTTATTGAAAAAAGAGTTGTTCATTTCTTTTATTATGTAAATTTTAGATGTATTTGTTAAAGTCTTTGATGGGGGTGTTGACGTATGAGGTTATGTGGGACTCTGACTCAAATCATGCAAAAACAATGCTTTTAAATTTCACTTTCGATGAATAAGTTGCTTCTACAAGGGAGGAGTCATTTATACATAAATATATATACCATGCATTCATTTTAGTCTAAAACAAGCACAACCGACAGAACTTTAATTCTCTCTAACATCTTTTGAAACCAAATAAATGCAGATCTAACCAACTAAGCAGAAAACAGTAAAAAAAAAAATTGTATTTTCTTTTTTATTAAAAAAAAAAAAAAAAAAAAAAAACTTTAAGCAGCAAAGCTATTTCTCTAAAATAAAACTTTATTCAGGAGATAGATATCGATCAAACATGCACATCTGTAGATCCCTGATCAATCTACAAGCATATTTTCCAACCTAGGAGGTCATAGAACAGATTTTTTATCAAGAAATGGTTGGCTAACACACTATAATAGAGGGTACAGAGAGTTAGTGGTTTCACTAATGCACTGTGTGCAAGGACACGGTGCTTTATGAAGCACTATTTACATTAGCAAGCAGTGTTAGTGAGGAAAAATGCTTAAAATTAGGTTGTGGGGATCAGATCTAGGGCTAAGAATAGAGATAAGGGTGTTGTATAGTCCTGAGTGGTCAGAAAGGGGATCAAGAAGTACAGGAAGGCCTAGAAGAAAGAGAGATCTAGGAACTTTCTGGGAGAAAACCGGAAACTATGTGTAGTCCCTAGTTGAGTCGCCAATTATGCTATAGGGATTAATGCATGGGTGTTTGGTGATGGAGATACTGTCAAGGATCTTCCTAGGATCCTTGGCAGACTTTTAGATTAGTTGCAGCTGGCCCAGAGAAACATGCATATCCATGTTAGTCAAACTAGAATCAAAGCATGAAGAAGGACTATTACCTCAATTCTTGGTGTGGTGTTGCTGGAGAGGGAAAAGTAGCAGAGTGGAAGACCCCTCAACTATCTCCAAGATCAAAACTTGCACATAGACAAGACAATACGTAATATCACAACATATAACTTTGACAGTCAATGCACTAATTGTGGAGTACGTAAATCCTCTCTGCGGACAGAGATGGTTCCTCTAGCCGAAGAGTGGGTCTAGCTACAAACAAGACAATCTAATGTAAACTTCCTTAAATTAGAATCGAATAAAAGGGCCTACCTCTTACAGTGCTAATCCACTTGATGATGATTTTGCTTCCCTGCTCCAGCTTCCTTTTGTTATTTTCACTCAAAAACCTGAAACAAATATGCAAGATACAACAACAAATGTGATAGCATAAAATAAAATTCAGTCTACTTAAAAGGTCAAGGAGTTTTAAGCTATCAAATTCAATATAACACATGATATAGGAAATAAACCATTAGTTGTATTAATATTAACTTCAAAGAGAAATACTACCAGAGCCTTAACGTTGCAGGCTCCCTTTGGCATGTCTGGTTTCCAGCACCACTATAAGCATCTCATGATTCACCCTCAAAACAATGGAAGTTGAAGGCCTCTTTCCTTTTACTCCAAACTAAACACTATAAGCTAATTCTCCCTTAACACACAAACTAGAAGGCTAAGGTTCTCAAGATGGCTATCAAGATTTGCAGATTATTTCAGCCCTTTCATTAGCTATGAGGGTGTGAAATGAAGAGTTTATATAGCTTTGATAGAGGGGAAATAGATCCTCTTATGATGGGAGAGGCATTATCTCTTTGGTTTGTTCCATTTCAATAGGGGAAAGGAACCCAAACAGACTCTCTTGACTCTATCTAGCCCAACCATTTACCATACTTCCATTCACAAAGCTTCTAGACCTGGAAGCTTCGACTCCATTTTTAAAAACTTGCCAAAAGAGGATCAGTGCGGGGAATGAATGGCTCACTTGCATCATTTGGCGTTGGTCCTAGTTTTAAATTATGAAAATTGGTGCTAGGAAGGAACTGAGCACTACCGCCAATATTGAAAACTGATCTTGAAGGAAGATTATTTGAAAATGATGTAAGAGGGAAATGTTCTACAGATGAAGAGGGATGTAGGGGCATGTTCTTCATGGCAGGGAAATATATGAGGGTCACTGTAGAGGTCCTCCAGGATCAAGGAACGGGGAGTATAGAGACAGTGACAAAATGTTGTGTAACAGATGCCCCCTAAATCATGAAGTCCAAACAAGAGTGAGGGGTGAAATGATTTATAAGTAGATGCATAGAAGTAGAGACCACCGCCAGAAAACCTTCAAGTAAGCATAGATACGCATGCATCACTGAAATCTATGATACATGAATCATGGTGTGGACGCATCCATCTAGAAGAATATCATGTAAATGGACCCAAGGCATGGGCCCAACCATCCAGTAAGAAGGATCATATCAAACCCAACGTATGGTTGTAGCCATCCAATAATGAGAAGGATCACATATAACAGACTCATGGTATGGTTGTAGCCATCCATCTGAAAGAGACATGTATGTAAGCATGATCATGTCACATTTCTTTGCAACCTAGACTTGTGATCTTAGCCCAGGGTCTTGCACTCCAACATGACCCAATCAAAGTACAAATTCTAGCATGTGAATAGATGTGTTGATGTTGAACATGCTAGAAAATCACTTGATTACCAGTCAAAAATGTGAAGAGTTAACAAGCGTGAGAGAAACCACCAATAATGATGATGGCTCTCTAGGTACCAGCAGCACAATTCATGGAATGTGAATAAGGAACTAAAGTTGAACACCCATGAAGTCACTCGATCGAAAGCCAATAATGAAAACTTATCATCAACTGTGAAGAACTTGTCATTAGGGCATGCAAGCTCTAAGGTACTGGAAGGGAGTCTCTCAGCCAACTTCCTGGATAATGAGCTGAAGTCGACAAGAAGTGACCTCGTTGAAGGAGGGCCATCATGTATCCCACATCATCGACACAAGACAAGGGATGAAATGATTATGAATGATACAGAAAATCAAGAACGGGTATAAACTGCAGAAGGATTAACTCTTGAACATATAGGCGACATGACTCCGGAGATTGGTGGCTTTCGGATCCACGGGATTGGAGGTCACGATGACATGGTAGAGACCAAATGAAAAGGAAAAAAATTGTGGTCCAAACCCAGGAAGGTCAATGATGAAGTGGGGATATCCCAACCCGACACAAAGTAGAAAAGTTTCATGTTCAAGAGTGACAAGTCGCCGACAAAACTGGTAAAAAAATCCCATTTTCCCCCACCATTTCTGGCAGGTACCCCAATTATTTTTTATCAAAAGATTGAAGGGGATAGCATATGCTTGCGTGTAAGTCCATGCTTCGTTTGAATCTGACCTAGTAAGATTAATAAGCCCTAAGAAGGAAAAGCTCATGTTCGTCATGGTGACGAATCCGATGTCATCTAAAGTTTAACAAGTTAGAGAAAGGGAAAACTTGATATCTTTTTCATGTTTAGAGAGTTTAAAAAAGGCATAGAAAAGAAAACTCCAAAAGGTCCCTTTTCATAAAGTTGTCTCTTGAGCCCGAAAGGTAGAAAAAAATACTTGAAAGAACCTCTTGATCATGTCATTCAAGGAGTACCTCTTTCGTAAATAGTTTATCCCATCCTGAAAAAGTGGGTAAATGTATACTAGGTAAACAACATTTCGAAACCATCTTACAAGGTCAAAATGACAATAGCTCGGCAATATTTTTGTGTTTCAAGAGTCAAAAAAGAGCTTAAAGTATACTCCCCATTTTATTTTCTTTAACGAGTCAAAAAGGGAAAAATACTCAGTGATCTTTTCATTTGAGTTTTTACGAGTTGAGAAAAGAGCTTAAACATGACTCTAGTTTTGCATCATCACCGTCAATCCATCACCTGTCATTGCACAAGAAGAAAACGTATTATCCGTTTCTAAGGTAAAAATGGCAAAAAAATGCTTTTAAAACCCTAAAACATGATGAAAAGTTTATAAAAAGGGAAAAAGTAAAACATTTTTTACCATTTACCTCTTTTGGAGCAATTTTTACCCATTTGTGCCCTAAATCTTCAGGAGTGGATTGCAGTAGATCCAGGAGGCCAATCGACGAACCATCTATTGCAGGTAAGAGCTGAGGCCCTAAGATTTGTTTTCATACCTGTTTTTTTATGCATTTAGCCATTTTTCTAGAATTTTTTAGGGATTTTCTGCAAAAAAAAAAAAAAATCACCCGCAGTTGGCACGAGATCCAAGCACAGGATCGCGTTGATCGGGGGTTTCTGACACGGGCATTGCACCGACGCCAAGAGATGAATTTTTTCAATTTTCCGCCCAATTTCATTGCTCTAAATCTGAAATTCCTCTTGCAAAAACTAATGTTTAGGTGAATGCATGTTGTTTGTAGGAAAATCACAGCAGGAAAGATGGTGATCGAATGGAAAGAACACGAGCATGAAGGAATTGATTCATTGGCATTGGAAGATCCAAACTGTTTGGATGCACTGAGGAACTGTGGGCTCCTCAAATTCTTTCTCACACCGGGCCTTCGGGCTCAACCTGAGTTGCTACAATACTTGATCAGTCTGTGGGACGTTGGACGAGAGGTATTTGTGATCCATGATCAAGATCTAGAGCTAGAGACTTCAGACATTTACTTCATAACCGGACTGTCCCGCAAAGGGGAACCAGTCCAATTGCATGGAGGCAGTCCCATTGGGGTGAGTGTGAACATACTCCTTGCAAAACATTGTCTGGAAGCTTTGAAATCTAAAAGCATCAAGGTTGACATCATGACCATACGCGACCTTGTACTAAAGGTGTTGCTCTTGACCATTAATAGAGTTGTTAGGGCTCAGGCATTGCTTGAGTCCAACAAGTCTAAGTTCCAGTATGCCATTGACTACACGGCACCCACTATCTTCAACTGGGATAAATCCATGAAGGTGAACATGAAATGCCAATTATCCAAGTGAAAGGCCGGCAACCTGAGGAACTTTGTATATGGTTCCATTCCGGTGACTTTCTTCTTGTAACAAATCCCATTGTTCCACTATCAGTTGGCAGAGGTAAATCCCCCAATTCCACGAGATCCATGGATGGTCTGATGGAGTGAACTGATGCCCAAGACTGGAGGGGGCCAAAATATGTCATACAAGCCCACTTTATTTGCGTGTTTGAGGCATCAATTGATTGTGGTAGAGGATTGGTCATATAGCAGGATTGACTTTCATGGTGATCCTGACATGCTGCTCTAAGAAGGGGAGGATTTTGATGTTGGAGGTGAGAAAAATAGTTTTTATTTTTTATTTTTTTTATTGTTTTTGAAATTCATTCGTGACATTTTTATTTTGTAATTGAAGATGTGGGATCAGAGCGACCAGCTGGGAAGTCCCCGATCGCTAGATGCATTGCTCGACAATTTGAGATTGCTCCTTATCAGGAAGGAGTCGAAAATGAGGAGATTGCGCAGAATCTTGATAACCTGACTAGATGCATCCCAGAGTATGCTCGAATGGAGGACATTCCATGTCATTACAGCGGCACACAGTGTGAGTGTCAGATCGCATCTGCCGATTACTAACTTGCTTAGTACAAGCAGTGACGTTCTATCATGAGCACAATGTCAAGTAGTCCATAGTTTTTGACATCATGACCATACGTGACCTTGTACTAAAGGTGTTGCTCTTGACCATTAATAGAGTTGTTAGGGCTTAGGCATTGCTTGAGTCCAACAAGTCTAAGTTCCAGTATGCCATAGACTACACGGCACCCACTGTCTTCAACTGGGAGAAATCCATGAAGGTGAACATGAAACGCCAATTATCCAAGTGAAAGGCAGGCAACCTGAGGAACTTTGGATATGGTTCCATTCTGGTGACTTTCTTCTTGGAACAAATCCCATTGTTCCACTATCAGTTGGCAGAGGTAAATCCCCCAATTCCACGAGATCCATGGATGGTCCGATGGAGTGAACTGATGCCCAGGATTGGAGGGGGCCAACATATGTCATACAAGCCCACTTTATTTGCGTGTTTGAGGCATCAATTGATTGTGGTAGAGGATTGGTCATATAGCAGGATTGACTTTCATGGTGATCCTGACATGCCGCTCTAGGAAGGGGAGGATTTTGATGTTGGAGGTGAGAAAAATAGTTTTATTTTTTATTTTTTTTATTGTTTTTGAAATGCATTCGTGACATTTTTATTTTGTAATTGAAGATGTGGGATCAGAGCGACCAGCCGGGAAGTCCCCGATCGCTAGATGCATTGCTCGACAATTTGAGATTGCTCCTTATCAGGAAGGAGTCGACAATGAGGAGATTGCGCAGAATCTTGATAACCTGACTAGAGGCATCCCAAAGTATGCTCGAATGGAGGACATTCCATGTCATTATCAGCAGCACACATTGGGAGTGTCAGATCGCATCCGCCAATTACTGACTCGCTTAGTACAAGCAGTGACGTTCTATCATGAGCACAATGTCAAGTAGTCCATATTTTTAGAATTTACAATTTTGAGGCCTGTGAGCCATAGATGTACTTGGAACACATATATTATTTTTGGGTTTTGATGTATGAAATTCAAACATTATCGACATATATATATATATATATATATATATATGCTACATTTCCTGTTTATTATGATACAATTTTTTTTTTTTCACATATTGCATAAATGTTTGTCTAACACGTAATTAGCCAATGCATTTGTTAATGTATTAATGTGCCTAGGAATGTGATGTTATGTGATATAATAGAAATTTCTTTCCAATAGATGAATACGCAAATACATTCTCAATATATGAGGGTTTTTAACAAAATATTTCCCATTGAGCTGAAGAACAACAAGTTGTGAATCAAGGTTAACAACCATTTCTCGAATGCCAAGAGCAATGGCTTCTGACAAGAGTTTGATAACTAAGCTATATTCATCAATGTTATTAGTTGTTTGACCTAAACAAATACCTTGAAGATCAATAAACTCACCATGAGGTTCATAAATAGCCCATGTCATGGATGATAGATTCTGGGTACTACAGAAAGCACCATCAGCGAAACCGACATAAGGAGTCATAGACATCTACAAAGAAGGTGAAGACATAATAAGCAAGAAAGATGCTTGAAAATAACACCAAACCAAAATGCACAAAAATGAATAACACACTTATGTACAAAAGTATCTATGCGAGATGACTCAGGCATAATATTTTTTGAGGTACAGCCCATTGTGGGGCTTGTCGAAGGGGTTGCCCTCATAATCAATCAGCGCATAGGCCCCTTTTTGTAACACACGATTAACAATATAGGGCCCATGCAACATGGGTTTGAATTTTTCTGCCCCCAACTTATCATTAACTTGGTCATATTATAAGACCAGATATCTTCCAAGTGTTTACAGATTCTATCCACCCTGCGCACACAGTTGCAGGGGTCCGCGCACTCAGCTATGGACCTCTACCCTAGGCCTCTGTGCACTCAGCTGCAAAGCCTATACCTACGCTACCCAAAACTTAGACTTCTTACTTCAGAGCTATGACTCTCTTACATGATCTATCTCTTGATGTCTCTAAAACTATTTAGAGCTTATCTCTTTTTATACAACCCCATGGTCCGTGGACCATGGGTAGATCTTTTACAGCCGACTTTACTTTAAAAAACTGAGGGCGGACAACCCTTTATGAATTATGACACCTTCGCGCTCCGCGACCACAAAATGTGTATTATTTACAAGTTTATTACAACTTTTGACCAAAACATGGGCTTTTAGCCCCAAAACTGTCCTTGGGGGATCCTATTCCCAATAACCAGTGTGGAGTTACAAGACCGATGTTGGGTTGCAATCATTGCCATTGCTCCTATTCAATATTGTTAACTTCTACTTTTCCACGTAAGTAGGCAAATAATATTTACCTTTATACTAGCCTCAATGTTCATTGCCATGGTTCAATACCATGGGTCTAAACCATGGATCGATTTAAATTTGAGAAAAAAGAAAATAAATATAGATGGTCAAGAAAATTGAGCTATGGTGTTGAAGATGTGACTATGAAATGTAAGTGGGACCACAAGTGTGATTGTTGTGACAGTATGAGGAGTCAACAAGTATGAATATTGAGGGATGTATTTGTGATTGTGCCAAAAAGAGAGCATGCAAGAATGGCAGAAAATAACAACAATGTTGTGTGGTAGAAAATGATAGAAAGGTAGAATGACAGCAAATGATAGTAAATCATAGTTGTAGAAAATCACAGCAAAGCAAAGTGGCAGAAAATGATAGCAAAGAAGAGTGGAAAACAACACATATAAGAAGATAATAGCAAAGTTTAATGACAACAAGTGATAGTGGGAATGTGTACCAACAAAGGTTAGTGACATCAAATGTATGTTTGAAGATTGTGTGACAATAATATTGTGTAGAAACAAAGCATAGTGGAAAAATTGTGATTGTAGAGACAATAAGTATGATTATTGATAGAGAGAACATGTATGATTGTTGAGTGATATAGAAACTATGACAACGGAGCACCAACCAATGTTTGAATACTGTGACAACAAAGTGTGAAGATTGAGTGACAATCTGACTGTCTAACGTTAGAATGTGAAGTCTAAATAACATCATGACAACAAAGTGTGAAGGAATATTGATAATATAGATTTTGTGACAACATGTCAAAATGTTGAAGAGATGAGGAAAATGATAAAAGATTAAAGAGTTTGTATGATTAAAATTAAATGGAACGCTTGTGGGTCTAGTTTGAAAATGTGATGAAAAACAGATCTGATAAAAATCAAGTTAGTGCCTGTAAATTAGGAGATCATAGTCTCCTTCAAGTTGGTGCATGTAAATCAAGCGATTAAAATTTCCTTCAGGTTGGTGCTTGTAAATTTCATGAGATTAGTGTCTTCTTTGGGTTGGTGCTTATAAATTTAATGGGATCAGTGTCTCCTTCAAGTTAGTTCATATAAATCACATGGGATCAGTGTCTCCTTCAAGTTGGTTCTTATAAGTTGTTCTAACAATAAGTTGGAGCCTATAATAATAATCAAACAAAAAAGTTTTATGGTTTTCTACCTTTATTCGTTTCCACATACATCTAGTGTTCTTATGTTTTGCTTATGTTATTGATGTGTTGAATGGTTTGAATTTTCGTATATTGTTAAAATTATAAAATATGTCATTACATTGATTCACCCCCCCTTTACTATAATCATAATTCCAACAGATGGGCACAAGAACTAAAAGTAGAAAATATAAAATGTTGGATTGAAAGATAAAATGTCACTTTTTTTAAGAGGGCCTTTGAAGGAAACCTAGGAACCATCAAAGTTATAGGAGAAAGTTTTGATACACATTTTTCATACCCTTAGCCATGGTTTCAGTGGCCATTAACATATATGTATATATAGTTATTCAATCCCATGCTTCATCGCCTATACGCTATGGACCCCAAACCTCTATGCCTTGGTGCCAATAACAACTTTCCACATCGCTTGCTTTGATAGTCCCCACCAACATCACATAAAATCTGTACAGGATTCTGGGTGGATCCCCACACATTCAAACAGAAAGCTCATCGCACATAATTTTGACTAGGTAACATGCGAGAAGGTTATGAGGGGGTCACCCCTTGGAATGGGTGGTAATGGAATACCTTTTGATCACCAGATTGATGACTCACATTCATTCTGACACCCTCCATCACCCTTTTTAAAACCACCATAGGGGTGTCAGAGAAGGTGGTATCGGGTTTTGCACGCCCGCATACATTTCACCGATAGGCGTGTCACATCAAGAGGGGGGAGGTTTCTTTGACTGTCATGTCATCCCACTACACTTTATCCTGACACTTTTCATAGTTACTCCCCATTGCACCTTCGGGATCGAACCTCAAGGACATGTCACCCTAGTCCCATTACCTTGGAGACTGACTTACCACTCCTTTTATACCTTCAAGGTAGGGACCCCTGAGACATGTCATATTAATCCCTATCATCCTAGCAACTCTTCCCAGTTGCTCCCACTTGACTTACAAAAAAGAGACTTTCAAGTTTACGTGGAGCAATGGGCCACACCTCCCCATGCCTAGACTTCTAGTTGTTCTACAAGATTATAGAGTTGAGGAACCCTATGTCAATTCGTCCCAACACCATGTCATCCTGTTCCGTCGAAATGAGTTTCCCTTTTTAGCTCACGGGATTGTTTCCTTAGGGATGAGCTATCATACGAGCTCCATCCCAACCAATGGGATCACTCCCTGGCTCCGATCTATGAGCCCATTTGGCCCATCACCCAGTCATCCCAGTCATTCCTTGGGGTTACAAAAATGAACTCCTAGGAAATGGCCTCTAGGCCACGTGGGTCAGTGACCCATGTCTCCACATAATCCTTGCTTCCAATTGGTCCACATCGTATTAGTGCCACATCACCTCGCACGAAACCACCTCAGCACTCTTCCAGCTTATGTCTTCTAGTATTTCGGGGGTGACCCTCCAAGTCATGTCATCCTTGGGCCCCACCACTGCAAAACTTGTATTTAAATATAAATATATAGACATATTTATTTATGTATGTCCACAATGTGAACCCGAGTGATACAAATGCGGAAGGAATGGTTTGGGATGATCAATACAGATATTTCCTCCACATACCATACTACGCTCAAATCCTTCATTATTTTAGTTTGACAAATAAGCTAAATGATGCAATCAAATGAAAAAGGTTAAAATTCCCTCCCCAGTGCATAATCACACAATGTACATAGTTATATACACGCATAGACCTTAGCACTTACATATATATATATATATATATATATATATCACCCTATTTGAGTACAAGTCCAGTTGAACACTATATATATGTATATATATATATATATATATATATATATATATATATATATATATTCACCCTATCTGAGTACAAGTCCAGTTGAACACTATGACTATACCATCCATTCCAACAGGTACTTTCCACATCATTCCAGCACAAAAACGATACATAGAATAGAACATCCAGTCTTGAGGTATTCAATAGAGATACATACAGAATAGAGATGCAACTTGGTGCGAAGTACAGAGATATAAAACCAAATCAAGCTCATGAAACAGTGTCATCCACATCACTAAATGCAAGGCTTACTCAGGCTTGAGTTCTTGTCAACAAGGGATTTATAACCTAGAACCAGGGTAGAGATAGTTGAAGATTTGAAGAAGACCTTCACCTAGAATAAAATGTCAATGAAGATAAAAGAGGAGGAAATCCTCTGATTCACCACATTGCAACATAAGCAACATTAATGCAAGCTTGAGATTCCTATGGTCATCATACTACAATAAGGAGAAGTGCTCATGCTAGAAATTTCTATAACATAATCAATATTTCTACCCACTACTCCAGTGCATTCAACATCAACAAGGCACCATAGTCAATCCTGTAAATAATAATAATGAAAACATGCCTCTTGTAGTGATTACACCATCTCAACTAGGAATGCAACATATTTTATTGTGAATAACAAGCATAAGATAACTTATATTTTATTGTAAGTAATAAGCATAAGAGCACTTATCTTAAACAGTGTATAAATGTTCCAACTAAGAGTGGGACTCTAACTCTGCAGTCAACGATAGACAAGCTACAGCCACTATTAATTGTAGTTGTCACCCCCGATCCAAATTCCAAAGCTTGAGGTGGAGAGTTTTTAAGGGAACCCTTCAATGAATAAACAGATGAACCAGAACACCACCAAGCCCCCCTTCCTTTGTCCTCAAGGCAAGCCATTTCTCTTTGTAATGTTTATGACCACCAAGTTTTGATAGGGCCTTTAGCTAGTTTATTACTCTCCTCAAAACTCAGCAACGTATCTCCAAGTCTTACTTTCTCTCCCTCTTCTCTCTTGTTATCTATTGAATGTTGATTGAGTGTGTCAATACCTAAGTCATTGAATGAGTTCAAAGTCCCTCCTCTTTTCCTCTGATATGCTCCCTTACTCCATGAGATTCAAATAGGAGAATTGAATGAGAGAATCCCCTATCATTTCCTCCACCTTCTCTTTTCTCTCCTGCACAGTGATTTCCTCCCACTGTCATTGTACCAGTGCAGTCAAATCTTCATAACTTATATCCTCCCTGCCTTCTAATGTTTTCCAAGGGAACATGGGAATGTGTAATTTTCTTGAATCCCCATTTAATTTTGAGAACGAGTCCATTAAAACACACCAACCAACCTTTAATGGCTAACATAACTATTTCGTATTTTCCTGCATCAAGGAAACTTAAATATCCCAAGCATCTAACCTTGAAACCATAGAAGATTTTATGGTTTTGTGTGAACTTTTCTAGTATCACCATTTCCCTTTAGTGTTCTCTGCTTTGCCTAGTTTACTACTCTGAACCTGAAATTTATAGTGGAAAGTTTGGTCTTAGCCTTTGAAACAAAAAAAAAAACCGTGAATCCTCGGTCTATGTGTTTATTTTTCTAACAGTCACGTCAATCAGCATGAGTTTCTCAAAAAAAGTCACACAAACCCCCTTTTGTCATGTTTTGTCAGTTAAGCAGTCACATCGATCCTGTCGGTGAAGATCAAGGTTTACCCTAGATCATAGCCAGTGTGTCTTTCCCTTCTGTTTTTTGTCTCTAAGCTTGTTTTGATTGTGTTCTCCCTGGCTATAAATCTCTTTTAGCCTGGTTTGTATGATTGGTTGATTTGAATTTTCTTCACTTGGTTTCTTGAGTTCTTGGATGGTGTATAACCCTAGGGCATCTAAGTCATCACCCATTCACTTGTTTGCATGCTCATAAATTCAAATAGATAGTCAAATTTGCTCCTTGCATTTCATTTGATTAGTCCTTTTGTTGCTTTGATTCCCTTTTAACAAGTTTGAAAAGTTTCGTTTGTTGATTAAGCGTCTCTTTTCAGGCATAGATCACATTGCCCATCTTGTTTTTGGTTGAGTCTTTGCATCATTAGTTTGGAAGGAATTATCTTTTGTGATTTGTATTTGCTCGAGATTGATTGTATTGGAAATTTTTCATTGAAGTGTTTGTGAAATATTTGTTTTACCATTTCATTGAAAATACATAATTCTAGTTTGTTGAATCAATATGTTACATTAGCTAGCATCATTGAAGACTAGAGTTGCATCATCATTTGTATTCAAAAAGAAATGAATTCTCTCCATTGTTAAAAGGACTAGTTGGAGTGCATTTGATAGGAAGATTCAGTGCATTTAGGAGATTTATTAGTGAAAGATTCCATTCTTCGATTGTTGCATTATTTTTGTGTTCTTTATCTCTCAATTAGTGTTAACTTTCATTGAAGACAAAGATTTATTTTCTCATATAGCTGCATATAAGAGTTTTCAAATGATAGTGGTAGGGCCTTGGAATTGAAACCTAATTCAAGATCAACCGTTAAAATTTATCAAATTAACCTAAGGAAGAATTGAAACTTAATGCTTACATTTAGAGGTATAGGCTAAATACATGTTCCAACATCTTAAAACCTAGCAGTTGTCATTCACTTCGACACTAGACAGCGCTAGTACAGACTTGTGCTCCCCATACCATCAAGTATATAAAGGGATACCCCACTAGTTCTGCAATCCTTTATCCATTGGAAGCCAAGTCTGCCACCTTGTAAACGTGATACACCAAACACAACATTCGGGGAGATTTCATGTCTGTACTTCTCAGTTCTTCGGGAGGTATTCTATAGTTCACAGTTACCTGGTAATCCTTTTTCCTATATTATCCTGAGCAAACATTTTGTTCTTTTTTACTCTTTAAATTTAAAATATCATCGAGCACGTGTCCTTTTGAGCTCGTTAACTTCAAAAGAGACTAGAGTCACCTTTTTCCCTTTTCTCGACTCTTAAAACATGAAAAGGAAAAGTTTATTTCAATGTTTTAAAATTAGCTTCCCATGAAATATCTTGGTAAATTTATCTTCCTTAGTACTTATTTAGGGTTGATTCCAATGGCAAATTTCCGGAGACTACCAGTCAAGGATTCCCCTCAGATGGGAATCCTAGTCCTTTTCCTTCTTTTGGAAATGTTGGTGCTCCTTATATGGCAATGTTGTCCCTCCCTAGGGTAACCATTGGTTTACCTGTCTCATTATTTTTGACCTCGATGGTCCCGAGTGTCCCGACCCCTGCCCAACCATCTCCTTCATTTGAACCATATCACATTGATTCTAAGGTTGACCTCTCACCTGTTATACAGGAAAATGACCTCCTCATCAACTCAAAGGACAAAGACATGATGGCTAAAGTACTGACCAAGTTCACAGGCCCAGTTGTTAAGCTAAAATTGTCTAGACACTACCAACCTGCTTTATAAATCTTCTCAGCAAGATTAAGGGTGTGTTAGTGCCTAGGGTACCTCTACTTTCTACCTCGGCAACATCGTTAGTGAACCTACATCAAGTTCTGTGGGTCAAAGGAGTGAATTGACTGAGAAAATATCCCTATATTCTCTCCTATGTCAGCTCATAAAAGTAGGGAAACATTAGAAGTCGACTTGTTTGGGGGAATTACTAATTCCTAATGGAGTATGCAAATGGGAAAGAGCACTAAAGCATGAAACATCACTTCTTTTGCCTAATAGAACTCATGAAGGACTTGGAAACCCTAAACCTACATGTTATATATGCAAGGCTTGGGCCATTGTCAAAGAGGTCGAAACATTTGAAAGGATTGCCTATTTGACTGTCAAGCAGAGTCCTAGACTAAGGCATCAGAAGAGGTTAAGAAGGGAGAGAGAGAGGAGCTAGAGGGGTAAGGGAACACTGATGCAACTGATGGTTGTAATCACTCTTTCTACATCAATATAGAACTTCATTTGTGTTGTCCACTCTGTGATGTTGGTAGTATAAACTTGTTTATATGTTGATCTAATATCTTCTAGCATGAGTGGCTTAGTTATATGAAACTAGATATATTTTATATGTTCATGCATTTGTTTATCAAGGTTTTATGTTGTGATATTATGCTTGTCTTTGCTATGTGCAGGTTTTGATCTGGAGCCGGCTTAGGGGTCTTCCGCCTAACTGCAATGTGCTCTCTAGCAACACCACACTAAGACTCGAGGTAATAATTCCTTCTCACTTTGATATTCATTTGTTAAACATAGATATGCATGTATATTTGTGATAGTTTCAGCTAATCTGATTGTATGCTGAGGATCCCTGGAAGATCCTTGAGGTTTTTCTACAACACCAAACACCTATGCATTAATCCCTATAGCAGAATTGGCGACTCCACTAGGGACTACACTTAGTTCCCAGTTTTTCCCAGAAAGTTCCTAGATCTCTCTTTCTTCCAGGCCTTCCTATACTTCTTCATTCCCTTTCCGACCACTCAATACCATACAGCACCCTTCTTTCAGTGCTTAACCCTAGATTTGATTCCCACAACCTTTTTTTTTGTGTTTTTCCTCACTACCGTAGGTTACTAGTGAAACAATGCTTTATAAAGCATTGTATCCTCACAAAAAAAGTGTTAGTGCTAAAACTAACTCTCTGTAGCCTCTAGTACAGAGCGTTAGTCAGCCATTTCTTGATAAATAACTTACCCTATGAACTCATGGGTTAGGAAATTTGCTTATAAACTGATCAGGGATCTGCAGCTGCACTTGTTTGACTTATTTGTGTCCTAAACAAACTTTTTTTAAGAAAATAGCTTTACTTCTTAAAGTTTTTTTTCATTAAAAGAAAAAATACAAAAAAAGTTATTGTTTTCTACTCAGCTGGTTAAGTTCTGCATTATTTGGTTCCAATAGTTGTTAGTGAAGATTGAAGTTCTGTCAGTTATGCTAGTGTTGTACTGAATAGGATGCATGGAATGAATATTTATATATGAATGACTCTCCCTTTGTAGAAGTAGCTTATTCATCGAAAGTGAGAATTTACAAGCATTGTTTTTGCATGATTTTAGTCAGAGTCCCATATAATTTCATATGTCAACACCCCTACTATTATATACCTAGGGGGGATAATATGGGGTACCAAGGGAGGTACCCAAGGTAATAATGTAATAATGGGATGGGCCATAGTAATAAATAAGGTGGTTAACCCATGTCATGTAAGGGACCACACGTAGTTAATAATAATGTAATGGGCCCATGGTATTAGTTGATGGTATGAGGGAACCATGGTAATGATGCATGGTATTGTATGTATGAGGCCTATATAAAGGCTAGAGACTCCACATGAAGATGAAGAGGAAGTGAAGAATTATTGTATGAACAGGCATATGGCTTGTGGAGTGTTCTCTTTCCTTAAGGAGTGAATGTATGGTGTTGCCCTACCATAAGGGTTTTGATAATAAAGAAGAATTTCCATCTATTTCTATCTTGTTATTCTTGGGTTATTTCTATTCTCATATATCTTTGGATCAGATCTACAACACCTACCGAAGACTCTAACAAAGTACATTTAAAATATACCTAATAAAATCAATCAGCAACTCTTTTTAGAGTAAACACACTTTAGTTTAGGCCAAGATCTTGGGATAGGCAGTGTGAGTTAACTGCCCAAGATCATACACTGAAACTAGTGTCATTAAAAGAGAGAAATCCTTTTGCACTCATACTATCTGGGACCACTCCACTAAAAGTAGAACTAAATATGAGACAACATTGGACTATAAGTGAAGGTAGCCTGCCTTTGCTTACATCTCCTTTGGGGTATTCTGTGTATCGGGGATTTTTTCAGGGATATTGGAGCTGAGTTGGGGACTCAAGTATCCTGACCACACAGCGTACTGTCTGCGACTATGTCCTTCCCGGTAGTGTCTATGATCTGAGGTATCCCTAGTGGCCATACTTTTAGGGACTAACACAAGGTGACTGAGGTGAGCTTCCCTGGTACCTAACACAAACAGACCTACTCTATCTTCGATTTTTGGGAGGCTGCTCGTCTTCATGAGAGTACTTGGCCCCTTAATCTGAGGTTTGGGCGAAGCTCTAGAGTAACCGTAACTGTACATTTGTCTAGCTCTCTCTATTACTCATTATGATACTGGGTTTCATCTCCAGTGATCGGTGCTTATCAGACAGGGTCATTTTCCTCTGCTTGTTGATTGATTTACTTAGTGTTTTTTTTTTTAGGTGCAAGAGTGTTTCACTGAGACTTTAATAAACATCACTATAAAATTTACTTATAAAAATTATCGGCCGTCGTGGCTACATCCAGCCCTTGTCGTCAATCTAGACAGTTGTTAGGACTTCCCCCACTCACTATGGAGGATCCGCCGAGCTCCAGTAAACTGAAATCCCCGCCTTCGGGAAATCAGTCTCCAAGATATCACATAGAATCAATTTTGACATCCCACGATTCAAGCTTATTGAAGGATTTTTTTTCTCCATACAATCCTCTGATCACGAATCCATTGGGCCCACTCTTGGTTCCCATTGCATCTGTACCTCCTTTTTCTTCAGTTGGAACATTTCCACCCATCCCGTCGACAACTGACAAGTCATGGGATTTTTTGGACAGTTTTGGTCCCCCACCACTTCCCCAGTTGACAGTCAGTACCACACCTCTGATGGCAAACCCCGCTATCCCATTTGTCCCAGGTTCAAACCCTATCGTGACACCCTCCATGAGTGGAACCCAGTACATTCTGGGTTCCACCCCTTTTGTGTCATCCCCTGGACCTTCGACAAGTGTTACAAATAGCACTCCTTATAACGCTCAATATAGCACAATTAGCGTGGGTCCCTTCAACCAACAATATGGTTGGCATCCATTGTATAGTTCTAACCCTCAGATTCAGGTATCTGGGGGCACTAATCCCAATATGCATATACCGACCGGGATCGTAATAGTTCCCCCTCCAATTTCAGGTATCCATGGTCAGTCACTGATTGACATGAACCCTCCTGATGTTAGTCAAGGACCTATGGTTAGTTACATGGCGAGTGGGAACCCTCAAGGAGGTCCCAACCAATCCATGGGGGCATCCTACTCACAACCTCAAATGAGTTAAAGGGGCACTTCTTATTCTAGAGGCACCTCTATCTCCCAGCCTAACAATCCCTATGGAAATCCACAATACAATACCATACCCCAAGGCACTTACTGTACCACGCAACCTATGTATAATATTTGGAACAACACGATGGGAGGACTGCAAGGATCCTCAAGTCATATGTCATCACCTTGGTCTGATTCGGGGGCATCAAACACTTTTCCTTTCTTGCAGCACCTAAAATCCCTAACTTATACAAAATTACAAATGACCCCATCTATCATAACTTATTTTGGCCACCAATCCCGCATAAAATACTGACAGACATCCCGAAGTTTGAAGAGAAACAAGGGGAGGATCTGGGTACACATATCACCACCTATCATCTATGGTGTGTTTCTAACTCCATGGTGGATGATAGTATCCAGCTATGTCTCTTTCCTCGCACCCTTACTGGTAATGCATCCAAATGGTACATTGAGTTACCATGCGCGCTAGTCAATACTTTTGGTGCTCTAGTGATGGAATTCTTAAAGCACTTCCAGCTACCCATCCGCTATGAAACTGGGGCGAAACTCCTCACTTCATTACATCAGGATATCGCAACCCACATCTTTGATCATATACATGAATGGAGACATAGGCGGAGGTTAGCCAAAGCTCCCCTCCTAGACTATCACTTATCAGATTGGTTCTGCAAGTCTCTACTCCCCCAAATCACTAAGGATGTCACCTTAGGTGGTGCGGTCACACAATACCAATCCATTTGTCATGCCCAGCACTTAGATCTGATATATTTGTAGTCTGGCACTCTATATGACGTAATTCCCAATGCCCCTTGCAACTCCAATGCTCCCGCTACTCAGCAACCTGGAGTGCATGTCGATGGGATTATTGACACAACCTTAGGGGCTGTTGTAAAACAACTTAGCAATCACATTGCCCAGATATTAGTGGACCCCTCTACCAAATCAACTACTCTTCATACCACTGCAATCAACTCTATGTAGTTTGCACAAAAAACCAGTGGTAAGAACAATAAGAATAATAAAAAGGCCACTCCTTCTTAAGAGCAGTCAAAAAAGCAACAAAACCCAAAGCAGAAGGTTGTTGTGCCCTTTGACGATGGAAAGGATAAACCTGCCAGATTCCCTTTGCAAAATTTGTGCCGAAGACCACATGACCTATCATTGTCCGCATCTTTAAGGATGCACTGATTTCATTGCTAAAAATGACACTGGCAGGACCCCTGCTGTCCTGAATAATCCTTTCCCCGCTCAGTAGAAGCAACACCTTATTTCAAACCAACCCCAACCCCCGCAAGGGGGCAATGTTGGTTCACAACATCCTTCATCTGGTGAAGGACACTCTACCATTTACACCTTTGAAATGGCAGATCTACAAACCAAAGCCAAATCTTATCGAGCTCATGTCGCTCATGCAAAGGAACCCTTTTCAAGTCAAAACCCACCGCCGCCTAATGATCTTCATATCGAAAGGCCGATTTTTGACCTTGTGATTCACCCCCCTAAATGGGCACCTTGACGCACAATGCACAATACATCTGCATGTGCCGCCCAAAACTACAGCATTGTAGAATACTTGGCACAAGCGTCGTTGGCTATGTCGGCGCTCGAAGTATTACAAACCTGTCCAGCACAAAGGAAAGCTCTGCTTTTGGCTATTGGTGGTAGCGACTGTTATAGACATATTTGGGCACTGCAACCCCAAACTCTTATGTCCATAAACTAAGGGCTCCTTAAGTCCCTAAAAGTGTTGTTTCACACCCTAAAGGATCATGGTCAACTAATTACATCATTTCCCATAAGTTCCACCTGAAAAACTACTCAAAACTGGCCAAAACTGGACCATACAGATTGCTCCATGGGCAAGGTGCGATGCATACTGACTGCCAAACTAGCCAGGTGCAATGCATACTAAAATGGCCTTCTGTGGGGTGCGATGAGTGAGAATAGAAAAATGGCAGAGACAGTTTTCTAAGTATAGGATCATGGAATATTTTAGAAACTCTCCTGTGACACTTGCTTCTCTGAATTCGCCCAAGGATGAGTAAGAGATCATTGAAATCTCCAAGTGGAACCAAGAACTATCAGTGGAATGACACTAATAAAAAACCCAGAGCTGACTCACACCCTTGCAAGACATCTATAAATGGATCCCTCATCTGAGAGATCTAAAGGCTGGAATTTTGTAATTTATAAGGAAGTGTTGTTGGTTTGTTGGTGAGAAGAGACATTGCATTGTTGGGTGATTTCCTTGTTCATGAGGTGAAGAGGGCTTCTACACTGGGAGGATGATGCTGGATCAGACAGCTGGGTTGTAATCCTCTCTTACATTACTATTAATAAAGTTCTTTGAGTTTTCCTCCATATAATCGTGTATTTGTGAATCTTGTTTATGAATGTAATTGTATGGTCAATGTGTTTCTCATTTCGCATTGTTTACGATGTTTTAGATGGAGATGCTTTGATGGTTTGCTGTTACTTTGACTCTACAAGTATTATTTGAAGCAGGACAAGTAGGAGAGGAGTGGCAAATTCTATCAAGGAAAGAAGAAATCAAGCGAGGATCAAAGCGGAAGATCGAGGTTGCTCCTCTTTTCTTCCCTCTAATCTATCACACTTAAAGGAACTCTTGAAAAGCTTTCATTGTGTGTTTCTAAGACAGCTACCCATCTTAGTGGGACTAGAAATTCAAATCGACACTAGTTTTCCCTAAAACAAAATGGTGACTCCGCTGGGGAGTGAATAGTTTTTTTTGTTTGTTTATTGTTTGCTTTATAAACTACAGACGGAGCCTGAAGTTAGCCAGCTAGCCTTCGAAACGCCTTCGCTATGCAATTGTGAAGTAGATGAATGTTGCTTCAGTCAATCTCTGGGTTGGTTTATGAACTGAACATCTAACTTACAAAGCATTCTAAGTGCCCTTTTGGTAGCTCAGAACCTCATAAGATCTTACCCCTATGCTTTGTTTTTACTGTCCATAATTACTCAACCTAAATCACTGAACTTAGCTGCAAATTTTGAGCAAAAACCAAGCTTAGTTTTGCTCCCTAGTCCATTGCACTATTTGTAACTATGCAACCTGGATGCATCGCACCTCCCGTGTGTTGCAGGTGAGATGCATCCCTGTTTCCCTATGTTGCAGGTGCGATTATTGAGTGATGCTATTTTCTTTTCTGAAAGTTGGTTTTTCCTTCTTATTTTTAGCTTTATTCAGTAGTTTTGCTGTTCATGATCAATATCTTCTTGCTGAAACCTTCTTCCTTCACATTTTTCAGCCTCCATCAGTTAGGAATTGTAAATGTTTTTGTGTATTTGTCAATCATTTACAGTCTTCCTGTGTCGAAAGTAGCTTAATTGAACTGTTGTTTTTTATGCAAGTGTCGTAATTGTCATTTTGGATCAGAAGGAGAGTGTCATAAAGTCTTCCTTTTCTAGATAGTTGATTGTAATTTTTTCATTGTACTTGATTTGGAAATTATTAGTTTTTGAAGTGTCGAAAATAGTTTTAAATTCGAAATCGAAAAGTGTCATCTTAGTCTTCCTTTTGTTTTGAAAAGAAATTGTTTGAAATGTCGCTTTGAAAGAAAATAGTTCAGATCTGTACTTAGCTTTCCTTTTTGGCATTCACACATTAAGGAAGCGGAAAACAAATACATGCATGTGCATTTGTATTTTGACTGCATGCGAAATTTGATTTAGGAAAGTGCATTTAGTGTGTGCTCTATGCTCTCTGTTGAAAAAAAATTAAAATTAAAAAAAAAAATAATAATAATAATAATAATAAAATAATAAAAATAATAAAAATAAAAATAAAAATAAAGATAAAAATAAATAAATAAATAAAAAGAAAAAAATAAATAAATAAATAAATAAAATAAAAATAAATAAATAAATAAATAAAAATAAAATAAAATAAAAATAAAAATAAAAATAAAATAAAATATAAATATAAATAAATAAATAAATAAAAATAAAAATAAATAAAAATCATAATCTTCTTTCCTTTGTAGCTAGGATTTTCATTGTTAAAAGAACATAAACAATTGTTTATCATTTTAGATTGCATATTTAGGATTTTCACATCTACATCACGTGGTGAACCGTGAAAGACAAACTTCTAAACAAGATCAACTCTAAAATAAATCTCAATGAACATAAAAATGCTTTGGAACCTAACGCAACACATCTAGAAGTCTAGGTTAGAGATGTGTTCCAGCGTCAAAAAACTTGGTAACTATCGTTTTTCATCGAAGGTTAGGTGATTCCTCCTCTTTGATATGACAAGTGCCAATACGGACTTGTGCTCCCCGTACCGTCGACCACAGTAGGCTGATATCGTTTATCCTTAGGAAGCTGTGTTTATCGCCCTATCGATCGCAATGCACTGAACATAGCATTTGGGAAGATTGACTGTCGTACATAAGTCCTTGGTAATTTCTCTATCATTTATCACCAAGGTGTACTTTGCAGTTTTGCGATCGGTTTGGTAATCCCTCTGTCTAGATTTCCAGAGTAGTCACTTTCGTTCATTTTCGACTCCTTAAAAGAAAAGTTCCATCTAAGCACTTGTCACTTCAAGCTCATTAAAAATCGAAGGCGACTAGAGTCACCTTTAGCTTTTTCTCGAATCTTAAAAATTGAAAAAGCAAGTTGTGTCAAAGTGTCTTAAAATTTATTTTAATCGGAATAACATCCCTATTCCTTCATTGATATGGGGTTGAGATAATGGAGTCTACCAATCAAGGGATCCCTCTTGCAGGGAATCCTAGTCCTTTATCCTCTTGTGGAGATATTGGTTCTCCATATATGGCTACATTGTCCCTTCCAGGAATCACAATCGGCCTGCCAGTATGGCTTTTCTCAACCTCTGTCGTTTAAAACACCGTAATTCCTCAACAATCTAATCAGCAACCAGATGATACTGAAGTTACCCCTTCACCTTTTACTTCGTTTGTTTCTCCTTCCCATTCTTCCTCTTCGCTTGGTGAAACTAGTAACACTAAAAACCAAGTAGCTAAGAAGAAAAAGAAAGGGAAGGAGAAGAAGAAGAAGCCAGTTAAACAAGGGAACGACCATGCATCATCTGGCGAAAATCTGCACACTAAAATTTCCAAACCAAAAACTCCATGCGCAATTTGCAAGGAGAGACATTACCATCGAGATTGCCCTTGCATCCCGCGGATCTTGAGAGAATGGTCTCCTCGGTTGCACCATTTGGTGTCATCGACCTCTGATAGTCAGGTTGACAGCACACCATCAACTAGTGAAAACGAAGTCAATAGACAGAAAGGAAAGGTCAGAGTTCCGTGTAGGTTATGCGAAGGTGATCATACTCTTCACCGTTGTCCTTTTCTAGATGAGCATTTTGGATAACTGTCTTGCTTCACCGCAGCAACTTCCACCTGGATACAGGAAACTCTTGCCAAGTCCTTCGCTAGTTGAAAACCCGATTGACATAACTCAATTGTTGATCGAATCGCCTATCATTGAAAGTGAACCTTCTGAGTTCATACCGGACAAGTCAATTGGTCGAGATGGCAATCGACCCAGTCTTGCCTTCAGAAGGCCCACCTTCGGATGATACGGTTTCCAAAGAGAATGAGAACGACACCATTCAAATTCTTTTTGTCGATACAAAGTCTAATGAACTTGGGGTCAATCCACCCATTCCTTTACAACAGGAAGAAACTCCCCCAGTTCATGAAACTTATTCGGACATTTATTCGGTACCTCCTCCGAGCAGTCTAGTCATTTTCTTTGATTGGAATCAGCTAGCAAAACCCCGCCTTCCATCTAATGTACCATTCTGAATCATAGTACAAGTTTACAAAATGATCATGTCTGGCACTATCATAGATGAAGGAGCTTCAGTGAATATCCTTTCCTCAATTGCTTGGAAAGCGCTTGATTCACCATCTCTTTTGCCTGAAAAACAAAATTTGTCAGGCTTCAACAAAGGAACCAATTGACCATTAGGGATCCTTCCAAAGTTACCAATAACTTTGAGAAAGAAAACCATTCATTTGAACGTGATGGTAGTCCAAGGTCCACTAGATTACAATCTACTCCTTGGACATGACTATATATATAGCATGGAAGCTATTGTTTCCACATTCTTTCGAGTGATGTGTTTTCCACATGAAGGCAGACTGGTGCAACTTATTGACCAGCTTTCATTTCCCGGTTCAAACACAGCTATGAATCAACCATCATCCCTAAATGGTCTCTTCGCATCACCAATATCTCTTCAACCTTCATTCTATCCACCTAATTACAGCGAGTAGTTCGGTGAGTGTGATGAAGTTTAGGTGGCATGCACCCTAGTCTGCTTCGGCAGGTGAACCCAGAGGAAAAGATAGATTTTCTTGAAAGGTCATAATGATTGGACTGAAGAAACATTCCCGTATAGATTATGTGATCAGTCTGAAACACTTATTTCCTTGTAAGATTGTGATTTGAAGCTCACACCATTCACCTTCGTACGTTATGTGATTGGAAGCTCACAGCAATCACCTTCTCCCATTTCAATGGACAAAGCAAAGGAAGAGTTTTTGTCTGCCGATAGAAACAATCCTGCCTAGCTGCAAGGACTTCCATTTGGTAACCTGGAAACTCTCCTTTTACTGAAACACATAGGGGCATGCAAACCTTTGCATGCAAGTGAAAAGCGACCTTTGATTTTCTTAGTTTGTAGGTTCTCAACTTTTTAACCTCGTAGCTCAGTTGTTTCTAGCTTGCATAAAAAGGCAATGAGCACATCTTATAGTAGTGTTCAAGCTCATTAAAAAAATAAATCTACCAAGAGACATTATCAAAATACTGGTAAGAGCAATGTTCCTGCAAGGTTCAAGCTCGTTAAAAAATCAACCTGCACCGAGCATAGTTTCTCCTGATTCAAGCTCATTAAAAAATGAAACCACATGTGGTAAATAACCTTTGTGATCACCATGCTATAAACCCTTTTGAACCTTGGTTGTATTCCTACCATCACCTCCATTTATTTGGCTGACCATACGCTTCCACTTGATTGTTTACCCTTTTGAGGAACATCTGCGATGAGCAATTTTGATTGCCACCCTCTTCACACTACCATGTTTTGAGAAGTTCCAAACTTACCTGGAACCAGTTGTTACCCAGAAATACCACTCGTTCCTCAAAAGCGACTCCCTTTTAAGCTCTTTTTAGACTCATTAAATATAAAAAGATTATCAAGCCATTAGCCTTTCCAGCTCGTTAAAGTAAAGGGAGTGCCATCCCTCTCATATATTTTAATCTTTTTGGACCTGAGGGATTATCAAACGAAAAGATCTAGCGCTTGTATTTGTCAGCTCGTTAAAGCTATCAAAAAGTCATCCCTTTCGTATTATTTTATAGTTTTTCAGACTTAAGGGATTATGCCATGAAAAAATACTGTTGGAGTCTCCTTTTCATCCCTTTTCAAACTCTCTAAACATGAAAAGGCTCGAGTTATATTTGACGTTAAACTTGTTGAAACAATAGTGACAAACTTGTCTACCCAGACAAGAACGAGTCTCACTGACACTAGGCTCGTTAAACACAAAGCGACAGGTTTTCTCGAAGGGCAAATTATAGACCAAACACATGTTATCCTCCTCAAGCTTGACAAAAATAAATAGGTACTGGTTAGCAATGACTGGGGAAAAATGGGAAGAAAACTTGAAGAACTTTATTGGTAGCAGGTCGCTCTTGAACATGACACTTTCACTCCATCACCGTGATTGAGTTGGGTTGGGTTTTTCCATTCACCGTCACCATTGGTCCTCCATACTATCCATGGGGTTAATGCTACCAAGTCCATATCAATGTCGCCAATATTTTCAAGAGAAGCCATTCAGAGAATTCACCATCCAGCAAACGCCTCATCCACTGCAATACATCCACCCTTCATTTTTCATGGCCGCCATTCGTGAACCCTTTATCATCATATCGTTTTCACCTCCACAAAAATCATTTTCTCCGTTTCACGTCGTAGATTCGGGATACATCAAGGCCCTCCTACGATAGGTCACTTCTTGTCGACATCAGCTCATTATCCAAGAAGTTGACTTAGAAACAACCCTTTCAGTACTTTGAAGCAGTGGCAAGTTTCTCACTTCTGACGACAGGTTTACATCAATGACCTTTGACCGAAAGACTTTGCGTGGTGTTCGACATCAGCTCATATATTCACACCACGTGAATTGTACTGTAGTACCTTGAGGGTCATCATCATTATCAGTGACTCCTCTCGCGTCTGTTAACAGCTTACATTATTGGCTGGTAATCAGGCGATGTCTTTCCATGTTCGACTTCAGAACATCTTTTCACATATATCGACCTGTACATCAGGTGAAGATTGAACAAGTTTTGAAGACCCCGGATCTAGTTTCATCCATCTGAGCTGCAATATATTCAGGAAAATAAAGACATCAATTGTACACAGAAGTTGTATAGATAGTCATCTAAGCCAAGGAAGATGACTCTTCATGCGAAGAATCACCAGTCTGCAATAGCAGACGATTGTCTATCCTATGTACATGAAAATGAATTTATAAAGTTGAGCATGGGAATGCCCGCCTCAGCTAGATCATGAAAATAATATGATGATGATGTATTGTATTGTATCTTATATAGGTCACCTTCCAATACGAATACCTCGGATCCTCATGATAAAGCATTTCACCCAACATCAGAGGATTTACGACCTCATGCTTTAGGGGGCAGCTATTATAGACATATTTGGGCACTGCAACCCCAAAATCATATGTCCATAAACTAAGGTCTGATTAAGTCCATAAAAGTGTTGTTTCACACCCTAAAGGATCATGGTCAACTGATTACATCATTCCCAAAAGTTCCACCTAAAAAACTACTCAGAACTGGCCAAAACTGGACCATACAGACTACTCCATGGGCAAGGTGTGATGCATAATGACTGCCAAACTAGCTAGGTGTGATGCATGCTGAAATGGCCTTCTGTGGGATGCGATGAGTGAGAATAGACAAATGACAGAGACAACTGACTTGCCTCTCTGAATTTTCCTAGGGATGAGTAAGAGATCATTGAAATCTCCATTTGGAACCAAGAATTATCAGTGGAATGACACTAATCAAAAACCCAGAGCTGACTCACACCCTTGCAAGACATCTATAAATGGATCCCTCATTTGAGAGATCTAGAGGCTGGAATTTTGTAATTTGTAAGGAAGTGTTGTTGGTTTGTTGGTGAGAAGAGGCATTGCATTGTTGGGTGATTTGCTTGTTCATGAGGTGAAGAGGGCTTCTACACTCAGAGGATGATGCTGGATCAGATAGCTAGGTTGTAATCCTCTCTTACATTACTATTAATAAAGTTCTTTGAGTTTTCCTCCATATAATCGTGTATTTGTGAATCTTGTTTATGAATGCAATTGTATGGTCAATGTGTTTCTGATTCTGCATTGTTTACGATGTTTTAGATGGATATGCTTTGATGGTTTGATGTTACTTTGACTCTACAGGTACTCTTTGAAGCGAGACAAGTAGGAGAGGAGTGGCAAATTCTATCAAGGAAAGGAGAAATCAAGCTAGGATCAAAGCGAAAGATCTAGGTTGGTCCTTTTTTCTTCCCCCTAATCTATCACACTTAAAGGAACTCTTGAAAAGCTTTCATTGTTTGTTTCTAAGATATCTACCCATCTTATTGGGACTAGCAGTTCGAATTGACACTAGTTTTCCCTAAAACATCGACCCTCGGGATTCCATGTTTACAATTTTCGACATGGAAAAATGTAAACCTCCCCTTTCTCACCAGCTTGCATTTCAGGTACAAATTTTTTCAAAAGGTAAAGGAATACATAGAATTGTCATTAACGAAGGTGCTTCAACCTGCGTAATGTCAACTTCATGTTGGCTCGCTTTGGGTTCCCCAACCCTATCCCCGCCATCGAATTCCCTTAAAGATTTTGACGACCACACTTTCATCCCAAAAGGTTGCCTAGCTAGCTACCCCATCACCTTGTATGGGAAAATGGTAATGGTGGACATCAAATTCATAGATAGAAAGGTCAACTATAATCTCTTGTTGGGTCGCAATTGGACTTACGCCATGACTGCAATTGTTTCTATTGTCTTTCGCATCATCCTATTTCCATTAGATGGAAAGGTAGTCACAGTGGACTAGTTGTCCTTTTGCACCCCTGTTTATTCCCCGTTACCAAGTAGCTCTGTACCCTTAGTTTGTGGTGTACCTAACTCTTACGTCAGTATCGGTACCAACCTACTAAAGGTCTCTTCCCTAATGGGTGTTTTCCCTCTTCTATCACCAGCTGTTCCACAGACGGTCAATATGGTTTCATCCATTCCTCACAAACCAACCGATCCTTGGATCCTACTAGCCCCTCCATACATTGACACTTACGGAGAACAAATTTCGCTGTCACTAGTTGAATTAGCCTACCAAGCCATTCAATCTACATCTGAGTCTCCGGTTACTTTGGTCACGGCCAACAGTACCACTTCCCCTCCCATAACTACTCCTTCTTTTAATCCTCCTAATCAAGTCCTATCTATGGACAAAGCTATTAGAGAGATCATGAGTTTAGAAGAGCGAACTTGGGAGGACTCACACCATTATGTTTTGATATCTGATTCGGACATGATGCCTCTTCAAATCATGTCATCTGACACACCTAAAATAATTTCCTCACCTTATATGACTATCCAAAATTTGGACTCAGAAGGGAACACGAGAAATCTCTCAAAGACACTGCTCATCAATATTTTAGTTAAACTAGGCATCGTGGAAAACATGCAAATTGGAGCTGACTGCAATCCTGAGGAAATTGCAAGCTTCACCTACCCTTTTAAGGACTTCCGTGATGTTTTCCCTTGGTCTTATGAGGAAATGCATGGCATAGACCCTTCTATTGTCAAGCATGAGATCAAGAAAGATCAAGCATTATTTTTATGGTATTTTTCTTTCTCGTTAATTTGAAAAAACCTCAAGTCTCCTTCTTCGGGTTTGTTAAAATACCACGAAGTAGATTGAGTATTCTTTTTATAATATTTTTCTTGCTCGTTAATCCAAAAAACCTTGAGTCTCTTTCTTTGGGCTCGTTAAACTACTACCAAGAAGATATGAGCATGTTCTTTTTTGGGACTTTTTCTTGCTATTGAACTGAAAAATCCCTGAGTTTTTCATTGTCGGGCTCATTAAACACTTATGACGACAGTCTGAGAAACTCTTTTTCCCTCTTTTTCTAGCTCATTAAACTAAAAAAGATCGATTGAGAATTATTTTTTGGGACTTTTTTCTTGCTCATAAAACTGAAAAAAACCTCGAGTTCCTTCTTTAGGCGTGTTAAAAACTTATGAAGAATCTCTAAGCATTCTTTTTAAGAACTTTTCTCACTCATTAAATCAAAAAACCCCGATTTTTCATCATTGGGCTCATTAAATATTTACGACGACAATATTAGAGCTTTCTTTTTTGGGACTATTTCTTGCTCTTAAATCGAAAAATCCCCAAGCTTTTCCTTTCTTTGCGCTTGTTAAATCTACGAAGAATGAATGAGTAGTTCTTTTACTTCTTTTTCCTCGCTCACTAAACTGAAAAAGATACCCTGAGTTTTCTTCATTTGACTCGTTAAAATTTTATGAAGGTATTGAGTTTGTCGTTGCATGACTCATTAAAATTTCACGACGAATATCGAGTTTACTCCATCTCCTCGTACTCGTAACAAAATGAGGCCAACATCTATTGAGCATAGGTTTCTCTTTATCTAGACTCAGTATATTAACTCACAGAAAAGGAACCGTTCCAGGTATACTATTCAACTTTTGTCACACCCAGTTAAAAACTATGACAAAGGGACCATCTTGGAGTCATTCTTTACGATCTTTTCAGACTCTCTAAATATGAAAAGACCACCGAGTTATCTCATCTGGACTCATTAAATTACACAGACAAGGTATAGAGTCACTCTTTTTACGATCCTTTTCAGACTCTTAAAACATGAAAAGGTCGACGAGTTTGCCTATCTGGACTCATTAAACTAATCAGATAGAGCATAGAGTCACTCTTTTTGTGATCCTTTTCAAACTCTTAAAACATGAAAATATCGATGAGTTTACCCATCTGGACTCACTAAACTAATCAGATGGGGAAAGTGGACAATTAAACTGTGTTATGTTCTGTGTTTTGAAATATTTTTTATGCAGCAATCGCTCCCTTGAACATGGCACTCACTTAGATAAACCTTCCTTGTGACGGCCTCTCAATATGAATCTTACCATCCTATGATTTTAGCCTGTATACCCCGATGTTCTTGCATCTTTGTATCCTAACACTCTTTGGTGTTCATGAGTCTAGTGCTGCAAGGTTAAAACTATTGTAGTGCCTTCTATTGTTCAAGGGAAAACCTTTATCTTTTGTTTCCTCCATGAAACCATCAAACATATCCTACCATCATGCCCTCTGTCGCTTTGACCCAATGCTCAAATATTTCTCAAAAAACAAATCATTCTTGTCCCATTTTGTGTCGACTGATGTAGGACACCTTATTTCATACCTTTCAACAGGTCTCTTCCTATCGACTTCAACACTCTATCTAGGAAGAAGACCCAGAAACACTTCAGTGCCTTCGTACTTGCAGACATCAGTGGCAAGTCACCTTGTGTTTGATCAGGGGTTTTCATTATTGGCTCCTGGTTAAATGATTCTGTGAATGCTCGACGACAAAAACATTTTTTACAGTCGTTAGATTGTATTTTTCATCTTGGAGACCATCACCATTATTGGTGGCCATCCTCGCATTTGTTAATGGTCTCCATTATTGACTGGTAATCAGACGATTTCATGCATGTTCGACATAACGCATATATTCACATGTATCGATCTATGTTGTTCGGTGAAGTGGAAATCAAAACCTTGGGTAGAGGCTTGCATCACTCAGCCTCTTTCCTCTCCCAAGTTGCGATTATTGTTTTTAGGAGACAGCTCATCAGAATGATCATATTATGACACTGGTTCCGCATTGTGCTTATCGGTGGCCAGCATTGTCATATTTATTTTATGATAAAATCACTCTAACGTAGCTACTGAGTGTGGGAATGCCCAACTCAGGACATGATTTTAGTTGTTTATATATATTTGTTGTATCAAGTTTCATGTATCGCCCAAAGCTTTGATCCTCTCTCTCTTTTTTCCGAAGAAAAGGACAGTTAAATATAAAGTATTTCGGCCATCGTCGGATCCTCTAATCTCACATCTTAGGGGACATATGTTATACAGGAAAATGACCTCCTTATCAACTCAAAGGACAAAGACATGATGACTGAAGGACTGACCAAGTTCACAAGCCCAGTTGTCAAGCTAACGTTGTCTAGAAATTATCAACCTACTTTATAAATCTTCTCAACAAGCTTAAGGGTGTGTTAGTGCCTAGGGTAACTCTACTTTCTACCTCGGGAATAGCGTTAGTGAACCTACATCAAGTTATATGGGGTCAAAGGATCGAATTGACTAATTCCTAATGGAGTATGCAAACAAGAAAGAACACTAAAGCATGAAACATCACTGCTTTTGCCTAATGGAACTCATGAAGGACTTGGCAACCCTAAACCTACATGTTATATATGCAAGGCTTGGGCCAACGTGAAAGAGGTCGAAACATTTGAAAGGATTGCCTATTTGACTATCAAGCAAAGTCTTAGACTAAGGCATCAGAAGAGGTTAATAAGGGGGAGAGAGAGAGGAGCTGGAGGGGTAAGGGATGGCAGATGCAACTGATGGTTGTAATCACTCTTTCTACATCAATATAGAACTTCAGTTTCTTTTTCCACTCAGTGATGTTGGTAGTATAAACTTGTTTATATGTTGATCTAATATCTTCTAGCATGAGTGGCTTAGTTATATGCAACTAGATATCTTTTATATGTTCATGCATTTGTTTATCAAAGTTTTATGTTGTGATATTATGCTTGTCTTTGCTATGTGTAGGTTTTGATCTGGAGCCAGCTTAGGGGTCTTCTGCCTAGCTGCATTGCGCTCTCTAGCAACACCACACTAAGACTCGAGGTAATAATTCTTTCTCACTTTGATATTCGTTTGTTAAACATATATATGACGTATATTTGTGACAGTTGCAGCTAATTTGATTGTATGCCAAGGATCCCTGGAAGATCCTTGAGGTTTTTCTAAAACACCAAACACCTATGCATTAATCCCTATAGCATCACCTTCTTCCCCTATTTATTCACCCTCCTCTTCTACTTCGCCTAGTGAAAGTTTGAAATACAGTAACCAATACGGTAAGAAGAAGAAGAAGAAGTTAGATAAGTGAGAGGTCAACCGTGCACCGATTGCTCCAAATGCACCTCCTATAGATAAACCTTTCGATCCTCCACAAAATGTAAAATTATCTTACAGGCTATGTAAGGGTGACCATCTTCTTCGAGACTGTCCTGGCGTTCCCAAAGTCTTAGAGGTATGGTCTCAATACCTGAATCAACCGTCCCTGTTGACCTCTAAAGATCATGTCGATGCTACACCTTCAGCTAATGATGGTAAGAAGAAGGGAAATATTAGATTCCCCTATAGGTTATGTGAATGGAAGCATCTTCTTCACCTTTGTCCTCTTATGGATAAAGCTTCCAAAATTTTGGAAAGCCTTACAGCTCCTCAACCCCAACTTCTTGTTGGTTACTAGGGGCTTTCTTCTAACCCTCTCCTAGTTGGTAAAGAGTGATTTGGATTCATCTCTTTCCCATCCTACTCGTCCTGATCATGACTCTCTTGTGTCTATTCCCAACCAACCATTGGTCGAAAAGAGTGTCGACTTGGCTCCACCTTTAGTTGTTCACTATGTTCCTGAAGAGAGTAGGGATCATACTTCTCATGTTCTTCTCGTCTTCTCGAATTCTCATGAATCGAAGTGTGACCCTCCCATCACAGTTGTTCAAGAGGGTCCTTCTCCTTCTTCTACAAAGCATGGGGGAAATCATATGATACACCCACCAAGTAGTTTTGTCATTTCTTTTGATTGGAGTATGTTGTTCCTCTGAGATGATTATGGTCAATTGATCATGCCAGAGCATCTAAGATATTTGTTTTAGGGGTTTTGGTTTTGGTTTTAATGGAGGACCAATACATAGAACAAATTGTAAGAATGATGTATTAACTCTTTTAGATTGTACTAATAGATAATCAAAGGGCTGATATTTGACTTCACATAGTGATTTGAATTTATAAGGTGTTTAGAAAGAATAGTAAGGAGGTATGATTAATTTAGATTTTAGACAAAAAGATAAATTATCATAAGTGGGAAAACCTTTGTCCAATGTTCAAAAGTTAAACAAACTATGCTTAAGATTACATAAGATGAAGACAATTTTATGATTTAGAGGGAGCTTTTTAGACAGACAATCCAATATCTTAGTCTCTTTATGATAATAACTTTAGAAAGGAGTTTTAAGAATAATTGTAACACATTTATTCTCACCAGATATATCTGTAAAACTTAAACATATGCAGAATGAACATAATGAATGAAACACATGAAAAACTTACAGAAGAAAATGAAACTGTATGAGGTATTAGTGATCTAGAGACAGCTTGTACATCAATGCTTTTAAAAAATTTCTTATGGAAAGGTACCACCTTTAATAACTCATAAAAGAGAGTTATTTATATAATTTCTAAACAAAATATCCTAAACTGATTACAAGATAGCTTGAAAGAATATAGGAAAAGAAAAATTATTGCATGATGTGTCCCTATAAGATAGGAATTTGTTGATGACTATTCCTTCAAAATCTATTGTTGTTGTCTTCTTGTTGGAATGAAAATTTAATCAATTGTTTCACACAATTGATCCCACCTTTTCTCACTAGGTATCTTGAGATTTACCATCCTTCTAAGTAACTCATCAACTTTAGTATATCTCTCAAAATTGGGTTTGGTGAGAAAAATATGACCAATTTCATATTTAATGGAGAGGTCTAAGCTTGAATCTTTCAAAAACTCCTTGCCAGTAATCTGCCCTTTTATCCCTGCAAATTGATGTTGTCTGTTGCAATGGTATAAAGCCTTTCACAGTAATCCTCAAATTTTACTAGTTTATCATTTAATGATACTATCTCTGGTAAACCTTTCCTATGTAATATACTGAATTTAGAGTGAAACCTCCTAACTATAGTGTTCAAAGCATCACACTTTGTTTTTAGTTGACTTAACAGATTATTCTTCACTAGGACTTTCTTAATTTCCAAAATAGTAGTTATCCTATCTGGAATGTTCATCTCTTGTAACTGCTACCTAGTTTTAGAGTTTAGTACCCTGATCATTCCTGAAGCTTCTTTGGGTTTTGTGCCCAATGCTTCCTTCCGGGTTTATATCTCTGCTCTACATTTAACAATTAGTTCTTGCTGCTCAAAAATGATTTGTATGGATGACCATACTTCTGTTATAGAGTGGCTAATATCTAACCAAATATCTTCTTTGGCTTGGGCAAAAGTGTCTGCCATTAGAGTCTTGCTTTCTAACTGTTTAACTTTGAGCTCTAACCTATGTCACTTTTGCATTTCTTCTACATACAAGGTATCATTTCTTACCTTTTGTGACTCCAAAGCTTAGAACTTCTGAAGTATCTTCTCATTTTGTTGTTTTTGTTCTTGTAGCTCCTGTGATAACCTTTTTGTTTCACCTGTTAATGAAGACGAAGAAATGTTAGTAGGAGATGAGCTTAAATCTACACCTATCATTGGAATTGTTGTCACTGAGGTCACAGCAAGCTGTGTTGTCTCTTTTTCCTTGAGCATTTGTTCTATCTACTCCTCCATTTTCTTGATCTATATGTTTTGCTCAATAATGATTTTAACATCTCCTCCCTCTACTATTCATTTTCTACCTTTTCTTTGGTCTGTGGATCCTCAGTTGAAGGCAGCTTCAATTGTTTCTTCAAGGCTGTAATCTCAACATTTTTCTTTTGCAGTATTTCTTCAATTGATTTACAGTCCTGGGGATCATATCCAATCTTGATAATGATATCTTCTAAAGATTTTAATTTTTTATCTTTAGACAAGGATGACATCTTTTCAATCTTAAGTTGTGACTATACATTGGACAAAGCAGTTATGAGCTTGGAAAGAGACATGTCAGTTGTGGTCATTGTTGAAAATAACATATCACCTAATTGCCTATGCAAATCCATTTGGTCAATGGGATGTATCTGGTTCACATCAAATGAGAAAATGGCCTTATTATAGTCTATTGTGGATTTAGGAAATGGAATCTAAGCCTGCAAAAATGCCATTTGCATCATTCCTCTTCATTATTGAATGCAGAAAGAATTCTATGCTAAGAAGTGGATGTTTGTTTCCAAAACTGACTGTAAACTTGAGATTTAATACTTTCATTCTTTTGCTTGATTTCCAAAAATGTTGAGAAGATATTAGTATCTCCTATTGAGTTGGTCTCAGTTGATTGGATGATCTCCATATGTTCATTTGAAGAAGGATTTGAAGAAGTAGAGGGAGGCTTGGGATCAGTGGTCCCTACTAATGAAACATCTTCCAATTCTCCAAGATCAATTATCTCTAGTGGCTTGCATCCTGATGACATTGATAGCCTAGTTTTCAACTTCTTTTGTAAGATATAGTACTCTTTACCTGGTTCTGTAGTTGTTTAGTCCCAAACCTGCACTTCCCTATATACCCTTTTAGCCTTCTTTTTCCATTTACTTCATCCACCAAGCTGTCAAACCATTGCATAATAGTCTAAAAAGAGCTTATCGAATGGTTTCCTAACTATGTTTATGACTGTTGTTTGATTTAGATTTTTGTTCAAGCAGCTGCGGAAACTTGTCACTTTTTGCAGCCACCCCAAGTTTCTGCAGCCATTTTGTTAAAGGCTATGCTACAGGTGTCCAATGGAGAAACCAGCCAAATGGGTAAGCTACACGTGACGTGTACATGGGGTGTGTCCCCTCAGATCAGCCAAATCACTCATAAACAGTCACGGTCAATGATGGTCAAAGGAAGGGCCAAATGAGGAGTTTTGTGGTGGCACGGCTTTGTTTTGCCCACGTGAAGGTTTGCGTGGCATGATCCTTAGTTCCGGAGGTACTGGCACAACTGGAGAGCAGCCTGTGAACTGAACCAAGCAGCCACCACTCCATGAATTCATGGCCATCACGCTAGATCTCGGCTCAATGAGATTTACGTGTCTCTTGGCAGCATAAATCTAGGAATTAGTTGCAGCACCTTTTTCTTATAAATAACACGTCGATATATGCTGAATAGACTAGCTTTTGTATTGTAATCTTTGACTGTTGTCGCCCACTGTACTGCATTTCACTTTTCTTTAAATACATGAGAAGACTATTTTTCTGAATCTGATTTGTGACTAAGTGATTGACTTGCCGAGGTTGCAGAGGGCCCCTGTACACCAGAGCTTTGTATAGTTTCTTACTTGCTTTCATTTACTGTTTTTTTTAAATCATTGCTTGTATATATATCGTGTTGTTCTGATGTTCATTTGTTGTCTATATGCTTCTTTTCTAACTGTTAGCTTATCAGTGCTTCTTTTACAAGTTTTTTTGTAGGTAACCCGGGCAGATTTACATATTTTTTTGATAACTACTGACATGAGATCATCTTGTCCTTGCTGTTGATTTTCATTTCCTGAAGTTTAATTCCAGCACTGTCATTTTTCAAACTGTGTTTTGCTTATTTACTTTTCTGCTACTTAGACATGATATTACTCATCTGTTTATGATTTGATTTCTATAGTCAAGTGACTCTATTAGTAAGGAATCAAAATATTACTTATTGTAGTATGATTTAGTTTGCTTTCCTGCAATTTAGATGTCATATTACTCAGCTTGTTTATGATTACTCCCCACTGGCAGATTGAGTTGAAGGGTAAAGGATTAGAACAGGGGTTGAAGTAGTGTGATTAGTTTCCTTTTATGAAATTTAATTTCCTGCAATTTAGATATCATATTACTCAGCTTGTTTATGATTACTCCCCATAGGCAGATTGAGTTGAAGGGTAAAGGATCAGAACAGGGGTTGAAGTAGTGTGATTTAGTTGCTTTGCTTTCAGTCTTTGAGTTGCTTTAAGTTCAGTTTTTACTTTCTTTTTCATGCAGCAGTAAGGATACTGGGCCATTGTCACTAGTTCACTGTTTGGTTCATTTACTTCCTCTTGAGAATTGATTTCATTACAGTTAGTTTAGAGCTTTCTTTTTTAACACTTTTAAGTTTGGAAAATCACTGTAGAAATCACCATTACCATCCATACTTAACTTTCAATTTCCATCACACACTAGGGAATCCATAAAAGATAAATCCAAAAACAAACTAAAAAACTCAAAAACGACAAAAGACTAAGAAAATGGTTATCTTGTACATATAGTACACCTCACTTCATCAGTTTACGAATCCCGAATTGACAATTTAATTAGCAATTTATAACACACTAAATTGACCAAACATTTTGGCGTCGTTTCCGGGGAAGTGAAACTAGGTAGCCAATTTCTTAAAAAATATAAATAAAAAAATAAAAAAAAATCAAGGAAAATTGATAACCTCTCAAAGTATGCTCTCCTCTTGCACCTAGAGTGATCTGGAGGATCAGAAAAGAGAAAGTTATTGGTTTAATAGTTTCTTGAGTATGCTCTCTTCTTGCACCTAGAGTGACCTGGAAGATCAGAAAGAGAATTATTAGCCTGACTTGAAGAAAAATAAAAATGATATGCATAGAGCAAGAGATTCTAAGGGAAGGTTTTTAGCTAGAGCCAAGAGTTCGATTTTCACAACTCCATCTACTTCAAGGAATAGACAAGAGACACCTCCATCATCACCAACCCACACTCCTAGCCCTAGGATTCCTGGAATTCAAGAGGCAGTAGTTGAGTTAGGAGACTCTTCCACACCATCCATCGAATCTGAATTAGGAAAATATCCTTTCTTTCCTTCTACAGGGAGACACATTGTAATTGAAGAAGTAGAATCACCTGAGGAAGAAGAGGGAGAAATTCCTCCTCATTCGCCATTAGTAGAGGAACCAGAGGACTCTGAAATCTCTGAGGAAGCTACCATGACAGAGGAGGGAGTTAACGGATTTGGTAGAGGTAGAGGAGGGGAAGGAAGAAATAATGGAGGAGGTAGAGGTAACAATGGGGGAAATAGGGATGGAGATAACTCATTTGGATTTCCTATAGTCGATGAGGATTCTCGAGCAACAATGAAAAATATTTCACCATCTGTCCTCCCAAACTTTCATGGGTTAAGAAATGAGGATCCTGAAACATTTCTATTTGAGTTTGAGGTCGTGTGTCGAACCTATGATTATCTGGAAGACTCTCAAAAACTCAAACTGTTTCCTTCAACATTGAAAGGAGCTGCTTTGAAATGGTTCATGGGATTACTCACTCAATCCATTAGGACTTGGAATGATATGAAACAAACATTTTTGGATAGATACCTGGACTATTGTATGCCCACCAACCACAAGGATGAAGTATTTAAAATGGTACAAAGAGAAGATGAAAACTTGGAGGATTTACTTGAAAGATTCCAATACAATCTGAAAAGAGCAAAAATGAGTAACTTAGACGAGGAAACCTTGAAAGCCCTTCTATTAAAATCCATTAGAGATGAATGGATAGATATTTTGAACATGATGGGAAAAGGAGACATATCTCAACTTCCACTTCATGATATAGCAGAGCTGTGTGTCCATCTCTCAAGAGGAAAATCTAAAACTGGAAAAGGGCCTAGAGATCCTTCTCTCATCAGAGCAAACAAATCTGCAACTAGATCAGTAAGTAGGGCTGAGATTGGCAATATGCTTGATGAATTCAAAACTGATATCTTAGGGAGTCTTAGTGAGCAACTAGACACTCTTAAGATCCACAATAAGCAGAAAGAAGAAGCTGAAGATTTAGCCATCTTTTGCCCAAAATGTAGAAAGAAACATGCTCTAAGGGAATGTCCCCTGGATGCAAAAGTTGTAGAAACATGTGCGATTTGTTCAGAGAATCATGAGACCAAGGATTGTCCTTCAATTCCTGGGCTCAAAGCTGTCTTCCAAGAATATCCAAATATAATTGAGTCTCTCTGTTTTGTTGCAAGGAGACCTTGGCAGGGGCAACAAAACCAAGGGTTTAACAACTCTATGAACTTTCAAACCCCACCAAATTGGAATCCTTGGCAACAACCTTGGTCCCAACCTCAAAATCCTTTTCAATCATGGGTACAAGGCATGCAAAATCCTTATGGGAGATTTGCTCAATTTTATCAATATCCTCCATCTTTTCAAAACCAACAAGCTCCACAACTTCCAAATCAAAATCCACAACTATCATTGCCATTTCAACAACAACAACAACCTTCTCAACAAAACCCAAATTCTCAACTCTTGCTTCCATTCCAACAGAAGTCAAATCAACTTCCTTCCCAGCCATTGCCGAACCCCAATAATAAAAGCCCTCAAAATGCTTACATGGTAGAAGGACAACAATTTCCTACCTATATGATTGTTCCTCTCAATGATGTACAACTCAGATCTGGTAGAGTTTTAGATATACCTTCTATAGATGCCCAAAAGCAAAGCATTTCTGAGGAAGATTCTCTTGAAACCAATAAGGGTTCTGAAGCATATCTTCAAAACCCAAGCACTCAGAAAGAAAAAGAAAAAGAGTTAACCCCCACAACTCCTATAGTTGAGCAACCTGCATCTTCATCCACACCTCCTTTTCCTGAAAGATTACAAATTGACAAAGGGGTGGAAAAACAAATCTTGTTACCTGACTATGATTTTCTAGATGAATTGAAGAATGTTTGTATCAATATTCCCTTGTTACAAGCCATTAGAGAGATTCCTATTCTAGCAAAAACAATAAAGGAGTTGAGTCTTAAAAGACCAAGAAGGAAACCTAGAGATACAAGAAGATCCACCTGGTAGGAAAAATTGCAGATATCATGATGGGAAAAATTACTATGCAGAAGTATGTAGATCCCGGTAGTCCAATTGTCAAAACACATATCAATGGGGTAGAAATTCCAAATACTTTGATTGATTTAGGGGCTGCTATCAACATTATGAGTAGACAGACTATGGAACAGCTAAAACTTCCTAATCTTCTTTTTACACCTACTTTACTGCAACTTGCAGATCGATCAATTATCAAACCAGATGGTGTATTAGAAGGCATTTCGGTCTCCTTAGACTCTTGGGAATATCTAGTAGATTTCATGATTTTAACCCCCAAGAGTAATTTAGGAGGACACCCTCTCATCTTAGGAAGACCTTGGCTAGCCACAGCCGATGCTTTCATCAGTTGTAGGTCTGGGGATATGTATATTTCTGATGGTAATTCGACAAAGAAATTCAATCTGTATCCTCCAGCAAAAGAAATTACAGAAATAGGAGATAATGAGTGGATTGATGATGAAGATGCTATACAACCTGTCTTTACCATTTCTGAAGTTAGTGAAGATAGTCAAATTCTGAACACATTAGAAAACTTTGAAACATCTTCGGAATATGACCACACACAATTTCGGTTAGATTCTGATATTGAGTATCTATCATCTAGACAAATGTCTCTTTTCTCTATGGAAGAGTTTGGTAGTTCTGCCATTGAGATCTTTCCAGGTAAAACATTGAATATCAACACAAATTTGGAAAGATCACAACAGGAAGAACTAACCAAAATCTTGCAAAAACATTCTACTGCATTTGCATGGGAATATATTGATATGAAAGGTATTGACCCTAAGACTTGCATTCATCACATCTACATTGAGGAAAACAGTAGACCAATCAGACAACATCAGAGAAGGATGAATCCAAACCTTAGGGAGATAGTGAAAGAAGAGCTCCAAAAACTACTTAATGTAAACTTCATTTATCCAATTTCAGATAGCCAATGGGTTTCTCCTTTGGTTATAGTACCTAAAAAGAATGGTAAATGGAGGGTATGCATTGATTACAGGGAATTGAACAAAGCAACTTTGAAGGATCACTTTCCTTTACCCTTTATCAATCAGGTTTTAGATACTTTAGCAGGCAAAAAGTATTTTTCATTTTTGGATGGTTTTAGTGGCTATAATCAGATTCAGGTAGCACCTAAAGATCAGGACAAGACCACATTTACCTGTCCATGGGGAACTTTTGCTTACCGAGTACTTCCTTTTGGATTATGTAATGCACCCGCACCATTTCAAAGGGCAGTACTAGGAATCTTTTCCGATCTAATCCATGATTGTGTAGAGGTTTATATGGATGATTTTATAGTTTATGGTAATTCGTTTGAAGAGGCATTAGAGAATTTGGAAAAAGTCCTTATAAGATGTAAAGAAACAAACCTATCATTGAGTCATGAAAAATGCTTTATGATGTTTACTGAAAGGATTGTTTTAGGACATCATATTTCAGGGGATGGGATTAAAGTTGATAGATCAAAAGTTGAAGTCATCTCCAAGTTGCCTATTCCAAATTGTCAAAAAGATGTTAGACGTTTTCTTGGATTTACTGGATACTATAGAAGATTTATTGAAAACTTCACCAAAATAGCATCTCCACTCTTCAAATTACTTACAAAAGACTGTGAATTCAAATGGGATCCTGATTGTCAATCTGCATTTGAAACTTTGAAAACAAGAATATCTGAAGCACGCATTTTGAGAGGGCCAAATTGGAAACTTCCTTTCCATATTTCCACAGATGCTTCAGATACAGCTCTAGGAGCTGTATTGGGACAAAAGGATTTAGTTCCTTATGCCATTTACTACACCAGTAAAAATTTGACTCCCACCGAGTTAAACTATACTGTGACTGAAAAAGAGTTCTTAGTTGTTGTTCATGCAATCAATAAGTTTAGACACTATATAACTGGCTATGAAACTTTTGTCCATACTGATCATTCTGCAATTAGATATCTCATGAATAAACTTGTTACTAATGGCAGAGTTACAAGATGGCTCTTACTTTTACAAGAATTCAATATTACTATGTTGGATAGACCAGGGAAACAAAATATAGTAGCTGATTTCTTGTCTAGAATCCAAAATACTAATGAAGATTCTCCTGTAGAGGATAAGTTTCCAGATAAGTATTTATTTGCAATAACTACTAAGACTCCTTGGTATGCAGATATTGCTAACTATTTGGTTACAGGAAAGCTACCTCCACATTTATTTCCTGGTGAAAAAAGAAGAATTATTCAGGACAGTTCAAGTTATTCATGGATTTCTAATGAATTGTTTAAAACAGGGCTAGACTGTGTGATTAGAAGATGTGTTCGGGAAGATGAAATGCCTGACATCCTCAAGGCATGTCATGATGAACCATGCGGTGGACACTTTGCTGACAAAAGGACAGCCTATAAAATCCTTTTGTTACACAGTAATTTGTCATTGTCTCCCTGTCAGTCTTCCTACTGAGTCATGAGTCCAAGTTAATCATGCTCATGCTCTCTAATGTTGCCAAATGACCCACTTTGCCAAAGTTTTTGCTATCAGCGCGACTGTTGTCAAGATAAACGCGCTGACGGGCGCTCCATAACAGACGGAATGCGCTGCCAGCACGGAAGCACACGGGTTTCCCGCGCTGGTCGAATTTCATGTGCCAGCGCGTCTGTTATTCATACCTGATCGCGCTGACATGAACTTATTTGTTATTCAGCTGCGATGTCAGCGCTCCAGTGCAGTTATGGACCCGCGCTGATCCAGTTTGGGCGAGTTTGTTCTAACAGCCGGCCTTCCAGATGACTCCAGACCTGGTTGTTGGCCTTGTAAATGTCGCCCTCCCTTCTCTGGCATGTATGTTTCATCATTTGAGCCACCTTCCTTGGAGATAAGCTCATCCTCCCACCATTTGTGGAGACTCCTTCTCCTATTTAAGCCTCTACCATTGCCATGAGTAGCTAGTTTGGAATTGATAGTGCTTGGAGTGTTGTTGCTAGTGTGTGAACTTGATAGGTAGTTGGTGTGACAAGTGTGGGATTGCTAGAGAGCTTAAGGAAGGTTGTGAAGTGTTTCTTTCTTGTGTAAACTTGGGTGAGAGGGAGTTTTTTTCTTGGGAGATCTACCTCCAAGGGTGAATGCTTGAGAGACTTGCTGGCTGGACCCTATTGAGAAGGATTCGACGTCAGAACTTTGGTTGTACTCTTCTCTGTTATTTATTAATAATAGATTACTATCATTATGGTTCCACTCTCATTGTTTTATGTTTGATGTTGTATCTTTTCTGACTGATATATAATTGCATCTACTAGATTTTACGCTTGTTTTCGTGTTGTTCTTTGCATGTGCAGGTATCTAATCACGGAGATCGTGTGGATCGTGACCGGCCAAAGCAAAGGAACGAAGGCGATATCTCTTCGACGAACACTAGCGTTGGAATCCAAGTAGGTTCTCACCATCTACTTTTTATTTGCAATTAGGAACTTGCGTGATAGCATTGTGTGATTGTTGCTAGACCCGGTCTGGGCTAGTAGGGATCGTCTCTATCCGCAGAGAGGATTTACCTCTACAACACCTTTCTTTAGGATATTATTGGCCTTCCCTTTTCAAAGATGCAAAACAATATGTCAGAAGGTGTGACAGCTGCCAAAGAGTTGGTAGACCGACTCTTTCAAATGAAATGCCATTACAACCACAGGTACTCATCGAACCCTTTGAAAAATGGGCTTTAGATTTCATTGGACCTATTAATCCACCATCTAAACAGAAAAAGTATATATTGGTATGCACTGATCATGTCACTAAATGGGTAGAAGCCAAAGCATTGCCTTTTGCCACTGAAAATTCAGTTGTTCAATTTCTTTTTGAGGATATTTTTACTCGTTTTGGTGTCCCAAGAGAAATTGTGACAGATCAGGGAAGTCAATTTACATCTAACTTGATGGAGAAGCTGATGGAAGAATACAAAATCAAGCACCGAAAATCTACTCCTTACCATCCGCAAGCAAATGGCCAAGTGGAGTCTACAAACAAAGTTCTTGAGAGCATCATCACCAAAACTGTTCATCTACACATAAAAGATTGGGCAGAAAGGCTTCTTGAAGCCTTATGGGCCTACAGAACTACATGGAGGAATACAACAGGACATTCTCCCTATGAACTTGTTTATGGGAAAGAAGTCCTGCTCCCCATTGAGTTTCAAGTCAAGAATTTCAAGATGGCAGTCTAGTTGGGGATGAATCTATTAGAAGCCCAAAAGCACAGAATGGAGCAGTTGAACGAGCTAGATGAGATCAGACAAGAAGCAATTTTAAAGACTGATCTAGTTCAACATCAAAGAGCTAAATGGCATGACAGATACATCAAAGAGAGAAAGTTTCAAGAGGGAGATTGGGCATTACTGTTTGATTCCAAGTTCAAAGACTTTAAAGGTAAATTTCAGACCCATTGGCTTGGGCCATATGAAATTGACAAAGTCTTTAATAATGGAGCAGTAAGAATCAAGACCATTGATGAATTTCAGATTTCTTTTCTTGTGAATGGCCACCGATTGAAAATTTATCATAAGCCACTCTCAAAAAAAGAATTTTTCAAGATGTTCCAAGAAAATTCTACAATAAGGCTGGTGGAGAAGAATCCTTCTTCCCCACCAGCCTAGCCTTTGATTCTTTCAGTTAAAAAAAACAAAAACAAAAAAATTGTATAAGCCTGAAAACCAATCATAGATTGGCAGTCTTATACAGAAAATATAGAGTGAAAATCAAGGACACTTGACACTCTATATTTTCCAAAAAAAAAAATCATATTTCCATCTTCACTCCACCTCATTCGCCATTCCACTCCATCTCCATCTCATTCACATTTTCTCTTCACTTCACTCCGCTTCATTTTCATTCCATTCCACTCATTTCATCAATAAAAGTTCCTTTTAGAACTATTTTCACTCAATTAGTTCTTTTCTAACCATATTTGTTCAGCTAAGTGGGTTTTGTCCCAATTTCCGCAGCCGGAAGCAGTTTCCGTAGCCGGAAGCAGTTTCCGCAGCCAGAAACAGTTTCTGCAGCCAGAAACGATTTCCGCAGCCACCATCACTTTGTTTTTCAAATTCACAGACAAAATGTTAGTACAAAAATCATGAAAATGCAGGTGTAAGTGAGAAAATGCCATGAAGACATGGAGCATCTCCAAGACATCAAGAAAGAACAGTTGGTTAAAAACTATGGGCAAGAAATGACAAAGTTTCCAAAGGTATGAGCAAAACTTTTTATCAAATAGCAATTAAAGTCATGATTATGCATAGTTATCAAACCATGAAAAGTTCTACTATGTGCAATGATTTGATATGATAGCTCCATTACTCACTCCTATCCCACGATCTTACTTCATACACCATGCATTCATTTCTTAACGGTCTCATGATGGGTTTTCGGGTTTAAACTCAAGTTGACTGCACTTTCATTTGCCACATGCGCTCATAAGATGTGACCAATCTCTTTACGGCTCTTCCTCACTGTATTTTACGCAGCTATCTATTGAAACGTGTGATCTCCCGTACGCAGTCGTTAATTCAAAAAAAAAAGATCTCGCCTCCACTACCGGTCACTTACCATTTCATTTAAGACCTTCCTTTCATACACATGCACTTTAGTTTGTAAACCCATTCACTACTGTTTATCCTCTGTTCCGCCTAAAATCTGAAGAACTCCCATTACCTGCTATCGATTGCAGCCATTACCTTTTACCATAAATCCTGCAACCGAGCTACTGTCCTCTGCTAAAATTCTCATACGCAATTGCATCCTCAGTTGAAATTTAAAACAGGGAAAGGAATGGGAAAACTACTCAGGGCAGAGCTAGAAGGACCGAAATATCTAGAAGGTTACCCTCAAGCCAAGGATTTACTGAAGAAAGATAAATGGTTACGGTTCATTCAAAGTTTTAAAGGCTATAACAAAGAAGTAACCAAGGCTTTTGCATGGTCATTTGATGGTCAGAAAGTGGAGATTGGAGATTTGAAGATCACGGTGACCGAAACAACAGTAGCAGCTGCTACATGCTTACCTCAGGAGGGTGAGAGATGGTTCAAAAATAAAAGCGTGGATGAACAGGCATGGAGAATCATGCTAAGAAACCCAGGTATGGACACCACCGTGTTTACTAAAGGAATTCTTGTTCATGCATTAAAGGAAGAATGGGCTAGCCTGCTATTAGTTATCCAAAAATTTGTCACCTGTGAAGGACGCTTCGGTTCGATGTATATGTACCATGCTAGACTGTTGATTAATTTCTTAGAAAATCAGACTCTTAATTTGCCTTATTTCTTGCTCTTGAGTTTGAAGAAGATGAGCAATACAGTCCAAAAACACATAGGCAATATAGACCCTCATCTATACCATCATGGACTTATAAAAATTCTTATTGAAGACCACTTAAGGAAAAACAAAGATACATGGGAGCAATTCTTGATAAGAAACTACTTCCAAGAGCCATCTGAGGCCTCTGAAAGTAGCACACCGAGGACACCAAGAAAAAGTAGGAGGAGAGAAAAGAGCACTACAGTCCAAGACTCCCCTACTATAGAAACTCAAGAAACCGATCAAAAAGAAGAAGAAGATAGAGCTAAAGACAAGAAACAGAAGAAAGAAAAAGGCAAAAGGACCATCCAAGAAGTCTACCCATCCCCTGAGCAATCCATAGAGGAGGATTATCAACCACTGTCAAAAATATTAGTACATCTTCAGGCTGCTGCTATAGCAAAGAAAAAGGCAAAAGGAAAACAGAGTATACAAGAAAAGAGTACTAGTCCACCATACTTAAGGAGAAGCACAAGGTTAAGAGGAAAAGGGAGTAAAACGCAAATAAAACGGCCCTACTTCATTGACTTGGGTGGAGAGACACCTGAGAAAAATCCAGCTGGTCGTAGTCCACCTCATCCTCAACCAAGCATTGAAATTAGTCCTCCACATGATGAAAGCCCTTCTCGGCCAGAGTTAGAGAGCAGTCCTCCTCCTCCACCAGATTTTGAACTCAGTCCAAGAAAGACACCTGAAGTAGACCCCAATCAACAGGAAGTATATGACTACTTGGAATCATTAGAAAAATCAGCTGCAGGTCCAAGTACCACTCTACCACTAGATGCACAAGTTCAGTCCTTAAAACAGGAGGTATTTGAATTAGAAGTCCTAAACAGGCATATCAAGCAGGAAAATGAAGCACTCAAAGAGCAGAGCAAGGTAGATAAAATTATTCATGATAACACTATGCTCCATTTAGGACTATGGCAAAAGAAAAACAAGAAGCTGAAGAAAAAGTGCAAAAAGTTGAGCAGAGCATTGATTAATCTCAAGTTCAGATGTCTAATAAGGAAACCAAGAATGGTGGTAGCACCAAAGAAGAAGAAAAGAGGGCTAGATGTCCTAGCAGAAGCATCAGAACATATGGATTAGAAAGGGGTGACTAAATTTTGGTTGCATGAGGACATGCAACACCTTCACAGTGGGGGTATGTTGAGTCCCAAACCTGCACTTCCCTATATACCCTTTCAGCCTTCTTTTTCCATTTACTTCATCCACCAAGCTGTCAAATTGTTGCATAATAGTCTAAAAAGAGCTTATGGAATGGTTTCCTAACTATGTTTATGGCTGTTGTTTGATTTAGATTTTTGTTCAAGCAGCTGCAGAAACTTGTCACTTTCCGCAGCCAGCCCAAGTTTCCGCAGCCATTTTGTTAAAGGCTACGCTACAGGTGTCCAATGGAGAAACCAGCCACATGGGTAAGATGCACGTGACGTGTACATGGGGTGTGTCCCCTCAGATCAGCCAAATCACTCATAAACAGTCACGGTCAATGATGGTCAAAGGAAGGGCCAAATGAGGAGTTTTGCGGTGGCACGGCTCTGTTTTTCCCACGTGAAGGTTTGTGTGGCATGATCCTTAGTTTCTGGAGGTACTGGCACACCTGGAGAGCAGCCCGTGAACTGAACCAAGCAGCCACCACTCCATGAATTCATGACCATCACGCTAGATCTCGGCTCAAGGAGATTTACGTGTCTCTTGGTAGCATAAATCTAGGAATTAGTTGCAGCACCTTTTTCTTATAAATAACGCGTCGATATACGCTGAATAGACTAGCTTTTGTATTGTAATCTTTGACTGTTTTCGCCCACTGTACTGCATTTCACTTTGCTTTAAATACATGAGAAGGGTGTTTTTCTGAATCTGATTTGTGACTAAGTGATTAACTGGCCGAGGTTGTAGAGGGCCCCTGTACACCAGAGCTTTGTATAGTTTCTTACTTGCTTTCATTTACTGTTTTTTTTAAATCATTGCTTGTATATATATCGTGTTGTTCTGATGTTCATTTGTTGTCTATATGCTTCTTTTCTAACTGTTAGCTGATCAGTGCTTCTTTTACAGGTTTTTTTGTAGGTAACCCGGGCAGATTTACATATTTTTTTGATAACTACTGACATGAGATCATCTTGTCCTTGCTGCTGATTTTCATTTCCTGAAGTTTAATTCCAGCACTGTCATTTTTCAAATTGTGTTTTGCTTATTTACTTTTCTGCTACTTAGACATCATATTACTCATCTATTTATGATTTCCTTTCTATAGTCAAGTGACTCTATTAGTAAGGAATCAAAATATTACTTATTGTAGTATGATTTAGTTTGCTTTCCTGCAATTTAGATGTCATATTACTCAGCTTGTTTATGATTACTCCCCATAGGCAGATTGAGTTGAAGGGTAAAGGATCAAAACAGGGGTTGAATTAGTGTGATTAGTTTCCTTTTATGCAATTTAATTTCCTACAATTTAGATATCATATTACTCAGCTTGTTTATGATTACTCCCCATAGGCAAATTGAGTTGAAGGGTAAAGGATCAAAACAGGGGTTGAAGTAGTGTGATTTAGTTGCTTTGCTTTCAGTCTTTGAGTTGCTTTAAGTTCAGTTTTTACTTTCCTTTTCATGCAGCAGTAAGGATATTGGGCCATTGTCACTAGTTCACTGTTTGGTTCATTTACTTCCTCTTGAGAATTGATTTCATTACAGTTATTTTAGAGCTTTCTTTTTGAACACTTTTAAGTTTGGAAAATCACTGTAGAAATCACCATTAACATCCATACTTAACTTTCAATTTCCATCACACACTAGGGAATCCATAAAAGATAAATCCAAAAACAAACTAAAAAACGAAAAAACGAAAAAAGACTAAGAAAATGGTTATCTTGTACATATAGTACACCTCACTTCGTCAGTTTACGAATCCCGGATTGACATTTTAATTAGCAATTTAGAACACACTAAATTGACCAAACAGTAGTTGACTGAGTTTCCTCTCTAGCTCTATTATGCTGAGTGATCTGTGTAGCTCGAGTATTTGTTTGAGGAGTTGATATAACGTGTTCATCATCTTCTGTAAGAGTAAATTCAGACCATTGCTCCTGGTTCATGAACTTATCAAATTTTGTCCTGGGAGTATGGTTGTAAGGTGTTGCCTTCAACTGCGCTATGAGAGCTAAAATAATCCCAAAAGGATCATAATACCAAGTGAAGCTTGGCTGGAGGTTCATGTTCTTTAGAAATCTGTCTACTTATGTACCTACAAACTTAGTGTTACAGATGAAACTCCCTAATTTGGCTTTGATTTTAAATTGTGATTTCTTCTTACTTAAGACAAAATGGACTTCATCCATATTTATCATTTTCCTGATGTATTCCAGTGAGAAAATTCTCATTAGCACATACTTAGGCAGTTTATATGGATCCAACTCACTTCCATAGATCCTAATCTTGGTGTAATTCTGGTATAGGTACCAGTCACTAGTATTGGTTTGCCCTAATAGGTGCAGTGCCTTTTTAATTTCTTCTCCGATTATGGACTCTGTATAGCTATTGAGTAATTGGAGAACTGGATGTATGAAGGAATCAATGAACTGGGAGAATGTAAAATTTAATGATCCTTCTCTTACTAGCTCTGTCCAGTGAATCACTGATTGATTCACTCCCTTCTCATCTTGTCTATTCAGTTGAATAGGCAATAGATCTCCTTGTTGAAACAAAATTAAATGAATTATAACTAAATTGTACCTGAATACTCCTTGTGTGGTCAAATTCATAAACTATTCATGTATATTATCAGCCAGAAAGTGGCTATAATTATACATGAAGGCAGGTTGATATTCTTTGCTAAAAATAGAAAAGAATCCAAGGATGGATTCATCAACAGCTTGGTCATTTTCATAACCTAGGAGGTATGATAACAAAGAGATAATGTGTCTAGTAGCTTCAGGGAACATGGAAGATGAATATGGAGGATTTCTCTTAGGTAATTCGGCATCTTTTGGTAGGAAAATTTCAAAGATAAGAGCTCTCTATGGGAAGGTGAGTTTATTGTAGAGGTCCATGAGAGCTGCAGGTGAGAAATGGCTAAGGGAATCAGATGGAGGTATCATTAGCATCTGGTTTATGCTCTGAGCAGTGATGGTAATCAGGATTTTTCCATCCTGAGTCATTATTGTTCTTTGCATAGGGTCATACCTGGCTTGACACCAAGAGATTAGATCAGGGAATTGATGGGTCTTAGGAAAAGAAAATAATGGCAGAAGTGTCTCCCAGAAGCGAATGGAATCCTCCTTATCGGTATATTTTAGTTTTAACCATGAATGTAATTCATAGAAATCAAATTCACATTCACAGTCATTGATCTTGAAAAGGGAGTCTACAAGTGGCATATGATCCATATCAAGGGAGACTGTGGAGGGATTCCCTTCTTCGGCAGCCTTCTATATCTTTGCTTTAGGATCCATCACTACTGCAAGGGAAATTCAGAAGTTTGTTTTAATCTAAAATTGATGATAGTGGAGAAAATACACAGAGCGACAAATGGTGCTTTTGGTTTATGGATGGAAGCGAAAGGTGGCAAATATTGGAGCCATGGAGGATTTATAGGTTCAATTGGGCTCAATTAACTATTTAGATCTAGCTGTAGGCATTCAATTTGTGAATTAATGCTTAACGGATGTTTAAATGGATAATCAGGCACAGCAATGGCTTTGGAGCGTATGGGCAACAATATTATAATATGGCGAGCGGTGAATCGGTAAGTGAAAACGAATGGATGACGTGGAGGTTCATTATTGGATGGAAGATAATGGATTCACAAGGTGTAGGAGAAGTTAATAGTCAAATGGAAGAAAAATCAGAAGTGGATTTTGGGGGGGGTCATAATGGTTTGTGGTTTTGGGCCTTGGGGGTCCAAAACATTTTGGAGGTGCCACATTGCAAAAAGCGGTAGCCATGAAAACTACTTTTTGGACCTCGCTCGCGTTAACGGGAAACGGCCAAGGGGGGGCCGAAAGGATTCCCCCGCCGTTGATCCTGGTAGAGTGAAGGATCTTCATTGAAAAGTACGCGTTGGTTATTGGCACCTGATGTGTTGTTTTGTCGTTTCCACCAATACGACAAAAGTGTCATTTGTCACTTATTTTATAAGGTCATCAAGCTTTATTACAAAAATTAAATCATAATTAAATAACTTAAGCATGATTAATCAAAAGGAAATTTTTCAAAGGTGCATTTGAGCTAGCAACCTTAATTTATTTTCTAAAGAAAATATTTTTCTTTTGTTGCTTATCTATCATTTTCATTTTGCCTTCCTTTTTTAGAGCAACTACCCTATCATTTTATTTGATATGGACCTACAATAATAATCACTCCTAACATTTTTATTTTTCATCTTGTTTTTGGTCCATATCCTAACTTATCATTTTTTGTATGGCATTTTGATTTTTTATCTAATAGCTAACTTATCAAAAACAAGAATGTTACAACATCGGCTCCAACTGGGGACTTCTTTCTCCTATAGAATGCAGAGAAATTGTAGATCCATGTGCCTTCTCCTCGAGCTGTGAAGTCTTTGCTTTGAAAAACTCACACTAACAGTTTGAAAAGTAAAATAAACCGAACTTTTTACAATGATAGTAATGAAATCTACTTCAAATTCTCAGTACTGAATGTAATTTTTGAGAAACCTTCGATTAACAGGATATGTGGAGTATAGTCCCTCAAGATTTTGTAGCACAAAAGTGTTGTTTCCCTTTACTTCAACAATAGCTAGAGGTCCAAACCATAGGTTGTCAAACTTTCCATGTTTTCCCTTGTCTTCTCTTCTAGAATCCCATCTTAGGACTAGATCACCCTCCTTGAAGTCCCTTTCCCTAGCTCTTCTATCAAACAATCTCTTCATCTTATTCTAGTACTTTTTCAATTTGTTTTGAACTTCATCTCTGTTCTCATTTAGTTCAATGATTTGATTTATCCTCCTTGAAAAATCATCAGGTTCATCAGTTGAATCCTACAGAAACTTTAAAATAGGGAAGGCCAAATTGGTAGGGAAAATTGCATCTTTCCCATAAACTAACTGAAAAGGATATTTTCCAGTAGATCTCTTTGGAGTAATCTTGTTTTCCCAGACTGCATAAATTAGATGAGTGTCCCAGATCTTTTTATGATCTGCTAATTTTTTTCTAATAAACTTTACCAGACTTTTATTGGATGATTCTGAAAGACCATTACCTTGAGGATAATATGGAGTTGAATGATGTAGCAGAATCTAATATTTCTGGCAAAACTCAATCATTTTAACACTGGAAAATGTTGTGGCATTGTCAGTAACAATCTGGGTTGGGCAACCAAACCTAGATAAAATGTTTTCTTCAATGAATTTGATTACTACTGAGTCAGTAGCATTTCTTATTGGAATTTCTTCCACCCATTTAGTAAAGTAATCTATTGTGGTGATGATCCATCTATGATGATTTCTTGAAGTAGGATGAATCTCTCCAATAAAATCTAATCCTCATTGGAGAAAAGGTGTTGAAACTATTGTTGGGATTAGTGGAAGAGCTGTTAGTTTTTTCTTTCCAGCAAACATCTAACAAGGGACACAACTTCTAACCTTTGCTCCTACTTGTAAGAACAATTTTGGCCAATAGAATCTTGCCCTTAATATCTTATATGTTGTTTCTCTCTAAGCATAATTTCCACCACAAAATCTTGTATGAAACTGATCAATGATCCCTTCAGTCTCTGATTCTGTTAAACATAATAGTAATATATTGAGTGGGTCCTTCCAATATAGATTTTCATTTATGATACAGTACTTGACTGCTTTCAATTTGAGAGTCTTACATTGACTTTTGGAAAATGATGCAGGACACTCAAAATGAATTAAGAAATTTACAATATCTTGATACCAATCTGATAAAAGAAATTTCTCATCAATGTGTACAGAAACAATCTGATATGAGGGTAAAGGTTCTTGTGGATTCTTTTCTTCAGGATTTTGGGAAGGTTCTTGTGGATTCTTCTCATTTGAATTTTGGGAAGGTTCTTGTGGATTCTTCTCATTTTAATTTTTGGAAGGTTCTTGTGGATTCTCCTCATTTGAATTTTGGGAAGTTTCTTGTGGATTCTCCCCTGGTATTTCTAGAACAGACTTGATGCCTAGCACTTTACAGTTGGACTCAGCTAAAATATTAGCTAATCCTTGACCTTTTACTAACTTTGTGGTTTTTATAGTTAGATCATACTCCAAAATTTGGGTGATCCATCTGCCTCTCCTCCCATCAGTATTTGTTTTAGTGAGAACAGTTTTAACAGCACTATTAAGAACATAGGCTATAATGGTTGAATGTAAAACATACATCCTAAAATATTTCAAGGATTGGACTAGGTCATAAGCTTGCTTCTCAATTGTGTCATATTTGATCTCATCATCTCTCATGACTTTGCTAAAAAAGGTTATAGGTTGGTCATGGTAATCTTCATTCTTTTGTAGTAAAACATTAGCAAGGGTTCTTTCATAAACAAAGGAAAAGATACTGAATGGTTTGGTATAATCAGGGTTGTCCAGGGTTGGAGCTTCAGAGATAGCTTTCTTGATTTGATAAAATTCATGTCTGGAAGAGACAGTCCATTTAACTTCATGACCCTTCTTAAGCATATTAGTTATATCTTTGACAATTTCAGCATAATTGGGTATGAACCTTCCTAAAAAGTTGATTTTACCAAGAAAATCTTGAACATATTTTTTATTTCTTGGTAATGTTAATGTATGAATGGTTGATACTATGTTTGGATCGATAAGTACTCCACCTTTAGAAATTACATGGCCAAGAAATTTCCCTTTTGAGATAGCAAATAGAGACTTCTTTGGATTCAATGATATCCCAAATTTCCTACATCTTTCAAAAACCTTCATTAAGTGATTTAAATGTTTTTTATCAGAATTAGAGAAAATTGTAAGGTCATTAAGATAAATAACAAGAAATTTATTTACCTGGCCTACAAACGCTATATCCATAGCTCTCTAGAACGTAGCTCCTGCATTTCCAAAACCAAAAGGAATCCTTGCATACATGAAAGTACCCCAAGGTGTTGTGAAGGCAGTCTTTTCCCTATCCTCTTTGTCCACCATAATCTGATTATAACCAGAAAAACCATCTAACATAAAAAAAAAATTTGGCTCCAAAAACTTGTTGAAGTAACAGATCCATCTTAGGTAATGGATAGTTGTCTATAGTGATGCTTTATTTAAGTTTCTAAAATCAACACAGAGTCTGATTTCACCATTCTTTTTTCTGACAGGTACTAGATTGGCAATCCAATTATAATATCTTAGTGGAAGAATAATTTTTGCATCTAACATTTTCTTAATCTCTTTCTCAATAGTTGGTAAAAGAACTGGATTAGTCCTTCTGAGTTTTTGCTGGTAAGGTTTAGCTTTAGTTTTTAGTGGGATCTTATGTTCAATCAGGGATGTATAATAAGTTTTAAGATCAACATAAGGCCAAGCAAAAACTTCTTTGTATTTTTTAAGTAACTTAAGACATTCATGTTTAACTTTTGGGGCTAAATATGTAGAGATTTTTATATTTTTCACTTGTTATTGGGATCCAATATTGATTTCTTCTATATCATATTCAGGAGAAATGGATGGAGGGTTTCGGGGGACATCATTATAATTGAATAATTTCTCTAAAGGAATTAACCCCTTAGGAATGAAGTTGTTTGTTAATTGTATGATGTCATGATCTGCAATCTTGGAATTTAATTATGGATCATCAGCAACTTGAGGATTGACCATATCAAGATTGTCTTCATCAATTTGCAAAAGAGAAAATTCACCTACAAGTTGAAGGAAAGATTTTAGTTGTTCATCATCCTCAAACACCTACCAATGCTTTTGGTTATCAGGTATAGATATTCTATATTTAACCTGGATTTGGTATAACATTTTTTCTTGGTCGGGAATATTAAATGAGCTTGCAGAAATAGCCAAAGAATCTGCATGTATGTTTTTGTTTCTAGGGACATAAGTTATGTTGAAGGCATCAAAGAAATTTTCAATGGAATCCGAAACCTCATTTCTATAATACCTAAGCCTAGGATGCTTTGTTTGGCAAAGATTTATAACTTGTCTTACAATGAGCTCTGAGTCAGTGAAAACACTCAAGTTACGTACCTTTACACTCTTGGCTAATTGTAGTCCTAGAAGAAAAGCCTCATATTTTGCTACATTGTTGGTAACTTCAAATCAAGTTTACATGATTATGTTATGTTTTTCTTTTCTGGTGAGATTAACACTACGCCAACCCCTGCTCCATCCTTTGTACAAGAACCATCAAAGAACAACTTCCATTCATCAGTTTGATTTGATATAGGGTTTTCAACTACATCTTCAATTATTACTTGAGATTCATGTATTTGACTTGAAGGGAATTGAAAATAGCCAAAATCTTGATCAATTGCATAAATGGGGCGGTTCTTTGGTTGATCTGTTTTTCATACCGTGTGGATAAATCTAACCTGTCTATACAACCTAAGTTGTTCTCCCCCATAAATTGGAATAGTGGCATAAGACATGTCCATCTAAAGAGTTCCCCCTAATTTGGCACAGCATGACCTTGAAAGGAGCATTCCAAATTTGGGAAGGATCTTAGTGAGAACAATATCTAACACTATTTTATTTACTGGGATTTGGGCAAGAGTGACTACTAAATCCTTAATGAATCCTAGACAGGGTACTCTTTTGGAATCAAAGGTGTACAAATCATGATAAGATCTAGTTATGTCAAGATTTAAATGATCCATGATGGTTTTTGGCATGAGATTGTGTGATGCTCTAGAATCAAGCAAATAGTTATATAGCATGGATTCATTTGTCTTTAGCATCACATAGAAAGGGGGTACAATTTCATCTATCATATATGAGCTAGGACCAAAGACAATTGTTGGTTTTTCATCTTGAAGGCTAATAACATCACTTTCAGCATCAACAGAGGTGTTTTGTATCCATTTGGAAACTTTATTTTTATATCCAGGGTTTTTGGAAAGTTCTAAAAGTGGTATAGGGATTTTAACTCTTTCTAACTCCTTTTCAACATTAAATGCAGTCAAGACAGTTTTTTCAATTTGAGTTGTATCAATTGACTTATTTAATGGTTGAATAGTAGTTGTCTGAGTTTCAACAGTTTTGGTATGAGGTTCAATTGTTGTATATTCCTTAGGAGGTCTTCCAGGGCCAAGTCTAGGTCTAGGATCAAATCTTTTGTTGAACTATGCAATTAGGAATTCAGAGAAGGCATGGTATTTGGAAACCTGTGAGGATTTTTGATCTTCTTGAACTTTTTTATTTTGTGAAGAGGAATAATAGTGGTCTGACCAAAATATCTATCCATATTGTTAATGTATTCAGTGATAGTCATGGTATTGTCATCAGGTTGTTGATCATCTATCAATAAAGGAGTTGGAACCTGTTGATCATTACTAGGTCTTTGAAGAATTTGTAATTGTGGATTTCTTTTGTATTGACCTTGATTTTGATTTTGAGGTCAAGTTACTATTTGTTGAACTATTCTAGGTTGAGTCTCAATCTTGGAAATTCTATTGGATAGATTTCTAAGAAGTGAAGTGATCTCATCAATTTTAGAATCTTCAGTTTTAGTCTTTGAAGAAGTAGAGGCCTCTTGACTAGATTTAAGATTTATTTGGGCTTTTTCCTCTTTAGCTTTTAAAGTGTCTGAGGTAGCCCTATTTTCTTCTACCTCTATAGCATTAGTTTGCATGTATTCAAGAGGCATTGAAGTTATTTCTCTTAACATTACATCAAAATCATCTTCAAAGGCTTTTGAGAACCTAGATTTTGTTGCTGCTACAGGGGGTTTACAATCAAAGGGCATCTTATGATAAAGTTTGTTGAACATTTTGATAAAATCAGAGACAGGTTCACCAAAGTTTCTTTTAAGTTCTTCAAACTCAATCAAAAAGTAAAGAACATCTTTCTTCATGCCCCATTGGTTTTTGAATACATTTGTTAACTCTTCCCAAGACCTAATAGAATTTGCAGGTAACTACCTAAACCAAGTTCTTACATTTCCCTCAAGATATTGAACAAACAACCTCATATAGACATTTTCTTGTTCAATGTTCATATTATCTACAAAATCTAGAAATGCTTGAAGATGGTCCTCAACTGAGGAACTAGTTTCTCCATTATACCTAGGAAGATGTTTTAAATATCTTGGACGGAATGCATCGAGGTTTTCAGGTAAAACTAAAGTTTCATATCTATCTTGTACAATAGGTTGGAATGCCATAGTTGAAGATGGTGTGTGAGATGTTTGTGTATATGTTGAAGAAGAAAAAGAGGAAGATGGTGATAAAGAAGGTGTATACCTATGTGGAGGTGAGGAAGGAGGAGATCTCCTATATGACTTTAAGGGAGTCTTAATAACTAACTTCTGAACCTGTGACTGAATATCCTCTTTTGTTTCAAAGAGTGGATTTGAATATATAGAAAAGGTCCCTTCAGGTTGTTCAGAAGTGGAAGGGAATGAATAAGTAGTGGGGGATATGAAGTCTATAGGTTTCTATTCAAGTAAATGAACACCCAAGTTAGACTCAGATTTAGGTGATCCTGGTGGAAGTAAGGTTTCTGGATGAGATTCAAGTGAATGAATAAGGAAAGTTGATTTAAAATCAACTCCCTTGTCTAAAAGTTCAGCAACCTTAGGTGATAAATGAGTCCAATCTAGATTGGATGGAATCTTACTATAGGGATCAAATGGTAATATATCTTCAGACTGCAAGGCTGAAGTGGAAGAATATGGTTGATGTCTCCTTCTAGAACTAGCCTTTCTCACAAGTCTTTCTGGATCTGACAAAGGGCTAACTCTGTCAGATTCAGAATGGGATCTAGTGTGCTTAAAAGGTGCCAGTTTGGCAGAGTGGAGTTGCCATGTGAAAATTTTTGACCTATCTAGACCTATAGTCACCTTTAAAGGAATAGGATTTATATCGTTGTCCCATGAAAACTAATCAAACTCGAATCCCCCGCAACAGTGCCAAATTGATGTTGTTCCTTTGAGATGATAATGGTCAATTCATCATGCCAGAGCATCTAAGATATTTGTTTTATGGGTTTTGGTTTTGGTTTTTATGGAGGACCAATACATAGAACAAACTGTAAGAATGATGTATTAACTCTTTTAGATTGTATCAATAGATAATCAAAGGGTTGCTATTTGACTTCACACAATGATTTGAATTTATAAGGTATTTAGGAAAAATAGTAAGGAGGTATGATTAATTTATATTTCAGACAGAAAGATAAATTATCATAAGGGGGAAAACCTTTTTCCAATTTTCAAAAGTTAAACAAACTATGATTAAGATTACATAAGATGCTGACAATTTTATGATTTAGAGGGAACTTCTTAGACAGACAGTCCAATATCTCAGTCTCTTTATGATAATAACTTCAGAAAGGAATTTTAAGAATAATTGTAGCACATTTATTCTCACCTGATATCTCCGTAAAACTTAAACATATGCAAAATGAACATAATGAATGAAACACATCAAAACTTACAGAAGAAAACAAAGTTGTATGAGACCAAATTCATAATCCTTTGCTTTATTATCAATGATCTAGAGACAGCTTGTACATCAATGCTTTTAAAAAATTGTTTATGGAAAGGTACCACCTTTAATAACTCATAGAAGAGATTTATTTATACAAGTTATAAACAAAATATCCTAAACTGATTACAAGATATCTTGAAAGAAGATAGGAAAATAAAAATCATTGCATGACGTGTCCCTATAAGATAGGAATTTGTTGATGATTGCTCCTTCAAAATTTGTTGTTGTTGTGTTCTTGTTGGAATGAAAAGTTAATCAATTGTTTCACACAATTGATCCCACATTTTCTCACTAGGTATCTCGAGATTTACCATCCTTCTAAGTATCTCATCAACTTTAGTATATCTCTCAAAATTGGGTTTGGTGAGAAAAGATGACCAATTTCATATTTAATGGAGAGGTCTAAGCTTAAAGCTTCCAAAAAATCCTTGCCAGTAATCTGCCTTTTTATCCCTGCAAATTGACTATTGTCTGCTGCAATGGTATAAAACCTTTCATGGTAATCTTCCAATTTTCCTAGCAGATCATTTGATGACACTATCTCTAGTAAACCTTTATTATGTAATATACTGAATTTAGAGTGAAACCTCCTGACTGTAGTGTTCAAAGCATCACACTTTGTTTTTAGCTGAGTTAATGAATTCTTCTTCACTATGAATTTCTTAATTTCCAAAATAGTAGTTGTCCTATCTAGAATGTTCATCTCTTGTAACTGCTACCTAGTTTTAGATTTTAGTACCCTAATCAATCCTGATGCTTCTTTGGGTTTTGTGTCCAATGTTGCCTTCTGGGTTTCTATCTCTGCTCTGCATTTGAAAATTAGTTCGTGCTGCTCAAAAATGATTTGTATGGATGGTCATACTTCTATTATAGAGTGGCTAATATCTAGACAAATATCTTCTTTGGCTTGGGGCAAAGTGTCTGCCGATTAGAGTGAAACCTCCTGACTGTAGTGTTCAAAGCATCACACTTTGTTTTTAGCTGAGTTAACAGATTCTTCTTCACTATGACTTTCTTAATTTCCAAAATAGTAGTTGTCCTATCTGGAATGTTCATCTCTTGTAATTGCTACCTAGTTTTAGAGTTTAGTACCCTAATCATTCATGATGCTTCTTTGGGTTTGTGTCCAATGCTGCCTTCTAGGTTTCTATCTCTACTCTGCATTTAACAATTAGTTCTTGCTGCTCAAAAATGATTTGTATGGATGGTCATACTTCTATTATAGAGTGGCTAATATTTAACCAGATAACTTCTCATTTTGTTGTTTTTGTGCTTATAGCTCCTGTGATAACCTTTTTGTTTCACCTGTTGCTGAAGATGAAGCAATGTCAGTAGGAGATGAGCTTAAATCTGTACCTATCATTGGAATTTTTTTCACTGAGGTCACAGCAAGTTGTGTTGTCTCTTTTTCCTTGAGCAGTTGTTCTATCTGCTCCTCCATTTTCTTGATCTATATGTTTTGCTCAATAATGAACTTTAACATCTCCTCCCTGTGTTGTTCATTTTCTGCCATTTCTTTGGTATGTGGATCCTTAGTTGAAGAATTCTTCAACTATTTCTTCAAGGTTGTAATCTCAACATTCTTCTTTTGCAGTATTTCTTTAATTTCTTTACAATCCTGGGGATCATATCCAATCTTGATAATGATATCTTCTAAAGATTTTAATTTTTTATCTTTAGACAAGTATGACAGCTTTTCAATCTTAAGCTGTGATTGTACATCAGAGTTCTGAGCTTGGAAAGAGACATGGTAGTTGTGGTTATTGTTGAAAATAACATCTCACCTGATTGCCTATGTAAATCCATTTGGTCAATGGGATGTATCTGGTTCACATCAAATGAGAAGATGGTTGATCTGAAAATCACTTATGAATGATCTCAGTTAATTAATGTAGGTATTACAGACTCATGTGTTGGTGTGCCGATGTTATTTTAAGCAACGGATCGATAAGATTGTGAAATACACAGGCATTAGAAAACAGTAAGAGAAACACAGCAAGCAAATGCAAAAACACAACAATTTAATAAGGAGTTCACCCAATCCTTCTGGGCTACGTCTCCTGGTCTAGCTTTCAGCGGTGGCCCTTTCTATTGTGTTTTTAAGAAGATTTTTTACAATGAGGAGCTCAATTTGAGTCTCCTGTAACTGATGATGCTTAGTAGGGTGGTACTTGGATTCCCCAAGCCACTAAAGTACACAGACTCCCCCTTACCAAGTCTCGAACTCAACTGGTCTTAGTGGGATGAGTCCAATTTGGTACTCAGTTCCCAATAGATATCCTCACATGGATTACTTGAACCTCTCAAGCCTTCTCGATTCTATCTGCTCGATGTTGCCTTAGCTCTGCAGGTCAGCTCAACTTCTCTATTCTCTGCTTCTTACTTCACTCTATTCTTTCTCACTCTCTGTTCTCTGTCTGTTCGTGGCTTAAAGCCAATCTGTCCCTTAATTGTTTGCTTCCTCTTCCGGCCCTTCGGATCGCCTGCCTCTGTCCGCTTGGAATTCCCTGCTTCTGCGTCATCGCCACTGTGTAACGTTTCACAGGGAGGTGGCCACTTGTCCCCTCACGAACTGAGTGCCAGCTCTTCCTCGAACGGTCGTTATTTCAGTTACTCTATGAAATGATTCATCTGCCAGCTCAGCAGTCAAATCAGACCCCAAATGTCATATGCCTCAGCCTATTCTCCCGTCAAATCTGGTCTCCCATCGGGTGCAATCTCCGCCATTAGATCTGGGGTCTCAAGATCCTACGGTCATCGCTTTTATCACGCGAGTGAGTTGCTCAACCATTAGCCTGCGATGAGAGCGGTTTTCTCTCTCATCTGCTAGACACACGTCATTCAATGTGTGGCATCACTTGTTCCTCAGCAAAACCCACTTACCACCTGAAATGCCTCCGATATTCCATCGGTTTTGGAGTGTGGACCCGCCTATTGGTTTTAGCGCTTTTCCCACAGTTTTCTCTATTTTTCACATGACCAGGTGCCGGGGCTTTTCCTTCTCTAAGGTTTTTATCTTGTGATGCGTGATTAGTCGCACATTAGAAATGGCCTCTATTTTCTAATCTGGACTCCCTATTTGCTAGTTTGTGCCACTGCGCAGTCTCCATGGGCCAACGGTCAGTACGCTTTGAACAAGGGTCATCGTTGTTCCGTGCTAGCTACAACTGCCACTATTAGAGGTCCTTCCAGATAGCTCATTGTTCACAAGTTTTTTAGGGAAAACTAGTGTCGATTTGAACTGCTAGTCCCACTAAGATGGGTAGCTATCTTAGAAACAAACAAGCCGACAAAGACAAGTGATCGATATTTTTGTTTAATAATCCCTCATGTCCAAAAAGATTAAAATATATGAGAGGGATGGCATCCCCTTTACTTTAACTAGTTGGAAAGGCCAATAGCTCCACAATATTTTTATTTTTAACGAGTCTAAAAAGAGTTTAAAAGGGACTCGTTTTTTAGGAACGAGTGGTATCTCTGGGTAGCAACTAGTTCCAGGTAAGTTTGGAACTTCTTAAAACATGGCAGTGTGAAGAGGGTGGCTAACAATACCACTCATCATAGTTGTTCCTCAAAAGCGTAAACAATCAAATGGAAGCGTATGATCGGCCAAAAGAATGGAGGTGACAGTAGGAACACAACCACGGTTCAAAAGGCTGATAGCAGGGCAATCACAAAGGTTATTTACTGAGGGTGGATTCATTTTTTAATGAGCTTGAGCCGGGAGAAACTATGCTCATAGGCGGGTTTATTTTTTAACGAGCTTGAACCTTATGGAAACATTGCTCATAGGCAGGTTTATTTTTTAATGAGCTTGAACCTTGCGGAAACATCGCTCACAGGCGGGTTTATTTTCTAACGAGCTTGAACCTTGCGGAAACATTGCTCCTTTTCCTTTTTACGTAAGCTAGGAATGACCAAACTATAAAGCTAAAAAGCTAAAAAATGAAATTGGTCGTTTTTGCTTGTATAAAAAGGTTTGCATGCCCCCAGCATAAAAAGGTCCTCAGTAACCATATGGAAACTTACTGTGGTTAAGCAGGATAATTTTTTGTCAATACTTAGACAAAACACTTCCTGCACTTTGTCCACCAAATAGACAAGGGTGAAAGGTCACTCGGACCGATCACATAACTTACAGGGAAACTTATCTCTACCATTGGGTTTGTCTACAAAATAGACAAGCGTGCATGCCCCCTAAGCTTCGTTACATTCACCAGACTCCTCACGGTAATTAAGTGGATGGAATGAAGGTTCCTTTACGAGATCAAGTGAAAGACTCGACTTGGAATTTTGCTCAACCTTATTTCATTTTTAAACGAGCTTGACACAAGACAAGGAATTCTGCTCAGATCCTTGGTTTCATTTTTTAATGAGGTTGACACCAGTCAACGAATTATCCTCTGGTGACCTTTAATCACAACTCATAAGGGGTCATGAAGGAAAGATCTGGTTCCAATGCCCCCAGTACATATTGTACCACATCACTTAATTAAGTCATGTCAGTCAGATTTTCAACTATGAAAACCTCGTTGTGATTGACAATATCAAAATGGCCAGAGTCCTTCTTAATCTTTGATGATGTAGAAGATATCATATGACAGGTTTCCACTGTGGCCACTTCTACCAGATTACTTGGAGGTGGGAGGGAAAAATTACCCATTAAGGATGAGTCTTTTAGGAGACCTACTCCGACATGTTGAAGTGATTGAGAGCTTCCATGGATCAATGGAATGCTTCTAGTAAGTTGCGAACTGTTGGGGAAAAAGGTTAGTTGGTCAGCGATTGTAATTCCACCTTGGAAGGGAAATGCAATATTTCTAAAATATGTTGACACAACAACGGCCATAGCATAAATCCAGGGCCTTCCTAGCAAGATATTGTAGTCAACGTTTCCATCAATGACCTCAACTTAATTTCTACTGTCTTGCCCCCCAGTTCAACTTGCAAGTTACTTAATATCCCATATGGCGTGTATGTTCTTCCATTAAATTCTTTTAATGTCGTTGAAGATCATGACAAGGGTGGATAGCCTAAATTTTTCCAGCAACTCATTGACATAATACAGGTAGATGCCTCCTCATCAATGATTGTTCGATGAACAGTTTTGTTGAGGGTTTTTACCTGTATAAGGAAAGTGAGCTGGGTCGGTAACTAAGGTTCATATCCTTTATGATTAAAGGCCACTAGATTGGAATCCGTTAGATCAATCCCACCTATCGCTGATAACAAAGCCTGCTTTTGGGAGGGGCAATTCTGCAGTACTTCAAGTGTCGACATAGCGAATGGCAATTGGGCCAGATCCTCCACCATATTATAATTATGTGTTGCTCGAGAACGAGGATTAAACATTGATTTATGTACTACTCCCTTAGGCAGTTTTATAGTTAATTCAAGAATGATGGGTGGAACAACTTTTGGAGAAGTCATTGTCGAACATCTGGGTTGATCTGTAGCCTTGTTGTTCGATGACTGTGGATTCCCATAATCTTTATTCTTTGTTGATATCAAAGCATCATTTTTTTGTTTCGAGATGGATATCATAAGCACTTGGGATGGGTAAGCATGATCGATAGCAACCAGGTTTGTTTCTGGGCTCAGAAATGGATTAGTCAACATCGCTAGGGTATTTGAAGTTTTTAAAAATCTCATGACCTCAGCTTTATGTGGACAATCTTTCATGAAATTCTCTTCATCGCATATGTAACATGGATAACAAGGTTTCTTTTGCCCAGCAGGGTTTCCAGAAGATTTCTCAAGAGTCGAATCTTCCTGTTTCTTCTTTTTTTTGTCCCTTTCTTCTTACCCCCTGGTTGCTTAGGATTTTTTCCCTTGTTGGTTGACATGGAATTAATCTCCGAGGCAAGAGGTTCTTCATCTGCTTTTTGACTAGAAACTACACGGGCTTTTTTAGATGTAGCCTTTGTGGTTTTCATGCTTGTGGTATCGATCACGCCATCACCGGCATGAGAATCCTTGTTTGATTTAGGAGGGGGAGGAACGGAAAATTCTGGTCTAGGAGCGTCAGGAATTTTGTTGTAGAGCATGCCAAACTGAGTATAGATCAAGTCTAAATATTGTGCATGAGCAATGACTTGCTCTTCAGTGACAACTCCTCCCTTAGCTACATCCTCTGTAATAGAGGGTAATAATGACTTTATAAACCATTCAGCTAAACGCTGATCAGGAACATACATCTTCACCATTCTTCAACGACGTCGCCACTCATGAATATGATCAGATATGTGAGTGGCTATCGTCTTTTTAAAGTTGGTAAGGAGTTTTGTCCCTGTTTCATACCTTATGGGTAACTGAAAATGGGTTAAAAAGGTAGTGGCAAGGGTGTTGAAGTTATAAAATGAGGCTCTAGGCAATTCAATATACCATTTTGTTGCTGAACCAGTTACCATTCATTGAAAAAGGTGAAGCCTAATCGAATCATCATTCAGGGTTTTGGATGAGCACCACAAATGGAATGTCATTACATGATTCGATGGATCTGTTAGTGTCGGTATCTTCATCCCTCCATTAGTGATCAAATTCTCTTGTTGCATTGCATGTTAGGTGTCTCACCTGATCAGCTGCATTCCATTAGGGTCATGGATCATCTGACGGTAGTGGCTTATTATACATTTTACCTCATGTGCTGGCCCATTTTCATTCATCTATATCATCTGCAGTCAATTTTTGTCTTTAAATCTGCAAAAGTAATTTTTAGGGTTTTAGGTCTCATTAGGTCTAGGATTTCGTCAATAGGTCTTCAAAATGCTCAATAACGGTCAGTAGGCGCATGAGGAGGTCAAATAAAGTTCCAGTAATAATAATTTCCATAATCACATGCTCGGTGATTTTTTTTCCTCGAAACCTTGTTTTGAGGAAAAACAGAGTATTTTATGTTTTTATGTATAAATTTGATGTAATTTCAGTTTTTTCATATGTGATAACTTCAGTGGTAACCCTGGTCACCTTGCCAAGCTTTAGCAACTCCATCCCCTGCAAGGCAAAAAAAAAATCAAAGCATTCAGTTCATTAAGGACAAAAATAAAACAAACTGCCCAAAAACAGAGTTTTAAAAGCAAGTCAAATGCAAACATTACAAAGTGGGTTTTTTGTAAGTGAAAAATTAAAATATTTTGTATCTAAACCATTTGTCATGATCAAAAAGCTCATTTGCATCCAAAGGAGAAGGAGTTAACAAGAGAAAGGTCAAAAATTACAAAGGAGGCAAAACTACAGCAATTTGGGCAAGTTTCAGGGGCACAGTGCATCCATTTGGCACGGCGCATTAGGCCGCTCTCTGTAGTGTAAAACTTACACAGGCGCAATGTGTTGAAGTGGCGCGGTGCACTGGGTTTGTGGCGCAGTGCACAGGGTTTCAAGCCCAATTTCACCCACAAATTCATCCAAATTGCCAAATTTGCTCAATCCTCAGGGGTTCAAGTAAGTCAAACATTCCTCCATGATCAGTGAATGAGTTTCTCTTGATGTTTATGGTGATTTAATGAGAAAAACTTGAAACCCTACCTCCTTGCAATTTTGGTCAAAAAAAATTGTATATGGTTTACACATTGTGTTTTTTTTTGGGGCAAATTTCACCCCTAGCCATTTCACTCCCTCTCTCTTACATTCCCTCCCTCTCATTACATTTTCATCAACCCATTTCCTAAATCCCATATCCCCAAACCCTAATCCCACTATCCCAAACCCTAGTTAAAAATTCCCAAACCCTAACTACTGCCCCAAAGCTTAAATATTGTTCCCTAAACCCTTCTATTCCCCAAAATCCTATCAGTAATATTCCCAAAACCCCTCATACATTGTCCCTCCACAGTCCCTCATACATTTGGCAGCAAAAATCTAAAGACACCATAAATCTCTTCATACTCATCAAGAAAACTCAAATATTAGCAAACATGGAGTCAGATCCTACCTACGATCGAGATGAGGAGACACTCAGTGCTTCTTCTAGAGAAACGCATGCACCAAGGAGACCTCACAAGGGTGGTAAACATGTACGAGAAGAGCCTACTTCATTTGCCGAACTGTTGGCCTGTCCTCTTGCTGTCACATGCTCTCAACACCAATCTTGTTATCAGTTCTGTGAGTTGGCAGAGAGAGTCCAATACCATCATGAGTTGGCCAGATTGTTTGTGCTCCATCTTCATAATGGTCAAGTCACTTTGGCAGGTGTGACATTCACCTTGACACCCGAGACTATTTCTCAAGCAACTGGCATTCCAAATGTTGGTGAGCAGTGGAATAAAAGGTAGCAGATTGATAGAGAGCATTATGAGCCTTAAATCAAGGCTCGTTATCAGAGGAATCTCAGTAGAGTTTGTCCCTTCAGATATCTAAAGGACACATATGCTCCCTTGATGAAACTCATAATTAAATATTTCAGCTATGAGGGCTGGTTTTCTCGCCTATATGCCTATCACATCATATTGTTGATGCACTTCACTAGGGTGAGAATGATGAATCTCCCTTATTTTATTTGCCTTTAACAATGAGAAGATGACCACCTTAGTGCAAAGGAAGCCTCCTCAGCAGCAGTATAACAGTATATATCATTTTTCACTAATCAAAATTGTGGTCTTGCATCAGCGTGGTTTACAGAACATCTCATGTGAGGATTTCATTTCAAATTAGGTCTTCACAGGTCCTCAAGTACCCCCAGCAATTTTTCATGAGACAGGAGGACCTTCGCATTAGCAAGAGATTCATGAGACACAAACCACTAGTGTGTCAGTGTTTGTCACCTATCAAAAGGGCACTAGAAGGTTGTTTCAAGCGGCAAAACGAGTATTATCTCCACCCAGGGTGGAAGGGGTCTCATTTCCTCCATCAGCAGAGCAGGTACAGGACAAGGAAAAGTGGCCATTACATGATTAGGGACCTTCAAGAGGGCAGGAGATAGATTTCATTCTTATTCAGGATGACGACACTGATTTGGGCTCATAAAGCTCAAAGCTTAGAGAGATCATTCAATAGCAACAAGATGACATTCAGCATTTGTCTCTCAACCTGGATAGAGCCAAGTGGATCATTAATTATTTGGAGTAAAGGAACAAGCAGCTAGAAGATCAGCAAACTATTATGGATCTACAAAACATACGAGAAAACCGTGAAGCTGCCAAAAGGAGGAAATTCAAGCTCACATCACTTGAACAAGAAATCAATGTGGATCGTGAATCTTGGCTTGAGAGGGAAAATATCCACTTGGAAAAGATTCTAGAGAATGACAAAAGAGAGAAAACTATGTTGAGGCACATGGCCCATCATTACTTGGCAAGAAACAAGGTGTGCAAAGCAAGAATCAGGATTTTGAAGACCAAGTTGAAGAAGGCATCAAGGAAGTGAAAAGAGCAAGATAGAATTTAGATCTTGGCTAAGGCTTCCTTGGCCCAACACAGAGCTTAATGAAGGACACTAATTTTGAAATTTTTGGCTTAAAAAACAGGTTTTTCTGCCTGATGCGCCGCGCCACCTGGCGCGTGCTTTTGATGGGGACCTCCTTTTGAGGAAAAATCAGCATTTCTAGATTTTTCATAGAAAGATATTAATGCTCACAAATTTCCAAGAAATTTTGACAAGTTTTGAGCTTCCAAAAATGTCAAAAACACCTCAAAAATAACCTTTCTACCCATTTTTGGACACACAGGAAGCAATGTTGGGAGAACTCAGTTTTAGAGGGGAAAATTGAGGCCAAATTCAGAAATTCCACTTGTTCTGGAAAGTAGACAGGTAGACCTTTCTAACAAGCCCACTTGGAGAAAATTTGGACATCAGGAAGGCCTCCAAAATCAGCTGCAAAATGGTGCTACACATAGGGAAATCAACGCGACGCATAGGAGGAAATTTGCTCATTTTTTGCCAAAAAACTCTATTTTTCGCCTAGTTTCTTCACAGTTTGACTTTTATCCTTCTAATTGTCAAACTCATGATGTAATTTAATGTGACTTGATGGATTTTGATGTAATTATGCTAACTTTTCACTCATAGATGTAGATTCATCCATCAAAAGGTAGTTTTCAACTGAATGAATCAGTTTCCTAGTTTTTAGAGGCAAGCTGTTCCACTACCTGCTTTTTAGTTCTCAGTTTAGACTTTCTTGGAACAGATCCTAAACTTATGAGATCGACCCCTAGAGGCTAGGATTAGTTTATAGTTGCCTATATCTTGTAATTTTTCAGTCATTAGCATGGTTGGACTTTTGGGAAAGCTTGGAGCTTCATTGTATACTCATTTCAACAATTTGGCAAAGGAATAGACCAGGGTTTTCAGCACTTTATGGGGTTCTTGTGGCATCTTTCTTTGGTATTGTGTTCCCTTCGGTAATTATAAGTTTACATGTGTTTTATGTATGCCATCATCTCTCTTTGCTTCATCTTAACTAAATCAAACAAGGATAAAGGTAGAATTCATTGAAAGTGCAGTGCTCTACCTAGGGTTTGTTTAGTTATCTATGTTTTCAGCTGTTTAAAGAGGATCCCTGATTTTTTCATGCCCTCTCCAACTCCTCACCTGTCTAAAAGCTCTCCATCTCACTCAATTTGAAGTACCAAACCACTTGCCTACCTTTCCCCATAGAGATCTCTGCAAAACTGAGCCTCATTCCCCAGACCCAAATCTACCTTTCACATTTGAGCCAACAAAGCATCATCAAATTCAATCAAACACCTCTGTACACATACCTAGCCTAAAATCAGTCATTACATCAGTCATCTCAAGCTTCATAGGCCATCTTTTCTGAGATTGACAAGGAGAGAGCCCTCTCCCGACCTGGTAGGGCTAGCTACCAGGTTAAGCGTGGTTTGATGTTACCCTAGATCCTACCTTTCTCAGCCTGAGGTAGATTTAGGCACTAAATAGTGGTGACTCCACTGGGGATGTTCGTCATTTTATAAACTACAAACGGAGCCTAAAGTTATGCCAGGTAGCCTTCAAACTGCACATTTCTTTGCGAGTGCATAAGTAGATAAAAGTTGCTTTAGTCAATCTTCGGTCTAGTCTTACAAACAAAACATCTGACTTGCAAATTGCCCTAGTACATCAGATAATTCTAGACTTTTGGATGATGAGTTTAGAATTTGATAGGCTGAATAAGTTGATTTTGTCCATTTTATTTTTGGGAATAATTCAACACACTGGCTTCCAGATGAGACACCAGAGCAAATCCTGATCCTGATCCACCTCCTGTGTATGAAAATCCCAATCTTATTCTGAGAATCCTTCGTCGAGAAAGTTCTATGATTCCTATGTTCAAATCTCATTCATGTCCTGTTGTTTTTTAGTATCTTGAGGATCTTGATTTTGACAAACATTTTAATCTGTCATTGTTTCAGACCAAATCTAAAAGTTTTGTTGGTTCTACTACCCTAAATCCAGAGTTTATCAAAGATCTTGAAATTGAAAAGGCTAATAAATCAATTGACGATTATATTTTGAAACTTCAAACTTCCATTATGGCTACAAACATTCCTGAGTTCTTAGAGTTTGCATCTACAACTCTTAGGTCATCTACTATTGCATCTAGTTCTTAAATTCCTACTGAACCTCCTTTCATTCCCACCATTCCCGTGCAGCCTTCCATCTCTCATCAGAAATATACAGTGTTGTCACCACCATCCACTCCTTCTACCCCTCAAACATCAAAAATTTCTTCACCTCCATCTACACCTCATACATCAGTTGCTCCAACCCCTCCTACATCCCCAAGACCAGTCGTAAATCCACCTAGAGAAATGGCTGCCTGATATGCACCCCTTGTGTTGCCTCAAAACTTGGATGACATGCCCACTAATTATCAAAGAAAAATTCCATTGTTTTATGTTACCCCTCAAGGCATCACAGCTCAGCAACATGTGGATAGGATGGTAGATTTCTTTGATCTCCATGAGATCAATTCAGAAAATGTAATAATGAGATTGTTTGTGCAAACTTTGGAGGTGAGGTCAGAAAGTGATTTAGAGCATTGCTGGCAAGAACAATCAATTCATTGGAGGCACTTCAAAGACACTTTTTGGATCGCTGGGAGGTAAAGAAGAACCCTCTTCAAATTCTTTCTGAATATGAAAACATCAAGAGGAATGTTGGTGAGAGTGTCCAAGATTATTGTGTTAGATTCAATATTGTTTACAATGCAATTCCTGTTGATATAAAGCCACCTATGGGGCTGGCTTTGATTAAGTTTCCTGATGGTTTCGATCCTGATATGGCCTATCAATTAAGAGAAAGAGATCCGGCCACTTTGGAAGACATGCAGAAAATTGCAGTCAGCGTTGAAGCAAATCTGCTTGCCAAGAGAGCTAGAACAAAGGCTGAAAAGAAGGTAACGATAAAGGAAGAGGCTTCCACTTCAGATCAAGTGCTCCGTAAGCTTGAGAAGATGTTTGATAGGCTCACAATTACTGATAAGCCTGAAGCACAAGTCAGAAATCCCAACTTCCGTGGCCAGCAGCAACCACAATTCAGAATCAAGCAACGCGAACAAAGAGCACAATACCAAGCGGCACAACAGTAGGTGAAGACACCCTTATAGCAGAATTTTGTACATAGTCTAGAATCAGATGATAAGGAGAACATAATTGGAGAGGAGAATCATTTCTTTACACCTGATGATATGCCAATTTTTATCATTGAAGATGAGGAGTATTCAGAAAGCCCAGCTGTAAAAAGGGATGAAAATTTCATCTTGGCAAATGAAACAGTTCTTGAAGAAGATTCTGATGAATATCAGAGGGGTTACATGAATGCTTTGACAGCCCAGTAGCGACAATATTCACTCAGGAGTAGAGATGTACCCATAAATCCAATTCAGAAAAGGAAGGAAGCGACACCGCCAAAGAATGATCCTCCCATTGTGCAGAAAAAGGGAAAAGAGACAGCTGATCCTACGACCAGCAAAACACCATCAGCAAATGAAACATCAAATCAGCCAAGTATATCAAAGGAGAAAACTGAAAAGAAGATTTTTCAGCTAAAGAGGTAGAGAAAACGTCATTTTTTAGCTTAGAAAATGAAATTGCTAAGTTAAAAGTATATATTCCTTTGACTGAGTTGGTGACGAATAGCAGCTATAAAGGTCAGGTGTCTAAGATTTTGACTGTAGATCCATTATCTGGTATGGTAAACGTGGAGGATGATCAACCTGAGTTGATATTTGGTCCAGCATTGGAAGGTCAGTCTCAAGATAGTTTTGTTGCCCCTTTCTACATCAGCCTTAGGGTGCATGACTGTGTTACACAATGCTATGTTTGATTCTGGAGCCTCTCATAATCTCATGCCTAAGGAAATCATGGAGAAATTGGGTTTGGATATCACCAGAAAGTATCATGACCTTTAATCTCTCGATTCTGGTAGAGTAATATGCATTGGTCTTATTAAAAATTTGGTGGTCAGTTTGGATCAGATTCCAGTGAAAAATGTTTTGATGGATGTAGTTGTGGCGGTTATTCCTCCTAGATTTGGCATGCTTCTTTCTAAATCTTGGGGAGAAAAACATAAAGGGACATTGCAGCTTGATTTCTCCTATGCTACTATTCCCGTGTTCGGTCAGATGAGGAAATTATACCGGGAGTAAAAATGAAGTACATGATCACTAGCAAGGAGAAACTGGTAAATCATCCAATCAACTATGTACATATTGATTTAGAATCATTTGTTTTATATTCTGATAGTTTTAATGATGTAAATAGCCAAGTAGATGAAGTAGAAGACATTCCAGAGATCAATGAAAATTTCTGGGAGGTCTTAAAGCAAGAAAGACAAAGACTTGATAGTACCACTAAGCAATCAGCCTTCCAACAGCAGCAAAATAATGATGGACAGCAAGGAAAAGTAAAAGAGCAAAAAGACTTTCAGCATTTGGAAGAGGATGAAACCGGCTTGTGAAGCATGGATTTTGATGGCGCGGTAGGAAGGGAAGGTACTGGAATTGGCATTTGGATACACAACCCTATTTTCTCCCCAAACAAAGTGCCAAGTAATGTAAGGGTCTGTTCGTATAAATTGGCTTTTGACTATTCAAATAATTAGGCTAAATATGAGGCTTTAATTACTGGTTTGAAAATCCTTAAAAAGTTAAATGCTAAAATAATTTCAGTCTATGGCAACTCCGAGTTAGTTATCAAGCAAGTGAAAGGGGAATACCAAGCTAAGCATCCTCGAATGCGGGCCTACCGCAACGCGGTATTAGATATCTAGAGATTGTTTCCAGATTACACTTTGACATGTGTCCCTCGTGTTCAGAATGTTATTGCAGATTCACTTGCAACAGCAGCAAGTAATTTGAAAATTCCGATGAATTCAAACAATAAGTTTGAGATTCATGTGAAACATTGCCCCGCTGTCCCTGATAGTCAAAGGTATTGGTAGGTGTTTCAAAATGATAAAGAAATCAAAGAATTTCTGCAAAATGAAGGTAAATTCAAAGACACTTCTATCAATGGGGAGCATGATGAGGGTGAAGCAGATATAGAAGTCAATCAAATGGAAGTTTTTCAGCTCAAAGACAATGTCATTCCTAAAGGTATAATACCTTTAGAAGAGTTGTTCGATCAAGATGATGTAGCCCGAAATCCGAGCTTGCTGCCAACCGAGAAAGGAGTTGAGGATGTGAACATTGGATCTGCAGACAATCCTAGAATGGTCAAGTTATCAAAGGCATTGCCTCCACAGGTAAAAGAAAAGTATATCAGTTTATTATCTTCATTTACTAATGTATTTGCATGGGACTATTCAGATTTGAAGGCATATGATACGAGCATAATTCAGCATATAATTCTGATCAAGCCAAATCAAAAGCCACTTCGGCAAAAGTTAAGAAGAATAAATCCAAAGTTGCTGCCCTCAATAGAGAAGGAAGTGAATCGATTGTACAAAGCTGGTATAATCATCCCCATAAGATTTTCAAATTGGATTTCAAATTTGGTGCCCGTGCGCAAGAAAATAGGTGAGATTCGATTATGTATTGATTTCAGAAATCTGAATAAAGTATCTTTGAAAGATAACTATCCATTGCCCAAGATGGATCACATACTTTAATGGGTAGTTGGAGCGTCCCGTGTGTCGTTGCTCGATGGTTATTTCGGTTATAACCAAATTCTAGTCCATGAGGATGACAGAGATAAAACAATGCTCACTACTCCGTGGGGAACTTTCCATTATGCCAAGAAGCCTTTAAGATTGAAGAATGCTAGTGCGACCTTTCAGCGGGCCATGGATATTGCATTTGCTATTGAAAAAGATGTCTTTTTAGTTATTTATCTTGATGATTTGACAGCTTTTTCTAATTCAGATGAAGAGCACCTTTATCATTTGAAGATTGTATTTCAGCGGTGTAGAAAGTATGGTATATCTCTCAATCCAAAGAAGATTTTGTTTGCCATGGATGAAGGCAAGATTCTCAATCATATTATATCAAAGGAGGGCATCCGCATTGATCCAGCTCGAGTGGAGGCCATTCAGAAAATTGATTTTCCACTAAGTAAAAAGTAGATCCAATCATTCAATGGTAAGATGAATTTCTTACGTCGCTTTATGCCCAATCTTGCAGAACATTTAAGGGAAATCACAAACATGTTAAAGAAAGATAGTGTAGTGAAGTGGACCGAGGAAGCAATTAAGTCTTTCAATTTGGTGAAATTGGCCCTTTCTTCAACTCTGGTTTTGATCAGCCTGCATTATACTCAAGATTTCATTTTGTTTTCATTTGCCTCGGATCATACAATGGCAACAGTCTTAATGCAGAAAAGAGACCAGCTCGAGAAACTAATTCCATTTTTTAGCAGAACCATAAGGGATGTAGCTTTAAAGTATAACATTATTGAAAAGCAAGCTCTTGCTTTGGTAAAGGCATTAAAAGATTTTCGAGTCTATATTCTACATTCTCACATCCTTGCTTATGTCCCTAACGTTGCTGTTAAAGATGTCTTAGTGTAAACAGATCCAGAAGGGAGACGAGGCAAATGGATCGCTGCTTTGTTGGAATATGACGTGGAAATCAAACCAACAAAGCTCATCAGAGGACAAGGGCTGGCCAAACTAATGGCTGAGTCCAATTTGCATGTCTTGGACATTAATCTCATTGCTGTTATGTCTGAGGAAGATGAAGAAAGTTCACCCGCTCAGGTATCAGAAATTTTTCTTCTTTCTCCTTGGTATTCGGACATTGTTTATGTGTTCCAAAATCTATCACCACCACCTGGAATGGCTAAGAACAAAAGTAGAACCCTGAAATTAAAGGTTGCCAAGTTTTGTATCATGAATAATGCACTCTATTGGAAAGTTCCCGGCGGTGTCTTGCTCAATTGTTTAGTTGAAGAAGAGGCAAAATAGGTTATGGAAGATTTTCACAAGGGAGATTATGGAGGTCATATTTTCTGGAAGACAACAGCCAACAAAATTTGGAGAGCGGGATATTATTGGCCAACTCTCTTTGCTGATGTGTACAAAACTGTTACAAACTGACATGGATGTCAAATTTTTCAAGGTAGGAGAAAATTGCAACCTTTATCGCTCAAGCCGATTGAAGTAAGTGATCCATTTTAGCAGTGGGGTTTGGACTTCATTGGTGAGATTCATCCTACTTCTTCAGCGCAGCACAAGTGGATCCTCACAGCAACAGACTATTTTACCAAATGGATTGAGGCGATTCCCACTAGGCAGGCCACTGATTTAGTAATCATTTCATTTCTTGAAAACAATATTTTGTCTCGTTTTGGCTGTCCAAACAAGCTGATCACTGATAATGCAGCAGCTTTTAAATCTAAAAGAATGATTGACTTTTGTAATAAATATCAAATTACCTTGGGGCACTCAACTGCATATTATCCACAAGGCAATGGATTGGCGGAATCCTCAAATAAATCCTTGGTCAATATTATCAAAAAGCTGTTGGAAACAAACAAGAAGAGTTGGCACAAAAAGCTGGTTAATGCACTTTGGGCAGATAGAGTAAGTCAAAAGAAATCTATAGGCATGTCCCCTTTCGAGCTCGTGTATGGTGTTGACACAGTATTCCTGACCTCTCTCGCAGTCCTGGTGGTTAAACTTCTGCAGGAACATGGAAGAAAGGATGATCATTTGCAGCGAAGAATCAATAAAATGATCCATTTACAGCAAACTATAGAGGAGGTTTTTCAGAACAATTTCAAGCTGCAAGAGAGAATCAAGAAAATATATGATCGAAAGGCAAAGGCGAACAAGTTTCAAATAGAATACATAATGCTGAAATGGGATGCGAGAAATGAAGATAAAGGTAAGCATGGAAAGTTTGAGAATCTTTGGAAAGGACCTTTCAGAATTGATGCATATCGAGACCAAAATGCTTTCCTTCTAAAAGAAATGAATGGAGAAGATTGTCTAGGTGGGCCGGTCAACGGTCTGCTGCTCAAGCGGTACTATTTCTAAAATGTTTTTTGCTATCATATGTATCATTGTACATACCAGTTTATTTTATTTCATTTCAAGTGTGTACTATCATCATTCATTCAGTTTGGGGCCCGAGGTGAAGGCTATAAAACTGAAGTTTGATTTCAGTTTTGGTTTGGATTGTTTTAGTCAGGTCTTTTAGTCGATTTCAGTCTTGAAATTGAGTCAGTTTTGAGTCAAATTTCAGTCCTGAAATTGAGTCAAGAGTTTGGCTTTGGTTTGTCGAAGTTATTGACTCCATAGCCCAATCGATGAAGGCACTGCCTACTTTCCCAGAGATCTATATTTCTTGGCACCTCCAAGGAGCTACCATCCCCATTGGAGCCAATGTTAGTGTCGGTATCTTCATCCCTCCATCAGTGATCAAATTCTCTTGTTGCATCGCATGTTAGGTGTCTCATCTGATCAACTGCATTCCATTAAGATCATGGATCATCTGACGGTAGTGGCTTATTGTACATTTTCCCTCATGTGCTAGCCCATTTTCATTCATCTAGATCATCTGCAGTCAATTTTTGTCTTTAAATCTTGCAATTTTGGTCAAAAACAATTGTATAGGGTTTACAAATTGTGTTTTTTTTTGCTACCAATTTCACTCCTAGTCATTTCACTCCCTCACTCTTACATTCCCTCCCTCTCATTACATTTTCATCAACCCATTTCCTAAATCTCATATCCCCAAACCCTAATCCCACTATCCCAAACCATAGTTAAAAGTTCCCAAACCCTAACTATTGCCCCAAAGCTTAAATACTATTCTCTAAACCCTTCTATTCCCCAAAATCTTGTCAGTAATATTCCCAAAACCCCTCATACACTGTCCCTCCACAGCCCCTCATACATTTGGCAGAAAAAATCTAAAGACACCATAAATCTCTTCATACTCATCAAGAAAACTCAAACATTAGCAAACATGGAGTTAGATCCTTCCTATGATCGAGATGAGGAGACACTCAATGATTCTTCTAGAGAAATGCATGCACCAAGGAGACCTCACAAGGGTGGTAAACATGTACGAGAAGAGCCTACTTCACTTGCCGAGCTGCTGGCCTGTCCTCTTACTGTCACATGCTTTCAACACCAATCTTGTTATCAGTTCTGTGAGTTGGCAGAGAGAGTCCAGTACCATCATGAGTTGGCCAGATTGTTTGTGCTCCATCTTCATAATGTTCAAGTCACTTTGGCAGGTGTGACATGCACCTTGACACCCGAGACTATTTCTCAAGCAACTGGCATTCCAAATGTTGGTGAGCAGTGGAATAAAAGGTAGCAGATTGACAGAGAGCATTATGAGCCTTACATCAAGGCTAGTTATCAGAGGCATCTCAATAGAGTTTTTCCCTTTAGATATCTGAAGGACACATATGCTCCCTTCATGAAACTCATAATTAAATATTTTAGCTGTGAGGGCCGTTTTTCTTGCCTATATGCCTATCACATCAGATTGTTGATGCACTTCACTAGGGTGAGAATGATGAATCTCCCCTATTTTATTGGCCGAAACATTGAGAAGATGACCACCTTAGTGCAAAGGATGCCTCCTCAGCAGCAGTATAACGGTATATATCATTTTGCACTAATCAAAATTGTGGTCTTGCATCATCTTGGTTTACAGAACATCTCATGGGAGGATTTCATTTCACATGAGGTCTTCATAGGTCCTCAAGTACCCCCAGCAATTTTTCATGAGACAGGAGGACCTTCACACCAGCAGGAGATTCATGAGACACAAACCACTAGTGTGCCAGTGTTTGTCACCTATCAAAAGGGCACTAGAAGGTTGTTTACAGTAGCAAAACGATTATTATCTCCACCTGGAGTGGAAGAGGTCTTGTTTCCTCCATAAGAAAAGTAGGTACAGGACAAGGGCAAGAAGCCATTACATGATGAGGGGCCTTCAGGAGGGCAGGAGACAAATTTCATTCTTATTCAGGATGACGACACCGATTTGGGCTCACAAAGCTCAAAGCTTAGAGAGATCATTCAGGAGAAACAAGATGACATTCAACATTTGTCTCTCAACCTGGATAGAGCCAAGTGGATCATTAATTATTTGGAGTAGAGGAACAAGCATCTAGAAGATTAGCAAACTATTATGGAGCTACAAAACATACGAGAAAACTGGCAAGCTACCAAAAGGAGCAAATTCAAGCTCACATCACTTGAACAAGAAATCAATGTTGATCATGAATCCTGGCTTGAGATGGAAAATATCCACTTGGAAAAGATGCTAGAGAAGGCCAACAGAGAGAAAACTATGTTGAGGCACATGTCCCATCATTACTTGGCAAGAAACAAGGTGTGCAAAGCAAGAATTAGGATTTTGAAGGCCAAGTTGAAGAAGGCATCGAGGAAGCGAAAAGAGCAAGATAGACTTCAGATATTGGATGAGGCTTCCTTGGCCCAACACAAAACTTAATGAAGGACACTCATCTTGCAATTTTGAAATATTTGGCTTAAAAAACAGGTTTTTCTACCTGATGCGCAGTGCCACCTGGCGCACGCTTTTGATGGGGACATCCTTTTGAGGAAAACTCAGAATTTCTATATTTTTTATGGAAAGATATGAATGCTCACAAATGGCCAAGAAATTTTGATAGGTTTTGAGCTTCCAAAAAGGTCAAAAACACCTCAAAAATGACCTTTCTGCCCCTTTTTGGACACACAGGAAGCAATGTTGAGAGAACTCAGTTTTGGAGGGGAAAATGGAGGCCAAATTTAGAAATTATACTTTTTCTAGAAAGTAGACAGATATACCTTTCCAACAAGCCCACTTGGAGAAAATTTGGACACCTGGAAGGCCTCCAAAATCAACTGCAAAAAGGCGCTACGCATAGGGAAATCAGCACGGCGCATAGGAGGAAATTTGTTGATTTTTTGCCAAAAAACTCTGTTTTTCACCTAGTTTCTTCACAGTTTGACTTTTCTCGTTCTAATTATCAAAATCATAATGTAATTTAATGTGACTTGATGGATTTTTATCTAATTATGCTAAATTTTTACTCATAGAGGTAGATTCATCCATCAAAAGGTAGTTTGCAACTGAATGAATCAGTTTCCTAGTTTTTAGAGGCAAGTTGTTCCACTGCCTACATTTTAGTTCTCAGTTTAGACTTTCTTGAAACAACTCCTAAACTTATGAGCTCGACCCCTAGAGGCTATTATTAGTTGTTAGTTTCCTATATCTTGTAATTTTTTAGTCATTAGCATGGTTTGACTTTTGGGAAAGCCTGGAGCTTCATTGTATACTCATTTCAGCAGTTTGGCAAAGGAATAGACCAGGGTTTGCAGCACTTTATGGGATTCTTGTGGCATCTTGCTTTGGTATTGTGTTCCCTTCTATAATTGCAAGTTTACATGTGTTTTATGTATGCCATCATCTCTCTTTGCTTCATCTTAACTAAATCAAACAAGGATAAAGGTAGAATTCATTGAAAGTGCAGTGCTCTACCTAGGGTTTGTTTAGTTATCTATGTTTTCAACTATTTGAAGAGGATCCCTGAGTTTTTCATGCCCTCTCCAACTCCTCACCTATCTAAAATCTCTCCATCTCACTCAATTTGAAGTACCAAACCACTTGCCTACCTTGCCCCATAGAGATCTCTGCAAAACTGAGCCTCATTCCCCGGACCCAAATCTACCTTTCACATTTGAGCCAACAAAGCATTATCAAATTTAATCAAACACCTCTGTACACATATCTAGCCTAAAATTAGTCATTACATCAATCATCTCAAGCTTCATAGGCCATATTTTTTGAGATTGACAAGGAGAGAGCCCTCTCCCGACCTAGTAGGGCTAGCTTCCAAGTTAAGCATGGTTTGATGTTACCCTAAATGCTACCTTTCTTAGCCTGAGGTAGATTTAGGCACTAACAGGATCTTCACCTGGATTTCCATTGAATTTAGGAATATCATAGGGAAGTTTATGAGGAACGCTGACCACCAAGGGGCGTAAGCAATTGGATCTTTCGTTAGTCGGTTTAGATCTGGTAATTCTAGAGTTGTTACAAAAGGCAACTGTTGATTCAAGTTAGGCGAAGCATACCTAGGATAAGATGGAATTGACTAAGCAGTAGGTCTTTGCATACCAGCATAATGTATCTGATGCTGGTAACTTTGAAAAGGTTGATGGACATAGCTATTATAGTATGGTTGTTGATAATCGTTTTGGAAATGTGGTTGCCCATTACTTAAAAAGCCTTGTTGCTCAGGTCCTTAGTAAGATTGTTGGAATTGCAGTTGTTGATATTGTACCAGCCATGGTTGTTGGACCATTTGCCGTTGTCCAATACTGGATGATTGACCAAGATGCGAACTGATAGTACCTATTGGAGCCTGAGTCATTCCAGGTAAGGAGGCACTAACCTGAGGTTGTGATTAAATCATGGAGACGAGAGGCTGTTGTATTGCAACCTAAGAAACTTGGGGTTGACACACAACATGTAGTGCTTGTACTTGTAATATAGTCACAATAGTAGGTGTAGTGGGAATATTTGACACAGGTTGGACTGGTTGCATTGAATATACAACCCTTGGTTTTTGAGGCAGTATTGGTACCCAACCGCTGGATGTAATTCTAGTTTGACTTGAATTTTGTTGTAAACTCCCATATGGTTGTTCTCCAGGAGGGAACAATGAAAAGGCATATTGCCCCCCATATGGTGGCAATCTAGTGCTTAAAGGGTAAATTGGCCTTTGAAGACATACAGGATCAACTTGTTGAGTTTCAACATAAGAAATACCAGATAAGAGTCTGGATGAAGAAATAGGAACAGACCATGTCGTCGAAACAGGCCCTGAGTGGACTCCGACTTGTTGTTGACAACTAGTTGGAACAAATGGTATACCAGCAAACATTGTAGTAACGGAAGCAGGAAGTTCCGCCGTAGCCATGTCAGTTGACACAGTCCTAGATGTTGATGGTTGTTTAGACATATTTAGTCTATCCAAAAGATTTCCTAGCAATTCGACAGGAACTTGCGATGAAGGATGATTAAAAGAACTAACTTCTGTAGTAGAAGGATATAAGTGGATCCCAGTTCCAAAATGCACTAGAGTACTGGGTGGAAGATCATCTACTATCTCTTCTATAGCAATCAATCTAGGTGGAAGGAGTAGACTGTCAGGTTCATAAAATATTTCTGGAGCTGAAGAAATTGTAGCTTCTGTAGTAACAGATACTGGAGGGGTGACACCTTCTGAATTCTGGAACTCAACTTCCAGGCGTTCAGGTAAGTGAACTTCAGTTTCTAGCTCAGCCCTAGATGGAGTTGTTTCAGGAATAGAAGTGTCTACCATTACACTAGGATCAGTTCTAATGTCCTCTTGTAACTGCGGAACTTTTTCTGTAAAGGCAGATGTACCAGAGATAATTGGAGTAACTGTAGTCTCTGACGATGTTGAAACACAAGTTTCAAATAAATCAGGTGAATTGGACTCAGTTAAACAAGACCGTTTTTCCCAGAATGGTTTCGTTTCTAGAGTCAAAGACGGTTGACTCGCTAGTCTCCGCAAACGATGGGGTTTTGATTGACTTTCTTCCACGATTGCGGATTACTTGATCAACTCAAAATTAAAGGGGAAAAAGTTATTCCGATTTAAATAAATTTTAAGACACTTTGACGCAACTTGCTTTTTCAATTTTTAAGAGTCGAGAAAAAGCTAAAGGTGACTCTAGTCACCTTTGATTTTTAATGAGCCTGAAGTGACAAGTGCTCAGATGGACCTTTTCTTTTAAGGAGTCGAAAAGGAACGAAAGTGACTACTCTGGAAATCTAGACAGAGGGATTACCAAACCGATCGCAAAACTACAAAATACACCTTGGTGATAAATGATAGATAAATTACCAAGGAGTTATGTATGGCAGTCAATCTTCCCGAATGTTGTGTTTAGTGCATTGCAATCGATAGGGCGGTAGACACGACTTCCTAAGGATAAAGGATATTGGCCTATTGTGGTCTCCCAATATATACTCGACGGTACGGGGAGCACAAGTCCATACTAGCACTTGTCATATCAAAGAGGAGGAATCACCCAACCTTTGATGAAAACGATAGTTACCAGGTTTTACAACACCGGAACATGTCTCTAACCTAGACTTCTAGATGTGTTACGTTAGGCTCCAAAGCATTTTTATGTTCATTGAGATTTATTTTAGAGTTGATCTTGCTTAGAAGTTTGTCTTTCAAGGTTCACCGCATGATGTAGATGTAAAATTCCTAAATATGCAATATAAAATGATAAACAGTCGTTTATTTTCTTTTAGCAATGAAAATCCTAGCTACAAAGGAAAGAAGATAATGATTTTTCTTTCAGCAGAGAGCATAGAGCACACACTAAATGCACTTTCCTAAATCAAATTTCACATGCAGTCAAAATGAAAATGCACATGCATGTATTTGTTTTCTGCTTCCTTAATGTGTGAATGCCAAAAAGGAAAGCTAAGTATAGATCTGAACTATTTTCTTTCAAAGCGACATTTCTAACAATTTCTTTTCAAAACGAAAGGAAGAATAAGACGACACTTTTCGATTTCGAATTGAAAACTGTTTTCGACACTTCAAATACTAATAACTCAAATCAAGCACAATGACAAAAGTACAATCAACTATCTAGAAGAGGAAGACTTTACGACACTCTTCTTTTGATTCAAAATGACAATTACGACACTTGCATCAAAAACAACAGTTCAATTAAGCTACTTTTGACAAAGGAAGACTGTAAATGATTCACAAATACACAAAAAAATTTACAATTCCTAACTAATGGAGGCTGAAATATGTGAAGGAAGAAGGTTTCAGCAAGAAGATACTGATCATGAACAGCAAAACTACTGAATAAAGCTGAAAACCAGGAGAAAAAAACCAAATTTCAATGATAGAAACAGTATCACTCAATCATCGCACCTGCAACACACGGGAGGTGCGATGCATACAGGTTTCACAGTTACAGACAGTGCAATGGACCAGGGAGCGAAACTGAGCTTGGGTTTTGCTCAAAATTTGCAGCTAAGTTCAGTGATTTAGGTTGAGTTATGATGGACAGTAAAAACAAAGTATAGGGGTAAGATCTTATGAGGTTATTGAGCTACCACAAGGGCACTTAGAATGCTTGTAAGTCAGATGTTCAGTTCATAAACCAACCCGGAGATTGACTGAAGCAGCATTCATCTACTTCACAATTGCATAGCAAAGGCATTTTGAAGGCTAGCTGGCTAACTTCAGGCTCTGTCTGTAGTTTATAAAGCAAACAATAAACAAACAAAACAAACTATTCGATCCCCAGCAGAGTTTCCATTTTGTTTCAGGGAAAACTAGTGTCGATTTGAACTGCTAGTCCCACTAAGATGGGTAGCTATCTTAGAAACAAACAATGAAAGCTTTTGAAGAGTTCCTTTAAGTGTGATAGATTAGAGGGAAGAAAAGAGGACCAACCTGGATCTTTCACTTTGATCCTAGCTTGATTTCTCCTTTCCTTGATAGAATTTGCTACTCCTTTCCTACTTGTCCCACTTCAAAGAGTACCTATAGAGTCAAAGTAACATCAAACCATCAAAGCATCTCCATCTAAAACATCATAAAAAATGCGGAATCAAAAACACATTGACCATACAATTGCATTCATAAACAATAAGATTCACAAATACACAATAATATGGAGGAAAACTCAAAGAACTTTATTAATAGTAGTGAAAGAGAGGATTACAACCTAGCTGTCTGATCCAGCATCATCCTCCTAGTGTAGAAGCCCTCTTCACCTCATGAACAAGCAAATCACCCAACAATGCAATGTCTCTTCTCACCAACAAACCAACAGCACTTCCTTACAAATTACAAAATTCCAGCCTCCAGATCTCTCAGATGAGGGATCCATTTATAGATGTCTTGCAAGGGTGTGAGTTAGCTCTGGGTTTTTTATTAGTGTCATTCCACTGATAGTTCTTGGTTCCACTTGGAGATTTCATTGATCTCTTACTCATCCCTGAGCGAATTCAGAGAGGCAAGTGTCACAGGAGAAGTTTCTGGAAGATTCCATGATCATCCACTTAGCAAAGTGTCTCTTCCATTTGTCTATTCTCACTCATCGCATCCCATAGAAGGCCATTTCAGTATGCATCGCACCTGGCTAGTTTAGCAGTCAATATGCATCGCACCTTGCCCATGGAGTAGTCTATATGGTCCAGCTTTGGTCAGTTCTGAGTAGTTTTTTAGGTGGAACTTCTGGGAAATGATGTAATCAATTGACCATGATCCTTTAGGGTATGAAACAACACTTTTAGGGACTTAAGGAGACCTTATTTTATGGACATAAGAGTTTGGGGTTGCAGTGCCCAAATATGTCTATAACAACAAGATTTTGGAATTTGACATAATTTCAAACAGTCGTAGCAACTCTGATAATTTTCAAGGATCCAATTCGGATCACGGCCTTCCCAGTGAAAAAGCTTTTGGACCACCAAAAGTTGGTTTTCAAGCATCGACTAAGTGAGGATACAACTTTTCCACCTGTCCAATCTCTATCCATTTTGCACTGCTTGGCTTTGAACCCTAAGCCCAATTCTGAGGTACTCAACATCTCCCCTGCGCGTCGTTCTCACCTTCCTGTCCAGAATTGTGTCTTCCTGCAATTCATTAAGATATTCAAGTAGTAGGTCATCAATAGAAGGTAATTGACTCTCTTCTTCAGGATCTTCAATTAATGAGGGTTCAAATAATCTCAAGTTGTCTGCATTGACGACTGAGTAGATGTGCATATAAGCTAGCAAATCAAGGTGAAAAACATTCTCACCAATTTTCTCAAGGATCCTGAAAGGTCCATACCTGATAGGCTTTAGCTTTTTACCTTCACCTTGCATCCTGTCCTTGCTGATATATAGCCAGACTTGATCACCAACTTGGAAATTATGCTCCATTCAATACTTTTCATGCCTTGCCTTGTATTTCACCTGGCTCTTTTCCATCTGTTCCTATACTACCTGGTGGATCTCTTGGATTTTTTCAATGAACCCGGTTGCCTTGTCCACATCGTTGTGTCCCTCAACTGCTATGTCTTTACCAAAGACAAAATCCAAGGTAGACCTTGGTGTGAAACCAAAACAAGTCTCAAAAGGAGATCTCTGTGTAGAAGAATGTTTGACTCAGTTGTAAGCATGATGCACATAACACAAATGTTCATCCCAAAGCTTAGGATGTTTGCTGCAATATCCCCTGAGCAACTGGATCACTATCATGTTGACTACTTCTGTCTGGCCATCGGTTTGTGGATGGAAAGTTTTGCTTTTCTTCAGTTTGGTATCCATCAGTTCCCACAGACTTGACCAAAACTTTCCTTCAAATCGGGTGTCTCGATCAGATACAATGGAAGTGGGTAATCCAAAATGAACCCATACATGTTGAAAGAACAGTTTTGCAGTTTGTTCAGCTGTAATCTGTTTATTAGAAGGTATCAAAATACACATTTTACTGAACCTATCCACAACAACATATAGATAATCATGACCTTTCCTAGGTTTAGGCAATCCTCCAACAAAATCCATGGAAACACTTTCCTAAGGATGAGAAGGAACTGGTAATGGAGTGTACAAGCCTAGTTTTCTATTGTTGGGCTTGCTTTTAGCACACATAGTACACCCTCTTACATATCTAGAAACTGTCTCGTTCATTTTTTGCCAATAACAAAATCTTTGCAGTTGTGCAACTGTTTTACTTACCCCAAAGTGACCTGATATTAGAGAAGTGTGTGCTTCTCGAATTATCTTTACTCTTTCAGTTTTTGGAATGCATAGCTTCCCACAATGATATAGGAGTCGGTCCTTAATATGATAATCCAATTCTTCTACTCGTTTGCCTTGACTTAAAGTTGCATATACATCTTTAAAGTCTATATCTTGAGCATATTGTTCAATGTAACTCTCAGGTAACACGGAATTATGCTTAAGTATAGTAGATGCATTTATAATGGGTCTAGATAACATATCTGCAACTTTATTGTGTATGCCCTTTTTATATCTGATGACTAAATGAAACTGTTGTAGAAAACCCATCCATCTATAGTGTCTTGATTGCTGCAACTTAGTTTGGGAGTGTAGATACTGAAGTGGTTGATGATCAATATGTATAATTGTTTCTTTGCCCATTAAGTAATGTTTCCACTTTTTCACACTCTGTACTAGTGCATACAATTCTTTATCATATGTAGGATAGTTAACTACTGCACAATTAAATGTCTCAGAATGATAACATATGGGTTTACCATGTTGTATCAACACTACTCCCATGGCATAGTCATTGGCATCCATTTGGATCTCAAATGGTCTTTGAAGATCTGACAGTGCTAGTACCGGTGTTGTACTAATCTTTTCTTTCAAGGTGTTGAAGGCTTTCTGTTGTTTGCCTCCCCACTGAAACACCTTGTTCAATCCTGTTAAAGCATGTAAGGGAGTTGCAATTAAGGAAAATTTAGAAATGAACTTTCTCCAATATTGTGTTGCTCCTAAGAAGCTCCTAACTTTTGTAACAGATTTGGGTTTAGGACAGTTTACACGTCCCAAATAATTCAAAGATATTTTGCCAAATTCACACTTTGAGAGTTTAACATAAATTTTTTCTCTTTTCAAAACATCTAATGTCTGCTTAACATGCTTTAAATTTTCTTCCCACATTTTTCTAAATATCATAATGTCATCCATATATACAATAACAAAATCATCAAGAAAATGTTTGTATACATCATTCATTATTCTCATGAAAGTAGCAGGAGCATTAGTTAAGCCAAAAGGCATAACCAGCCACTCATACAATCCTTGATTTGTCTTGAAAGCAGTATTCCATGCATCTTGTTCTAAAAATCTGACCTAATGATATCCACTATGCAAGTCTAACTTGAAAAAATAAACAACTTCTTTCAATTGATCTAATAGATCATCTATGCGAGGAAGGGGATAACGATTTTTTATTGTTATCTTATTCAGTGCTCAGTAATCAATGCACATTCTCCACGAGCCATCTTTCTTTCTCACAAAAATGATTGGAGATCCACATGGTGATGTGCTAGGTCTAATGAACCCCTTCTCGAGCAATTCTTGCACCTGCTTCTTGATTTCTACATTCTCTAAAGCGGACAACCTGTACATTCCAATGTTAGGCAATGGAGCATCTTGCTGCAAATTAATTTCATGCACTATTTCCTTTTTGGGTGGCAGACCTTTAGGTTCTTGAAACAAGATATCATACCATAAAACAACTTTTTCTAAATCAGCTTGTTTTTTAGCATCACAACCCTCAAATACATTGGTTTTATCAGGTTTCTTTTCCTTTACAACCATCAGTAAAAATTGTTTGCATGAATTTATCATTCGTTTCATCTGCCCTGAGTTTATGAGAGTGTAATTATTCTTGAGCTTATGAGATCTTACAAAGTATTTGATTCCATCTTTAACAAGTAGATACTTGTTCTCAACTCTATAGAAAATAGCTTTTATGTCATACAATTAAGGACTTCCTAAAACAATTCCACATATATCCAAAGGAATTATATCTAACTCAACCTCATCTACAAATGCTGACCCAAAAGAAAACTTGAGTTTGCATTGTCTAGTCACTTGTAGTTGTGCTTTATCACTTAGCCATCCTAATGGGTATGGTTTATTGTGAGGTGTAGTCAGTAATCCCAACTTCTTTACAATTGCTTCAGAAATTAAATTTACTTGTGAGCCACTATCAAACAAAGTATCAATCTTTTAATGTTTGGAAATAACTCGAATATGGAAAAGCTCATGTCTTTTTCTCTCGTTTTCTTCATCAATAGTAGATTGTGCAGAATTACTAGTAGATGCTTCAGAATTCTTCCCTTTTATACTTGTGGCTGCAATGGTTGTTTCATCTCCTGAGTCCGACCCAAAATATTTCTGAATAGTTGTATCAGTCTTCTTCTTCTTACCCTCGAACTTCTTAGGTCTTAGCTCCGGATGCAGAATCCAATAGTGCTCATCATCATGCCCATCCTTCCTACAGTGAGTGCATGAAGACTTGCTTTTCTATGCAGTGTTGGCCTTCCTTGCTTTCTATTTCTGTTTTCTTTTCTCCTTATTCTTGCTTGCAGTGGGTTGGGATGTTTCCCCAACTTCTGGGTTTCCATTCTTTCCTCTAGCTTCTAGATGCGTAGCTTGAACAAATACCTCATCTATACTAGTGGGATTAAACATGAGGATAGTGTGCCTCATGTAGCTGTGTAGACCACCAATGTAATTCAACAGAGTCTCAAGTGAGTCTAATGAGATTCCTAGAATCAATGCTCTCTTCCTAAATTCTTGGGTGTAATCTTGTACACTTTTCGCTTTCAATTGTCGAAGAGATTGCCAGCTCATCATGGCTTGGTGCAAGTAGGCCAGTGGATAGAACTGCTTTTTGATTGCAGAAACAAATTCACTCTAGACAAAAAAAGTCTTATCATGTCTCTTCATGTTAGCTTTGGTTCTGCCTTCCCACCAAACCAAGGCAGTGCCTCCAAGGTGCAGGCTGGCCAGCTGAATCTTTCTCTTGTCTGAGTCAATACTCTGCACTCTGCAATAAACATCAATTTGTCTAATCCAATTGTCCAGCTTTTCTACATTCAACTCTCTATCATATATTGGTAAATCAAATTTAACATCTAGTTTAATCAAAGATGTCTTCTTTTTATGTTCGGGGCCATTAGGAGGTGTGAGAAAGCTTTCTTCTTTCCCCTTGCCTTTTGAGTGGTCATGGAGGAGAGACTCTTCTTATACCTTATCTTGTTTGGAGCCTGATGAGTCTTCATCTTTATGTTTTCTAAAGTCCTTATACATTTCCTCTACCATGGACCTTATGGCCAGGAAACTATCTATAAATTGAGCGTCTGGCCCCACAGAACCTTCCTCTGACATTATCTTCTGAGGATAGACTCTTCCAATTTCAAGATTATTTTCGACCAACTCTCCTTATCCTAATTTGAGCTTTGATCTAGTTAGAATTCAACAGCTAAATCCAGCACAAGCTTGTCTAACCTTAACAACTTGTAGCTTTGATACCACTTGATCTGAAAATCACTTATGAATGATCTCAGTTAATTAATGTAGGTATTACAAACTCATGTGCTGGTGTGCCTATGTTATTTTAATTAACAGATCGATAAGATTGCGAGATACAGAGGCATTGGAAAACAGTAAGAGAAACACAGCAAGCAAATGAAAAAACACAACAATTTAATACGGATTCCACCCAATCCTCCTGGGCTACATCTCCTGGTCTAGCTTTCAGTGGTGGCCTTTTCTATTGTGTTTTTAAGCAGAGTTTTTACAATGAGGAGCTCAATTTGAGTCTCCTGTAACAGATGATGCTTAGTAGGGTGGTACTTGAATTTCCCAAGCCACTAGAGTACACAGACTCCCCCTTACCAAGTCTCCACCTCAACTGGTCTTAATGGGATGAGTCAAATTTGGTAATCAGTTCCCAACAGATATCCTCACAGAGATTGCTTGAACCTCTCAAGCCTTCTCGGTTCTGTCTGCTCGACACTGCCTTAGCTCTGCAGGTCAGCTCAACTTCTATATTCCCTGCTTCTTGCTTCACTCTCTATTCTGTCTCACTCTCTGTTCTCTATTTGTTTGTGGCTTAAAGCCAATTCTTCCCTTGATTGTTCGCTTCCTCTTCCTACCCTTCGGATCGCTTGCCTCTGTCCGCTTAGAATTCCCTACTTCTGCGTCATCACCACTGTGCAACGTTTCACAGGGAGGTGGCCACTTGTCCCCTCACGAACTGAGTGTCAGCTCTTCCTCGAACGATCGTTATTTTGGTTACTCCGTTAAATGATTCATCCACCAGCTCAGTGGTCAAATCAGACCCCAAATGTCATATGCCTCAGCCTATTCTCCCATCAAATCTAGTCTCCCATCGGGTGTAATCTCTGTCATTAGATCTGGGGTCTCCAGATCCTACGGTCATCGCTTTTATCGCGCGGGTGAGTTGCTCAACCGTTAGTCTGCGATGAGAGCAGTTTTCTCTCTCATCCGTCGGACACGTGTCATTCAATGTATGGCATCGCTTGGTCCTCTACCAAACCCGCTTACTACCCAAAATTCCTCCAATATTCCACCGATTTTGGAGCGGGGGACCCGCCTGTCGATTTTAGCACTTTTCCCACGGTTTTCTCTGTTTTCCACATGACCAGGTGCCAGGGCTTTTCCTTCTCTGAGTTTTTTATCCTGCAATGTGTGATTAGTGCTTTGCGTTAATCACGCATCAGAAATGGCCTTTGTTTTCTGATCCGGACTCCCTATTTGCTAGTTTGTGCCACTGCGTGGTCTCCATGGGCCAACGGTCAGTGCGCTTTCACCAAGGGCCCTCGTTGTTCTGTGTTGGCTACAACTGCCACTGTCTAGAGGTCCTTCCTAATAGCTCATTGTTCACAAGATTTTGGAGTTTGACATAATTTGAAACAGTCATAGAAACTCTAATAATTTTCAAGGATCCAATTTGGATCAATGGTCTCCTTGTAGTCTGCTATGGATTTAGGAAATGGAATCTGAGCCTGCAAAAATTCCATTTGCATCCTTCCTCTTTCACTGTCGAACGCAGAGAGAAGTCTATGCTGAGAAGTGGATGTGTGTTTCCAAAAATGACTGTAAACTTGAGATTTAAGACTTTCATTATTTTGCTTGATTTCCAAAAATTTTGAGAAGATATTAGTATCTCCTGCTGAGCTGGTCTCAGTTGATTGGATAATCTCCATAGGTTCAGTTGAAGAAGGAGTTGAAGAAGAAGAGGGAGGCTTGCAATCAGTGGTCCCTACTGATGAAACATCTTCTAATTCTCCAAGATAAATTATCTTTGGTGGCTTGGTTCCTGATGACATTGACAGCCCAGTTTTCAACTTCTTTTGTAATATATCATACTCTTTACCTGGTTCTATAGCAGACTGAGTTTCCTCTCTAGCTCTTTTATGTTGAGTGCTCTATGTAGCTGGATTCCTTGTCTGAGGATTTGATATAACCTGTTCATTAGCGTCTGTGAGAGTACCTTCAGACCATTGCTCCTAGTTCATGAACTTCTCCAATTATGGCCTAGGAGTATGGTTGTAAGGTGTTTCCTTCAACTCCACTCTGCAAGCTGAAATAATCCCAAAAGGATCATAAGACCAAGTGAAGCTTGGTTGGAGGTTCATGTTCTTTAGCAATCTGTCTGCCTCTGTACCTGCAGACCTAGTGTTACATATGAAACTCCCTAATTTGGCTTTGAGTTTAAACTGTGATTTCTTCTTACCTGAGACAAAATGCACTTCATCCATATTTAGCATTTTCCTGATGTATTCCAGTGAGAATATTCTCATTGGCACATACTTAGGCAGTTTATATGGAGATAAATCATTGCCATAGATTATAATCTCAGTATAATTTTGGTATAGGTACCAGTCACCAGTCTTGGTTTGATCTGATAGGTGCAGTGTCTTTTTAATTTCTTCTCCAATTATGGGCTCTGCCTGGCTGTTGAGTAATTGGACAACTAGATGTATGAAGGAATCAATGAACTGGGAGAATGTAAAATTTAATGATCCTACTCTTACTAGCTCTATCCAGTGAATCACTGATTGATTCACTCCCTGCTCATCTTGTTTTTTCAGCTGAATAGGCAATAGATCTCTGTGTTGAAACAAAATTAGATGAATTATAACTGAATTGTACCTGAATACTCCTTGTGTGGTCAAATTCATAAATTTTTCATATATATTATTAGCCAGAAAGTGGCTATAATTATAAATGAAGGTAGGTTGATATTTTTTGCTAAAAATATAAAAGAATCCAAGGATGGATTCATTAACAGTTTGGTCATTTTCATAACCTAGGAGGTATGATAATGGAGAGATAATGTGTCTAGTGGCTTCAATGAACATGGAAGATGAATATGGAGGATTTTTCTTAGCTAATTTGGCATCTTCTAGTAGGAAAAGTTCAAAGATAAGACCTCTCTATGGGAAGGTGAGTTTACTGTAGAGGTCCATGAGAGATGAAGGTGATAAATGGCTAAGGGAAGCAAATGGAGGTATCATTAGCATCTGATTTATGCTCTGAGTAGTGATGGTAATCAAGATTTTTCCATCCTTAGTCATTACTGTTTTTTGACAAGGTCATACCTGGCTTGACACCAAGAGATTAGATCAAGGAATTGATGGGTCTTAGGAAAAGAAAATAATGGCAGAAGTGTCTCCCAGAAGCAAATGGAATCCTCCTTATCGGTATATTTCATTTTTAACCATGAATGTAATTCACAGAAATCAAATTCACATTCGCAGTCATTAATCTTGAAATGGGAGTCTATAAGTGGCATATGATCCAGATCAAGGGAGACTGTGGAGGGATTCCCTTCTTCGGTAGTCTTTTGTATCTTTGCTTTAGGAACCATCACTATTGCAAGGGAAATTTAGAAGTTGTTTTTAATCTAAAATTGATGACAGTGGCAAAAATACACAGAGCAACAAATGGTGCTTTTGGTTTATGGATGGAAGCGAAAAGTGGCAAATATTGGATCCATGGAGGATTTATAGGTTCAATTGGGCTCAATTGATTGTTTAGATCTAGCCATAGGCATTCAATTTGTGAATTAATGCTTAATGGATGTTGAAATGGATAATCAGGCACAACAACAGCTTTGGAGCATATGGGCAACGGTATTATAACATGGCGGGCGGTGAATGGGTAAGTGAAAATGGATGGATGACGTGGAGGTTCATTATTGGATGGAAGATAACAGATGCATAAGGCACGAGAGAAGTCAACAGTTGAATGGAAGAAAAACCGAAAGTGGATTTTTTTTGGGGGGGGGTCATAATGGTTTGTGGTTTCGGGCCTTGGGGGTCCAAAACATTTTGGAGGCACCACGTTGCAAAAAGTGGGAGCCATGAAAACTACTTTTTGGACCCCCCCCCTCACGTTAACGAGAAATGGCCAAGGGGGGGCCAAAAGGCTTCCTCTATCATTGATCAGGGAAGAGTGAAGGATCTTCATTGAAAAGTACACATGGGTTATCGGCGCGCAATGTGTTGTTTTGTCGTTTCCGCCAATACGACAAGTGTCATTTGTCACTTATTTTATAAGGTCATCAAGCTTTATTACAACAATTAAATCATAATTAAAGAACTTAAGCATGATTAATCAAAAGGACATTTTTCAAAGGTGCATTTGAGCTAGCAACCTTAATTTATTTTCTAAAGAAAATATTTTTCTTTTGTTGCTTATCTATCATTTTCATTTTTCCTTCCTTTTTTAGAGAAACTACCCTATCATTTTATTTGATATGGACCTGCAATAATAATCACTCCTAACATTTTTATTTTCCATATTGTTTTTGGTCCATATCCTAACTTATCATTTTTTGTATGGAATTTTGATTTTTTATCTAATAGCTAACTTATCAAAAACAAGAATGTTACAACAGAGTCAATTGACTGCTTTCCGCCTTCCATCTTATGTGCCTTTCTAGATCACAGTACAAGCCTATAATATGGTAGTACATGGAACTATATTAGATGAAGGCATGTCTTTTAGCATCATGTCTTCTACTAATTTGCAAGCTTTGGGCTCCCCACAGCTTGTGCCTGTCACTCAGAATCTGTTGGCTTTCAACAAAGGAACCAATCAACCCTTGGGGGTCCTTTCGAAGTTCCTTATCTTTGGGAGGAAATACCGTCTATATAGACGCGATGGTAGTCCAAGGTCCCTTAGATTTTAAACTTCTCCTTGGACGTGACTATGTTTATCTCATGGGAGCTCTTGTTTCTTCACTTTTCCGTGTGGTTTGTTTTCCGCACAAAGGGAGATTGTGACAATTGATCAATTGTTATTCATTGGTCATCAAGCGCCTCCTTTGAAACCATCATCCCCTATCAGCTCTTGTTTGCAAGCAGTATCTTCCCCGCCATAGGTCAATTATGTGGCTACCCATTTTATGTCTGCATCTACTGATGTTCACACAGATGGTATTGTACATCATGTACTGGGGGCATTGGAACCTAATCTGTCTTTGGTACCAAATGACATGTATTCCTCCTAGAGCATGGTTCTTCTGTCTAGTGAAGACCTCTTGGAATCCATCTTCTCTTATGGGTCATGAATAGGAGTCGTGAGCATAGTTCCTTGTCTTGTGTCAAGCTCATTAAAAAATGAAACAAGGGTCATGATCATAGTTATTTATCTTGTTTCAAGCGCGTTAAAAAATGGCACAAGGGTCTCGAGGATAGTTCTTTTACTGTGTCAACCTCACTAAAAAAATGAAGCGACTACCTTTTCCAAATTGATTCTTTGATTAAGATCTCATAAAATCCCAGTTGATTCTTTCCAAGATCTCGAAAGTGAACCTTCATTCCATCAACCTAGTTGAAATGAAGCTTGGGGGGCATGTACCTCGATTGACTCCCTATGCCAAGGGCATGAAAACTTATCCCAAGCATAGTTTTTCGTTTCAAGCTTGTGTAAACATGAAACTAAATCCAAGCAGAGTTCTCCATGGTTCAAGCTTGTGTAAAAATGAACCCATGCCTAATTTACATCTCGTGATTACCATTTTAATCAGTTGATGTTTGCTAGATGAACCTTGGTTGTTTTATTCCATCGCCAACATCTCTTTGGTCGATCATATGCTTTCACTTGGTTTTTTTTCCTTTCCTGAGGAACCGCAGCAATGAGTAGTTCTATTAACCAGCCTCTTGACCAGTACATGCTTTGAGTAGTTCCTACATAACCGGAACTAGTTGCTACCCTTTATACCACTCGTTCCTCTAGGATGAGTCGCCTTTAAGCTCTTTTATGATTGGTAAAAGATGAAAATATTGCCGAGTATTTTTTCCCTTTTTTGACTCGTTAAAGAGAATAAAAATGGGGGGTCTGCTCTCAGCTCTTTTCCGACTCTTAAAACACGAAAAGATTGTCGATCTCTTGTCATTTTTTAACTCGTTAAAGGCTGCAAAATGTCGTTTACCCAGTACACTTTTACCCCTTTTTCAGGTTGGGATAAACTATTTATGGAAGAGCTCCTCCTTGATTGAAATGGTCAAGCGGTTCTCTCAAGTATCGTTTTCTACCTTTTCGGGCTCGAGAGACACAAATGTACGAAAAGGGACCATGTGGAGTTTTCTTTTCCGTGTCTTTTTCACTCTCTAAACATGAGAAAAGATACCGAGTTACCCCTTTGTCGAACTCGTTAATACATTAAACGACATTAGATTTGTCGCCATGATGAAAGTGAGCTTCTCCTTCCTATGGCTCATTGAACTTACTCGGTCGGATTCATCCGAAGGATGAACTTACAAGGAAAGCATATGCTATCCCATTTAATCTTGTGATCAAAAATAATTGGGGTACCTATCAGAAATGGTGGGGGAAAATTTGGAAATTCTATCAGTCATGTCGGTAGCTCACTCTTGAACATGACACTTTTTGCTTCGTGTCAGGTTGCGATATCCTCATTTTCATTTGACCTTCCTGGGTTGGGACACTCATTTTTGCCTTCCATTTTATCTCTGCCACATCATCATGACCATCGATCCTATGGATCCAATAATTTCCAAACTCTGGAATCATGTCGCCGATATGTTCAAGAGTCAGTCCCTCTATAGTTACACTTACTCCTGATTCTTTGTATCATCTGAAATCATTTGCATCCATATGTCCCGTGTCAATGATGTGGGATACATCATGGCCCTCCTTCGACATGGTCACTTCCTATCGACTTCAGCTCATTATGCAGGAAGTTGACCGAGAGACTCCCTTCCAGTACCTTAGAGCTTGCATACCCTATTGGCAATTTCTTGGCACTCGACGACGAGTTCACATCATTGACTTTCGATCAAGTGATTTCATGGGTGTTCAACATCAGTTCCTTTATTCACATTTTGTGAACTGTGCTGCCAGTACCTTGAGAGCCATTGTCATTATTGGTGGTTTCTCTCGCACTTGTTAATGGTTCACATCATTGACCAGTAATCAAGCGAATTCTTGGCATGTTCGACTTCAACACATTCATTCACATGTTAGGATTTGTACTTTAATCATGTCGTTTGGAGTGCAATACCCTAGGCTAAGATTACACAAGTTCAGGTTGTGAGGCGATGTGACATGGTCATGTTGATATACATGTCTCTTTCAGATGGATGGCTGCGACCATACCATGAGTTGTTATATGTGATCCTTCTCATTATTGGATGGTTGCAACCATACCTTGGTTTCGTTATGATCCTTTCTACTAGATGGTTGTGCCCATGCCTTGGATCCATTCACATGATTATTCTCTAGATGGCCGCATCCATACCATAATTCATGTATCATAATTTATAGTTTTCAGTGATGTGTATGTATCTATGCTTTCTTGTAGGTTTTCTGATGACGGACTCTGGTTCCCCACTTCCATGTGCAAGGCATTTCACCCCTCACTCTTGTTCTACCTTGACACTTTAGGGGGCATCTATTACACAGAATTTTGTCATTGTCCCTGTACTCCCCATCTATGATTATGGAGGACCTCTACAGTGTACCCGACATGCTTTCCCATCATGAAGAAACTCCCAATATGTCCCTCTTCATGAGCAGAGTAATTCCCCTCTACACCATTTCCCAAGAATCTTTATTCTATCCCAGTTTACAATACTGGCACTATTGACCAGTTTTCTCCTTGCACTAATTTACAGAGGTCAAAACTAGCCCTCATGCTAATCAAAGTGATTAAGCCCTTTTCTAGTAACACAGATCCTCTTTTGGAAAGTTATTTAAATAAGGAGCCGAAGCTTCCATGTCTAGAAGCTTCGTAACTTAAGTCTGGTACATGGTTGGGCCGGATAGAGCCGAGGAAATCAGTTTGGGCTCCTTTCCCCTATTAGGATGGAACAACATTAAGAGATAAGACCTTCTCCCATGATGAAAGGAACCATCTCCCATCCATCCAAGCTACATAAACCTCTCTTTTTCCCAAGCAAAAGCTAGTTGTAGTTTTGGAGCAAATTTGAATAATCAGGAAGTCATCTATAGCTTGTAGATTTCTAGTGTATGTTTGAGGGAGAATAGTGTGATTTTGGTTTGGTTTGAGACTAGAGGGAAAGAGGCCTTAAAAATTCCATTGTTGGGGCTGTCCATGAAGTGCTAGTAGAAGTGTGGGAATCCAGATATGTTGGAGGAGACCAACAAATTCAACGCACCAATTGTAATCTCTTCCTGATTTCTATAAATGCAACTATTGATTGATTTCCTACATGAAGTATCATTTTACATCTTTATGGCTTAATGTTCCTTGACCTATTAAGTAGGTTGAATACAATATTGTATGCTATCATGTTTTTTGTTGTTGTTGTTTGCTTGTTTCAGGTATTCAAAGGAAGGAAACGGAAGATATCTGGAGTGAGGAGTGGTCTATGAAATCAGAGATTCTTGGTTCCATCCCCAGTGGAGTCACCAATTTTGTTGAAAAGTGTGCAACAAAAAATGCTTGTTGAGAATGCAACAAGATGATGGAGCTTAGTGAAAAGAGTCGCCTTCACTAAGTGGGCCCGCAGGCAAATTACGGCGCAAGTTCTATTTTTTGATCCCAGCAGGGATGATCACAGTATGGGTGATCACAGTATGGGTGATCACATTATGGGTGACCACAGTATGAGTGATCACAGTATGAGTGATCAACGTCTATTTTTAGACTGGCTGTCAAAAATAGAAAAGTCAAATATTATTGTCTCATAATAATATTTGGACTATAAACTTGATCTTATTCTCTTGGAGCACTTCAGGATGAGCTATGGATGTAGTACATGCAGATCTCAGAAGTAAATACGTGGTTACCTATGGGATGAATAATATTTGCATGCAGGACTTCAGTTAGAACTCAAGTGAGTTGATTTTAGTGGACTGGAGGTGCAGTTGATGGAGTTGTGTTCAGTTTAACTTTGTTAAACTAGTTGTATTTAGTCTAACTGATCAATAGACTAGAGATGAGTTGGGTGAATTAGTTATTAATTAATTCACAAGTTATTAACTCATAATGCAACTATAGAATACATCAGTTAACTTAGTTGCATGTCAGTGCATGTTCAGTTCAGCAGGGACAGGTGTTAGAGGATCAGATTGCTATCAGTTGTGACTATAGCTGTGCATGATGATTTGCACAATCAGAGGGATTGAGTATGCCAATGAATTGGCCAATACCAAGAATTTTAGCCTGTGCTCACGTCCAACACAGTGTGAGTGATTATTTTCGGGTCAAATACGAGTTTGGTAAACCATTCTCATCAATTCTTGAGCAGGTATTGAGCTGTGGAGGCAAGCAAGCAGCGAGGGAGATTTGGAGATCAGATCTGAGCTGTATTGTGTGTAGCATGTGAAGATAGTACTGAGTACTTGTGAGGAGTATTGTACTATGTATTGTTACATGATTCAATCACTATAATATACAGATAGTTGGGGTTTTTAGCGAGATGCTTTCCCCGGGAAAACATTGTGTTGATATGTGTGATTGATGCTTCTATGTGCGCCTGTGAATGTTTCTGCTTCTGTAAATTGATGATCAACGTAGAGGAGGTTATGTATTATGCATGTTCCGCTTATAAGTGTATAATCAAGATAATCTCTGTGAATATGTGTCATATTATTCAAAATTTCTACATGGTATCAGAGCTGCTTGATTTGTAGAAGAGATTTTTACTAGATATCAAGCAAGGATTGATCATCGGATCTATTATTCAGAAAGTGTTTACATTTTATTTCTTCAGGCAGAGTCTGTAATCAGGCCAGGTAGCCTCTGGATTCATCCTTCTTTTGGAAGGTGAGATATCCGGTGAATGCCTATACAGTCGATCTCTGTACAAGAAATACTTTGTTCTCACGAATTCTAGATCGGAAGCGGTTGAGTTTTGAGCTGGTGGAATTCGAATTTAATTCCAAAGCAAGAGATAAACTCAGAAACATTAAGTGTGAGAATGGAGACAGTATGCCTAGGTAACTCATGAAGTTCATCCAATGCCGGGATGAGCTGGGAAGTGTGGGGGTGACTGTCGGATGAGGATGGTGAGTCTAGCACTCCTTGACCTTCCTAAGAGTTGGCATAGCTACCAGGACTCGGTGAATGGAAGGGAGAAATTGCCAGGATGGGAGAGACTTTGGTCAGATCTTGTGCAAGAGGAGATTAGATGGTGCACCAGAGACAGTTCTTCATCTATGCATGATGAGGAGAACTGTGCCTTAGCGATTAAGGTGAAGAAGGGGAAGGGGAGAGTTTCTCTTTCTGAATCCAGTTCTTCCAATGATGGGAAGAAGGTTGACAAGTCGAAGGTGAGATGCTTTCATTGTCATGAGATTGGTTCATGGGTCAGGAACCTGTATGCTCTTGAGGTTCAAGATGCATGCAAAGCCTTGAGAACTGAGGCAACTGATAGAGACTTGGTGGTTGAGAGGGAGCGTATATTACCTCTCAACATGCAGAGCCAGAAGAAGTCTCAGACGATTGTGGAGGAGCCACGATTTGTGTAGCAACTTCACGAGGTTGTGGAGGAGCCACAACAGGGGAAGTTGAGAGGAGATCGAGTAGAGACATCTACTCATCCAGAGACCTCCAGTAAGGGGAAACTTCGAGCCAGGTGGGTTGAGGGATCACATGCAGCCAAACCTCCAGGTAGGAGGTGGGGCGATGTGGAGTGATCATCCCAAGGAGGAGGGGTAAGATCCTTGAGGTACCCAACCTCTTGGATGAGACCTTGCTACAGGAACGCAGATGTGTAGTAGCAGGAACTGACTGATTGGGTAGAGACAGATGCAGATGGAGCGGCAGAGAGAGCGACAGTGCAGGGAATCCCAGGACAGCACATAGCTAGCAGGTTGCAGCAATGCGAGAGGCACAAGTGTTTTGCACAATGCTAGGTGGCACAAAGAGGTGTGCAATGGTGCGATATGCATGGAGATGTTGCAGTAGGGCAGATGTCAGAGAGGGAGCACTTGTCAGTAGCAGGTAGAGCTTCAGCATCAAAGGATGTTTCTAGCCCAACAGGGAGGTCAGTTGGGAGGTGCACTGCGGATGCAATGCTGGGAGATAGAACCAGCAGCAACACAGATGCAGTCAGAGATCAAAGTGATAGAGGCTAAAGCAATCAGATACTGAAGAGCACAGAGATGTAGAGTTTTCAGTCGACAGAGGCAATAGCAGTCAGAGACTTTGATGACAGAGCAAGTGGACCGGCCAGATGTGTTGCATGGAGAAAATTCCAAAGTTACAAGATCGGGTTTGAGAGGAATCCTTTCTTGTTGAGAGGGAGTGTTGAAAAGTGTGCAACAAGAAATGCTTGTTGAGAATGCAACAAGATGATGGAGCTTAGTGAAAAGAGTCGCCTTCACTAAGTGGGCCAGCAGGCAAATTATGGCGCAAGTTCTATTTTTTGATCCCAGCAGGGATGATCACAGTATGGGTGATCACAGTATGGGTGATCACAGTATGGGTGACCACAGTATGAGTGATCACAGTATGAGTGATCAAAGTCTATTTTTAGACTGGCTGTCAAAAATAGAAAAGTCAAATATTATTGTCTCATAATAATATCTGGACTATAAACTTGATCTTATTCTCTTGGAGCACTTCAGGATGAGCTACGGATGTGGTTCATGCAGATCCCAGAAGGAAATACATGGTTACCTATGGGATGACTAATATTCACATGCAAGACTTCAGTTAGAACTCAAGTGAGTTGAGTTTAGTGGACTGGAGGTGCAGTTGATGGAGTTGTGTTCAGTTTAACTTTGTTAAACTAGTTGTATTTAGTCTAACTGATCAATAGACTAGAGATGAGTTGGGTGAATTAGTTATTAATTAATTCACAAGTTATTAACTCATAATGAAACTATAGAATACATCAGTTAACTCAGTTGCATGTCAGTGCATGTTCAGTTCAGCAGGGACAGGTGTTAGAGGATCAGATTGCTATCAGTTGTGACTATAGTTGTGCATAATGATTTGCACAATCAGAGGGATTGAGTATGCCAATGAATTGGCCAATACCAAGAATTGTAGCCTATGCTCACGTCCAACACAGTGTGAGTGATTATTTGCGGGTCAAATACGAGTTTGGTAAACCATTCTCATCAATTCTTGAGCAGGTATTGAGCTGTGGAGGCAAGCAAGCAGCGGGGGATATTTGGAGATTAGATCTGAGCTGTATTGTGTGTAGCATGTGGAGATAGTACTGAGTACTTGTGAGGAGTATTGTACTATGTATTGTTACATGATTCAATCACTATAATATACAGATAGTTGGGGTTTTTAGCGAGATGCTTTCCCCAGGAAAACACTGTGTTGATATGTGCGATTGATGCTTCTATGTGCGCCTGTGAATGTTTCTGCTTCTGTAAATTGATGATCAACATAGAGGAGGTTATGTATTATGCATGTTCTGCTTATAAGTGTATAATCAGGATAATCTCTGTGAATATGTGTCATATTATTCAAAATTTCTACAAATTTGTGGTGCAGGTAAATGTTCAGTGCAGACACAAACAATTCCTCTAGCCCAACAGAGAAGGCCTAGCCACAAACAAACAATATATGGAAAATATCCTTAAGCTATAATCAATTAAAAGGGCCTACCTCTTAGAATGCCATTCCTCTTGGTGATGATCCTACTTCCTCACTCCAACTATCTTCCGTTTCCTTCCTTCGAATACCTGAAACAAGCAAACAGCAACAACAACAAACATGATAGCATACAATATTATATTCAACCTACTTAATAGGTCAAGGAAAATTAATCCATAAAGATGTAAAATGACACTTCATGTACGAAATCAATCAATAGCTGCATTTATATAAATTAGAAAGAGATTACAATCGGTGCCTTGACATTGCTTGTCTCCTCCGATGTATCTGGGTTCCCACACTTCTGCTAACACTTCATGGATAGCCCCAACAATGGAATTTTTAAGGCCTCTTTCCCTCTAGTCTCAAACCAAACAAAAATAACACTATTCTCCCTCAAACATACACTAGAAAGCTATAAGCTATAGATGACTTGTCAATTATTCAAATTTTATCCAAAACTCCAACTAGATTTTGCTTGGAAAAAAGAGAGGTTTATATAGCTTGGATGGATGGGAGATGGTTCCTTTCATCATGGGATAAGGTCTTATCTCTTAAGATTTTTCCATCCTAATAGGGGAAAGGAGCCCAAAGTGATTTCCTCAGCTCTATCGGACCCAACCATATACCAGACTTCCATTACAAAGCTTCTAGACATGGAAGCTTCTGCTCCTTATTTAGAAAACCTTCCAAAAGAGGATTGGCACGATTGGAAAAGGGCTTAGTCGCTCTGATCGGTGTGAGGGATAGTTTTAACCTCTGTAAATCAGTGCAAGGAGAAAACTGGTCAGTAGCAACGGTCTTGTAAACTAGGATAGAAGAAATATGCTTGGGAAATGGTGTAAAGGGGAATTATTCTTCTCATGAAGAGGGACATACTAGGAGTTTCTTCATGATGGGAAAGCATGTTAGGTACATTGTATATGTCCTCCAGGATCATAGATGGGGAGTATAGGGACAAGGACAAAATGTTGTGTAACAGATGCCCCATAAAGCGTGAAGGCCGAACTAGAGTGAGGGGTGAAATGCTTTACAAGTGGAAGCGGGGAACCGGAGTTCGTCATTAGAAACCCTGCAAGTAAGCATAGATACATATACATCACTAAAAACTCTAAATAATGATACATGAATAGTGGTATAGATGTAGCCATCCATAGAATGATCTTGTGAATGGATCCAAGGCATGGGTGCAACCATCTAGTAGAAAGGATCATAATGACACCAAGGTATGGTTGCAGCCATCCAATAATGAGAAGGATCACATATAACAGCTCATGGTATGGTCACAGCCATACATCTAAAAGAGACATGTATATTAACATGACCATGTCACATTTCCTCGCAACCTGGACTTGTGTAATCTTAGCCCAGGGTCCTGCACTCCAAACGACCCGATCAAAGCACAAATCCTAACATGTGAATGAACATGTTGAAGTCGAACATGCTAGGAAGTTGCTTGATTACCGGTCAATGATGTGAACCGTTAACAAGCGCGAGAGAAACCACCAATAATGACAATGGCTCTCAAGGTACTAGCAACACAGTTCATGAAATGTGAATAAAAGAACTGATCTTGAACACCCGTGAAATCACCCAATCGAAAGCCAATGATGTGAACTTGTCATCAAGTGTGAAGAACTTGCCATTAGGGCATGCAATCTCTAAGGTACTGGAAGGGAGTCTCTCGGTCAATTTCCTAGATAATGAGCTGAAGTCGATAGGAATTGACCATGTCGACGGAGGGCCCTGATGTATCCCACATCATTGTCACGAGACAAAGGGATGTAAATGATTTCAGATGATCTAGAGAATTAGGAGTAGATGTAACTATAGAAGGACTAACTCTTGAACATATCAACAACACAGTACCAGAGTTTGGTAGCTTTTAGATCCATAGGATTGGTGGTCATGGTGACGTAGCAGAGATCAAATGGAAGACAAAAATGAGCAGCCCAATCCAAGAAGGTCAAAATGAAAAGCAGGATATCCCAACCTGACACAAAGCAGAAAGTGTCATGTTCAAATGTTCAAGAGTGAGCTGCCGACACAACTGATAGAATTTCCAAATTTTCCCCCACCATTTCTAGTAGGTACCCCAATTATTTTTTATCACAAGCTTAAAGGGGATAGCATATGCTTGCACTGTAAGTTCATCCTTCGGAGGAATCTGACCTAGTAAGTTTAAGGAGCCCTAGGAAGGAGAAGCTCACATTCGTCATGGCGACAAATCTAATGTTGTTTAATGTTTTAACGAGTCTAACAAAGGGGTAAATCGGTATATTTTTCATGTTTAGAGAGTTTGAAAAAAACATAGAAAATAAAACTCCACATGGTCCCTTTTCGTACATTTGTGTCTCTCAATCCCAAAAAGGTAGAAAACCATACTTGAGAGAACCGCTTGACCATTTCAATCAAGGAGGACCTTTTTTGTAAATAGTTTATCCTAGCCTGAAAAAGGGGTAAACATATACTAGGTAAACAATGTTTCACAGCCTTTAATGAGTTCAAAAGCAACAAGAGCTTGGCAATATTTTCGTGTTTTTAAGAGTCAGAAAAGAGTTGAAAGTAGACCCCTCATTTTTATTCTCTTTAATGAGTCAAAAAAGGGAAAAAATACTCGGTAACCTTTTCATCCTTTATGAGTCAGAAAAGAGCTTAAAGGTGACTCCTCCTGGAGGAACGAGTGGTATAAAGGGTAGAAATTGGTTCTGGTAATGGAGGAACTACTTAAAACATGTACTAGTCAAGAGGTTGGCTAATAAAACCACTCATTGCTTCGGTTCCTCAAGAAAGGAAAAAACAACCAAGTGAAAGCATATGATTGGCCAAAGAGATGGTGGCAATGGAATACAACAACCAAGGCTCATCTAGCATAAATCAGTTGATTAAAACGACAATCACGAGATGTAAGTCGAGCATGGGTTCATTTTTACACGAGCTTGAACCATGGAGAACTCTGCTTGGATTTAGTATTATGTTTACACAAGCTTAAAATGAAAAAATATGCTTGAGATAAGTTTTCATGCCCCCGGCATAATGACTCAATCAAGGTACATGCCCCCCAAGCTTCATTTCAACTAGGTGGATGGAATGAAGGTTCACTTTCGAGATCTTGGAAAGAACGACTGGGATTTTATGAGATCTTAATCAAAGACTCAATTTGGAAAAGGGTGTTGCTTCATTTTTTTAATGAGGTTGACACAGTATAAGAACTATCCTCGGTACCCTTGTTTCATTTTTAAAGAGCTTTACACAAGATAAAGAACTATGCTCATAACCCTTGTTTCATTTTTTAACGAGCTTGACACAAGACACGGAACTATGCTCACGACATCAGTTCATGACCCATAAGAGAACATGTCTCCCAAGAGGTCTTCAGTAGATGGAAGAACCACGCTCTTTGAGGAATACATGTCTTTTGGTACCAAAGACAGATCTAGTTCTAATGCCCCCAGTACATAATGTACAATACCATCTGTGTGACCATCAACAGATGCGGAGATGGAACAGGTAGCCACATAATTTACCGATGGTGGGGAAGGTGTTGCTTGAAAACAAGAGATGACAGGGGATGATGGTTGCAAAGGAGGCGCCTAGTGACCAATGAGCGACAGTTGATCAATGGTCACAATTCTCCCTTCGTGCAGAAAACAAACCATACGAAAAAGTGAAGAAGCAAGAGCTCCCCTGACATAAAAATAGTCGTTTCCAATGAGAATATTGAAATCTAAGGGACCTTAGACTACCATCACATTGATATAGATGGTCTTTCCTCCCAAAGTAATAGGGAAATTCGGAAGGACCCCCAAGGGTTGACTGGTTCCTCTGCTGAAATCCAACAGATTCTAAGTGATAGGCACAAGCTGTGGGGAGCCCAAATCTTCCCAAGTAGTAGAAGAAATGATGCTAACAATGCACCTTCATCTAATATAGTGGCATGTACTACCATATTATAGGGTTGTACTGTGATCTGGAAAGGCACATAAGATGGGAGGCAGAAAGCAGTCAATTAACTCCAATCAAAAGAAATGACAAAACTACTTGGTGGGGGTATCTTATGATTGCCCCCATGCCTTGCAGAAGAAGGAGAAGGACTCTCTGTAGGTTTTAACCCTGTATAGAAATTACCTGCATACGAATTCTAAAACACATAAAATAAACAATGCAGGAGCATAACATATAAAACACATATACACAGAGATTTTCCCTGGATCCCAAAACCGGGACTACCAGCTTGATTTTTCATTATGTTCCTTTCAATGTTACAATACATATTTATACATGCCGAAGCATCCAATACCATGGACCGAAAACCATCGCGTCCAAAACCATGGACCAAAACCATCGCATCCAAAACCATGTGTGAAAATCATGCACAAAACCATAGGTAGGTCTGCCCAACCTAATATAGGGTCCAAAAAAAGTTTTCCCAGGGTGCTGACCCGAACCCCGTAGAGGGGTGCTGCCCCGAACCTCGTAGAGGGGTGCTGCCCCGAACCCTATAGAGGGGGGCTACCCGCCCCCCTCAAACCCCCTAGACAGGGGATTTTCCACCCCCCCCTGGACAATCGACGCATTGAAGCCCTCTAATCCCCCAATTCACTATGTGGGCTAGTCGTGGAAAGAATAACACAACCCAGCATTCTCCCACTTATTGTTTTCTTTCCACAGGGGGTGATAAGAGAGCTTAGTCATTGATCCAGCCCTACAACACCCATTGTTTCTCTATAGTAAGAGAACTTCTCAGAGCTCACAGATTTTTTCAATGCATCTGCAGTATTCTTCAAAGTGTCCACCTTTAGCAGCAACACCTTTTTGTCTTCTATCATATCCCTCTCAAAGTGATATTGAACATCAATGTGCTTTGTCTTTGAATGGTAAGTAGGGTTCTTTTACAAGAAAATTGCACTTTGGCTATCACAATCTATCCTTATAGCTCCTTGTACTAACCCCATACTTGAACACAATCTCTGCAACCAAACTGCTTCCTTGCTTGCATGAGTGGCTGCCATGTATTCTGCCTCTATATTTGATAGTGCCACTACAAATTGTTTCTTACTCATCCAACTGGCTGCACCTCCAAATATGTTAAACATATACCCACTTGTAGATCTTCTCTGATCCAGATCTCTAGCCCAGTCTACATCAACAAAGCCATAAATATCCAAAACTCTATCCAATACTGGTCTTCCTTGGTAGCACAAACCATAATCACTAGTGCCATGCAAATACCTGAAAACCCGCTTCACTGTTGTCCAATGCTCCTTCCCTGGTTTTGACATAAACCTACTCAATACTCCCACTGCATGTGCAATGTTTGGTCTAGTACAGACCATCGCATACATCAGGATACCAACTGCACCTTCATATGGAACATGGGACATATCCTCTTCCTCTTCTTGTGTCTTGGGACACTGTTCAGCAGATAACTTTACACCTACAGGAATAGGAACCTTCACTGGTTTACTATCCTACATATTAAAGCTCTGCAATATTGTCTCGACATACTTCCTCTGGTTTAACTAGAGCTTCCTCTTTGTCCGATCTCTTTTAATTTCCATGCCCAAAATAGTTTGCAGCACCAAGATCTTTCATGTCGAATTTGGAGGACAAATGGGTCTTCAAATCCTAGATAATTTCTTTGTCATTTCCAACCAGCAACATATCATCCACATACAATACTAGATAAATAACACGGCCACCAATTAATTTAAAATACACATAGTGATCTACTTTGCTTCTGGTGAAGCCAAGTCCCCGTATAAATGTATCAAATTTCTGATACCACATCCTTGGTGATTGTTTTAACCCATATAGAGACTTCTTTAACTTGCATACCATTTCTTTCTTACCCTTCACCACAAAACCTTCAATTTGCTTCATGTAGATATCCTCTTCCAGATCCCCATGAAGAAATGTTGTCTTCACATCCATCTGTTCTACCTCAAAATCAAAAGCAACAGCAACAGATAAAAGTAATCTAATAGAAGTTACCTTGGCAACAAGAGAAAAAATATCGCCAAAATCAATTCTCGGCACCTGGGAATAACCTTTTGCTACCAACCGAGCTGTGTATTTCTCCACCTTTTCCTTCTGCATTTGTCTTCTTCTTGAAGACCCATTTTCTTCCAATGGGTTTCCTTCCAGTCGGCAACTCCACCAGATCCTGAGCCTCATTTTTGAGCAAAGATGCAATTTTATCAACCATGGCCTCTTTCCAGAGTTTTCCATCCTCTGAATCTACTGCTTCCTTCGTAGTTATGGATCATCATCAGTAATAGATAAAGAAAATTTTGAACAGAAAGCAGATGGACTATACCTTTCTGGTTGTTGTTGGATTATATGGGCCTGACCGAGGTTTGGAAGAGTTATTTAGCCAAACAATTCCCGCAGCTACTGGCCCTTTCGGCAACATCCCGAGAAGCATGGACTGAGGTCTCACCCGAGGTAGTAGGGTAGGGTACTAGAACTAGGTTTCTACACCCTAGGGATGTCTTGTTGTGGTCTAGAGGTTTCGCGCACTAGTTTATAGCTCCGCGCTGCTCAGTACTCGCACAGATCCAGCTTGAGTATATCTTTCTTATTAGTGTGCTATTCTATTAGATGATGTGGTTATCAATTACCAATGTATTTAAGCAAACATTTAACCAAAGCAATTGATTCGCACATTAAAATAAACCCAGATTTATACTTATTCCAACCATAAGCCGATAAGATTAAACAGATATTATGACAGTTCAAAAGAAACACAGAATTCCAAAAGAAAATTATCTTTATTTCCACTTTGTCCTTAATACATCTAGATCCGCTCTATGCAGTCAGTTTCAGGGGTCCGTGCACACAGCTGCAGACTTTCTATACCTCTACGCACATAGCTGCAGATCCTCTACCTACTACCCCAATCCCTCGACTCGGACTTACAGACGCTTTCCAAATATCTTTCTTTCAAGAACCCATTTCATTTTATACAATCAAAACTCTCCTCTCTCTACCCATATAGCCTCGCTCTATTTATACCCTTCTTTGGCCCGCGATCCCTGCATGGGCTGACTCTATTTATATATCTTTACAATATTTTCGGGCAGACTACCCTTTGACTCAATCCTACTACAATTTGCGCTCTGCATACTTCGGAGTTTTTACAGTAATTTAATCCTACTTTTGGGCTTTTTGCCCCAAAACCCGTTTCATGGGACCTCCACTACCCAATAGTTTCCTTCTTTCTCGAACTGATCTTCTCACACTCAGAGTTTGTGGCTCTTCATCTTGTGATTCCTCCTCTGCTATAGAGTCTGATTCTTCCTCCTATAGATCAAACTCTATCTTCTCAGGTTCCTTTGGTTGGACTTCATGTTTAATAACATCTTTCACCTCTCTGAACACCACATCTCGGTTTTACACAACCTTCCTTGTTACTGGGTTCCAAAACTTATAACCCTTTAAACCATCGTTATACCCATTAAAGGTGCACTTTTCAGATTAACTATCCAACTTGGTTCATTTCTCCTTTGGAACATGTACATATGAATCACATCCAAATACCCTCAGATGTGAAAGAGAGAGTTTCGTACCAGTCCATACCTCTTGTGGAGTCTTATCCTCCAATGCTAATGAAGGTGATCTATTGACCAGGTAACATGTTGTCTCCATTGCCTCTACCCAGAATTCCTGTCCTAACCCGGCACCACTGAGCATGCTTCTTTTCCTTTCCATCAATGTCTTGTTCATTCTTTCTACAACTCGATTTTGCTGAGGTGTATATGGAATAGTCTTCTATCATGTTATACCACACTTCTTATAGAATTCTTCAAATTCCTTACTGCAAAACTCTCCACTGTTATCTATCCTTAGCACCTTTATCTTCTTCTCTGTCCAGTTTTCCACTAGAGCCTTAAATTCTTTAAACCTGTCAAAGACTTCATATTTATTCTTAAGGAAATATATCCATGTATTCCTTGAGAAATTATCTATAAATGATACATAGTACACAGACTTACCCAGTGATGGAACCTTCACAGGTCCAAACACATCACTGTGCACAAGCTCTAATATATGTTTCGCTCTCTTAGCACCAGAGGGGAAAATCACCTGATTCTACTTTCCATATACACAATTTTCATAGAAACCAAAATCCAGAGAGCTATTACTCATACCTTCTACTATACCTTTACCATGAAGTATTTGAATGCCCTTCTCTCCAATATGTCTATGCCTTTAATGCCACATCATGGTCTTCTCTCCAGAGACCACTAGATTTTCTACTCCACTTTCAGGAACAACATAATTGTTGCACCTATCAATAATAGTACTACCTTGCAAATTGTATAGAGTTCCAATCCGAACTCCCCACATCAATACCACTTTTCCCCAAACCATCTTACAGGTATCCTTCTCGAACATTGTTTTTACACCTACATCATCCATCTTGCTTACAGAAATCAGATTTCTGGCCAATGCAGGAATATGTAGAATGCCTGGAAGTGTTCTAACCCTTCCACCTTACAACTTCAACTTTACTTTTTCACAACCAACAATTCTAGCCTTCCTATCATCCCCTAAGAAGACATTGCCACCATTTTATTTCTTATACTCGCAGAACCACTCTCTATGGGGAGTGACGTGAAAGGATGCACCTGAGTCAATCAACCATGCCTCGTGATCTACATGTGTACTTGAAGAAGCCAAGTACACATCCCCACCTTCATCTGAGGTGGTTTTCACCTCTGCAGAAGGAGCATCATCAGATCCCTTTCCTTTGTCAAGAGCGTTAGATTTACAGTCCTTTTTGTAGTTCCCTTCCTTTCCGCATTTCAGCACACCACCTTTACAAGTTTTCCTAGAGATTTAGATCTCCCTCTAGATTTAGATCTCCCACTCGATGACTTATTTTTGTTTCTGTTCTAGGACCATCCTCGTACAGACAAGGCATCACCATTCTGGCTCTCCATATTTTTCCGTCTCATCTCCTCCGTCAGTAAGGATGAGACTATTTCATCAAACTGCAAGGTAGTTACATTGCTACCTATTGTAATAACTATAATATCCCACGAATATGGTAGAGAACACAACAAACTAATGCACTTATCTTCATCTGAAATTTTGATATCAATAGATGATAATTGACTTACCACAGTATTAAACGCATTTAGATGCTCTGTCACCGAGTCTACATCTTTCATCCTCAAGTTATACAGCTTTTTCCGTAGGAACAGTTTATTCACTAGAGACTTAGATTGGTAAAAAGTCCCTAACTTGTCCCACAAAGCCTTCGTCATAGCTTCCCCTAATACGTTCAACAATATTGAATCTAAGACACACAATCGTATTTTTCTCTTTGCCTTCTGATCCAACTTCTTCCATTCTTCATCAAACACTCCCGTTGGTTTAGTACCCAGATCTACTGTGATCCACTGATCTTTATCCACCAACAGATCCTCCATCTTGAGTTTCCACGACTCAAAGCTTTGACCATTAAATTTCTTGATCTTTATCTTTCCACTGCTCACCATCTTCTTTCACTACCAGAATTGATCCCGCAAATCTCCCATTGAACAGGGTCTACCACAGGCTCGAGTGAAACCCCCAGCAACAAAGGCGTCCTCTTGAAGCCAAAACATTTCTAATACCAAATGTAGGTTTTAACCCTGTACAGAAATTACCTGCATACGAATTCTAAAACACGGAAAATAAACAATGCGAGAGCATAACACTTAAAACACATATACACAGAGATTTTCCCCTGGATCCCAAAACCGGGACTACCATCTTGATTTTTCATTATGTTCCTTTCAATGTTACAATACATATTTATACATGTTGAAGCATCCAATACCATGGACCGAAAACCATCACGTCCAAAACCATGGACTGAAAACCATCGCATCCAAAACCATGTGTGAAAATCATGCACAAAACCATAGGTAGGTCCACCCAACCTAATATAGGGTCCAAAAAAAAAATTGGACCCCATAGAAGGGGGCTACCTGCCCCCTCCCCCCCACCCCCCCCGGCTGCGCAATCAGCGCAATGAAGGGGGGGCTCTTCCCCCCCCCCCCCCCCCCCCCTCTAACCCCCTGGTTTACTACATGGGCTAGTCATGGAAAGAATAACACAACCCAACACTCTCCTGAACAACTGGGATAGAAGGGTCACTCTTTGAATCATGAGAATCTGAGGAGACAAGAAGAACATGAGCAGTATGATTACTACTTTCTTGGGGAACAGAGTAAAAAATCGAAGGCGGAGCCAAGTCAACACTCTTTTCTACCAATGGTTGGTCGGAAACAGACACAAGAGAGTCATGCTCAGGAAGAGCAGGATGGGCAAGAGATGAATCCAAATCAATCTCTTTACCAACTAGGAGAGGGTTAGAAGAAATCCTCTGATAACCAACAGGATGTTGGGGTTGAGGATATGCAAGGTTTTCCAAAACTTTGGAATCTTTATCCATAAGAGGACAAAGGTGAAGAAGATTCTCTCCTTCACATAACCTATAGGGGAATCTAATATTACCTTTCTTCTTACTATTGCTAACCGAGGGTGCAGCATCAACATGATCTCCAGAGGTCGATGGGGATGGTCGATCCAAATTTTGAGACCATACCTCTAAGACTTTGGGTATGCCAAGACAGTCTCGAAGGAGATGGTCACCCATACACAGCTTGCAAGGGAATCTAACCTTCTATGGAGGATCGGAATGTTTTTCGACTGGAGGTTGTTGGGCAGCGGATCCCTTGCGTAACGGTTTGGGGATTTAAAGCCCACAATTTTTGGTAAAATTATGGTAAAGGTTCCACGAAGTGCGCAAAGCGCGAATTGTAATGAGTCAAGTCAAAGGGTTGTCCATCTGAGAATAATGTAAGATAATAGAAAGCGAGTCGGCTTGCCATGGTCCACGGACCATGGGAATGTATAAATAGAGCAGGGCTCTAAGGTTAGAAGTCAGTTTTTGGGTAATGCTTATTAATAAAAGAAGCGTATGGGTTTGTGAATTTGATCTGAGTCTGTAAGTCCAAGTCAGGGGTGATAGTAGTAAAGTAGGCTCTATAGCTATGTGCACAGAGGCCCAGTAGAGTCTGCAACTATGTATGCGGACCCCTGCAGCTGAGTGCGCAGGGCGGATCTGGTTGTAATGAACAGGACTTGAATAAAGATAAGTGTTTCTAAATCATTGAGTGTTTATCGCAGTTCTATATGTTTATGCTTATGTTATGACTTTATAAAGATTTATGGGTGTGCGCACTGGTTATAACTGTTGAATGCTTGCTTTAAGACCTTAAGAATTAGATCTAATCTACAATAACCACATTAATAATAAGAATCTAAGAAGTGCCTCACCACCGAGCTTCACAAAGGCCAAACGAGCTAAGTAGAGTAGTGCGAGTTTGCAGATTGGTTCGCGACCCTTCCAGTCCTCATCAAGACATCACTAGGGTGCGTAATCCTGGTTCCAGCACCCTCCCATACTACCTCAGGTGAGACTTCAGTCCGCGCTCCACAGACTGTTACCGAAAGGGCCGGTAGTGCGGGATTTTTTTGGCTAAAACACTTTTGAACCTGGGTCAGGCCCCATCAAGCCAACAAATGGTTCCATTCCCGAAACTAGGATTTTCCTAAGGGATGTCTGATGTCAGAATGTTGGAACCCTACGAAGAAAGATATTGAAGATTGGTTGGATCAGAATCTCCATGAGTTCGTAGTACATGAAAACAAAACTCCATAGATATTTGAAGAGAGGTGGTTAGATCGCTACTTATACACGGAAATCCACGAGATCTTCTTCGCGTCCTTCTCGATAGAATTGTATGAGTGGATCACGAGACTAGCTGACAATCAGGGGAGGTGCAAGATTGATCAGCCAATAGCATGGACTCCAGAATTGGTACGCAGGCTAGAAGCGTCTAGAGATAATATTGCGCGGGAGGTAGATCATTGGCTGGATCGAGTAATAGGAGGGTTTATCACTGAGTTTGCGATAGATACAACCGTGAGCTACAACAAAGCAGAGAGGTGTCTTCTCAAGGTACCGCGGGGTAAGTATATCAAACTGTTGATTAAAATGTTGTTATGTGAAAAACGGGTTATGAGAATCCATTTATGTGTGGGGTAATGTAGAGTGGAAAAGGCTACCAAGGGATCGAAGGGTTAGTGAACAGTCCCATGATTTCACTGTCACGAGAAAGCGAGGAGGAGCTCGCAGGGTTCTCTCTGAGAAGTGTGGTCTGGTTGATAAAGCAGCACATTCCACTGTTACCACCACCATCCACGCCATCACCCACTTCACCTACATCAACCCCATCTTCACCTACCCCACCTCCGCCACCACCAAGGGTTGGAATGGCGAATGCGATCAAGTTTCCCGTATTTAGAGGTGTCAAAAATGAGGAACCAGATCAGTTCTGGTTCATGGTAAAGGCAGTATGGGAAGCCCAAGGCATTATGGATGATAACATGAAAAAGGCTACTTTGGTAAGCGCACTGCAGGATTGCGCGTTGATGTGGTATATTAAGAATTCTAGAGATAATACCAATGCCAGAATAGCAGAGATCCAGGATGCATTGAATAAAGAGTTTAGCTGACCGAAATCAGAAACTCAGTCAATCATCAGGTTTAAGGAAATTGTGATGCTTCCAAGTGAGACTCCATGGGATCTAGATCAGCGCTTGAAGAGCATGATTCACAAAGCTAACATGACGCTAACGAATGCGTAGCACCATGCCTAGTTTGTGGCATCTCTGACACCGCATCTAAGGATGGTGCTATCCCAACAGAAGATCTCAACCCAGGCTGAAGCATTAGAGATAGTGATGAGGTTGCATGAAACTCCAATACAAGATCATAGGTTGGGAGTTCAACAAATCCACGCACAACTACAAAACCTATGTTTAGAGATGCAAAGCCTAAAGCAAGATAGGTTCCCTACCCAGAGGTGTGTGAAGAAGTGTGGTGTATCAAATGCAAGGGCCAGGGTCACGACAAGGATCACTGCCTTGTATTTGCAAACTATTTTGCGGGAGGGGGACCAATGCCATTAAGACTAGAGGTACAAGTAGGGCCAAGTGCGGTGCTCGTGCTATGGTGTGCAATTTTCCAAGTAGGAGGAAAGCATGCGATGAACAACTATCACCTGTTGTAGAAGTTTACCTAGACTCCGAAACAACTATACTGTAACTTCTGTAGATCAGTGGGTCACAATGAGTGAACGTGTTGGAGCTATGAGCTAATGATGGATAGGACCCTAGCATATCAAATGCAGACTGAAACGCGAAGTTTCGATCAAGCCGCAGGGGCGTGCGGTGGATTCCAAGGACGCGAACAAGGAAGAGGAGGAATGGGACCTGGATGAGGACATGGGTAGCTGATCTATTATAATTTTGGGGGGCTGGGGCACTACACTATCAAGCAGACAGGAGCATGATGAGTGAAGCACTCCTGAGAGAAAGTCTGTGGTTTCAAGCATTGCCAAAAGATATGCAGGAGTCCCTAATTAGGATGACAGCCTTAACCAAGGACATGATGCAAAACCCTATGTTGTAGGTAGGGGGTACAGCTAAGATCCCTAAATCACCCCGAACACCGCGGACCAATAAGGACCCACAAGTAGCAGGATCGGTCTGGATGTCCCCGCGAAATCCGCGCTTCAGAAAACTGTCAATGGAAGAAAATGGAAAAATGGTTACTATTGAAAGCGATGATGAGGAAGAAGATCCTTCGACCTTTGTCGAAGAGATGGAAATAGAGGAAGAGATAGAAGAAGAAATTCAGCCAGTACGGGCTCCAGCAAAATGGCCTAAGTATGTCCCTCAACGGAAAGGGTGGGTCAAGGTACCTAAAGATTTTGATGTCGTTAAAAACACATCTATAACCCCGTCCCTCCCCAAAGAGTTTATGTTCGAAGGAATGTAGACTGGCCGCATCCCCACTATGAAATTTGAAGACTGGGACCTTGCAAATACTGAGAAGTTTCCCCATTTGGAAACTAGCGAACTGATGGAACAAATCATGGAGGGGGCTGTTATGACACTACAGCCGTAGAAATGGTTGCAAAAGGTGGAGGGGGCCGAGCTATTCCACCTCCTATTAATTCTGCATTTTCATCGGGCCCCCATTACAATATTAGTCATCAAGCAACTGCTCTGCCTGGTGCACGATGGGTACTGATGGCTAGACAAACCCATCCCCATCATGGTGGAGCTCATCAATAGGATCTCTAGGCTTCCCTGTGAAGGAAGGGACCCCTCAAAAATAGTTAGCATGAGTGGCGACTTGAGAATCGCAGAAGCCATGAAAAAGAAATACAAGTTGGAGAAAAAGCAGAGAGGGTATGCTATTACTAGTATTCAGGACAAAGGGGTCTGCATTGCTACCCAGTTGCTGGCAGGAAAGGTGATGAGAAAATGCCGAGGCAGTGAGGTCCCAGCAATGGTCGTTACGTTAGCTGAGCAATGCGCAGAAGGGGAACGGTTCAATTGGGCATAGTTCCTCCGTGACGAATTCCTGACCAACTACAAAGAGGCCCAGGAGCAGGGTAAGACCTTCCACTATGCATGGTTTCTCTTATCCATCCTATTGATACAAGTGAATTACCCGAAGATAGTCAGTTTCCTTCCCTGGACCAGGATTGGCCAAAGGCTACAAAATATGTGTCGCTATGGGCGACGAAGGATTCCACAAGAATCCGAGAAGTCAAGATTTTCTAGATACTGATGGACGCGAACATATGACAGTGGATCAACTAGCAACCTTGTCTTACTGCCGAAGTATACAACGGTGTGAAGAACATGGCCGATTTTAAGGCGGATATGCACCATGTATATATCCGGGTGCACAAGGATCTAGAGCAGATGTGGACCACGCTTACCTTCATTGCATTCAACGACGATGTTTTCGTGGTGCTCGATACCTGGCCACTAGAGTGGCACGGACCAGATGCGTAAGGGTGCGATGAGACCGCCATCCAAAAACAGAAGGTTGTACCAAGTTCTTAGCACAACAGAAGCAGAACAAACAGCTTGTTGAGGAAGTACGGGAATCCCGGGTGGCAGTGCAGGCTTCCACAGACAAGGCGACAGCAAGAGGGGCTGCTACAACAGAGGACAAAAGCGGCCCGAATGTGACCACAGAACTGGAAGTGGATACGATGATGGAAGGTGTGGCACCTACCCCTACTTGTTCGCCCTTAAAACGACCGCGCGCGATAGAACAGACAAGGTCATGAAAGAAGGCCAAGGCATCCAAGTTGGACAGGGAACATATCACACTGACAGAGGGTGACCTATGTGACATCGGGGATACAGTTCACAAAGTCGCCAGGGAGGTGCTCAACGAGGCCATGACAGAGCAGCAGACTATGTTGGGGGCACTCATGGCGCAACTGTAGGAACTCGAAGCACGAGCCCCACAGTCGGGAGTAGTCGCTACCCATGGAGCTACGGGTATGTCAGCAACTTAGCAACTGCTGCAGGCCAAAATGGCTAATACTATCACACTCACGGTAGGAGCATTGACAGCAGACAACGCGACGGAAAGAGTTGTGGTAGGTTGGCTTACGGGACTTAGATTAAATTTGGCTGCCCTTCCATGAGAAATCTTGTATCAGCTATAGGACGGTGCAATGATGGAGCTTCACGCTAGGGAAGGATGTGCGGTACAAATAATCAGCATGCAACGAATTAACATCGATCATTTGAGCCTCCAACATGATGACGCAGTAGCACAAAATCATAAGTTGGAACAAATTGTGGAGGAAGCGTGTTGTTGCACCCCTAAGCTCGAGATTACATCATATTTACATGTAGGCATACGGATCCACAAGCTAGCCAGTGGGTTCAGTGAAGTAAAGGATGAAGTAGCAAGGATCTAGTTGGACCTCAACTTGCAGATTGCAGACCTGAAACTGAAATCACAGCCCTCCACACCATCGAAGGTGAGAGAGTAGTGGAAAGGTACCATTCAATCCGAGTGGGAAGCAATAGCATGTGCCATGCAAGAGTGCACCAGATTGTTGGAAGACCCAACCTTACAGCGGTTGGAGACAGAAGCACAGGAGTTGCAACAAGCCTATGATAATGTCAAGGGGACCACATAGATGGTTGCTATTATGCAGCAATTGGCCAAGATGAGGGAGGCCCAGGTTCTCAAGGCACAAGTTGACGTCGCTCGGCAAAAGGAAGCAGTGCTTAAAGAATGCATCCAGCCTTAGCTTGATGAGTCATTCGCAGTCTCCGCCAACATTGAGGGAAAGTTAGCACACATGCAGGGATTATATGAACTCAGACAAGCAACTGAAATTGATACGGATGCATCGGTGGCTCGCTTACAACGGGTACAGCAGATGGCGGGAGAATTTGTTGCAAGCGTAAGCGAAGCACAGAAGTTGTTGGATGACCTCCGCGCGAAGATTGTTGCACCAGCCGAGTGAATCGAGACGAGTCACAATGATTGTGTTGGGGGCCTGTTGGGCAGCAGATCCCCCATGTAACGGTTTTGGGGCTTAAAGCCCACAATTTTGGGTAAAAGTATGGTAAAGGTTCTGCGAAGTGTGCAAAGCATGAATTGTAATGAGTCAAGTCAAAGGGTTGTCCACCTGAGAATAATGTAAGATAATAGAAAGCGAGTCGGCCTACCCATGGTCCACAGACCATGGGAATGTATAAATAGAGCAGGGCTCTAAGGTTAGAAGTCATTTTTTGGTAATTCTTGTTAATAATGGAAGTGTATGGGTTTGTGAATTCAATCTGAGTCTGTAAGTCCGAGTCAGGGGTGATAGTAGTAGAGTAGGCTCTGCAGCTGTGGACAAAGAGGCCTGGTAGAGTCCGTAGCTATGTGCGCGGACCCCTATAGCTGAGTGCACAGGGCAGATCTAGTTGTAATGAACAGTACTTGAATAAAGATAAGTGTTTCTGAATCATTGAGTGTTTATCACAATTCTATATGTTTATGCTTATGTTCTAACTTGATAAAGATTTATGGGTGCGTGCACTGGTTATAATTGTTAAATTCTTGCTTCAAGACCTTAAGAATTAGATCTAATCTAGATAACCACATTAATAATAAGAATCTAAGGAGTGCCTTACCACCATGCTTCACGAAGGCCAGACAAGCTGAGCAGAGTAGCGCGAGTGCACAAATTGGTTCGTGACCCTTCCAGTCCTCATCAAGACATCCCTAGGGTGCAGAAACCTGGTTCCAGCACCCTCCCATACTACCTTGGGTGAGACTTCAGTTCGCGCTCCGCAGACTATTGCCGAAAGGGCTGGTAGTGCAAGATTTGTTTGGCTAAAACACTTCCGAACCTGGGTCAGGCCCCATCAAGCCAACAGAGGTGCATTTGGAGTAACAATTGCATGGTTGTCCTCTCGCTTATCTGTCTTCTTCTTCTTCGTCGACTTCTTCTTCTTCTTAGCCTCCTAGTTACCGGATTTCAAAATTTCACCAGGCGAAATAGAAGGGGAAGATGAAGAAATAGGGGAAGAAGGTGAGAGGTCAACCTTAGAATCAACGTGATATGGTTCAGATGAATGAGATGAATGAACAGGAGTTGGGACACTCAGGACCACCGAGGTCAAAAATAACCAGATAGGTAAACCAATGGTTAATCTAGGGAGCTACAGCGTCGCCATATAAGGAGCACCAGCATTTCCAAAAGGAGGAAAAGGACTAGGATTCCCACTCGAGGGGAATCCTTAACTGGTAAACTCTGGAAATGTTGCCATTGGAAACAACCCTAAAGAATCACTAAGGAAGATAACTTTAACCAGGAATATTTAATAGGTAGTTAATTTTAACACACTTAAACAAAACTTTTCCTTTTCATATTTTAAGAGTCGAGAAAGGGACAAAAGGTGACTCTAGCCGCTTTTGGAGTTAACGAGCTCGAAAGGACAAGTGCTCGATGATATTTTAAGTTTAATGAGTCAAAAATATCAAAATTATTGCTTAGGATAATCTAGGCAAAAGGATTACCACATAACCGTGAACTGCAGAATAACTCTTGACGAACTGAGAAGTATAGGAAATCTCCTTGAATGTTGTGTTCGGTGTATCATGTTTACAAGGCGGCAGACTCAACTTCCAACAGATAAAGGATTGTAGACCTAGTGGTGTCTCCCTTTATATACGCGATGGTATGGGGAGCACAAGTCTGTACTAGCATTGTCTAGTGCCGAAGCGAACGACGGCTGCTAGGTTCAAAGACGTCGGAACACATCTCTAGCCTAGACCTCTAAATATAAGCGTTAAGTTTCAATTCTTCCTTAGGTTAATTCAATAGACTTTAACGGTTGATATTGAATTAAGTTTCAATTACAAGGCCCTACCATTGTCAACTAAAACAAAAACAAAAAAACAAACAAACAAATAAACAAATAAACAAAAAGAAACAAACAAACAAAAAACAACAAACAAGAAAAAACAAAAAACAAACAAACAAAAAAAAACAAACAAACAAACAAAAACAAAAAACCAAAAACAAAAACAAAAAAATAAAAAAATAAAAAACAAAAACAAAAAAAAAAACAAAAACAAAAAACAAAACAAAAACAAAAACAAAAACCAAAAAAAACCAAAAAACAAAAAACAAAAACAAAACAAAAACCAAAAACAAAAAAAACAAACTCCTACATTTAGCTATATGAGAAAAGATATCTTTCTCTTCAATGAAAGTTAACACTAATTGAGATATAGGGAACACAAAATCAATGCAACAATCAAAGAATGAAATATTTCTCTAATAAATCTCCAAAATGCACTAAATCTTCCTATCGAATGCACTTAAACTAGTCCTTTTACTAGTAAAGAGAATTCATTTCTTTTCAAATGCAATTGATAATGCAACTCTAGTCTTCAATGATGCTAGCTAATGTAACATATTGATTCAGCAAACTAGAATTATGTATTTTTCAATGAAATGATAAAACGAATCTTTCACAAACACTTCAATGAAAAATTTCCAATACAATCAACCTCGAGCAAATGCAAAGCACAAAAGAGAATTCCTTCCAAAATAATGATGCAAAGAATCAACCAAAAACAAGATGGGCAATGTGATCTATGCGCGAAAAGAGACACTCAATCAACAAACGAAACTTTTCAAAATTGTTAAATGGGAAGCAAAGCAACAAAAGAACTAATCAAACGAAATGCAAGGAGAAATTTTGACTATCGACTTGACTTTTTGAGCACGCAAACAAGCGAATGAGTGATGACCTAGATGCCCTAGGGTTATACACCATCCAAGAACTCATGAAACAAAGTGAAGAAAATGGAAATCAACCAATCATACAAACAAGCTAAAAGAGCTTTCCAGCCAGGGAGAACACAGTCAAAACAAGCTGAGAGATAGAAATCAGAAGGGCAACACACACTAGCTATGATTTATGGTAAACCCTGATCTTCACCTACAAGAATCTACGCGACTGCCTAACTGACAACACGTGCCAAAAGGGGCTCAGCGTGACTATTTTTGAGAAACTCGCATTGATCAGCGTGACTGTCAGAAAAATAAACACGCTAACCAGGATTCAAGGAAAAAAATAAAAAATTTCAAAGGCTAAGACCAGACTTGCCACTATAAATTTCAGGCTCAGAGCAGTAAACCAGGAAAAGCAAAGAACACTAAAGTAAAATGGTGATACTAGAAAAGTTCACACAAAACCATAAAATGACAATCAATCAAACGGAATGATTGGCTCCCCAGTATGGTCACCAATTTGTGGTGCAGGTAAATTCTCAGTGCGGACACAAATAATTCCTCTAGCTCAAGAGAGCGGGTCTAGCCACAAACAAAAAATCTATAGAAAATCTCCTTAAGCTAGAATCAATTAAGAGGGCCTACCTCTTAGAACGCTATTTCACTTGGTGATGATCCTGCTTCTTCACTCCAGCTATCTTTCGTTTCCTTCCTTCGAATACCTGAAACAAGAAAATAACAACAACAACAAATGTGATAGCATACAATATTGCATTCAGCCTACTTAATAGGTCAAGGAACATTAAGCCATAAAGATGTAAAATGACACTTCATGTAGGAAATCAATCAATAGTTGCATTTATATAAATTAGAAAGAGATTACAACCAGTGCCTTGATGTTGTTGGTCTCCTCTGACGTATCTGGGTTCCCACACTTCTGCTAGCACTTCATGGATAGCCCCAACAATGGAATTTTTAAGGCCTCTTTCCCTCTAGTCTCAAACCAAACCAAAATCACACTATTCTCCCTCAAACATACACTAGAAAGATACGAGCTATAGATGACTCCCTGATTATTCAAATTTGCTCCAAAACTCCAACTAGATTTTGCTTGGGAAAAAGGGAGCTTTATATAGCTTGGATGGATGGGAGATGGTTCCTTTGATCATGGGAGAAGGTCTTATTTCTTAAGGTTGTTCCATCCTAATAGCGGAAAGGAGCCCAAACTGATTTCCTCGACTCTATATGGCCCATCCATCTACGAGACTTCCGTTACAAAGCTTCTAGACATGGAAGGTTCGGCTCCTTATTTAAAAAACCTTCCAAAAGAGGATTGTCATGACAGGAAAAGGGCTCAGTCACTCCAATCGGCATGAGGGCTGGTTTTAACCTTTGTAAATCAGTACGAGGAGAAAACTGGTTAGTAGAGTCAGTCTTGTAAACTGGGATAGAAGAAAGATTCTTGGGAAATGGTGGGAATTATTCTACTCATGAAGAGGGACATACTGGGAGTTTATTCATGATGGGAAAGCATATTAGGTACACTGTATAGGTCCTCCAAAATTGTAGACGGGGAGTAAAGGGAAAGTGACAAAATTTTGTGTAACACACTTACATTAAACAGTGTAGAAATGTTCCAACTAAGAGTGGGACTCTAACTCTCCAATCAATTATAGACATGCTACAGCCACTATTACTTGTATTTGTCACCCCTAATCCAAATTCCAAAGCTTGAGGTGGAGAGTTTTTAAGGGAACCCTTCAATGAATAAACATGTTGACCAAAGCACCAACAGGCCACCCTGCCTTTGTCCTCAAGGCAAGTCATTGCTCTTTGTAATGTGTATGCCCACCAAGTTTTGATAGGGCCTTTAGATAGTTTATAATCTCCTCAAAACTCAGCAATGTAGCTCCAAGTCCTGCTTTCTCTCCCTCTTCTCTCTTTCTATCTGTTGAATTTTGATTGAGTGTGTGAATGCCTAAGTCATTGAATGAGTTTGAACTCCCTTCTCTTTTCATATGATATGCTCCCTTACTCCATGAGAGTCGAATAAGAGAATTGAATGAGAGAATCCCCTCTCATTTCCTCCACCTTCTCTTTTCTCTCTTGCATAGCTATTTCCTCCCACTGTCCTTGTACCAGTGCAGACAAATCTTCATAACTTCTATCCTCCCTGCCTTGTAATGTTTCCTAAGGAAACATGGGACTGCGTAATTTTCTTGAAGCCCCATTTAATTATGAGAATAAGTCCATTAAAACACACCAACCAACCTTTAATTGCTGACATAACTAGTTCAAGTTTTCCTACATAAAGGAAACCTTTAACATCCCAAGCAAGTAACCTCCTCAACCAACCAAGCACTTATATTTAAATCAGCAATTCCCTCAAGCAATCTCCTACCTCAAGCAATGGAATTTGTGTCCCTCTCTCAACCTTTTAATTTATAGGAGCAATTACATTGCGTACATAAGGATAATAAATCTGGGTTGTTACAAACCCCACCCCCTTGGCGTAAAACCATCCACTATGTTCAATGACACATATACAATGAACATATTTGAAAAATAGACATGTTGTTTCATGGAGCTTTATAGACTCATCTCTTTACAACATTTACAGTGTTTTATGCATTTGCTTCAACCAGCAAACAAAATATGATAATAATCTAGTTAGAATTCAACTGTCAAATAAAATTATGATAGACTTTAAGTCATAATTTATCCATTTTCACAATGTCCCTTTGAAGTCTTTTGATGCCTTTGGAGGTGTTCAGTCCAACTTGAATTTTTTTCTTTCTTGCTATGTTGATCCCTTCACTCACTCAGCGAACCCTTTGCACCTCGTTATTTCTTGGCACATTCCCAATGTTCTACTAACCCCAATCAGTCATGCTCGTGACCAAGAAACCCAAATTTTATATTCTGGCCTTCCCTTTTCTACTTCTCAATCCCTTAATAAGTATTATTACTAATGAGTGAGGATTAAGAGATTATTCCATAGTATTCATTTTTATATCAACATTTCGAGTCACAAACAGGACTCATCATCAGGATATGATGTCAAGAGAAAGAGAGGAAAATTAAATAAATAAATACAAATCACAAGTTAGGAGAGAATAAGGGCAGAGTGAAGGTTGACATAAAAATAATAAGACAAGAGAAATAATAAGGAAATAAATAAAACAAAGAAATAAATCTCATTACTCATGTTTCATGTTGCCATACACCTTCCAATTTCAGGCATCCCCTTCTCTTCTTCTCAGTCGCTCGGGGGATCCATCCCTTGGCAAGTCTTACTCACATCGGAAGGGGCTCAAATCCAATGGATGTCCTTTCCTTCAAAACTATCATATGGTCATAGCATGCTTCATGGTAATCAATGGGCACCACTGAGTGTTGGTGTCCCACAATGGCTTTGTTCTCAAAATCCTTCACTAGAGTATCGTTGCATGCTTCAATTCTTTTGCTACTGCTTCCATAAATATTAAAACCATCTACAACCACCCAACCAGGGAAAACTCTATGCTTTTATACATCATAACACATAAATTCCATCAAACTCATCATAATTGATTACAATAAATTTGAATCATACCTCATTAGTAATTTATTCATGAGGTGACTTAGAATTCTCCTTTGATTCCTATCATATAAAACCAAGCTAGCTCATAACCCAAACCATAATATATTAGAATATTGTATTTAGAATTGTAATTTAAAGGTTCATAAATCAATGAAATATTTCTACTTATCTTAATTTTCTCCTTATTGCTTTCCTTACACACTCTAGATCAGTAACCCATCTCCGCAAGCATCCAGTGCCTTCTCTTCTCGTTGACCATGTACACACACTAGATTGGTTTCCAACTGGAAAGCACCCAGTTCCTTCTCTTCTCTTTGACCATGTACACTGGATTAGTTTGCAACTGGAAAGCACCTAGTTCCTTCTCTTCTCTTTGACCACATACACACAACAGATTGTTCCAGTGCCTTCTCTTCTCTTCTCTTCTCTTTGACTTCCACTCCAAGGTGGATATGGAATATATATATATATATATATAGATATAAGCCCTTTTTCTACCTTGCGAATACGGGGACTACCATCCAGGTAGTATCATGTTGATAGGAGGTGTACTCAATACTGATCATAGGTTCCTTTCCACCTAAATAGGTATAGACAGTTCCATATATGCATGGCCCACACATAAACACCTTACACATACACAACACACAGGTCGAGATAGTCCCATACCTACCTATCCTGAAAACACTTTACATATACACAACACACAGGTCCAGACAGTCCCATACCTGCATGTCCTCGACACATTTAACAACACACACTTATACACATGGTATAGCACAATGAACGTATATCACAATATGTATTTATAATATTCCCATACACAACACATGTACATGTACACATATACACATGATATATCGTGTCACACAATATCACAAATAATCGAGAGACCACCTTGCCTCCATGCATGTGAACTAGGCCATACTACCTCATTTGTTTCTCCCATGTTGTTAACCTTGACATTGGCATAATGTAAGATTTGTGTTTACATAATTATAAATTAGAAGAATTTCCTTTCTACCCAAAAAATTCTTCATCACAGTGGGAATCTTTTTGTGCCATCCATATCCTCAAATTTTATTTTATTTTATGAGAAGAGATGAATAGCCCTATCAGACACAATGGAATTTTCATATATATATATATATATATATCGATCAACATGATTATGTATGGAATATTCCAATGTCCATCAACACAATTATGTATGCAATATATAACTACACGTGCAAGTATGGTCAAGGTTTGAGATAACTCCCTTCTGCCCATTTTCTTGGCTACACATATCTCTATCCATTATTCTCATGGACTCAACAACCCATTAGGATTTTTCCTTACTTAACCATGGCCACAGAAGCCATTAGCGTGTTCCAAATAAATCTAGGGTTTAGATGACTCCCTGATTGTGGTCAAGAATGCATTATATAACCTTCTCACATTGTTATTACTTTCATTTGTTTTTACTTTTTATTTTGTTCATGTCCATTTCCCAATAGTGTTCCATTTTACCTGGAACTTTACTTGGCATGTTCTTTTTCATTTCTATTAATAACTACCCTTTTTAGGATTTTGTGACTTTCCTTCCACTCCAACCTCCTTAGTCTAAGATCCCCAGACATGCAATTCTAAATTTAGAGAACGAAAACCAATGAAAGAGGGAAAATAAAGGAAATTATTTCAAAAGGAAATGAAATTCACAAAAACAATCATTTACAAAAACCGCAAGTAAAATAGCATCATAAACAAGACCAAAAACCAGCATGGCCTTGTATAAGTCTAAAACCAAAATTATATCAATCCACGAAGTCAAGAAATTAATGCCAAAACACATAAGCATTAAATAAAGTCGTACCCAAAATCAACTCCATCTCCATTGGTCTAGCATTCATGGCACTCTCAACCATCATACAAGTGTGCATATGTATACATATATGTGTATATTTACACACAACATTAGTTCAAGACTTCTTTACAAGGCTAGAAGTAACCTTGAAGTCTTATGTTCCCCAAAAGTCCACAAGGAACCTTTTCAACACACACATAGATATATATATATATATATATCAAGGAGCTAGAGGGAATTCCCCCTCCTCCTTCTTAGTGTCTCGCATGGTTGATTCGTGCTACTGTGGCCCATAGGGGCTATGGTCTTCCCTCTTCTTCTTGTGGAGAGAATCCTTTTTCAGATGCTCTTCTCCACATAAGTAATAGGAGATTATCATCTCCTCCTTTTCAGCCTCACGAGACCTCTTCCCGCTATTATGATCCTTCCTTTTGGAAGATTCATCTTTCCATTTCATTTTTCGCAACAACCTTCGCAACTCATCATTCCACTCAGCTAGCTCTTGTTGTTTCTTGGTGAGTTTTCTAACTCCTACTATTCATATCTTTATCTCATATTCCAAGTCTTTGAGTTCAACCTAAAAATTCTTGAGGTTTCTCTTCTTTTGGAAAGATGTCCCTCTTTCTTGTTCTCGATGGACTTGATCCATATCCTTCTACACCATGCCACAATACATGTTTCTTTTCATTGCCACTGAGTCTTGCTATGTGTTGCCACATACACTCAGTTGTTAGTGAATTAATGTATACATATAGACAAATATACTAGTTTCATTGCCTTGTACCAAACACATTGCCCTGCAACTATACACATGTCTCACTTTGTGTATTAGTCACATGTCTCAAAATATGTGACAAAATATTTCAACACATGTTTCTTTTTCTAAGGCCGGAATTTATACATGCATATGCACATATCATCTCATTCATAAGCATGCATTTATAAGACTATACTTCCTTTATAAAGCTTAGTTATAGTTGGAAACTAAATACCATGCCAAATCAACATTGTTCAATTCATTCAGTCTTTGTACCGAGACCATCACCACTAGTCAAGAAGTTATCCTTTTCACCAGCGACCAAAGTAGCATGTATGTTCAGCCTCTTCATGCAAGGCTAATGATAGTAATGCATCCCATTTCCTCATTGTTTGAACTACATTTTTCAATAGCTTGTCCAATATACTGGAAGAATGCACCAATCACCATAAAGAAAAAGTCAACCTCTGTTAAGGTTCTTTTCCATGTAATAATCTAGAAATGTGACTTTCGCATCCAATCAATACATTCATGTACACCTACTTTTATTAAACAGGAAAAATCCATGCTATATAGGCTATAACATCATAAGATCATATACCTATCACTTTACAACTTAGACTTTTCCCATGTGTGTAGTGTATTGGACATATACATATAGTTTCCCAATCAATGAATATATATATATATAGATATCATAATTCATGGTGCCATACCCGACACCTACATGTACAAGAAAGAATTCACCGCGCTTTTCCTCTCCCCTTCCTTAAACAAGGAAGACCTTACCCAAGGGAAACAAAAATTAGTACCATCTTACATACTTGGATCACAAGTTGACCCTTCAACAATGCATTCCATAAACCATTTACAACCGGCATTTTAATAACTAAACATGTGTTTATTAATTTTCTAAAAATAATTATGAAACCCCTTTACTTAGGTACCTACCATTAGTTTCCCATGATAGAGCCCATATAGTCCAGGTGTTGAACCTAGATGCTCTGATATGACCTGTAACAACCACCGCACCACCTACCCAAGTGAGATGGATGCTACTTGATAATCCAATTCCTCTTATACTGCTAGAATAATGGGATTAAAAAAAACTTGTCTTTTCCTCCTTAATTCCATTTCCCTTGCTGAGAATATAAAGTACCTTAATTGAGGGTTATGTCTTCTCTCACTTCACCTGAGCACCAGGACTCAGAATTCCATAGCTTCATTTTATTTATTTATGCACAAGTATGGTGCTTAGTCATGGTCTCAATAGCCATTAATTCACGTATATATATATAGATGAATATATGTTTGTATAAATACACACACACACATATATATGAATATATGTTTGTATAAATGCACACACACACACACACAAATATCTATATATGTATCTATGTCAAGTCCCACTAGCACAAATGGTTGAGGATGGGCCTTGTCAACAAGGCGACCCAAGATCAAACCTCAAGGGGTGTGGTTGTGCCCTATGCTAGGGTGAGTAGACATGCTAAAAAATCCATTTAGTTAAGGATTGGTGTGGCCCATGCCAGGTGTAATCCCCTTGTGACTTTGATGGCTTAGATTCCCCTGGGTTGTAGTTCCTCAAGCCACAGGGCAAGCCTAGAGGATCACAGACAACTTGACAAAAATATATATATATACATATACATATACATATACATATATATGTATATGTATATGTATATGTATATGTATATATATAGATATGTATATGTGTATGTATATATATATACATACATATATATACATACACATATACATATCTATATATATATATACATAAATAAATATATATGTATATAGTAATTCAATCCCATGCTTCGTCGCCCATATGTTATGAACCCTACGCCTCTACGCCCTAGCACCAATAATAATTCACCACGCAGCTTGGTTTGATGGTCCTCGTCAACATCACATAAAACACATTCATGATTCTAGCTAGATCCCCGCACATTCAAATAGCGAGGTCATCGCACATAATTTTGACTAGGTAACATACACGGAGGTAATGAGGGGGTCACCCCTTGGAATGGGAAGTAAGACAATACTAAAGATCGTTGGATCGACAGTTCACATTCATTATGACACCATCCCTCCCCCTTTTTGGAATCGCTGCAGGGGGTGTCAGAGAAGGCGGTATCGGGTTTTCCAAATCCACTTACAGTTTTTACCGACGGGATCGTGATGTCAAGAGGGGCTCCCTTTCTCCAGCCACCACATCATCCTGCTACACCTTATCGCAACACTTTCCATAGCTTCTCTCCATTTCACCTTTGGGGTGGGACCTCAAGGACACGTCACCCCAGTCCCATCACCAAGGAAACTCACTCGCCACTCCTTTTATACCTTCGTGGTAGGGACCTCCGAGACACGTCATCCTGATTCCTACCATTCCTGTGAATCTTCCCATATACTCCCACTTGACTTAAGTAAAAAGGGACTTCCAATTTTATGTGGAGAAGTGGGCCACACCTCCCCATGCTCAGACTTCTAGTTGGTCCATGGGATTACAGATTCATGGCACCATACCAATTCATCCCAACACCATGTCATCCCATTCCATCATAATGATATTCCCTTTTTAGCTAACGGGATTTTTCCATAAGGAATGAGCTATCATATGGGCTCCATCCCAGCCAATGGGATCGCTCCCCACCTCTGATATGTGAGCCCAGCTGACCCAGCACCTAGTCATCCATGTCATTCCTTAGGGTTACAAAAATGAACGCTTGGGATATGGCCTCCAAGCCACGTGTGTCAGTGGCCCATGTCTCCGCACAATCCTTGCTTCCAATTGGTCCACATAATGGCAATTCCACATCACCCGATGCTGAACCACACCAGTATTTTTCCAGCCTATGCCTTTTGGGCTTCTGGGGGAAACCCTTTGGGACACATCATCCTTGGGCCCCACCACTACAAGACTTGTATTTAAATATAAATATATAGACATATTTATTTATGTATTTCCACACTCAGAACCTAAGAAATACGAGTGCATAAGGATTGGTTTGGCATGATCAATACTGATTTTTCCTCCATGGACCATATTACACTCAAATCCTTCATTATTTCATCTCGATAAAGAAGTTAAATTCTTGAATCAAACAACAAAGGTTAAAATTCCCTGACCCGTGTGTAATCACATTGTCTACATAGTTATACACACTTAAATCCCTCAACACTAACATTAACATATATATATATATGTGTGTGTGTGTGTGTGTGTGTGTGTGTGTGTGTGTGTGTGTGTGTGTGTGTGTGTGTGTGTGTATGCCTTTCCAAGTACAAGACTAGTTGAACACTACGACTATACTAGCCATTCCAACAGGTAATTTCCACATCATTCAGACATAGAGATGGCATATAGAATAGAACATCCAGCCTTGAGGGATTCAATAACGATACATAGAAAATATAGATGCAACTTGGTGTGAAGTATATAAAACCAACTTATTCAAGCTCATGAAATAGTGCCATCCACAGCACTAAACACAAGGCTTACTGAGGCTTGAGATCTCGTTAAAAATGGATTTATAACCCAAAACCAAGGTAGAGATAGTTGAATACATGAAGAAGACCTTCATCTAGAATATCATGTCAACAAAGATAAAAGAGGAGGAAATCATCAGATTCAACACATTGCAACATAAGCAACACTAATACAAGCTTGATATTCTTGTCGTCATCATACTACAATAAGGAGAAGTGCTCATGCTAGATATTGTTATAACATAATCAGTATTTATACCGCTACTCCAGCGCATTAAACATTAACATGACACATTAGTCATTCCTGTAAATAATAATAATGTAGACATGCCTTCTGGAATGCAACATATTTTATTGTGAATAACAAGCATGAGAGCACATATATTTTATTGTGAGTAACAAGCATAAGAGAAATTATCTTAAATAGTGCAAAAATGTTCCAACTAAGAGTGGGACTCTAACTCTCTACCCAACCATAGACAAGATACAACCACTATTACTTGTAGTTTTCACCCTCGAGTTGGTTTCCAAAGCTTGAGGTGGAGTTATTTTAAGGGAACCCTTCAATGAACTCACAATTGAACCAGAGCACCACCAAGCGACCCTTCCTTCATCCTTAAGATAAGCCATTACTCTTTGTAATGTTTATGCCCAATAAGTTTCAATAGGGAATTTAGCTACTTCTCAAAACTAAGTGACATAGCCCCAAGTCCTACTTTATCTCCCTATTCTCTCTTGAAATCTGTTGAATGTTGAGAAAGTGTGTGAATTCCTAAGCTAGTGAATGAGATCAAACTCCCTTCTCTTTTACTCTACTCTAATCCCTTACTCCATGAGAGTCGAATAGGAGAATCGAATGAGAGACCCCTCTCCTTTCCTCCACCTTTTATTTCCTCTGTTGCGTAGTGATTTCCTCCCACTATCATTGCTTCCAACGTAGCCAAATCTTCATAACTTGTGTCCTCCCTACCTTGTCATTTTTTCCAAGGCAACATGGGCCTAAATATTTCTCTTGTATCCCCATTTAATTCTAAGGACCAGTCCATTAAAACACACCAACCAGCCTTTAATGGCTGACATAACCAATTCAGGTTTTCCTGTAGCAAGGAAACTTTGAACACCCCAAGAAAGTCACCTACTCATCCAACCAAGCACTGATATGTAAATCAGTAATTCCCTCAAGTAGTATCCTACCTCAAGAAATGGAATTTGTGTCCCTCTCTCAGCGTTTTAATTTATATAAGTATTTACATTGCATACATAAGGATAAGCAATTTTGGTTGTTACATATTTTACCTTCTTACCTCCATGATAGACTAAAATAATTAAGGAAAAAAGGACTACAATTTAATAGATCAATTACCCCTATATCAAAACCAAATAGGATGGGTGGATATAAACAAGACTTGCCTCGGAGGGGACCCATCCATAGATGAAAGTGTGGCACACAAAATTTAGCAAAAAGTTCAAATAATAATGTAAGAGGAAGATAATTTGAAGAAATCCACATTGCGAAAGATCCCCTGTCCCCATAATAATTGAGGCTCGTCAGGAGGAAGACAAAAAACACATTTAAATCCAAAACTAGTCCCAACAATATAAATATGTGTGGGGAAATTTCTTATAATAACTATGGAACTAGTACTAAAGGAATGGAGGGAAATAATGACTCAATGAATGAAGCCACCAGATTTGGTTATAAACCCTACCTTTCAACAAATAGGTGTATAAGTAATTCAATTAGCAACCTTAATCACCTTTACGATGAATGGAATTAACCAATGTTGCATGTCATTGTAGGTGCGACCCCACAATAAAGATGTTCAAAAGTGAAAACTGTATAACTTGAATTAGGGGAAGAAATTGGAGTAGTGGCCAACATTATAGATCAATTTAGTAATGAAGTTAAACATGTCCACCTCCATTCCTAGAATTATGAGAAGGATGCTTGTTTTTTAAATATTGAAGGAAACTAGGGTGAAATGAAGTCAAACACTAACAACAAGCTAACAATTGGTGTTCTTATGAGTAATTTTTATTATAATAACTAAAACTAGAAATTTAGATCGCTATGAAAAAACCCTACAAAACCCTAATATGTCATCGCCTGTTGCTACCATGGAAGGTGTTATAGGAGGAAGTATAACTCCCTACCATAGTAATACTGTGATATGTAATCTCATCTCCGATGAGCCCCAACCCATTAGTACTTCAAACTTTAGTAAGGAAAAGAGCTCAGCCAAGCCCAAAGACGAAGATTGATCCATAGCGGTGGGTCATAAAAATACAGGTAGTTACCTCCCTAAAGCCACCATGGACCCTAAATTAAATTAAAATCCACACTCATGGGTGAATACATCCAATATATTCAATATCACATCCTAATTGGAAAATTCCTTATAATCCTTTCAAAAAATCACTAACCTATTCGATCCAAGAAAAATGGAAACCAAAAGGCCAGATCAAGCTTAAACTTGGAGCAAAGGGATTATTCAAATTTGTCTTTGCCAACATAAAAGACTAAACTCACCTTTTTTAGAACAGCCCCTATTTCCTAAACTCTATAGGACTATATCTCGAATTCCAGATGGAAAGATTCATGCCATACAAAGAAGACTTCACAATAGCGCTAGTATGGATCTAAATGTATTGTCTACCCAAAGAATTTTCAAATGAGGAGATCCTCATGGGAATCAAAAACTCCATAGGGAATTTTTTTAAATCTTCTGAAGCCATGAACTAAGCCAAGTACATCCCCTATTATCATATTTATGTTTATATGAACATTTTAGAGCCACTTCTTAAATACTTGACATCTATTACCAAGAAGACCTCTGGAAACAAGCCCTGGATTATGAGTACATAAATTTCCATTATCGATAATGCAATGAGTCATCTATATCACAACTTAGCACTTCTTTCCCCTAACCAAAATCAAGGCTCGGATCTTGACGGCTTCATCTAGCCATCAAATTGACTTGAAGTTCCAAGTCAACTCAACCCCTTAATCAAGAAAATCCCCTGTGCTTAGCAATAGTTTCAATATCATTTCCCCTTTGGATATTATGGCCCCTAACTTTGATTCCCCTCCTGATTTGGAAATGAAGGAGTCAATTAAAGCCATATCCTACCTTATCAAAGCATTCAATCATGAGGATCCCTCCCTTGGCCCAAGCCCTTATGACCCCACCCCTTGTGGTATAATTTTCTCCCTTCCCCCTAAAAGAATTGACGATATGGAATTAGACTCCTTGGACCTACCCAAATTTGCTAAATACTAGATAGGAAAAGACCCCAACTCCATCCCGCAACATCAAGTTAAGGTCATTAGTAAATACATTTTCAAATTGTGGCAACAAACTCAGAGAATGACCCTAGTCCAAGTTAGGAATAACTCATTGTGAGTACAGGCCCAAACCATGAAACAAAAATCCAAGACCCACAAAAACGAAAATAAAAATCAAGGAAAATGAAACCAGCAAATCCTAGAGGAATTAAGAGATATTCTCATGAATTTAGGAAGGATCAAGTTAATATCGAAGGTATTTTCATCCTCCAACCCACCCCCACCAGCTCATGAATATCATCTCTAGGAACATAAAAGGCCTCAATTATAAAGGCGGGCATAGGCTTCATACAGAAAAATGGATTAAATAAAACCACACATTTTTTATGGTAAAAGAAACCAAAACACCTAGAGAGAATATTACTAAACTTATGGAGAAATGGGGTGGAAAATGTTAATCAATTTCTATTGATTCCAAGGTCAACCAAGGGGTCTAGCCATCATATAGCATTATAAATAATTTTCTATCCTCAACATGTTCACCACTTTCGTAGTTCTCGCAACCAAATTCTAGCTAATTGGATCCAATGAAACATGATTTCTATCCAATGTATATGAAACTCCGTTGCCTAAGGAAAAATAGATCTTCTCCGATGGATCAATCTCCTAATCAATCCAACCCCCTAGATCATAGGTGGTAACTTCGATCTAATTAAATCCTTAGTAGAGAAGAAAGGGGGAGTTCAAAAATTGGAAGTTGAAACCATACACGTATAGGATGTCTTAGACCAATCTCGCTTGCTCTATATCACTACCACAAATGGAACATATACCTGGAACAATTGATGAGGAGCCACCCAAAAAAATTCCTTGAGACTTGATTAATTTATAATCTCTAAAAGAATTATCTGCAAGGACATATTTATGGAATCCTTTGTTCTCCTAAGCTACGGATCTGACCATCGGTCGATCCATCTTGACATAGAAATTAAGGACCACCCAAAAAATCACCCCTTCAAATTGCAATGCTTATGGCACCAACACCCATAGTTTTCATCAATTGGAACAAAGAAAATATTGGCAACATCCTACAAGCCAAACAAATCCTCAAATAGAAAATGGAGAACCTATAATGGGAAGCCAATCTTCATGACAAAACTGATGACATGTTAAAACAAGAATTCAACATCCTTTTGTAGTTATAAGAAAGTTGACAACAAGAAGAAATTTTATGGAAACAAAATTCCTGCGTAAGATGGTTAAAGGAGGGTAAAATGAAAACATCTTTCTTCAATAACTCCATGCTTCAATACCACCACCAAAACTGCATTTCCTCTCTCTAAAGGCATGATGGATCCAAAGTAAAATACCATCAAGACATGGTCCAAGAACTAATCAACTAATTTTTAGACATACTTACAAACCCAAAGCCCAACATATCATAGGTCATCATCAAAATCATGAAACATATTCCATCAATGGTCACCGTAGATAAAAATGAGGAACTCTTGTGGGAGATCACCATTGACGAAATAAAATACATGGTCAAATCCATGCCCCACAACTAGGCCCCAGGCCCTGATGGTTTCACTGTATATTTCTTCCAAATTTATTGGCCCATTATGACTAAGGATCTATGGGAACTGGTGGAGGAATCATGATAATCAAAAACATTCTAAAATCCTTGAATGTGACCTTCCTCACCTTGATCCCCACGAAATATAAAGTTGAACAACCAAGTGATTTCATACCAATAACACGATGTTATATCATCTATAAGGTAACCATCAAAATTATTGCTAACCACATCAAGCCTATCCTACCTAATCTCACCTTCTCAAAACAAACCAGTTATGTGGAAGGTCACCAAAATTATTAATGGGATCTTGATAAGCTATGAGACCATTCATTCTTTGAAATCCACCAAAAAACTTGGAATGTTGGTGTTGAGAACTTCTGGAATTTTGTGTGCATTTTTTGAAGAGCCCAATGTTTGGGGTGAACACTTCACCCATATTCAAGGGTAGGAAGCAAGTTTTTGATAGGAAGAGTGATATATTCTAGTCTAGCACTCTTCCTATCAATAACTTGCTTCATTCCCCTCAAGATGGGTGAGCGTTCACCCAAAACATTGGGCTCTTCAAATAATGCACACAATATTCCAGAAGTTATCAACACCAATATGATACTGCCTGTGAAAAAATCCATTCTATAACTTGTGATGTTGTTAAAACTAGACCTCTCCAAGGAATTTCATAAAATCAACTAGCATTACCTTCTCCAAATCCTTCTTGCCTTTGGATTTGATCAATACATAGATTATTTGGATCAAAAATCTAGTATCCTCGGCATTTTTCTTCCTTTTACTCAATTGTTCCCCCACTTCCCCTTCTATAATATACTTGGCATCAAGAAAGAAGATCCCATGTCCTCCTTGTTCCTCCTATCCCCATTCCTCTTCATTATTGTAGTAGGAGACCTAGGTCATGTCATCAAATCTAATTTCTCAAAAATAAAAATCAAAGGACTCAAACTATTTAGAGAGGATCTCCCCCTCTCACACCGACATTTCATAGAAGATACCTTGGGAATGGGAATTCCAACATCACATGAGGCCAAAGGTATATCTCAAATGTTTTAGGACTTTACCAATGTTTCTGACATGGAAATAAACAAATCCAAATCATGGGTCTTCTTCTTCAACATTGTTAGTTGTCCAACATCACATAACCAGGCTCCTTGGCTTTCAAATCAAAAAACTCCCATTCAAATACCTTGGTTCCCCCAATTCATATTGTGGGAAAATAGCATCACAAAAATAAACAATAAATTCACTTGCAGAACCTTTACATCACTTAATATAGCTAGCAAAATTGTCCTTCTTAAATCCGTCTTAAAATTTTTGCCACAATATTTTTGTTCTTCTCTCATGGTTCCTACTGTTGTTTTTCCACAATCCTAGTGTCTAGGATAGAATATTAAATCGTTGATGCTACCAAACCAAGTATCAAAACAAGTCTAATTTGCACAACAAAATATAAACAACAGTAAATCTACTAGTGCACAAAATATACGGAACCTTTTACACAATTCTGTACAATAACCAACCTTTTTTATATCAATCAAACTAAATAATACAACGGTCTAGGGCTCAGTTATTAGGGATAATAGCCCCCATGCATCCATTGATGCAAGATACAAAAATTGGGGCTCAGTGTCAGGCCATCGATGACCAATCTACGTTCAACAAGATATTTGACCATCTGGATGATGTCACATGCAATCAAATCTCCTCTCGGTCGTACCCTATACTTGCTTGATCCTTTGACTCCCACTCTGCAGCAGTGCCTATATCAATGATCCAAGTCCATCTGGCCACTGAACCTCGGCTCCCAATCTTCTCTCTTGTTGATCGTTTTTCCATCAATGCATCAACACATTGAGACTCTTATTTAATCTTTCACAACTCTATTTGTGAACGACACACAACTTCCCACTACTGCTCCTCAACTACTCAGGGACTTTATCCCACTAAAGTCTTCTTGTGTTTCTCAATTGAAGACTAACATAGGGCACAGAGGGCTACCACCTATCACTGCAAGATTCCCATCTCTTATAATGAACACGGGCTAGGAGGAATGCCCATCTTTTGTTGTAGATATCCTTCTCCACAAGATAGGTCTAGGGTTTCACAACTGCTCCTCTACTTGATCAAACCTTGAGCACAACAACTGCCACTTTAGCAGCTACTTTTTTCCATCAAAGAGTTGCACACTAGGCTCCAACTTCGGCACTATCACATTTTCCTCAAATAAACCATAAATTCATAATCCACTATCCACACTTGGTCCACTCTAACACTGCTCTCGAGCAAACCATGAGTGATGAATCCTTATTGTATCATTTGCACTCTATTTAGGGCATCTTCTAACCATGTCAGCCCTACCTCTTGGTTGCAACAATAATCAAAAATATGTCCTCTCCTAGGATACCATCCACATGCATCAAATCAACTCAAAAACACCAAAAAACCTACATACCTCGTGTCATCAAGGGACGGTGCAAATTTTTGTAGGACTAAACTATCATTAGGGCTTATTAGCATGTTTCTATGGCCCACTTTCCATGCCTTCCATACCTCCCTTTGACTGTGGCCTCCCTCTAAAAGGTTCCTCCAACAACTTATTACCTTCTAGCCTTCTTTTAAGCCTCAAAACTCAACCATCTAGCCACATATTCACCCAAAATAAATCTGAAGCCCTAGCTAAAGCTTCTTGGCCCCCTAAACAAGACAAATAATGCATGTGGCCTAGTTATAGGTGCTCCTCATCAATGTTTCATGTTGTAGGAGATAGTATACTACCCAAAACAACCCTAAAACACCATCCAATCTTCCCTTAATAATAGCGGCAGCCTCCTATAGCTTATCAGCCCTAAAAGAGACAAACAAAGAGACCAAAACAAGCTCTTCTCTTCCATGTCTAGCCTCTGCTCCAATTCGGCTACCTCATAGGTGATTTTTCTGTGAATTGGTGCTCCTTGGATGATCATTTATGCCACACATGAGTCTAATTTATATAATTCATGTTGATTCCTTAGTGGGATTGTACAGTTGTCATAATACCTATTATGACTCTAGTCAACCTCAATCATAAGCCACAAACCCACACTCTAACCTATAAAATTCATATATTCACTTCTACAACTTAGATTTGAGTGATTTTCATTGCATCTGATTACTCTTAGAGTCCTCTATCAACTCAAATCATCACATGTAGAAATATCCTCACATATTCACACCCACATTCTTGGGTGCAAATCCCACAGGCTTGGGTTCTAAGCCCACAAGTCAATTTTTTGTGTTCATTCCTCCAAAACCGTCTAGCCTAGGGTTTGTAGTACCTACAAAGCTAAAAATCTCAACAATCCCTCTTAGTGTGGGAGGTACTCCCAACACTAGGAATTTCTTGTAGAAATTTGATATAAATTGTAATTGCTTAAGATTTCAAACCAAAAAACAAGAGACACAATTATACTCTACATATCTGAGGAATGGAAATCACAATTTATAACAACATGCATAAATATGCAATAAGCATAACTAGAAATACATAGTGATTTCTAGGGGAACCAAACTGGGAAAAACCCCTCAAGCCTCTTTGCAATAATTGGTTGAATAGAAAAACTATTACAATTGCTAGCTGCAACTTTGAGCTCAACCTAAAAAAGGATAGTTGTTCTCTTTGCTCAATGAGAAACTTTGGCCAACACTCAGCCAAATATCAACTCACCTAACATCATATTTCCTTGCCTAATTCTTGAGTAAATTGGCCCCTAAAATATAGGAATTTCCTCCTAATTGATTGCGCAATTCCCAAGGATTGATCTCCTAACCTCATGCAACACTTGTACGCTCAAACTAGTCTACAACTCATGTTACACTACCTTGACATTCCCACTTCAGTTGAGGAATTCAAATCTTGCATGCATTAGCTACTTTGGGTTGATTGATCAGTTAATTAACAGATCTCTAAGTTAGACTGTTGTCCCACTACACAACTGACCTTCAACTGACTCTACCAATAGTTAGAGGTCAATTAACTGAATACAACTGAAATAACTAAACTTGATTACTAGAATTTAGCAAGCACACATGCATAACTAAACTCCAAGCCCTCTAACTCAAATTTATTGAGTTAAATGAGTGATAAGAGCCATGTCACACTATTTAACTGCCTCCAAGTTTTCCTACTGATGTGGAGAGTCGATTTACTCAATTTGACTAAGGCTAAAGTCAAATTGAGCCTTTCTTGCTACATTTTTTTCAACACTCCCTCTTAGCAAGAAAGGGATTTTTCACCACCCCTATCCTGCACCTATGGAATTTAAATTTACCTCTTGATAATTCCTTTATCAAGATGTCAGCATCTTTCTCCTCGGTTGGAATGTATTGTAGAAACATAATTCTCCTTTGCACACAGTCACGCAAATGATGATACTGGGTATTAATGTGCTTGGACCTGTCATGAAATACCAAATTCTCAGAGAGCTTAATGAACCTAAGATTATCACAATATATCATTATCAGATCAATCACCCAACTGAAAAGACTCACAAGTGTTTTCCTCATCCATATGGCCTCACATGATGCTTGACTTGCATCCATGTATTCAACCTTTGTTGAGATGAACACCACAGACCTTTTCTTCCTCTTGTACTAGAAAATAGATGCGGACCCAACACTAAAGATAGCACCTCAAGTAGATTTCCTAACTGATGGACTCCCTGCCCAATCTACATCAATGAAGCCTTAGAGCTTCATTCCCTATGTCCTATTGTACCATAATCCATACTCAGTAGTGCCTCTGAGGTACTGTAACACATGCTTTGTTGCCTTCCATTATAGCTATGTAGGCTTCACCATAGCTTGAATCAACTATTTTACTGCATAGCACATGTCGGGTCTTGTGTTTGCAAGATACATCAAGGACCCCACAAGTTACCTATAAATGGTAGGATCAACCTCTTCACCTGAAGTGGCATTCTCCTTCCTCTCGTTTGTAGCTAGAGGTGTGTCCATGTGACACAGGTAAGTTCCCTCTACGGACAGAGGCAACCCCTCTAGCCCTAGAGTGGATCTAGTCACTGTACAGAAAATACCAAAGAAAATTTCCTTAGAAATTTGGTGTTATGAATACCTACCTTCAACCCGACGTTCGATGAAGTCCTCATCATGTTGCTCCATCTCTTTTTCTTCTAGTCAATCATACCTGAAAACAACATGTATAGAAACACCACAAACGCAGTAGAAAACAACCAAACAATCTACTTGAAGAGTCAAGGAACCTTAAGCTACCGAAATACAATTTAACGCACGATATAGGAAACAAGCTATTGATTTGTATTAATATAAATCAAAGTAAAACTCACAACTGAGCCTTGACGTCATAAACCTCCTTGAAGGGTCCTGTCGGTATGTCTCTGTAAGCATTTACTTGTGAACCGTCTCCCAAGGGAACATATGACCCTCTCTTCTATCTAAAAGGGTTGATACTAGAAAGCTCTCAAGCCAACTCTACTCAAGCATCTCTCAAATCAAAATACAAATGAGGCTACTTCCACACTCCGATAACACTCTCTACCTCTACTCCTCTCTTAGAAACTTGAAACTATCAATTTACATCTAGCTATCATCCAGCTACATCCGAGCTAGCTGATGTTATTCATGGAGGAGATATTTATAGGAGGGAGAGGTCCCATGAGAGAAGGAAGGAAGAGCTTATCTCTTAGGGAGGTTTCACAAAAGGTGGAACAACTATCCCAGAGGAGAAAGGCGAGCTCAACTGACCCAACAACCAGCCCTAGGACCACCCATGAAACAATTTCATCTCGAAGTTTCGACGAGTTGTTGAAAAACTTGCCAAATCTGGCTCATTGCAGGTGCAACATAAAGACAAAGTGAAGACTTCGTTAGGGTTAGTGTTAACTTGAGAATATTTGCGAGGGGGATAACTTCTGACTTGCGACAACCCAAAAACTTAGGAAAAAAGGGTCTTCTTCATGGATAATGAAATGAGACACTCTTCCTTAGATTGCAAGGAAGGTAATGACACATAATTGGCAACATGACATAGTACAGATGTTAGTAACATGGGCTGGTAGTATCTGGGATCAGGGAATGTAGAGTCAGTGACAAATTACTGTGTAACAGATGCCCCCTAAATCATGAAGGTCGAGAGAGTGGGAGGGGTGAAATGCTTTATGAATCCATAAAACACATATTTCATTAAATTTGGAATTAAATAGTGAATTTAGAATTTCAAAATAACCAAAAATCTCAATTCTATTGATGTTTTTGTAATAAAAAAATTCCAATTTTAATGGAATATGCGTTATAACCAAAATAGAACATCCTCGTGAAGAACCTGCAGATGCAAGTACAACTAATAGTTCTAGTACATGAGTACATAGTGAAAGGAAATACATGTGCATAAGGCATGGGCGCAGCCATCCAGAAGATAAATATAAATGGTTTGTGGTATGGACACAGCCATCCAATTAGAAAGACCAAAAAAATGACTCAGTATGGTCGCAGCCATCCAATCAAAAGAGTCATGTATAAATCAATCCACGCAACCCGAACTTGTGTAATCTGAGCCCAGGGTCTTGAATCCCAACCTGACCACTGTACAATTTCTAATATGCAAATAGATGTGTTGAAGTCAAGAACACTAGAAAATCACTTTATTACCAGCCAATGATGTGAACCGTTAACAAGCGCGAGAGAGACCACCAGTAATGTCAATGGTTCTCAAGGTACTGCTAGTACAATACAAAAAGTGTGAAAAAATGATCTGGGGTCGAACACTTGTGAAATCACTCGGTTGAAGACCAATGATGCAATCCTATCGTCGAGTGCGAAGAACTTGCCATTGAGGCATGCAAGCTCCAAGGTACCAGAAACGAGTCTCCAGGTCAACTTCCCAATAATGAGCCGAAGTCGACAGGAAGCGACCGGTCGAAGAAGGTCCATAATGTTTCCCACATCATCGACGTGAGACAAAGGAAAAAGATGATTGTGAATGAGACAGAGAATCTGAGGAAGCTGTGTAAGGCTACAAACTGAAGAAATATTAAGCTATTGAACATATCGGTGACACGACTCTGGAATTTGGCAGTATTTTGTACCAAGGGATCAAAGGTCACAACGATGCAGCAGGGATTAGATGGAATGACGAAAAATGAATAACCCAAAACTTGGAAATCCAATGATAAAATGAGGATATCCCAACTCGACACGAAGCAGAAAGAGTGTCGAGGTCCAAGAGTGACAAGTTGTCGTAATAACTAATGCAATCAATAGAATGTTTCCAAATTTTCCCCCACCATTTATGGCGAGTACCCCAATTATTTTTGAAACAAAGGATTGAAGGGGATAGCATATGCTTGTAATGTAAGTTCATCCTTCGGACAAATCCGACCTAGTGATTTTTAATGAGCCCTATGAAGGAGAAGCTCAATCTCATCATGATGACAAGTCCAATGTCATCAGGGTTTAACGAGTCTGACATAGGTAAAACTTGGAGTCTTTTTCATGTTTAGAGAGTTTGAAAAAGACATGGAAAAGAAAACTCCAAAGGTCCCTTTTTGTACATTTGTCCCTAGAACCCAAAAAGGTAGAAAATAATATCCAAGGGAACCTATTGACCGTGAGAGATCAACGTATACCTTTTTCGTAAATAGTCTATCCCAGCCCGAAAAAGGGGTAAACTTATACTGGGTAGATTATGCTTCACAGCCTTTAATGAGTTCAAAGCGACAAGAGTTCGGCGATATTTCCAGTTTTAAAGGGTCGGAAAAGAGCTGAAAGCAGACCTCTCATTTTTATTCTCTTTAACGAGTAAAAAGGGAAAAAAATACTTGGCAATCTTTTCATATTTTACGAGTCAGAAAAGAGCTTAAAGGTGACTCTTCCTGGAGGGACAAGTGGTATAAAGGGTAGTGATCTGGTTCCAGCAATGGAGGAACTGCTCAAAACACATAATGGTCAAGAGGTTGGCTAATAAAACCACTCATCACTGCGGTCCCTCAGGGAAGGAAAAACAACCAAGTGAAAGCATATGATTGGCCAAAGAGATGGTGACAATGGAATGAAACAACCAAGGCTCATCTAGCATAAATTAGCTGATAAAAACTGCAATCACGAGATGTAAATCGGGTTTGGGTTCATTTTTACACAAGCTTGAACCATGGAGAACTCTGCTTGGATTAAGTTTCATGTTTACACAAGCTTGAAATGAAAAACTATACTTGCCATAAGTTCGCATGCCCCCAGCATAATGACTCGAATCGAGGTACATGCCCCCCAAGCTTCATTCCATTCAACTAGGTGGATGGAATGAAGGTTCACTTTAGAGATCTTGAAAAGACTCGACTGGGATTTTACGAGATCTTAATCAAAGACTCGATTTTGAAAAGGGAGTTGTTTAATTTTTTAATGAGGTTGTCACAGTAAAAGAACTATCCTCAGAACTCCTTGTTTCATTTTTTAACGAGTTTGACTCAAGACAAAGAACTATCCTTGTAACCCTTGTCTCAGTTTTAACGAGCGTGGCACAAGACAAGGACGATGCTCTGAATATCTTGATTCATTTTTTAATGATGTTGGCACAAGACCAAGAACTATCCTCGGACATCTGTTTCATTTTCTTTAACGAGGTTGATATAGGAAGAAACTGTCCTCATAATCCTTGATTCATTTTTTAACAAGGTTGACACCAAATCAAGAAATCTCCTCATCAAAATTGTTCATGGACCATATGAGAACATGTCTCCCAATAGGTCTTCACTAGATAGAAGAACCATGCTCTGGGATGAAGACAGGCCACTGGATACCAACGACAGAGCGGGGTCCAATGCCTCTAGTATATGATGTATGAGACCATCTGCGTGATTAGCAATAGATGTGGAAACGGGACGGGCAGCCACATAATTAACCTGTGGCGGGGAAGGTACGGCTCGCAAACAAGAGTCGATAGGGGATGATGGTTGCGAAGGAGATACCTGGTGACCAATGAATGACAATTAATCAATAGTCACAATTATCCCTTCGTGTGAAAAACTAACCACACGGAAAAGTGAAGAAACAAGAGCTCCAATGACATAAATATAGTCGCGTCCAAGGAGAAGATTGAAATCTAATGCACCTTGGATGACCATCATGACTATATAGACGGTTTTACCTCCCAAAGTAATAGGGAACTTTGGAAGGATCCCTAAGGGTTGACTAGTTCCTCCATCTAAAGCCAACAGATTCTGGGTGACAGGCACAAGTTGTGGGGAGCCCAAATCTTTCCAAGTTTAACTGGAGTAGGTCTGGATCTATCACTCAGAAGGGTGGCAAGGCTATAGAAGTAGTCCAACAGCTTCCAGAATGAAGTATGTTACCTAAACAATAACGAAGACAATAAACCATCAAATTCAATCAACGCAAAATACAAAAGACAAGTTTCCCCAGTGGAGTTGCCAACTTGTGACATAGGTAAGTTCCCTCTGTGGACAGAGGCAACCCCTCTAGCCCTAGAGTAGGTCTAGTCACTGTACAGACAATACCAAAGAAAATTTCCTTAGAAAGTAGGTTATGAAGACTTAACTTCAACCCGACATTCGATGAAGTCCTCGTCGTATTGCTCTAGCTCTTGTTCTTCTAGTTGCTCATACCTGAAAAAAACATGTAGAGAAACACCACAAATGTAATAGAAAACAACCAAACAATCTACTTGAAGAGTCAAGGAACCTCAAGCTACTGACATATAATTTAACGCATGATATAGGAAACAAGCTATTGATTTGTATTAATATAAATCAAAGTAAAACTTACAACCGATCCTTAACGTCATAAGCCTCCTTGAATGGTCCTGTCAATATGTCTCCGTAAGGATTTACTTGTGAACCATCTCCCAAGGGAACATATGACCTTCTCTTCTGTCCAAAAGGGTTGATACTAGAAAGCTCTCAAACCAACTCTACTCAAGCATCTCTCAAATCAAAATACAAATGAGGCTACTTCCACATTCCAACAACACTCTCTACCTCTACTCCTCTCTTAGAAACTTGAAACTATCAATTTACATCTAGCTATCATCCAGTTACATTCGAGCTAGTTGATGTTATTCATGGAGGAGATATTTATAGGATGGATAGGTCCCATGAGAGAAGGAAGGAAGAGCTTATCTCTTAAGGAGGTTGCACAAAAGGTGGAACAACTATCCCAGAGGAGAAAAGCGAGTTCAACTGACCCAACAACCAACCCTAGGACCGCCCATGAAACAATTTCATCTCGAAGTTTTGATGAGTTGTTGAAAAACTTGCCAAATCTGGCTCGTCGCAGGTGCAACATAGAGACAAAGTGAAGACTTCACTAAGGTTAGTGTTAACTTGATCATCTTTGTGAGGGGGATAACTTCTGACTCGCGATGACCCAGAAACTTAGGAAAAAAGGGTCTTCTTCAGGGATAATGAAATGAGATACTCTTCCTGAGATTTCAAGGAAGGTAATGACACATAATTGGCAACATGACATAGTACAGATGTCAGTAACATGGGTTGGCAGTATCCGGGATCACGGAATGCAAAGTCAATGAAAAATTACTGTGTAACAATCCATAGGCTTACAATTCTCCATGTGAGATATTTGAAGTATTTTAGAGGCATACTTCCCCTGAGACACAAACAATTCACCATCACCTTGCCATACTTCCAGTCCAAGGAAGTAATGCATTATGCCCATGTATTTCATCTCAAATCCCCTTGCAATGTCCTCTTTGAAAGAACAGGTCATCTACTCATCACTTGTCAATATTAAATCATCAACATACAAAACAAGAATAAGCAACTTATCACCTACCACAATGTGATATAGGTTCGCATTTGCTTTAATTTTAGTGATGCCCAACCCACTGATATAACTATTGATCTTAGTGTATCATACTCGGGGCACATGTTTGAGAGCATACAATTCTCTCTTGAGTCTGCACACGTGCGACTCTCGATCATATTTCACAAATCCTTATGGTTTCTCTATGTAAATTTCCTCCTCAACAACACCATTAAGAAAAGTGGTCTTCATATCCATCTGGTGAATTTTCCACACCATCTTAGCAGCCAATGCTAGAATGGATCTAATTGATTAATATCTTGTAACTGGTGCAAAATTTCCTCATTGTCCACTCCCTCTACCTAAGATAATCCTTTGGAAAAAAATATGTCCTTGTACTTCTCGATGCTCCCATTAGCTACATGCTTCTTTCGGTGTGATCATACCAAGTATCCTATTAGGACTCTAGTTATGTAAGTAGACTATTGTGTTGCATGATTCTACCCATAGATGCAATAGTAGCCCCTGGTCATGCAACATGGCCCTTCCTACTCTCACTGTGCTTTTGTTCTTCCTTTCAAATACCCCATTTTGTTGTGGGTTATGGGGTGTTGTCAGTTCTCTTTGAATGCCTTCTTTCACATATAAATATTTTAAGGAATTCAAAACAAATTCACCTCCATTGTTTCTCCTTAGATCCTTCACCCTCTTCCTAAGCTCCTTCTAAACTAATTCCTTTAATTCAACAACTTTTAAGAAAAATTCATCATTTTTCCGCATGAATAAGATCCAACATTTTCTAGAGAAATCATAAATAAAAATAACATAGTACTTATAATTTTTGTGGAGGCTGTAGAAAAGGGTCCACAAACATCAAAGTGGACTCGCTCCAAGCTTGCATCTTCTCTGCAATCTCGAACATGGAAAGTGGATTTGACATACTTCCCCAATGTGAAACCCTTGCATACATCTTGTTGGTTAAGGGAGCCTTGTGATTTGTTGCATTACTAGGCACCATGGTGTAGATGACCAATCTCCTATGCCAGAGCTCTTCAACATCTCGAATCTACACCTTTTCAGCCTTGTTGCTCAATGCAGTACATTCTCTCACCTCAAGTTTGTATAGGTTCTTCACTCGAACCCCGATCTTCTTTACTTGTCCAGTAGCTATGTGTCTCAAAAAGGCTTTCCCTTTACTAAAAATAACATCATAGCCACGATCCTCCAATAATGCTACATATATCGAGATCTTCTTCAGCCCAGGTAAAAACATAACACCTTTGAGGCAAAAAGGAGAGGTTTTCTCACTCTCAAAGGTGACAGTACCAATTCCTATAGTATTGTACCTCCCATCATCCCTCATTTTGATATGCATCTCGATATCCTTCTCCTCCAGGATACTGAAAAACTCCTTGGACCTTGTCATATGGAACAAGGCACTATAATCAAGGTACCACACACTCCCCATAACAGTGTTGTCCATGCATACTATTAGGGTGAAGTCTAATTCGAATTGTGAAGCCAGTGCTTCACCTCCTTCTCCTTCTAAAAGCTTCTTGGTAGAATTCATGTGTGGACATTTTGTTGAACAGTACGTGAATTCGTGGTAGTGGAAACATTTTGTTGAACAGTATGTGAATTCGTGGTAGTGGAAACATTTTGTTGAACAGTACGTGAATTCGTGGTAGTGGAAACATTTTATCTTGCTCAAGTCTTTCTTCTTTCCATTATTTTGGTTGGATTCAAGTCTTCTTGGGTTCTTCTTTCCTTTTCCCTTCTTCCCATTTCCAACCAAGGAAAAATTCTCTTCATCCTCATCTTTGGATGATTTTTTGTCTCTGATATTCCTCCTGAACTCTTCTTGAACCAAATCAAACCACAACCTTTCCCAATTTGGTAATTTTTCCCTTCCATTCACAGAGTCCTGATAGTTGTGCAAGGATTTTGGAAGGCCTAGAAGAGCTAGGCTCACCAAGTCATCTTATGCAATATTCACCCCAAACCTCCAAACTCATCATGAACTTGTGTAAATCTGGAGAGATACTATGGAATAGTATCATTCTTTTGCATCTTAGTGTTTTGAAGTTTGTCTTTTAGGGCCAATTTTCAATAGTCATTATTATTTTCGAATAGCTCGGTCAATACCTTCCACATAGTATGATATTTTCTATAGTATGATCATGGTCTCTCACACCTTCGTAAAGAATTATCATGGCCTCTGCAACATCCTTCTTCCATTGGGATAATTTTTGTGCTTCTGTCTATGGAGGTTTTGCAGTATCAGTTTTAATATATTTTAACACACCATTATCATTGATCACTGCTTACATGCAATCCTTCCAGGATATGAAATTCAAGCCACCCTCCAGGGCATACTCCAATCTCAATTTGTTAAAATACATTCACCCAGTCCTGAAGAAAAATTGTTGCATCGAAGTTGCAAAATCGAAAATCCTGATAGATAAGTTCAAGATATTGGTTCTATTGTGATTTTTTAGGCTCTCATACCATGTACAAATTTGATATAAATTGGAACTGCTCAATATTTCAAACTGCAAAAACAAGAGACACAATTCTACTCTTCTAATTTGTGGAATGAAAATCACAATTAGAACAACATGCATAAACATTAAATAATAAAAACCACAAATAAACAGTGATTTCTAGGGGAACCCACCTAGGAAAAACTCCTCAAGCCTCTTTGCATCAGTCAGATGAATAGAGAAACTAATACAATTGATAGCTCTAGCTCTGAGCTCAACCTACAAAAGGATAATTGTTCTCTCTGCTCAATGAGAAACTCTGACCAACACTTAGCCAAATATCATATCACCTAGCATCTTATTTCCTTGCGCAATTCCTGAGGAAATTAGCCCATAAAAGATAGGAATTTCCTCCTAATTGATTGCACAATTCCCAAGGATTGATCTCCTGACCTCATGAAACACTTGTACACTCAAACTAGTATACAACTCATGTTACACTGCCTTGACATCTCCACTTCGGTTGAGGAATTCGAATTCCTTACATGCATTAGTTACTTTGGGTTGATTGATCAATTAACTAACAGATCTCTGAGTTAGACAGTTATCCCACTGCACAATTGACCTTCAACTGACTCTATCAATAGTTAGAGATTAGTTAACTGAATACAAATGAAAATAATTGAACTTTATTACTAAAATTTAGCAATCACACATGCATAACTGTTGTAGGGAAAAGTATCCGACTCGGATGACCCTATCCCACTCTAAGGGTGATAGTACCTTAGCAACAACTGTAAAATAAACTACTTAAGGTTTACTTCTTTATGAAAGCAAAAGAGAATGGAGAAATGCACTAACCGTTGCCTTGCGCTTAATGTCAAATCCAAACTCTTCTCTTTGGCTGCTTGCTCCCAGCTCCTTGCTCTTTTGCTGGCCCAGCTACAATGAGATCCTGCAAAATAACAAAGAAGGAAACTACAAGAAGCATGCAATCATAACTGGTTCAAGGATTAGTGTAAACCAAACATGCAATTATCACAATATATTATTGAAACAAGAGCACATAGAAGAACCTCAATAGCTTTTATTAATGAAGAAGTAAAGGTTCTGAGAGTATTACAACCATTGAAGGCTCCAATCCAGCAACACCTCCCAGCAGAAAGAATTTCTCCTCTTCACCTCTCTCAAACAATCACCCAATAGCTCTATAGTGAAACCAACAGCATATCATTACTTTGCACCAAATTCCAGCCTCCTGAGCTCATAGGAGAGAGCTCAATATATAGATGAATTGAGAAAGGATGAGTCAGCTTGCAACTGATGTGTAGCTGCCTTGTGTCCTCTCTCTCTTCAGTTAATCTTTAGTTGATCTTCAGTTCTTAAGTCCACTTGGAGAACCTTGCTTCCACTTGGAGAAATAGAGCCTCTGACTCATCACAAGGCGAAATCCCTAATCCAAGTGTCATTTTTGGAAGATTCCAGAGCAATGACTCATTGTGCCACTTGTCCCATCTCGCTCAGCGCAGGTGGCCTTTGTCCCACTTGCTTTGCAACGCAGGTACACCATGGAGCAACTAAGTTTCAGCGCAGAAACCTAGTGGAGCACCTGCTTTGATTTCAGGATTGCTTGTTTTTGAGTATTTTCAGGTGGAGAACTGATCTGAGAGCTGTTGGTTTGCTGACATTGTTCCTCTAGGGGTAGGAACATCATGTTTAGGGAACTTTGGATCCCTTGGATTATTGACAATTCATGTCTGTTGTTGTAAGGCACAAAATTGTCTATAACAGATGCCCCCTAAAGTATGAGGTCGTTTATCGTGTGAAATGCTTTATTGAGAGGATCCGAAGTTCATTCAATCTGCTGAGAAGTGTCCTGTAATAAGATACAATACAATACATTATTTTTCATACGTTTTCATGATCTAGCTGAGGCGGGCATCCCCATGCTCAGCTTTATAAATACATTTTGGTACATAGAACAGACGATCGTCTGATTGTAGACTGATAATTCTCTGCTGAAATTATCATCCTTTGAGAAGGATGATCATCTGCTGTAATGATGTACATATCAAATGTCTTTATGTCCTGAATATATATCGCAGCCCGGATGGATGAAACTAGATCCGGGGTCTTCAATCTCTTCCGATCTTCACTCGATGTACAAGTCGATCCATGTGAGAATTTTTTGAAGTCGAACATGGAAAGACATCGCTTGATTACCGATCAATAATGCAAACCGTTAACAAGCGCGAGAGGAATCACCGATAAGGATGATGACCCTCAAGGTACGGCAGTACAATTCACATGGCGGGAATAAAGGACTTGGCGTCGACCACCATGCAAAATCTTCTGGTCGAAGGTCATTGATGTATACCTGTCGCCGGAAGTGAGAAACTTGCCATTGAGGCATGCAAGCTTCAAAGTACTGAAGGGGGTGTTCCTAGATCAACTCCTTGGATAATGAGCTGATGTCGACAAGGAGCGATCCGTCAAAGGAGGGCCTTAATGAATCCCACATCAGTGACACGGAACGGAGCTAGTGATTGTGATGAGGTGAAAACAAACTGTGATGTATGATTCAGGGTGGCGGTCATGAAGTGGATGAAGGATAATGTATGGCAGTGGATGGGACACGGTTGACTCTTTGCAGAACCACATCTCTTGAACATATAACGACACTGATGTGATGGATTGGTAGCATTACCCCAATTGTGGATGGTGTGGCGAGGACCATGGTTATGAGACCGATGAATGAAACAACCCAACCCGATGTGATACAGAGGACAAAGTGTCATGTTCAAGAGCGACTTGCTACCATTAATGCTGTGAGGTTCTCCCAATTTTTCCCCAGTCATTGCTGACCAGTACCTCTTTATTTTTGTCAAGCTTGAGGAGGATAACATATGCTTGTTCTATAACCTGCCCTTCGGGCAAGCCCATCGCTATGTTTTAACGAGCCTAGCGATAGGGAAACTCATTCTCGTCTAAAGACAAGTTTGTCGCTATTTAATCATTTTAACGAGTCTAACGATAAGGAAAACTCGGTCCTTTTCATTTTTAGAGAGTCTGAAAAGGTATGGAAAGTTAACTCCAAAAATTCCTTTTTCGTCTTCTAATCCCTTAAGTCCGAAAAAGTATAAAACCATACAGAAGGGATGAATTTTCGATTTCTTTAACGAGCCGATCAAAACAAGCGCTCGATCTTTTTGTGCAATAATCCCTCAGGTCCAAAAAGATTAAAATCTAGAGGAGGGATAGCTCTTCCGGTCCTTTTAACGAGCTGGAAGGCCAAAACTCGGCCAACTTTTCATATTTTACGAGTCAGTGAAAAGAGCTCAAAGAAGACTCGTCTTTTGAGGAACGAGTGATAAACGGGGATAGCAGCAGATTCCAGGTACAGGTTGGAATTTTCCAATCACGGCAGTGTCACAAGGATGGCTAAGTGAAATCACTCTTCGCAGCTGTTCCTCAAAATAGGTAAACAAACATATGGAGATGAACGATTGGCCAAATGAACGGATGGAGGTGAAGGCATATAAACACGACCAAGGGTTTTAATATGGCTTTCAAAGGTTACTTTTCTCAATGGTTATTTACCGGTTCATTTTTTCTGAGTGAGCTTGAACTGCTAGGGAAAGATTGCTCATAATTTATGTTTATTTTTTAACGAGCATGAACTCTACACAAAAACTGCTCGATTCTTGCGTTTATTTTTTAACGAGCATGAACATTGCTAAAACTGCTCAATTCTTGCGTTTATTTTTTAACGAGCATGAACATTGCTAAAACTGCTCAATTATATGGTTTACTTTTGATTTTTACCATAATTATCTTCTCTTTTTCATTGATAGCACTGCATTTTCAATTTGCTGCAACAAACTAGTTAGAAATGGGTAATATTTACTTGAAAATGAGATTAACACATTAATATTTACCTTGAATTACGTAAGAAAGCAAATAAAAAGGGTTTTACCTCTCATTTTACCATTTCATTTGCATTTTGCTTGTTGGAGTTTTGGAGGAGCCTCTTTCCCCTCGATTTTCATCAGCTGATTCCGGGAGATTCTGCGGACGATTTTCGGCGCCGTTTGGACCAGGTAGGAGCTAAACCTTAGCTCTTCATTTTCATGGTTTCATTTTCCTGTTTTATGCCTGTTTTGCTGTTCTATTGAGCCTCTAGGGTTTTGCCAGGGCGCCCTCTGATCAACGCAGGTTCCTCATTCGAAAACTGCGTTGGGATTCAAGCTGCTTGAAGGCAGCTTGTCCCCAACGCAGGTAGTACACTGGGCACCTGCTTTGGGGCATAAAAGCAACAATTTTTTACAGATTTTGATGAAATTTTCGCCAGTTTTTCATCAATTTCAGGAGCTGACTCATTCTCTTGTTTGTTTTGCAGGGATTCTTGAACAAGATGGCCCTAACATGGCGAGAACGAGAACATGAAGAAGAAGATATGATTGCCCTTCATGATCCTGTTACGGTGGGCGCATTACGAGACTGTGGTTTACTGAAGTTTTTCCGTATCTCTAGCATGAGAGCACAGATTTCACTACTGCAGTATTTGCTTGATGCTTGGGATCCTGTTAACCAAGTATTCCAGATCAGGAACAAACCTATTCCATTGACTGTGACAGATATTTACTTCTTGACTGGCCTGTCAAGGCGGGGTGCCCCCATTTCTTTATCAGGTACAATTCGGGGGAATGATTCCGTGAGAGATTATGTTCGCCAGTATTGCAGGGAGGGGTCCCAGCCGAGCAGAGACGGCAAGGTGGTTATCCGTGATGTTACTAGCAGGCCTCTCAGGTCCATTCTGTATACTCTTGGTAGGATGGCCGGTAGCGCATCTTTACATGTTGCCAATAGGTCTCACATGCAGCACGCCTTGGAATGTCTCCAACCGAAAATCTTCAACTGGAGTGATGCAGTGCTTAGTCAGATGAAAAATCAATTGAACAAGGTGAAGGACGGGAAGCTGAAGAACTTTGGTTTTGGTTCGATTTTGACTGCCTTCGCCTTGGAGAAGATCCCTCTGATGCAACCTCAGTACATTGATCTCGGAGTGCCTTCTCCTACCGAGCCACGTATGCAGCGATGGGTCGATCACATGTCCAGGCATGCAGGTCAATCCCAGATTTCTTTTAATGCTGCTTTCTTTAGGTGGTTCGATCGCCAGGAGATGGCTTTTTCCGAGTACCCATATGTTGGTATGGATTTCCGGGGTGATCCGGATATGGTACTGCCAGACGGTGCTCAGTGGGATGCTACTGGTAAGAACTTCAACCATATTACCGTTCATTGTTTTCATTCATAATGTTCTTGTGCTTTATTCTTTCAAGACTTTAATTGAACTCATGTGCGCTTGCAGATGTCGGTCCTGTTCGTCCGGCATTTCGTCCGAGACCACCTGTTACTGTTCCGGCAGAGGAACCTGCTCGGAGAGTTATTATCCGTGATCTTAGCGACACGGAGACCCTTACAGTTGTGCAGGGGCAGGTCGAGAACCTTACCCGTGGTCTTCCGGACGTACAGATTGACGAGTTACCTTTACCGATGCAGCAGCATACTATTGGTGTACCTAGACGATGGACCTGTCTTCTGCGCATGATCGCACAGACTGTGGCTTACTATCAGGAGCATCACTAGGCTAGGGTGCCCCCTAGCATTTTGAGTTTTTAGGTCATATGACCAATTTTGTCTTGGTTACAGAACATTATGTATGAACTTTATGAACAGCTTATATATATATATTTTGATTTTCGAGTCTTATTCTGGTTGATTTGGATGATTCATATGTACACTTTTTATGATGTGTCCTTTATAAATGTTGCAAATGTCTATCTAACACATAGTTTGCCAATGAGTCAGTTAATGTGTTTTGATTTCTTGAAATATGTTGATATTGAATTGAATCAAATCGTCTTTCCAAGATTTTTACTCTTAGGAACATGCGATAAATAGTTGGATTACGAACAGAATATATACCATTGAGTTGTAGTACTACGAGCTGTGAGTCTAGCCTGACAATTAGTCGGCGTATGCCTCGTGTGATGGCATCAGAGAGTAGTTCTATCAACGCGCTATATTCAGCGATGTTATTCGTTGATTGCCCAATACATACACCTCTGAAACTTACTAACTCGCCACTTGGATCAAAAATGGCCCATGCTGCGGAGGATAGGTTCCGCGAACTACGACTCGCTCCGTCGGCATATCCAACACATGTCTCCATAAGGTTTGACATCTGCATCGAATGAAAAAGGGAATCACTCAACCAGAACAAGAACTTTGGCGAAAACAAAATACAACAAAAGCATGCAGGTTACTATTTAAGCATAGTAACGCTTGAGGTGCAGCCCGTTCCGGGGCTGCGCCAGTGGAATTCCGTCGTAATCTATTAACTCGTAGGCTCCTTTTGCTAACACTCTTTTAACAATATAGGGGCCCATCCATAAGGAATTGAATTTACCTGCTCCTATTTTATCGGATTCTTGGTCATAAAGCAAGACCAAATCACCTTCTGAGAAGACACGGGGTTTGACATTTTTGTCGAACTGAGCCTTGACTCGTTTCTTATGGGCTTCGTTAGCCAAATCGGCATCACGACGGGTTTCATCCAATTGGATTAATTCCAAGAAACGAGCCTCTTCTTCCGAAGTTCCGGGGAGGAGATCAATTGCGAGTTTAAGCGACGAAATTTCACACTGGATCGGTAAGACCGCTTCTAGACCGTACACCAATTGGAAAGGTGTGAAACCGGTCGCGTTTCTTACCGAGGTTCGGTAGGCCCACAAGGCTGCATACAGGATTAGGTGCCATCTTCTTTTATGAACTCCGATCATCCTCTGCAACATACGCTTCAGGACCTTGTTGATTGCTTCAACTTGTCCGTTGGCTTGTGGATAATACGGAGTAGAGCTGTCGTGAGATAGCCCTAGTTTGGCAGCTAATTCGACCATCATGTGATTGCGGAAATGCGATCCATGATCCGTAACTATAGCCTGGGGTACACCGAACCTGGCGACTACATGATTGAAAAAGAATAGGGCAGCTGTTTCACCAGTATTGTCCAATGTAGGCATCGCCTCGGCCCATTTGGTAAAATAGTCAACTGCGACTATAATATACCCATGCCCCCCGGTCGAGGTGGGGTTACATTGCATGAAATCGATGCCCCATTTGGCGAAAGTCCCAACCGCAACTATTGGTTGCAGCGGTGCGGGTGGTCTTCTGGTTTTGCTATCAAAGATTTGGCAGGAATGACAACTTCGGACTGCGATTATGCAATCTTTGAACATTGTTGGCCAAAAATATCCTGCTCTTAATATCTTTTGGGCTGTAGCGAAACCTGATTGATGCCCCCCACACGCGCCTGAATGACACTCATTCAGGGCTTTTTCGGCTTCTTCATGGGTGAGACACCTCCTCAGAACGGTATCGATACCGCGACGGTAAAGAGTATCACCGACGATCATGTAGTCTTTTGCTTGGTATCGTATACGTTTCTGTTCGGAGTGTGAGGTGTCAGGCCGAAACTTTTGGGTATGGAGATAGATAATTATATCTCCATACCATTCATCGCTTGCAGATATCAGAAATAAAGTCTCGTCCACTATTGACTCCTTGGAAGTTTCGTCGTTGGACGATGATGGGAGATCGCATAATAATTCTGCGAATACCAGAGCTTTCTTTGACTTGGATTTCACAAATTCCAGATCAAACTCTTGAAGGATCGCTATCCATTTGGAATATTTGCCCCCCAGCAACTGTCGCGACAGTATATAAGTCATGGGGTTACAATCTGACAGAATGGTAGTTTTCCTAAAGAGGATATAATGTCGAAATCTCTGTATCGCTTGAACAGCAGCGAGCGCTAGCTTTTCAACGTAAGAATATTTACTTTCTGTATCATTTAAGTTTTTACTTAAATAATATACAGGATGTTCAACTCCATTGACTTCTTGTACTAAAACCATCGCAATGGTCGTATCTGCCGCAGCTAGATACAGGTTAAAATCCCTAAGATAATCTGGGGCGTACATTAATGATGCTTTTACTAGGGACTCTTTCAAAGCGTCAAAGGAAGCTTGCGCAACCTGGTCCCAATCGAAGGGTACATCCTTTTTCAAAAGACGTGTATAACCTTTAGCAAGTTCTGCGTAATTTGGAATGAACCTCCTCAGAAAGTTTGCTTTCCCTTGGAGTTTCTGAATCTGAAGCAAATTCGAAGGTGGAGGCAAATTAATGATTGCCTGAACCTTACAAGGGTCGAGACGAATCCCATCTTTAGAGACTACAAAGCCAAGTAAACGACCAGAACCGACGCAAAACACACATTTGTGAGGGTTGAGTCTTATCTTGTAGTGTCGGCAACGTAGAAATATCGCTCTTAAATGCTTTGGATGATCAGTCCGCTTTCGCGAATGAGCCGGAAGATCGTCGAGATATGGTTGAACAATGCTCTTGATGTCGTGGAAGGCGTAATTCATAGCCCTCTGAAAAGTTGCCCCTGCGTTCTTCAAGCCAAAGGGTAATTTTCGATAAGCGAACGTGCCCCACGGACATATAAATGCAGTCTTTGACTGGTCCTGTGGGCGGATATTTATTTGATTATACCCGAAAAATCCATCCATAAAGGAAAAGATTTCACATCCGGCGCATTCATCAATTATCTGGTCGATGAAGGGCGTAGGGTAGTTGTCCTTCGGACAAGCTTGGTTTACGTCCCTATAATCGACGCACACTCTTATCGTCCCTTGTTTTTTCATAACAGGGACAATATTCGATACCCAATCGGTTAGAGGAACCGGGTAGATGAATCCAGCATGGAGAAGTTTCTCAACTTCTGCTTTAATGGCAGCGGCTTTCTTAGGGTGCACCTGTCGAAGCCGTTGTCTTACTGGTTTGACATCAGGATACATTTTAATTTCATGTTCAACGATACTCGAGTCGATGCCTGGCATTTCATCATATGACCAAGCAAAGACATCTCTAAATTCGCGAAAGAGAGCGTTATATATTTCCAGTTCTGAAGGGGAACAACCTTTGCCAACATGAATATTCTCTACAACATCAGGTTTTGTCGAGATATTTATGGCTATAGTCTCTTCAATATTTGATAAGTTTCGCTCGGAATCCACCGTGTTTACAGTATTTGTTAGGAATTCAAAGACTGAAGGGTGGTAAAGATCTTTCTGAGTATCTTCTTCGTATTCTGGAAGAAGGGAACGATGGTGGTGATCATTCCATGGTGCCCCTTCAATCATCATTGATTGTAAGATTCCTTCGTCAGTCCCATGTACTTTCGACCAAGGATCTAATGGGGTATCATTTTCTCTAGATCTATCTACCCAAACGCTCGATGAGCGCTGATTGGGGTTCGCCTCCCAGGCCTGAAACATTGATTGCTACAATATTTCAATGGGGCTTGGTGGCAAAACCATCGAATGATCCATAGCGACTCTGCCTTCTGTGATTTTCAAGGTGGATACCATATTGCATGTTGCTACAAATGGTACATTTCCTATGCAGATAGGAGGTGGTAGCGCGAAAGTTCCCATCATAGTGGGATCTTTCAACAGACCTACCCCAATATCTTGAATCGACCGGTCGCTGCCATGGATCATGGGAACGCTTCCTGTAACTTGTGAACCATTAGGGAGGAAGTTTTGTTGATCGACGACCGTAATCCCTCCTTCAAAGGGGAATGCGATCTTCCTAAAATAAGTCGACACAACAGCTTGCATGGCATAAATCCATGGTCTTCCCAGTAGGATGTTATAGTCAAGATTGCCATCAATGACTTCAACATCTATTTCTACTGTTTTGCCCCCTAGTTCAACTTTCAGGTTACTAAGGATACCGTAAGGGGTATATATCCTTCCGTCGAATGCTTTTAATGTTGTCGATGATCGCGACAAGGTTGGAGATCCTAAAGTCTTCCAGCAACTCATCGACATAATACATGTCGATGCTCCCTCATCGATAATCGTTCTATGAACTGTTTTGTTGAGGGCTTTCACTTGGACGAGGAAAGCTAGTTGAGCTGGTAACTGAGGATCATAACCTTTGTGATCAAAGGACACTAGATTGGAATCTTTAGGATCCACCCCACCAATTGCTGATAACAATGCCTGCCTTTGGGATGGGCAATGTTGTAGTACCTCAAGAGTCGACATAGCAGATGGCGATTGCGCCAAATCTTCCACTATGTTATAATGCTGTGCCGCTCTGGCACGAGGATTAAAGGTCGACTTGTGCACTACTCCCTTTGGCGGTTTTATTGTTAATTCATGCGTGATGGGGGGTACGACTTCTGCCGAAGTTGTTGTCGAACTGCTAGGTTGATCTTTACCTTTATCGTTCGACACCTGTGGGTTCCCGTAATCTTTGTTCCTTGTCGAAATCAAAGCATCATTTTGCTGTTTTGAAACCGACAACATAAGCACTTGAGATGGGGAAGCGTTTCCACTATCAACCAGATTTTGACCTGGGTTAGGAAATTGATCACTTGACACAGTTGAGGTATGAGGACTTTTAAAGAACCTCTTTAGCTCAGCTTTGAATGGGCAATCCTTAGTGTTGTGATCTTTGTCATCGCATATTTGACATGGATACCGTTTCCTATTCCCAGGAGGGTTTGAAGAATTTTTCTTAGGAGATGACTCACCTTGTTTATTCTTCTTCCCCTGGTTTTGTTTCTTCTTGCTTCCTGGTTGATTGGTTTCTTTTCCCTTATCTGTCGATACGGCATTTACTTCCGAAGCAAGAACTTCTTCATGCGCATTTTGATTCGAATCCTTACGGGCCTTCTTTTGATGGGTCTTTTTCGGATTCGTGTTTGCCGTGCCAATCACGCCATCACCGGCATGAGAGTCACTATTTGATTTAGGAGGAGGAGGGATTGAAAACTCTGGTCTAGGGGCGTCTGGTATTTTGTCATAGAGCGTGCCGGACTGAGTATATACTAAGTCCAAATATTGTGCACGAGCAATAACCTGCTCTTCTGTTACGACTCCTCCCTTTGCCACATCTTCCGTTATGGCCGGAAGTAACGACTTTATAAACCACTCAGCTAAAAGGTGATCAGGAACGTATGTTTTAACCATTCTTCGTCGACGTCGCCACTCATGTATATGATCTGATATATGAGTTGCGGTTGTCTGTTTGAAGTTGGTCAATATCTCTGTTCCCGTTTCATACCTTATTGGTAATTGAAAGTGGGTTAAGAATGTCGTGGCAAGGGAGCTAAAATTGTCGAACGAAGCTCTAGGCAATTCTATATACCATTTTGCCGCTGGACCTGTCAATGTCCTCTGAAAGAGGCGAAGCCTTATCGAATCGTCATTCAAAGTGTTCGACGAACACCATAGATGAAATGTCATCACATGATTCGACGGGTCTTCACCTGGATTTCCATTGAATTTAGGAATGTCGGATGGAAGTTTGTGCGGAATCACTGGCCACCATGGGGCGTAAGCAATTGGATCATTGGTTAACCGATGTAAATCAGGCAACTCTAAAGTCGCCACGAATGGTAACTGTTGATTCAAGTTAGGTGAAGCGTAACCAGGATACGATGGAATCGCCTGAACAGTTGGTCTTTGCATACCAGCATAATGGAGTTGATGTTGGTATGATTGATACGGTTGATGGACTTGACCACTATAAAGTGGTTGATTTTGACCATTTTGATTATATGGTTGTCCCGTATTCGCAAAGATTTGCTGTTCAGAACCCTGGTACACTTGTTGGAATTGCGGCTGTTGGTATTGCACTATCCACGGTTGCGACACCATGGGTTGTTGCGCTATACTAACCATTGGACCAAGATGTGGGGTAGTTGTACCCGACTGTACTTGTGTTGCCCCACCAGTAGGTGATTGTGGTTGGGTCGCAGGGTCAAGGGGCTGTTGCATGAGAACCTGAGAAATCTGAGGTTGACACACAACAGGCATTGTTTGAACTTGCGACACGGTCACAATAGCCGGTGTAGTTGGGATGTTCGTCACAGGTACACACTGTTGCATAGAATATACAACTCTTGGTGGCTGGGATAGCATAGGTACCCAACTACTCGTTGCAATTCCACCATAACTTGAATAAGGTTGAGAACTCCCGTATGGGTACCCTCCCGGAGGGGGTAATGAAAGGGCATACTGCCCCCCATACGGTAGCAATCCAGAACTCAAGGCAATTGATTGTCCTGGAGGACTGGATGGCCTAATTAGATTCCCAAAAGGGTCAATTTGATGAGTCTCACCATGAGAGTTACCAGACATTACTCCGGAATAAACAGGAACAGACCATACTGTCGAGATAGTCTCTTGGTGGACTCCTTCTAGCGATTGAGAGCTAGTTGGGACAGATGGTATGCCGGCGAACATTGTTGGATTTGCGGCAGGTAATTCTGCCGTCGCCGTGTCATTTGACACAGTCCTAGATGTTGACGGTTGTTCAGACATTTTTAGTCTATCCAATTGATCGTCTAGTGATTCTACAGGAACTTCCACTGGTGATGGACAAACTTCTGTTGTAGGAGGAAATAGAGTGACCCCTGCTTCAAATTGAATTGGAGTGGATACTTGCGGTTCCTCTATAATTTCCTCTATCGCAATCAGACCAGGTGGAAGAGGAAGACCGTCAGGTCCGTAAAAGATTTCCGGTGCCGAAGAAGGGGTTGGATCGACAGCGACAGATGTTTGAGGAACAAAACTCTCTGGACCGGTTACAGATGGAACTGGTTCAGTCATACGAGTATTTGCCCCCAGACTAGGATCAATATTACTGTCCCTCTGTGGCGGTTGAACTTCTTCTATGGAGGCAGGGTTTCCGGAAATGTTTGGAGTGACCAGAATCTCAGATGTTGTTGGAACACTTGTTCTAACTTTTAAAGGAGATTTTGAACTGGTTCGACGAGTTCGCTTTGCCCGGATTGTTTTCGATTCCGGAGACAAAGACGGTTGACTCGCAAGCCTCCGAGAACGACGGATATTCAATTGACTTTCTTCCACGATTGCGGATTACTCGATCAACTAAAATATAAAGGGGAAAATTTGTGTTTCCGATTTGAATGAATTTTATTAGACGCTTTTAAACATAACTTTGCTTTTTCATGTTTTAAGAGTCGAGAAAAAGCTAAAGATGACTCTAGTCTCCTTCGATGTATTAACGAGCCCGAAGTGACAAATGATCGGTTGGACCTTTTCAGTTATAGAGTTTGAAAAAGGCCAAAAGAAACTGCTCTGGAGATCTAGGCAGAGGGTGTGCCAAACCTTTCGCGAAACCACAGAATACGTTTTACGGTACGGGTGGTCGATCTTCGTGAATGCTGTGTTCACTGCATCGCGATCAGTAGGGCGGCCGACACGGCTTCCTATGGATAAAGGATAATTGCCTATAGGGGTCTCCCAATATATACGCGACGGTACGTGGGAGCACAAGTCCGTATTAGTGCCACCGACTCTCAGGAGGAATCACCCACCTTCGTAGAGATCGACAGTCACTATGTTTAACGACGCCGGAACACGTCTCTACCTAGACCTCTAGATGTTTGTGTTATGTTACAATGCGTTGTTAGGTTCATTCAGTATATTTTAAGTTGATCTTTTTAAAGTTTGCCTTTCAAGGTTCACCACGAGATGTATATGACAAATTCCTAAATGCAGCCTAAGATGAGAAGCAAGCTTTTTCCAAATCTTTTTGACTGATGAAAATCTTAACTACTGAGAGAGAAGAAAGGCAAATTCTTTTCACACAGTTCATACAGCACAAACTAATGCACTTTCTCCTAAATCATCATGCAAACTTTTTCAAATGCAAAATGCACAATGCATGTATTTTCTTTTCCCTTTCTTAATGTTGATGGATTACAAAAAGAAAGTGGTTATATAACTTTGATTTCAATTTAGAGCGAAAACAAACAAGTTGTCCAAAATCAAAAGACACCTTAAGATTCACTTGCTTAATCACTGGAAATACATGAAATCAAACCATACTGACGAAAGTAAAAATGACTAATCAGCTATGGACAGCAAACAAGCTAACTCTTTAGACCAGCAAAATGCCTAACACAGGTTCAGATCTAAGAGGCCAAAAGCAAGACTAGTTTACTCTTCGTTATGGGAAATTGTAAATGAGTAAGAAATACAAAGAACAAGTACAATTTCGTTATATAACAGAGGCAGAATGATGGCAAGTAATATTGGTTTCAGAACAGGTACAAGACTGACACCTAGCAACAAAATCTAAGTGAAAACAGGCAAGAGAAAGTGAGGAAACCCCAAATGCACTAGGCAAATTTGGGCCAACGCAGGTGCTGCACAGCCAATTTGGCTCTCAGCGCAGGTAGCCCCTTCGGGACCTGCGTTGCAAAGCAGGTAGCCTGTGTACTACCTGCTTTGGAAAACGAAACTTGCGTTTTCACAGTTTCCGGGTCATAATTTTCTCAAAAATGCACAGTTTTTGCTCAAATCAGAGACAATCAGTCAAGCACACTCAAAGGGATGATTAGGAAGGTGAAAAACTATCACTAAGAGCTTACAAGGATCCTTGTAGATCAGCTCTTCAAATCATGAACTTGCTCAGAAATGAGCTAGAGTAGCTGCCCTCTACTTCGCTTTTGATATAGTCAAAAGCTTTTCGATTTGGTACTCTTTTGTTCAGGAAATGAATAGCAAAATACTACAAACACAATCAAACGGATACGATCCCCAGCGGAGTCGCCATTTTGTTGTAGGGAAAAGTATCCGACTCGGATGACCCTATCCCACTCTAAGGGTGATAGTACCTTAGCAACAACTGTAAAATAAACTACTTAAGGTTTACTTCTTTATGAAAGCAAAAGAGAATGGAGAAATGCACTAACCGTTGCCTTGCGCTTAATGTCGAATCCAAACTCTTCTCTTTGGCTGCTTGCTCCCAGCTCCTTGCTCTTTTGCTGGCCCGGCTACAATGAGATCCTGCAAAATAACAAAGAAGGAAACTACAAGAAGCATGCAATCATAACTGGTTCAAGGATTAGTGTAAACCAAACATGCAATTATCACAATATATTATTGAAACAAGAGCACATAGAAGAACCTCAATAGCTTTTATTAATGAAGAAGTAAAGGTTTTGAGAGTATTACAACCATTGAAGGCTCCAATCCAGCAACACCTCCCAGCAGAAAGAATTTCTCCTCTTCACCTCTCTCAAACAATCACCCAATAGCTCTATAGTGAAACCAACAGCATATCATTACTTTGCACCAAATTCCAGCCTCCTGAGCTCATAGGAGAGAGCTCAATATATAGATGAATTGAGAAAGGATGAGTCAGCTTGCAACTGATGTGTAGCTGCCTTGTGTCCTCTCTCTCTTCAGTTAATCTTTAGTTGATCTTCAGTTCTTAAGTCCACTTGGAGAACCTTGCTTCCACTTGGAGAAACAGAGCCTCTGACTCATCACAAGGCGAAATCCCTGATCCAAGTGTCATTTTTGGAAGATTCCAGAGCAATGACTCATTGTGCCACTTGTCCCATCTCGCTCAGCGCAGGTGGCCTTTGTCCCACTTGCTTTGCAACGCAGGTACACCATGGAGAAACTGAGTTTCAGCGCAGAAACCTAGTGGAGCACCTGCTTTGATTTCAGGATTGCTTGTTTTTGAGTATTTTCAGGTGGAGAACTGATCTAAGAGCTGTTGGTTTGCTGACCTTGTTCCTCTAGGGGTAGGAACATCATGTTTAGGGAACTTTGGATCCCTTGGATTATTGACAATTCATGTCTGTTGCTGTAAGGCACAAAATTGTCTATAACAATAACTAAACTCCAAGCCCTCTAACTCAAATTTAGTGAGCTAACTGAGTGACAAGAGCCATATCACACTAGTTAACTACCTCCAAGTTGTCATGTTGATGTGGAAATTTGATTTACTCAATTTTACTAAGGCTAAAGTCAAATTGGGCATTTCGTGCTACATTTTTTCAACAATTCTCTGTCAACATCATCAGCGACAACACTAGCCCCTTTAGCATCCATCACTGCAACATACTCTATAGAATGAACAATGCAATCTCGGTAGTGCCTCTACCTCATAACATTTGACCCTGAAGATCCAAAAACTCCATAAGGTTGCTTCGTATGAAGCTAGACTCCCTTTGATCCTACACAATCTCCATTGGCTTAGTCCTGCAAACACTCATCCTCCTGGATCAAATACCACTTGTGAAAATCCATCCAATCTCAGATATGTGACATCATAATTTGATGAAGACTCTAGCCTTCTAATCTGTATTCCATCACATGAATCAATCTCGATTATCTTGATCTCATCCATACCAAAGTAATCCTCGAGTTGTCCTAACTATCCATGACAAGTCATAGGAAGTCCATGATCAGTCACTTGTACTACAACAAACTATTGTTCACTAGGCTCACCACCAATCCACCAAAACTCCCAGCTAATCTTACTGCCAAGCCAGTCAATACCACATCTCCATGTCTTTAGCTGAACCGTCTACTCCATGATATAGACTCATCTACCTCTGAGTTGCTTCATTGTGCACACTCTAATTCACTAACCCTTCAAAGTAGCTCAGACATGCTTTGATCCCATGTTGTTTTTCCATGATCCTGGTGTCTAAGATAGAATCTTAAATCACTAATGCTACCAAACCAAGTATCACAATAAGTCTACTATACACAATGAAATATAAACAGCAGTAAATCTACTGGTACACAAAATATACACAACCTTTTACACAATTTTAGACAATAACCCAACTTCGTTATATTAATCAAACTAAATAATACTATATTTTAGGGCTCCCATACCAGGGATAATGGCCCTCATACATCCATTGATACAACATACAAAACTAGTGCTTGGTGTCAGTCCATCGACAACCAATATACCCTCAACAAGATACTCTAGCCATCTGGATGATGTAGCATGCAATCACAGCTCCTCTCGGTCATACCTTGTACCTTCCTAATCCTTTGGCTCCTGATATGCAGCACTATCTCTATCAATGATCCAAGTCCATCTGGACATTGAACCTCAGCTCCCAATCTTCTCTCTTGTTGATCATTTTTCCATCAACACATTGATACTTGTGAGTTGTTCACAACTTCATTTGTGAATAACTCACAACTTCCCACTAGTGCTCCTCAGCTACTTAGGGACTTCATCCCATTATAGTCTTCTTGTGTTTCTCCAATGAATTTTAACATAGGGCACAAATGGTTTCCACCTATCATTGCAAGATGCCACTCTCTCATAATGAACACAGGCTACGAGGACTACCCATCTTCTACTCTAGATGTCCTTCTCCACAAGACAAGTCTAGGGCTACACAACTACTCCTCTCGTTAATCAAACCTTGAGCTCAACAACTGCCACTCTAGTAGCCACTTTTTTCCATCAAAGTGTTGCACATCGAGCTCCAACTTAGGCACTATAATATTGTCCTCCAACATACCATAAATTCCCAATCCATTTTCCACACTTGGTCCATTCTCACACTTCCCTCCAACAAACCATGAGTGACCAATCCTTGTTGTAGCATCTGCACTCTGGTTAGGGCATCTGATAGCCATGTCATCCCAACCTCTTGGTTGTTATAGTCATCATAAATATGTCCTCTCCTAGGAAACCAGCCACCTGAATCAAATCAACTCAAAAACACCAACAAACTTACATACCTCATATCATCAAGGGCTTGTACAAATTGTTATAGGCATGAACTCTGGTTAGGTCTTGTTAGCATGCTTCTATATCCCTCTTTTCATGCTTTCAATACCTTCCTTTGACTGTGACCTCCCTCCAAAAGGTTCCTCCAACAACTCGTTTCCTTCTAGCCTTCTTCTAGGCCTCAAAACAAAACCATCTAGCCACATGTTCACCCAAAACAGTTATGCAACCCTAGTTGAAGCTTCTTGACCCCCTGAGCAAGACAAATAAGGATTCCATCCTAGCTATAGGTGCTCCTCATTAATGTGACATGTTTTAGGAGTATACTACCAAAAACAGCACCAAAACACCATCTAATTTTCCCTTGATAATAGAAACAACTTCTTGTATCTTCTCATCCATGAAAGAGACAAATAACAACCAAAGCGGGCTCTCCTCATCCACATATAGCCTCTACTCCAATTCAATTGCCTCAGAGGTGATTTTTCTATCAATTTATGCTCTTTGGATTATCATTTATGCCTCACACATGAGTCTAATTTATACAAATCATGTGGCTTCCTTAGTGGGCTTGTCCAGTTGTCATAAGACCTATTATGACTCTATCCGAACTAAAACATGAGCCACAAACCCACACTCTAAATTCAAAAATTCATATATTCAGTTCTACAACTCAAATTCAAGTGATTCTCATTGCGTCTAGTTACTCTAGGAGTGCTTTATCAACTCAAATCATCACATGTAGAGATATCCTCGCATATTCATACCCATGGGCTTGGGTGAAAATCCCATAGGCTTGGGTTCTAAGCCCACAAGTCAATTTGTGTGCTCATTCCTCCAAAGCCCTCTAGCCTAGGGTTTGGAGTACCTCCCAAGATACAAATCTCACCGCCTACCTTAATTCTTAACTCCATATGAAATATTCAATTCTCTTTCCTCTGGGGAGGGGCCAAACTGGAGAAGAAGTGGGTCCTTGTCACATGGGACAATTTGTCTAAACCCAAGTTAGAGGGTGGCCTCAGTTTTAAAGACCTATCAATTCAAGAGACAATCCTTGGAGCTAAAATTTGGTGTAAGTGGCTTCATGGGGTCTCGGGCCTATGGCAACAAATATGGCATTGGAAATATGCAAAAAAACATATCTCTTCAATAGCTTATTCACTCTTGTGCCAAAACAAGATCTTTCATCTTGAACCTGGATAAAAAGGATGATTCATTTGATCCAACAATAGTACTTCTAGGAAGTTAGGAATGGTCTTTCAACCCTATTATGGGAGGACTTTTGGAAACAATTCCCCAAAATCTGAGAAAAAAAGACCTTGACCATCTTTGGCTTCATATGGCTAAACTTAACCATTGCAAAGTAAAGGATTATTTTCTAGGAAATAGTTCCTACCACCAGCACTTTGGATGTCTAAGCCTCAAGAAGATATATGAAAAAAATTATGAAAACAACTCCAACATAGTGCATTTTCCCATCTCGCACTAGGAAGACAAATTGAGATGGAGGTATCATCCCATGAGGTACATTCCCCATCCATAAATCGTACAATTTGGAGTTTGAACATAAAGTGGAACCCAAAGTTGACACCTGGAACAACATTTGGAAGAGGAAACTATGGCCTGAAGTCTCAATTTTCTATGGCTATTGGCCCAAGAGAAGACATTAACATGGGATCATCTCCAGAAGTGCCAATATGCAGGTCCTTCTTGTTGCACACTCTACCAAGGGCATCTATTTAATATGTGCCCCTACTCTCAATAACTATGGAAACTCCTCACATCCACAATGCACAAATCAGACAGAGACCCCTCCAGCATCCCCAACAGCATCGATCATTGGTGAGCCCTTTCCTTTCATAATCCAATCCTCAACAGTATATGGATCCTCCTCCCTAACATTCATCTCTAGGCTATTTGGAAGGAAAGAAATAGTTGCACATTTTAATATCAGCCCATGCCTTTTGAATCTCTTTGTAGCATAATCCAAAAGAACATGTGTGAATCCATAGTTTTTCAATTCTATAATGCGCAAGATTGACAAGCTTCGGGAGAAGAATATCCCATCCTTCAAGCCTACCATCTAATATCTTGTCCTTCCTTTGTCTTATATTTTCACCAACCAACGCTCGCCTCCCCTTTATCATGGTTCCCCCTCCTCCTAGATTCATCAAGTTTAACTTTGACAACACATCCAAAGGAAGCCTTGGCATCACAAGTTTTGGGGTCAAGACCAAACGGGAAACTCCATCAACATATTTTATGGAGCTATGGAACACAACACCAACAACACAGTTGAACTCACATCCCTTAAGGAAGGTCTTAAGATTTACATAAATTAAGGATTCATTGAATTATCAATTGAAGGCAACTCATAGTGAGTCATCTCTGTGATTAGAAAATTACTCAATGGCTCTCATATATAGAAGGTATCCCAAAACTAGCACTTAGAAAGCAATATGACTAGAGTGCCTTCTCTACCCATGTCTATCCATGCCATCATCCCTTCACATGTCAAGCACAAAGGAAATAGAATAGCATATTGTACTTTTCAATCATGGATTTTCTAGTCCATATGGTAATATATCAGTACCGTAGCACTCCTTCGAAGATTTCCCAATCAAACATGATTGTTGGAGTCACATGCAACAAGATTGTTCTACCCCAGATGGGTTGTCTATCAGGAAGAGGGGTGGGGGTGAGTTGTTGTCATCCCACCAAGACACATGCTCATGAGACATGGCAGCAAGCCCCCTGTGGTATTTTTACAACTTGCATGTCTTCAAGGCCTTCGATGCATGCCACATAGCTAGTGCATTAACACACTTCTCTCGATGATGTAAATCACATACCACCATCTGATCCACCACTACACAACACTGCTTTCTCGTGCCACTAGTCATGCTACCCTATAACATTGACAGCATTCCTCCATTGAGACCTATCTCTGCATTTAGTTTCAGAACTAGCCTTTGCACTCTCATTTTGTCTTGTCTCTACGTGGAGCTCTGGACCTCTCTTCTCCTTCAACTTGGCCATCTTGATTCAGCCTCTTACAATCTTTGGGGTTACGACTCCAGTTCATAACAGTGTAAGACTATGTTTATCTCACCAATGGATGGGAGGAGAGTTGGGACTTGCCTCCACACCGATGGTGGCTCACATATTTCTTGGTCCTATGTCACTAAACCTTGGAGAATCACACATTCTTGGTTAGCTATTCCACATGAGTCATTATTGAAGGGAAGAAAATAGATACACAATCCATTTTGAGTATCTTTCTTTGTACAACAAACCTACAGTTACGAAACTCCAAACATGGGACCTTCATCTCAAGTTTTTGGTCCTCCCTCCTAGTTTATCTTTATTTTTTCTTTTTGGTTTTCCACTCGGGTTTCTTGGTTGGCTTACCTTTGTTGAAAGGATAGTACTCTCAAGGTTGCATTCACCCTATCGAGGATTAGCACAGCTAATATGGGTATAGGATTATGTGGTTATAGAGTGGCCTCATCCCTTATGGTTCTCTGCATTAGCCACTATGAACCCAATTCTAGTGGACTACTGCATTCTATATTTTGGATCCCCCACCCCTTTTAGCCAGGTCATCATTCTCTCCCTACTCCATAGATAAACCATGTCATGCCAACAAGCATGAATACGTTGGGGTGCATCGTACTATCAAGAGCAAGGGCAGACCCAAGCTCAACTAAGAGTTGAAAGCTCTACTGCTAGGTACAAAGACCTCACTCCATAGCTAATTTAGGATGGACTTACCCAGGTGGAATGATAATTGGCTAAGGAATGACACACACTCACAGATTTTGAGGTGCTAGCAGATTAGCGGAATGGGTACTTGATGCAGGCCACACTCAAGGATGATATAGCCAGTGTACACAGTGGACATTTACTGGCATATCAAACTTCTTCTTGGCAAGGCACTCGTGAATTGCAACACTACTAGAGATGACAAGTTACTCTCCCTTAACCACATGCAACTTTAATTGACTTCTATGGGAAAATTGTTAGACATAATGGCAAGATAATTAGGCATTCCTCCAAACTTGGGATGCTCCCTTTGTAGTAGCAAGGAACCCATTCAAGTTGAGGCCACCGATTATGATCCCACCTCCTGAAAGTTTTAGTTACTTTCTTTTTAGTTCTATGTTTTATTTTTGTACGTATATGTTTTTTAAAGAACCACGAGGTCTTAAGTGACTATTTTTAGGTTTCTACTTTTAGCTAACATAATTAGATTTTGTACAAAATCAATTATGAAAAGCTTATATTTTTGTATTTGGCCATAATTGTCTAATGGTAGATCGATCAAATTCTAAGTTATGGCCCTTGTTTGTAGGCAATACAAAATTTTACCTTGCAAAAAAAGGATGAAATGAAGTCAACCGATAGCAATGATGGAAATAAAGGAAGCACTAAGAGACTAAAGAGAGACATCAAGGATCACCAAGTTGGTTGTAGTATGAAGACAGAAAAGACCTAGATTTCTCGGTGATGAAGCTATAAGCTACCAACATAGGAAAACTCTTGCAATGCTTGAGTATTGATTTTGAAATATGAATTATGTGTGTATTTTTATCTTTCTTTGCTAGAAATTGGTTTACTAATGCACCCACTATCATGTTAATCAAACTATTTCAAGTCTAAAGAAATCATCTTGCCAAATCATTGTGAGGGGACATTGGTACTTGAATTAGTGGTGCTCCCAATTTTGTCATCTAGATAAAGCCTTGACAAGGAACTATGATAGAAATGAACCAAAATGTCTTTACACGAGTGCAATACACATATTTCTTAAAAAACAAATTTCTCAGTGGCTATTGGTCTAGTGCAACTAGCACAAAGGCAAATCTAGTGATTAAAAACATCAAAGAACTATGAGAGTAATTTTCCTCCATTAATATTTGTATCGGTAATATAAATCATTTTTCCCGTGCCAAAAAAAGGTTCCTACTTATATATAGGGCTTTCCCTATATAAAAAAATTGTCCTAAAGATAAGCCCCAGAGAAGGCTTGAAACATTCCCTTTAAAAATATCAATTGCGATGACTCCAATGGATTCCAATAACAAATTTTCTATTGCAAAGCCAAAACCTACCTGGTATATTTACCTATAAGTAAGGTATGATGTATCTATATGAAAAATACCTCCCTCTTTATCCATAATAGCACTAAATCATTTCACTTGGATTTCACTTAATTCCAAATTAGCTTTAGTATTCACAACAATTCTTGAAACAAACATAACCTTTATTTCACTTTCGATGAAGAATAATTAACAAGCTTATAGCTCATGAGTCAAAACCTATCACTGCAATAAAGAAATACATTTAGTGAAATAAAATGTGAGTCCAACTTAACTCCAAAGAATGGTTGACCTCAACCACTTCAATCAATAATAGAGATTAGAAATGTTTAAGTTATTCAAGTCACCCACATGAATACATCTAACCATAATTACATACAAATTGAACAACATATTGTTTGTCTTACTTATCCGCAAGGTAATTAAAATGAGTTTATAGAATGACTTAATATTTTCACAGCTAGTAAGATGGGAGCACTCTATAATTAAAAAATATCAAAATATGTTTTAATTCCATGCCTAATACACATTGTTGTCACCAAAGGATGGCAAGAAAATTATAAAACCCTCCAACCCACGTGTAAACAAAGAGAACATTCTTATACTTCTAGCAAAAATATCCAAAATAAATTAATACCAACTCAATTAGCCCTTGAAAATGGTTCCAATTTAGCTCAAAAATATTAAGGTCCAACTTATAATGATAAATTAGAACTCATTATCAAGTGTACATTACAAAATAAAAGCAACACGTTGACTCCTTTTCATACAATGTTCTAAACAAATATATGATCTAACTTATAATCCTTCCTAATATAATACAATAAATTAAAGAAACTATTTTATAATCCTTCCTAATATATTATAATAAATTTAAGACCCATTACAAGGTTAAAAATACATTTGAAAATGAAATAAATCAATTCCTTGACATACAATTTCTCATATTTTAAACAAAATTGGTTCCTTCACATACAATTTCACATATTTTAAACAAAATAAGGTCAAAATACATTTGAAAATGAAACAAATCAATTCCTTGACATACAATTTCCTATATTCTAAAAAACTCCAAGGGATAGCTCAATTGGTCAAGCCCTCTTTGCTAAGTACATTGCCTATTGGGAGGTCATGAGGTCAAATCTACTCGATGCCCTTGGGGTTAGGCCCGATCATGGATTAGTGAACCATGATTGCTTGGAAAAGAAAACCCATATTTTTAAACAAAATTGGGAGGTTAAAAATACCTACATTGTAGACTTTCCTATTTAGATGCCCCATTTTTGTTTTCACAATTAAACCCTTTTTTTTCATTTACTCACGACATCTAAACACTGAAGTGAGATTATTATGAAACAATGATATGAAGAACATTAGTGAGTTGAACATAGATTATTATGAAACAATAATATGAAGAACATTAGTGAGTTGAACACCATCAAGAGAAACTCTTACGTGGTAACCCTTATTTAGCACTACCAATCTAATGAACACTTAAAGGTTGTATTCAATGCAAGGAAAAATAAATTAGCGACATAGATATATCAAATTTTTAGGCATAACAGAATAGAAATATTGCACAAGAATTAAACACCATCATGTCAGACACAGGTACATGTGACCACCACACGATAACATTGAAGATCTGTACCACTTGAATATATAGATAATGTGAGTTATCCTAGGACCACCTTTACAAAACAAGACTAACAGAGGAATCATGCACATCTATACCTTCACATTTGACAATACTTATTATCACCATATCATACACATTGACATATGTTATAGAACATGGATATATTCCCCAGGAGGATCTTTCATCTTTGATATTTTCATTTCACAATGAACTTAGCTTGAAAACCATGTTAACGAAGATATAAATGCAAATATATGAAATTCACTATGGCCAAAATTCCCTACAAAAATATTGTTAAATTTCCAAATGCCAATATTAAATGATTGCAAATTGGTTCTCGTAATTGGCCTTAAAATCATATAAAAATCACCATAATTACTTTTTCAACCATTAACTTCACTACAGCCAAAATTAACTACAAAAATATTGTTGAATTTCCAAATGCCAATATTAAATGACTATAAATAGGTTCTCGTAATTGGCCTTAAAATTAGATAAAAATCACCACAACTACTTTCTCAACCCTTAACTTCACTACGTCCAAAAACCCCTACAAAAATATTGTTAAATTTCCAAATATGCAAATATTAAATGACTGCAATAGGTTCTCGTAATTGACCTTAAAATCAAGAAGAATTCTAATGAAGGTGAAGTAAGTGCAGCTCTGCAGCGTCTCCCCTGCTGCGGATAGGCTTTGGCCCTAGCCAGACGCTCCCATTTCTCCACCGTCTTAGATCGGCCCTCGTTGATGGCGACGCTCTCTTTTCCTGCAAGATTGTCTCCTTTGTTTCATTTCTGACTCCGGGATTGGATCTCCCTCTCAGGCATTGTCATCTACTCCAGTAGTCCGAAAGTTATCTCTACTAGGAGAAAAAGGTTGTCTCTTTTAAATGTGTGTTTAGCTCTAGATCTAGTTCTCTTTTTCTGTTCAGGTGATCCATGAAGCTTCTACAATCACAGTCTCATTGGAGGCATAAGTCCAATGAAGTCATTAGTGATGCTTTTTGCTTTTTAGAAAGAAGTTTAGTTTGCAGATCCAATGGTCTTTGGCCTCCTATAGTTCACCTTCATTGGAGAATTGGAAACCCCTTCTCTCTCATGAAATTAATATTTATCCTTCGGCTTGTGGTCTTTTTGTGGTGCTTTTCGAGAATGTTTTTTTCAATAATGGTACTTGTTTTTTTGTAGTGATTTTCAGGAATGCTTTTTTCAATAATGGTACTTGGTTTTAGGGAAGTGTGGCCAAGGGAATTTTATGCACCCATGGTCCCCCTCCTTCGATCATCTTACAACTTCAATTTTTTCTACCCTTGTTTGGGTCAAGCTTTCAAATCTACCCCGACATCTATGGAATCTCTCTTCGCTTAAGGCAATTGGGGATGAAGTTGGAGTCTTCCATTAACAAAACCCATAAATAGAAGATTATCTCAACCTTAAATATGTTTGTATCTGTGTGAAGATGGATTTCAGTAAGGGTTTTCCTAAGCACCTTATGAGACCAAGCACATAGTTAAAAACTGCATCGGAGCCATGAAAATTGTCAATACTCAGACAGCCTGAAAAAATAGTTGAGGCACAAATGGTGGGATGGCGCACAAAGAGAACACTACACAGTGTCCAAGGAAGAAGAACCCCATGATAAGACATAGGATAAGCAAGAAGAAAAATATGGGCAAGAAGAAGTGTAAGTCATAAACAAATCAACAAATCACTAGACCTAACTTCAGAAGAAGAACCTACTCCACAAATCCCTAAGAACAATGCCTCCTCCCATGTTACTTCTTATATTGATGAGGAAAATGAGGAAGAGCCATTAAATATCCAAAAGGAATATGTTGCTAGTAGAGTTCAAACTCAAAAAGGGTGATCAGCATAAGTCATTAGATAACTCAAGATGGATCTAAGTTGAAAAAATGGAAAAAAAAAAAATCTCACCAAGGAGAACAAGAAGCCAGTCAAAGTTAAAGTGAAAATTAGACAAGAATGGGATGCAAATGTATTTATATCTTAGGGGTATTTTGGAAAATCTTTAGTTAGAATGGGAACAAATTATTTGTATTGTAGATTTTTCCATTGAAGGTTTGAATTAAATCAACATGCTCAATCTCAAATCCTCAAAGAATTGAGTTATTACAGGAATTCATGTAACTTATTTCCTAGGTACCTACCATGACCAAGCACATATTTAATATACAATCTAATAATTTATATTCAAAAAAATAAAAATAAATAAATAAATAAAAATTTTAAAAAAATAAATAAATAATAATATAATAAAATAATAATAATAAAATCTTAAAATCAGATAAAAAAAATCAACACAATTACATTATCTCTCAAACTTTAAAAATTAACATTTCTCAGCACATAATTATTTACTTTGAAACAACCAACATCATTTTCATTATTCTGTTCAAAAATTCCTAACAATAAACTGATGAGCATTCACATCCATCATTATTTTCATTATTCCCTTTGAAAATCTCCCCCATTAAATTGATAATCATTCACAACCATCGTCAATAAAATTATTCCAATTAAAAATCTCTCACAAAAAATTGTTTTAATATTCTTCCCTATATATTTGTTACAAATCCATTTGGGAACATCACTCCCAACATTCATATCAGTACTATTAGGGCTCATCAAACCCTAATCCAATTGCTACATGCCCTAAACAAGTCATCACTTTGAATGCCTCCTTCCCTAAAAGTTTCATGGCCTGAAGCCCTTCAGAAATGTCTCCTTGAGGGACTAGTGCAACCTTGGTCAGGGGTAAATGTGCTTCAGTGCAGGTAGGCCCATGTAAGGGTGCATTTTAGTGGACCTAGGCCCACTTTGACCTGTGCAGGGCAAGATTGAGCGAAATCCTCATAGGGTTGTGGGAATATTCTTATCTTCTCGAGCATTCTAGAAGATTCCCACACTTATCATCTCCTATGAGCTCAAAATTGGATAGGGAATGAGTTAAGTAACCTCATATCCTCTCATCTCTTCCTCCATGGAAACTAACTCTAATTTTGGAAGGCCATTCAATACCCTCATTTATGACCAAACCACCTCCATTTTCCTATAAATTGAGCACTCATATAAGTGATCAGGGGATGGACTTTGAGAATTTGTAAGGAGATTTTGTTGGTGTGAGGTTTGAGATTGTAAGCAAGTATTGTTATGCTACCGAAGTGTTGTGCTTTTGATGTGATGTTGGATGGAACTCAAGTTGGAGGAGTGACATTGGATCGGACTTCATGGTTGTAACTCTTCCTTCTACTTAATAAAGTTGTTTACACCTTTTCCCATATTCTTGTCTTTATGTATGATGATTATATGTGTAAATGCTTTCGATTCCATTTGCTTATAGTAGATAGATCTCTTGTTTTGATTGGTTTTTGTCCTCTGTTTATGATTGCAGGTTCTTGTCGAGCGGATTAAATTCAAGAAGGAGCGATGGGAGCCATACAAAGGAGACAAATGGAAGACAAAGATAACAAGTAGGTCCCTTGTCTTATTTATCTTCTATAGAAAAAGGATAAACGCTTTAAATCTGTTGTTCTAAGTGTAGCTACCCACCTAGGGAAATTGTATTTATTCGTAGATGCAAAATTCCACATAACAAATTGGCGACCACAGTGGGAAATCAATCATCATTCCGGATATTTTACCTTCATCCTAGTACACCCTAGTAGACTTTACTTGCTTCCATTGATCTTGTTTCAGCCTTTTTGAAGTGTTTTTTGGTAAAAATTGTGCTTGAAAGCCCCTAGAATGGCCTCTCTGGCACCAGCGTAGGCTTGGTCAAGACACAGAGCGCTGCAGAGCACCCTTGGCTTGAGGACAGTGCTCTGAAGTGCACTGTCTCCCATTCAGGGTTGCGTTGATCCTCCTTAGGTCAAAAATCCCACCTTTGACTTGATTTTTCCCAAATTTCCTTCTGTTTTTGCTTGCTGAAAGATCAATGATTATTGTACTTATGAAATCAATTTGTGTTTCCTCTCCTAACCCTACTTTCACCTTGATTGTTTAGTGTTTCTTAAATGATTTATTTATCACTATCAATTCATTGTCAAAGTTAGTTTATAGTCGATTAATCTTTTCTCAAAATAAAGTGTCGTAAAAGTATTCATTTCTTTCAAAAAGGAACTGTTGTAAAGTCTTCATTCTTGCAAAAATATTGATTGATTGTATGTGCATTAGTTTCCTTTTGTTCATTTCAAATATTAAGGGAATTGAAAAGAAAAACTTGCATTGTGCATTGAAAAAGTTTGAGTGTGCTCATAGAAATTGTTTAGGGAAATTGCATTAGATGTGCTCTTTGTTCTTTGATTAAAAGAATCTGATTTCTCTATCCCTACTAGCTAAGGTTTTCATTGTTAAAATTGAATGAAAAGGATGCTTATCATATTAGTTACATTCTAGGAATTTCAAAGACATCACGTGGTGAACCTTGAAAGGCAAATTCTTAATCAAGATAAACTTAAAATTAACCTCAGTTAACCTAATGGAGCATTGTCACCTAACGCAAAACATTTAGAGAAACTAGGTTAGAGACGTGTTCTGCCATCATAAAACATAGCAGTTGTCACTAACTTGTCTACGATACATTCAAAGTGTGATACCTCATTCCACGTACGTGAGTATATCGTAGCTCGTCCACATACCTTCGGGTATATAGGGTGGTGTTATAGTACGTAAAGTATAAAGGAATGCTCTCACTATGTGGTTTCGCATTAGACAACGGTAATACGTATTGGGCCTCCAAGTACTTTTGAGTATATATGGGAGGACAACACTAGGTTTCTATCCATCCTTAGGTAACTGAGTTGGCCGCCTTGTACACTGTGATACACCGAAAAAATCATTCGGGGAGATTGTCTGCCCGTACTTCTCGATTCGCCAGGAGGTATTCTACAATTCACAGTTGCTTGGTAAACCTTCTGCCTAGCTTACACATTTTTGTTTATTTCCTTTTTGTAATAAAATAGATCAGCAATTATGGAGGAACATCAACCCTTACCCCATCGTTCGCGGAGGACAGCGAGTAAACCATCTTTATCGCCCGAAGCTACACCTATCTGGTCAAAGCGGTCTCGTTTGACTGAATCCAATACTTCACAAACTTCTAGTTCTTCATTTGAATTACCAAAAACACCTATACCGGTATGTACTGTGACCCCAGTTACTCCTACAGTTACTGGTACATCTGTTACTAAAGTGGAATCTCCACAATTACCTCAGGATACTAGAAGTGAATCTAGTGAAATGGTAACCCAAGTTGTTCAACAACAAGTTGATTCTCAACCCGAAGTTTTTCAACAAGAAATTACTTCTGAACCTGAATTTGTTCAACCAGAAGTTGATCCTGAACCTATCACTGTTCAATCAGAAGTTACTTCTGAACCAGAAGTTTTTCAAGAAGCCCAACCTGAACCTGTTCTTTTACCAGAACACTTGGATCTTGAGGTTGAACAATCAGAAGTTGTTACCATACTAGAAGAAGATCAACCGGTACATCCTCAAACATCCATAATTGTCGAGACTTCCTCTTTACCTCAGGAACAAATACTGGAAATCTATTATGGACCTGACGGTGAAATCCTTCCACCTAGTTTGATTTCGATAGAAGAGGAACATGAGGTAGAAACACCCAGAACTCCATTCCATTTTGGAACTAGACTTTATATTTATCCTCATACTCCTCATTTTACTTCTCCTTTTGATCTTGATTACTTTCAAACACCCGTTGATTCGTTAGGAAATTTATTTGGACATTTGACTATGGCAAAGTCGACATCCTAGACTATACCATCTGTTACAGCAATGGAAGAATCTTTTGTCGCAACCTCTTTGATGTTTACTACGACACCTGAGTCACACTTGTATGGTGTTCTATCCATCCCATCAGGTTACTAATCTTTATCTGGAACTCACTCAGGTTTTTCTTCTAGCCCTTGGTCTTCACCAATGTCCTCATCAAGAATTCTATCTAGTTCTTCATTAATGGATATTGAACAGTTAGACCCATCAAGTCAATATCAAGTTGGTTCATCTGGTTACCGTCCTATGTATCCGCTTTATGCTGGACTACCCCCATACGGAGAACAATATGCACAATCTCCTTATCCTTCATTTTTTGGGGGACAACCATATGTCGGTATGCCGTCGTCTTTAGGTCAGCCTGGAATGACTGTCTATCATTGGCAGCCAACAATGCCCGTTAAACCTAGGCTTGTGTATCCATCACAACCTATGAAATCTGTCTCATCCATACCTACTACGCCTGTTGTTACAGCGTTACCACAATCACAAGCTCAGATTGTTGTATCTCAACCTGTCAAGCTGGTCCTTCAACCTCATACCCCCGATTTTCAGGTTTACTGATTCAGCCTTCCCAGGGAGTTTTACAACAACCACTTGTGCCTAGAGTCTAACAACCTCAAGCCAATTTACCTTTTACTGGAATGACTCAGACCTACATTGGTTTAGTGTATTCACAACATGGTCAAGCTTACATTGGTGGGCAACAACCGTTAAATCAATAACCATTGTATCAACAACAACAATAGTTGCTTCAACAGCCTTTGCAGCCCCAATATCAATAGCACCAATTCCAGCAATATCAACCTCATCCTGGACTTGGTCAACAAGCCTATGCTGGGTTTGGTCAACGAAAATTTTACCCAAGTCCTGGTCAATAGGCCTATTCTGTGTTTGCACAACAGCAAATCTATCCTGGTGCTCAACAACCACCTTACACCGAATTTGCTCAACAAACTTACCCTTATCAAGGTTACCAACAGCAGATGCCTTATGCTGGTATGCAAAGGCCTATTTCCCAATAAATCCCATCTTACCCTGGATATGCTCAACCTGACCTCAATAGACAGTTTCCTTTTGTTGCAACACTTGAATTACCAAATCTAAATCGGCTCACCAATGACCCAATTCTTTATGCACCTTGGTGGTCAGTGATTCCTCATAAATTACCTTCAGATATTCTGAAATTCAATGGAAACCCTGGAGAAGACCCATCCAACCATGTCATGACATTTCATTTATGGTTTTCATCAAACGATTTGAATGATGATTTAGTTAGACTACATCTTTTCCATAGAACGCTTACTGGTCTGGCTGCGAAGTGGTACATTGAGTTACCACGAGCTTCTTTTGATAACTTTGAAACCTTAGCTACCATGTTTTTAACCCACTTCCAGTTAACCATACAATATGAAACTGGAACAGAACTATTAACCAACTTTAAATAGACTACTACTACTCATATCTATGATCATATTCATGAGTGGCATCGTCGTTGTCAAATGGTTAAAACTTATGTTCCCGATCAGCTTTTAGCTGAGTGGTTTATAAAATCCATGTTGCCATCTATCACTGAGGATGTGGTGAAAGGTGGATTTGTCACTGAAGATCAAGTAATTTCTCATGCCCAATATTTGGACTTGATTTATACACAGTCCGGCACGCTCTATGACAAGATTATGAATGCACCCCAACCAGCTTTCACTGTTCCTCCACCACCATCGAGTAAGGAGTCTCATACTGATGATGGTGTGATTGGTTCTTCAAGCACACAAACGGCAGGTAGACCATCTGGTCAAACACTTTCCATTTCCAATCAAAATTCAAATGCATCTGATAACACTCTTGCTTCCGAAATCAATGTCGTGTCATCTGAAAAAGGCAAGAATGAAAAGAAACCAGGAAGCAAGAAGAAGGGGAAAAACAAGAAGAAACAAAATAATCCCCCTCAAGAGAAATCATCTGATTCCTCTCCTTCGGCTAGGAAACCTCGTTACCCATGTTTAATCTGTAACAATGAGCACTTTACACGAGATTGTCCTCACCGATCTAAAGTCTCAAAGCTTCTTAAGACTTCTAATACATCTGTGGTGTTGACTGATCCTTTTCCAAACCCGAAGACAAATATGGTTGCTACAGACCATGCTTCCACTTCCCAAGTGCTTATGCTATCTACCTCTAAGCCTAAAATTGAAGTTTTGGTGTCAACACGAAGTAAATATTATGGAAATCAACTGTCATCGTCGAATAACCAAGCCACTGATCAACCTAATCCTTCGACTTTGACTTCATCTAATCCTATTCCACTGCCTATTGCACTAGAGTTAACAATAAAACCACCTAAGGGAGTTGTACATAAATCAACATTTAACCCTCAAGCTCGAGCAGCATAGAACTATAACATAGTAGAAGATTTGGCTCAGTCACCTTCTGCTATGTCAACGCTTGAGGTGCTTCAGAATTGTCCCTCCCAAAAGCAGGCTATGTTGTAAACAATTGGTGAAATCGATCCAACTGATTCCAATATTGTGGTTTTCAACCATGTGTGTTATACACCACAGTTACCAGCACAATTAGCATTCCTGATTCAAGTAAATGCCTTGAATAAACTTATTCACCAAACCATTATTGACGAGGGGGCATCTACTTGTATTATGTCAATGAATTGCTGGAAAACACTTGGTTCACCACCTTTGTCACATTCACCAACAACGTTAAAAGCTTTTGACGATCACACATATACGCCTTGTGGAATCTTGAGTAATCTGCAAATTGAACTGGGGGGAAAACAGTAACTGTTGAAGTTGAAGTTTTTGACGGACCCCTTGACTGAAACATTTTGCTAGGAAAACCGTGGGTTTATGCTATGGCTATTGTGGCTTCGACATACTTTCATATGATTTCATTCCCTCGTGTTTGACATGGAATCCCCCACAGCATGTTTTGGGGCTCAAAGCCCAAGTTTCCGTCAAATAATGTTGTAAGATTCCGCGAATTGCGGGCGTTGAGCGCGAAATGTATATTGAGTCATAAGGTTGTTCGCCCTAAGTTTTGTAATGTCATGTTAGCCTAACCATGGTCCGCGGACCATGGGATTGTATAAATAGAGCAGGGCTCTAAGCTGTAAAGATAAGTTTTGGAGATGGATTAATGAGAATGATCTAGTAGCGGATAGAGAAGAAGTCTAAGTGTCTTGGGTCATAGTAGTAGGAAGAGGCTCTGCAGCTGAGTGCGCAGGGCGAAGTTGAGTCTGTACCCCAATAAGGGGAATAATAAAGAAAATTTTAATTCCAAATACTGTGTATCTGTTGTTGTAATAATTTCTATGCATTTATACTATTTTGTTTATCACGTGCACTTATAATACTAAACATGAATAAGTATAATTAGGCTCACATAGTTAAGTTAAGTAATCTAGTAATATTGGGTTAACTGTAAGGACTAGGGTAATAACATGGATCGCACCTCGAACAGGACTGCGCGAAGGCAGCATTGCAGGCTGCGAGGTACTGATAGGTGCATGTAGCGACGTGCGTGCGAGGTCAATCTACAGACCACTAAAAATCATCAGACATCTCTAGGGTACAGAAACCTGGTTCTAGCACCCTCCCATACTACTTCAGGTGAGACCTCAGTCCGCACTCCATGGACTATTGTCGAATGGGCCAGTAGCACCGGGACTTGTTTGGCTAAATCATCTCTGAACCTGGGCCAGGCCCTAGAACCAGTGATTTGATGGGCCTATAAAACCATGTGCCAAACCCTGACCGCGAAAAAAAATCTAAGGTTGAGGAACAGGGGAGGGACTATAATGTCTGAGGGACATGCAACGATGAATCCACACGTAATAGCACCTACAGGTGTGACAGCGCGTGAAGCCCAGAATGAAGAAATCACATAGCTACTTTAGGTAGAATACATAAGGCTTCAGGAAGCCATTCAGCAAGGGAACCTTAGACTTCGCGAACTCGAAAAGAACCAGGTAAGACTAGGGAAGGAAAGCATTTTGATGGACGTGGAGGTCAAGAGTCTATAAAGCGAGATCAAGCGAGCATGTCTCGTCAATAAATCAAGAATGGAAAGGAAATGTGCATATGATCATACCAATGGATTAGAAGACAATCTCCCAGAATTGATTAGTCTGTTGCCATGGCTAGGGCCACATATCACCAAACGCAGTGACTAGGGGAACGCACTGAAAACAACAGAGCGTGCGACACCAACTATCGTGAGGGCAATTGAGGATGTTCTGTAGATTATATTGAAATGTGAGAAGGAGCTTTGCACAAGTGGTATGACCACCTAACAAGCCATAGGAAGAACAGTCTCAGCGCTCCAGGCAGTTGAAAGGGAGCGTGGGACTATAAAAGAATCTGTTGGGGAGCTACGCGATAAGAGAGGTTCGCACAGAGTCAGCATGTCACAAGGTTTGCGCCCGTGCACGGAGAGCTGCGCTGCCACGCAGGTTGGATGGGAAGTTACCGTTGGTGTCACTATTCATGACGGGATGCCCAGTTTGAGGCCAAATGGAACGAGCAGCGAACATTTAAGACAACAGTTATGGGCAAGATTTCGGAAAATTTTCCACCAAGAAAGCATTAACGGCCCAAAATTGGGGGGAACAGTCAAATTTGAATTCAAAAGGTGCTATAAAACTTGAGGGGCTAGCCACGAGACAACACTTGTTCACTTGAGACTTGAGCGGTTGAATAGAACACAGAGTGTTGAGCATCGAGCGATATTCGAGCCCCTAAGTTCACGAAAGACCGCATACACTACAGACAAGATGCCGAACACCATGAGAGGTTTGTGCTTTGAAGAATGAACTTCCAACAAAGCTGCACCGACCCATACAGTACACGATATTCCTGAAGATACTAGGATTGAGCCAAAAACCCCGAAATCACCTCGGACGCCAAGACCGAAAAAAAAGATAAGTAGGCAATGGGACTAGTCCTCATTTCCCCGAGGAATCCGTGGTTCGGTAAGCTATCAATGGAGGAAAAGAGAAAGGTTGTCACCATTGAGACAGATGAAGAGGAAGAGGACTTACAGACTCTGATTGCCGAGATAGAGGAAGAAAAAGACATGGAGGTGGACGTCCAACCAATGCCCTCTGCAGCAAAATTACCTGAGTATGTCCCCCCACGAAAAGGGAAAGCTACGGTACCAAAGGATCTGGATGCAACGAAGAGTGCACTCCAGACCCCACTCCTCCCTGATGGAATTACCTTTGAGGGTCCGCTCCTAGGACGTGTAACCACCCTAAAATTTGAAGACTAGGACCTCGCGGACAGCGAGAAGTTTCCACACTTAGAGACGGAGAGACTGATGAAACAGAATAAGGAGGGGTCGGTGATCACATTACAACCATAAAAATGGTTGCGCGGTGTGGAGAAGGTCAGGTTGCTTCATCTGTTGTGCATACCACACTTTCACCACATGCCCATTGCCATTTTCGTCATCAAGCAGTTTCTTTGCCTGGTGCATGATGGGTACTTATGGTTGGAGGATCCTATTCCCATCATGGCAGATCTCATCCACTAAATTTCTCGTCTTCCCTGTAAGGGAATGGACCCCATGACAATAGCAGGAAAAAGCGGTGATTTGACTCTCGCGGAAGCCATGAAGAGAAAATATAAACTTGAGAAGAAAAAGAGGGGGTATGCTATCAGCAGTATCAAAGATAAAGGGGTGCGCGTATCCACCCAGCTTCTGGCAGGTAAAGTAATGAGAAAATGTCGTAGTGATGAAGTACCAGCACCAGTAGTTACGTTGGTTGAACAGTGTGCAGAAGGAGTCCAGTTCAACTGGGTCGAGTTCCTCTGCGAAGAATTTTTTATCAACTACAAGGAGGCCCAGGAGCAGGGTAAGACCTTGCACTACACATGGTTGCTCTTGCCCATCTTGTTGGTAGTGGGAGAACTGCCAGAGGATAGTTAGTTCCCGAGAATTGAGCGTGACATACCAGAGGCTGTGAAGTACGCGTCGCTCTAGGCTACCAAGGATGCAAAGCGGATTCATGATACAAAGATCTTTTGGGTGCTCATGGAAGCAAGCATCCGGATGTGGATTAATAGGATGCTGCACCTATCCTCCACAGTGTACAACAGTCTATGGAGCTTTGCAGAATTCAAGGTGGACATGCATAATATTTACATCAAGGCATGAAAGGATCCGGCGTAGCAGTGGACAAAGCTCCCATTCATAGCCATTGAAGATGTGATCTTTACAGTGTTAGAATCATGGCCTCCCAAGTGGCGCGCCCCAGATTTGGCAGATTTGGAGAAGATAATAGCACGTCAACTGGCCGAGAAAAGGCGCAACGAAAAAGAGGTAGCCAAGGTCAGGCATTCTGCGAAGCGGCACAAGCAGTCGCAGAGCAAAAGAAGGTCGACGAAGCAGCAGTAGCAGCAAAGGCCGCAACAGCATAAGGAAAGGAGGGTCAGGAAGTGTCTATAGGACAAGAGGAAAAGGACCCAGACCTTGCAGAAGAGGGCATGGACCCAGGAACCACTTCAATCCAAATCAAATGGTCGCACGTCCCAGAAAGATCGAGTCCACAGAAAAAGGTCAAGGCCTCGAAGCTGACCATCGATCCGATTACATTAACTAAAGGAGACCTCTACGACATCGGCGAGACGGTTCGTGATGTCACCAAGGAAGCGCTCCAAGAAGCTATGATGGAGCAGCAGACTGTGTTGGGATCCCTAAGGGTGCAGTTGCAGGAACTACAGGTGCGGCCCCCACAGAAAGGTCCCTTCTCCACCTACGTCACAACAGGTACATCAGTAGTAGAATAGATGCTACGTGCAAGGATGGCCAATACATTAGTATTACCAAATGGAGCACTGGCAGCAGCAAATGAGATCGACAGAGCTGCGGTTGGCAAGATCAAAGGACTTGGCCTCAATTTGGCTACCCTTCTATGAGAAACATTGTACCAACTACAGGATGGAATAACAGCAGAACTCTGCGCTAGGGAGGGTTGCGCGATACAGGTTTTGAGTGAGAAAAAGATAAACATCAAACAGCTCAACCTGCAACGTGATGAACTGGTATCACAGACTCAGCGGTTGGAACAAGTGGTAGATGATGCTTGCAAATGCGTCCTAGAGCTAGCCATCCCAGCAAATATAACAACATCAGAGCGGATCCATAGGTTGGCGACCGGCATTTGTGAAGCCAGAGTCAAAACGACAAAGGTTTAGCTAGAGCTGAATCTTCAAATCGCCGAGCTGTGGTGAAGGCACAGCCTTCCACTCCCCCAGAGATTAGAGAATAGTGCGCTAGCGCTATCCAAACAGGGTTGGAAGAAATTAGACGTGCAGTACAAGACTGTACTGGTATGTTGGAACAAGCATTTGCAGTCCTCACATCTTTGCAGGAGGACCCCAACATACAGCGCCTAGAAACAGAGGTGCGCAAACTTCAGGAGCAGTACGACAGTGTTCGAGGAACTACGCAGACAGTATTCCTCACTCAACGGCTTGTGAAGATGCAGAAAGCTAAAGCACTGATGGAGCAGGTGGATGCGGCACGACAGAAAGAAGCAGCTCTCAAAGCACGCATCCAGTCATGGATTAACGAGGCCTTCACCATCATGGAAAATATCAAAGGCAAGCTTGCCCAGATGCAGGGGATGTACATGCTGAGGCAGGGATTTGATCCTGACAAAGAGGCTTTGGAAGAGCGCATGAAGCAAGTCTCGCAAACCGTAGAGCAGTGCGTTGCGGACCTCCGAGCAGCACGGAGCCAGCTGGAGGGACTCTGCACCAAGATCACCGCACCAACAGAGTGACTCGAGGGCGAGTCACGATGTTTGTGTTGGGGGCCTATTGGACATGGAATCCCCCACAGCATGTTTTCGGGCTCAAAGCCCAAGTTTTGGTCAAATAATGTTGTAAGATTCCGCGAATTGCGGGCATGGAGCGCGAAATGTATATTGAGTCATAGGGTATTTCACCTTAAGTTTTGTAATGTAATGTAATGTCATGTCAGTTTACCCATGGTTTGCAGACCATGGGATTGTATAAATAGAGCAAGGCTCTAAGTTTTAAAGGTAATTTTTGGAGATGGTTTAATGAGAATGATCTAGTAGTAGATAGAGAAGTCTAAGTGTCTTGGGTCGTAGTAGTAGGAAGAGGCTCTGCAGCTGAGTGCGCAGGGTGAAGTTGAGTTTGTAACCCAAGAAGAGGAATAATAAAGAGAAGTTTAATTCCAAATATTGTGTATCTGTTGTTATATTACTTTCTATGAATTTATATTGTTTTGTTTATCGCGCGCACTTAAAATACTAAACACGGTTAAGTATAATTGAGCTCACACAGATAAGTTAAGTAATCGGGTAATATTGGGTTAACTGTAAGGACTTGGGTAATAACATGGATCACGCCTCGAACAGGACTATACAAAGGTAGCATTACAGGTTGCGAGGTACTGATAGGTGCACGTAGCGACGTGTGCACAAGGTCAATCTGCGGACCACTAAAAATCATCAGACATCTCTAGGGTGCGGAAACCTGGTTCTAGCACCCTCCCATACTACTTCGGGTGAGACCTCAGTCCGCGCTCCACGGACTGTTGCCGAAAGGGCCAGTAGTACCATGATTTGTTTGGCTAAATCATCTCTAAACCTAGGTCAGGCCCACACAAGCCAACACCTCATAAGGGCAGAATCACAGTTATCGATCAACTCACTTTCTTCGCCTCTAGTTCACAGGCTACTGGAAGCTTTCCATTAGTTCACAGACCCCCGCTATCTCTTCAAAACATTGGTGTAGGTCTCTTCAAGTATCCTTCCCTAATGGGTACTTTTTCACAACCGCCACCATCAAACATGGCGGAAGTGGTAAAATTTGGGACTTGCAACATGATATCTTCCACTTCATCTGATTTAAGGAATATTACCAATAGTTCTAAAGTTGATAGTAGTAATGAAATCATGCCGCTAAGCCCTATTGAGCTTGCATAGCAATCAATATTTCTGGCTTGTGCGGCGAATCCAAATCCATCTTCGCCAATTGTATGGGTAGATCATTCATTAGAATATGGAGCTGCCTTTGATCCTTTTTCACGTATATTTTCTACTGATGAAGGAATCTTCCAATCAATGATGATGGAAGAAGAACCATGGGAAGATTATCATCATCATTCCCATCTTCCAGATCACATAGAATATTTTTCAAATGAACTTAATCACCATTCAGTTGTTGATTTCCTTTCGAATTCTGTTTTCATAGATACAGTAGATTCCGAGTGAAACTTGTCAAATATCGAAGAAACTATTTCTATCAATATTTCGACCAAACCTAAAGTTGCAGAAAACATTCATGTTGGAAAATCTTGTTCTCCATTAGAAATTGATATTTATCGTTCTCTCTTTTGTGAATTCTGAGATATATTTGCATGTTCATATGAAATCAAAATGTATCCTGATGTATCCACCTTCCAATCTACTACAGTTACAGAGACTCCAAGGGAAGGCTAACTTTCTGAGGAGGTTCATTCTCAATTATGCTGAAATGGCTAAAGAATTTACTTATCTTTTGAAAAATGGGATACCCTTCCATTGGGATCAGGTTGCGCAAGCTTCCTTTAATTCTCTTAAAGATACCTTGATTAGAGCGTCATTAATGTATTCCCCGAATTATCAAAATGACTACTTCCTGTGTCTCACCGCTACAGATAAAACCATTGGAATGGTTTTAGTCCAAGAAGAAGATGGGATTGAACATCTGATATATTATTTGAGTCACAATCTCAATAATACAGAAGTTAAGTACTCTTACGTCAAAAAACTAGCTCTGGATGTTGTTCAAGATGTACAGAGATTTCGCCACTATATCCTGCTCCGAAAGACCACTGTCATTTCGATTGCAACCCTTTGACATATATTTTGTCACGACAATTTATGGGGGGGAAATACTCAAAATGGATCGTCATTTTGCAGGAATTCAATTTGGAATTCATCAAATCAAAATCAAAAAAATCTATAGTTTTCGTCGAGCTTCTTTGCGACCTTCCCTCAAATACCATTGATTCAACATCAGAACCATCAATTCTGGATGAGTCTCCGTTCCTAATTTCTTCATCTGACCCATGGTATGGAGATATACTAATTTATCTCCAGACCCAAACTTTCTGGCCTGATACCTTTCACTCACAATAGTGACGTATCCAATACCAAGCCAAAGATTATCTGATCATTGGCGACACTCTTTACCGTCGTGGTATCAATACGATTTTACGAAGGTGCCTCACACATGAGGAAGCCGAGAAAGTTCAAGTGCTTGTGGTGGACACTTATTTGGTTATGTTACCACATAGAGGATTCTCTGTGCTGGTTACTTTTGGCCTACCATATTCAAAGAATGCATTATTACAGTCAGAAGTTGTCATGCATGCCAGATTTATGACCGTAAAGCTAGATTACCACATGCGCCATTGCATCATGTCATCGTTGTTGGACCATTCTCCAAATGGGGCATTGACTTCATGACATGTAACCCTCACTCGGCTAGGGGGCATGGGTACATTATAGTCATCATTAACTATTTCACAAAATGGGCCGAGGTGATGCCTACATTAAACAACAGTGGTGAGACGGCTGCACTTTTCTTTTTCAACCATGTGGTTGCTTGGTTTGGTGTACCACAGGCTATAGTTACAGATCATAGGTCGCATTTTCGCACACATGATGATTGAGTTAACTACCAAGTTAAGAATTTCACATGATAGTTCTACTCCTTATTATCCGCAAGCTAATGGACAAGTTGATGCCATCAACAAAGTCCTGAAGCGAATGCTTCAAATAATGATAGGGGTTCATAAACGAAACTAGAATTTAATCATGTACTCTGCTTTGTGGGCATATCGAACCTCGGTAAGGAATGCAACTAGATTCACACCCTTTCAATTGGTGTATGGTCTGGAGGCAATCTTGCTGATACAATGTGAAATTTCATCTCTTAAACTCGCAATTGACCTGTTACCCGACACTTCTGATGAAGAAGCATGTTTCTTAGAACTCATCCATCTGGATGAAACCCGTTGTGAAGCCGCATCGACTAATGAAGCACATAAGAAATGAATCAAGGCACAATACGATAGAAATGTCAAGCCTCGCATTTTCTCAAAAGGAGACCTGATCTTTCTTTATGATCAAGAAGCTGATAAACTAGGAGCAGGAAAATTTGAACCATTATGGATGGGCCCTTATATTTTCAAGCATGTTTTGGCAAAAGGTGCCTACGATTTGGTGGATTATGACGGAATTCCATTGTCGCAGCCCCGAAACGGGTTGTATCTCAAATGTTACTATGCTTAATTGAGTGTAGAAAAAACACTGTATATATGCTTTAATTGCATGTGTGTGTCAATGTGTCTTTTGAAATTTTATGTGGTTAAGTAATCTGCTTTGCATTTGTTGCAGATGTCAGAATATTTGGAACCATTTGTTGGTTACGACGATGGTGTTAGTTATTGAAAATGGCAACAAGAAATGCTAAAATAGCATTGCTATAAATAGCATTTCAAGATAGATTCCAATTTTAATTAGTCCTTGAATTAAAATTGAGAATTAAAATTCGAATTTAGTCTCACCATCTATTTGAAAAATAATTAATTAATTCATCTTGAGTTAATTAGTTGCAGAAAATCAAACATGAAGTCATGTGAAGACATGCAACAGTTATCCCTTTGATTGAGGAAGTTATCCCTTAATTAAGGAGATAAGGATGAGTTTTATTTGAGTTGTAATTAGTTAGCTCAGTTAACTGAGTTAAGTCCAGTTAAATTAGTTCCAAATAGTTTTAGGAACTAATTGTGAGTTTATTCAATTAATGCATGCATGCATGCAACTAGTGTTCTCCAAATAACTGAATATTCTCTCATAAATAACTCATGCATGTCAATTCAGAGAAAGACCCAGTTGAGATTAGAGGAGGGGACAGTGTACTATTAGTTGGAGGAATTTTCCTATAAAGGAAACTCATCCATGCAGAAGGAATTATCTCCTTCAGGTTTGTGCAGTTATTTCAGAGGTCAGAGCAGTGTGTAAGGGATTATTACACACAGGTGGCAGCTTGAGGACCCACGAGAAACTGCGCAAGGAAATAGGGGGCTTGGAGGACTGGAGGAAGGCATATGTTGTGTCTGTTCAGTCTATGAGAAGCATTGAGGGATTGTACTGAGAGCTAGATATCTTGTGAGCTAAAGCTTTGTGTAATCTAGACATATTTCCACTTGTATGATAATACAGAGATCGAGGTTTTTAGCTAAAGCTTTCCCCAGAGTATTCTTCTGTGTTTCATGTGTATTGAATTTTCTTCTCAGTTATATGTGTTCTATTTGATCTTGCTCAAATCAATTAAGCTTCCACAAGTTTGATTGTATAAGTATTAAGTTCTACATGGTATCCGAGCAAAGGTGATCGAAGCAATGAACAGTATACGAAGAAGAAAATTCGAAGTTAAAAAAAAATATATATATATATATATATATATATAGATATAGATATTGGGTTGCGAGTTTTTAGAGCATATCTGAAAAATTTTGTGCAAAATTTTCAGAAACAAATAGCAGATCTTGATTCCTTACAGAAAAAGACCCAAATTCAAAAAAAAAAATCAGCTGAATCGGAGTTCAGATGAGGGAGATATCGCTGATTTAAAATCAGTTGTTTTTCCAGAAAATTTCGTGACAGCAGGAAAGATGAAACGGATTGGTGTGCTAGCCAAGAACCTATATGCACTTGAGGTACAAGATGCATGCAAAGCCTTGAGGAGCAAGGCAAAGGTTAGATACTTGGTGGTTGAGAGGGAGAGTAAATTACCTCTCAATGTGTAGCGCCAGAAGAAGTCTCAGACAATTGTGGAGGAGCCACAATTGGTGAAGCAGCCTCAGGAGGTTATGGAGCAGCCACAAGTGGAGAAGCCGAGAGGAGATTGAGCCGAGGCATTCACTCATGCAAAAACCTTCAATAGGGGGAAATTTCGAGCCAAGTGGGCAGAGGGATCACATGCATCCATACCTTCAGGTGTGAGGTGGGGCGATGTGAAGTGATTGTCCCAAGAAGGCTGAAATAGGGATAGGATCCTTGAGGTACTCAACCTCTTTGATTAGACCTTACTACGGGAGCCCCGAAAAGGAGTAGTAGGACTAGCTGAGTGGGTAGAGATGGATGTGGATGGAGTGGCAAAGAGAACTACAATGCAGGAGTCCCAAGATTGTGCAGAGCTAACAAGCTGCATCAATGCGAGAGGCACATGAGTGTTGCACCAGTGCAGGATGGCACAAAGAGGTGTGCAACGGTGCGAGATGCATGGAGTGTTGTAACACCTTAGAGGTCAGAGAGGGAGCACTTTTCAGTGGCAGATGGAGCTTCAGCAATAGAGGATGTTTCTATCCCAACAGGGAGGTCAGTTGGGAGTTTTTTTGTTTCTAGAGTTGCTGGAGCAATAACACTTGGGAGAAGTGTTGCATGCAGAACATTCCAAAGGTTCAGGATCGGGTTCGAGTTGAATGCCTTTCTTGTTGAGAGGGAGTGTTGAAAATGGAAACAAGAAATGCTAAAAATAGAAATGTTATAAATAGCATTTCAAGTACCAATGTTGGAAATAGCAACAAGGAATGATAAAATAGAAATGCTAAAAATAGCATTGCTATAAATAGAATTTCAAGATAGATTCCAATTTTAATTAGTCCCTGAATTAAAATTGAGAATTAAAATTCGAATTTAGTCTCACCATCTATTTGAAAAATAATTAATTAATTCATCTTGAGTTAATTAGTTGGAGAAAATCAAACATGAAGTCTATATGAAGACATGCAAAAATTATCCTTTGATTGAGGAAGTTATCCCTTAATTAAAAAGATAAGGATGAGTTGTATTTGAGTTGTAATTATTTAGCTCAGTTAACTGAGTTAAGTCCAGTTAAATTAGTTCCAAATAGTTTGAGGAACTAATTGTGAGTTCAGTCAGTTATGCATGCATGCATGCAACTAGTGTTCTCCAAATAATTGAATAATCTCTCATAAATAACTCATGCATGTCAGTTCAGAGAAAGACCCAGTTGAGATTAAAGGAAGGGACAGTGTACTATCAGTTGGATGAATTTTCCTATAAAGGAAACTCATCCATGCAGAAGGAATTATCTCCTTCAGGTTTGTGCAGTTATTTCAGAGGTCAGAGCAGTGTGTGAGGGATTATTACACACAAATGGCAGCTTGAGGACCCAAGAGAAATTGCGCAAGGAAATAGGAGGCTTGGAGGACTGGAGGAAAGCATATGTTGTGTCTATTCAGTCTATGAGAAGCATTGAGGGATTGTACTGAGAGTTGGACAGCTTGTGAGCTAAAGCTTTGTGTAATCCAGACATATTTCCACTTGTATGATAATACAGAGATCGAGGTTTTTAGCTGAAGCTTTCCCCAGAGTATTCTTCTGTGTCTCATGTGTATTGAATTTTCTTCTCCGTTATATGTGTTTCGTTTGATCTTGCTCAAATCGATTAAGCTTCCGCAAGTTTGATTGTAGAAGTAGATTAAGTATTTTGCTTTAGTACATTGCATAATCAGATTAATCTAGAGTGAAAATTTCTACACTAGTCGTAGTACGCAGAACCTATCTTCTACAGCATGGGCCATATTCGCTCCAAGTGGCGAGTTAGTGAGTTTTCAAGGGATTTGTATCAGTTTTTCTATGAACAATATAGTTGAGGATAACACATTGATCGAACTTCTCTCTGATTCCATTTCACTTGGCATTCGTCGAATCATCATTAGGTTGGACTCACAACTCGTCGTACTACAACTAACAAATGTTTATACTGTCCGAAACCCAACAATTCTTCGTATGTTCCTTAGATTTTTTATTTTGGAAAGACATTTTGAGTATATTCAATATCAACATATTTCCAGAAACTTTAACACATTAACTAATTCATTAGCGAACTATGTGTTAAACAAACATTTGCAACACATGTAAAAATAAATTTTCAATTCACATCATTAGTTGAATAGGATTGCACATAACCATACATAAAAACTCTAAAAGTAAAAAATAGATAGATGTTTTAAAAGTTTTTACAAAATTTTTGTCAAAGAGATGTTTGGTCATCTGACCTAAAAACTCAAAATGCATACACAAATCATCTTAAGTAGACCTAGTGATACTCATGATAATAGGTCACAGCCTGAGCTATCATGCGCAATAGCTGCATCCAACGGCCAAGAACACCAATAGTATGGCGTTGTAGCCTCGTAGGTAACTCCTTGATCTGGATATTCGGAATACTGAGGGTTAACCCCTCTACATGATCCTGCACCTCTGCCAGTGTCTCGGTCAAATCCAAATCCTGGAGAACTACCCTCCCGAAATTTCTCCGCTGGTCCACTTTCCTCCTATTGAGGTCCCATAGGTTGAATAGTACCAACATCTGTATGAATGAGAATGATTTTAGTTTAGTCTTGGAAACATCAAAAACACAAAAACATGTAGGAACTTAAAAATCAAAAACATTTGGTTAAAAACAATTTACCTATAGCACCCCATTGAGTGCCCACTGGTAAACACAACTTTGGATCTCCACGAAAATTCACCTCTATGTATGGATGCTCCTCAATGACAATGTGTTGTCGATTGATCCAAATGAAGAATGCAGTAGAAAATGTAATCGATGACTGACTAGCATGTCTAGCCATCAATTCAACCCACCTCTGCATCCGTGGATCTCTAGGACCATCTACACCCAGTGTTACATGTTGAGGTTGCATCAATGGAATTCTCTCTAAGGTAAAAGCGATTAAGAATGATCCATAGCTAACATTCTTCGTCTTCCCGCTCTTTACCTTTGTCAACTTCTCTTTCAGTGAAGAAAGTACAGCCTCACACCAGTTGAATAGAGTTGGCTCAAGACACTCAAGTGCATACTGCATGTATGATCTGTTCACCAGATGAAGTGTCACACTGCCTGCCAACTTTGCGATAGTGAAAAGGATTGTTCTCAAAGGAAAATCATGAATATCTTTGATGATTATCTTTCCGTCTTTGCTAGGCTATGTACCTGGCCAACAGAATTGTCGAACATAGTCCCTCACTGATTCACCCCCATAGGAAGAACCTGAAAGAGAAATGGGGGCACCATGTCTCGACAACCCTGTAAGAAAGTAAACATCATCGATCATAATAGGGACCACTTTGTCCCTTATGTGAAAAGCCTGATCCGTTGGATCCCATGCATGAACTAGGAACTGCAATAGTTCTGATTGTTGCCTCATCCCGTATGACCTGAAGTATTTGAGCAACCCACATTTTCTGAGGGCCTCACAGTACCCATATCATTTAAGGCAACCATGTATTGTTCTTCATGCTCTCTTTCTCACCAAGTAATAGACATTATGATCCGATGAAAGCCTGAAAGCAAACCATAAGCTTAGTTAGGATCCATTTCATGCAAAAAATTAGAGAAAATTTGGGCCAAACAGGTGAAACAAATTTGTGAAACTCACCCAGCGCAACCCAAGCAAGGAGACAATGCACTGCAGAGCAGATACCCTTATGTTTAGGTGCTCTGCAACTCAGTTTTCGACATGGAAGGCTGCACTGATCCCAAGGAGAAATATTCTAACCTAGGGGCCCTAAAAACCCAAAAAAATTGCCTGAAACTGTAAAATAGTGCATGAAAAGGAAGAGGAGGGGTAGATCTTTTACCTGGTTTGGATGGCACGAGAAATTATCCACATAGTCTCTGGAAATTAGCTACTGAAGATCGAGATAAAAAACAGGGTCAGAGCATAGACTGAATGGTAAATATCAAATGGTGAAAATGACATGGTAAATTCTTGTTTTATGTTTATTTCATGATCATTAAATGAGTAAACTTTAGTATTTACCTATTTTTACCAATGAAACAGGTATGTTTGATCCATTTGGCGTTGCTTTGAACAGATTTACATCTGAATTATAGAATTTGATGTGCACGATCATGAATTGTACTTTGACCATAGAGCATACTTTTATCTCTATTTCGAGCTCTGTTAAACATCGAAAAAGGATCCCCCTTGGAGTCCTCTTTAAGCTCTTTTCATACTCTCGAAATATGAAAAGATTTTCGAGCGCTTGTCCTTTTCAGCTCATTAATGGATTGGAAACAACATCTACTTAGTATAAGTTTAACCCTTTTCCAGACTGAGATATATTATTTACGAAAAAGGAATACGTTGATCGAACATGGTCAATAGGTTCTCTCTCGTATTACTTTATGCTTTTTCGGACTTGAGAGACAAATCTACAAAAAAGAACTTGTGGAGTTTTCTTTTTGTCCCTTTTCAAACTCTCTAAACATGAAAAGGACCAAGTTGTCATTGTTGTTAAACTCGTTAAAACATCAAATAGCAACAAACTTGTCCATAATGACAAGACCCAGTTTCACCTTCGCTAGACTTGTTAAAACATCACATAGTGATGGATTCACCCAAAGGGTGGAATTATACAACAATAATATGTTATCCTCCTCAAGCTTGATAAAAAATAAAGAAGTACTAGTCAGCAATGACTGGGGAAAATGAGAAAAGGGTAAACCACTTTATGGCAGTAGGTCGCTCTTGAACATGACACTTTCACTTCATCACTGTGACTATTTGGGTTGGGTTATCTACTTGATGGTTATCATACCAATGGTCTATCATACCATCCATTACTTTGATTTTGGGTCAATTCTACCAATTCATTCAGTGTCGCCGACATGTTCAAGAGAAGTCACTTAGTCAAAATTCATCCTTTGCAATACTCATAAACCTTCATTTTCATGGCCGCCATTCCTAAACCTTGTGTCATCAGTCACATTCTGTCTCCAAAAATCATTACACTCGTTTCGTGTCGTTGATTTGGGATACATCAAGGCCCTCCTGCAACGAGTTGCTTCTTGTCGACATCAGCACATTATCCAAGAAGTTGACTTAGAGACACCCTTTCAGTACCTTGGAGCTTGCATACAACAATGGCAAGTTTCTCACTTTCGACGATAGGTTGACATCAATGGCCTTCGACTGAAAGAATTTGTATGGTGTTCGACATCAAAACATCCATTCACACCATGCAGAATGTACTGCAATACCTTGAGGATCATTATCATTATCGGTGATTTCTCTCACGTCTGTTAACGGCTTACATCATTGGCTGGTAATCAGACGGTGTCTTCCCATGTTCGACTTCAGATCACATATTCACATGGTTAGACTCGTACTTGAGTGAACGATTGAACGAGATAGAAGACCCCAGATCTAGTTTCATCCATCCGGGCTGCGATTTCAGGATAGTACTAAATCATTTGTACAATGGATTTACATTGATGGTCATCCCATCATGGGTCTATATTTGTAGACGACTATCTATGTACTTGTAATGAAAGTTTATATGTTGAGCATGGGTATGCCTTCCCTCAGCAATTCATGAAAAATCCAAAATATCATGATATTATGTATTGTAATTGATGCAGGTCACCATCCGCTTCAAAACCTCCTCATCACATCGTAAAGCATATCACTCGACATTATCATTTTCGACTTCATGCTTTAGGGGGCAGTTGTTACAAATACATTTGGGCACATCACTCCCAACATTCATATCAGTACTATTAGGGCTCATCAAACCCTAATCCAATTGCTACATGCCCTAGACAAGTCATCACTTTGAATGCCTCCTTCCCTGAAAGTTTCCTAGCCTGAAGCCCTCCAGAAATTCCTCCTTGAGGGACCAGCGCAGCCTTGGTCAGGGGTAAATGCACTTCAATGCAGGTAGGCCCATGTAAGGGTGCATTTTAGTGCACCTAGGCCCACTTTGAAATCCTCATAGGGTTCTGGGAATATTCTTATCTTCTGGAGCATTCTAGAAGATTCCCACACTTATCATCTCCTATGAGCTCGAAATTAGATAAGGAATGAGTTAAGTAACCTCCTATCCTCTCATCCCTTCCTCCATGGAAACTAGCTCTAAGTTTGGAAGGCCATTCAATACCCTCATTTATGACCAAACCACCTCCATTTTCCTATAAATTGAGCACTCATCTAAGTGATAAAGGGCTGGACTTTGAGAATTTGTAAGGAGATACTATTGGTGTGAGGATTGAGATTGTAAGCAAGTATTGTTATGTTGCCGGAGTGTTGTGCTTTTGATGTGATGTTGGATGGAACTCAAGCTAGAGGAGTGGCATTGGATCAGACTTCATGGTTGTAACTCTTTGCAGATGATCCAATGTAAATCAACTGTTTAGGGTCTGCAAAGACTGATCGTGGACCTTTGCTAAGGTCAGGAGGCATCTTTAACTTAGTTACAGTAACTAGCCCTAGAAGTGTAGTGATATGCGCGAAGGCAGATCCAAGGCACTGGAAGTCATCATGCTAGTATCTCAATGCAGAAACTTAGTTCTTGCATCCCCCAATACTACTTCAGGTGAGACTGCAACCTGCGCTACGCGGGTGGTTTCCAAAAGGGCCAGCAGTGTAGAGTTTTGTTGGTTGCGCAACTAACTCTGAACCTGGTTAGGACCCCCTATTCTAACAAATGTTTCTAATTTCAAGACCAGGATAATCTTAAATAGATGTGTGATGTCGCATCATTGGAATCTGACTAAGAAAGAGATTGAAAAGTGGTTAGATTGGAATATTCACGAGTTCGCGGCTCAAGAAAAAAGGAATCCGCTCCTGTCGAAGGAGGATTGGTTGAATAGATATCTGTATACAAAGGTACATGAAATATTCTTTTGTACTTTCCAAATTTAACTATACGAGTGGTTAGCTAAGCTAACAGACAGTCAAGGAAGGTGGAAGCTTGATAATCCTATAGTGTGGACCCCAAAATTGGTGTGATGACTAGAAGCCTCTGAAAACAAGATTGCGTGGGTTGTCGATCATTGGCTTTATTGAATTATGGGAGGATATGTTACCAAATTTGCAGTTGACACCTCAGTCAGTTATAGCGAAGTGGAGCGAAGATTATTCAAAGGACCACGTGGTAAGTATTTAAGGTCATTGAATACTTGGATTAAAATGTTATTACTTTAAAAGCGGGTAATTCCATTACCTTAATGTTCAGAGCTATGCAAAGTGGAAGATTCTTTAGAAATCTTGAAGAGTCAGGATAGGAGTATAGCCCATTGATTGGACCTCCTTCAAGTGACGATGGAGGGTCGGTGCAAACTACACCACGAAGCATTGTTCAGTTAATAACTCAAGGTATCCCTAGAACACATCCTCCATCCACTCCACCTCCACCTCCTGTTTAGTCAATTTAGTGTTGTCTAAATTGCTAGTATTAATTGTCAACCCGGGGCTCGTAAGCTGATGAAGTGAAGGTGTACTATATGTACTTAAGTAACCTCTTAGAGTTTTCTTATCGTTGGGGGTGTTGTTGTGGTTAATTATGTTCCTAAGATGGAATGATGATTTATAAACAAGTGAGTGATGGTGTGTGTGTAGTGTGAATCCTAAATGGGTGAGAGTGTGTGATTAGTGATTTTTAACTACTTGCTTGGAAGGAAATGCTTGAAAGAAATAAATGACTTGAAAGATCTTGAAATAACTTTGAAAGCAAATAACCACTTCCAATGGCACTAGACACCATTCATGCAGCTGCAAATAAAAGAAAAGAAAGTCACTTTTAAAACCAAAGATAAAGATTATCTCTCTCTAACTCGCTGCTTCAAACACATGTACTGTGTAAAGCACGGAAAGAAAGTAGCTTAAGTTGAATTAGAAAAGTGATTAAAAATGAGAAAATCTGCTTTAAAGACTAGTGATAACGTTTTGCTCTTTCTAACTCTCTACTTCAGCCATATGTACTATGCAAAGTATGATTAGAAAGTAGTGAAAGAATAGTCTAAAAAGCACTTAAAACCAAAAATCTACTTTAAAGACTAGTGATAACGTTTTGCTCTTTCTAACTCTCTACTTCAGCCATATGTACTATGCAAAGTATGATTAGAAAGTAGTGAAAGAATAGTCTAAAAAGCACTCAAAGCCAGCTGCAAGTTAGTGGTATTCTGATCTTAAAAGATAACAATTTATGATAGAAGATCATTCATGTGTTAGCAGCTCTTTGAGAAATAAGATTAAAAATCAGCTATAAAAACAAAGGCAGCAACTTGAATCTGTCAACTTCAAATACCATTAGTTTGTAAAGCAAACAAACACACATAAAAACAAATCCTGGGCTAAAAGAAACCTGCAAAGAAGTAATATTGATCAGCTTGAAAGAAAAGAAATCAAATAAATGAAACTATACATGCTTAAAGGAATGCTGAATGAGAAAATAAGTAAATACTGAACATAAAATACTTTACAGAGGCTAAGATGAACAGGGGCCCTCTATTCATTCAGCCACAAGAAAACTCAGAGATCTGGAAGCTTCAAAACAGCACTATGTCTATTCCTTCATTTGCAAAAGTGTACAAAACAGAGTGCTAGAATAGCACTAAAAAAACAGAGTTCACAACGCTCTTAAAATTAACACAAGTTCAGAAATTACAACTGATAAAAAGTCTCTTGAGCGTACGCAGACGCAGCTATTTATAGGCATTTCTAGGATAGCCTAACACGTACAGCTACTAACTGAAAAACAACTAACTGTAATGCGTAATTATGGTTCCTGGACACATCATACGGCTGCGTGGATGAGCTGGTGCTTCTGTCGTCATGGGCAATGAATCCCATGTTGGATCATGTCCCCTACCATCTGCAAAACGTGGACAAGTCACCGTTTAAGCTGACGTGACCTAGCAGCTCACAATCACCGTTAAACAGCCTTTAGTTGACCGTAACTTGACCAGCTTTGACCAGGGGTAAAGATGACGTGGATGGCTGGAAAAATGGGACAGGAACCTCGAGCACGTTGATACCTAAGTGCCCATGTGGCTCATCTGGCAAACTGACACGTGGAACCTTGCGTTTAACAAAAAGGCTGCAGGATCATCAGATAGCTGCGGGATCATCAGATAGCTGCGGGATTCCTGCAAGTATGTCAAAATCTAAACAAACAGTCACCCATTAGCAAAACTTACTTGATCATGCCTAATGACACCTAATGTAATGATCTGGGTGGTTTTACAGTGAAAATGAGGCAAAAGTGAAGAAAAGCTGAGGAAAAACTGAGGGAAATGATAGACAAGTAGGTGTAAAGTAGAGACTCTACATACCCCCACTACGAGGGTATTGCATGTCCTCATGCAATGAAAACACAGCTCAATCCATCTGCTGGGATGCCTCTGCTAGGACATCCAACCTCCTCTTCTTCCTCTGTGTAGAGATATTGACTTTTGGTCTTTTGAACAAGCATCTGAATTTCAAATTGATTAGTGCTCTGTTTAGCCTTCTACATTTCTTCTTCAGTTCACTGCTTTTCTTTTTGCAGACGGCTAGGTGCAGCATGGTGTTATTATGAAGCATTTTGTCAATGTTTGCTTGTTCCTTCAATTTCTCATTTTCCTGCCTAATGTGGCGATTTAGCACTTCAAGTTCAAAGATCTCTTGTTTGAGTACGTCTATTTGCTGTTCATGAGGTAGGATATTACTTGGACCAGCAGTGGTCTGCTCCAATGTTTCAAAATAATTGTATGCTTCTTGCTGCGCTGGATCAATCATTGGTGATTTTCTTGGACTGTGTGCATGCTCAATTTCTGTTTCAAACTCCTGCTGAAATGGACTGTCCTCCCTTGGAGGGGTAGCTTCATCATGTTGTGGACTACCTTCAAAATCTGATTTTATAGCACCCTTCTCAGGTGTGCTTAGATCAATGAAAAGTGTCCTTGTGGTTTTATCTTTATTCTGCAATCTGCTACTCCTTCTTACAGTGGCAACACTCTGTGTTTCTCTTTGTGCCTTTTTCCTTGGTTTTTGTACTTTTACTTTCTTGGAGAGGGCAATTTTCTCATGGAGTTTAGCTAACCTTTGTGCTAAGGGCTGGCTATCTCTCTCTTCATCACTAGAATGCTCTGGAGTCTGATAAGTTTCTTGAACTATGGATTTTCTCTTGTCTTGCTTTTGTTTCTTTTTATCTTCTCTTCTCTTTTTGGCAGCTTCTTTGGCAAGTTCAGAGAGGGTTTCTGAGATAATCTCTTGAGCACTGTCCACAGTAGGTTCAGGCTCAATCTCATGTTCAGGATGATGTACTTCTATTTCCTCTACAGTCTGTCCTTGGACAGTTCCCTCTAAGATATCAGTTTCAGGGGTATCCTCTTTTCTTTTTCTTCTACTTTTTCTAGGCACAGAGGTTTCTCCAGCTTCTTCAAAATGATTTCTCACAAGGAATCTCTCCCAGGTGTCTCGTTTGGCTTTTAATTGTTCCTCCACTAACAACTTGACAAGACTATGATGACCAAGATATGCTTCAATGTTTCGTGGATTCTTTTGAGCCATGGAACACATTTTTCTAAGGCTTTGGAATAGAAAGTAGGGAAGATTTATATCATGTTCTCCTTGAAATTGCAGCATAATTTTACCATGATAAACGTATAAAACCCCAAATCTCCCTTCACATGTGAAAAACTTTTGCACTAACAACAGTAAAATTTTCCATTCTTCTTTAACATGAGAGACAGGGATTCCTTTGGTGAAGATACTTGTGTCCATACCTGGGTTTTTAAAAATCTGCTTCCATTGTTGATCCTGGACTGCCCGGTTTTTGAACCACCGTTCTCCGGTTTGTGGAAGAGATGTAGCTTTTGCTATGCTCCCCTCACTGACTGCAAATGTTAAATCACCCACCTCCACTTGACTGTCTTTATCTTTGAATGACCTTGCAAAGGCTTTTGTTACTTCCTTGTGGTAGCCTTTAAACTTCTTGATGCACTGTAGCCAATTGGCTTTTTGCAATGCCTCCTCAACTTGAGGATATGCCTCCAAGAATTTCGAACCTTCTGGTTCAGCCCTTAAAAGTTTTCCCATTGACCCTACGGCTCTGTCTTAAAACACGATTTTGATGGTGGCTTTACACAGAAAATCCTCGGCTCTTGTTCAGAATTTTATGGAACAGAGGATGTATGGGTTCAGCAACAGCCTTAGACTCAGAGAATTTACGGCTTGAACAGAGTTAAATGGTGGACAAACAGTGTGAACACAGTGAAACGGTGGCTTTACTGGCTATACGTATTCACTGTTTCTCAGAATGAGCAGAGAGGAAAAACAGAGTATGGTTTATGGAGGCAATCGTAGTGAGTGAAACGGAATGAGGGAGATGAGAGAATGGAACAGCGTGAAATGGAGTGTTATGAGCGTAGAGGGTTTCGAAATAATGAGTGAAACGGCTAGATTCTCAGATTTCGGTTGTAGGTTAACACATGGCTGTGGGATGAGGACGGAGAGAGTCGTAATACGGTAGGTTACGTCACTAGGGTACGAAAGCCTTAATGACAGAAGCAGCCGACGGTGATTTTCGAAATCGTGGTTATCATGAACTGATAGACGTGGAGGATTCGTGGATATGTGGTCGCATGGTAGAGAAAATGGGTAATCATTACAATTAGTGGCCAAAAAGACATAACCCAGAAAATTCTGCGTAATGAAATAACTATAGGTTTAAGATTTAAAACGTACCTCAGATCCGCGTTTGATTTGCTTTCTGATAATTTGCCACTAACCCTTTGTCAACTTTATTGCTATTACATGATTCTTTCCTACTTGTCATTGATGATTTTTGAACTGTAAATATTTCTCAGACAGACTGTGTTTCTCTGTGCAGGTGCAGAGGGCTGCAGAAAGGCTAAATGGCTGCAGAATTGCCAAATAGCTGCGGGAACTGCAATGGTGTCCTTCAGCTGCACAAAATAACTTTAGTTCCTGAAAAAAACTTTATTAATGAAATGAAATGGAATGAATGAATGGATGAATGGGTGGAAAACAGTGAGGTGAAGTGAGGATGGTGAGATGGAATGAGATGGTGAGATGGAATGGATGAAATGGCGAAATGAGATGAGAGAGAGAGATTTTTTTTTTTTTGGAAAACATGAGGTGTCAGGTGACCCTGATTTTCACCTTATGTTTTCTGCATGAGACTGCCAATCAGAGATTGGTTTTCAGGCTCATACATTTATTCTTTTCTTTTTTTCTTTTTTTTCTTTTTTTTTTTTTTTTTTTTTCATTGAAATTGAAAGAAACAGAGATTAGGCTGATGGAGGAGAAGAATTCTTCTCCACCAGCCTCATTTCAGAATCGCCTTGGAACAACTTAACAAACTCCTCTTTTGAGAGTGGCTTGTGGTAAATTTTCAACCGGTGGCCATTCACAATAAAGGGAGTTTGAAGTTCATCAATAGTCTTCACTCTAACTGCTCCATTATTAAAGACTTCATCAATCTCATATGGCCCAAGCCAATGAGTTTGAAATTTTCCTTTGAAGTCCTTAAATTTTGAATCAAACAAGAGTGCCCAATCACCCTTTTGAAACTTCTTTTCTTTGATATGTCGATCATGCCATTTGCTTCTTTGGTGCTGAACTAGATCGGTCCTTAGAATTGCATCTTGTCTCATTTCATCTAGTTCATTTAACTGGTCCATTCTGTGCTTCTGGGCTTCTGATAAGCTCATCCCCAATTGAACTGCTGTCTTGAAGGTCTTGATTTGGAACTCAATGGGAAACAGGACTTCCTTCCCATAAACAAGTTCATAGGGAGAATGTCCTGTGGTGTTCCTCCATGTAGTTCTATAGGCCCATAAGGCTTCAGGAAGCCTTTCCGCCCAATCTCTTCTATGAAGATGAACAGTCTTTGTGATGATGCTTTCAAGAACTTTATTTGTAGATTCTACTTGACCATTCGCTTGCGGATGGTATGGAGTAGATGTTCTATGCTTGATCTTATACTCCTCCATCAGCTTCTCCATCATTCTTGATGTAAATTGGCTCCCCTGATCTGTTACAATTTCTCTTGGGACACCAAAACGAGTGAAAATATCCTTAAAAAGAAATTGAACAACTGAATTTTCAGTAGCAGAAGTCAATGCTATAGCTTCTACCCACTTAGTAACATAATCAGTACAAACCAATATATATCTGTTTTGCTTGGATGGCGGATTAATTGGTCCAACAAAATCTAGAGCCCATTTCTCGAAGGGTTCGATGCATACCTGTGGCTGTAGTGGCATTTCATTTGAAAGAGTTGGTCTCCCAACTCTCTGACAACTGTCACACCTTTTAACATATTGCTTTGCATCCTTAAAGAGAGAAGGCCAATAATATCCTAATGAAAGGATTTTATAAGCAGTCCTCTTATCAGCAAAGTGTCCGCCACAAGGTTCGTCATGACATGCCTTAAGGATGTCAGGCATTTCATCCTCCCGTACACATCTTCTGATCATCAAATCTGGCCCTGTTCTGAACAATTCATTAGAAATCCAAGAATAATGTGAACTATCCTGAATGATTTTCCTTTTCTCATTAGGAAATAAATGTAAAGGTAACTTTCCAGTAACTAAATAATTAGCAATGTCAGCATACCAAGGGGTTTTGGTAGTTACTGCAAACAAATACTCATCTGGAAATTTATCCTCTACAGGAGAGTCCTCATTAGTGTTTTGGATTCTAGACAAGAAATCAGCTACTGTGTTCTGTTTACCTGGTCGATCTAACACAGTTATGTTGAATTCTTGTAAAAGCAAAAGCCATCTTGTAACTCTACCATTAGTGACTGGTTTGTTCATGAGGTATCTAATGGCAGAGTGATCAGTGTGGACAAAGGTTTCATAGCCGGTTATATAGTGTCTAAACTTGTTTATCGCATGAACAACGGCTAGAAATTCCTTTTCAGTAACAGTGTAATTTAACTCAGTGGGAGTCAAATTCTTACTTGTGTAATAAATGGCATAAGGGATCAAATCCTTTTGTCCCAAAACAGCTCCTAAAGCTGTATCTGAAGCATCAGTAGAAATGTGAAAAGGGAGTTTCCAATTTGGACCCCTTAGAATGGGTGCTTCAGATATTCTAGTCTTTAAGGCTTCAAAGGTAGATTGACATTCAGGATCCCACTTAAATTCACAATCTTTAGTAAGGAGTTTGAAAAGAGGGGATGCTATCTTAGTGAAGTTTTCAATAAATCTTCTATAATAACCAGTAAATCCAAGAAAACTTCTAACATCCCTTTGGCAATTAGGAATAGGTAACTTAGAGATGACTTCGACTTTAGATCTATCAACTTTGATTCCATCTCCTGAAATATGATGTCCTAAAACAATCCCTTCAGTAAACATCATAAAACACTTTTCATGACTTAAAGAAAGATTTGTTTCCTTGCATCTTACCAGTACTTTTTCCAAATTTGCCAAAGCTTCTTCAAATGTATTACCATAAACTGTGAAATCGTCCATGTATACCTCTACACAATCATGAATCAGATCTGAAAAGATTCCTAGTACAACCCTTTGAAATGTAGCGGGTGCATTGCACAATCCAAAAGGGAGTACTCGGTAGGCAAAAGTTCCCCAAGGACAAGTAAATGTGGTTTTGTCTTGATCTTCAGGTGCTACCTGAATTTGATTGTAACCACTAAAACCATCCAAGAATGAGAAATACTTTTTACCTGCTAAAGTGTCTAGTACCTGATCAATAAAAGGTAAAGGGAAATGATCCTTTAAGGTTGCTTTGTTCAATTCTCGATAATCAATGCAAACTCTCCATTTACCATTCTTTTTGGGCACTATAACCAAGGGAGAAACCCATTGGCTATCTGAAATGGGGTAAATGAAGTTTACCTTGAGCAATTTCTGAAGTTCTTCTTTCACAATTTCCCTAAGATTTGGATTCATCCGTCTTTGTGGCTGCCTAATAGGTCTGTTGTTTTCTTCAATATAAATGTGATGAATACAAGTCTTAGGGTCGATTCCTTTCATGTCAGTGTATTCCCATGCAAAGGCAGTGGAATGTTTTTGCAACAGTTTAGTTAATTCTTCTTGTTGTAGTCTTTCCAAGTTCTTGTTAATGTTTAATGTTTTTCCTGGAAAGATTCCAACTGTAGAACTACCAAACTCTTCCATTGAGAAGAGAGACATCTGTCTAGAGGAGAGATATTCAATGTCTGCATCTAACTGAAACTGTGAAGAGTCATATTCTAAAGGTATCTCAAAATTTTCTAATGTATTTAGAATTTGACTGTCCTCACTAATCTCAGAGATGGTTAGAACAGGTTGAAGGGTATCCTCATCATCAATCCACTCATCTTCTCCTATTTCTTTTATTGCCTTTGCAGGAGGATACAAGTTGAATTTCTTGGTAGAATTACCATCTGATATGTACATGTCCCCAGACCTACAACTTATGAAAGCATCAGCTGTGGCCAGCCAAGGTCTTCCTAAAATAAGAGGATGTCCTCCTAGATTGTTCTTGGGAGTTAAAATCATAAAATCAACTGGATATTCCCAAGAATCTAGAGAGACAGGAATGTCTTCTAATACACCATCAGGTTTAATGATTGATCTATCTGCAAGTTGCAGCAAAGTAGGTGTAAAGAGAAGGTTAGGAAGCTTTAACTGATCCATGGTCTGTCTACTCATGATGTTGATAGCGGCTCCTAAGTCAATCAAGGTATTTGGGATTTCAACCCCATTAATATGAGTTTTGACAATAGGACTACCGGGATCCACATACTTTTGCATGGTAATCTTACCCATCATAATGTCTGCAATTTTTCCAACTAGATGTATCCTTTTGGTATCTTGGTTCTTTTTATTGTTTTTTTCAAACTCAACTCCTTTATCGTCTTTGCTAGAATGGGAATCTCCTTAATGGCTGTTAACAAGGGAATCTTGATACAGACATTTTTCAATTCATCTAGAAAGCTATAGTCAGGCAACCAAATCTGCTTCTCCACTCCTTTGTCAATTTGCAATCTTTCAGGAAAAGGAGGAGTAGCTGAAGATGTGGGTTGCTCAACTAAGGGAGTTGATTCTTTTTCTTTTTGGGTTTGAAGTGATACTTCAGAACCTTTATTGACTTTGAGAGATTCTTCCTCAGAAATGCTTGGTTCTTGAACACTTGTGGAAGGTTGATCTAAGATTCTACCTGATCTGAGTTGTACTTCATTGAGAGGAACAACCATATAGGTAGGGAATGGTTGACCTTCCATCACATAAGCATTTTGAGGGTTCCTATTATTTGGGTTTGGTAATGGCTGAGAGGGAAGTTGATTTGACTTCTGCTGAGTGAGTTGAGAATTTTGATTTTGTGGAGGAGTTTGTTGTTGTTGAGGGTATGGCAATGATAATTGTTGACCTTGATTTGGAAGTTGGGGAGCTTGCTGATTCTGAAATGATGGAGGATATTGATAGAATTGAGCAAGTCTCGCATAAGGATTTTGCATGCTTTGCAACCATGCTTGAAAAGCATTTTGTGGTTGAGGCCAAGGTTGTTGCCAAGGATTCCAATTTGGTTGGGATTGAGAATTCATAGAGTTGTTAAACCCTTGATTCTGTTGTCCTTGCCAAGGTCTCCTTGCAACAAAACAGAGAGATTCAAGTGTGTTTGGATCCTCTTGAAAGACTGCTTTGAGGCCAGGGATTGAAGGACAATCCTTGGTCTCATGAGTTTCTGAGCAAATGACACATGTTTCTACAACATTTGCTTCCAAGGGACATTCCCTTAAAGCATGCTTCTTTCTACACTTCGGGCAAAAAATGGTCATAGCCTCAGCTTCTGCTTTTTGTTTGTTTTGGATCTTAAGGGTATCAATTTGTTCACTAAGACTCCCTAAGATGTCAGTTTTAAATTCATCAAGCATACTGCCGATTTCAGCCCTACTCACGGATCCTGTTGCAGATTTATTTGCCCTAAGGAGAGAAGGATCTCTAGGCCCTTTTTGAGTTTTTGATTTGCCCCTTGAGAGATGGATACAAAGTTCTGCTATATCATTGAGAGAAAGTTGAGAGATATCCCCTTTCCCCATCATGTTTAAGATATCTATCCATTCATCCCTAATGGCTTTTAATAAGAGGGCTTTTAAGGTCTCTTCATCCAGGCTACTCATCTTTGCTCTTTTTAAGTTATATTGAAACCTTTCAAGCAAATCTTCTAAGCTCTCATCTTCTTTTTGCATCATTTTAAATACCTCGTCCTTGTGATTAGTAGGCATACAATAGTCCAAATACCTATCCAAAAAGGTTTGTTTCATTTCATCCCAAGTCCTAATGGATTGAGTAAGTAACCCCATGAACCATTTCAAAGCTTGATCTTTTAATGTTGAGGGGAACAGCTTGAGTTTCTGAGTATCATCCAGATAGTCATAGGTTCGACACACAACTTCAAATTCAAACAAGAATGTTTCAGGGTCCTCAGTTCTTAACCCATGGAAATTTGGGAGGACGGATGGTGATATGTTTTTCATAGTGGCTCGGGAATCCTCATTAACAATGGGAAACCCAAATGAATTATCCCCATCTCTATTTCCTCCTCCAATGGGACCTCTACCTCCTCCATTATTATTGTTATTTCCTCCTCCTCCTCTACCTCTACCTCTACCACCTCCTTCTTCCTCTGCCATGATGATTCTCCTAGGGATTTCAAAATCTTCTGGTTCCTCTACAAAAGGTGAATGAGAAGAGATTTCTCCTTCTTCTTCAGGTGAGTCTATTTCCTCAATTACAATTGGTTTTCCTGTAGGAGAAAGAGAAGAGTCTCTTCCTGGTTCAAACTCAATAGAAGGTGTAGGAGAATCAACTCTAGGCTCTTGAATTCCAAGAATTCTAGGACTAGGAGTTTCAGTTGGAGATAAGGGAGGTGTCTCTTGTCTCTCTCTTGAAGCAGATGGACTTGAAAAGATTGAACTTCGAGCTCTAGCTAAAAACCTTCCTCTAGAATCTCTAGCTCTATGCATGTCATTTTTTTTTTTTTTTTCTTCAAGTCAAGTTAATAGTTCTTTTTCTGATCTTCCAGGTCACTCTAGGTGCAAGAAGAGAGCATACTCAAGAAACTACTAAATCAATAACTTTCTCCTTTCTGATCCTCCAGATCACTTTGAAGTGCAAGAGGAGAGCATACTTAGATAGGCTATTAACTTCTTTCCTTGAAAATTTTTTTTATGTTTTTTTTTTCTAAGAATATGGCTACTTAATTTCACTTCCCCGGCAACGGCGCCAAAATGTTTAGTCAATTTAGTGTTGTCTAAATTGCTAGTATTAATTGTCAACCCGGGGCTCGTAAGCTGATGAAGTGAAGGTGTACTATATGTACTTAAGTAACCTCTTAGAGTTTTCTTATCGTTGGGGGTGTTGTTGTGGTTAATTATGTTCCTAAGATGGAATGATGATTTATAAACAAGTGAGTGATGGTGTGTGTGTAGTGTGAATCCTAAATGGGTGAGAGTGTGTGATTAGTGATTTTTAACTACTTGCTTGGAAGGAAATGCTTGAAAGAAATAAATGACTTGAAAGATCTTGAAATAACTTTGAAAGCAAATAACCACTTCCAATGGCACTAGACACCATTCATGCAGCTGCAAATAAAAGAAAAGAAAGTCACTTTTAAAACCAAAGATAAAGATTATCTCTCTCTAACTCGCTGCTTCAAACACATGTACTGTGTAAAGCACGGAAAGAAAGTAGCTTAAGTTGAATTAGAAAAGTGATTAAAAATGAGAAAATCTGCTTTAAAGACTAGTGATAACGTTTTGCTCTTTCTAACTCTCTACTTCAGCCATATGTACTATGCAAAGTATGATTAGAAAGTAGTGAAAGAATAGTCTAAAAAGCACTTAAAACCAAAAATCTACTTTAAAGACTAGTGATAACGTTTTGCTCTTTCTAACTCTCTACTTCAGCCATATGTACTATGCAAAGTATGATTAGAAAGTAGTGAAAGAATAGTCTAAAAAGCACTCAAAGCCAGCTGCAAGTTAGTGGTATTCTGATCTTAAAAGATAACAATTTATGATAGAAGATCATTCATGTGTTAGCAGCTCTTTGAGAAATAAGATTAAAAATCAGCTATAAAAACAAAGGCAGCAACTTGAATCTGTCAACTTCAAATACCATTAGTTTGTAAAGCAAACACACACACATAAAAACAAATCCCGGGCTAAAAGAAACCTGCAAAGAAGTAATACTGATCAGCTTGAAAGAAAAGAAATCAAATAAATGAAACTATACATGCTTAAAGGAATGCTGAATGAGAAAATAAGTAAATATTGAACATAAAATACTTTACAGAGGCTAAGATGAACAGGGGCCCTCTATTCATTCAGCCACAAGAAAACTCAGAGATCTGGAAGCTTCAAAACAGCACTATGTCTATTCCTTCATTTGCAAAAGTGTACAAAACAGAGTGCTAGAATAGCACTAAAAAAACAGAGTTCACAACGCTCTTAAAATTAACACAAGTTCAGAAATTACAACTGATAAAAAGTCTCTTGAGCGTACGCAGACGCAGCTATTTATAGGCATTTCTAGGATAGCCTAACACGTACAGCTACTAACTGAAAAACAACTAACTGTAATGCGTAATTATGGTTCCTGGACACATCATACGGCTGCGTGGATGAGCTGGTGCTTCTGTCGTCATGGGTAATGAATCCCATGTTGGATCATGTCCCCTACCATCTGCAAAACGTGGACAAGTCACCGTTTAAGCTGACGTGACCTAGCAGCTCACAATCACCGTTAAACAGCCTTTAGTTGACCGTAACTTGACCAGCTTTGACCAGGGGTAAAGATGACGTGGATGGCTGGAAAAATGGGACCTCGAGCACGTTGATACCTAAGTGCCCATGTGGCTCATCTGGCAAACTGACACGTGGAACCTTGCGTTTAACAAAAAGGCTGCAGGATCATCAGATAGCTGCGGGATCATCAGATAGCTGCGGGATTCCTGCAAGTATGTCAAAATCTAAACAAACAGTCACCCATTAGCAAAACTTACTTGATCATGCCTAATGACACCTAATGTAATGATCTGGGTGGTTTTACAGTGAAAATGAGGCAAAAGTGAAGAAAAGCTGAGGAAAAACTGAGGGAAATGATAGACAAGTAGGTGTAAAGTAGAGACTCTACACCTCCACCTCCACCACATACACCTTTTCCCACACCTCCACCTCCATCTCCACCACATACACCTTTTCCCACACCTCCACCTCCACCGCCACCATTCAACATGGTGAATGCAATATAGATGTCGATCTTCAAAGGCATAGGAAGTGAAGATCAAGAGCAATTCTGGTTTTTTGTGAATGTTGTATGGACAGCACAGCAAATTACCGATGATACTATAAAGAAGGAAAATTTGGTTACAACGTTGTAGGATCACGCTCCAACCTGGTACATTAAGTATTGTGCTGACAATCCTCATGCATCAAGACTAAAAACACAGACGTCTTTGAATAAAGAGTTTAGTAAGCCTAAATCTAAGGAGAATTCGGTAATTGAATTTAAAGAGATCATGTTGAAGATTGAGGAGACACCTTGGGACTTTGATCATAGGTTGAAGTCCTAGATCAGACAGGCTAACATGCAAATCTCATATAGCCAGCATCGTGACTGGTTCATCGCGTCGCTTTTGCCCCATTTGAGAATTTCTTTATCACAACAGAAGATAAAAACACAAGAAGAAGCCCTAGAGATCGCGATGAGGCTACACACATCACCTATTTAGGATATGAACCTAGGAGTACAACAAATTCACTCGCAGTTAGCAAGCCTACGCCTAGAATTGTAGAGCTTGAAGAAAGAAAAGGAGACAAAGCCAGAAGTGCAACCAGAGGCTTGGTTTTTGAAGTGCAAGGACTATGGGCACGATAAAGATCATTGTCCCATGTACATGAATTATATTGCAGGGGGAGGGCCAATTCCCCTGAATCCAGAAGCCCCGGCTGGATCGAGCACGAGGGCTGCGCTATGGTGTGCCATTTGTCAAGTTATTGGACAACAGGAGACAGATAATTGCCACTTGCTTCAGAAGTTCGTTCAGACACCTCAACAGTTGTTCTGCAATTTTTGTAAATCTGTGGGCCATGACGAGCGCCATTGTCGAAGCTATGAGATAATGATGGAAAGAACCCCTACTTACCGTATGCAAGCAGAAACTCGGCCTCTAGATTAAGGCATCAAGGGAACGCGTGAGGTTTTTCAGGGCCGAGGATGAGAGTGAGGAGGAGGACCTTGTAGAGGTCATGGTCAAATTATTTTCTACAACTGCGAATAGTCGGGGCACTTCGCACGAGATTTCCCAATCCTACACACCCTTTGTGTCAATAATACAGGCAATTCAACCATGCCATAGAAGTATGTTCGGTGTTAATAGCTAAGATTCAAGAGAATAAAATGTAGTCTTAGCAGAAATTACAAATGATGAGGGTTGAACCCTGCAAGGAGGATTAGAGCATTAATATTGTACTAAGAAGAGGTATGAAGACTAGCACATATAAGGGTAAGTAGTCTGAAGAAGACGGATGGGTCCACCAAGCTCTAGAGAAAGAAGCTCACTTTTACCTTAATCGCGCTAAGGAAACATTCATGGAAGCCAAGAAGATCTTCGTTGAGGCCTCCACCTTAGGAAGCCAAGACAAGACGCAGGAAACCAATGTGACACAAGAGGTTGATCCTTCTGTACTCACTTCCTTTTTGGAGACCTGCATAAAGTTACTGCATGATAGGAAGGTTGTGGAAGGATTGCAGGACCTAATAGACAAGTGCGCAAACAAGGAAAATACTCCTTTGAAGAAGCACGCGTTAGAAAAATCGATAAGCATAAGGCGCGAATAGGGCAAGAGATGCGGCTAACAGTGCAAATAGGTGATTATGAAATGGACCAGGTCATTTTGGATTTGGGGTCCGATGCGAATGTTCTACCAAAACAGACATGGGAAAGGATGGGGAGACCTACACTGTAGTGGTCTCCAATTCAGCTCAAGATGGCGAATCAGCAGAAAAACATCCCCATGGGATTCTTATATGGAGTAATGGTTGATATTGATGGTGCGAGTGCAGTAGCGAACTTTGAAGTTATAGAAATTGTCGATGACAGTAATCCCTACCCCGCACTCCTGGGAATCAACTGGGCTATTGACATGAATGGGGTCATTAATCTGAAGAAGAGGACAATGTCATTTGAAAGAAAGTCGCTAAGGGTTATAGTGCCACTGGATCCTGCAGAAGGGGCGCACTATACTAAACCAGTCCACGATTATGTGGAAAGTGACGATGAGTTGGATCAAATCTACAAGATAACAACGCAAGATCAGGATTGGATCAATCCAACAGTAGATGGATGGATTGCATGGGACTGGGAGATTTCTTGCACTTCTGATTCAGATGAGGAATTAGAGCATTGGAAAAATCGCTTACATGAAGTTTCTACATTACGATGCAATATGATGACAAAGTCATTGCACTGTGTTTCGTCGAAGGTAAGAAAGTTACGTTACTATGATGGTTTGAATGATGTAGATATGTTTCTAGATGATGGTTTGACTAACATATGATATGTTTCAAGCCTTGGAGTTGCCATTGCGTGCTACGCCCACACGATGGTGGGGTACGCATAAGGATAGTTTTTTTGGATGGCGAGATTATAAGAGAATGATGAAGTTATGATTTGTACATGCTAATGCTAAAATGACTAAGAAGTACAATGGAAGGGATGATCCACGTGATCACTTGGAAAAGTGGACTAAGGCGTGGGGAAAGCAACCACAGCCAGAATGGGTACATATATTTTTTCATACCTTGGATACGATCCCCATGAACTGGTATCTTGAAACAGAGCTCTGCCACGGCACTGTGGAATGGGATGTATTGAAGGAAGGTTTCTTATTGACTTTCAGCTTTGAAGACGGATTTGCAAGCGATGAAGCACTTCAAGAAATTAAATCAGTTATTCAGGACACTGAGGGAAACAATGGAATGGACCCAACTGGACTGGAGCACCTAGCTACGCCATGCCTTGGAATGTTATAATGTGACCACTGAAGAGGAGGAAGAAGACCTTAGGAATACCAATATTCCGGAGACAGAAGGGCATCGCGAAGTTGAAGGCCCGCAAGTAGAAAACCCAGACATTGGGAAGGTGAGTGGTGCACAAGCGAGCCTGACATAGGGACATAATGCAGTCACATAGATTGAACGGACTCTAGATCTCAGATACTTTCCTTTACTAGAGGGGTCAGTCTTCGTGGAATCTGACGAGGATCATGTGGTGCTCCACACAGTGAAATATATGGGACTGAACCTTGTCACGTTGTCGCTCGAGTCTCTTCATGCACTACATTAGGGGGTCTCCGATGAGCTGAAGATCAGAGAATAGCACACGCTCGTTGTCGTCAATGAGTTTAAAGTCAACAATGAGTAGTTATTTGCAAAAAAAACTCAGGCACTGAAGGACCAGAAGGAATTACAGACACATCTCCAAAACCTGGTCACAGCAATTGAGAAGGCCTGCAAGTTTGGGCCTGAGCCGAATATACCCCACGATACAGAGGCTTCAATTAAATTGAGGAAATTGGGTGTTGTAGTGCGCGCGTCAAAGGAAAAGTTAGATAAGGTGACTTTCAATATTTGGATGCAAATAGATGAGCTACAATTAAAGTTGCAGCCGATCACACCATCGGAGGTTTGGGAACAAAGAGGAGTGGCTATAAAAGAATCCATGGCTCAACTAGATGTCGCAGTTCAGGGTTGCGACCAGCTCTTCACTCAGGAAATGGGCCTATGGGATACACTGCAGGAGGATCCTACGCTGCAACAGTTGAACACAAAAATCATGGAAGCACAACAGCAGTATGATGAGATTAGTACGACAACGCAGACGTTGGAACCAGTCCAGCGCTTCGTGCGCTTGCAGGAAGGAAAGGATAGACTGATACAGATCCATGAGCTATAGAAAAAGCAATCCTTGCTCAGAGCCCAGTTTAAGCCTTGGATTGAGGAAGCTTGCCAGCTTTCACATAACATTCATGAGAAGTTCAAGGCCATGTAGAAGACACAAATGACTACGCAACTTGCAATAGATGGGCCAACCACAAAGAAAATGGTCTAGGAGGTACAACAAGCAACAAAACAGAGGACCGTGGAGCTCCAAGCATTGACCAAGGCATTCAGCAAACTCCTCCAGAAAGTGGAACAACTAGATCAGTGACTAGAGGGTGAGTCACGATATTTGTAGTGGAAGCCTATTGGGATGGGGTCCCCAGGGGTAGAATTGAATTAAACTTAGTCATTTCTGTAAATAATTTTGTAAAAAATGTAAAGTATCCATAAAAAGTGGGTGCGAAGCACACAGACAGATAGTGTCAAAGGGGCCTTAGCCCCTTGTTTTTGGTCGGTTTTGAAGACTCACCCATGATCTGGGGGCCATGGTATTGTATTAGGAAAGCTATAAATAATTGATTCTTAACGAGTCTTAGGGATAACTTTGGAAAGAGATTTGGGTACATTAGGGAATTTTTGTTGTCTTGAGCCAGAGTTAAGGCATGAAGGCTCTACTTCCTACACTTAGGTAAAGAAGGAAAGGCTCTGCAGCTGAGTGTGAGAAGGCCTGGGTAGAGTCCGCAGCTGAGTGCATGGACCCCTACAGCTATGTGCACAGGGTAAAAGAATCTGTAATCAGTAACCTGAAGATCAATAAAGAAGTCTTTTTGAACAATTAATGTGTATTTCCATGAAATTTGTTTATGTTACATTCCGTTGATTGAATGATATTTTTATGAAATAATGACTTAATACTATGCGAATGTAGTGAATTTTCCTTATTAATGCATGTTATGAATAATTGTCAAGCTACGCGAAGTTAGAAACTATTTCATTTATGTTATCTGACAAATTAAGTAGATATTTGTGAAGTTTGATCTAGGGTTACTTTACGATGTGCGAAAGTAGGTAAATCAATTGTTTAGGGTCAGCAAAGACTGATCATGGACCTTCACGAAGGTTATAAGGTAGCTTGAACTTAGTTACAGTAACTAGCCCTAGAAGTGTAGCGATTTTCACAAAGGCAGATCCAAGGCACTGGAAGACATCATGCTAGTCTCTGGATGTAGAAACTTAGTTCTTACATCTCCCAATACTGCTTCGAGTGAGACTGTAGCCTGTGCTACGCAAGTTGTTGCTGAAAGGGCGAGCAGCGTAGGGTTTTTATGGTTGGTTCAACTAAATCTAAACCTAGGTCAAGACCCCCTAAGCCAACAGTGTGGCCGAATTCTGGGTCACTTTTGTAGAGAAGTGGCCAATCATAAGTCTCGTGCCCACAAGAGTTGAGCACAGTGGTTAATGCCATGATCGGTTGTCGACTAAGGCAATCTACAACATTATTAGTGCTACCTTTCTTACACTTGATATTCAAATGGAATTGTTGCAGGTTTTTGGACCACTTCTGATGGCGACCATTCTGCAACTTCCCTTGTGTCTATATGAACTGCAGGGGTCGGTGGTCTATGTGGATGATTGTTTCCTTCCCTAAAATGTAATGCTTCCATTGTCGGTAGGCCTGCACAATGGAATACATCTCTTTGTAATAATTTGGATACTTTTGGACTGTGTCTGAAAGTGTCTCGCTTTGATATGCCAGTGGATGCCCCTGTTGAGTAAGGACTACCCCAATAGCATATTCAGAGCCATCTACATCAATCTCAAATGGTTGTTGCAAGTCTGGTAATGTGAGCACTAGTGCAACGCAGAGGCGATTTTTCAACTCCGCGAATGCCTTTTGTTGAGATTCAGACCAAAAGAATTTTTCTTTCACTCCCCCCTTCATGACTTGACTCAAGGGCCAAGTGATATGAGAGAATCCCAACATGAACATGTGGTAGAAATTGGCAAGACCCAGAAAGTTGCGAAGCTCTGTCAGAGTGATTGGGGCTGGCCAATCCCGAATGGCTTGGATCTTTGCTAGATCCACATGCACCCCCTTTTCATCAATAATGTATCCCAGTTATTGAACCTGGGTCATGCCAAATGTGCATTTATCCATATTTGCACACAACTTATGTCATCGCAGTGTTTGGAGAACATGTCAGATGCGGTGGAGGTGTTCTTCCCAAATCTGGTTGAAAATCAGGATGTCATCCAAGTATACCACTATAAATGAGTTGGTGAATGGCCGCAAGATGTCATCCATTGGCCTCATGAAGGTTGTAGGAGCATTCGTCAATGTGAAAGGCATAACCAACGAATTGAAAAGGCCCTCCATGGATTTGAAGGCAGTCTTCCACACATCAGAGGGTTCGATTGGTACCCAGTGATATTCGGGCTTCAAGTCGATCTTTCTGAAATATTTTACCCCCTTTAGTTGGTCCAGAAGGTAATCAATCTGCGGGATCAGGTACCTATTCTATACAGTGATCTTGTCCAGCGCCCGATAGTCAATACAGAGTCTCCAAGTCCCATCCTTATTCTATACCAACACGATCGGGCTCCCACAGGGCGATGAGCTCGGCCGCATGTGACCTTTTTGAAGCAGATCTTGAATCTGCCTCTCAATTTTGTCATTCTTCAGAATGGAGCACCAATAGATTGGTTCATTGGGAAATGGCACACCTGGGGTCAGATCGATGGAGCGCTTGACCTGACAGTGCAGAGGCACCCCTGCAGCGAAGGTGAAGATGTCCTCGTACTCCTCCATGACCTTGTCCATCTGTTGTTGTCGTGCGGAGGGGCCCTGCATGGAGGTTGTGGCCACTATATTCTTCTTTCCCTGAGGGTGTATCATCAGGAAAACAAATTTCTCAGTTTTGGAAATGAGCTTACTGCATTGTTTTGTAGTAACCAAAGAGATGGCGGTAGGCGGTGCTACCTCTGGTATCATGTACAACTTGTTTTCCAAAGTAACAATAACAGCGCGAAGCCTTGACTCATACACAACATGTCACTTCTACAAGTATGTTTGGCCTAATAATACATGACAAACATCAAGGGGAGCAACGTCACATAATACCTCATCCGTGAAGGTCTTGATGTTGTATGGAAAGTGGCACTGCTAGCTCACGTGAAGATCTTGTCCTTGGTGAAGCCACTCGATGGCGTACGGTTGTGGGTGTGTTGTGGTCGATAAGCCCAATTGCTTCACGACCTCTACCGAAATGAGGTTCTTTTGGCTCTCGCTGTCGACAATGAACAATAGCGGGGAACCCTTTACCCGCATCTGGGAGTGGAAGAGGTGCTCCTCCTCCTCTAGATCTTTTGGTCCCTCCTTCTAGATCTTCATGGTGGAAATGGTGGCATTGGGCTCTGCATCGACAATATTCTTCCCTTTGTCATTCCCCTTGTCGAGTTCTAACTCAAAGTTGGAACATGCATCTGATTTTGAAGCCTTCAACTCAACCACCAGTGATTGCTTGGCCTGACACTCACTTTTGTTGTGAGTGGATCTCTTATGTAACTCACACCACTTTCCCATGTCCTTTTTTGGCTTCACGATGTTTTTCTTTGCTTGCGGGTTTTGTGGGTTGTCTTGGGCCACCCCACCTTGGCTTTGTCCTTTGTTTAGCCATTTGGGGGCACCTTTCCCTTACTTCAGATTCGCAGATCCAAAGTCTCGCTTCTTCTATTTAAACTTCTACTCGACCTTGATGGCATATCGGTACGTCGTGCCAAGTGAGGAGATTTCCAGGAACTCCGTCTCATCATGGATGTACTGTGTAAGCAGCTGAGGTACTTTAGTACCAAATGTTTCTCAGAATCCTTGATACCCAAATTCATGCAAAGGGTATGAAAAACATTGGTAAAATCTGGCACATCTTGGTCCCTTCCCTCCCATAGCATTGTCCACTTTATGTATTTATCCTCATAGCTCCCGACAGGGTAGTACTTCTCCTTGATGGCATCCCAGAAAGAATTCAAAGTGGGTACGGCTGAAAATAGTGAGTTCGTACTTTCATCCTTCTATTCACAATAGGTTTCCCACTAGTCCTTGACGTGGGGGGTGGCTTTGAGAAGAGTAAAAGTAATCTTTTCTCGGCTAGAAAAATCATGAACAGAAAAATATCCTTCTAGTAGATTTAACCATTTATCTACGACTTCTGCATCTATTTGGCCCTCAAATATGGGAATGTGAAAGTTTACTTGTACCTTAAAAGGAGTGGAGCCTCCAGAGTCATTGTTGGATGTGGATGGGCCACGGGTGGGCAACCGTCGAAGGATCTGGGAAAAGTTATCCATCATCGCATTCCTTTGTTTCTCGAGGGCCTCCTCGAGCAATATTTTTATAGGATAAATTTTCTTCCCCCATGGGCGGTCGTCGAGGTTTGTGATGTTGATCTTGCAAAGGTTCAACTAGATCGAGCCCTAACTCCTTATATCCCGACCTCGTTGGGGACGTGCAAAGAAAAACGGAGAAAGAGTAGACTGCTCTAATGCCACTGATCTAGATTTAAATAGGAACGCAACAAGTTACAGATATAATCATAAATACAGAGATGTAGTAGAAATAACTCTTCATTTCATTAATATCAAATACTGAAATATGCTTACAAACAGAATAGAAATAAGACTAGCTAAGGCGATGGTAGCTTATCTTTGAGAAGATATGTGGCGGCTACATGCCTCTAAACTATGTTACAATGAGGCTCAAAGGCCTATTTATTATTGAGAAACAATGGAAAACCCTAAACATCCAAAAACCTAACCCTAGGAGATGAAGCGCCAAACTATGGGCCCTGTTTGGGTAAATGGGTACATCAACTTCCCGGGGTCATAACTTTGGTATACGATCTTCGTTTGACGCGCACAATACCTCGTTAGAAAGATCTATCAAAGGAATACAACTTTTGAATGACCAAAATTAAGTAATGACCCATGTTGGTCTTGATTTTCCAAAAAAACATTGTTTAGGGCCTCAAAACGGCTCTAGAAGTTCAGGACCCAAAAAACTACCAAAAATAGTAAATTGTGCTACAAATAAGGAAACTGGAAAACTGAAAGAAACAATGGTAGGGGTCCAAGTGGAATAGGCGGGTGTCCACCAATATCCACCAAGATCACCTAACCTCCTAACCTCTCTTTCCTTTCGCTCCAGGCATTACAGTCAAGCTCAACTGGTGATCTCTGCCCCCATTAGAGGTTATCCTGATTCATATTGCATCCTGGTAAGCTATCCCCATTGTCTTCTTTCCCTTATACTTTATTATTTTCAAATAAATCCATATCATATTAATTGGGTGGTTATAGATGACCAATCCATCCTCCACTCCTCCCCTTTCCAAGGAGATTGAAGCCTTCAACTCCATGGTGACTAATGGCCTTAAGTTTCAAAAATCCAAACCCTCTTGCTTTGTCAAGACGCTGGATGAAATCCCAAAGGTTGTTGTTCCTTCCCCTCAATCCAGACTAAGAGCAATTCAACTTACTAAAAGGGATCTATTTGGACAATTTATGGATTTGTGGCCCTCCACTTGCTCTGTCCGTTTATGGGTTGAAAAAATTGGAAACCCTTTATCCAAAGGGAGATCTCGTTTTGTCAAAAAAGGATCCTTCACCTTGTTTTTTGAAAATAAGGCTAATAGGGACTTGATCTTCAGGAGCGACCCATATTTTATGGGGACCATGGATCATATTTAGATTGTCCTAACTTTAATCCCAATTGTGATGTTCCTTTTGTGGTTCCTATCTGGGTGAAACTCCCATCCCTTCCTTTCCACTGTTGGAATGACACCACCTTCAAGAGTATCGGCAACATCCTCGAAAAATGTATAGATTGGGCAGAGCCTAATGATGGTTTATTTTCTCATGCCCATATATGTGTGAAGGTTGAATTAGACAAGGGACTCCCTACGGCAATCAATCTCAATCTTGACAACTGGTCTCATATCCAAGAAGTTGACTATGATCAGCTCCCCATTAACTGCAAAGTGTGCCATGAATATGGCCACTTTGCTAGGAACTATACCAAAAAACAAGAGGAAAAAGCCAAACAAGGAGACTCTAGGGACTAGTGGCAACAACCTAAAAGAAGAAGAGGACCCAACAAAGAATAGTCCACAAATAACAGGCATCTCAAGCAAGACATCATGAAAGTAACATAACCCCACTCCCCAAAAAGATAAATCAATGGAAGTGGTGAACATACGAGCAAACTAGAAAATAGTGGTGGTAACAGATTCAGATATGAAACCCTAAATATAGCAGAAGAGGAAGGGGAAATCTCGTAGCACCGTAGCACGGCCTTGGACCAATAACCTAGCCAATCTCCTCTTTAAGAACTTGCAGCGAAGCTAAATGAGATCAGACCCAAAATTGAACAAGTAATGAATCAAGCCAATCTCTCTGAAACTGGGGGTGAATTCCTCTCGCCAAGAGAGGCAATTGCAAGGTCCACTTTTACAAATTTTGTAGATGGAAATTATGAAGTATAAAAGGTAAAAAAATTGAGCGGCACTCCAGAAGAACAAGAAGGAAAACTAACCAGGAAGTCAAAGTTGAAAAGACATAAAAGGACAAAGAGCTTGGTTATCAATCTATTATGATCCTACAACCAATAGAAGTTAGCATCAAAGGTATTAAAAAAGGCTCCTTCACCACCCCTTCTAAAGGGGCTCCTCATACCAAAAGTAATGATAATAATCTCCCAGAACTGTAAGGGACTTGGGTCTAAAAAAAAAATAGTATATGTAAAATATCAAATAAAGAAAGAAATGCAATCATTATCCCTTATCCAAGTGACCAAAATGGAGGATCAAGATATCCTCTTATGACGTCACAAGGTCTAGAATAAATTTGGGATCATCTATGACAATTCTCGGGGTGCTTTGGACAGCCTATGCACCTTGTGGGATCCTCAACAACTCCAACTTCTCAACTCCGTCTCTTCGCCTCATTGTATTTCTACCTCCTTTCTACGCCTTCCTTCCAAAAAGGTACATGCTATTATTAATGTCTATATGCTTGTTCACTTTTGAGGAGAAGATTGTTAGACCTCCCTTTAAGGTCTTAAGGAATCCTAAATTGGTTCACTCAGTATCTTTGTGGGAAATTTTAACACCACCTTACACAAATGGGAGAAAAAAGGGGCTCTCCCATTAGAAACCCCTTTAAATAACATTTGGAAGACTTCACCAATCACCTCAAATTAATGTATATCAAGCCCACGAGGCTTTGTTATACCTGGAAAAACAAAATATTTGGGTCGGGCCACATAGTTGCTCGCCTTGTTCGGTTTTTTATCTCGAATTCCTTTCTCTCGCATCGCCTCCTTTTCCACTCCCATATCCTCCCATGGAGTGGTTCTGATAATCCCCCCATCAAGCTAGAACTATCCTCGCTAATCAACTATGGACCAATCCCCTTTAGTTTCAGCCCCCTATGGCTCTCTTATGCAAGTTTTCAAGAAATTTTTTCCTCATCATGGTGTTGCTAGGTCAATGGTAATCCAATCGAAATCTAGGAACACAAGATCAAACATATAAAGGAGAGTATCAAATCTTGGGCCATTGCCACGTAGTCTGTCAGACAAGTATCTAATCAAGATATGGAACAAAATCTTGTGGAAATTCAATATTCCATGGAATTTGATTTGGTATCAAATGAGCTTCTACACCAAGAATGAGACTTTTTTACCACTTACCACACTTGCTAAAAGAAGAAGAAGAATTATGGAGGTTGAAATTGCACAATGTTTGGCTCTAAGCCGGGGACAAGAATACTAAATTCTTCCACAAGCAAGCAAGTAATCATGAAAGGAAAAAAATTATTCAAGAAATATGAGTGTAAGGCAACATATTGAATGACTTCCAACATATTAAGGCAGAAGCCTCTACCCAATTCACCTACTTGTACAACCAGATTGATCCCACTTCGAAGGCAGTTGAATATTATATGTTAAAATTAGGTCCCAAAAATGATAAATAAAGAGATGAGCCATGGATTGATCTAGTCTCCAACAGAGGAGGAAATTCAACGTGTTTTCTTCTCCTTCAACCCAAATAAAGCCCCAGGGCCTAATGGTTTTCTGCACACTTTTATCATCACTTTTGGGATATCATTAAAAGAGATCTCTATAGAATAATTGAATATTCCTTGAAACAAAATTGCATAGGAGGATGCATCAACTCCTCTTTATTAGCCCTCTTCCCAAAGGAATCCAATCCTTCCTCCTTTGCTATATTCCACCCCATATCCCTATGCAATGTCTCATATGAAATCATAACTAAATTACTAGATGAAAGGCTAAAGATACTTTTTACCAAGGTCATCTGTAAAAACTAGGGAGGATTCGTCACATGAATATAAATCCTTGATAATATCATTTTGTTTCAAGAAGTTATAGTATCTAGCGAGAAAAGGGGGGACAAAGGTATGGTTATTAAACTTGATTGTCCAATGTCTTTGATAGAGTTCAACACAGTTTTCTCTTCAAAGTACTAGACAAAATGGGTTTCAATGTGAGGTTATCCCAATTGATAAAACTCTATATAGGCTTTCTTTGGACTGCATCGCTAGTTAATGGTAGAGTTTCAAGCTTCTTAAAGGCATCTTGGGGTCTCCACGAAGGTTTTCCTCTATCCCCCTTTTTATATATTCTAATGCTTGATACTCTGAGTCGCCACCTGGAGTATGAACGAAGGAATGTACATCTCTCAGATATCATATATGGCCAAGATATAAGTGCCAACCACTCTCAATTCGTAAATGATGCCCTCCTTCTTGGTCGGGCCTCTAAATTCTAGGAAAAGCCATCCAGAAGTTCCTATGGGAAGGGGGTAAAACTACTACTAAAAGTTTCACTTGGTCAATTAGACCACCATTCGAGCCCCAAAAATGCATGGGGGTCTAGGAATTCAAGATCCTCTTTTAATGAATCAAGCTATAGGGGCTAAATTGGCCCAGAGATTCAAGTCACGACTAGACACTTGGTGGGCTTAGGTCTTAAAAGAAAAATATCTACAGCAAGATCCTAAGAGATGCTTTGATCCCATTCAACTCTCTTGCCACAAATCTCCAACTTGGAAACTCATTTCAGTTGTCGTCAACGTAATAAGTCAGCACCTTTGTTGGACTCTGAGGAATGGATCTAGAATTAATATACGGTCGGACTCCATCTTGGGTCATTTGCCTTTACAAGAAACCTCAACCTTACTTCCTCTCAAACACTTCTTGAATTCTCAAAGGAAGTATATGTTGGCCCACATTTCCTCATGGGATGAAGTGGGCTACTTGATTGGATGGAAACTTGAAGGTATTCTCCATAACCTACTCCCTCTAGAGGAGATCATGAAAGAAAATCTAGTAGGTTGTGCCCCATGAAATCAACACATTTTGGACCAACTCAGTTGGAATTCTTACATTTACACTATCATAGATGGATATGAAGAGTTGTTCTCCAACCAAGTGCCCTCAAAGTCCTCCATCTAGAAAGAGATCTGGCTTAATAATGCAAACCTAAGGTAAACATCTTATGTTGGCTTCTATCTCATGAAAAAATTTTGACGTATGAAAATCTAAGGAAAAGGGGCATTCTAGGCCCATCTCTCTGCTCTCTATGTGAAAAGCATGAAGAATACTATCTCATCTCTTCCTTAACTGTCCAAACACCAAAAACAATTGGGTTGTTCCCTTGGGTCCCTTGTTCTCCCACACTAGAGGGCATATTGACCTCCTATCATTCTTCTTGGTTTGGCATAAGCACTATACAGGATCATTCTCAGGAAAAATCAAATTTAAATGGATTTGGATCTCTCTTCCTAAGTTCCTTTACTGGAAAGTATGCTTATCCCAAAACAACGCCATACTTAAAAACCTTTGTCACCCCCCAAGGAATATTTTGATGAAGTTTCTCTCTCTCTATGTGATGTGTATAGTATATTAGAAGTAAGTACCTTAGACCCTCTCATGGAACAAAATGAAGAATAGTGGATGGACTCATTGGTGGAACCCTTGAAATGAATTCTCTCTCTCTCCAAATCTCGAGCACCTGAGAGGAACTAGAAGATCTGCCTCTCAGATTTTGACCTAGCAGGATGCATAAAATAAAAGAAATGTTGGACACTTCATTTTGACGGGGCTTCCAAAATGAATCCAGGAGTGGCAGGAGGGGGAGGGGTTATACACAATCCCGATGGAAAATTTGAGATCTGTTATTCCTTGGGGTTGGGACAAATGATCAATAATCAAGCAGAGATGTATGGCCTTCTGTTAGGTTTAATCTTGGAAAAAAGTTTGAATATACAAAATTTGGTAATCTTGGGGGACTCTCTTCTAACAATTCAACATTTGTACAAAGGCACTTGGCCTAAAGAAAACCATCTCAAACTCCTACTCCAAAGAATCTCTAGAGCTCTTGAATTCTTCCCTCTTAAATCCTTCTTCCACATCCTCAGGCACCAAAATTCAGAAACTGACAAACAAGCCAACCTAGCTTGTCTCCTTAAAGCTGGACAAATAGAAGTAAATGGTAGTCATGGATGGAAAAGTATCCCATGACCCCCTCCTCCAAGTACATGTTTTAATGTCTAAGATTATAAGGCCAAACCATTTTTGTTGAAAATGCAACAAGACAATGGAGCTTAGTGAAAAGAAGTCGCCTTCACTAAGTGGGCCCGCCGGCTATTTTTGGTGCAAAGTCTATTTTTAGACATATGGATCATGGTCTATGAGTTGCAGGATGCTATTTATGGATGATTGGTCATGTTATTAAAAATAGATGGACCTCTATTTTTAGACATATGGGCAGAGTCTATTTTTAGACTTCCGGTCAAAAATTATAACAGTCGAATATTATTAGCTCTTAATAATATTTGGACTATAAACATTATCTTATCCTTTTGCAGCACTTCAGTACGAGCTACGGATGTGGCACATGCAACTTCCAGAAGGAAATACGCTTTTCCTATGGGTTAGTTGAGTTATTGCATGATGGACTTCAGTTAGAACTCAAGTGATTGAGTTTGGTGGAGTTGATTGAGGAGTTGATGGAGTTGTGTTCAGTTTGACTTAGTTGAACTAGTTGTATTTAGTCTAACTGCCAAATACACTAGTGATGAGTGATGTGAATTAATTATTAATTAATTCACTAATTATTAACTCATAAATCAACTAAAGAATACATCAGTTAACTCAGTGCATGGACAGTTCAGTGGAGACAAGTGTTAGAGGTGGGTGAAAGGGTGAGACTACTATCAGTTGTGACTATAGTTGTGCATGAGATTTGCACAATCATTGATTGAGATTGCCAATGAGGATTGCGCAGTACAAGCCAAGGGAATTCGAACTTGGATCTGATCTATTCTCAACTTGGATTGCGCAGTAGAGGCAGGCAAACAGTGGAGGAGATTTGAACCCGTGACTTGTTCAGATCTGAGCTAGTTTGTGTGTAGCATGTGGAGATAGTACTGAGTACTTGTGAGGAGTATTGTACTGTGTATTGTTACATGTTCTCTATCATTATAATATACAGATAGTTGGGGGTTTTCAGCTGTATGCTTTCCCCATTACATACTGTGTCGATATGTGTGATTGATGTTTCAATGTGCACATGCAATTGTTTTTTTAATTCCGCAAATTGATGATCAAAGGTAGAGGAGGTTATGTATTATGCATGCATTCCGCAAATAGTGTATAATCAGGATAATCTCTGTGAATAAGTGTTATATTATTCAAATTTCTACATGGTATCAGAGCGAAGTTGATCATGAGATCTATTATTCAGAAAGTGATTACATTTTTATTTCTTCAGGCAAAGTTTGTAATCGGGCCAGGTAGCCTCTGGATTCATTCTTCTTTTGGAAGGTGAGATATCTGGTAAATTCCCATACAGTCAATCTTTGTACGATAAATATTTTATTCTCACGAATTTTAGATTAGAAGCGGTTGAGTTTTGCGCTGGTGGAATTTGAATTTGCAGCAGTGTTTTCTTGGTGTCGAAGTTGAAATGTCTTTCAACGGATTGCGATTGGAGTATGCCCTTGAAGGAAGCTCGAATTATATTGCATGGAAAGATAGGATGGAGGCGGTGTTAGATGACAATGGGTTGAAGGAGTTCATAGAGGCTGAGGTCCCAAAGCCTACTGATGCTGCTCAAGTTGAGGCTTGGCAAAAGAAGACAGAAAATTGTCGAAGGATTCTGCTGGAGGGCGTGAAGGATCACATTGTATCTAGCCTGCATGGAAAGGCTTCTTCATACTTGATGTGGAAAGCGTTGACAGATTTATTCCAAAGCAAGAGCGACCAGAGGAAGTTGGCGCTCAAGGATAAACTCAGAAAAATTAAGTGTGAGAAAGGAGACAGTATGCCCAAGTATCTCACGAAGTTCACCCAATGCCGAGATGAGATGGGAAGTGTGGGGGTGACTGTCGATGATGAGGACTTGGTGAGCTTGGATCTCCTTGGTCTTCCAAAGAGTTGGAATTCCTATCAGGACTCTGTTAACGGTCGGGAGAAATTGCCAGGATGGGAGAGACTTTGGTCTGATCTTGTGCAAGAGGAGATCAGGTGGAATACCAGGGACGGATCTTCATCAAAGGCATCTGATGAAGAAAATTGTGCTTTGGCTACCAAAGCAAAGAAGGGGAAGAACAAGAAAGCTTCTCATTCCGGTGCGAAAGGCAAGAAGCAGGACATGTCCAAGGTGAAGTGCTTTCACTGTCACCAGCACGAACATTATGCCACAAATTGTCCGCAGAAGAAGAAAAATAAGCAAGCTTCTGGATCTGCAGCGGGAGATGCCTTAGCCTCGCGTTTGAGCTGGATTTTTTGCTCATCGCATGCTTGGTATCAAGTGTGATGGGATCGGTATGGTTTTTGGACAGTGGTGCGTCTTTTCACATGACAGGAGATCGAGATTTGTTTTTGATCTGGATAAGAAAGATCTTGGAGTGCACATCGAGATGGGCGATGATGGTAGATACAGTGCGACCGGTATCAGTACCATTTCCTTTGAGAGGGAGTCTGGTAAACCCTTCGTATTGAAGGAAGTGATGCATGTTCCAGGATTGAAGAATAATCTTATCTCTGTGGCGATGTTAGAAGACAAGGGATATGATGTTGTCTTCAGCGAGGGAAAGGCTTTCCTGCGCAGTAAGACAACTGGAGAAACCTGGAAGATAGGGGTTCGAGTCAAGAACCTTTATCAATTGCATGTAGATGGTTGCGCAGCAATGGCATGCAAGGTAGAAGGATTGGTGAGCCAGGATGATGGCGAGTTGTGGCACCGGAGATTGGGCCACCTTCACCATGGAGCCTTGAAGATACTGCAGCAGATTTCTACTGGGCTTCCTAAAGGCACTCTTGCGCAGTTAGATCAGTGCAAGGGGTGTACTTTGGGAAAATTTGTGAAAGCCACCTTTCACAAGAAGGATAGTCATGCCACAACGATCCTTGAGAGAATTCACACAGACATGTGTGGACCTTTCTCAGTAGCTTCGACAACAAAGCACAAGTACTATGTGATCTTTGTTGATGATTTCTATCGAAAGTGCTGGATTTTCTTCATGCAGAAGAAGAGCGAGACATGCTCAAAGTTATATGAGTTCAAAGCACTGGTCGAGAAGGAATCGGGGAAGAAGCTGAAGGCTCTTAGGAGCGACAATGTTGGTGAATTCATCTATGGAGAGTTCAAAGACTTCTGCAGCGCAAAAGGGATTCGAAGAGAGCTCATAGCTCCCCATAACCCACAGCAGAACGAGGTTGCTGAGCGGAAGAACAAAACGATCGTGGGTGTTGCACGGGCGATGTTGCATGATCAGGGCCTACCCCTTCACTTGTGGGCGGAAGCATGCAATACTGCAGTATATGTGCAGAACTGTTGTCCTCACAAGATACTTGGCATGAGTACACCCGAGGAGGCTTATTCTGGTAAGAGGCCTGATATTTCCCATTTGAGGATTTTTGGTTCTCCTGTTTACATGCATGTGACGAAGGATGCCAGGAAGAAGCTGGAGCCGACCGCAGAGGTTGGGATATTTTTGGGGTAAACTGATACGCCCCACAACTATTGTGTGTATTTTCCAGACAGTCACAAGACTGTTGTGCGACGGGATATCAAATTTTAGGAGGAGAAAGCCATGAAGTGTTCGCTTGAGAGGGAGCCAAACTTGCATGCAGATGAGGAGCTATTAGTTCCTAAGGATGAGCTTCAGGATTTGGATCAGCCACAAGATGAAGTTCATGGAGTGGAAGAGACCACTCATGCAGCGCCAACCATAAGAGGGCGAAAGTGCACTACGGAAGCTGAGCGACTGGATTAAGATGCAGAGAAGGTTGTAGGACCACCTACAGCACAGCGCAGACAGAGACAGTCACCTGATCAGTACACTGGATACATGGCTCTTGTGAGCAAATGTGTCGTGACTGAGCCATCCTCTTTCGAGGAAGCTGTGGAGGATCCCGCATGGGTAGATGCCATGGTGGAAGAGTATGATTCGATTGTCAGAAACAATGTATGGTAGATTGTCCCAAGACTGGAGGGGAAATCAGTGGTGGGTTCGAGATGGATCTACAAAGTGAAGCAGGCAGCTGACGGGAGTGTGGAGAAGTACAAGGCAAGATTTGTTGCCTAAGGCTTCTCACAGATAGAGGGGATCGATTATGAGGATACCTTTGCACCTGTCGCAAGGTATTCTTCCATACGAACGATTCTTGCTCTCTCAGCGCAGATGGGGTGGCACATCCATCAGATGGATGTGAAGGCTGCATTCCTCAATGGAGTCATTGAGGAGGAGGTGTACATAGAGCAGCCCGAAGGTTTCGAGATCTTCAGCAGCGAGTCGCATGTGTGCAGGCTCAAGAGAGCGTTGTATGGGTTGAAACAAGCAACTCGTGCTTGGTACACACGAATAGATAGTTATTTCACCGGACTTGGATTCTCTAAGAGTGAGGCGGATCCTAACCTATACCAGATTGTGGTGGAGGGTAAGTTGTTGATCATTGTACTTTATGTAGATGATTTGATTTTGATGGGAGATGAGCTATTGATACTTTCATGCAAGGAGGATCTTGCTAGAGAGTTTGAGATGAAGGACTTGGGCCTCATTCATTATTTCCTAGGATTGGAAATTTGGTAGCGCAGTGATGGACTATTTGTTTCTTAGGGTAAGTATGCCCGGGAGATACTGGAGAAGTTCAACATGCATGGCTACAAGCCTGTTGATACTCCTCTTCCTGGAGGTTGGAGGAAAGAGGATGCTACTTCAGTGGAGGTAGTGGATGCCACTGTTTATCGACAGTTGGTGGGGTCGCTTATGTATTTGGTCAATACACGACCCGATATATGCTATGCTGTTAACTAGCTTTCACAAGCTATGGTTAAGCCAACCAAGCTCTTCTCGAAGGCAGGCAAGCATGTATTGCGTTATCTCAGAGGCACATCGGGATATGGATTGTGGTACAGACAGGAGAATGAGGTGAAGCTATGTGGATTCACGGATGTAGATTGGGCAGGGAGCCCAACGGACAGAAAGATCACATCTAGAGGGATCTTCAGTATCAATTCGACAACAGTTTCTTGGTACAGCAGGAAGAAGAGATCTGTGGCACTCAGTTCAGCAGAAGCCGAGTATATGGCAGCAATTTTGGCTACATGCGAGGCTATATGGATGAGGAAGATCCTGGTCGAGTTGTTTGGGTCACACTTGGAGCCTACTGTGATTTATTGTGATAACCAGAGTTGCATTAAACTCTCGGCTAATCCAGTATTTCATGATAGATCCAAGAACATCGACATCAGGTACCATCATATCAGAGATTGTGTGCAGCGGAGAATCATGTTACTTTCATACACTCCCATGGAGGATCAGGATGCTGATATCTTGACGAAGGCGCTCACCAGGAGCAAATTCGAATACCACAGAGGTAGGATAGGGGTTGCAGATAATCCATATCTTGTTGAGAGGGAGTGTTGAAAATGCAACAAGATGATGGAGCTTAGTGAAAAGAAGTCGCCTTCACTAAGTGGGCCCGCAGGCTATTTTTGGCGCAAAGTCTTTTTTTAGACTATGTCTATTTTTAGACATATGGATCATGGTCTATGAGTTGCAGGATGCTATTTATGGATGATTGGTCATGTTGGTAAAAATAGATGTACCTCTATTTTTAGACATATGAGCGGAGTCTATTTTTAGACTGCCAGTCAAAAAATATAACAGTGGAATATTATTAGCTCTTAATAATATTTGACTATAAACATTATCTTATCCTCTTGCAGCACTTCAGTTCGAGCTACGGATGTGGCACATGCAACTGCCATAAGGAAATATGATTTTCCTATGGGTTAGTTGAGCTATTGCATGATGGACTTCAGTTAGAACTCAAGTGATTGAGTTTGGTGGAGTTGATTGAGGAGTTGATGGAGTTGTGTTCAGTTTGACTTAGTTGAACTAGTTGTATTTAGTCTAACTGCCAAATACACTAGTGATGAGTGATGTGAATTAATTATTAATTAATTCACTAATTATTAACTCATAAATCAACTAAAGAATACATAATTTAACTTAACGCATGGATAGTTCAGTGGAGACAAGTGTTAGAGGTGGGTGAAAGGGTCAGACTACTATCAGTTGTGACTATAGCTGTGCATGAGATTTGCACAATCATTGATTGAGATTGCCAATGAGGACTGCGCAGTACAAGCCAAGGGAATTCGAACTTGGATCTGATCTATTCTCAACTTGGATTGCGCAATAGAGGCAGGCAAACAATGGAGGAGATTTGAACCCATGACTTGTTCAGATCTGAGCTAGTTTGTGTGTAGCATGTGGAGATAGTACTGAGTACTTGTGAGGAGTATTGTACTATGTATTGTTACATGTTCTCTATCATTATAATATACATATAGTTGGGGGTTTTCAGCTGTATGCTTTCCCCATTACATATTGTGTTGATATGTGTGATTGATGTTTCAATGTGCGCATGCAATTGTTTTTTTAATTCCACAAATTGATGATCAATGGTAGAGGAGGTTATGTATTATGCATGCATTCCGCAAATAGTGTATAATCAGGATAATCTCTGTGAATAAGTGTTATATTATTCAAATTTCTACAATTTTTCCCTCAATCTCATTCCAAACTTTAGGAAAATGGATAAAAATTGAGGGAGCATGTGGCAGGGTTTCATGGCTCTCATTGACGTAGCGCTTCATTCAACTCAATTTATCTGAATCTCTTCACAAGGCCTGAGTAGAAGGAAACAACAACATTTTGATCTATGTTCAAACCTCGCACTCCTATTATTGATTGTTCCAATGGCTATAGTAATTATGAAGGTTAATGGAGTCTGTAGTAGAATCATGTGTGTGATTAACTCCGGGCGTGTTAAATTTACAATGTTAGATTGATATCTAACTCTGTACCTCTTAATTCCCTTCCATTTCGGGTTTTGTTTCCCTCAGAGGTGCTCCAAGTAGTTTTTCTTGAACATAATCGACATATCCAGGCTTCTCTGTGGTAGCAAGCATATCTTTTTGGTATGTTGCTTCATTAGTTTTTGAATGAACTCTGGCAGTAGCACTTCCATCTAAGCTCATATGCGTTTCAAGTTCATTATGGTGTGCCCATATCAATTAGTCTTTTTTGGTATCATTTTCATTTCTATGTTTATCTTTTATGTTGGAGCTCCTCAAATCTAGTTTGCTTTATCTGTTTGTCTATTACCCTCCTCTTCTAGCTCGTCTTTGTGTCTTTCAATTCAATGGAGCCTCTTCCATTTCTGGAATTAGCTCTGTACTTTGGCATCTTTGTTATCTTCACCCTTTTGTCAATGAATTTAGTCAATCTCACTACTACATGGGCCCGGGTGTGTCTATATCTAGTTTTCTTTCGGTGAGCTCAGTCTCTTTTGGTGAATTGTGGTTGTTTCCTCTGCCTGGACCGTGTTGTCTGTACAAGGTTTTGTTGCCTTCATAGGTGCTCCAAGTAGTTTTTCTTGAACACAATGACATATCGAGGCTTCTTTGTGGCAGCTGGCATGTATTTTTGGTCTGTTGCTTCATTAGTTTTCGAGTGAACTCTGGCAGTAGCACTTCCATCTAGGCTCGTATGGATTTCAAGTGTTGGAAATACTGAGAAGGGGGGGTGAATCAGTGTTTCTTACTATTATTTTTAATTGTTCTAGTGATTTCCAAAAGCATATATAGGTATGTATAAGTATACACAGAACACAGAAATCAACAGCTAGAATTAATGCTTTTATTAATTCTCAAAATAGTGCAATGAAATAAATACAATATAAGTATAAATTTGATTGTGAATAGTTGCCAAGCTCCAACTTGGACTTTAGTGAGGCTCCAACCTCCTGAGCACCAACTCTGTTTTGCAGTGGTTCTACACTTAGGAGCACCTACCCCCAATGACTTCAGTCCTGTTCAGTTCTGAGGCTCCAACCCAATCTTGGTATACACTAGTATGCCGCTGCACTCTATTCAGCTGAGATTCACTCACTCCTACTCTCCTGCCTCTACAGCCTCCGCTGCTTTTTCTGCCTCTTTTGGCTCTGCTGCTTCAACTACCTCACCCTCTGGTTCTTCACCACAACAACAGTTCTCTGTTTTTACTATTTTTATACATTCCCATGCCACTTACACCGTCTCTTAGGCTTCCTCCTCAGTCGTTGTCGTTTCCTCTGACTCGCTTGATCTTTCAGCTTCCCTCCTTGATTGCTGTGACTTCCTCTGTGTTGGGTTTCCATTCAACTTCTTGGCTTTACGGTCACTGTGTGTTAAAACTGTAACCCAGGCCCGTTTTTTTCAATGATAACAGGCATCCACCGAGACTGTTTCGTTTAACAGACATGCTATGTCCTATCGCAGTCACAATCGGCATTATTTCAGCCTCCTGTGCATATATTTTCAAGTCCTCTTTTTTGCCTCCGATAGTGTTAAACGCATGTATGTAAGGTTTTGGCCACCGATGTATGTTTATGCCGTGGATAGTGTTAAAGTATATGTGTGTGTGTGTGTGTGTGTTTCTCCTCCAATAACGTATTCTGCGCATATATATATAAAATCTTCCTTTTCCGTTGATCGCTACACCCTGACGTAATATTTCCTTATCACATCAGACGAAGCCACACGGTTTAAGCCCTGCCATCCAATCATCCGCCAAGCGATCCAATGGCATTCGCTCCTCCTAATGTCGTAACTTAACCGCATGTTAACGCGCGGTAAAACGGTTTTGGTTGTGTCCCGTCATCCATGTGTCATGCAATGAATGGTATCGCATGCCATGGTACATTTACCACCCACCTCCGAAAGTGGTGCGGAGAATACCGCTTACCGTCATCCCCGCTCGCTATCTCCCATGCATCTTTATCACCCGCGACCGTTGGATCCGCCCGTCGTGCTATATCTGTCATCCATCTGCGCAACTATGATAGTGTATTTTCCAGGGATTCATAGTATTCCGCCTATGTTTACGTTAATGCATATTTATATGGTTTCTACTCTGATAATGTATTAAACGCATATATGGGCTTTACAGGCCCGATAAGCTTCTGATAGTGTAATCGCTAGCATCCGATAAGCTTCCGATAGTGTAATCGCTAGCATACAACTCTTTTGTGGCCTATACGGCTCCCGATGGCTCCCGATAGTGTTATCTGTGGCATATTTGCTCCTCTCGTCTCCATCTGCTCCGATGGCTCTGTGTGCTCCTCTTCTTTGGATTTGTCTGCTCCTCTTGGATCCATTCCATCTGCTCCTCGAGTATTGCCATATTGACATCAATGACAATCTGTGTCCAACAATCTCCCTCTTTGTTATTGATGGCAATATTATTATGCTCTCTCCCCCTTTGACATCAATGGCAAAGGGATGCATATGGACTCCCCCTGTCAAATTGCTCCCCCTGTCCTACTACATCTTTATGACTGAACTTGAGTAATGATAAAGAAATAACCCCCATCTTTTGACGCAAATGTTCAAATGCTTCTCGACGAAGAGGTTTTGTGAAAATATCAGCTATCTGCTCCTTAGTACTGATATATTCTAGGATGATGTTTTGTTCAGCTACTTGCTCATGGAGGAAATGATACTTGATTGGTATGTGTTTGGTTTTTGAGTGCATCACTGGATTTTCGCTGAGACTGATAGCACTTGTGTTGTCACAATAAACTATAATTGGTTGATCTGTACATATGTCGAGACCTTTTAGAGCTTCCTTCATCCATAGTATCTGAGTACAATAGTCTGTTGCAGCAATATACTCGGCTTCGGCTATGATAATGATATGGATGACTGTTTTTTGCTGAGCCAGGATACCAAGCAGTCTCCTAGGAAGAATGCATTTCTACTAGTACTTTTCCGATCATCTATACTTCCAGCCCAATTAGCATCGGTGTACGCAGTTACAGTCAGTGTTGAGTCCTTTGGATACCAAAGACCGAAATCAGAAGTTCCCTTCAGATATATGAGAATTCTTTTTACAGCTAATAAACGGGAATGTTTGGGAGCAGATTGAAATCTTCCCACCATTCCTACTACTTGCATTATGTCTGTTCGTGTCACTGTTAAGTATAGAAGGGCTCCAACCATTGACCTGTAATGAGTTGCATCTACTAGAGGGGAGTCATCATCTTTGCTCAATTTTCAGTTTGTAGTCATAGGTGTGCTCACGGGTGCACAGTCCTCCATTCCATATTTTTTGAGCATGTCTTTTAGATATTTGGTTTGAGATATACACAATCCTACTCGAGTTTGAGATACTTGAAGTCCAAGGAAGTGGGACAGCTCTCCTATCATTGACATCTCAAACTCTTTTGACATGCTTTGAGAAAATTCATGGCTCATTTCATCATTATTACTAGCAAAAATCAGATCATCGACATAAACAAGAGCAACTAGTAACTTACCTTGATCTGTCTTTATGTATAGATTACTTCCAGCCACTCCATTTTTGAAGCCTTGTTGTTGTAAATAGTGATCCAGTCTTGCATACCAAGCTCTAGGAGCTTGTTTCAACCCATATAAATCCTTTTTCAACTTGCAAACTAAGTCCTTTCCTACTATTAGATCAAAACCTTCTGGCTGCTCCATGTAGACTTCCTCCTTGAGTTCCCCATTTAGAAATGCTAATTTCACGTCCATTTGATAGATTTTGAATCCTCTTGAGCAAGCAAATGCCAAGAACATCCTAATAGCTTCCATACAGGCCACTGGTGCAAATGTCTCTTCAAAGTCAACTCCTTCAATTTGTGAATAGCCTTTACAGACAAGTCTTGCCTTGTTTCTGATAACCTGTCCTTCCTCATTCATTTTATTTTTGAACACCCATTTGGTTCCTATTATGTTTTTGTCCTTTGGACGAGGTACCAGCTCCCATGTCTTGTTCTTCTCAATTTGGGACATTTCTTTTTCCATGGCTTTTACCTAATGAGGATCCTTACTTTATTCTGCAAATGTTTCTGGTTCTATCATAGATAGGAGGGCAATGACTTTTCTCTTGGGTGTGATTGATATCCTTCTTCGGGTCTGCACACCTTCATCTCTATCGCCAATGATCTGCTCTTCTGGATGATGTCTTTGGACATACTTCATCTTTGAAGGGGTATTAGGTGGTTCTCTTTCCTCTTCTTCTTCTTCTTCTTCTTCATCTATTACTTCTTCTTTAAGTTCTTCTTCTTCAGTGAGAGAGTCATCTTCATGTTCTTCAATTTCCCTTTCTGGAAGATCTTCATCAACCTTTACATCAATGCTTTCCACTATTTTCTTCAATCGATAATTGTAGCATTTGTAAGCCTTGCTCCGTGTAGAGTATCCAAGAAATATTCCTTCATCAGCCCGAGAATCAAACTTTTCGGGTGATCCATCATTTATTTTTATGAAGCACTTGCTTCCAAAGATCTTGAAGTACTTCACAGAAGCAGGTCTTCCTTTCCATAGCTCATAAGGAGTTTTTTCATAATTTGGTCTTAATTGAGTTCGATTTAGTGTATAGACAGCTATTCCTACTACTTCTCTCCAGAATTTAGGTTGTAAGTCTGCTGCTAATAGCATAGTTCTTGCCATTTCTTGGACTATTCGGTTTCTTCTTTCAACTACCCCATTTTGCTGAGGTGTTCCGGCAGCCGAGAATTCCCTTTTAATTCCATGAATATTACAGAACTCACTAAACTCATTTGATGTGGATTCTCCTCCTCTGTCTGTTCTGAGGCACTTAATTTTTGAATCTTTTTCATTTTCTACAAGGGCTTTTAGATTCTTAAAACACTCAAAAGTTTCAGATTTATACTTTATGAAATATATCCACATCATTCTAGTATAATCATCAACAAATAACACAAAGTACCTTTCTCCTTGGAGTGCTTGATTTCTAGTTGGCCCACACACATCAGCATGAATGATCTCCAAGGGCTTTGATGTATAGAGCTCCTTTGTCTTGTGGCTGATTTTGGTCTGCTTTCCATGTTGACATGGACCACATACTACTTGATTTGGTTTGAACGGCCTTGGGATGTCTCGTACAGCTTTGATCTTGCTGATATTGATCAGATTCTCAAAGCTTGTATGTCCAAGTCGCTTGTGCCACAGCCAACTCTCATCTGTCTGACTCAAGTAGCATTTATTTTCTTGAATCTTGTTCAGAATGTAAATGTTGCCTGGTGTTCTCACCCCTTCTGCCACAAGTTTCCCTGAGGTAGAGTTCCTTATTTCACAGTCTTTGGTGATGAAAACAACCTTATGTCCTTGATCACAGATTTGGCTGACACTCAGGAGGTTGTGTTTGAGTCCGTCAACCAGCAGAGCATCTTGAGCTTTTCCTTTTCCATTGATCAGAGTAACTGTTCCTTTTCCTGCAATTCTGCCAGATCCGCTTCCAAAGGACACATTCCCTTCCTTTTTGCTCAGTGAGACAAACTTCCTTCTGTCTCCTGTCATGTGTCTGGAGCACCCACTATCTACAAACCACTGGTTTTCATTATTTTGAGCATATAGAGCCAGGCCGCACTTGTCCATGTTGGAGTTCTTGCTACTCGTCTTTCTTTCTTTGAGTGGGCAGTCTTGTTCATAGTGTCCATTGTTGTAGCAGAAAGAGCAAATTAGATCAAATTTGATCACGGGATCAAATGAATTGAAGGTTTTGATTTGTCCCTGCCTTTTTGGGGGCATATGAGTTGATTATTCTATCATTTATCTTTGTCTTTCCACTTCTACGAGCCATACAATGTCTGGCTTGATGACCGAAGTTTTTACAGTGAAAGCAGTGTCCAAGAAAGATGGTTTTGTACTTGTTGAAGCAACCATGGTTTGAGTCAATTTCCTTCCTGGTAATTAGTCCTCCCTCGTTCTTTGGATTTGCGATGGGCCGTTGGTGGAGTACATGTTTGTATTTGCTGTAGTGTCCATGATTGGGATCTGGGATGCACTTTTGATAACATATTCTTTCATATTTTGGATTGCAGGAAAGTGCATCGGCATAGCTTTTTGCACTATTCTTAGTGCTTGAGGATTCTCCTTTGAAACCTATTCCAGACTTGTCATGTTGAGGTTTCTGATTTTTCAAAATAGTCTCAAGTATTTGAGAGCTTTTACAGCCCTTTTTAATTTGCTCTAATTCCTTTCTCAGAGACACTATTTCAGCCTCACATTCTTCACAAGTCTCTTCTTTTTCTTTAAGTTTTTCTTCCAAGAGATCTTATCTCCTTCTTATTTCCTCGTTTTCCACTTTGAGAGAAATGATCTTGTTCCGTAGTTTCTCATTTTCTTCAATGGCGCTTATTAACAGTTCATCTACATTTCTTTCTAGCCCTGAGTCATCATCATCTGCGAGTGCCATGAATAATGCTTCTTGGCTTTCATCATGATCACTTTCCTCATATGATTTCTTTTTGATGACCATAAGCTCATCCTCATCAGATTCATCTTGCTTGGAGAAGAAGTTTTTCTTATTGAACCCTTTCTTTTGATGTGCCATTCTTTTAGAATTTCCTTCATCATCGCTGTCATGTTTATGAGGACATTTTGCTGCATAATGGCCTATTTTTCCACATTTAAAACAGATAAGAGGATACTTGCCTTTAAGCTTAGATCCTCTCTTTAGCTTTCGTACAAATTGAGCCAATTCAGATTCCACATCTGACTCATCACTACAATCATTCCTTTCTTTCCCCTTCTTTGACTTTGAGGCCTTGAATGTTGCATCTTTGGAGCTTGGGCCACCTTTCCTCATTTCATAGGCAGTGAGAATTCCATGGAGTTCATCCATTTTGAGGGTATCTAGTTCCTTTGCTTCTTCTATAGCGCTTATTTTGGAGTCAAATCTGTCTGGAAGAGACCTTAATACCTTTTGAACAATGGTACTTTCTTCAACTTTTTCGTCCAATCCTTTCAGGGAGTTTACCACTTCAGCTACTCGGAGGAGGTATGCTACAATATCTTCTTCATCTTCCATCCTCAAACTTTCAAATTGTCTTCTGTGAGTTTGAAGCTTTGCCTTTTTGACCTTTGAGTCTCCATCGTACAAACCAACTAGTTTCTCCCACATTTCTTTGGCAGAGGTACAGTGCATGATTTTTGTAAACTCGGAATCAGTGATTCCACTAGTGATGGATTTCATGGCCTTTGCATTTGTGATGTAGGCTTTCCTCTCGTCTTGGTCTGTTGGAAGAGTGGAAGTAGTTTTGTATTCATTTTGAACAAAATGCCAGACTTCAGGTCCAAGGGACATTAAGTAGTAGGTCATTCTTTTCTTCCAGAAACCAAAGTTAGTGCCATCAAACAAAGGAGGTCTTCCTGATGCTTTGTGATTTCTCATCATGGCTACAGATCCTTCTTCAAGCTGTTAGGCTAGTATGAAGAAGCCTTCTCTGATACCAATTGTTGGAAATACTGATAAGGGTGGGGTGAATCAGTATTTCTTACTATTATTTTTAATTGTTCTAGTGATTGCCAAAAGCATATATAGGTATGTATAAGTATACACAGAACACAGAAATCAACAGCTAGAATTAATGCTTTTATTAATTCTCAAAACAGTGCAATGAAATAAATACAATATAAGTATAAATCTGATTGTGAATAGTTTCCAAGCTCCAACTTGGAATTCAGTGAGGCTCCAACCTCCTAAGCACCAACTCTGTTTTGCAGTGGTTCTGCACTTAGGAGCACCTACCCCCAATGACTTCATTATTGTTCAATTCTGAGGCTCCAACCTCTTGGGCTCCAACCCAATCTTAGTATACACTAGTATGTTGCTGCACTCTATTCAGTGGACATTCACTCACTCCTACTCTCCTACCTCTATTGCTTCTGCTGCCTCTATAGCCTCCGCTGCTTTTTCTGCCTCTTTTGGCTCTGCTGCTTCAACTACCTCACCCTCTAGTTCTTCACCACAACAACAGTTCTCTGTTTTTACTGTTTTTATACATTCCCATGCCGCTTACACCGTCTCTTAGGCTTCCTCCTCAGTCACTGTCGTTTCCTCTGACTCGCTTGATCTTTCAGCTTCCCTCCTTGATCGTTGTGACTTCCTTTGTGCTAGCTTTCCATTCAACTTCTTGGCTTTATGGTCACTGTGTGTTAAAACTGTAACCCAAGCCCCTTTTTTTTCAATGATAACAGGCATCCACCGAGACTGTTTCGTTTAACATACATGCTACGACCTATCGCAGTCGTAATCGGCATTATTTCAGCCTCCTGTGCATATATTTTCAAGCCCACTTTTTCGCCTCCAATAGTGTTAAACGCATGTATGTAAGGTTTTGGCCGCCGATGTATGTTTATGTCGTGGATAGTGTTAAAGTATATATGTGTGTGTGTGTGTGTGTGTGTGTGTTTCTCCTCCAATAACGTATTCTGCGCATATATATATAAAATATGCCTTTTTCGTTGATCGCTGCACCCCGACATAATATTTCCCTGTCACATCCGACGAAGCCGCACGATTTAAGCCCTGTCGTCCGATCATCCGCCAAGCAATCCAACGGCATTCGCTCCTCCTAATGTCGTAACTTAACCACATGTTAACGCGCGATAAAACGGTTTTTGGCCACGTCCCGTCATCCACATGTCGTGCAATTAATGGTATCGCACGCCATGGTACGTTTACCACCCACCTCTGAAAGTGGTGTGTGGAATACCACTTACCGTCGTCCCCGCTCACTATCTCTTGTGCATCTTTATCGCCTGCGACAGTTGGATTTTCCCGTCGTGTTGTATCTGTCGTCCATCTGCGCAACTCTGATAGTGTATTTGTCGGGGATTCATAGTATTCCACCTCCGTTTACGTTAATGCATATTTATATGGTTTCTACTCTGATAATGTATTAAACGCATATATGGGCTTTACAGGCTCGATAAGCTTCTGATAGTGTAATCGCTAGCATACAACTATTTTGTGGCCTATACAGCTCCCGATGGCTCCCAATAGTGTTATCTGTGGCATATTTGCTCCTCTCGTCTCCATCTGCTCCGATGGCTCTGTGTGCTCCTCTTCTTTGGCTTTGTTTGCTCCTATTGGCTCCGTTCCATCTGCTCCTCGAATATTGCCATATTGACATCAATGACAATCTGTGTCCAACATCAAGTTCATTATGGTGTGCCCATATAAATTAGTCTTTGTTGGTCTCATTTTCATTCTATGTTTATCTTTTTACGCTGGAGCTCCTCAAATCTAGTTTGCTTTATTTATTTGTTTGTTACTCTCCTCTTCTAGCTCATCCTTGTGTCTCTCAATTCAATGGAGCCTCTTCCATTTCTGGAGTTAGCTCTATACTTTGGTGTCTTTGTTATCTTCACCCTTTCTTCAATGAATTTAGTCAATCTCACTACTACTTGGGCCCGAGTGTCTCTGTATCTAGTTTTCTTTGGGTGAGCTCAGTCTCTTTTGGTGAATTGTGGTTGTTTCCTCTACCTGGACCGTGTCCTCTGCTACAAGGTCACTCTTGTCCTCCTTCGGGAACTTTTTCCCTGGCCCCTTTCTCTTGTAGCCCTCCTATTGTTCTCCATTACCTCTTGTGCATCTTGCAAGAAGGAAAAGAGGTCTTCCCTGCCATTAATCTAAGCATGTGGGAAAAAGAGATAAAACTCCTTAAACTGTGGGTAACTTGGATTGTAGCAATTATTCCCAACAAATTGAATCTCTACAACTAGAAACAATGGAAATTAATTGGAAGTTGCATTAGCAAATGACATCCATCAACCTCCTTCAAGAAATACAAGCCTTGAAAGGAAAATTAGCTAAACAGGAGGATGAAATTGACTCTCTCTAAGAGTAGATAGAAGGCTTAAAGGTGCACCACCTAGCTAGTGATAGACTACCAACAATAGTGCTTCCAGTCGACATGTGGGCAGACTACTATCTAATCTCAATCGACTTCCCGAAAATGATCCCCCGTCAATTCTCTAATGTATTCCCTCTACAAATGTGTTTTGTTTCTCCATCAGTTTTGTAAATTTTATGCATATAACTCGTCAGTGATAGTCAGCTTACAATATAGATTTTCTATAATTCCAAAAAGCTTCTCTCTAAAAGACCCCTACTAAATGAATTGTTGCAACTACTACCTGGGTAATTGTTTCATCCCAGTGCAGATTTTAATAGAAAATATTCTCATTTTTGTTTAAATCCAGTAGATTCATCTTAACCATGTTGGAAATAATACTGAGAGGGGGGGGGTGGCGGTGAATCAGCTACTTCTATTAATTAAACCTGCATATATACGTAACTGTGTTTTGAGAAAACCGCGTATATCTTGTAGACTTTTAATTTAGTTAGTTGATCTTAATCTGTGTATCAGAACCATAAAACAGTAATCAAGTGCAGTAAAAAGTACAGGCAATCACACACATGGACACAAGATATAAGGTGGAAACCCAATGTGTGTGAAAACCACCTGCTGCAATTTGTCTCTATCGTCTTTTAATAAGAAACTTCTTTTTACAATATTTCTATATTGGTGCAGTCTTATACCAGTACGCAGGCTTCTACCTGCAGAAAACTACAACCTTCTCTTATTCTCTAGCTTCTCCTGGAAGGGAGCTACAACCCCCTTAGCTCTTGTATTAGCTGATGAACTAGTATGTAAGCGCTGACCTATAGAAGGCTACAACCTTCTCTTTTCTTCCAGGGACCACGTTTCATAAATTTTCACACTGGATCCATCAATAACATTAATCAACCATCAAATACATTTGCATCAACCAATCTCCTTTGTAACAACCAAAACTGAATCAAACAATCACTTCTCTTAAAGTTGTAACCAGAATACAGTAACAATAACCAAAAACCAATCCTGAACCCAGAACATTGCAGCAATAAACAGAAGTAGCTAAAACATATTTCAAGAGACGTATGCTACTTCAATCTGTATAACCTGCGTGCATACGCTGTTATATTGAGGCAAACCTGCGTATACGCAGTTTTGGTATGCCGAATCAGCGTGCATACGCGCCTTTTCTATGTGGAACCTGTGTACAGATCTATAAAAGATAATTTACCCTTTTTCAAATATTCAGACTTCATTTATACCCAGATCATCAAATTTATAGATCAAGTCATGCACCAAATGTAACAGATCAAAATCACACAAAGATACTTCTCTTCAAGCCTTGAGATCTTGACCCATCAATAGAACTTATCCTTCTTCTAGCGCTCAGGGTTCTCCTCGATTTAGATCCAGCTATGCACCATTACCCAAAGACCAGTATTCTAGATCTTGTTCTTTATGAGATATTCAATCCTTGAGTGCCTTTTCCTAATGATCTCCTTCCCCTTTTATAGTCTTAGGACTTACTCAATACCATGGTCCAAAACCATATAGAATCAATACCTTGGACCTAATACTTGGGGTCAATACTTCGGACCAAATACCATGGACCAATACCAAAATACCATGGACCAAATACCACGAACCAAAACCAAGTTTTTCAAACTGTACGCGCTTTTTTATTCATGAAAGTGCGTGTATACGCATGCGCGCCTTTTGGTCTGTGAAATCGCATGTATATGCGTCTTCGTCAAAGGGAACCTGCGTATACCTCATTTTCCTTTATTCTGAGAGCCTGAACTATGATCTATCATTTGAGTGAGTTTCCATCAAGCACAACACCTCGTCATAGTGTCAAACATGTGTCATAATGCCAACAATCTCCCCCTTTGGACTTGATGGCAACCCCAAGTCACTCAAAGTCATTCTCCCCCTTTGTCATCAAGGGCAAAGGGTTATGCTCCCCCTGAGTTCATGCTGAAATCTCTGCTCTATTGTGTTGTCTATGCTCCCCCTGACTGTAGGCAAGGTCTGCAAAAAGATGTTCTACAAGAAAGAACATGACTCTATACATCATAAATGACCTTCCTATCACCAAAGACTCATACGCACATCCATTTTCCAACCAAGTGGGGATGTACCAGGATAGACTCATCCACCCAACCAAGTGGGGATAAACCAAAAGTTTATACATGATAAAACAAGAACATTACATCATCCATCCCAGGCATAGTGGGGAAACCAAAATAGGTTGTTACATGACCTTGATAATAAAAGAAATACATGACATAGAGACTAAATATCTAAGACAAGACTATGATAGTCATCAACAACTAACATCAGCAGCATCTGTCAATCACCATCCAGACTGGCAACCATGATTTCCCTCTGCACCTGTTCCACCTGATTCAAAAACAACTGTGAGATTGTACCAAGATCTTCTAAGATAATGCCCTCAATGCATTATTATGTGCTCCCCCTGAACCTATGCTAGATGGTCTCTGTCAGACCTATATCAGACTCTTTTCCTCCTGAGTCTAGCCCACTGATTTCCTTCAAAACAACATATATGTGACTATATCCATAGAAACAAGCATATGTACGTAGATGATATTCATGAAACTTGCGTACACCCATTTTTCTCTGAAACAGATAAGTTTCAACAGCGAGATGATGCATCAACTACTCTCAGCTTCTATCTGAGGTATTCAAATGTCTCCCTGGGCAGTGATTTGGTGAATATATCAACAACATGTTCCTTGGAGGGAACATACTCCAATTTGACCTTTTGTCCAAGCACTTGTTCCTGGAGAAAATGATATTTGATAGGTATGTGCTTGGTCTTTGAATGCATGACTGGATTCTTTGAAATATTATCACATAAAATGGAGATAGGTGGATTACAAGTGATTTGAATGTCTTGCAAAGTTTGCATCATCCAAAGGAGTTGTGTACAACAAGATGCAGCAGCCACATATTTTGCTTCAGCTGTAGATAATGCAATTGAGCTTTGTTTCTTGCTGAACCAAGATACTAATCTAGAACCCATAAAGAATGCACCACCACTAGTACTTTTTCTGTCATCCATGCTTCCTGCCCAATCTGCATCTGTATATGCATGAAGTGTGAGATTTGTATCTCTAAGATACCATAAGCCATAATTTTGTGTTCCTTGAAGATATTTGAAAATCCTTTTAACCGCCTGAAGGTGTGCTTCTTTTGGATTAGCCTGGAATCTTCCAACTATTCCCACTGCATGCATGATGTCTGGTCAGGTACCTGTCAAATAGAGCAGACTTCCAATCATGGATTTATAGGTTGGTTGATGTACTATTGCTAATTCATCATTTGCGCTGAGGCTACACCCTGTTACCAGAAGGGTACATACTGGTTTTGAATCTTCCATACCATATTTCTTCAAGATCTGCTTGAGGTACTTGGTTTGTGATAGAAAGATATCGTCTTTGTTTTGTTGGACTTGTAAACCAAGAAAATATGTGAGCTCACCAAGGAGGGACATTTCAAATTCTTTCTGCATCACAAAGGAAAAGTTTTGACTCGTGATTTATTCATTGCTACCAAAGATGATATCATCAACATACACAACAAGTATTAGTGATTTATCATTGTCAACTTTTATATATAGATTGCTATATGTTGATCCTTTTGAAAAACCTTGTTGATGGAGGTATTTGTCCAAACGATAATACCAAGCCCTTGGAGCCTGTTTAAGGCCATAGAGAGCCTTTTTGAGTCTGCATACAAGTTTTGGATTATTCCCAAGGATGAATCCATCTGGTTGCTCAATATACACTTCTTCTTCTAAGTCTCCATTTAGAAAGGCAGATTTCACACCCATTTGATATACTTTGAACTTCTGAAAAAGCTAGAAAGATCAAGGAACATTCATATGACTTTAAGTCTAACCACTGGTGCAAAAGGTTGTAGCCTTCTGTTCATCCTTGAAGTATATTGACCTTGATTTACCTGGTGATCCGCTTTATGCCTTTGCTGACGATTGTCAATCTGTTCACTTCTCCTTGGTACATCAAGATAACTTCTGGAGGTGGATGGCTTCTGTGCTTGAGATGCTTCTTCTTTATATCCAAGACCTATCTTGATTAGAGGAGAACTTTGCACTTTGATAATCTCATCTAAAGTTTCAGATCCTTTAGCAAATCTAAGATTAAGAGCTTTTGTTTTCTCAATATATTTTCTAAGTCCCACAATTTCACATTCTAACTTTTCATTGTGTTTTTCCCTTTTAGCAAATTGGAATGTCAGAGTATCTATAATCATACTCTTTTCTTCTAAACAAATTGTAAGTTTAGAAATTTCTTCATAGAGACCTTCTTCATCTATAGCATCCAAGAAATCATCATCTTCAAACGCCATCAAAAGTCTATAATCATTACCATGTTCATCTTCATCACTATTTGAAAATTCATCGTTGTCTTCATGTGTATAATAGCTCTTCTTACTTACATTTTGTTTTTTGTTCCATCTAACTGGTTCCTTACCTTTATCAAGCTTATCTTTATGAGGACATTTGGCTGCATAATGACCGACTCTTCCACAAGCAAAGCATTTGAAAGGTATCTTAGCTTTGAATCTTCCAGAACCCCGTTGAAGGTTCTTGACAAAGTTTGATTCTTCCTCTCCTTCTGACATGTCCTGACTCATTGTATTCTCCTTTTCCTGAAGCTTTGAAAGCAGCTTCTCTCATGTCTGAAGGACCGCCTTTTCTCATTTCGAAAGCGGTTAGAATTCTGTGCAGTTGTGACATGGTAATACTCTGAAGATTTTGCTTTTTTTATATGGCAAAAACTTTTGATTCAAACTTAGAAGACAAAAATCTTAGAACCTTTTCAACTAAAGTAACTTCTTTTATCTCTTCACCCAAGTTTTTGATGCGATTAACAATCTAATCTATACGTAGAAAATAATTAACCACACTTTTATCATTTTGCATTCTAAGAATTTCATATTGAATTCTGAGAAATTGTAGTTTTGCACGTTTTACCTAATCATCTCCTTCATAACTTAGAATGATCTTGTCCCATATTTCTTTGGCGGTTTTGAGCTGCATAACCTTGACGAATTTTGATTGAGATAGAGTCCCCAATAGAATGTTGACAGCCTTTGCATTTGTTTCATACTACTTTTTACCAATCGTATCTGTAGGAGTCACTGATGGAAATGTGTATCCTCCTTCCACGATATCCCAAACTTCTGTACCAAGATATTGAAGATATGTTGTGGTTCTTACCTTCCAATAGACGAAGTTGCTCCCATCAAAGATTGGTGGCCTGATGGATGCCTCCTTTTCATAGTTGCTCATGATGATAGATCTTCCTTCAAGCGATCAAGCTTCTTCTGAAGGACCTGCTCTGATACCAATTGTTGGAAATAATACTGAGAAGGGGGGAGGGGTGAATCAGTATTAGCAATTTAACAATCTTTCATTTCCATAAACAAATTGTTATACGCTACTTCTGTTAATTAACCCTGCGTATATACGCCACTGTGTCTTGAGAAAACCGCGTATATCTTGTAGACTTTTAATTTAGTTAGTTGATTTTAATCTGTGTATCAGAACCATAAAACAGTGATCAAGTGCAGTAAATAGTACAAGGAATCACACACATGGACACAAGATATAAGGTAGAAACCCAATGTGGGTGAAAACCACCGGCTGCAATTTGTCTCTATCTTCTTTTAATAAGAAACTTCTTTTTATAATATTTATGTATTGGTGCAGTCTTATACCAGTACGCAAGCTTCTACCTGCAGAAGGCTACAACCTTTTCTCGTTCTCTAGCTTCTCCTGAAAGGGAGCTACAACCCCCTTAGCTCTTATACTAGCTGATGAACTAGTACGTAAGTGCTGACCTACAGAAAGCTACAACCTTCTCTTTTCTTTCAGGGACCACGTTTCATAAATTTTCACACTGGATCCATCAATAACATTAATCAACCATCAAATACATTTGCATCAACCAATCTCCTTTGTACCAACCAAAACTGAATCAAACAATCACTTCTCTGAAAGCTATAACCTGAATACAGTGACAGTAACCAGAAACCAATCCCGAACCCAGAACACTGCAGCAATAAACAGAAGTAGCTAAAACATATTCCTTGAGACGTACGCTACTTCAATATGTATACCCTGCGTGCGTACACTGTTATATTAAGGCAAACCTGCGTATATGCAGTTTTGATATACCGCACCAGTGTGTGTACGCACCTTTTCTATGCGGAACCTGCGTACAGATCTATAAAAGATAATTTACCCTTTTTCAAATATTCAGACATCATTTATACCCAGATCATCAGATTTATAGATCAAGTCATGCGCCAAATGTAACAGATCAAAATCACACAAAGATACTTCTCTTCAAGCATTGAGATCTTAAACCACAATAGAACTTATCCTTCTTCTAGCGCTTAGGTTCCTCCTTGATTCAGATCCAGCTATGCACCATTACCCAAATATCAGTATTCTAGATCTTGTTTTTTATGAGATATTCGATCCTTGAGTGCCTTTGCCTAATGATTCCCTTCCCCTTTTATAGTCTTAGGCCTTACTCAATACCATGGTCCAAAACCATATAGAATCAATACATTGAACCCAATACCTATGGTCAATACTTCGGACCAAATACCATGGACCAATACCAAGTTTTCCAAACTATACGCACTTTTTTGTGCATGAAAGTGCATGTATACGCATACGGGCCTTTTAGTCTGTGAATTCGCATGTATACGCGTCTTCGTCAAAGGGAACCTGCGTATACATCTTTTTCCTTTATTCTAAGAGCTTGAACTGTGATCTGTCATTTAAGTGAGTTGACATCAAAGACAACACCTGTGTCATAGTGCCAAACCTGTGTCATAGTGCCAACAAACCACAAATCTAGCTAGAGCCGAGGGATCAAATCCGTTAAAGTGTAAACCTCCTTTAGAGTAAAAAAATGACTAAAAAATTGCACTACATATTTGATCCCTCTAGAAGCCTAATATATATATATATATATCACATTTTTGAATGTATAAAATAGATTCAGTGTCTTCAAAACTTACTTGGGAACTTGGATTGTGTGCACTACATAGTTTAAACTTGCAATTCGAACATAAATACTTTAAAAAATGGCTACAATTAGACTACTTGAAATGTTTTAGCCATATATTGGCTTGCCATGATTCCTATCATCAGAATGCCTCTATGCCAAACATGTCTGCCATATGATGCTGCGGGGTTTTGCTCCTGCAAGAGGTTTTATCCCTCCAGATCGTCACTATCATGTCTGTTGGATCCTCTTTTCCATGGCCGGGCGTATCTGCCCCTTCTTCCTTATATGTTTTTGCATGTATCTGTATATGGTACAGTCTCGTCAAGTATTGACATGTCTCTGTCGAGCTTTTTTTGGAACACCTAGTCTTGTAGATGTGTAGTATATGTTACTTCTCTCTTTTCTGAGTGTTTAGATCTGGTCTATCTGACATCTATTTTTTTTGCTAAGGATGATAGGCATATATCACCTCTATGGATTATCTGTATGCTTTTTCTGAAAGGGAGACTGGGCATTTCTATGCCTCATCCGTATCTCGATTATGTATTGATGATCTTTATATACTCTTAATATAAAGCTATGTTGGTTTTTTTTTCTCTGAATAAAAAGATAGATAAAAATAATAATAAATAAATAAAAATATTATATATATATATATATATATTGAAATATTTTATTTATGGATCACATTATATTAAAAATTAAATGAATTACATATCTTCTAATTTTTAAGTACTCCTCTTTAAGCATTAAACATAAATACTTTTAGAAATGGCTACAATTAGAATACTTGAAATGTTTTAGCCATATAAATAGATAAAAATAATAATAATAAATAAATAAATAAAAATGTTTTATATATATTGAAATATTTTATTTATGGATCACATTATATTAAAAATTAAATGAATCATATATCTTCTAATTTTTAAGTACTCCTCTTTAAGCATTAAAATATTGTATTATAATCAATGTTACAATAATTTTTCATTTACTTTCTCTCCATATATATATATATGAATGAAGTTGAGATTGAAATAAATTAGTTAAAATATATATATTAAAAACATTATTTGAGTCATACCAAAATAAAAAAGTTCTTTTACTTTAGTTACTTTATTTTTCTATAAAATTAGTATAAGATTATAATATTTCATATGTAAATTGAAATATTTCATTTATGATTGAAAAAGTGTAAAACATATATATTCATTTTTGTTTTGACATTTTCTATTTAAAGAATATATATTTTTTTAAAACACGTGCAACTTGACGTATAAATCTCCCATCTCCCTCGTAATAGACTGTAAAAACAAAAAACTAAAACATTCCCTAAACCATATAAATTGTTTAAAATTTGTCCTTATACAATTCATATCCATGAATGATTTAATATAAATTGCAAACCAAATAGAAAAAAATTGAGTATCATGGGGTTAAAAATAAACACTCGTCAATTAATCACGTAAACTTAAAAATATGGGGCAAGGGGAATCTGTACTCTTCTTATTTATTTTTGACATTGGCAGTCTGATGTCAATTGAGATATGACCAAACATAAATAATTTTGACATTAACAGTCTGATGTCAATTGAGATATGACCAAACACAAATTCATTTTATACCAACGTGCCATGTAAATTTAATTTAGAAAAAATAAATAAAATAATAATGCTGTGGGAAATTATTTTATGCCAACGTGCCATGTAAATTTAATTTAGAAAAAATAAATAAAATAATAATGCTGTGGGAATTTTTTTTTAATAAAATTATAAAGTCGAGTGGAATCTATAATTTGCTTCCTTTATTTTTTAAGGACGGTTTTTTGTTGACATTAGCAGTGTGATGTCAAATTTTTCTCGTTTAATTCGCCACGCCACGAGTGGTGCAACGCATCCGATTGGGAAGAGCATAGTCTAACTTAACTTTTGTAAGCTGTAATTTTGGCTGGCTTTATAGACTTTTCGCATTCTGATTCCATAAATTGAAATTAGGGCCCTCTGCTGTTATGGTTCCCTTTAAAAGGCCTCAAATATATTCTTATCTACATCCTAGGCATATTGCATACACGATTGGAACAGAAGAAACCAAAAAGAAATTATCCTTACCGAGCCACTACATCGAGTGTAGAGCTGGAGCAGTACTATATGAGGCCATAATACAAATAACATAGCAGGGAAGCAAATATTTATTAAATCGATCTGCATTTAAAAACATATACAAAATCTTCCAGCTGATTCTTTCTTAGTTGCAAAACAAGTCAAATAACTTCACAAACTCCATGGTGATTCTTCTTACAAGTCAACATTTTAGAATTAATTACAATTAAAATTAATAAAATTCGTATTGCCAAGTTGTTCGTCCCTAGCCAAAACCAAGACACGACAGCAACAAAATCTCCATGCTCATTATTATCCCATGCCACAACAATAATAAAAATCCTAACAAATATAAGAAATGAACCATAAGTATTCATTTGCTACTGAAAAATATCAAACCTAAATATCATTTTCGAGGAAAAATAATGGATATAGATAGAAGTTGAACATTGGTAAATTAACCAATACATATGCTTATCAAGCCAGCACTTTAGGTAAAAGAGAGACTCGGAAAATGCATTAAAACTGCTATAAGCAAAAGCTCCATGCTTCCCAAAATCCATCCCAACGCTTCATCAGTATACATGATAACAAATAGCATATAAATATCAACCCCTCCAGCGAGCAATACTCAGAGATTTTGACACACAAGTTCACCTGATGACCTCTAATAAAATTTTATTTCCAGCATGATTACTAGGTTCCAAGCTCGTAGAACAGTATACATCCACATGTCCAAGTTCCAATGTTATTACTGTAGTAATTGAACGTCACACTAGAAAATATAGAACAATAAAATGAACTCGTCCTCGAAAGTAGCATCTCTTCCAAAAGAATAAAATACACGAAAAGAATATCATTCGTTTGTAAGAGAGTGAACAGGTTCTCTTATTTGATGTATTTCTAGATATCGAACATCTTCAGTTTTGTCGAATCTTGAACGAAATTGCCAAGAGTCCCTAGCCTCATCACAGTAGTTTATTATAATTTTATGAAGGGAAAAAAATGACAATTAAGCACAATGACTAGAAGCATTACATCCTTTCTGGCGATCAGCAAACCCGACCATAAGTGTTCAGTCAAAATTATGTATCACCGCAATGGACCTTCACTTTAGCAGGAGTGTCAAGCATGTATTAGGCCAAATATCAAAGCTCATCCTGAAGACGCTAAATTAAAATCATACATCACGACATGCACAAGCACATTAGGAAGCCCATATGGAATATCTGTTGATCCATTTCTTTCTTGAGGAAAATTGGGGGGGAGTAGCAATCTCCCCATTTACAAATACAGAAACAAGATGTTAGCATGCACAATTTTAATTTCTAACACATTGTGTCTACACACGATTCCAATACTTCTACACATTGAGGTTATACCTGCATTATACTTAATATTGTATTCTTCTACACCCTAAATCGTCATCATCATCCTGCATAAAAATAAATCCAAAGCTTATCAGTACATGTTCTTTGTATTAATAAATTAAACAGGTTGCTAGAATATACCTCAAAAAACCTGCTGCTAATGTCACAAAAGGAAATAACTTATAAAGTTGGAAGGAACAGTTCTATATTCTTGGAGCAAAATCAAGCAAATCACATGCTCTATAAAAATCGATAACATAACAGGAATATCTCTAGAATGGCAAAAATGATATTTTATTTTCAAGGGGGGACCATGGATATTTTCCTTTATGAGGAGACAAAAGTGGCCACTATGACATTTTTCTGAGAGCATTCTCTCTCTCAATTATAACAAGACAAAGGGGAAGCTATTGGACATTTTCTGAGCTTGCGATAAATATTAAAATGAAACCTTCCCACCTGCTCACCCACTTGCCCTGAGACCCCGCAACTTGTATAAATTCAAAAAAAAGGCCAAAGAATAAATAACTTGAAAAAACAAATAAAAACATCAAAAAAAAGCTGAGGTTTCCAGTTGGCTTAACTTTGACGACAGATCTGTCATTAGAGGCTTTCCAAGACAGTAAACCTGATATACAAAGCCCATCGCATGGCCAGCACAAGAATTGGAGCAGAGCAACAACTGGCACAAGATGGGCGAGGGTACAGTAAAGCATGCAAACATGCCCACAAAAAAGTGCTAAAATACAGGAAAGGGACAGTATTGGTCCCTTTGCACCCAGAAAAGGGTCATGGGCAGGCTATACAACATTAGAAGTTGCCAAGCTCTAGAATGAGAAGTAGACCAGGTTTAAAGCAAAATACAAACACACATGAAGCAATAATGTACCACTCTTGAAGAGCTTCAATGAACCCAACCAGACCACATCAACAAAACAACCTCACTAGTGCATTGTATTATATATACTTCTGAAACTGCCTGTTCGTACTCTACATGCAATTTTGTATGCACTAACTAGCTTGAAAATATAGTCACCTTAAGCTACATATATTTTTACAACTAAAAATCACAACATTCAGCAATAAAAAGTTTACCCTTAAACAAGTATAGTTTTAACAAAGATCATGAAAATGACAAGCTATTCAGAAGTGATCAGGAATCTTACCGCATCATTTCCTTCAGAATCTTCCAAAGTAAATGTTGTAGATTCTGATCGACATTTCACATGAACAAGTGATAGAGGGCTGTCCTTGTCTTCTATGCTTCCTTCAGAGGAAGCATCCAATTTCACGTAAACAGCTCCCCTGTACATCCACTCATCAGTTTCGTCACTATAAAATTCTTCAAATGGCTCTCCACAAAGTGCACAAACACTCTGGTTATCATCAGCAGGGACTGCCAGTTGCTCATTATCTTGTGCCTGCAAGTTTGCATCTTTAGACAAAAAGGATGGAGCAACATCAGATGTCAAGACTCCAGTTCCACTACGCCAATCCTTCACACATGCAAACCATTGCCGTGATATCTTTTTCTGGGACTTTTGCTCACGATTTTTGGATGCATGCCAATCCATGTGCTTGCTATGCTCTTCCTGAAACTTAAAGCGCAATCCACATGTCCTGCATTGCCTAGGAAAGTCATCATAAAGCCCATTGATTACAGATGCATGGTGCTCCCGGATTATTTCCTGCTTGAATTCAAATCCAATTGGATCCTTGACACCCTGCATTTCACTTGATGTCTCTAGAGGAGGCACTGCACAGGCTGGAATGGGAGGTACAGTTACTGTGGTTGAGACAGTAGCAACACCAACAAAAGGTACACTGGAAGAAGCCTGCAATGCTGTATTAAGATTATGTTGTTGGTTTGACATCAAAGATGTAGCGGGTAAAGAAAGAGAAGATGAGGTTGACTCTGCTGGAGGGGGGAATAAGCCATTTGCCACAAGAGAGTTTAAAAGAACTGAATATGGATTCACAGGCGGTGTGGTAACTAAACTTGTCACTTGTGATGCTGATCCAACCAATGATGAAGCAGGTGGAGGGCCAGGAGGAAGAGGGGGCTGCATTATCCTTGGAGGATGTGAAGGAAGCAATGGAAGGTTACTTGGGGGTGGGGCTAGTGCAGCCGCAGGTGTTGCCCCTGAAAGAGAAGATATTGGGATGGGAGGTAATGGTGCAACAGGCACCGAAGGCAATGAAACTGTAGTTGTTGTTGACAACTGAACAGGAGGAGGACCACTGGGAAGCGGTGGCTGTATATGTAAAGTTGGGTGAGTGGATCCCAAATCTGAAAATCCAGAGAAGCCACTCGAGGAAATAGGTTGAGAACTGGACACAACCTGACTAGAACCAGATGGAAAAAGGCCACTTTGAAGGATAGCAGCCAGTAGACTTTGTGTACTTGTTGTTCCTTGCAAAGATGGACTTGCAATTGTTGAGATTCCACTTGAAACATATCTGATTGATTGAGGTGGCCCATAGCTTGGAGGTGGAGGTTGGGGTGGAGATCGCAAGCCTGGGTGTTGCAGGGCATGGGATGGAATTAAAGGCTGTGATAAGGAGACAGGTTGAATTTGTGGCAATGGTGGCTCTGTTGGTGCTTGCTGTGAAAAATGTATTTGGTTGCCATGCAGAGGTGGGACTGCAGAAGGTGGATTCTGGAAATGTTGAGAAGGTTGAATCTGCTGAGGCATTTGTAAGTGCTGCAATGAAGAACCAGACTGAACATGACTATGTGGCAACTGATGTAAGGAATCTTGAGTATTTTGTGGCTGTGGAGCATGCTGCATTTGGGAATGGGATGTAGTGGTTTGTTGGACAAGTCTTGACGGATGTGTTGGGAGATTTTGAACTTGTAGATGGTCAGGCTTAATAAAATTATTCTGCTTCTGATGCTGCACGGGTTGAAGTGGCTGTTGAAGAGGCAGGGCAGATGAAGGTGAACCAGGTAATTGTTGTAAGGAAGGCAGTGATGGAGAAGTATTGGGAGATTGCCGTTGCCGGGAAGATAGCCCGCTTGATACTGGTGTCACAGTTGGAAGAGCACCAAAGCTCGGAGGGCCAGTCCCAAGTGAAATTCCATTATTTGTTCGAAAGCTTGGTCTTGGACCTGAAGGTAGACCAATACTTGTTGACAAGCTACCATTCAATGAAGAGATGGATTGACCATCTGATTGAACTACATTTATAGAATTTACACTACTATGATTTGAAAGATCCATTGAAGGTGTCCTGGGCCTTGAATGTCCAGAAAGACTAAGATGTTGAGGGGGCCAAACTGAAAGCGGTCGATGACCTAAAGCATTCTGATTTGGCCGCAGTAAATTAGACGTTTCCATCAACCCCTCTCTACTATTCCGAGATCCAACGTCATGTTGCAAAAGAGATGACGGAAGGGGATCATCTAATTCCTGCATCACAAAAAAAGGTGCACAATGTTTATCAATCATTTTCAGTCACTGCATCTTGTGCAATTAACACATGGTTACTGGAGGCAGCTGAATATCATTTATCATTATGCTTAACATGCATCATGTACTTAAATGAAAAGTCAGATAACCAATTATAGTGCAGAACATCTGCCTGATATGCATATGAGATTTCAGTTTCATCACGCAACAGAACAGTTCTAAAATCAAACTTTATTTATTAAGCTTGCTAAGTCAAAGGAGCTGAAAACTGAAATTGTGGTGTTATTAGTCAAGGATAAATGCCCCCAACGGAATTGAGTGAGAAATCAGCATTAAAGTGCATCTAATGAGGGAATTCTTAATGCTTCCCTTATAGAAATATATTTATATATAATAAATAAAATAGTAGAACAAAGCAAAAAGAAGAGAAAAGCCAATTAAACTACAGTTGCATGGCAAGAGAGGCCATGCACCGGTTATCAAAATTCTGATCTCCTAAAACAAATTTTCATCTACCCAAGAACATGAGTTTAGGACAATCAATAGACTTGCCTGCTACCAAAAATGCTCTATAAAACATAACCTCAAATGGCAAATATGTGATTTCAGAATACTAAAGAATGATCAGATTTGTGATGATCCATGCCAGTTAATTGATCTCAGTTATCTATTAACTATCTCCTATTAACCATCCAGCCACCATCAAGAATGATTGCATTCACATAAACAAATCAGAAATGTTAAAAAGACAAACATACTCTTTGATGAATCCTATCTTCACCACCCATGGGCTGATCCATTTGAGACAAGGGCCCAGGCCTGCGCCAATTCCCATCTGGAAGATCAGTTTCTGGTCTCATTCTTTTGCCCCTACCAAGGCCAAGTGACTTGTCTGTATCTACGGAAAACCAATCATCTTTCCTCATTTTGTCATTTCCTCTGCCATGGTCCACCGATCTTGTGCTCATGCTGTCCCACATGTATTCTTCTTCCTCTGAATTTTGCCAGTTTCTAGACATCACTCTACTGTTTCTGCCATCAATATCTTGAGGGGGCGGTAAATGTGAAATTGGCCCACGTGCAGCTCGAGGACCCCTGTAATTGCCATAAGAATCAATTAGAGCACCATGTGTAGATGGTTTTTGCCAATCATATCCGTTCCTTTGACTATACGGCACATTGGCTGTACTACTTTCAGGTTCCTCAATCCGCTCCCTATACCAAGGTCTCTCCAATCCATCATCCCTTTCTGTCACTCTCTCATTGGGTTTTCCCATGCCCATCTCTGATGAACGAACACGATCAATGCCAAAATCATAATCAACATAGCCAGTGGATGCCTTTTGTCCATATCCAGGTTCATTAAAAGCATCTCCTCTTGGTGGCCGCTGTATATTCTGCATAAAAAAATTATAAATAAACCCTATAAGTAAACTGAAATACAAACAGCTTTAAGCATATCCAAAATCAATACAAAATAAATGCAAGTCTGGCAATGAACTATGTCAAAATATGTTGACACTCCAAAATCATGCTTGAATTAGATGCCTAAGAATGAAATATTATATAAGCATAATAAAAAAGCTCCAAATGGATGCAAAATAAATAGCACGTCAGCTAGCTTGAATTTATATGAAAATTAAAGCAATGAAATATAAAGAATACCTAGACCATAAGTCTGGAAAATCAAGAAGTAGAATCAATGTAAACTATGGATATCAAAATAAAATAGTAAAAACCAAGAAGCTTATAGAATAGAAACAGAGATAAAGACTGCATACAGGTCTCTTTAAAGGAGCTTCAGACCACGCCTTTGGACTTGCATGCATACTTCTTTCTGATCTCTCTGATTCATGAATTGGTTCGTCTCCATTGTTCTCTGAGTTTGCTCCCTCTGCCTGAAAACGAGTCTAATTGAATTCATTGGAATCAGCAGTGAATACAAGGATTATTAGTCTTTTCCAAATTGAAGCTGTTTAAGAGTACTTAGTATCAAAATTCATAGTTGTATAACTATAGATTAGGCTATAGTTATAAATTTGATTAGGAAAATAATACAACAGAACAGAACAGCAAAGTGTAAACAATTGTATCACCAGTTTGGATTGTAAATATTAAAATCTTAAAGCCTAAAACATCACAGTGGTTTGGGCCATACCAGTGTTATACAGGGATGTGTTCCTGGGGATAGGGAATATGTTCCCCATGCTCCCGGAACATGGATACTCCACGGGGAGCGTTCTCCCACATCCCTTTTCTTGGAGGCACAAAGAGACACACTAGGCAAACAGCCCCCTCAAAATTGAGATGTTTCCATGCTCCCTGTTAGTTTTTATCAAAGCCCGTTTTTTAAACCCACCTCCCTAGTAATTACTGGGAATATTAAATTCTTTAAGGATAGAAAAGGAGAAGTGGAGAAAAGTCCACTTTATCAGACTTCATATAGAGAAAGTAGAATTCCACATCCCATTCAAAATTCAAGAGACTTGTCAGTTTTCAGGGTTCCAGTATTTGGGCAGATTGCAGCATTTCCATTGGTTCTAATATCTATCATATATGACAGTATGGGATTCACATTTAATCAACAGCACCCAACGCTCTATGCACCCCAATGTTTGTGTGCTGATTGTTGAATTCCTCTGTCATGATTTTGGCAAAAAGGTACCAGGGAAAATATATTTTGTCACTAAACTTGGAAAGACAGTCATATCCTCTGATTTTTCAATTTTGTAAATATAACAAGAAAAACAATCGTGATAATGTATAGATGATTTATGATTTATTAATTATTATGTTACATTGTTGTCTATAAGATTACAAAATTTCAACCATTCATCATTTAGTTCCAAATTTCATATATTCTTATTGAAATTTTTTAGTATTTTGGGTGTGGTCCCCTATGTTGAAGACGCCAACGTTTCCTAAAATTTTTGGAGTGATTTACATATTCCCTGATGTGTTTTCCTGCTCCTGTCTCCTGGAAAATTGGTGGGACATTGGGCTATACTAGCTAAAAAGTAACTTTAGCATGCAAATGCAAATAAGGTGTATTTCTTAACAAATGAATAATTCACTCACTCTGTTCGACTGCTGAAGACGTTGCCTTGCCTCTAGGTACTTGGGATTTACATGGATGCTATGACCTGGACGTTGAGACTGAGAGTCTGAGGATCTAGGTGTTGCAGTGCCAGAATCTGAACCATTCACAGAAGGGGAATATTGAAGCAACTGAAGCTCGTCCTCAATGGCATTAAGTGGTACTTTATCAAATACTCCTCTCCAAGTCCGAAATAAATGCCGCATTGCTTTGTGTATCGCAGGATCAACCTGCCTGTATGCCTTGCAAAACACCTAGAACAAAAGCAACTCAAATGATGAGAAGTTTAATAAAAAAGAGATCAGGAAAACCTTAGTGAATAAATACAAATGGCATGCCTACTGAAATATTAAAAGCTAATTTTATATCAATCAAAGGTTGTTGCCTTTCAAATGTGCATTAAACAGATTACAATGATAGGTGAGGAGATGAAAGCTTGAATGGATAAAAACATACCTCAGGTAATCTTGCTGCAAAAAATTTGACATAGTCTTTGCCAATGTTCTTAACAATGCTATCCAAAAGATAGAGTGAAGGCAATTTCTGCTCCTTCGGAACCTGCAAAGAAGAATATACATACATTAAGACAAAGGGAGGACAGTGCAGAGAAAAGAATCAGGAAACACTAGTAATTTTGAAAAATAATCTAAACAAGAATTAGTAAATATAGGAAAAAACAATATCAATCACAAACGGAACAACCTGACAAACTACTGTGCAGATAGACAAATCTACAATTTATACTAATGCAAATGCATTCAATTCAAATAGCACAGGTAATAACTCCATCATTGCACTTAATTAAAAAGACTACCATACAATGCTAGCCAAAACCTGAATCCTCTACAAGATCACCCATGGGAGATCTTCGATATAATTTTCCATACTCTTTAGATCAGATTTTAGGATCTGATTTAAAGGTCCATTAGCAACATATTGCAAATCCAGATAGCAAGCTACGGAAGGCACATCATACTTTACAAGCAGCTAGTGAGCTAGAGGGTAATACTACCAAGACACAGAGAACTAGTTTTCAGTTTTTTGGTATACTACAAGCTCTCACTGCTATTGTAAGCAAATACAAGGTTCAACCAGCAGCAAAAGGCTTTTCACATGATGGTAGATGACAAATCCAAGACCAGATACATTATGGTATAGATCAGAAACACAATTCTTCTACACTGCAACTGCAAAGTAGACATAGTATACATCGTATTTTGAAAGGGGGGTTTTCTTCGCATTGGGTTTTCTCTCTTTACCTTACTTTTTCATATTGTATCTTGCATTAGTTGTTCCATGAGTACCTAACATGGCTGCAAATTGTCAAGACCCATTGATTGTTTTACTGTTTACATAGTTGTTTGTAGATGAGAACCTAACATAGCTGAAAATTGATAGGAATCATTCATTATGCACACTCACCGCTTGTGCTTCAAGAGGGGTAGTGGGGTACATGCACACCCGGGACCTCAACAAAACCTCACTTAGGATCTCATTTGACCCCCTTACATACAATATTAGGGGCGCGTATGACCACTTTTCTTTCACCACCAGACCTTCCTTACCCTTTGGGATCATCCTCTACTTTTAGTAAGCCTAGTTTTAATGGGGGTGACACATAAGATGACATGTGGCAGTGACTAGGCACTGACTAAGCCATGATGTGGTTATTTCCTATCCATTAGTATGAATTGCCTATTCTCTAACCTTCCCATTCATGCATGTGCATTCCCTCTCTTATTCTAGGAGACTACCTTATCCCCTCACCTACCAACCTTATCCTTTGACTTTAGTCTTTTTGTCTTATTTTTGGAGGGTTCATACTCTAGTTTTAGTAAGTCTATTTTTAGCTTGGGTGACACCTAGGATGACATGTGGCAGCGACTGGTCACTTACTAGGCAATGACATGGCTATCTCCTATCTATTGGTATGAATTGCTTATTCTCAAACCTTCCCATTCATGAATGTGCATTCCCTCTCTTATTTTGGGAGACTGCCTTATCCCCTCCTTGTCCCCTCACCTACCAACCTTATCCTTTGACTTTCAATCTTACTTTTGACTCTTGAGTTAGGAGTTGCATGAGGGGGTCTACACTCCAATTCTAACTTATTTTTTACTCCATTTATATTTAGTCAACCCTCTTTTGGACTTTCACTCTATTATAGGGTATCCAACTCTAATTTCAAGCTACTAGCTAATTAGGGAAAGTGTTTTTCTATTTTCTAGTGTGCATGCACTATGGAACTGCAGCCTACTGTGCATTGGTTCCCTCTCAATGAGTGTTATAAATATGTATTCATGTCAAACAATAATACATAGAAGAGTTTAAGTAATTCAAATTGATCTCTTTAGCTACATAGTCTTTTTCAATGCAGCTTCATTCTCTTCTTTCTTGTTATGCAATTGCTAGTCTTGTATTTTTACACAGCTAAATCTTGTGCTTGTGCTTAAAATCCAACAGTAAGGACACTGACACGTTGCCAGACACTCATGAGTCATGAGATTCTCCCCTTTCCCAATTTTCCAAATGGAGGATGATAGTAACCACCACCCAAAATATTTAACCCGAGGGATTCAATAGCATTTGACCCCACAACTTCCATGAAATTTTGCACAAGATCATCTACCACTCGAACTAGCCCTTCAATCTCCCAACCAGGTATATTATGAATTAATTGCGAACCCTTTAATTATTTGCTTTAAAAGTGCACTAGTTGCTACTATGATTGATCCAATCAAGCTGCTAGAAAATATGGTCAAGCCTTTGGTCGTTAACAAGCTCAATGCCATGTCTTGTGAATATAGTGCATCTCCTCAAATCTACAACATAAGCTAAGCCAAAAGTAACAACTTCCACTGAACCAGATAGCAGTAAATTCAGAGTCGCGGTAACCTCAGTACAGGTTTGTCACAATATGAAAGCATGACTTCTAACAAATTATTGTTTTTGTATTCTACCCATCACCATTGCAGGACCCAATTGCATGTGTATTACATAATTGACCCCCTTCCATTTGTACGAACCACCACATGCATATTTAGATAACAAGCAAGATAGATTTCACTAAACCACTTTTATGTCATTTTCTTAAAAAGAAATAATGATTTTGTATTCAATATTTACCCTTGATTTGAATAGATTGTGAAGTGAAAGAAAAATCTGCAATATTGATCAAATGTCTTAATGTATCTATCTATTCAACTCCCATGACCCTGTGACTTTTCTTCCATTAGAAGTCTAACATTGATAGAATATCTTCATGAATTTCCATAGCTAACAATTATGATATAATTTTTATACTTGGTTAAGTTTGAGTGCTTGCAATCAAACTCCAATTCACTTGTACAAGTTCAAATCCAGATAGAAGGACGAGAGGTACATCATTTTGGTTAACTAAGAATAAGCTTTCTTTCAGTTAACATATCTTCTTATGAAAAGCATAGCCAACAAAGGATGACCTTACAAAGTGGGTCAAGAGATGTGAAGTATAGCTTAGGGTGTGGTGTTTCTTAGACCCACAGTGCACAAAATCTAGGAGTGAAAAACATTATGACTACACCAATATGTAGTTTACCTATACAGTGTCATCAAAGGTTATTTAGCTGGTACAAGCAACTACTTGGTATCAACAAATCAATGTGAATCTACTTAGTTATATTGTTACCGAACCTACTTGATGATTTATCAATAAAGAGCACCTAAGGTTGATGGTAGTTAGCATTACTGATTGGACATATCTAGAGCTACCTAAATGCAAGCAACTGTTTCTATGGTTACCTATTATATAAGGAATTTTCAGTGTTTATCCATTAATGTATGATATCTTTATAAATGAGTGATAGCCTCCCACAACCACTTGACATTGTTGATACTAGTAAGATGGCCTATGTGCATATGATGTCACTAAAGGGCAGAGAGATAAGTGCGTGAAGAGCCATGAGTTGAAAGAACAGAGAAGGAATGGGATCAATTGATGCACAAAAAATAATTAATTTAGCCACTCAGTAATAAGCTACAAGTTAAATAGAACCCATAGGGCATAGAACAGTCAGCAAATGGGTGCATTGTTAAGGCACTCCTTGCATAATGGTAACTAGTTGAAAACCTTGCAGGTGTCCCACCTGCCCAACCCTCACCTAAAGGTTATAGTGGTAGTGTTGGGGATCAACCCCATGTCACACAAGTACAAGACTTGATTAGTTGCTGTTCCTATTTGTCATGTACAAATATATTATACAACAACAACAAAAATTACAAGTTAAATAGCATTACCTTAAGCTTACCTGACCTCTGAATCTGCAGACATCACCCAGCTTCAGTGTTTTACTAAACTGTTGGACATCTTTGTTTCTAATATTATGATATTTCTGTATTCAAGAATTGACAGGAAATCTAAAGCAGAAATCTACAGGTGTATGATTTATGTTTTTCATCCAAGGTTTAGGTATTTTATTTTTCTTTTACCATAGAAAAGCCTTTACTATGATTCCTAAACAAATCCATTTTGAGAAGTTTTGTTGGTTCAGCAACCATCAAGCCATTAGTATAGATATATTTGAAACAATGAGATTACAGGAGATTCCGCTCAAGTATGTCCGAGCTCAAATTACACCATTTTAAGAAATCACCACACACAAAATGTAAAATTACGCAACAAAATAACACAAAAGAGTAAATAGAAGCAAATCCAATAGCAAGTGACCCAAAGGCTTAAATACTACTCAACAAGACCAAAAACCAGCCCCAGATGGAAGGCATAACAATTATCAATGAAAACAGGAAGCATTGTAACATTGCAATGTCAGAGGAATATTATGAAACTATAGTCAACTTATTTGTCACTGGCAAACACTGTGGAATGTCTAAGGGGTGCAAATCAAGGCTAATAAATGTCTATCCTCAAAAACCAAGGCCAAAAAAGAAAGGAAGAAGCTGGTAATATGTTGGCTTGAGCAAGGAAAACCATGTAATCAATGAGGTAATGTTCACTGTCAAAATCGCCCTCCTTCGGCAGGTCAACTAAAACAAGGGTTACTTGAAGGATAATACATGGCCTGTTTGAGCTCCATGTCACATCTTCCCCCCATTCTAATGACGAAGTGCCTCATTGATACAGTGGAAAGGTGAAGTGATTAGTCTGCCCTCTGATCACACAGCTGAGTAGCCTCAAATGCTACAAGTTTGTGTTGGTGTAAAGTTATGTCTTGAATCAGAGATCTATGCACCTCCTGTCTAGATGGGAAGAAAGCAAGAAGCTAGTTATATGAGCTGCAAAAGGGAGAATATTGTTTCTTTTCATTGTGAGGGGTTGAAGGGTGGGAGAAGACATGGACCTCTGTTTCAAGCTTGAGGAACAATAATCTGCTAATTGAACAGCAAAGAATCCCGCTCTATAAAACAAAAACAAAAAATAAAAGATAAAAGAAGTTGCCCTAAGGGGTGAGCCAATCCATAAAATAGAGATGTATCATCGTCTAAACAGCTGCAGTAGTTAACCCATTTACAATCTAAAGTTATGACAGGAAAGAGGAGTCTCGCTCTGCTTGGGAGAAACAAGGTAACTAGCTGAGGAGATCCAAGTAACCTGAAAGAACTGTAGAGACATCTTAAAGCAACCACAAAATTGCAGGGTGCTAGTATACTTGATTGTATTTTGATCCTCATCCCCTTCTATTTGTCAATGATATCATGCTTCTCTCTTCCACTCTAGATAGTAACAGAGAGTTATAGAGAAAGCTTGACACTTGGTCCTTTTTCAACAACTAGAATCAACCTTTTTAAAAAAAGATTATATGTTTGGATCCCATTAAAAAAATACTATCAAAAAAGCAGATAACTCGTAGAAGCGAAAATTTTCAGAACCCTTCATCCTATACTATTTGGCAATCCAGTCTATAGACTTGATTTTTAGCATCACAACTTCTGTTCAACTTCGTAAACAGTAGGTATTGGGTATGAAATTAAATTTGCTTGTAGTAAATTTAAATAAAGACTTTAAAGTTTATGTAGTCCTGCAATTAAGCCACAGGCCTGTAGGGATTTACATTGACAGATACTTGACTCAAATATGTTTAACTTTCAAAATGCCATTTGTCAACATAAAAAGACATGCAGAAGACACAAAAAATGGTAATTATCAGTGACATTTGTTGTTTCTGCTGTTCCCTTGTTGAGACCACAAAGAAATGATCCTTAACTATTTACACAATAATGGTAAAGGTTACTCTATTTTTCTTATAATTGTATTCATATGTGTGCCTATGGTTAGATTTACATATATTTTTTCCTACTCCTTTGTTCTCTTCATATCATTTCAAATTGTGTGATTGTTAATTTTAGGTATGTTCTATGCTTAGAGCAATTTATTTCAATTTTCACAGTTAGCTCCATATCTTTTCCAGATTAGCAATCACATCAGCATTAAAGTAAACTGCAGATAGAACATATACATAAATCGCAGAAGACAGGAAAAGACAAGACGATACAAGATGTGGCGCTAGCCAGGGACAAGCCCGAATGTGGGGAAACCCTTGATCAATTCTTCTTATATGTTCTTCAATAGTTCAGCAGAGAGAGAGAGAGAGATAGTAGGTTTACAACAGAGGTCAACACTTTGACTTATCTAGATAAGAGCATAGATCATCTCTAAGAAGATGATACATGAGATCAATTGAATACATGCTGCTTCAACTAATTCTCCAAGGTGACTCCTTCACCTATCGTTGTTCTGCATTTCGTCATCATCCTGCACCTCACCGTGCTGCACCCATCATCACTATGCTGCATCTCATCACGCTTCATTAATCATGACTATACCCATCACTGTACTGCATTATGTGCCATTGCTGCACCATGTTGCCATCCTAACCTATGTGTTGGTTGCACCATGTTGTCCTTCCTTGCATGCTGCTCTCCTTCGGAGACAGATGCTCCGGCTGTTTCGTCAGTTCCCGGCAGTTCCAATTGTTCCCCATTGTTCCAGTAGTTCCGGCTTTTCCCGCAGTTCCTGCATTTCCGGCTATTTCGGCTTTTTTGGCTTTTCCAACTTTTCTGGCAATTCCGACTTTTCTAGCATTTCTGGCTTTTCCGACTTTTCCGGCAGTTGCATCTTTTCCGACAATTCCAGCTTTTCCAACAGTTTCGACTTTTCGGACAGTTCCAACTTTTCCAGCAGTTCTGGCTTTTCTGGCAATTCCAGGATTTCCGACAGTTCCGGCATTTCCGGCATTTCCAGCAATTCCGGCTTTTCCGGCATTTCCAGCTTTTCCAGCAATTCCGGCTTTTCCAACTTTTTGCCCTCTAGATTAGAGCAACGTTATTCCTTAGGATCTCTCCTCCTACTAAAACCCAAAGACAAGTAGAGAGAGGAAGAGATCCCATGTGTGTTGAAATGACTTGAAGGCCACCTCTATTTATACTAAAACGTTGAGCACATGTGGGGTTTATTTGGTCGCTGGTTGACCTTGACAAATTGTCTTATAACGCAAATAAATTGATAACTCCATGAATACTTATCGGAATCGGATGATCTTTAGATCAATCCTACACCTCTTGATGAGAGGGATCCAAGAAAAATATCAGTTGCCATAAATAAGATGACCCACATGGAGTTTGGCCCTAGTTGCCAATTTTAACACTCCCTCTCAACTAGGGAGAACTCCATCCGTTGATCCATATGTCCGAGTGTACTATCTCTGCCATCAGTTCCCTGCACTGCTCTGATCTGCTGAGCTCTGCTCTGCTTTGATCTGCTGAACTCTGCTTTGATCTGCTGAGCTCTGCTCTGCTCTGCTCTACTTTGATCTGCTGAACCATGAAGAAGAAGAATTGATCAAGAATGTCTCATACCATTCTCTACTGACCCGAAGTCAATTTTGTTGATCCCAGATCAATATCACAAGAGAGTGTCTCAAACCACTCAAACTGATCCCAGATCAATGTCACAAGAGAGTGTCTCAAACCACTCATATTGATCCCAGATCAATGTCACAAGAGAGTGTCTCAAACCACTCACACTGATCCCAGATCAATGGAGGTCATCCTAGCATAGGGAGTACGGTAGATACAGTGATGCGTCTATCAATGGTACTACTATGGTCCCTATCCTCATTTCCCTGCTCATTGATCAGATGAGAGGTACTTCCCATGAGTCCCAGACTGCATGGGTAGGATGCCTCGACAAGAGAACTAATCATCCTGTCCACAGGAGAATGAATCATCCTATCAATGGATGCCACAGAGAACTAATCATCCTAGCCCACAGGAGAACTAATCATCCTATTCCACAGTCGCCACGGAGAACAAATCATCCTGGCCCACAAGAGAACTAATCATCATGTTCCATAGTCGCCACGGAGAACAAATCATCCTGGCCCACGGGAGAACTAATCATCCTGTTCCATAGTTGCCACGGGAGAACTAATCATCCTGGCCCACAGGAGAACTAATCATCCTGTTCCACAGTTGCCATAGGAGAACTAATCATCCCGACCCACAGAAGAACTAATCATCCTGTTCATAGCGCACCACAAGAGAACTAGAGTCCCAGAGTCCCAGACTGCATGGGTAGGATGCCTCGACAAGAGAACTAATCATCCTGTCCACAGGAGAATGAATCATCCTATCAATGGATGCCACAGAGAACTAATCATCCTAGCCCACAGGAGAACTAATCATCCTATTCCACAGTCGCCACGGAGAACAAATCATCCTGGCCCACAAGAGAACTAATCATCATGTTCCATAGTCGCCACGGAGAACAAATCATCCTGGCCCACAGGAGAACTAATCATCCTGTTCCATAGTTGCCACGGGAGAACTAATCATCCTGGCCCACAGAGAACTAATCATCCTGTTCCACAGTTGCCATAGGAGAACTAATCATCCCGACCCACAGAAGAACTAATCATCCTGTTCATAGCGCACCACCAGGGGAGGGTGAGTCGCCCTGTGGTCGTATGTTGCTCCAGTAAGTACCCCAAGCCCCCCAGAGCTCCCAGAGCTCAATGCATGCAACATGCAAGACCCTTATAAGAAGGTCTCTCAATGACTCCAAGTCGTTCGGGAAAGTCACAGATTTGACCTTTCCCCAAGGCTTTGACAAAATGTCTGCGACTTGTACATCAGTCTCAATGCAATGGAGCCTCCTCGCTCATCAACTTACCATATCGCAGATAAGGCAATATCTGATGTCTATCTGCTAGAGCAATCATCGAATACGGGATTCCTCAATAATCAAATCCCCCCTCTGGTTGTCACAGAGAATCACAGTGGTATTCATCATGTGTACAAACAGCTCACTTAAGAGCTTCTGCAACCATGCAGCTTCACACGAGATCATACTCGTAGCTATGTATTCGGTCTCGGCGGTGCTTATAGCAACCGACTTCTGCTTCCTACTCATCCATGATATCAAAGCAGAATCCAAAGAGAACCAGCACTGAGAAGTTCTCTAGTGATCCTCCACACTGCCTGCCCAGTCAGCATTCGAATAATCATGCAATTTCATATTTCCAGCAGTGTATCTCAATCCATGAGAGATTGTGCCCCAAAGATATCTCAAAAGATTCTTAGCACCAATCCAGTGAGGCTCAACCAAATATGAGCTCACCATGCTAACTGCAAAACATATGTCTGGACAGAAGTTCACCAAGAACATCAACGCGAATGAGTTTATGAAACTCGGAGGCATTTCCCAAATCTGGTCCGACATCACTTCCATATAACTTCTGAAAGTTAAGATCCTCGAGGTAGTCACAGGCTTGCAATTTATCATTCAACATCCGGAATCCAACTCCCTCTTACTTCTGCAAATGAGAGGGTCTGCACCTGTCAAAATAGGTCGTCCTCATAAGGTGTCGGTATGAGAGGTCTATCATCCACAACCTTCGGGTAATGGTTTGGATCGGTTTCACTCCTAGTGAATCTCAGCTTCATCAGAGAGTTATCAATCCTCTCATACTACGCCTGGGGTGTTTTGCTTCGAGCCATAGAGGGCTTTCTTCCACTTGTATACATGAGATCCCCGATCATGAATCTCAAACTCCTCGAGTTGTTCCAATCCTATGGACCTGCTGCATGAGGGGAATGGTCCCCTGATAAGATTTTCCTTTGGTACAACTCAGACATGTACCTTCATGCTCTACTTGAATTCAGACATCCCTATCACCATTTGACTCACATCAAGTAGGGCCCCATAAGTAGACCTCCAGTGTTATAGATGCGATATGTCAATTGACATGATCCCCAATGGACCATCTTGCAACTTGATACAAATTGCCAACCCTGAACCCATGAGAAAAAGCATCTTTGAAAATTATAATTTTTTTAACACGTACCTTTCCATTGATGAATGCCACCCTGAAATCTTTGACTTCCATTTCCGAGATGGACACCAAGTTCTTCTTGCGATCAAGTACATAAACGAGATTTTGTAAATGAATCGAGTTACCCTTACTCAATTGAGAGTTAACATTCCCTACACCCTTTCCGAGATAGGTGGCATCGGCTCCAAGTATAATCCCACGATTGTTTCCACCTCTACAAAATTAGAGAGTGCACCCATCCATCCAATGAAGTGCCTTGAAGCACTACAATCTATAAGCCAGATTCCCAAAGAATCTGAAGGAGAGGGCCAATACAAGATAACGCTTCTTTATCTTATCAAAAACAACATTTGATTCTTCATACCTGGGGTTCCTTGCTTTCTATGAAGAATCGGCCATTTCCTTAATGATCTGCATTACCTGTCACTCCTTTGATCATTGAAGATGTCCCTGGAATGATTGTTATCATCATCAAGTGATGTGTCCCTGCCATTCAGACACTCCTTCGCATAATGGCCGAACTAGTTATCTGCCTTTCCTTCCACCCTGAGATCCGGTCGTCCAATGAAGTGATCTTTAGGTAGGCCATATTCCGTTGCGCCACTCTGATAATATTCTCTGCTTCGACTTCACCCTTGGTGAATTTGAAGAGGAATGAGGAATCCATTGATCCTTTTGTCCTTTTCCAGCTGTCTTCGGTGATTGCTCTTTCACTCTTGCTTGGGCATTATCTTCACCTCGACTCTGATACCATGTTAATTTTAGGTATGTTCTATGCTTAGAGCAATTTATTTCAATTTTCACAGTTAGCTCCATATCTTTTCCAGATTAGCAATCACATCAACATTAAAGTAAACTGCAGATAGAACATAAACATAAATCGCAAAAGACAAGCCAAGACAAGAGGATACAAGATGTGGCGCTAGCCAGGGACAAACCCCAATGTGGGGAAACCCTTGATCAATTCTTCTTATATGTTCTTCAATAGTTCGGCAGAGAGAGAGAGAGAGAGAGATAGTAGGTTTACAACAGAAGTCAACACTTTGACTTATCTAGATAAGAGAATAGATCATCTCTAAGAAGATGATACATGAGATCAGTTGAAGACATGTTGCTTCAACTGATTCTCCAAGGTGACTCCACCTATCGTTGTGCTGCATTTCGTCATCATGCTACACCCATCATCACTATGTTGTGTCTCATCACGCTTCATTAACTATACCATAGTCATGATTAATGAAGCGTGATGAGACGCAACATAGTGATGATGGGTGCAGCACGGTGAGGTGCAGCATGATGACGAAATGCAGCACAACGATAGGTGAAGGAGTCACCTTGGAGAATCAGTTGAAGCAACATGTCTTCAACTAATCTCATGTATCATCTTCTTAGAGATGATCTATGCTCTTATCTAGATAAGTCAAAGTGTTGACTTCTATTGTAAATGTACTATCTTTCTCTCTGTTTAACTATTGAGGAACATATAAGAAGAATTGATCAAGGGTTTCCCCACATTGGGGTTTGTCACTGGCTAGCGCCACATCTTGTGTCCTCTTGTCTTGGCTTGTCTTTAGCGATTTATGTTTATGTTCTATCTGCAGTTTATTTTAATGCTGATGTGATTGCTAATCTAGAAAAGATATTGAGCTAACTGTGAAAATTGAAATAAATTGCTCCAAGCATAGAACATACCTAAAATTAACAGTGTTGCAGAGTTTACAGAAGAACAAATTGTAGACATTGCATAAATTTGACAAGCATAATTATATTTGGAATGAGAAAGCTAAGCTCCCCCTCCACTGGCAAGTGTTTTTATCAGTTGGAGCAACATGAGAAGACTAAATGATGATGGAAAGACCATTACAAGGAGAAGATAAAACATTTGGTCATTAAGTATTATTTACTTTTATAAAATTAAAGAATGATAAGCATTGAATAAGTGAAATAAGTGAACTTGAATTGGCACTTCAAACTCTGTTGTGATTTTCCACATGCCATGCATCCAAGCAATAGCCAACAATGGCAATGTATGAGCGTCCAACAATATTGTGGATAGCCATACACTACCAAACTCGGGACTCACAACCAGAACTCACAATTTGGAGGTTTACGTTGGCATTCCTATGACTTATGCTACCAGGTATTGTGTGGGTATCCTTGCACACTTGTGATTCCTATTTCTTAGGACACGAGATCTCAATTTTGCGTGCACACAATCTCCTAAATCCTTGCACACAAATGATGCCCAATTTTGCGCTCTTCACAAGAATGATGATATCACAAACTTGTGTGAATTATGTGCCTTCGTCCTCCTCTTTATAAACCCAATTTGAGCATGCAAATAAGGCTCTATTCAATTTTAGAACTCGAGTTCTTGATTGCAAGTTAATTAAGAGTCCAACTGATTCTCTCCCGAATCAACACTTGGAGTCTTAACTCATTCTCTCTCCAATCAACACTGAAGACTAACTTAGCTCTAACTGAACTAGCAACCGCCACCTCGTTCTATAGTCAAACTGAAGAAGACTCCATGTAACTAAAGCTCCTACTCTTTGCATGCTATCTTGGTGATCATTCCAATAATATGAACAAACAAAGAAAAATCACCCGAACTGAAGTCTGACTCATGAGTTCGCATTCATGGCTAGAGAAAGACAAATCGAAGTCTTCACTGGCTAAGGCACAAGCCAGAAGACCTTTACTCGCTACATTTTCAATAGTCTCAAGTATGGTAAAAACCTCTTTTCATCAAGCCTTGCAACCACTACAATCTAGGCTTGGTCTATGACTTTATGCCAAAGATTGTACTATTAAATTGTCGATGTTGGAGGTGATGACATGGTTGGAAGCCAGGAAAACCTGTTATTTTATTTGATTTTGCCCATTTATATTATTAAAAAATTGCCTATATTGGACAGGGATCCAAGAACAAGTGTAATACCCACTAAGTTTTAAATGACATCTTCATTCACAAGAAGTTGGAATATGCAATTAATGATTTAGTAACCAAGCATTAACAGCAAAATCAGTAGTGGACTTTCCAAAGTGTCAACTCTAGAGACAATGTGATTGTATTGTTCATTGCTTACACCGATATTACACAGTCCTATCTCATCCTTTAAACATAATAACCATCTTATAAAAACCTTCGTAAAAAATATTCTAATCCCTCTACTCTAGCATTCGATCGCTTAAGACAACACTTTCAAACTGTTGGATGTGAGATTAGTAAACTTCAATTGTACTTTAAAAGAAAATGCAACAATAAGCATGTCAAAAAAATATTTTCAGTATCACATTATCATATTTATTCTTAAACTTTAAGAGAATAGGCAAATTTAGCATACAAACAAAAAAATAGGGAAGATTTAGCATACAATAAAATAAGCAATAAATTGATTTTCAAAATGTTCCAACTAACAATTTCTCAATAAAGAGAGCAAACAAAGAGAAGAACAAAAATATTATATGATATTGATGTTTGATTTATTATTATTTGAAAGTTCATTTTGATCTTGTTTCTTCTAGCTTGCCCAATTCTCACTTGGAAGCCCGTCTTGATGACTTTGGGAAATCTAGGGGATTTATTTGCACAAATTTTGTTTTCTCGTTGCCAATATGACCAATGATTGTAGATCTGGCTCTCCTCTTCCCAATGATATTGTGTCAAAGGTTCAACAAATGTTCCACATTCTCCTTGTATCCTCATTCAGAAAGCTCCCTCGATCACTACTGCCATAATGGAAGATACTACTTACAAATTAAGATGTAAGTAAGTACTGTCAGTTCCAAGAAAAAATACATAAGCAAATGGAATAAAATACATATTTGGGTCTACATTTAGAGGCTTTTTATAAAAGATAGAACTTACTATCCAATAATGTTTCTTGAACATGTAGAGAACCAATTTAATTAAGCTTGCTTGACATTAATAAACTTCATGCACAAATGTTTATCTGAATCTTGGACAAATATCTGCTAATCCTTTTACGGGTCTCTTATCAGATTAATGAAATAGTTAATGAATGCTTACTACAAGAATAATTTCATTAGGTGATTTTATTTACTTTTCTAAATGAAAAATGAAAAATCATGGAAGAACTTATCAGCTGAAACTAGAAACTGATAAATTAATACCGTGCAATTAGAATATTCTTGGAAATGATAGCACGATTTTCAGAATTTATTTTAAATTTGCTCATCTGAAACTCTGTTTCCAGCATTTGAGCAGTTCAATTCAAATTAGAATGGAAATCTAAGCAAACAAACAGCAATAGTGTAAAACCCCTCAAACGCAGTAGATCGACCTAGGTTCACCTCCTGAGTTCAATGAAGATGGAGAACTACAGATAAAATAAAATAAATTGTTACAAAACTGCATGTCAAAGGTCTTTTGTAACAGCAAATCGTATATCCGCATACAGACTTGTGGACAATATTTTCGAACATTCTATTTTGCTACGCTTTTTCTAAGATAGCGTAAAATGTGCAGCCTTCTAAGTTCAACACAGAAAGTTGTCCTTCAGTAAATTGGTATATAATCATAGTCCGCAGTCTCTGGAATACTAACATATCGAATAAATTACTACAGCAAAAATACTGATAGCCTTTGAAAATTATGTAATGGGCATAGGAACTTGCAACAGCAAAACTAAACACCAAACAACAACGGGAAAAGGGAGTAAATAAACACAAAAGCCAGCCTTCTGGCAGAACTGGACTGAAGCAAAAGCCCACAATCGAATTACCTTGAGAATGTTATCACAAACAGTGGCCGCAATGCTCTTTGCTGCGTGAATATTTTCTCCAGCAATAATTGTCAAGTTGGTAATAATAGGTTTGGATTAATATCTCGCCAAGTGCAGTTTCACTGGCTCACAAGCTGGTGCTTCCCCACCTGTGTATAAGAATCAGCTCACTTAAGAGCTTCTGTAGATGCAGCTTCACACAGATCATACTCGTGCTATGTATTCGTCCCGTGCACATAGCAACCGACTTCTGATTCCTACCTCATCCATGAGATCATAGCAGTTCCAAAGAGAACCAGCATGAGAAGCCTCTAGTGATCCTCCACACTACTGAGCCCAGTCAGCATTCGAATAATCATGCGATTTCATATTTCCAGCAGTGTATCTCCATCCATGAAGATTGTGACCTAGGTATTTCAAAGAGCCTTTAGCAGTCCAGTCCAGTAGGGTCAACCAAATATGAGCTCCACCATGAGAACTGAAAACATATGTCTCGGACAGAAGTTCACCAAGAACATCAAGCGCCAATGATTTAAAGAAACCCGGAGGCATTTGAGAAATCTGGTCCGACATCACTTCCATATAACTCTGAAAGTTAAGATCCTCGAGGTGTCACAGGCTTGCAATTTATCATTCAACATCCGAATCCAACTCCCTCTTACTTCTGCAAATGAGGGTTCTGCACCTGTCAGAAATAGGTCTTCCTCATAAGGTGTCGGTATAGAGGTCGATGATCCACAACCTTCGGGTAATGGTTTGGATCGTTTTCACTCCTAGTGAATCTCAGCTTCAACAGAGAGTTATCAATCCTCTCATACTACGCCTGGGTGTTTTGCTTCGAGCCATAGAGGCTTCTTCCACTTGTATACATGAGATCCCCGATCATGAATCTCAAACTCCTCGAGTTGTTCCAAACCTATGGACCTGCTGCATGAGGAGGAATGGTCCTGATAAGATTTTCCTTTGGTACAACTCAACATGTACCTTCATGCTCTACTTGAATCAGACATCCCTAACACCATTTGACTCACATCAAGTAGGGCCCCATAAGTAGACCTCCAGTGTTATAGATGCGATATGTCAATTGACATGATCCCCAATGGACCATCTGCAACTTGATACAAAGTTGCCAACCCTGAACCCATGAGAAAAAGCATCATTGAAAATTATAATTTTTTAACACGTACCTTTCCATTTGATGAATGCCACCCTGAAATCTTTGACTTCCATTTCCGAGATGGACACCAAGTTCTTCTTGCGATCAAGTACATAAACGAGATTTGTAAATGAATCGAGTTACCCTTACTCAATTGAGAGTTAACATTCCCTACACCCTTTCCGAGATAGGTGGCATCGGCTCCAAGTATAATCCCACGATTGTTTTCCACCTCTACAAAATTAGAGAGTCCACCCATCCATCCAATGAAGTGCCTTGGAAGCACTACAATCTATAAGCCAGATTCCCAAAGAATCTGAAGGAGAGGGCCAATACAAGATAACGCTTCTTTATCTTATCAAAAACAACATTTGATTCTTCATACCTGGGGTTCCTTGCTTTCTATGAAGAATCGGCCATTTCCTTAGTGATCTGCATTACCTGTCACTCCTTGATCATTGAAGATGTCCCTGGAATGATTGTAATAATAATCAAGTGATTGTCCCTGACATTGAAAACTCCTTGCATATGGCCGAACTAGTTACCTGCCTTTCCTTCGAGATGAGATCCTCTCCAATGAAGTGATCTTTACCTAGCCATATTCCGTTGGCCACTCTGTAATTTTCTCTGCTTCGAATTCACCCTTAGTGAATTTGAAGAGGAATGAGGAATCCAATGACTTTTGTCCTTTCCATTGAGTTAGGTGTTGCTCACTCTTGCTTGGGTTATCTTCAACTCGACTTTGATACCATGTAAACCCGTAGGTATGTTTATGATTTGAGACAATTTATTTCAATTTTCACTGAAGCTCCATATCTTTTCCAGATTATGCCTCACTCAAATAAAGTAAACTGAGATAGAACATACCATCTCGCAAAAGACAATGCCAAGAAAGAGGATACAAATGTGGCGCTAGCCAGGGACAAACCCCTATGTGGGAAAGCCTTGACCCATTCTTCTTATATGTTCTTCAATAGTTCGGAGAGAGCGAGAGAGAGAGAGAAGTAGGTTTATCAACAGAAGTCAACACTTTAGTTATCTAGATAAGGAAAGATCATCTCTAAGAAGATGATACACGAAGATCAGTTGAAGACAATGTTGGTTCCACTGATTCTCCAAGGTAACTCCACCTATCTTGTGCTGCATATCGTCATATGCTACACCCTCATCACTATATTTGGCTCATCACGCTTCATTAACTATAACCATAGTCAATGATTAATGAAGCTTGATGAGACCAACATTTGATGATGTGCAAACACGGTGAGGTGCGCATGTTGACGAAATGCGCACTCGATAGGTTAAGGAGTCACCTTGGAGAAGCATTGAAGCAATATGTCTCATAATCTCACTGTATCATCTTCTGATAGAGACCTATGCTCTTATTTAGATAAGTCAAAGTGTTGCACTTCTATTGTAAATGTACGATCTCTCTCACTGTTTACTATTGAGAACCTCTAAGAAGAATTGAGCAAGGGTTTGCCCACATTGGGGTTTGTCACTGGCTACGCCACATCTTGTGTCCTCTTGTCTTGGCTTGTCCTTTAGCGATTTATGTTTATGTTCTATCTGCAGTTTATTTTAATGCTGATGTGATTGCTAATCTAGAAAAGATATTGAGCTAACTGTGAAAATTGAAATAAATTGCTCCAGCATAGAACATACCTAAAATTAACAGTGTTGCAGAGTTTACAGAAGAACAAATTGTAGACATTGCATAAATTTGACAAGCATAATTATATTTGGAATGAGAAAGCTAAGCTCCCCCCCCTCCACTGGCAAGTGTTTTTATCAGTTGGAGCAACATGAGAAACTAAATGATGATGGAAAGACCATTACAAGGAGAAGATAAAACATTTGGTCATTAAGTATTATTTACTTTTATAAAATTAAAGAATGATAAGCATCGAATAAGTGAAATAAGTGAACTTGAATTGGCACTTCAAACTCTGTTGTGATTTTCACATGCCATGCATCCAAGCAATAGCCAACAATGGCAATGTATGACGTCCAACAATATTGTATAGCCATACACTACCAAACTCGGGACTCACAACCAGAACTCACAATTTGGAGGTTACGTGGCATTCCTATGACTTATGCTACCAGGTATTGGTGGGTATCCTTGCACACTTGTGATTCCTATTTTCTTAGACACGAGATCTCAATTTGCGTGCACACAATCTCCTAAATCCTTGCACACAAATGATGCCCAATTTTGCGCTCTTCACAAGAAGATGATATCACAAACTTGTGTGAATTATGTGCCTTCGTCCTCCTCTTATAAACCCAATTTGAGCATGCAAATAAGGCTCTATTCAATTTTAGAACTCGAGTTCTTGATTGCAAGTTAATTAAGAGTCCAACTGATTCTCTCCCGAATCAACACTTGGAGTCTTAACTCATTCTCTCTCCAATCAACACTGAAGACTAACTTAGCTCTAACTGAACTAGCAACCGCCACCTCGTTCTATAGTCAAACTGAAGAAGATCCATGTAACTAAAGCTCCTACTCTTTGCATGCTATATTGTGATCATTCCAATAATATGAACAAACAAAGAAAAATCACCCGAACTGAAGTCTGACTCATGAGTTCGCATTCATGGCTAGAGAAAGACAAATCGAAGTCTTCACTGGCTAAGGCACAAGCCAGAAGACCTTTACTCGCTACATTTTCAATATCTCAGTATGGTAAAAACCTCTTTTCATCAAGCCTTGCAACCACTACAATCTAGGCTTGGTCTATGACTTTATGCCAAAGATTGTACTATTAAATTGTCGATGTTGGAGGTGATGACATGGTTGGAAGCCAGGAAAACCTGTTATTTTATTTGATTTTGCCCATTTATATTATTAAAAAATTGCCTATATTGGACAGGGATCCAAGAACAAGTGTAATACCCACTAAGTTTAAATGACATCTTGTTGACAAGAAGTTGGAATATGTGACAATTAATGATTTAGTAACCAAGCATTCTGTAAAATCAGTAGTGGACTTTCCAAGTTCAACTCTAGAGACAATGTGATTGTATTGTTCATTGCTTACACCGATATTACACAGTCCTATCTCATCCTTTAAACATAATAACCATCTTATAAAAACCTTCGTAAAAAATATTCTAATCCCTCTACTCTAGCATTCGATCGCTTAAGACAACACTTTCAAACTGTTGGATGTGAGATTAGTAAACTTCAATTGTACTTTAAAAAGAAAATGCAACAATAAGCATGTCAAAAAAATATTTTCAGTATCACATTATCATATTTATTCTTAAAGTTTAAGAGAATAGGCAAATTTAGCATACAAACAAAAAAATAGGGAAGATTTAGCATACAATAAAATAAGCAATAAATTGATTTTCAAAATGTTCCAACTAACAATTTCTCAATAAAGAGAGCAAACAAAGAGAAGAACAAAAATATTATATGATATTGATGTTTGATTTATTATTATTTGAAAGTTCATTTTGATCTTGTTTCTTCTAGCTTGCCCAATTCTCACTTGGAAGCCCGTCTTGATGACTTTGGGAAATCTAGGGGAGATTATTTGCACAAATTTTGTTTTCTCGTTGCCAATATGACCAAGATTGTAGATCTGGCTCTCTTCTTCCCAATGATATTGTGTCAAAGGTTCAACAAATGTTCCACATTCTCCTTGTATCCTCATTCAGAAAGCTCCCTCGATCACTACTGCCATAATGGAAGATACTACTTACAAATTAAGATGTAAGTAAGTACTGTCAGTTCCAAGAAAAAATACATAAGCAAATGGAATAAAATACATATTGGTGGTCTACATTTAGAGGCTTTTTATAAAAGATAGAACTTACTATCCAATAATGTTTCTTGAACATGTAGAAACCAATTTAATTAAGCTTGCTTGACATTAATAAACTTCATGCACAAATGTTTATCTGAATCTTGGACAAATATCTGCTAATCCTTTTACGGGTCTCTTATCAGATTAATGAAATAGTTAATGAATGCTTACTACAAGAATAATTTCATTAGGTGATTTTATTTACTTTTCTAAATGAAAAATGAAAAATCATGGAAGAACTTATCAGCTGAAACTAGAAACTGATAAATTAATACCGTGCAATTAGAATATTCTTGGAAATGATAGCACGATTTTCAGAATTTATTTTAAATTTGCTCAACTGAAACTCTGTTTCCAGCATTTGAGCAGTTCAATTCAAAATAGAATGGAAATCTAAGCAAACAAACAGCAATAGTGTAAAACCCCTCAAACGCAGTAGATCGACCTAGGTTCACCTCCTGAGTTCAATGAAGATGGAGAACTACAGATAAAATAAAATAAATTGTTACAAAACTGCATGTCAAAGGTCTTTTGTAACAGCAAATCGTATATCCGCATACAGACTTGTGGACAATATTTTCGAACATTCTATTTTGCTACGCTTTTTCTAAGATAGCGTAAAATGTGCAGCCTTCTAAGTTCAACACAGAAAGTTGTCCTTCAGTAAATTGGTATATAATCATAGTCCGCAGTCTCTGGAATACTAACATATCGGATAAATTACTACAGCTGATAGCCTTTGAAAATTATGTAATGGGCATAGGAACTTGCAACAGAAAAACTAAACACCAAACAACAACGGGAAAAGGGAGTAAATAAACACAAAAGCCAGCCTTCTGGCAGAACTGGACTGAAGCAAAAGCCCACAATCGAATTACCTTGAGAATGTTATCACAAACAGTGGCCGCAATGCTCTTTGCGGCATGAATATTTTCTCCAGCAATAATTGTCAAGTTGGTAATAATAGGTTTGGAGTTAATAGTAAGCTCGCCAAGTGCAGTTTTATACTGGCTAACAAGCTCCTGTTGTCCCCCACCTCGTGAAGAAGAATCAACTATTTCCCTTTCACTGTCTTTATCAATTCTGTCATCATCGTGATCAACGTAACTTCTGCTCCGCCTATCTCCCTCCCGTTCCCGCTCCCTTTCAATTGCCCTGAACCTCTCCAGCAAGGGGCTGCCTCGTTGTGGCTGCCTCTCTAGAGACCGTTCCCGTTCGATAACACGGTGAAACCCCCGATGGTCTCTTTCCCTCTCCACATCTTCCCCAATTCGGGCCTTCTTGACGGCAAGTTCCCTCGACCTGTCAATCGATCTTCCAGAGCTTTCTATCTCCATGTTTTTCCTGCTCCCCTGCAGACTTTGACCTAGGTCATTTCAAAGAGCCATTTACAGTCCAGTCCGATAGGGTTTTCTTTTATTTGCCAGCGACAGGTGACAAGCTCAAAACCCGTCCGACACCTGGCCACTTTAGGGTTTTCCCTTTTATTTTAAACAAAATAAAGCCTCCAGTGTCCAAGATTAAAAGAAAAACCCTGAGCAAGTGCCCGTGAGCTACAAATCCGAGTCCAATGCTCGAACCTTGCTATTACGAAACCGACCCGCAAAATTTTCTTGTCCGGCTGTTTATTAAATGGCTTGAGACTCCCTTGTGAATCTTATTCAATATCAATAAGAGCGGCAAGTTTTTGTTAAATCAATATTGACAGAGCAGGAACCAAATAGCTGCCATTATTTTAGTTCAACGAATTGAATAAGGATTGCTTCTATCTTCAGGAAAATGCTGTGTGCATAACCTGAAAACGCCGTTGAACTCTGCGCGGTAACAAAATCGAATCCTCTACCATCGCAAAAACTTGAGGGAGCCCCAAATTAAACGAACACAGAGCCGAGAAAAGCGTCTTTTGCGCACTCTCAAATCAAACGAAGCAAATCTATCGGCAACCACAAATAATTAATGGAAACGATGAATAACAGGGGAAATATTGGCTTCCGGATTTCCGATGGGGTCGGTCATATGGAGGACATGAAAGCCCTTATGACATTTTTCTTAGTGTTTAGATTGGATTACGAAATGTTGAGCTCGACCCGGCTGCCTAAGAGGGGCAGATTGTGAGCGATCGGTCTAGTGATTTTACTGATTGTCGCATTACGAGATATCTAAAGAGTGATCCAGAAAATCGTATAAGAGAAAAAAATATCAAAACCCTCGGAAAGAATAAAGAGAAAAGTGGAGAGTTCAAATTTTAATCAATATTGTTTAAAATCGTGTGATTAACCAATTATAAAGAAAAGATGATTTATAAAATATGATATTGTATTTGAGGATAACACTAAGTTCTTTAGAGATGCAATTAAATTTAAATTTGTATGTGAAGTTTATGTTAATGGGTTGATTTAAGTTGTTGATTGTTATGTGAATGGCAAATAAAAAGTGTGTAGTTTGAATAGGTTATAATTTTGTTTGAAAAATAATAGAAATTTCAGTATGATTTTGATTAAATTTAATGGAAATATTCGAAAATCCAGGTTATAGTTGCTAAGCTTAGAATTTTGGGTATTACAAGGTTTTTTTGATGGTGTTGAACCCATTTCCGGTATCAAATAAATATTTAAACACTCCCACAATCAGATTTCTTAAAGAATTTTTCACCGAATCCCGGTGAAAAATTCATATTAGGGGCAAAATTATGGCAATAAAAAGGGTTGGAGTCAAATCTCTAGTTGATATGTTAATATTTAGTGTTTTAGAATATCAAAACTATACTAAAAATTTCTTTGACAAAATTGTGTAGAAAAAAATAATAATAATTTATAATATTGTATATATCATTAATATAATTATTGAATATATACTTTATAATTTTATAAATAAATTAATTTAGGATAATACAAAACACTCTTACATATTTCAATGGTGAGATCCTATTAATATCTTTTGAATAAACGATTTTCAAACTTTTAATTTAGTTTTATTCTTTTATGTAATTAACATTAAATTTATTGGAATGTTTCTTTGTCAATGGTTTTTTTTGTACATTCCCTTTTATTTCATGGTTAATCACCTTTAATCATATCTATTCTCCATTGGACTTTTTTTAATTTTTGGTGTAACTTTGCATGTATTACAACTCTAGGTAGTTTAAAAATCGTTTTTAAGACTGTTATAGTTTTCCATCTTTAATAAGCGCACTTTATTTATTTGTCATTTCGGCCAACCCCCTCCTCATTTATGCATACATAATGCCTTATAATTGTGGTTTTCTTTAAGTTTTACTATGACATGTGTTATGTGGTTTTCCTTTGTGCGCATATGCTAATAATGGAAAGGACCCTTATGGGGAATTTAGCCACGACCTAGCCTTCAACATCTATAGGTTGGGGGCCAAAATGTGTAAATAGGATCATAAAAGAGGACCAATACTCCCTTTATTGCAAGGAAAACACGTTCTAACTAAGATTTTTCCAAAACCTCCCTAGTAAGATTCTCCTTGGTCCATTAATATTGGAGGGTTGTTAACGAAGGTGAGTGGTTGAAGGTTCAATGGAGGTTTTTTTGGCCATTACACTTAAATCATATTAGGTAACCTAATGCACTCACATCTATGATGCTCTAATGCATCCTTGTAATATGCACAGTGGAGGTCGTTATTATATTCCATAATAAAGGTTTAATTTAAATACAAAGCATATTTTAATCAAAGCATCTTAAAATAGTTAGTACATATATGTTACTATATAAATTGCATTAAATGACTTTAAACATTTTCTTATTTAATGTAAAATTTTATTTTAAAAATTACAAAAACTTATTGATGCACTCTGATAGAAGTAGTTGTGTGTCACCTCTATAAACACACCAAAGGTCATTTTATTGTGTCATGATAAAACTCTTGTCGATGCATCTTTAAAGCGTAAGCACACCAATGTGTAAGTATATAAGATGTGTCAACTAAGGCTTAGCCATTTTCTAATACAATACTTATTTATTGAAAAAATTATAAGAAACTCATCAGTGTGTTTACATAATTAATGTACCTTTACATTTTTTTCATTGGTGCACAAAAAGACATTTTCTAACTAGTGAATTTCTAATACCTAGGCACATTGGTGCATCCTTATATAAGACAAACCAATTAAGGTTTATTTATTTTATCATATAATATCAATTTTATATTAAAAATAAAAACATCTTTGTGCTCTCCCATATAGAGCACATATTTCCATTATTGGTGCAGCATAAAACTTAATTTAAGTGGTTATTTTCTATACCTTGAACACGTTGGTGTGTCTATTTGTAAGAAGCACTAAACAAGGTTTATATTTTTTTTGTTATAAGATGCATGTTTTTATCCAAATAAATTAAAAAAACTAAATGGTGTGCTTCCGCAACTTACACACTAATGCATTTCCATTATTGATGCATTATAAAAACATTTTCTAACGAAAGCATTTCTAAAACCTAAGTGCATTAGTACGTTCTTATATAAAACACATTGAATAAGATTTAGCCATTTTGTTATACAATATTGATTCTATTTGAAAATTAATAATAAAAAACTTCTAAATGTGCTCCCATATAGGGTGCATGAGTGCATTTCCATTATTGATGCACCATAAAACACAACCTAATCAATGCATTTTTACACCCTAAGTACATTGGTGCTTATGTAAGTGTGTGTCAGGCCAAGAGGTAACTCCTCAAATGAATTGTGTTTTTCCATTAAGGTTGATCATAGATATATACATGGAGGGAGAGACTCTTGGGCTTCATCTCCCAGTGTCTCTTCATATTCCTATTCTCCTTATTTTCTATTTACATTATTTTACATATATTCACCCAATCCCAATGATTAGGTGTCAACATTCCCCCCCTTAATCTGAAGGGATGTTGGTGAGTCCAAGCATCGTTCTGAACCTTTCAGACTTTTCTCTTCCAAGCACTTTGGTGAAGATGTCTACAATCTACTCAGTTATGGAACAATGGCATAGATGGATTGTCTTGGCCTCAACATGATGTCGAATTAGATGGTATTTTGTATTGATGTGCTTCGTTTGATCTTGGAACTTTGGGTTCTGTTGACGGTGCTAGACCCGCCAACATCAGGGGATCACCCCGGTATGAAGTCCCAACTAGACCTCACACCGTTTGGTGTGGGAGTCCCATCCGGTACAATGGCCCGGTGGCCATTATCTTAAATATTTGCCTCAACTCTTGCTTGTCAGCACAGGAGAGTGGTGTGCTTGGTCTCGCGAGAAGTGAGGTTCACGTGCTTGGCGATTGTAAGTGACTCTTGTGTTAATGGTTCTTTCACCGTAGAGGGAGAGGGTGGGAGTGAGTCCCAAGTCAGTTGTGAGAAGTCCCAACTCTGCTAGGAACACACAACACACTAGGACGTGCACAGCTTCCAGCGGAACTGTCCACATGGATGCAGCAGTCACAACACACAACGGAAGATAACACGTATAATACTCAACGGATTAGTCCGTGTGAGTGCGACGATTGTTATAGCAAGCTTTATGTGAAAGGTCTGTCTGATGTCCGAGAGAGTAGTCTACATGGGCGAGACAACGTTAACAGCATATACAACACATTCTCATTAACATATATATATTACAACAAGTGAATTAGTTCAAGTGTTAAACACAAGTTAAAGTAACATGCATTACAATTGTTAAAGATTAGTCTTAAAACAGTTACAATGCATGTTTGAAAACGTGTTGGCCTGTGAGCAAGCTTCTGAATTAAGCGAAAGTTCCAAGACACATTGTTACACCATACATCACTAACCCCATGTGCGGGGCATTGGAGCCACTACTTACTCCTCAAAGAAAAGACTATAGACTCTCAAGGCTATGCGAGAGGAGCTAAGTTGAAAAAGTCATTTCCATGTATAAATGAGGGGGTATTTATAGCCAAGGGTGAAACTGACCCTTGTGGTTGTTCGACTACCCTCATGACTGTTTGACTTCCATGACTTTTCAACTTTACATGACTCTTCATACAACAAGTGGGTCTCTTGGACTTCCACGTTACAATACATTGATTAGTTGGATGGCCCACAGTAGAGATGTGGACGACATGACTCATGACATCACTCGACATGACAATGCTGGTACATTCGTGCTACTGCTGGTGTGCATGTCGAGCTGCAGTGTTGCTGGTGATGGATGTCCTCGTGGTGTGTCACAACTTCACCTCCGTATGGCAATATGTGCGGAGTCTTCAATGGTCATTAGGTTCGCTTGACGTTGCATTCACACGTTGCTCCTTGCTTGTATGTTGGAAGGCTTGACAGGTTCGTTCGTTCACGAAATGTGCATGTTCGTTCGCCCGTCCGTCCATGAACGCATTTTGCATGTTTTCTCGTCCGTCCGTGAACACATCTTTGCATGATCGTCCATTTGCGAGCACATCTCTTTGTATGCTTTGTTTATTCGTTCGTTGGCGAACTTGTCCTTCTGCATGTGCTCCCTTCGTTTATCCCATCTGTTGTCGCACCATGTTTGTTAGTGTAGATGTATTTGCAGTCACTCATGATGAGACGACTTCAAATCCAAAAAAACTCCTAGTCTACCATGATACATGATCGCTTCAGATGTAGGTGACCATGAGAGGAGACAAGGTTGTGAGATGGGATGCAGGCTCCAGGCACTGCTGATGAGAACTGCGCAAGAGTCACTGGGTGATGAAGATGGGCAATCTAGATTGACAGTGACTGTCCACGGGGTCTGGCTCAGCTGGAGAACAAAACTATGTAGTTTTTTAGAGGAATAGTCTGGGTTGCCGAAAGGCTGGGCAGGCAAGATCTGCGTAATTTCCGGAACGAGCGGGCAGCAGGAGCTTGGCAACAAAAACTACGCAAATCCTTAGGGGAACTCGCAGTCAGTTGTTGGGTCACTAGCAGCAAAAACTGCGCAATTCCTTAGGGGAACTCACAGTTTGCTGTCGGGAGCTTGGCAACAAAAACTGCGCAATTCTTGGAGGGAACTACCAGTCAGTTGTTGGAGCTTGGCAGCAAAAACTGCGCAATTCCTTAGGGGAACTGGCAGTCCGCTGTCGGGAGCTATTGGCGGGAAAAATTGTGTTGATGCTGGGAGGTTGGCATGTTGGTCACCTCTGCGCAGTTTCTGAGCTGAGTGGATTGCTGGGTAGCAGAGGACTTACTCATGAAAACTGTGCAATTTTCTTAGTGAGCAGTTGCTCGATTGTCGGGACAACTGGCTAGAAAAACTGCGTAATTTTCTGAGGGAGACAGGGACAGGCACTTGGTGTCTGTCTGGCCTGTTTATGAAACTTTCTCAGTGAGCAGAGCGAGTAAGGTCTGCAGCCTTTGCGTAATTTTTTAGGGGAGTCAGTCCCGGGGTGGTTGTCAGGTCAAATTCTCTGGTTTACCAGCATGAAGGTTGATTGATTTGCTTGCGAACAATGCAACTTGAAATGTCTTGATGGGGCTTATGCATTGTTATGGGTGGCAGTTGATCGAGTCGACGTCGGGGTGGTGGTCTGGCTGTCAGAGTGGAATCTATTCGTCAGAACTTCAACAAAGTGACTAAGTGTGTGAAGGAGCGAAAGATGCATACATAATCTTGTAAACACACACTTACATGCCTTGGCGACGAGACGACTCAAACCATCCAGAGACACATGCTCAACATGACTAACCGACGGTGTAAGCGACAAACACGACACTTGTGATTGATCATTGGTCGATCGTGATGACGCTTGTGTGACAGTGTATGTGACTTCGTGTGTGAGTGCGACAGATGTTTACATAACAAACACAACAAGTACACACGGAGTGAAGACCCTGAGTATAACCAGAACATGGTCGCAAGCATGACATTGCCATCAACATGCAAAACTTGGGTGAAATGATCAAGCAAGGTGGGTGCAAAGACTCACACGAGCTCACAGAGTGAACTCGAGTGTGTGCAGCCATCAAGGTGCAGGCCAAAATTTTAAAGGGTGGTTGTAGCCACTACAACACTTGGCGACACACTAGTAGAACTCTAGATTCTTTGTTTTGGTTCATTGATAACACAGGGCCTTGGTCTTTTGGGGAGTATTGAATCATTGTGCAGATTACTCCAGCTTCCCCACTTACCCGCATACATACATGGTTCACCTTTTTCCAACTCAGTCAAACATAATCAAAAGTTCAGCTTGATCACAGTGTTTTGATTTCGGGAAGGGTAGTTTAGCTCTGAGTTGAAGATTTTTGGAGTATAAGTTTTCATCTCTCGTGTTGCTTCGCTGCTAGTAGGCCTGGACAGTACCCCGACAGAGTCACACAAGAACACATGCATTGCTCCATTGCCAGCAAGCCTGGTCAGTACCCCGATGGAGTTGCATGCTTCACCTCTCTGCGTAGGAAGCCTTTCTCTTCTTTTGCCTTTGTATTTTTTCAAGAGGATTGTGCATATGCACTTATTTATTTTTGGGGCGGAAGAGGGATCCCAACTTATTGAGATCATAAGAGGTTGTTCCTTCAGAGAAGCATGTAAGACCTCTGACATAGGTTTTGTTGTTTAGATTTTCCCCTTCTCTGTTTCTACTAGTTGGATGAGCTTGAACACATAGAGCAGAAGGCTAAGTGCAAACATGGGGCTTCCCAGTGTTGACACAAGTTCATGGTTGGACCAAAACTTCCCTTGTAGATGGCTCGTATTTTCTGTCAAGACTTCATTGACTGAAGGTTATAATCGAGCACAGAGAAGACGAACACAAGACTGGCCAAGTGATACAGTGTCACAAGTCTCTTCAAATCTCAGCCATATACTATATTCAAAAGCCAAAACGTAGTAGTTGGAAACACTTATTTCCAGAAACAAAAATAGTAAGGTATTAAGCAAACCAAACAAACGAAAACAAAAATAGTAAGAAAAGCAAAGAAAGTGAAAACAACAAGAAGCAAGCAAAGCAACCAAGTCAGCAAGAAAACAAACATGCAAACCAGAAAGCAAAGACAAGCGAAAAAGCAAACACTACTCCTACTCCTACGTTAAACGGTCGGGGTTACATGAAATGAAATTTCCAGTGAAGCCACCGTAGGCATACCTGACCTGCAATCACAAAGATACGAGTGATTAAAACAGATAAAAAATAGTGTGCAACAAAAAATGAAAAAACTTGAAAAACTTGCACATAAGAGAGAAGGTCTCACTTGTGGGCGGAAGAATGTGTCACAACCACCCAACACACATGCTTACCTCTTCCATGACTACCGTTTTTCAAAAAACCTCGAAGGCCTCTTACGAGTGTGTGTTGTTCTGCACCAGGTTTCTTAGCGGGTGCGAGGAAGGACTGAAGCTTGTTACTTGCAACACGACTCTCCAAGTAAGATTATTCCAGCCATTCAACGATTGGATCATAAAATTCGTGATGGTTGTTTTGAAAGATTCGTGATCTTTGAGAAGATGGATTCCTGATTCAATAGAGGGGATCACGATGGGAATCTAATACGAATAGATAAATCTGGTCATTCTCATCATTCATGTCAAGACAGTGAGGGCCTACCATAGCCATCAACGCAGGTCGAGGTGCCTCCCTTGCTTGACAGAAATCTAAGAATAAAGATGTTACACAGTGAAAATCACAGTGTGCAAAGCAACTGTCGTTGAACGTAATGTTGGGAAAATGATAAATTGCATGACAGCCACCCAAGGTAGAAGAAAAATCAAACTAGTTGATTGAGATGGCAGATTCCCAGTTTGACGTGAACAAAGAAAAATTTTGAACAATCGTGCGAACGCTCTAAATGAGGGAACCAAGTTCGTTGTCCGCTAGACATGATAGAACACCCACCTGCAGGTGGTGAAAAAGTGCACATGCATCATGGTAATCACATAAACGTAGAAAGGATGTCGACATTGTGATTGTGTGAAACCAGTTGGGGTGTGGTGAAATGAGAGTAACTTGATTCACGTGATAGGTTGGGTGCTCGTCATCACATAGGGAGATTGTTTTGGCATTATGATACAAGTGTTGTCCTTGATGGCAACTCACTCACAGGTCAGTTCAGATTTGATAAAAGGAAACTCTTATTGTAACAGGTCAATTCAGAGGTAACAGGACATTGGTATAGAAGAACAGGAAGTTGGAACAAGGGTCTACTGATTAGAATCAAGAAGTTGAAGGAAAAGGATGTTGTAAGATGTATACACAGGTTCACTTTGACAAAGAAGCATATACACGTGGGTTAATAGAACAAAAAGAGCGTATACGTATACACACACTTTCACAAGAGGAAAAGCGCATATAGGTTGGAAAATCAAGGAAATTCAAGATTAAAGAATACCAAGGGTCAATACCATGGTATTAGCCCACAATATTGAGTAGAGTAACGAATATTTGATCCCGTCCAAGAATACCACGAGTTTTAAGTGTTGTTTTGGTTCGAGGTATTGAGAAAAGACAAAAACTATATAAGAAGGAGAAGATCAAAGGACCAAGTGTGCAAGTGAAAGGGTTTCTCAGGAATACTTCTATCTAAAGTATATTTTATGTTGTAGGGGCTATGATTATGATATGATCTGAAATATTTTGTGCACCTTGGATACAATGTTGGATCAGGATCATGAGACCTGAAATGACTTATCATTATATGATCTGATATTGGTTGGGCTAGATCTAATTGCTTACGCATGTTTTATTCTTTAAATGTCATGATCTAGGTATGTCTGAAGTCTGGAATAGCAGCAAAGTTGTAAGTTAATATTTGCATATCTATACGCTGGTTCGCCTTGGTAAAGGCGCATATACATGCAGGTTTGACTCTTCCAAGTAGCATATGCAAAAGAAAATCCTGTTGTTCAGAAATGACTGATCTATCTGATCAGTGCTGCTGTTTTATTGTTGTCTATCAATGAAGTCTTCTTAGATCTAAAAGTAAAACTGAATGCATAAGGAGTTTGTGTTTGATTGATTGATTGATTAAGTGAGAAGGGTTATCTTTGCTGCTAACTGTCTGGATCTTTGTAAATTGACAATAGATGTTTAGAATATTACTGGTTGGTACAGATTTGATTCAAAAGTTTGTATGATTCAATAGTTTGGAGGTATACGCAAGTTTTGTTACAGGAAGTAGCGTATACATGCAGGTTGGGTTCATTAAAGTAGCATATACATTATGATGTATGATTTTTGAGGTTGCAGCTGATTCTGAATGATGATGCAGGTTTCTGGGTTCAACACAGTGTTCTAGTGACAGTGATCTGACTGTTCAGATTGACTGGTTGTTAGTTGATGTAGTTATTATTATAGAGTTTGAGCTTCAAAGTTTCTGATGGGTCCAATGTGAAAATTTGATGAAACGAGGCCTTCATATTGTGTTGTTGTGTACCAGGAGCATCCAGTCTGAAAATTAATGAAATGTGGTCCCTGGAGGAAGAGAGAAGGTCGTAGCCTTCTGTAGGTCGACGCCTACGTACTAGTAAACATATCGGTCAGTACAAGAGCTAGGGGGTTGTAGCTCCCTTCCAGTAGAAGTTGGAAAATGAGAGAACGTTGTAGCCTTCTACAGGTGGGTGGCTATGTACTGGTATGAGTTTGCACTAGTACAATATTGTAAACTGATTTTCTTTATATTAAGAAGACAGAGACGACAGCAACAGGTGGTTTTTCTCCCGCATTGGGTTTCCACCTTAAATCTTGGTGTTCACGTGTGTTGCTGATGTGTGATGGTTTATTATGTTATTATTGCACATAGTTACTATATAATAAGATATTGATGCATTGATTAGAGATCAACACATGATAAATTAACTAAATCATAAGTTCTCTAGGTATACGCTAGTTTCTTTAATCATAGTAGCATGCACACACAAGTTCACTTCACTGAAGTAGCATATATAAATCTGATTGGGAAATGAAAGATTATTGAATTGTAAATACTAATTCACCCCCCCCAGTATTATTTCCAAAAGATTGTTGGTGTGATGAGTGGGCAGATTTGATGTGCGAAATTTGCAAAAAGACCAAGGAGTTGATTACAAGAGAGAACATTCGATAGCTATGTTTCCAAATAAAGATAGTCTTTGAGATGATCAACTTCGTTGTCCCATAATTGAATGAGGGACAGACACTCCCAACCTAAATTAGATGTAAGAAAGGTGCATGAAGATAGACATGTTGTAACGGATTCGTGGATTTGATCATTAGCGAAACTATGAAATTTTGAAATATCACACCCAGAATAGTAAATATTCTTTACACGAGGATCCACGTCGAGTGCAACCATGCAAATATATGAATTGTACGTGAGAAGCAAGATCTGATTTGGTTTGGTGGGCTTACCAGAGTCGCGAGGTCCTGACATAACCATCAATGGACGTTGAAGTGCCTCGACTCCCTGACACGTCCTGAAACTTTCCAGAATTGAAAAAATGCATTTTGAGATGTGAACCAAATCATGCATGGCTTGAGGATGGTTGTTGTTACTGATTTCAAAATTGCTTTCAGGATGACAACCATCTCTGTCACAGGCTTCATAAAAAATTTCAGCAATCTGACTTGAGGAACTGTCTTCATGCAACACACAAGATGATGACGAGTGGGAAGAGTCCTGTGCGTTGAGACTATTTTCATCATGGGAAACCTCATTGCCTTGTGTCGATCGAGGAGATAACTCATGGGATGAAGAAGCAAGAGAATGTGGAATATCTCTGATGCATGTTGATGCACTGTGAATGATAGGGTGAGGTGCAAAGGAAGCTTTGATATGGATGTCTGCTTTGGCTAGTGGGAATTCTAGATCTGAGTTAGAGTGTACATGAGATGACAATAGATCATATGATGTGCTTGGGCGTTCATCACAACATATGGAAGCGTGGGAGTGATGACAGCCCAAGGCTGGAGGTTGATCGAAAGAATTGATTGTGCATGATGTTTCACCAAGATTCGCGGATCGAGAATCGATCAAGAATGGAGGCTCAATGTTTTGAGAGGAATTGATTATGTCTTCATCATCCTGCTCCTTCTTTTGTATGATTAGGATGCCTTACAAATGACTGCAACTTGAGCCAACAACTCGAGAATCAAGAGAGTGCGCGCAGCTAGCTTGTGAATCAGATCGCTCAAGCGAGTCATGGCTTGTAGATGATGGAGGATGGCAAAGATGTAGATTAGACTCAAGACTTGGATTACGAACAGTGATGTCCTCTTGCAGAATGGAGGGATGAGTTTTTTCCATAGGCTTTCTACACCATTCTAGAATTTCCTCCGTTGGGGCGGGAGACAGCCGAGCAGATGGGTTGGGAACATGCTGCGCAAATTTCTTAGCTTTGCAATCGCTGTAAGGGGGTATTCGCTACGTAGATTTATTAGATTTTCAATTGCTATGAGGGGGCACCCTCTTCAAGACATGAGGTGTCTCGTGATCTGCAAGAGTCGAGGAAGAAGGAAAATCAGGAGGTTCATTGTTTCGGGAGACATGAACCAAGTGTTTCAACTCTTGGATCATGAAGTCAAGGTCCACAAACCATTCAAGAGTTCCTCGACATAGGTGAAGGAAGCAGGTAGAAAAATCCACGACTAATTCGCCAGGCTTCATTCTTAAATGAGAGATTCTTTCATAGACATCTTGGTGGTCACACTCATCGAAGGCTTGATGGAGCTCCTTGAGGAAAGTGAGAAGGGAATGGATGGAAGCAGGTGGCAAGGTATGACACCACCGATTAGCACGACCTTCAAGGGTGAGGAAGAAGAGTATGCAAACAAGCTCATCACTATCGATTTCATGAGATTCACAAAAATGAAGAAAATCAGAAATGTGCTCAACTACGGATGTTCAATCCTCACCGTCAAACTTTAACAAGGACAAGTGATCAAGAAACTCATCGGGGATTGATAACTGATTGAGGGAGAAATGAGAGAAACACCTCGAGAGCACAAATTGTGTATTATTCATTGGGTAAGAGATTCAACCCAGATGTATGGGCTAGGCTTGTCATCTGGCCCTCTTTCTAGTGCCAAAATGTTAACGGTGTTGAACCCCCCAACATTAGGGGATCACCCCAGTATGAAGTCCCAACTAGACCTCACACCGTTTGGTGTGGGAGTCCGATCTAGTATGATGGTCCGATTGCCATTATCTTAAATATTTGCCTCAACTCTTGCTTGTTAGCACAGGAGAGTGGTCTGCTTGGTCTCCCGAGAAGTGAGGTTCGCGTGCATGGTGATTGTAAGTGTATTTTATGTCAATGGTTCTTTCGTTGCAGAGGGAGAGGGTGGGAGTGAGTCCCAAGTCGGTTGGGAGAAGTCCCAACTCTTATAGGAACACACAACATAACAGGACGTGCACAACTTCCGACGGAACAATCCACACAGATGCGGTAGTCACAACACACAAGGGAAGATAACACATACAATACTCAGCAGATTAGTCCGTGCAAGTGCAACGGTTGTTATAGCAAGCTTTATGTGAAAGTTCTATATGATGTACGGGAGAGTAGTCTACACAGGCGAGGCATTGTTAACAACATATACAACACATTTTCATTAACATATATGTATTACAACAAGTGAATTAGTTCAAGTGTTAAACACAGGTTAAAGCAACATGCATTACAAGTGTTAAAGATTAGTCTTACAACAGTTATAATGCATGTGTGAAAACGTGTTGGCCTGTGAGCAGGATTTTGAATTAAGCGAAAGTTCCAAGACACATCGTTACACCATACACCAGTAACCCCGCATCTGAGGCGTTGGAGCCACTACTTACTCCTCAAAGAAAATATTACAGGCTCTCAAGGCTATGCAGGAGGAGCTGAGGTGAAAAAGTCCTTTCCATGTACAAATGAGGGGGTATTTATAGCCAAGGGTGAAACTGACCATTGTGGTTGTTTGACTACCCTCATGATTGTTTGACTTCCATGACTTTTCGACTTTACATGACTCTTCATACAACAAGTGGGTCTCTTGGACTTCCATGTTACAATACATTGATTGGCCAGATGTCCAACAGTAGAGATGTGGATGACATGACTCGACATGATAGTGTTGGTACATTCGTGCTACTGTTGGTGTGCATGTCGAGTTGCAGTGTTGCTGGTGATGGATGTCCTCATGGTGTGTCACAGCTTCACCTCCGCATGGTCTGTCTGGCCTATCCGCGCAACTTTCTCAGTTAGCAGAGCAAGCAAAGTTTGCAACCTCTGCACAATTTTTGAGGGGAGTTAGTCCCAGGGTGGCTGTCGAGTCAAACTCTCTGGTTGACCAGCATGAAGGTTGATTGTTTTTCTTGTAGACAACACAACTTGAAATGGCTTACTTAGGGCTTTTGCGTTGTTCTGGGTGGAATTCGATCGAGTCGACGGCGGGGTGATGGTCCGGCTGTTAGAGGGGAATTCGATCGTTAGAATTTTAGTAAAGTAACTAAGTGTGTGAATGAGTGAAAGATGCATACGTAATCTTGCAAACACACACTTACATGCCTTGACGACGAGACAACTCAAACCATCCAGACACACATGCTCAACATGATTGACTGATGGTGTAAGCGACAAGCGCGACATTTGTGATTGATCGTTGGTTGACTGTGATGACGCTTGCGCGACAATGTATGTGACTCTATGTGTGAGTGAAACAAATGTTTACATAGCGAACACAACAAGTACACACGGAGCGAAGACCTTAAGTATAACCAGAACATGATCGTAAGCATGACATTGACATCAACATGAAAAACTTTAGTGAAATGATCAAGCAAGGTGGTTGCGAAGACTCACACGAGGTCACGGAGTGAACCCGAGTGTGCGCAGCCATCAAGTGAAGCTCTCAAGTGAGGCTCCGAAATTGGGTGCAGGCCAAAATTTTGGAGGGTGGTTGTAGCCGCTACAAGAAGTTCTTGGCCAACTTTGTTACAAAAGTGTTGTCAATCATGAGTGGAGTTGAATGCACTTGTTTCACATGCAAATCTTCTTTGTTGCTTCAGTTCTTGCCACATATTTTGCCTCTGTTGTGGAATCTGCTGGAACTGATTATTTGCATGACCTCCAGGAGATAACTCCTAGTCTAAGACTCATGGCATAACCTAAAGTAGATACCCCAATTTCTTTATCTCCATTGAAGTCTGAATCAGAGTATCCAATCAAGCTGAAGTTGCCCACTTGTGTATACTTAAGCCCAAAGTCTTGAGTTCCCTTCAATTACTTTAGAACTCTTTTTGCAGCAGACGAATGCCCCTCGCAAGGCTTTTGCATACGCTTGGAGAGGATTTCAACAGCAAATGAAATGTCTGGTCTGATAGTAGTCAGGTAGTTGAGACTTCCCACAAGCTGTCTATAATTTGTTGCATCCTCAAATTCTTTTCCTTCAGTGGATGGGAGCTTTAAGTTTTGTTCCATTGGAGTAGACAAAGGATTGCACTCAACCATGCCAAAAGTGTTCAACAGATCTCCAATGTACTTCTTCTGAGAGAGGAATATAAACTTTCGATGTTGAGTTACTTCAATACCAAGATAGTAGTGAACATACCCCAAGTTTGTCATTTCAAAACCTTTCCTCAATTCCTTCTTTATGGATGCAGTATAACTCTCATTGTTCCTTGTCATCAAAAGATCATCTACATACACCACAAGATATACAATTGTTTGCCAACTTTCTTGACAAGCAAAGTTGCATTGTTAAGATCATAATGTTTGAAGTTGAGTTTTAGAAGAACTTATCATACCAGGCTCGCATTGCCTGCTTAAGGCCATACAAGGATTTTACAAGCTTGCATATTTTATGCTTTTTGCCCTTCACAACAAATCCTTCTGGTTGTGACATAAAAACATTTTCTTTCAGATCTCCATTCAAGAAAGCAATTTTTACATCCATTTGATGGACCTTCCAACCGTTCTGAGCTGTCAAGGCAAAGAGTGTTTAGATGGTAGTGCACTTTGTTGTGGGGGAAAAGTATCCTCATAGTTAACATATTCTTTCTATGCAAAACCTTTTGCCACAAGCATGGATTTGTGCTTGTCAAGTGAGCCATCAGCTTTACACTTGTTCTTGTAGACCCACTTGCAACCTATTGGTTTGGTTCCCAGTGGAGGATCAACCAACTTCCAAGTTTGATTCTTTATCAAGGCATCATACTATTTTTGCATCACTTCTTTCCATTCATTATGAGAAGTGGCTTCTTTGAAGGAAGTTGGTTCAAAATCTGAAGACAAATTCAATTCACAATCATAAGAAACATCCATATCAATAGGTGAATCACCTCCATTTTGCCTGGTTGAATTTCTTGTTCCTATCTTTCCAAACTCATCAAGATGAACACTTTCAAGTGTCTTTGTCAGCCATCTTGGAGAACCTTTGTGAGATGGCGCAGGCTGTTCAATTGACTAAGTTGGGGTGGAATCAAGATTGAGTCTCCCAATTCTATCAATTACGTCACTCACAGTGTGATCGGTGGTTGGAGATTCATGTGGGGGAGAGAGTTCTTCAGGAGAAGATTCCATATATTGGTCCACTATAGGAATCCCCCCTTCAAGATGTGGAATCCCATTATCAAATTCTTGAAAAGACTTAGCATGTCTAAATCCATCCAAGTGATCAAGCTTCCACTCAACAACATTGTCAACCTTGGAAGATTCAAGAAATATCACATCTCTAGATACTACAAACTTCTTATTAACTTCACCATAGAGATATGCTTTGGAGGTATTTGAATACCCCAAGAAGATACACTTACGACTCCTTGCACCAAGTTTGTTTCTTTGTTCCTTAGGTATCAAGGCATAACAAGTGGAACCAAAGACCCTAAGATGCTTTACCAAAGGAATGTGGTCGTACCACATTTCATAAGGATTCTTGTTTCTAATAGCATTAGATTGACACCTATTCTTTATATACACAACACATAGAATTGCATCAGTCCAAAACATCAATCTTACATTCATGAAGAACATCGTGAAATGTACCATATTTAAGATTGTCCTATTCATTCTTTCAGCTACTTAGTTCTATTAGGGGTTATAAGGCACAATTATTTGATGTTTGATCCCACGCTGGCGAAGATAGTTTTCAAATTTATTTGAAGTGTATACTTTTCCACCATTAGTGCAAATAAAGTCGATATGAGATTGTGCATCATTTTCAATCCATTCATGAAATTTCTTGAATGTTTGAAAAACATCAAAATTGTTCTTCAATAAATAAACCCAACACATTCTGGTGTAGTCATCAATAAATGTCATAATATGTTTATTTCCATTTGCAGAAGGAACAAGCATTGGGCCACATAAGTCTGAATGAATAAGTTCAAGTTTTCTATGTGCTATGGAATGTGAATCATGAAAATATTGTTTCCTGTGCTTTCCTAAGATACAAGCATCACATTGCTTAAGTTTCCTAGGAATTGTAGGCAAACCATTAACACCACTTTTCTTCAACATACGAAGGCTATCATAATTCAAGTGTCCAAATCTAGCATGCCACAAAATACTCGATGGAAATGTACCTTCATCATAATGAGAACTATATGAGAAGTTTTATGCACGAGCAAAGGTTCCTTGCAGCTTCAAAAGTCTTTCTTCTTCTATCCCCATCATGACAAGTGAGTGATTTGATGCTTTTCTGACCTCGACCTTGCCATCAAACATATGAATGGAGTGTCCTTGCTAGCGGATGTGGACCAAAGACATCAAGTTTATCCTCGTCTCTGGGAGATATAGAACATCATGCAGAAGAAAATTTGGAAGACAAGGCAGTTTGAGCTTGATTGTGCCAAGCCTTGATGGATTGAGTTTTGACTTGTCTGCAAAGTATATTGCTCCATCAAAATTGTCAATAAATTCTTCAAAAAAGTCTCTTCTAAAATTCACGTGGGAAGTTGCCCCTGAATCAAGCAACCAATCATTTTTATAAGAAGAAAGTGAAGCATTAAATATGTCTTTAGTTACTCCAATATTGCAATGTACCACAACATAATGAGTGGATTCAAGTGCTTTACCTTTCCCTTTGTCATTGGTTTTACCTTTGGCTTCATTTCTTTCCTGCTTAATTTTGTCCCAAGGCAACTTACATGTGGATGCATCATGTCCATCTCTATTGCAACGTATGTAATGAAGATCAAACTTTTATCCTTGGAACCATCTACCCCCCCCCCACCTCTAAAATTCCTTCTTCCTCTTCCTCTTCGGCCACCTCTTCCTCTAGAAGAATCTTGTGCATGATTCTTCTCTCTATGTGCAAGACACATAACTTCTTCAGAAGACTAAGGAGTTGTCTTCTTCCCAAAAGCCTTCTCTCTCTCAACAAACTTCTTCTCAAGGGAGTCAAAGGTAATCTCCTTGAGGTTTCCACTTGCTTGCAATGACTCAAGATAATTTGAATAAGTGGGATATAGTGCCTTGACATAAGCTATGAGAGGAATGTCTATTTGAACACTAGTGGTTTTTATATCATGCATAATGGATCTTACTTTTGATGCTAAAGCAAGAGGGTCATCATTTTTCAATTCAAGACTGAACAATTTAATCATCGATTGTACAACTTCAAGTTTAGAGTAAGAGTCATACAGTTCCTTAAACTTTTGTAAGGCTTCAAAAGCATTTGAGAATGGTGAAATATGGTGACTCACCTCTTCATTTATAAATGTTGCAATCAAGGTATAGGCCTTGCTATTCTTATTTTCCCAAATGGTAATGTCCTTATCCGAGGTGGGTTTTGCAGGTTCATTATATCCTTCTCCCGCACAAACTCATTTCCACAACTCATTCAAATGAGAGTGTGCTTTATCTTCCTTGACCATTCAAGATAGTTCTCTTTTCCCGAGAGAAATACTCCAACAATAGATATCAGTGAATGCATTTAAAATCTGTGTATTGTGTAAAAAAATGTGCTTATGCTAGGAAAAAATGCACTTCTAGTGGTAAAAATACAATTATGATATATATATATATATATATATATATATATGGCAAAGGTATATTTGAGGGAGGGTTATATGGGAGGAGGCAGTATGGCGCAACACAATATTACAACCAATTGGGACCTCGCCACAATAATACGACTGACCGATAGGTGGTATGGGTGGTATGGAGTATACCATTCAACAGTCTGGGAGTTGAGTGGTATGGCAGGTATTGTGGAGGTGTTAACCAACATGGGTTGTATGCTAGTTTCAACGCAATGCAGTGACACTGCAACACATAAATATCGCAACAGTTATATATTAAAAAAACTAGGATATATGAAGGGTGGTATACAAAGGGAGGAGTAGTTTATATCGAGGGGACAATGTTGAGTGTTCAACGTAAGGAGAGATGGAGTATGCAAAGATGGTGGTATGTGGGGGAGCTGTTAACATTGTGGGGTCAACGTATTCAATGGAGGTGGGCACAACGAGATATATTAACACAACGTGGAGTATGCAGAGGAGCGGTGTGTGGTTTCGTTGCGCAGTGGGGATAGGGGTTCATATAGTGTTCAACACATCATTTAACGGAGGTTATATAACCGAGAGTTATATATGATGGATTATGATCGGTTCAAATACACAATCATGATGCTGATAATACCACATAGACTGCATTCTTAAAAAAAATGTTTCAACCCACAAAAGTTATAGTTCAAACCAGCGAAAATACCATTCATGCGCAAACAATCACCAACATTCAGAGCCAATTTTCCAAAACACAGTTAGGCAGGTCGCTTGGTCTCTACGCATTAGTCTCATAGTCCTGAGGTTGAGAGTGTAGGAAGTACACTGCCAAAAACGAGTGAAGTTCGGTTCTTCGATGAGAAGATGAGGAATTTGTGCTGGTAGAAGGCAGATATGTGAGGCTCCAGAAATGCAGAATAGAGGCAAGAGGGAGTTACAACGGTAGAAAGGAAGCCAAAAATGGGGCTGGAACCTGAGCTCTGATACGATGTCAGGCTAGGAGGTAACTCCTCAAATGAATTGCGTTATTTCATTAAGGCTTATCATAGATATATACATGGAGGGAGAGGCTCATGGGCTTCATCTCCAAGTGTCTCTTCATATTCTATTCTCCTTATTTTATATTTACACTATTTTACATATCTTCACCCAATCCCAATGATTAGGTGTCAACAGTGTGAAGCACCAGATAAGGTTTAGACAATTTGTTATATGGGTTTTTATTTAAACCTAATACAAAAACTAAACACTGTGCTAATAATTTGGACATGCATTGTTGTGTAACAACAAATGGTACACTGATTTATAAATTTTTAAAAACCCGATTGTCTACTCTAAGCATAATATTATATCAATGTGTCTCACTATCAAGCAAATCAATGTAGGACAAAAAAATAAAATAAAATTAGAAATTACCAAATAGTGATTTCCTTTTTGCATTCTTTTGTTGCTTCAAATTGTATCAATATAAGTGCTCACCATCCTTATATGACTGCCCCACTGTCAGAGCTACTGTGTGACTAGATTCTTTGATTCTTTCACTTCATTAATGGACTTAGTTCATTTTACAAATTTTGTAAAATGGTGTCATATCATTGTGAATTGTAAATAAGAGGTGTTGGGGTCAAGTACCCAATTGACTAACATAGATCCATTTTAAATCTAGATCTACCAAGTGTTAAGAGGGATCAAATCTCTCAAGATGCAAACCTCTTTTTGAGTGGAAAACTTGAAGAAATGTTTGCACGTCAAGGGATTTGATTCCTCTCAACCCTTGGATGATCCGGAGTTAAGGTGGATCTATACATATTCTTAATAATATTATTTATATTTATATAAATTTCACATAGAAATATTCTTATTTTTAGTCTTATTAAAACCCTTATAATGCATATAGTTACATATTCTTGAGTTTGCCATTTTTCTTTGATATGTTTTATAAATTTTATAAATTTAACTTTTTATTGTGATATGTATAGCATTGATCTTAGAGAAAGAGTGTGTGTGCATTTAAGCCAAAAAAAATTATTGTAAATATCAAATTTTTATATGCTTATTAATTAAATTTAAATACGAGGACATGAAATATAATTGTTACAAATATGAATTATTGTTTTGGTTTACATGGTAAAACGGATCTTAATTTACAACTATTATTTATATTTTATATATATTTCACATTTCTATATATAAAAATATATATATATTTTTATTTATTAATCAAATTTATTAAGTTTTTATATGTTTATTGATTATATGTTCTAAAATATTATAATTATGAATATGAATCATTATTATTTTAATTCATTCTAATATGATATACATATCTTTTTTTTTTTCCGAAAAAATTGTTTGTAATTTATTAATAAAAACAAAATTACAATACAATAATTTGAATTGAATCGATTTATTATTTTTATTGTCTTTTACTTTTTTAAATGGAGCTGACAATATGTTTTTATTATTATATTTTGGTGTAACGTGTCAGTTTACAATCATATAGCATATTTGTCATATTTAGTTGTTGAGTGGTTATAGACACAATTATATATGATATGTATCGGGGGTACATAGACAATTTCTTTAACATGGTTATATGGAAAAGAATAACAATAGCTCATAATATTGTATATGATAATACAACTATAAAATTTGTATTTTATATTTTTTTTGCATAGATTAATTTAGGACTATACAAAACACTTTTACATGTTTCACCAAAACACTCTTATATGTTTCACTTTCAATGGTGAGATTACATGTATTAATTTTTTTATTCAAATGTCTATTATTATCTTTTGAATGAATGTTTTTCAAATCTTCAATTTAATTTTAATGCCCCGTCTAATTAACATTAAGTTTATTGGAATGTTTCTTTACTAATTTCTTTGGTATATTCCCTTTATTTTCAAGGTTGAGTATCTTTAATCACATATGCCCTCCTTTGGACTTTTTTTTTTTAAACTTTTGGTATAGCTTTGCATATATTACAACTCTATGTGGTTTAAAAACCCCTTTTCAAGACCATTAGAGTTTTCCATCTTTAACAAGCAAACTATATTTATTTGTAATTTTGGTCAATCTCCCTCCTCATTGATACACGCATAGTGCCTTGCAATTGTGGCTTTCCTTAGGATTTACCATGACATATGTTATGCAGTTTTACTTTATGCTCACATATCAATAATGGAAAGGACCCTTCTTGCCATGGATATTTCTTTGGATAGTTCGTCACAATAGATCTGATAAAATATAATGAAAATCCAAAATCTATACTATGAGGGTTAATTTTCCTTAGATTCTTGGATTTATTAAATTGTTGTTTCTACTTATGGATGTAGTATATGAAATACAAAAATAGAGAAAAGTAGAAAATATACGCTCTCAAACTACAATGACATAAGATATGCTTTGAGAAACCCTTATGGGAGCAAACCCAACTAGAAGGTGAGCCTGCACTGCTCTTTCTTTCTCTTAAGGGAAATGGAAGCAAGCACAAAGGAATGAGACCTATGGTTGGTGGAATACTATAGAATAAAAACACTCTGTGTTTGTTTTCTCTCTATCCACTCTCGATTACTCTGCTCATCTATGGAACAAAATATACTCAAATAGAATGGAACCCTTATTCCTCCTAATGGATTTGTTGTAACACAGTATGATAACATACTAGTGGTTAAGTTTGACTTCTTCAACTATTAACTAGAGATATAATATTGGTCTTTCTAGAGTCTTCTTCATAGTGACCACGTGGCTAACCCCTTTTCATGAGTAATGAGGCTAACATACAATCCTCTTGAATCATGGTGGTCAAAACAAGAAGGTCAATTTCTAGGCGGCATCATTATTGCATACAAACCATGTTTGAGGTCTTTCTTGTGTCGTTGGAAAGGTATTTGAGTGTAGAATAACACTAGAGGGTCTTGTAAAAGCAAGATTTTTTAGAGCCCAAAAAAATTCAAGTAATGCCTCAAACTATCTCAGGAACATTTAAAACCTCCAACTCACCAAGCTGGGACTTAACGTAAAAATGGTTTTGTAAGTCAATTCCTCCAGTTTTTCCACTTTGAAAGCATCAAGGTGGACGACAAATAGTATAATGATTCAATCCACATCATACCACCTCATATTGGGAAGCTTTTGGTACCCAAAATATTTTGCTAAATGAGGTGAGGAAATTTTTCCTCTGCCTTCTCCCTATAATTCCATTTAGCCTTGCTTGAAAGATTTCCTTTCAATTTGTTGACGAGGCTAAATGCATCGGTTACAGTCTTAAAGGGATCTCTCCTATATGGTGTCCCAATCAGGCTTCACACCTGTAGTAGTTGCTGCAACACCCTCCAAAATTTTGGCTTACACTGAATTTTAGAGCCTTCCTCGGTCTTGTACATTCTTGTTGCAAACATCGAAGCTTATTTCATGAGCTTTCTTTTAGTGTTTTGTTCCCTTTTTCATGTTGGGTAAACTATCGTCTTTTGGCATGTTTGGTTGTCGCGTAATGCGTATAAGCCTATTCTGATTGTTTCAAAGGTCGGTCTTTGTGTATATGAGTTGTTCTAATTTATGTAAACATCTATTGCACTCATGCACAAAGTTCTTAGCACTGTCGCACAAGTGTCGTCACGGTTGTCCCAAAGTCTATCTTAAGTGTCGCACTTGTCGTACCTTGTTGTCAAGTTGTCACACTGAGGGAAATTATTTGTTCATATGTTCAAATGATCCATGTTGTTGTGTCATCAAAGTATTCTAAGTCTATGATCACAATCAAAGTTGATCACCAGTTGTCACCTATCTCACCGATCCCACACTTAGCCTCTTTCAGAAAAACTTCCCGACCGAGAAACCTAGCCTCACCGAGCCTCTCCTGAGCTACGCACTGCACAATATCAGTCCTCTAGCTGTGACCTTGTTACTTGGCATTGCATAATGTGCAATTCCTGTCTCCCGGGATTGCTGCACTGCGCAGTTTTTGTGCCCAAGCCCCAACCTTAACCTCCAGAATTGCATAGTAATGTCCCCAACCCAACTTAAAATACCCACTTCACATCCTCAAGCCTCAAGATCATCCCCTAAGCCCTTGAAATGCTCAACTATGCAGTAGCCCAACCTCCCTTGACTCCCAGAACTGCGCAATCAACTCTCCCAGTGTCCATTCCCTCAGCTTGTCCCAATGCCTCTAGAAATTGCGCAATCTTGTCCCTCAGGCTTGCCTGAGTTGTGCACTGTGCAGTGTTAAAGCTCAATATTTTCCCCTGGCTGCTGGAATTGTGCACTGTGCAGTCACTGAGTCCCTCTTCCCAGCCTATCACTTGTTTTGGGCTCAGTTGGTGGATCAAAATGCATCATCTTAGACTAAGGGGTTTTCAGATTGATGTCATCTTGTCATGAGTGAATTACAGGAACAGGTACCTTATCATGTCATGAAAAGATGATGGAGAAGGAGAAGAAGGAGGGAAGCATGCTTAAAGACTCTCTTGTAGCTGAACTTACAAGTTGATCGATCAAGAGAAAGCGAAGGGACACTAGTTTGTGACCATTATCCAAGACTGGAGATCATTGAAGATTCTGCATCACCAAGCCATGCGGAGGTGAAGAGAAAGAATCTTCAAGAAGACATCCAACACTTAGTAGCAATAGTGGCTTGACATTGCCACATCATCAAGCAATCCATGTCAGCAGTGTCATGTCATGAGTGGTCATATGCCACATCACTATTGTGGATCATGTATATTGTATTCAAAATGTGTTGTAAAGTGGAAGTCCAAAGGACACACATGGAATGTAAAGAGTCATGTAAGTTGAAAATTCATAGGAAGTCAAACAGTCATGAGGGTAGTCAAAGAGTCACCCTTGGTTATATACTCCCTCATTGTATGAGCAAAGGACTTTTCACCTTGGCTCCTCCTGCAAGGCATTAGAGGGATAAGCTAGTTCTTTGAGGAGCAAGGAGTAGCTCCAATGCCCCACCACTATGATGTACATTGTAAACACGTGTCTTGAAACTTTTGCTTAATAACAGAAGCCTTCAAGGCCAACATGTTCTTCATGCGTGGATTATGAATGTTTGTAAGATATTATGCAAATGTTTGTATTTCATGTTTGCTTTCACATGTGCTAAGCTAGTTGAACTATTTCGGTTATTTTAATACTTATCTTATTGAGAATGTGTTGTAATGGTTGTTATTGTTGTCCCATCCTTGTGGACTATTTCACAAGATATTAGACAGATCTTTACTCATTTGTTGGTTGTAACGATTGTCGCATCCGTTGTGGACTATTTCGCTGGATTTTAGATGGATCCTTTCAATTCACATGTGTCTCTTCTTGGGTGGTACTATTACCTCTCACTTAGAGGCTCACTTCACTTCCCCTGTTCATAGTAGAATACACCTTCTTACTTTTCGAGGACATCATTGCATCCCTCTCTCTTGCTAATAGTTAGAGCCAAAGCAAATATTTAAGGATTCGACAACTGGGCCTTTATACCTAATGGGACTCCTACACCAAATAATGTGAGGTCCTTTTGGGACTTCACATCAGGGAGATCCCTTGAATGTTCGCAAGTCCAACACCGTCAACATTTCTGGCACTAGAAGGAGGGCAGCCAATGTTTTATAGTTGAAAACCCCATCGACCCCAATCTCTCATTTTCTGGTCAAGGCAAAAACGTTCATTACACTTACCCTACTCGAGTTTCTGAAGTTGGTGACTCTTCTCAGCCCAAGCCTAGATGAACTTGTGAAATCCCATACGAATAGATTTGGGCCATCTATCATATAACCCGTCAATATGAAAAAGTTAGATTGATCTCGAGTGTACTTAGTCTTCCATATTCTCTGAAAAAGAACAAAACCACCCGCATAGGGACAATGGTTTCTACTCTTGAAGATTTGGTTCTTGCCACCCTTGAAGAATGAGTAGACTATGTGGATAACTTAGAAGAACCTCCACTCTTTCACGATGGTGATAGAGATAACATTGTACTCTTAGACACAACTTTTAACAGGTCAGGTGAAGAAGAAGAAAAGGAAGAAGAGCCATCAGATTCTGACAAAGAAGAGGAGGAAAGTGAAGAAGAAGACATGGTGGACCAAGATCTGGATTGGATGACTCAGGGCCCACTTGCACTTCTCGGTGTTCTACACAAGATGTCAAAGCATCCACAGAAGCTCTTAACAATGCATGACCTTTACAAAACAGTGAAGGTTGAAGACTATTTGGACATGTTTTACCTACATTTGCAGACACTTGAGTTATGTTACAATGATGTTGCATGTAGAATTTTTCCATGTACCTTGTATGGTAGAGTAGTTGTATGGTATCACGACCTTCCTCTGAACTCCATCCAGAATTTGAGGGGGTTTAAGAAAATCTTCATTGAGAAATTTGCTAATGATAAGACCCCCGCCATGTTATTGGAAAAGATGGGTAATCTTAATATGGAACAGAAGGAGAAAGTGAAAGACTTCAATCAGAGGTTCAACCGCATCTTGAATAAATTTCTAGAAAACACGAAACCTCATGACTCCATCCAATATATTACTACAATTCTGCCTTTCCAGCAAGCATTGCGCAGTTTGTGAAGTGAATTGTGAAACAAACCTTAATGGAAAATTATGAGGAGGCTATTGCGGTTGAGAAGGACTTGCGCGCAAGTATAATAGATTGAGTCAAAGGGTAGTCTGTCGGAAAATAATAAAATGTAATGTAAATAGAGTCCGCCCGCGCAAGGATCGTGGGCCATGAAAGGGTATAAATAGAGCGCGGCTCTATGAGGGAAAGGCAGTTCTTTGGAATATGAGATATAATGGGTTCTTAAAGAAGATAGTCTGAAAGCGTCCATAAGTCCAAGTCGAGGGTTAGGTAGTAGGTAGAGGCTCTGCATCTGTGTGCGTAGAGGCCTCGAAAGTCTGCAACTGTGTGCGCAGACCCCTACAGCTGAGTGCGTAGGGTAGATCTAGATGTATTGGTGAAGAATAATAATAAATATAAGTTTGCTTCTGTAATTATGTATTATCATGCATCTGTCTTTAGGGTTTACCTTTCTATATATGGTTAGTGCAAATGTGATGAATGTATGCGAATCTGGGTTCATTTTGTGCACAATTAAATTATGTTGGTTAAATGTTTGCTTAAAGACCCCGTTGAATAGTTTTGAATCATAACTGCTTCCTTCAAGTAGAGTAGCGCATGAATAAGAAAATTATAGTTACCCTGGATCAGTGCGGAGGCCAAGCAACGCGGAGTTATAGACCAGTGCGCAAACCTTCGAGTACACATCTAGACATCCCTAGGGTGCGGAAACCTGGTTCCAGCACCCTCCCCTACTACCTTGGGTGAGACCTCAGTTCGCACTCCGCGGGCTGTTGCTGAAAGGGCCGGTAGCTGCGGGATTTGTTTGGCTAAATAACTCTTCCGAACCTGGGTCAGGCCCAAACAAGCCAACAAATGGTTCCATTGCTGGGACCGGGATCTGCCTAAAGGGTGTTTAGGTGTGGAATGCAGGGACCCAATAGAGAAAGAACGTTGAAAAATTCAAGAGGACCAGGGACGGTAATATATTAAGTGTAGCAATGGCAAATGCAATTCAGTTACCTGTATTTAAGGGAGCCGGAGGCAAAGACCCGGAACAATTTTGGTTTGTGCTAACATTAGTATGGAACGCGTAGCAAGTCACGGATGATAACATCAAGAAATCCATCTTAGTCAGCGCACTGCAGGACTGGGCGCTAACATGGTACATGAAGTATTCAAGCACCAACCCAACGGCAGGGATAGCAGATATCCATACTGAATTGAAAAAGGAGTTTAGCCAGCCAAAGACAGAAGTGCAGTCGGTCATAGGATTCAAAGAGATCACGATGATGCCTGGCGAGACTCTGTGGGATCTGGATCAGAGGTTGAAAAGCACCATTCACGAGGCCAACATGACCCTGACGGATGCACAACACTACGCTTGGTTCGTTGCATCGTTAACGCCATATCTAAAGATGGCTTTGTCACAACAAAAGATCTCAACCCAAGTGGAAGCGTTGGAAGTAGCAATGCGGCTACACGAAACCCCGGTACAAGACCCAGGGTTGGGAGTTCAGCAAATCCAAGCGCAGGTCCAAAATTTGTGTTTGGAGATACAAAAGTTAAAACATGACCAAACGCTGCATTCAGAAATCCGGGAGGAAGTATGGTGCATCAAGTGCAGAGGCCAGGGACACGATAAGGATCATTGTCTAGTGTCAGTGAATTTTGTGGTCACAGGGGGACCGACACCATTGCAACCAGAGGCACAAATAGGGCCGAGCGCGGTCGCCCCACTCTGGTGCACAATCTGTCAGGTAGGAGGAAAGCACAACACAAATAATTGTCATCTATTACCAAAATACAACCAGACCCCCCAATAGCTCTTTTGCAACTTTTGTAGATCAGTGGGTCATGAGGAAAGGGATTGTCGTAGTTATTGAATGTTGATGGACCAGGCACCTGCCTACAGAATGCAGACTGAGGGGCGAGGTCAGGATCCAGCCACGGTGATTGGGTGCAGTGGGTTCCCAGGACGGGGTCGAGGACGGGGCGGAATGGGACTAGGAAGGGGTCGCAGGCAGCTAATCTGTTACAACTGTGGAGGACCGAGACATTATGCGCGAGATTGTACCAATCCGACCCGAATATCATGTCTGTATTGTGAGCAATTCGATCACGAGCTGCTAGATTGCCCCATGCTGATAGCACAGATTCGCGAAAAGAAGGCAGCGCCTCCTACAACAACGCAAAACGTGCAGATGATGAGATCCGAACCCCGCGACTACGAACCCACGGTCAACAAGATATTGCGACGCGACGCAACCACAGGAAAGGTCGATGGGAAGACTAATATGGAAGCTAGGGAAAGCTTCACGGACATCTCTACTCAAGGTAGTAGGGATCCGCCTGAGCCAACTTGGGATCCCTTGATGATGACTACCTTCTTAGAGACATGCCTAAAACTGCTTCGCGACAACCGGGCAGTTAGAGGGTTACAGGAAGTAATTAATAGATGCGCAGGGTGGGGTGAACCTTGCGTAGTCCAGAAAATAGGAAGACATGCATCGCGGACGGGTCAGGAAATGCGACTAACGGCGCAAATTGTCGACTACGAGATGGATCAGGGCATTTTGGACCTAGGTTCTAATGCAAAAGTATTGCCTAAACAGACTTGGGAGTGCATGGGTAAGCCTACACTATAATGGTCTCCTATCCAATTGCAGTTGGCCAACCAATAGAAGATCTTGCCCATGGGAAGGCTGCAAGAGATTACAATAGACATTGATGGTGTAAGTACCTAAACGAATTTTGAAGTTATTGAAATCATGGACGAACATAGTCTGTATCCTGCGTTACTAAGGATAGACTGGGCCATTCATATGAATGGGGTTGTTAACCTCAAACAGAGGAATATGATATTTAAGAAGAAGTCGCTCCGCGTCGTTGTTCTGCTGGACCCAACAGATGGACCGCGCTACATAGAATCGACGCGTAGCGAAGAGAGGGGCGATGTATTAGATAATATCTACAAACTTGCTGCAACAGAGGAGCGGAGATTCTCGCGGGGTTACACCAGTGATTCAGATGAGGAGGACGAACGATGGCACAATAGGGTGAACGAGGCAACCACATTGCACTGTAATATGATGACGAAATCCCTGTATTGCGTTAAAGTTCAGAACCGCGAACTGCCGACGTATGATAGGCTGACAGTAGTAGAGGACTTCCTGGATAAGTTCGAAAGCATGGTACCAGAGTACCAATGGTTCGATGCACTAAAATGGGCATTGCGCGTGACACTAGCGCGATGGTGGGATACCCATGTAGGAACCTTCGAAGATTGGTGAAGCTGCAGGCGCATGATGCAGATAAGATTTGGGAAGCCCGAGCTACGAATAACGGTGAAATACAATGGATGAGATGATCCACGCATGCACCTGACCAATTGGACCCGAGCTTATGGTGCAGAGCCTCAACCAGAATGGGTGCACTTATTTTATCATACCCTGGATGTCATTCCAAGAAACTGGTATACGGAAACAGAGCTCCGGCATGGCACTGGTGAATGGGATATCCTGCACGAAGGGTTTTTGTCGACTTTTCTCTTTGAAGACCAATGGATGGATACTGTGGATGACGCATTATAGCTAGTAAAGGCCACCATATTCAGAACACCGCCGGAACCAGAAGAAGTCGGGCCATCAGACTGGTTGTGACAGTTGAACCAGGCCTTAGCATGTTATAATGTACAAGCAGAAGATGATGAGGATGACCCGCGTAACATCAATATACCAGAATCCGAAGGGAATCGTGAGGTGCGCGGCCCTGAGATAGAAGATCCAGACATCATGGCACCGTTGAAAACAAGGCAAGTAAATATTGAAACAAAGGAAGAGTTGAAGTATGCCACACTTGGGGACTACTGGGACGACGCCATAGTGGAAAAGGTCGTTGAACTACTCTGCGATTTATTTCCTACAAAAATGACGGAGTTAAAAGGGATTCTAGGAGACCTAGGGATGATGAAGATAACTTTGAAGCTAGATGCGAAGCCAGTGAAGCAATGACCCTATCGATTGAATCCAAAATACAAAGAAAAAGTCCACGAGGAATTGGATAAGATGTTGGCAGCAGGAATTATTGAACCAGTTGAGGAGTCCGATTGGGTAAGCCCTATGGTCGTACAGGAGAAGAAATAGAAGGGGGAGATCTGCATCTGTGTGGATCTGCAAAAGCTCAATGATGCTTGTGTTAACGATCCGTTCCCAACACCCTTTACAGATGAGGTACTAGAAAATGTGGGCAGGTAGGAAGCATACTCCTTCACATATGGGTTCTCCGGGTACCATCAGATCAAGATCGCGCCCAAAGATTGGAGCAAGACAACATTCGCTACCGAATGGGGTTGTTTTCAGTATACAGTAATGCCCTTTGGACTGAAGAATGCACCCGCAATATTTTCCCGTATTGTGGTAGCCACATTCAAGGAGTTTATCCACAAGTTCTTAGAAGTCTACCTGGATGACTGGACCGTCTTTGGCCTGGTCAAGAAGCATGTCGCGAGCTTATGATTAATGCTGGATACCTGCCAACGACACCAGATTGCGCTCAACTTAAAGAAGTGTACTTTTCTCGTCCCTTTCAGGAACTTGTTGGGCCATGTGGTTTGTAAGCAAGGACTGATGGTGGATCCGGCAAAAATTGTTGTCATATTGAATCTGCAAGCACCGCGCAGTGTAAAGCAGCTATGCACTACGTTAGGACACACGGGCTACTATCAGAAGTTCATCAAAAGCTATGCCCAAATTATGGCTCCAATGGAGAAATTGCTGAAAAAGGATGCTACTTATTGTTGGAATGAGGAATGCAACAGAAGCCTAGAGACGTTGAAGGAGAAAATGGCTTCCGCTCCTATATTAGCCATTTTGAAATGGGACGTCGAGTTTCATGTGCATGTGGACGCGTCTTGTATCACACTGGGAGCAGTACTCACTCAACCAGGAGCGGAGGGATTGGACCATCCGATTGCATTCGCAAGTCACAGGTTGTCCAAGGCAGAGAAGAATTACTCCACTACTGAGCGAGAGGGATTAGCGATGGTATACGTGCTCCAGAAGTTCCGTCACTATCTGCTCGGAGGACATTTTAAGATGTACACGGATCACTCTGCGCTCAAGTACCTAGTGAATAAGCCTGTGTTGGGGGGGTGCATTTGTCGATGGTTGCTGTTGTTTCAAGAATATGATTTTGAGGTTGTTGTAAAGCCGAGATGTCTGAATGCAGGTCCGGATCATCTGTCCCGAATTGAGACCGGTGAAGAACCAACAAATCTAGAAGAAGGACTTCCGGACACTCAATTATATGCTGTGCGTATTGCAGATGGCCACTTTGAAGATATAATCCACTTTTTAACTATAGGCACTGCGCCACAGGGGTATTCTGTCCAACAAAAGAAGGAATTGGTGATACACGCAACAGATTTTACCGTAATTGCAGGCCACCTCTACAAGATGGGCAACGATGAAATATTGCGCAGATACGTACCCGAATTCGAGCGCGGACAGATCTTGGCCGAAGCACATGGAGGGGTTGCTGGTGGACATTATGCAGGCCGCGCCACAGCCCAGAAGATTCTTCATGCCGGATTATGGTGGCCCACTCTACATCAAGATTCAAAGGCATACTGTTGGGCCTGCGATGTATGTCAACGGACGGGCAAGCCGTCGCGAAGGGACGAAATGCCACTTCAGCCACAAATGACGCTACAGCCGTTTGAGAAATGGGCAATTGACTTCGTTGGGCCTATCGAACCGCGAGGAAAGATGGGCGCGCGCTATATCATCACTGCGACTAAATATTTGACCCGATGGGCCGAGGCACAACCAGTTAAAGATTACACAGCGGTGACAGCAGCAAAATTCTTGTTCAAGAACGTACTGACTAGGTTCGACTGGCCCAAAATTCTCATGAGTGATAGGGGAACACATTTTTTGAATGAAATGATCAGTGCACTCACTGAGGAATTCCAGATCTATCACCAACAGAGTATGCCCTACCATCTGCAAGCGAATGGGACCGTTGAGGCCTTCAACAAAATTCTGGAGACTACATTGATGAAAGTTTGCAATGTGCGACAAAATGACTGGGATTTGCGAATTCCTGTTGTGCTATGGGCATACAGAACCACATGCAAGAAGCTGACAGGCCAAACACCATTTCGGTTAGTTTATGGCCAGGAGGCCGTTATGCCTATGGAATATATTGTGCCTAGTCTGCGGATTGCGGCAATCACAGGTATGGCAGACCGTGGGGCATTGGAAGAGAGGCTCACACAGCTAGAAGAATTGGAGGAGGAACGGTTTCTGGCTGGATTCCATTAGCAGGTACAGAAACAATGCGAGAAAGCATGGCATGATCGCCATATCAAGGTGTGCACCTTCAAGGAGAATGATCTAGTCTTGTTGTATGACAGTAAGTTCGAAAAATTCCCAGGAAAACTCTGCATGCACTGGTTGGGACCCTATGTCGTCAAAGAAGTTACCGATGGAGGTGCGGTTCAGCTGGCTAAACTCAATGGAGACCCATTTCCAGGAAGAGTGAACGACAGTCGCCTAAAGCTCTACACGGGCAGGCTGACTGCCTGACTAGCCGAGGAGAAGATAGTCTCACCACTCCAACTAGTTGAAAGAGAGTGCGAGACGATAAAGCAGCCTGGGGGACAAATGCGCAAGTACCATGGTGCGCAAGCATTTGACCAAACACAAGGGTCATGGTGGCGCGAGGAGGCTCACGCGGATGCGCCGATCGCAATGATGACCATTGATATCACTATTCATGACAAGATGTCGGCAACATGGCAAAACGGAGCGGGCGGCGGGACATTAAGAGATACAGTACGAGCTGGATATGGAACAAATGACCACCGATTCCACATGGGAAGGTTACACGAGCGGGAATGAGCAGCAATCACTGCATTTGAATTTCGCATGGCTTATAAATTACCAAGGGAAGTCCACTCGGTGGCCTACAGTTCGAAAACACCGATGGAGCTGTTCATTATCCATGCACAAGGCATGCACCTGAAGGTAGTAATCTGGCCGATGGCAAGGCAGGACTCTCTAAGGAGTAGGGGGTGACAGCTGCAACATCACCAGTAGGAGATGTACCAGAAAAGAGGGAACACGAAGCAGAATTGGTCCGGAGGCCGTCGCCTCACCCAGGGGTAGGCCGGTGCACTACAACAGAACAATGAAAGGCTAGACAAACGGGGACCACGGTAGATATGCACTTAATAAGTCGTCTCTGATGTCCCTCGAAGTTTGGGATCTTGCAGACAGTAGCCAGGGTCTTGCAAAATTGCAACACAGGCTGCAGTGGACGATGCGAAGGGAGGATACGAAGGTCGGAAATGGCTGCGCTAGTACCGGGCGGTCCCGTAGGTGGCTCCCCCGCTCGTGCTAAAATCCTCAGAGGGGGTGTTCTGTGTTAACCGAGTAGAGCAGAATGAGCATCATTGGTTGTGAGATGTGGTAGAAACACTAAAGCAGGAGATGGATGAAGCGTTGCAGGAGACAAGGAAGGAGTACCAGGATGACGACCGTCACTCACAGGGAGGCAAACCGCGAAGCCAAGGCAGAGCGTCTAGTTGCGCCGACGAGTGACTCAGGACGAGTCACGATGATTGTGTTGGGGGACTGTTGGGTAGCGGAGGTCTCACGTAAGGGTTTTGGGGCAGAAAGCCCAAGAAGTAAGATTTAGATATTGTAAAAATTCCGCAATATGCAGAGCGCGAAGTATAATAGGTTGAGTCAAAGGGTAGTTCGCCCGAAAAATAATAAAAAAGTAATGTAAATAAAGTTGGCCCATGCAGGGATCGCGGGCCAAGAAAGGGTATAAATAGAGTGCGACTCTATGAGGGAAATGAAGTTCTTTGGAATATGAGATATAATGGGTTCTTAAAGAAGATAGTCTGAAAGCATCCATAAGTCCAAGTCGAGGGTTAGGTAGTAGGTAGAGGCTCTGCAGTTGTGTGTGCAGAGGCCTGGAAAGTCCGCAACTATGTGCGCAGATCCCTGCAGCTGAGTGCATAGGGTAGATTTGGATGTATTGGTGAAGAATAATAATAAAGATAAGTTTGCTTATGTAATTCTGTATGATCGTGCATCTGTCTTTATGATTTACCTTTCTATATCTGGTTAATGCAAATGTGATGAATGTATGTGAATCTGGGTTCATTTTGTGCGCAATAATTTATGTTGGTTAAATGTTTGCTTCAAGACCTTGTTGAATAGTTCTGAACCATAACTGCTTCCTTCAAGTAGAATAATGCATGAATAAGAAAATTATAATCACCCTGGATTAGCGCGAAGGCTAAGCAGCGTAGAGTTATAGAACAGTGCGCGAACCTTCCAGTACACATCTAGACATCCCTAGGGTGTGGAAACTTGGTTCCAACACCCTCCCCTGCTACCTCGGGTGAGACCTCAATCCGCGCTCCGCGGGTTGTTGCCGAAAGGGCCGGTAGCTGCAGTATTTGTTTGGTTAAATAACTCTTCTGAACCTGGGTTAGGCCTAAACAAGCCAACACATACTCACAACCCAAAAGAGTACTGCCAACAAAAAACCTCTGATTGATGGTCCGACCAAGAAGTAGATCAACCAATATAATCTGAGAAGCCAAGGGCTGACCACTACAATAGAGTTGACGAAGCAGAAACTTGAAGAAAATTTGTTGAGAAATATCAGTCCACCTGTCAGCTTAGTGAAAAACACTTAGAGCAAGTATGGGAAATAGTCTCGACGGAGAGTAATTTCACAAGTAGTAAGGAAAAAACCATCACTCCAGAAGCCACATATTAAGTTACATCCCCAGACACTTCGGCCACTCTTCCCGTAGTGTACTACAACATAGTTGATGACATGAAGTAGGTTCATGCAAACATTTCAATGTTTGAGTTAACAAAGATCATGAGCCAGCGAGACATCCTCTTACGAGAACTTAGGCAGTCCTCAACAGGTAATAATGCTTCTTGAGACAAGGGATTTGGTACCTCTTATGGTTCTCTCGAATCTCTACTTAACGCTTTAATAATGGATGAAAATACACTCTACTGCCCTTTTCTATTAATTTTTGAAATATTTAACTTCAATGTACACAATTGCTTGGTTGATTTTGGTGCATCGATGAACGTAATGCCATTATCTATTGCTAAGAAAATCAACGCAAAATGGGACAAAACAGATGCATATATTATTTGTTGGACAAAACTTATGTCCATGTAATTGGTGAACTTAGATATGTGATCATCCGTTTATCATCTGATGCGCGAGTCCACCAGTGTATCAACACAGTGATTGTGGACATTCCAAAAGCATATGGAGTGTTTTTTACCAGACAATGGTTCAAAAAGCTACAAGGGTACTTTGCTACGAACTTGTCACATTTATGGCTTTTGTATAAGGGCAGAAATAATTAGATCCGGGTGGATTTAGAAAGATACATGAAACACACTGTCACTTCCTTAAATGAACAAAATGAACCAATGGTTTTCGTAGAGCTAATTTTAGGCAATTGCTTCCTAGAAACCCAACTAGGGTGTTATCTTGCACAACCATCCCCAGCCCCACTAGATACATAGTTAGAGCTCCTTCCTATTCTGACTCGTGAAAATTACCTTTGTACAATTAGTAGTAGTAATATTACTAGTGTAGTTCCTAGTCCTTGTACATATGATATATGGACTTTGTACTTCGATGGTTCTAAAATGCAAGAGGGCTCTGGAGCTGGTCGCGTTTTAATAGAACCTCTATAGAGAAAGCATTTGATCTCTAACCGCTTGGAATTTGAGTGCACGAACAACACTCCAAAATATGAAGCACTCATCTCGGGCTTACAAAGAACCATTGACCTTAATGTTGTCAACCTGACAGTAGTAGGTGACTCAAGAAATTGTGGCGTGATAGCTATGCAATACCATACATTGTGTGTCACCTCATCGTATAATCTATCAACAATAGGTATGGTGTCTGATTTCACATTTCCAAGCTTTTACTATCATTTTTGTTCCAAAAATGCGTAACGTAGTTACGGATGCATTAACAAATGTTGTTGTTAGGTTGTCACCATTGAGGGACGATTTTTTTATTTATTTATTTTATTTTTTATTTTTTATTTTTTTATTTATTTATTTATTTATTTTTTTTATTTATTTTTTATTTTTTTTCTGTTGAAATTCTTTATAAGCCATTCATCCCCGATAATATCACTAATTTACGCGTTTTTTATGATGATCAGCAGATATTGTGCTTCATGGCGAATGTTGATGTGTTCAAAGATGCAGCGATCTATGAGGACGAGCACGAAAAGGTATTGTAGGATGTAGCCAATGCAAGTAAAGGAAATTTCATCCCAAAGGGTGTGTATCATTGGAAAAGTTGTATGACCTGCAAAATCGCTTATGGGGACCTGTTAATGCTAAGACCCACAGTTCCACACGGTCGCACGAGAATATTAACTTGGGAACAAAAAAAGATCCGAACTATGTCAATCTTGGTATTGGTTGTACACCACAAGAGCGGTAAGCCTTTATCTGCTTATTTAAGCAGTATTGAGATGTGTTTGCGTGGACATAGGATGAGCTTAAAACATATGAAACAAAAATCACCCAGCATGTGATACCAATAAAAAGAGGGGCCAAGCCATCAATATAAACTGAGAAAAGTACACCCAACGCTTGAGCCTCTTATTCAGAAAGAGTTGAGGAAACCACTAGATGTACGGATCATATATAGAGTGCGACACTCAACTTGGTTGTCAAATTTGGTCCCAGTGAGAAAGAAGTCCATGGAAATCTGCTCGTGTGTCGATTTCCGAAATCTCAATCGTGCCTCAGACAAGGAAAATTACCCTGTGCCATCCATGGAATAAATGTTGCAAACAATATTGGGGTCAGAAATGTTTTCTTTGCTAGATGCTATTCAGGATACAATAGGTTCTAGTTTCAGAGCCTAACAAACATAAGACCACCTTCCTGTTACACAATATTTTGTCATGTCCCATGTTCACTTCCCATGCCATATCCCCGAGCACCAAAACATTGACTACTGTGCAGAATATCCATCATGATATACATACCAAAACCTCCCTAAAGAATCAAAGGAAAGTTGTCTTGAAATCATTCTCGAGAAAGTTGCCTTAAAACCTAATTTTTGGCATCAACACGTTTTATTCCATTGCATGCCCTTGTTGATGGCAGGTTGCTTAATTAGACACTCACACTTAACTCCTTTTGGCATGCTTTCCCAAACTGGAGGGGAAACTTCGCTCACTAGAACCTTTGGGAACAACGAGCTGCATATTAGTTGTTGTTGATATGGTCGAGCTCTCTCATTTGGGTCTCTTGATCTTATCATCACAGGAATTCCCCTTGAGATGTGGACCTTCATCCCTCTTTCCTGGATCCCTAACTCCCTCTCCCTTCCTATACATTCACCCCCTTCCATTCCCAAATGGTTGGTCATTGATTGTTGCATCCCTATGTTGAGATTATGCTTACATGCTTCCCATTCGAGCTTGGAGAAGGAGTGATTGAAGAGACTTTTCTTGGACATGGAAATCCACCCAAAGGAAGGCCTCAACATCAAGTTATAGGTTGTATGCTTCCCTTTTCAATTTCTTAATATATACATTTGATGTTCACTTTCCATAATTTTATAAATATTTGTGTGATTAGCTTAATGTTCCTTGATCTGTAAAGTAGTTAATGCTTGATATATGTTATATATTCTCTTGTGTCTTATATAGTACTTTGATCTTCCTTGTAGGTTTCCAAACATGAAGAAAGATTTAGGAGCGAGGCCTGGAGCACAAGATTCAAAGCCATCTCTAAAGAACGAGCGATTGGCATCAGAACGAGGTAGGTTCCTCTTTCTTATTGCATTTGTCAATCATAAGCTAGGAAAGTGAGTATTAATTTGTTTGGTTTGTTGTTAGACCCACTCATTCGGCTAGAGGGATCGCCTCTCTCCGCAGAGGGGATTTTCCTTCACAACAAAATGATGACTTTGTTAGGGAAGCTATGGCATGTTCATACTCCTTTCTCAACTGACCTCTTGATCAATTTGATCGACCATTGTGTTCTCAATTAGTTTGGGTTAATATAGGTCTGCACAATCACTTCTTACTCTCTTGGAGTGCTTAGTCTGGAGAAGTTTGTGAAATTATTTTTATTTTTTGCTTGTTTCCTCGACCAACACATTTTTTGATTTGATAGTTGCGCTGCCAGCGTGGTTTTTGTTAAAACAATCACGCTTATCCCCTGTTTAGCCCTTGTTTGGCATTAATAGTTACGTTGATCCCTAAGATTGGAAAAATTTAGGGTTTCTCTGTCAAACCCCAGTGTGTTTGAGCCCCTGAGATCTTCTTTTGTCCTGTATGACTGCTTTTTGTTGATGTTTTGGTTGATTACCTTGTTTTATTAGCAAATCCTTACTTCTTTGGACTTTCAAGTATATGAGTGCAATTTGATTGATTTTAGGGTTTGTAGGTCGATTGGTTGCCTCTTGTCGCTTGTGAGTGTCTCTGAGTCTCTGGTTTGTTGATGATTAGGTCTGTTCATTTGGTAAAATCACTTGAAACATTGACTTGCATTGATTTCGGTTTGTCTTGTGCAAAGTTGTTTTTCATGTGTATTAGGTCATCTAACATTTGAAATCCATATTTGTCGCTTATCAAGCATAGATTACATTGTTTGGTTTGCAAACTGGAATGAACATATTTGATTATCTATTTGAAAGAGAAAGTGAAAGACATTTTTGTTGAAGTGCTTTGAATTTGGTGTTATTTTGATTGATGCCTTGTTGCATTTAGGAGCATTTTGGAACAAAATCTTCATTTTTGCTTTAGTTGAAGCTTAATTGCATATAGACATACGAAAATAAAAGAGCATCATATAAGTAAAAGTGCATCTTAGTGAAATGAATATCATTTTTTGCTTTCAATAGATTGCATACTCATTAGTGAAAGTGAAGTTTAGTTTTTCTCTTGCATTTTGCATTTGGAAAAGTTAGTGGAGGCATATTGTTTGATGCATTAATTTCTTGTACTGTCATCCCTTGTTATCATAGAATTCATAGAAATGAAAGGTTTCATTTTTATCATATAGTTGCATGCTAGGATTCAGGTGACATCGTTTGAGCCCAAAATTGAAACCTAATTCAAGAAAAACTTTAAAATTTACTGAATTAACCTAAGAATCATTTGGAACTTAACACAAACAATTAGAGGTCTAGGCTAGAGACGTGTTCTAGCGTCCATAAACCTAGCAACTGTCGTTAACTACCTACATTGTATCCCGCGGGTGAAATCTCATTCCAGTACGGAAGTATATCAGACGTTCTCCAGTTCTCTGGGGTATATCGAAGGCACTCTAGTATGGTAAGTATATCGGAACGCTCACATCGAATAGTTATGCATTGAATAGCTCTAACATGGACTTGTGCTCCTCGTACGGTTGACTATATATTGGGAGACCCTATTAGGTTTCTATCCCTTAGCCACAGGTAACCGAGTCAACCACCTTGTAAACGCGATACACTTAACACAACATTCAGGGAGATCGGTTGTTGTATGTTAAGTCCTTGGTTTCGGCTAAGGTGTATATAACGGTTAAAATACTTAGTAAGCCCTCTTGCCTAGTGTATCATTTTTTATTTATTTCTTTTTTTAAGTTCTAAAATTAAGTACCCACGATAACATGACTTACCCATGCAGTTATCCTTGGCCTCATATTGCCTAAATTAATAGTAAATTTTGAATTGTAGACTAAAATCAACCACCCCTTTTATTGTTTTTGAGGAAGAGTCATCGTGGCTGAACCACCGGGTTCACCTTACATTTCCCCTTCATCGTCTGACACTGATGGGTCATCACAAGGAGTTCATCCTGAATTCTCACAGTCACTTGATGCCTAAGGTCTTGAACTTTGCATTATTCCAAGCATCCAATCCCTTGTTTGTGGATAAAGGCAATCCCTCTAGCCCAATGAGTGGGTCTAGCAACAAACCAAACAATCTAATACTCACTTTCCTAGCTTATGATTGACAAATGCAATAAGAAAGAGGAACCTACCTCGTTCTGATGCTAATCGCTCATTCTCAGAGATGGCTTTGAATCTTTTGCTCCAGGCCTCACTCCTAGGTCATTCTTCACGTCCGGAAACCTGCAAGAGAGATCAATGTATTATGCAAGACACAAGATCATATATAACATATTCAAGCATTAACTACTTAATAGATCAAGGAACATTAAGCTAATCATATAAATATTTATACAATTAAGGAAAGTGAAGATCAAATGTATATATTAAGAAACTGAAAAGGGAAGCATACAACCTATGCCTTAATGTTGAGGCCTTCCTTTGGGTGGATGTCCAAGTCCAAGCAAAGAATCTTCAAGAACTTCTTATCCATGCTATAATGGGAAGCATGTAAGCATAATATTAGCATAGGGATGCAGCAATCAATGACCAACCATTTGGGAATGGAAGGGGGTGAATTTATAGGAAGGGAGAGGGAGTTGGGGATCCACTAAAAAGGTAGGAAGGTCCATGTCTCAAAGGGAAAGCCCATGATGATAAGATCAAGAGGTCCAAATGAGATAGCTTGACCATATCACCAACAAACGATATCTAGCTCGTTGTTCCCGAAGGTTGTAGTGAGCAAAGCTTCTCCTCCAATTTGGGAAAGTCTTTTAGAAGGAGTTTAGCACGAGTTTTCCTATGAAAACCCACGCTGACAGCACGAGTTTTCCTATGAAAACCCACGCTGACAGCAGGAGTGTTTAACTGAGCAACCTGCCATTAGCATGGGCAAGCAGTGGAACAAAACACGCTAATGCAAAAAATTAGGTTTTAAGGCAACTTTATCTAGAATGATTTCAGGGTAGCTTTCCTTTGATTCTTTATGGAGGTTTTAGTCTATATATCATGATGGATATTCTGCACAGTAGTCAATGTTTTGGCACTCTGGGATATGGCACGAGAAGTGAACAGGAGACATGACAAAATACTGTGTAACAGATGCCCCCTAAAGCATGAAGGCATAACAGGGAGTGATGGTTGAGATGCATTACAAGTCAGTGCAAGGACGACAACAACACCATCAATAGACTTGAAAAACCAAGCATATACATATACATATCTGAAAACTTTGATGATCATGCCTAACAATACAGGAATAAGCATCCAATAATACATGAATCTACGGTATGGACACAACCATTCGTATAAAAGGGATCATGTGCAAAGATCCTCAGTATGGTCGCAACCATCCGAATAGAAAGGATCATGAATATGGACCCATGGTATGGTCGCAACCACCCGCCCAGAAGAAACATGTATAAAATAATGAATGACTCATAACTCCATGCAACCATTCTATCAGACAAAATCTAGGGTCTTGCACTCCATCTCAACTCGATCAATGTACAAATTCTAAGATGTGAATAAATGTGTTGAAGTTGAACATGATAGAAACCACCTGATTACTGGTCAATGATGTAAACCATTAACAGGCACGAGATAAACCACTAGTAATGACAATGGATCTCAAGGTACAATCAATATAATCCATGAATGTGAATAATGGAACTGAAGTTGAACACTCGTGAAGTCATTCGATCGAAGGTCAATGATGTAAACCTGTCGTCGAATGCGAAGAACTTGCCATTGAGGCATGCAAGCTCTAAGGTACTAGAAGGGAGTTTCTATATCATCTTCCTAGATAATGAGCTGAAGTCGATAGGAAGTGATCTGTCGAAGGAGGGCCATAATGAATCCCACATCATCGACACGAAACAAAGAATGTAGTAGAGTAAATAAGTATGATTCAGGACTGTGGCAGAAAGTTAGACAATGTACAGGCAGAAATAATTGCAGATAGGACTTCTCTTGAACATATCGGCGACACGACTCTGGAGTTCGATAGAATTTGACTCAATATAGGATTAGAGTTCATGATGACAGAATGGTATGATTAGATGAGAGGCAAAATGGATTTCCCAAAACCAGGAAGGCAAGTGACGAAGTGTTACACTAAAAAATGTCACCATGGCTATTTACAGTTAGTATGGCTCTATCAACAGTCATGCTATCCTCCTGGGCAAGTCTTATGCCTCTGCTCTCCATGTTGAAACTCCAAAAAGAGAGAAAGTCTTTGTAAATGTGTTTATCTCTGGGTACGCAGATTCTCTCGGCCTTACCTGCGTATACGCACCTAATGTTCACAAAAACTGCGTACTTGTACGCTCTGTATGTAAAGGGGCAGGTGCGTACCCCTGTAAAGGTCAAAAGGCGCAAGTTTCACTCCAAAAAAGTTACTTGTGGTCATTTCTAGAGGCTTCTAGAAGTATGTTTGACGTGTATGAAGCGCCTCCAGATGGTTCATGTACCCCTACCAAAGAGGAACTTATCCCATCAATAAGGGAGCTATCCCATCCAAAGAGGGGATTATCCCATTGATGGTGGACCTGATTAACTTCCTCTTGAGCACTATAAATACAGGCATTGGGCCAGAAGGAGAGGAGGTTGGAAGCTAAACATTTCTAAGGGTAGATGCTGCTGGAATTAGGACTCCCATTTAGAAGCTTGTGAGGAGAGATTGCCATCTTTGCTTGTTCTATTTGGAAGTGGGTGAGCTTTGTCAAAGTAAAGGAGAACTCTTGATGGACCCTGGGAGGGACTTGCACAACACCAAGGCTCAGGTTGTAATTGTTCCTTTTGTTTCCTATTAATGCAAATGAGTCCATTCTTCTCAATAACTTGTTATTTATGAGTTGTTTCATGTACTCCTTGGTCTATGTGTTAAATATGTTTTATTTTATGAGATTATCAAGTGCTATTTAATCGTTTGATTGTTAGTGAATGCAGGTTTCGAAGTGAAGGAGGAGCTCATCTGGATCAGCGAGGCTGGACTGCTACAACAGCGTTGGACTACGGGTAGGATCTAAACGCTTGATTTCTTATATAGTAAATGCATGTTTAGAGAAGGATTGCTCTTGTTTGTCTTGTTTGTCACTAGAGAGTCTTAGGCTCCTAGGGAGGTTGGTTGTGTCCGCACTATCGACTCTTTCCGCCTGACAAAATGGCGACTCCACTGGGGAATCCATTGATGTGAAAGTCTTTTCCTTTGTATGCAACTTTGATCTGAGAAAAGTCATTTATTTTCTGGTTTTTGGCTCTGTGACTTTGTATTTGGGTGGGTTAGCTTAGGGTTAGATTGAATTTAGTTTTTCTTGGTTTTTTCAGTAGTACGCACCCTCTGAGTATTGCACAGTGCGTACCTGTACGCACTGTTGCTGTGTGCACAGAGCGGGCCCGCACCTGTCTTAACAGGTTGCCTGCGTACCCTGCTAAAAATTAAGAAATTTCCATTTTTTACATTTTTCCTCTTAGATTTTGCTTTTTCTTAGTTTTTACTGCCCAGATCCATTAGTCTCTTGTCAAAGATCTTCACCTGAACTTGTTTCGATAGCATTGAGTGTTTTAGTGGATTTCATAGAAGTTTAAGCCCTAGGGTTTGATTTTTGAGTAGGTCCTGTAGTGACTTTGGCGGTAGAAGTTGTCAAGCCTTAGATCTCTCTGGTTTTGTCAGCCTTCTTAGGAGTCGGACCTGTCATAAAGTCTACCTGTGAGAGCAACCTACCTTTGAGTTGTCTCTTTGGCAAATTTCGAAGTGCTTGTTGATTGAGTATTGAATTCCATTTTACAAAAAGAACAAAAAGATTTGAGTTTTGTTTTGACTGGTCTTTTGATTCTGCATTAGCTGGTCCTTGGCTTGATTGTGGTCAAGTAAAACAACCTAGAATCATCTTTGTAGGCTTTTGCCTCGTTAGGTTTGCTTTAGAGTAAATTTCTTTTTGATTTGCTTGTGAGTCAATTTTTCATAGATTTTATACATTTTGAGATTGATTTTCGTTAAAATAGATTTATATGCTTTATTAAATAAGAGAAAATACAAAAACATCTCCTTTGAAAAGTTTTGTTTCAAGTAACTTTGAGGTATTTTGAAAGAAAAAGAATTTTTCGTGCACGTAAGGAGTGGTCATGTTTGTATGCTTGGAAAGATAAAGAGAATTGTTTCTTTGATTGTCTTTACTAAGAAAGTTGTTTTCTATAAAATTTGCATTTTCCAACTCTCTTAGTTAGGAGTTTCATTGAAAGAGGAAAGTAGCGTAAATCATCTTAGGTGCATCTTTGTAGTGGTTTGAGTCGAGTCTACACACCATTGGTTTCATTTCCGCTACCTTTTGTCTTTAAGAAAAACCATAAAATTAACGTTTAAAGTAAAATCAACTTAGTAACTTTTATTTACTAGGGCTCTGAAACACCAATTTAGATCAGGCTAGTGTCTTGGAGTAGGAGAGTAATTAACTCTCCAAGACAACAAAACCAAACAAGTAGCTTATCTTGTGATAGAATAAATCCAATTGTCTCATTTGTACTCTGGGAAAGCTCCTCTTAAAGGAGAAGCACGAGCTCGTGTCCGAACCAGTGAGGGGATCAATCCTCCCTCGTTGGGAACGACGCCAGACACGCACGTATTACAAACGGTAAACCTCGGATTAACCATTGTCGAGGAGCCAGGGGTCACTTGTCGGTAAACCTTGGATTATTGTCAAGGAACCGGCAAGGGGATTGAGCTTGATACTCTGCCCTTGCGTGCTGTCGGAGTGTAGACTGTTCCCCCAGGTGCATTTGTTGCGGTTGGTAACCTTAGTGACCATTATCTTTAGGGTTCTACCGAGGTGACGGTGGAGGGAAGATCCCACTGTACCTGGAGCAGACGTCGGCTAGACTCTCTTGGATTTTTCGGGGGGTTCACTTCACTCGAGACGGTTAAAGTGGAGGAACTTGTGCCGGTCTATTCATTAAGCAGGTTGCCGGGGTAACTGTTCCACCCGCCACTTCTGTACTGAATCCGGCGATGTTGGGTTTCATCTCCAACTAGCGTTTTCGGTCTGGAAGGCTACTGTTTGTGCTTGGTTTGATGCCCTAGATTCTTTAGGCACGTGATTCAAATTTGTTTGGTTCTTTAGCGACTTTAGGTGGTTTGATTTGAGATTTTACTTTGTTTTCGTGTGTAGTAGTTAAAAGTTTTTAGCTGTGGCGGAATTACCGAGACAGTCCCGTAGACTTCAGGGCAAGTCACCTGAGATTGTTACCGGAACTGATTTGTTGAGGAAACTCCGTAGATCACGGGGTGGATCTCCTGAAGACGTCCCGGGTCAGTACGAAGGATTGAAGGTCCTTGTAACTCCTCCTAGTGGCAGTAGAGTAGGTTCACCTGAAGAAGGAGAATCTTCCTTGGTAGTCCATCCAGATTACCAAAGTCTAGAGACAGGTTATAATCCCGAAGCTGTTACAGTTTCTGAGCTTGCTGGTAGTTTTTCGTCTACTAGTGATATAGGCGAAGAACCTGAAATATCTGAACCTGTTACTCCGACTTCTAGTGTTCCAGATTCACCAAGAGTAGAACGAGTTATCACCGAAAATCTTCCTACTGGTTTGATTGCTATTGAAGAACTTGCTCCAGAGGAAGAAATAGGCGTCTCTAACCTTGAAGATCAACTTACTATTGAGCTCAAGGAGCGTGAATCTATCTTTTACAGTCCTCCTAGAAGTACTACTTGGTACCTTTCGTTAACCAATTATTTAGACAACTCAGGGATAGGTTTTTCTACACCTCGTACTCCTTTTCCACCTGGAGGTATTTATACTCCTGTAAATATGTCTGGTCAGTCGTCCGTGTTTACTCAAACTCCTGAATCTTTCTTACACGGCGGTCCTTCTGTTCCCACTGGGTATCAGTCACTTTCTAGTATCTTTGCGGGGGCATCTCCTCAACCCGTCGATCAAGGGTTATTAGCTGGAAACAATGGTAATAAACCGTTGGGTGTAGGAGACATTTACATGATGTCAGGTTCAGTTCCCGTTTCTCAACCTCAAGGTGGTCAATTACCGCCTGGGGGGCAGCCTCAATTAACGCCTGGGGGGCAACCTCAAGGTACACAAATTGTGTCTGGAGGGCAGCCTCAAGGTCAGTATGTACCTATGGTGCAATACATGCCTCAAGGTCAACCCCAGCCTCAATATGTACCCCAGGGTCAACCTCAGTATCAATATTTACCTCAAGGGTATCAACCTCAAGGGTATCAACCTCAAGGTCAAGGTCAACCCCAGTATCAGTATTTACCCCAAGGTTATCAACCTCAAGGTCAATACTCGAGTCAAGGTTATCAACCACCTCAAGGTCAGTCATATGTTCAAGGTATGGGAACTGTACCTTTCAGTTATCAATCCTATCCTCAATCCGGTTATGGATCTCAGTATCCTCAACCTGTTACGGGTCAATACCCCGGAATGATAGTGTGGGATCCATCACAGGGTCAACAGGTGTTGCAGCCAAGTATACAGTTGGTACCTCAAGCTGGACAACCCGTAGTTTCTGGTCCACCCCAGCAACCGCAACCTGTCCAGTCAAATGTTCAAACTTCTGTAACTTCGGTAGTTACTCAGCCGCCAATTGCACCTAGTACTCCATCTCAAACGACTGCTGCAACTACCGCAACATCTGCCGCACTTACTTCTGGAGTATCGACAGCTCCGGTTTCTACTGTCTCTGCAACCACTCCTCAGACATCTTTACCGTTGTCTGGATCTACGATTCAAACCACGGTCCAGATGCCTATAGGTCAGCCTGGTATAAGTACGGTTGTCACTACTCAACCTCAATTTGTTCATCAACCGTACCAGGGGTAGTACCAATATGGGCAAGCTGTCCAGCAGCCGGTTTACCAGTATCAACCGTATCCTGGGTACACTTATCAACAACCTCAACAACCCCAGTACGGTCCGGTTAATCCTGGTTTTCCAGGAGGATATAATATCCCTAATGCGATTCCTGTTCCTAGTTATCCTGGATATCCTCCTCCTGGGACTGGTCTTGTGACCCAGAGTTTTAGAGATCCTAACCGGCAATTACCGTTTATCGCAACTTTGGATTTACCAGACTTGACGCGCCTAACGAACGATCCAATTCAATATCTTCCGTTCTGGCCGCCAATGCCAAATAAGTTGCCCAGTGATATACCCAAGTTCGAAGGTAAGTCTGGAGAGGATCCGTCCAATCATGTGATGACTTACCACCTCTGGTGTGCTTCAAATTCTATCTCGGATGATTCGATCCGCTTACGTCTTTTCCAGCGTACACTCATTGGTCTCGCGGCCAAGTGGTACATTGAGTTGCCACGGGCCTCTTTTTACAATTTTAGCCAGTTAGCTACCTCATTCTTAACTCACTTTCAGTTGCCGGTTAGATACGATAACGGCACGGAGTTACTAACTTCACTAAAACAATCGACGTCCACGTATATTTCTGATCACATTCATGAGTGGAGACGTCGAAGAAGGTTAGTGAAAGTTTTTATTCCGGACCAAATCTTAGCTGAATGGTTTGTTAAATCATTATTACCGAAGATTACTGAAGATGTAGCTAAGGCCGGAGTAGTTACTGAGGAGCAAGTCATTGCTCAGGCGCAGTACCTTGACTTAGTTTATACTCAGTCAGGTACGTTACACGAGAAAATCCCAGATCTTCCAAAATCGAATCAAATCGCTGCTGCTCCTTCGGGATCTCATGCCGCTGATGGTATGATTGGTACGGTGAACACAAAGAGCAAGAAGAAATCTTCCAAGAATTCTACTACTCCCATAATCACCTTGCCTGATTCCCCGACAGGAGAGTCTTCTCCTGAACTTTCCGCCGATATTCACGCTGTAGAGTCATCTACGGCCAAATCAAAAAACGGTGGAAAGAAGAAAGGAAAGAAGAAGGCTAAAGCAGACAAGGCTCCGAAGGAGAAAACAGAAAAGTCGGAAACCAATGACGAAAAGCACAAACCTCGATATCCTTGTCTTATTTGTGAAGAGGATCATTTTACAAGAGATTGCCCTCATCGGGCTGAGGTTGTGAAAATAGTCAAAGGTTCTCCCACTCCTGCTGTGTTAAAAGATCCATTTCCAAAGCAGGAGAGTAAGATGATAGGTTCTTCCTCGACTGCCAGTGAAGAACCCATTTTGATGATGTCTCATGTGAGGATTGCGACTCGATCGCAAGATTATGGTAGTAAGAATCCTGTTGATGGTAAGGAAGCAGAATCTTCTCATTCTAATCCATCAACCTCAGCTCCTGGTTCCGATCCACTACAGATCGAAAAACCTAACCCGGACTTAGTAATCAAACCGCCCGCCGAGGGTGTACTTCGAAGGTCTTCTTTTAATCCACATGCGAGAGCGGCCCAGAATTACATCGTTGAGGACTTAGCTGTTTCACCCTCAGCAATGTCGGCTTTAGAAGTGCTGCAATCATGCCCAGCACAACGAAAATTACTTTTGTCGGCTATCGGAGCTGTTGATGTTCAGGACCCGAATCTGATAATCTTCGATCTAGAAAATAGTACACCGCGCCTTCCCCATCAAATGGCTTTCCAGATTCCAGTGATAGTAAAAAACAGGCCTATTCATCGGACTGTAATTGATGAGGGAGCTTCCACGTGTATTATGTCGATTCAGTGTTGGAGATCGCTTGGTTCTCCTTCGCTGAACCAATCCCCGACCATCCTTAAGGCCTTTGATGGCCGTGGGTTCCGTCCGTTTGGTATTCTACAGGAATTGCCTATAGGGGTAGAAGGGAAAACCGTTAGTCTGGATGTGGAGGTGGTTGATGCCCCTCTAGACTACAACCTTCTTTTGGGTCGAAGTTGGTCATATGCTATGACAGCGGTCGTTTCATCGGTCTTCAGAGTAATAAAGTTTCCACATAACGGTAAGATCGTGACAATTGATCAGCTGACATACTTTTCATCCGACCCAGCCTCTTCAGAGAGTATCCAGCATGTCGGTAAGACGACAATCCCTTATAGGGACGTTGGCGTAGGTTTAGTTAAAGATTCCGGTTTACTGGGAACTTTTCCTTTCCCTCCAATCAACGCAGACCCTTCATTTGCATCAATTCATATGATTACATCAGACACCATTATTTACGATGATCCTTGGATTGTCCCATCTGAATCTGAGATAGACTCATTCGGTGATGCTATGCCTTTGAGTCCATATGAAATTGCTTATGAAGCCGTCATGTCTTTTACCGACTCGCGTTCAACCCAAATCGACCAAATGAATGTGGTCAGTGAAGAATCACTTTTCACATCAACCTCAGAACGGATAGCGTTTCCCGAAGTCGTGTCATCTGACGAGCAACTTCGTGAAACCCTAAGTGTAGACGATCTACCATGGGAAGATCTTCATCATAGATCTTCGTTTTTACCTGAGGATGATGCTTTTGAAAATGATTTTTCATCTATCTTTACCGCTGAATATGTCAAAGACGCTCAGAATCCAACGAAACATTCTGATTCAGAGTTGAATTTAGGGAATATTTCTCGCACTATTCCCATTGACATTTCAGTGAAGCCCGGAATTGAGGAAAACATTCATATAGGTGCCTCATGTACAGAAGCTGAAGTTCAAACTTACAAGGCCCTATTCCAAGAATTCCGCGATGTGTTTGCCTGGTCTTACGAGGAAATGCCCGGAATCGATCCTGCCATTGTTGTTCATGAAATAAAGACCTACCCGGACGCTAAACCCGTCCGGCAACGGTTGCGTCAGATTCACCCTCGGAAAGCGGCTGCAATTAAAGCAGAAGTCGAGAAGCTGTTGAAAGCAGGTTTCATTTATCCAATCCCGTTAACAGATTGGGTATCAAATATTGTTCCGGTTAACAAGAAACAAGGAACAATAAGAATCTGTATCGACTATAGGGATATAAATCGAGCTTGTCCAAAAGACAACTATCCTACGCCTTATATCGATCAAATTATTGATGATTGTGCCGGAAGTGAAATGTTTTCCTTTATGGATGGTTTTTCAGGCTATAATCAAATCAATATTCTACCTGCCGATCAACCAAAAACGACATTCATTTGTCCATGGGGGACATTTGCTTACTGCAAATTACCTTTTGGGCTTAAGAATGCCGGAGCCACTTTTCAACGGGCGATGTCTTACGCATTTCATGACATCAAGCACATTGTGCAACCGTACCTCGATGATTTGCCTGCTCATTCTTTACATCGAGCTGATCACCTTGTCCACTTACGAGCAATCTTTATGAGGTGTAGGCATTATCGTATTCGGTTGAATCCCCACAAGTGTGTATTCTGTATAGAAACGGGTCGATTGCTGGGATTTGTTGTTTCAAAAGCCGGCATTCGCGTCGATCCCTCGAAGGTCGAAGCTATCATCAAATTGCCTCCTCCTTCGAGTTTGCGCCAACTCCAAAGTTTGCAAGGGAAAGCGAACTTTTTACGCCGATTCATTCCAAACTACGCCGAGGTCACTAAAGGTTTTACACGGTTGTTGAAACAGAACGCTCAATTCTTTTGGGACGAGATTGCCCAACAATCTTTTGATGCACTTAAACACGCGTTGACCCATGCACCGTTGTTGCATCCTCCCAACTACAACCAGGACTACTTCTTATACCTCGCAGCTTCGCATTCCACTATTGGAATGGTGTTAGTTCAAGAAGATGAATTCGGAGCGGAACATGTGATATATTATCTTAGTAGGACATTAAACCCCACTGAGCTAAAATATTCGCATGTGGAGAAATTGGCCCTGGCAGCCGTTCAAGCTGTCCAACGTTTTCGTCACTACATTCTTCTCCGTAAAACTACAGTTATTTCGGATTGCAACCCTATGATTTATATTTTGACTAAACAACTGCTAGGGGGCAAGTACTCTAAATGGATCGTTATCCTGCAAGAGTTCGACTTGGACTTCGAGAAGTCCAAGTCTAAGAAATCCTTAGTTTTTGCGGAATTGATGTGTGATTTCCCGCGTGCTGACACAGAAACTGTGGCAGAGGAGTCCATTGCGGACGAATCTTTGTTTCTTATCAGTACTTTAGATCCGTGGTACGGGGATATAATCATCTATCTCCAAACCCAAACCTTTCGGCCTGAAGCTTCAAAGTCAGAACGTCGAAAAATTCGGTTTCAATCCCAGCAATACAGAATTATTGGAGATACACTTTATCGCCGGGGGGCAGACTTAGTTTTTCGACGTTGTTTAACTCACGAAGAGGCTGAGAGGGTTTTGAATGATTGTCACTCTGGAGCATGTGGCGGTCATATGTCTGGGTATGCCACAGCTCAGAAGGTGTTGCGCGCTGGCTATTTCTGACCGTCCATGTTTAAAGATTGTATCATTGCGGTCCGAAAGTGCCACAACTGTCAAGTGTTTGATCGCAAGATGCGCGCACCACCTGCTCCTCTCCATCCTATAATTGCCGTTGGTCCTTTCGCCAAATGGGGTATCGATTTTATTACTTGTAACCCTCACTCGGCCGGGGGGCATGCGTATATCATCCTCGCGGTTGATTATTTCACTAAATGGGCCGAGGCGATGCCTACATTCGACGCAAGCGGCAAAACAGCTGCAGTTTTCGTATTCAATCACATTATAACTAGGTTTGGTGTCCCGCAAGCAATCATCACTGACCATGGGAGCCATTTTCGAAACATCATGATGACTGAGCTTACAAGCCAGCTTGGTTTGCGCCACGATAGCTCTACTCCTTATTATCCGCAAGCCAACGGTTTGGTTGAGTCTATCAACAAAGTTCTGGTTATCATGATCCGACGAATCATTGGTATTCATCGGTCGAATTGGCATAACATGTTATTTTCAGCGCTATGGGCATACCGAACTTCAGTGAAAACTTCAACAGGGTTCACTCGTTTCCAGCTAGTTTATGGCTTGGAAGCTGTGTTACCCATTGAATGCGAAATCCCATCACTTCAAATGGCTGTCGAATTACTCCCAGCTACTTCCGAAGAGGAGAAACGTTTATTATACTTAGCTCAGTTAGATGAGACTCGACGTGACGCTGCATTGGCAATTGAGACTCACGCGAAGCGAATGAAAGCTCAGTATGATAGAAATGTGACCCCTCAGAGTTTTTCGGAGGGAGACCTAGTGCTATTATATGATCAAGCTAACGATAAGCTAGGTGCTGGAAAATTCGTTCCTATGTGGCATGGACCCTACATTGTAAAGCGAAAGCTAGCAAAAGGGGCCTATGAGCTGGTAGATTTTGATGGGGACTCTTTGGGTAAACCCAGAAATGGACTTTACCTAAAGAGGTATTATGCTTAAATGGTGGGTATGGAGAATTTTAGTTAGGTTAGGTTTTTCTTTCTAGCTAGTATGTTTGTTAGTTTAGATAGTGTGCTTAGCTTAGAAAGTGTGTTTTTCGTCGTTATTCTGGCTTATCTTGGTTTTACTCTTGATATTGCAGATGTCGACGCCTCTCCAAACGTACATTGGATTTGCCGATGGTGCTTGTCGTAGTACACGGAATATCTCTTCCGCAGCTTGGGTTATCTATTCACCCTCTGACGAGTTAGTTTCTATGCATGGGGTGAGCCTCGGTCAAACGACGAACAACATTGCAGAATACAGTGCAGTGGTTGAATTATTGTCTGAATCTATTTCATTTGGAATTCGACGTTTGATAGTGAGGTTAGATTCTGAACTCGTTGTATTACAGCTTAATAGAGTATATGCCATTAGAAATCCTGTGTTATTAAGGTTGTTTTTGAGAGTGCGCCTCTTGGAACGTGAATTTGATTACATTGAATATCAGCATATTCCAAGGTCTTTAAATACATTAGCAGATGCAATTGCTTCTCGAATGTTGGACAGACATTTACGATAATCATGCAAGTAAATTTAAAAACATTTCATCACATATGTTAAACAAGATGAGCCGGTAATAATGATATATATATAGATAGGAGTGTGTCAAAAATATACATCGTCTTCGATCATAGGTTGAAAAACACCTTATGATCGGCAAAAATGATAAGTACAAAAAACCAAAAATGTCATATGTGTCTACAAAAGTGACTAGCCAATCACTGGTGGTGCTCTCTATACGAGACCACTGCCCGCGCTACCCTACACAAGAACCTCCTAAAAGGTCCTGGGACTGCGACCACATAGCGCTGAAGTCGAATGGGAATGTCATCTATGGTGGTCTCTGGTATATCCGTCGTCAGACGCTCTAGATCCTGTTCCAGCTCGGCTAAGGTCTCTGCGGCCGCATCCTGTGGGGCTGGTGCTGGTACAGCTGGTACTCTCCTCTCAAAAGCCCGGAGGTTGGCCGGACGCCGTGGACCTACATCTGCATTTTGAAAATTTGTGCTGTCAGTTTTGAGGCGATATATAAAAACAAAAAAAAATATACATAATTTGAAAACTCGTGAAAAATGAAATACCTCTGTCGTCCCACTGTTCTCCCTGTGGAAGAACCATGTCCGGATCATTCCGAAAATCCATTCCGGCATAAGGAAAGTCCTGAATAGCAAAGACCTGGCTCTCTAGCCAGTGAAAGTAACCATCAGGAAATCGAACAACTGCTGCGCCCTCATCAGGATGCCGGGCCATTACCGCAACCCATCTCGTCAACTTAGGCTCCCGAGGAGCCCCAACTGGAACTGTAAGATGCTGGGGGACCAGCATTGGAACTCTCTCTAGGGCAAAGCTCACGACTAAAGGCCCATATCCAAAGGTCTTCAGTTGTCCTCTCTTTGCCCTGGTTAGTTGGCCCTTCAAATTAGCCAACACAGCATCGCACCAGTTGAAAATGGTGCCTTGGAAGCAATCTATAGCCATCCGCATTTGGGACCCGGTGGCATGGTGCAAAGCGGCCGCGCCGCAAAGTCTGGTAACAGTAAAGGCTATCACCATAAGTTCAGGTCGGGATATGTACTTGATTTCTATCCCCTTCTCCTGGTTTTGATTATTGCACCACTCTAGCCGGAGACTAGCAAGGGATTGGCCACCCGGCCTAGTCCCGAATAGAGAGAGTTGCTCGCCCCTGTTAGGCAAGCCAGTGAGAAAATATATGTCGGAGGGCTCTATCTCGAGCTGGTGCTCTCCGATGTAGAAACATTGCTCCTGAATGTTCCACCTTTCAACCAGCCACTCAAAGAATGGCACCTGGCCCCTCATGCCAGGTATGGCCCAGTATTTGTACAGTCCGCATGCTTTTAATGCATCAATGGAAGGTTGATGACCTATTGCGGCCAAATCAACGTCCTCGTGCTCTCTTTCACACCAATCAAGCATGGTGTGCTCCCTACACATCATAAAACATCTGTTAGAATCCATAAAATTTTAAAATTTTGGTTCATTTTGGAGAAATGAGGGTTTCAAAATGCGTTTTGCGGGGCACGCACCCCGGCTTTTAGGGACAGAGCGTCTGGACGCAGCTTCCCTTAAGGCTGGGTGCGTACACCTGGTATTTTCCCCATTGAGAAAATATCGGGGTACGCAGGTCAGCAGTGCATGACCTGCGTACCCCGAAGGGCGCATCTTGAAACCCCAAGACCCCCAAAAAATCAAATAAAAACTTAAAAATGAATTTTAAATGGATGGAAAGCAAGAGAAGGATGTTGTAGAATACCTGATGAGACGGCGTTCGATTCTGACGGTCGGATTCTCCGCAATAACCACAGGAAGTTTTCTTGTCAAAAGCCCTTTTCTCAACCTCAACAGTAAAATGGTAAAATGACATGGTAAAAAGTCTTTTTATAGGTTTTTTGGATGAATGAATGCTAAGTTTGTTTATTTTTCACCATGAAAGGACATTTTTCAATGTATTTTTACCCATCTTAAACAGGTATGAGTAATGTGTCGTTTTTGTGCAGGACAAAAGGACTTTAGAGTAAAATCATCATTTTTCACGAACCAAAACATCAGAGTCATCTTTTAAGCTCTTTTCTGACTCCTAAAATATGAAAAGATTGCCGAGCGTTTCTTTTACACTCGTTAAAACGGAAGTAAAAGACGGTCCCCTTATAGCTCTTTTCTGACCGTAAAAACAGGAAAAGATTGCCGGGTTTTTGTCGTTTCAAACTCGATATGGAAATAAAACGACGTGTCCTTGATCGCTTTTTACTTTTCAGGTCAGAGACACTAATCATGAAAGTACTCCTTGGTCGCAAGATCAAGCGGTTCTCCCAGGTATTATTTTATACTTTTTCGGGTTTGGGGGACACAAATTTACGAAAAAGTTCAACCTGGAGTCTTCTTAAGTTTTTCAGACTCTCTAAAATTGAAAAACACCGAGTTTCTCCTATACTGGGCTCGTTAAAATTTCACAGTAAAGGACCTGTTCAATTACAAACAGGAACGAACCACTCCTTCCTAGGGTTCGAATCAAAACTAGGTTGGACTCATCCGAAGGATGAGCTTATAATCAAGCATATGTTATCCTCCTCAAGCTTGTTAAAAATAAAGAGGTACTTGCCAGAAATGGTGGGGGAAAAGAGAGAAGAATGAGCCTATTTGTTATCTTTTGTTACAGAAGAACCTTATTACCGCTCTTGAACACGACACTTTCCGTTCACCTGGGTTGGGAAATCCTTTTCCTTAAAAGTTGATCAAACCACTTTGAAAGTCTTCAACCGTTTCCGGGTATTAACTTTGGGTCAAATCGTAACCAAACCATTTGTCGTGTCGTTATGTGTTCAAGAGGTCTCTGCAAATAAACTTTCATCTGCAAAATACTTGTCATCCTTTTGACCATCCCTAAGTCAGTCCTTACAGCAACATTTCTTCAACTTGAACAATGATTTCGTGTTGTGGGCTTGCCTGCAACGGGCCGCTTTCTATCGACATCAGCACATTATCTAGAGAGATGACTTAGAAATCGTCAGTACCTTGAAGTCTGCATGCATCAATGGCAGGTTTCTCGCCTTTGACGTCAGTTTACATCATTGACTTTCGATCGAAGGATTCCGTGAAATGTTCGACATCAACTCATTCATTCACATCTCATGGATTGTACTGGGTACTTTGAGAACCATTGACATTACTGGTGGTCTCTCTCACACTTGTTAACAGTTTACATCATCGACTGGTAATCAAGTGGTTTCTACCATGTTCGACATCAACTCATTTATTCGCATGGCTAGAATCGTACCAATTCGGGAAGTAGAAATGAAGACCCTGGATCTAGTTTCCACCATCCAGGCTGCGAGGAGTTTTGTATTCATTATCTAAGTAGACTAATCATAAACAGATGGCTGCGCCCATACTGTGTCTACAAAAGTCTATGATTATGATGTACTGCAAGATCATTCCTGTATCAGAATAGTTAGTCTGTTAGTTAAAGTTTTGATCTGAGTATGGGAATGCCTACCTCAGCGATGATATAATCTTATACATGTATTTTGTGTTGAAAATTGCAGGTTCTGACCAGGCTCTCCACGAGATAATCCTTGAAATGATAAAGCGCTTCACCCTTCCTAGATAATACAAAACCCTAATCTACTACAGGCTTCGCACTTTAGGGGGCAATCTGTTACACTAAAAAATGTCACCATGGCTATTTACAGTTAGTATGGCTCTATCAACAATCATGCTATCCTCCTGGGCAAGTCTTATGCCTCTGCTCTCCATGTCGAAACTCCAAAAAGAGAGAAAGTCTTTGTAAATGTGTTTATCTCTGGGTACGCAGATTCTCTCGGCCTTACCTGCGTATACGCACCTAATGTTCACAAAAACTGCGTACTTGTACGCTCTGTATGTAAAGGGGCAGGTGCGTACCCCTGTAAAGGTCAAAAGGCGCAAGTTTCACTCCAAAAAAGTTACTTGTGGTCATTTCTAGAGGCTTCTAGAAGTATGTTTGACGTGTATGAAGCGCCTCCAGATGGTTCATGTACCCCTACCAAAGAGGAACTTATCCCATCAATAAGGGAGCTATCCCATCCAAAGAGGGGATTATCCCATTGATGGTGGACCTGATTAACTTCCTCTTGAGCACTATAAATACAGGCATTGGGCCAGAAGGAGAGGAGGTTGGAAGCTAAACATTTCTAAGGGTAGATGCTGCTGGAATTAGGACTCCCATTTAGAATCTTGTGAGGAGAGATTGCCATCTTTGCTTGTTCTATTTGGAAGTGGGTGAGCTTTGTCAAAGTAAAGGAGAACTCTTGATGGACCCTGGGAGGGACTTGCACAACACCAAGGCTCAGGTTGTAATTGTTCCTTTTGTTTCCTATTAATGCAAATGAGTCCATTCTTCTCAATAACTTGTTATTTATGAGTTGTTTCATGTACTCCTTGGTCTATGTGTTAAATATGTTTTATTTTATGAGATTATCAAGTGCTATTTAATCGTTTGATTGTTAGTGAATGTAGGTTTCGAAGTGAAGGAGGAGCTCATCCGGATCAGCGAGGCTGGACTGCTACAACAGCGTTGGACTACGGGTAGGATCTAAACGCTTGATTTCTTATATAGTAAATGCATGTTTAGAGAAGGATTGCTCTTGTTTGTCTTGTTTGTCACTAGAGAGTCTTAGGCTCCTAGGGAGGTTGGTTGTGTCCGCACTATCGACTCTTTCCGCCTGACACGAAGTGAGGATATCCCAAACATGACAGGAATAACAGATGAGTGTCATGTTCAAGAGCAACATACTACCTTTACAAGATACAAAAGATGGACACGTTCATTTTCCCCCCACCATTTCTGACGAGTTCCCCATATATTTTTTATCACAAGCTTGAAGGGGATAACATATGCTTGCCATATAAGTTCACCCTTCGGGTTAATCCATCCTAGTAAGTTTTACGAGTCCTAGGAAGGAGGAAATCGGTCTCGTCGTGGTGACAAGTCTGGACGTGAAACTTACATATTTTTCATGTTTAGAGAGTTTGAAAAAGAAGCGGAAAAGAAAACTCCAAAGGTCCCTTTTTGTAAATTGCCTCTCGAACTCGAAAAGGTAGGAAACAATATTCAAGAGAACCTCTTAGCCACATTTGACTAAGGTATTCCTTTTTCTTACAATAGTTTATCTCAGTCCGGAAAAGGGTTAAAATTATACTGAGTAGACGTCATTTCATTTACTTTTACGAGTTCAAAACGACAAGTACTCGACAATATTTTCATTTTTTGAGAGTCAGAAAAGAGCTTAAAGATGTCTCGAGGGGGTTGCTTTTTTGTTTATTTTTAACAAGTCCAAAAAAGTTATAAAATAAATCTTGTTGAATCAGTCAAAATAAACCACCGTTATCGAGAAGATATGACCTGTCACTACACAAGGAAACACACATTATCGATTTCGAGGAAAAATATTAAAAAATGAGTGAAATATCCCCTAATTTGGTAAAAATATTATTTAAAAACTATAAATAAGGCAAAAAGTAAGTCATTTTTACCATTTTACTAATTTACAAATTTGGGAGCATTTTTACCGCATTTTACCTCGATTTTCAAGGAAGGAGCATGAGCAATCCGGGACACCATTTGTCGATTCGCTTGTTACAGGTAATAGATCTATCATTCCTCTTCATTTTGGCAGTCATTTTAAGCATTTTCATCCATGGGGTAGGTTGTGAGCAAGATTTTTCAAAAATTTACATCGTGGGTCACTAGCGGGGGTTTCACCCATCAGGATTGCACTGCTCACCATGAGGCCAGTTAGGCACTTGCACTGGTAGTGCAAAAAATTTCCAAAACAAACATGTTGGCACTGAGGTAAAAAAAGAAGAAAGTGAAATCTTCCATAAAAATATAGTCAATCTTGATTTTTTTTCTCCATGGATGCTCATGAAATTTTGGTTTGTTGATGTTTTGTAGAAAACCCAGTCCAAAATGGTGATCAAATTGAAAGAGAGGGGTCATGAAGCTGAACACCATGAGGCTATTTAGGATGAAGACTGTATCGATTCCCTTCAAGCATGTGGACTGCTCAAATTCTTCATGATTCTCGAGATCAGAGCGCAACCCAAGTTATTACAACACTTAATCAATTGGTGGGATATAGATCGCCAACTGTTTATGTTCGGGGATCAAGAGATTGAAATAGAGGTCGTTGACATCTACTTCATTACTGGGTTGTCCAGAAAAGAACAACGAGTGTAGTTATTCGGATCACGTTCTAGGGGAGAGAGCACAAACATGCTCATTGTGAGGCATTGTCCAGGAGCCAAAAAGGGTAATAACAAGAAGATTGACATAAAAACCATCACCAATATCCCACTGCGAACCATACTACACACTATGGCACGAATATCTAGGGTGCAAGAATTGCATGAGGCGTTAAAGTCTCACTTCCAGTACGCGATCGAATGCCTAAATCCCACGGTATTCAACTGGTGTGAAGGTTTATTGGCATGCATGAAGCGCCAATTAACCAAGTGCAAGAGGAGAAATCTGAAACAATTTTTTTTTGAATCTATTCTGGTGACGCTTATCCTAGAACGTGTTCCATTATTTCGTTATCAGTGGTTGGAAGTGGATTTTCCAGCACCCAGAGATCCATGTTTGCTTAGATGGGGAGACTTGATGCCACGACATGGAGGCGGTCAACATATGTCATTCCCTCCAACATTCTTTGGATGGCTGCGTTAGCAACTAATCATGGTTGATGATTGGGCGTATGCAGGGATGAATGTCGAAGGAGATCCAAATCTTCCACTTCCTCCAGGGGAACAATGGACTGATTAAGGTAAAAAACTATTTTTGAAGTTTTATGAAGTTTATATCATTTTTTTATGTGTACTAAGAGTCGACTTATGATGTTGCGAAGATGTTGGACCAGTGACACCTCCAAGGGTTTCTCCAATAGCCAGGTGAGTGGTGTTAGCCTCCTATTGCAATAGGTTTTCATATTTCATGATTGACTGTTTACATGCCAAATATGTCATTCTTTCCATGCTGCAAAGGTTCCATATTTCCTAGAAAACTCAGAAAATTTAAAAAATGTAAAGAGGGTATGCCCTAAAAGAATAATCAAAGGGCAAAAAGAATCAATTGGCCAAAGAGAAAAATAAATGAAATGAACCCCAAACAAAAGGCCAGGAAAGTGTGCTAGCTCAAATGCCACTACTATATTCCATTTTTTAAGAACTACTCCATTTTTGAAGAGTTTCACAGTTAAGGGAAGGCCAAACAACGTAATCTTGGCTTCCCTAGATTTAAATTGCTTGTTGTAGAGATAGAGAATCAATATCTTTCCAAACTATTTAATCTTGGCAGATTGTTAGATAGGTAGAGAAGCTAGGGTGCTCAACAGCTTAATCTGAGCCCCTGGAAGTAATAAGGGTAGATTTAGATAGGAGGATAGCCAAAAGAAAAGATGAAAATCTGGGTTTGCTAGTCCAAGTGCACCCAAACAAAAAGAAGAAAAAATGTTAGGCTAAGTAGGCCGGGTAGGTAGTTTTGAGGTGGCGGTATGATGAATTGTGATCCATTTCAAGTTTTCAAGTGTTAAATCTATTCCGATCACAAGTATAAGGAAAAATCCATTCGGAGCAGCTCAAGCGAGGCATGTCTAACTTCCCCTTCATCCTTTACCCCAAATCATTCACTAACTTCCCCTAAAGAGGTCAAGATATGCTTGACATTTCTTAATTTCATCATATTCCATAAATATTGCCTAAGTAAAGGTCTACTTTGCTTAAGGATGCTTATATTTCTTCTACAAGTCATATTTCTCCTTTAAAGCCTAAAGACTTCTATCCTTAGCGCTTTCCGATCGAAATTCATATTAATTTCTAACTTATTATGTAAATCCCTATATATTTCCCCTTCCCCTACTAAAATATGATAATAATTCCTCTATATACATATCCCCTCCCTCTGGTTGAAATATAACCATAAATATTGCTTGGGAATTACTAAGTTTGCCTGAAACTTAGTAAGAACCCTCATTTTGCCTCTTTAACCATCTCCCTATGCATTCAGACCCCTTCCGATGCATTAACAACCCCTTCAAATGCATCAAAGTCCACCTCCGATCTCATATTTTCCCTTCCGACTCCATAAAAACCCTCTTTTTATGTTATCGGAACCCTTCCGATCATGCAAAAACCCCTCCGATGCCATATTTCCTTCCTCCGATCGCAAGTGGCCCGTTGCCGACTCATAAGGCATCCCTCCGATTGCATTCCCCCCCTTCCGACGCGATATCACTGTCGGAGGTGGCAGTCACAAGTATTGGCCCCTTTATATATTCCTCCGATCCATTTTCCCCGATGCGATATGCCGACTGCACACCAGGCGTCCGATCACCCCGCCCATCCAACGACCCAGATCTTATCGCATCGCTCCCATTTTGGTGATCGCATATCCATAAAGCCCCGCCCCATGTCCCCGCCGATAGCGAAATGCCGATTTAATCACAGTCGCCCATTTAGGCCCTCAGATCAACAATCCTCATTAAGTCGTGGCCCCATATATAGCTCCGACTGGCCAGAGCCGAAATACTATAGAATGGAGTTTAATAGTGTGTTGGGTCCACAAGGGATTGGCATTGTACGCTCCGATTTTGAAAAGTTATAAACAACAGTTTGAAAGGGATTTCGGGTCCGCAGGGTTCATCGCGTTTCAGAGGCATTGTGGTTTGGAGATCCGCCGATCGCCGATCGCTGATTGCGCGCCAACCGTTGGATCTGCCTTCGCGCGATCCAACGACCCAGATTTAATTTCCGCTACAGTGTCGCTCCTGCCATGTTTTTTCACCAAATTTCACGTTTAAAGTGGTTTTTTCGCCTTACAAAGGAAAAAGGCTGTTTCTTCATGGGTTTTTCGGCGCCCGTGCGTGCTTCAGCTCCAAGGGAAGCTCAATCATTCTGCATCAATTTTGGATCACTCCACCACAGATTAGCTCTAAACAGTAGGGTCTTTGCCTCAGCAGTCTATCAACATCCATTCCTCCTTTTTTCAATATTTCTTCAGTTTTGATAATGTTTTGATCGGCCAAGCGCCGAAACGATTCTAAAGGCCACAGAAGGCACAACAACAGTCAAATCTTGCCATAAAGTGGCAGGCAAGGGCGATTTTGTAGCGGAAAAGTGTATCAGTGGAGATAAAAGGCCCCGATTCAGTATTAAAGAGTATCAGAGTAGCAGAAAAGTGTATCAATGGAAAATATCAGTGGAAATCATAAAGCCACATCAAAGGAACATTAAAGAGCCCCAGCAAAGTCAAAGAGTATCAGTGATGGAATTTAAAGCCATTAAGGCTCACCAAATCAGAGTTAATGCACATAGGGCCACCTAAGGGCAGCGCTGCAGAAACCAAAGCACAGTTATGGCCAAATGAACAGCATAGAGCTCAAAGGACATCATATTAACTCATTTTTGAGGCAGCTGCCCCAGCGCAACAATTAGATAGATCTTTTATGCATTTATTTCAGGATAAGTTAGATTAAAGGCACTTATTCCCTTAGATTTGTTTAAGATCTGCTGATTGTAGATATTTTGTGAATATTTTCTCTATATAAACAACCCTGTTCATTGTCTAAAGGGTTGGTTGGTTGATAACTCCTCTCGAGACTTGCTCCGTATTCTTTGAGAACCTCTATAATCAAAGATCACTGGAATGCTTGGATGATGAACTGTCTGTTGTGTTTTAATGGCTGAAGAGTGAACTACGGAATTTTAATGCCTCTACATGGCTCAATAAGTCTTTCTTGCCTCTGTTTTCATTTTATATGTGTTTATATCACCATTGTGTCATGATCTAAGTAACAGAAAAGAAGAATAGCTTAGAATTTGCTCAGCAGCACTTTATGCTCAATTCCTGTTATTTCTCCATGTTTTCCTCATAAATAGTTATGAATATGCATACTTGAATGATCATGTTTACACTGTTTCTCTCATTTATGAATGATTGTTTAGGAATCCTTGACTGCTCCTAGATAAAGTTCATTCACCCTCCTTCTGTTAGCTGATGAAAGATTCTTAGTTGCCTTCATCTCTGACTTTCATTCCATATTTATTCCAGCTTGATATTGTTCTATGTGTAGCTAACCTGCTCTGTATTCCTCTTGTGACCAAGAAAACGCACCAGCAACCCTTATCCTTGACTCCATGCCCAATGGTTTGAACTTCTCACACTTTGCAGTCCAACTCCGTTTGAAGAGCATCATCCTTCCCACCAAAACTTAAACAAAACCCATGTACACCATAACTAGCCTAAAATCATATCAAAACAAAGCTAAATTATAAAAGAGAGAGCCCTCTCTGATTGCAGGTAGGCTAGGACCTGCAATCCAAAGATTGGTTTGTGGTTACCTCGGCCGTATCCCTTAAGGAGCCAAGGGACAACCTGAGTGATAACAAGTGGCATGCCAAATCGATGATGCTCCTCCATATGTAGAGGGCATGAATCCGATCGTGAAGGTAGAGCGCAACCTAGAAAGCTTAACTAGGGGGATTCCAGAGTATGCATCGATCGATGAGGTGCCATTACGCTACCAGAGGCACACAATAGGAGTATCTGCAAGACTGCGTTGACTGTTGGGCCGAGTCATTAGCGTTGTCTCATGCTATGATGAGCACCATGTGGGCGAATAGCCAACTTCTAGTTTACTTTTTGCACTATGTAGGCTTGTAAATCCATGTGTCTTGGAACACAAATTTTGTTATTTTGATGTAGAAAACTCTTTTTCAAACACTTGCTAGATATATATATCTATATATATATATATATATATATATATATATATATATATATATATATATATATATATATATATATATATATACACACACATGTTTACCATGTTCGATGTGTGAGGTTCTATGATTTACAAGTTTCACAAATGTCGATCTAACACATAGTTAGCCAATGCATCTGTTAATGTGTTCATGTGTCTTGGAATGTGATTATAAGTAATAAAATTAAATTCTCGTTCCAATAAATGAACTCACAAATACATTCTCAAAATTTGAGCATTTCTAACTGAAAATTGTCCATTAAGTTGTAGTACAATGAGTTGTGAATCAAGTTTTATGATTAACTCTCTAATGCCAAGAGTGATAGCTTCTGACAAAAGTTTGATGACCACAATATATTTGACAATGTTATTATTCGTCCAACCTAAACATATACCTTGAAAATTCACTAACTCACCATTAGTGTCATAGATTTCCCATTGATGAGCCTCATCATTGGGTAATTATATGGGCCTTAGTTCACCTCCTAGCCTATCCAAACCAACTATTCTCACAACTTATTGCATACTTTTGATTATATTTTGTTTATGAGATGAATTAGAGTTGGATATTTTGCTTTGTGGTCTAATGTGCATTTAATGCAGGATTAAAGGATAAAAGCAAGGAATTTTGGCAAAGACCTTGGTCAAAACTCGAATGGGACAAGGGAGAGGAATTATAGGAGGTAAATCCTCCTCATTTACTACCCCTCCATTCGAATATTCCTCCATCAACTCGGAGTGCAAATAGCCAAATCATGAGGACTAGAAGGTAGTTGAGCAAGTGAAAGACAAAGCACCAGTTTATCTCGAGTTTGGGAGCCGAGCCTCCCTAATTTTAAGGAAGTCGTTGGAGACTTTAGATGTATAAGTAGAGAGGCCTAGGACCTCAGTAGGATTCAGATTTTTTATTGTAAAACTCTACTCTATTTTCGAGCTGCAAGACTTGTGACAGTTTTTGATGTAATCCATTATTTTGATAATAAGAATGAGTTTTGTTTTGAGCCAACACTGAGTTATCTCAGAGGGCTAAAGCTCTTGGGTTAGGGCCCAACCCTAGCAGCCAAAGCTCCTCTTTATTGTACATGTATGCTAGCATAGATTCATAGTTTAATTGTTCATTTGCTTAAGTAGCTGCATTTCCATTACAACAGTGTAGAGTAGATTGGTTGTATGTTAGTTTGCTTCCATTTGTGCCTTCTTTCAATTAGCAGGTTAGAAAGGAGAAAAAGATCACCATAAAGTTGTCAGCAGGTGTCTCGGCCTCACCTCCTCCCTCTGGGACCATGACTTGAGGAAGAGACCCTTCAGCAACCCTAGAAACAAAGATTTCTAGTTCTTGCATGAGCTTTAGAGTTTATTGTCTGGATTTAGTACTTGGTTCATTTCATTGTCATCTTTTTCCATTACTCTATTTTTGTAAGAAGATCTCACTCATGTTCTCATTTCCTTCAACACTTTCCTCATGCATAATATGGGCAACTGATTCATGCTTTTCTAGTTTATGAAGATGTATCTTGTTGCATAATCCTTGAAAGACACACATGTTTTAGCACTGCAAGTACTTTAGGAGGAGGTCTAGACTTCATCATCAACATCCATCTTCCACCTCATCAACCTTAACCATCTCTTGTTCCACCATCACCCTCACTAGTTTTTTTGTCCTTTTTCATTGAAATTCCCCTAGACACATTGAGTGAATCTAGCCATCTCTTCTCTTGGATATTGACTCTTGAGTGTTCCTAGACCTTCTCACACCCTATCCCACTCATCACAGACCTTTTCCCAATGTCCCAACACCTCCAACACCTCACAATTATCTCTCAGTTGTATCTTGTAGCTTTCATGTAATTCCTACATGATCATCTTGTAGGTTTCTAGTACATCCTGTAGGTTTTCCTGAAGCGGCCTGTTTTGAGGCCGAATTGATGGAGAACCTATAGGAAGTCAGAAAAATCCTCTTAGGACGCTTCCATACCATCCAATCACTCCATAAACCTTCTAGCCATCCTCAACCACCTTCCATCCACTTGTCACATCCACAAGAACAATTAAATTGCATGCTTGATTTTACCAAAAAAACCAAAAAAGTGAAAACAAATTTAGTTTAGTTTGCTTGCCCACACATTAGTATGGTTTGATACTCTTTAATTCTGTAACATAGATAACAACATTAGGTTAGTGTTGATTTAGCAATTCTGCTTAGCATAGCTGTTTAAATGGTTAATTAGGATATGGTGTGATTTAGCATTACATGTTGTTTTCCTCATTACTGTAGTAGAGTAGCTCTCCTAGAATAGATTTGCTCTTCTTCCATCAAAGAATCAAGCTTCTTCTGACTCTATAGAAGTCTGGCTTGGAACCCCTAGGGTCTCTCTCCGGATGAACAGTGACAACATGCAAGACCTTCACTTTTACTTGTGCACATAGTGTTATAGACATTTTTGTGCCCTACAACTCCAAGCATGAAATGTCCATAAACCAAGGACTCCTAAGTCCCTAAAAGTGTTGTTCTAACCCTAAAGGAACAAGGTCAACAAATTACAGCTTCTCCCAGAAGTTCTCCACCATAAACTGCTCAGAATTGGTCAAAACAGGATCATTGCAGCTGCTCCACTGGCTAGGTGCGTTGCATCTCACCCAAATGCACTGTGAGGGTGCGTTGCATTTCAAAACTCCCTTCTGTAGGGTGCGATGGGCGAGAAATGACAAATGGCAGTGTCATTCCGCGAGGTGGAGAGGCAATGGAAGCTTCCAGAATCTTCTCCTGTGACACTTGCCTCGCTGAATTCGACCAAGGATGAGTAAGAGGCCCTCAGTCTCCAAGTGGAAGCAAGAACTGACAGAGAGAAGACACTAATCAAATCACAAGCTGACTCATCCTCCTTATAGATATCTATATATGGATCCCTCATCCCAGAGATCCAGAGGCTGGAATTTTGCATATTGTAAGGAATTGCTGTTGGTTTCTAGAGACAAACATCAGATTGTTGGGTGATTTATGCTTTATTTGAGGTGAAGAGGGGCTTCTTTGCTGGGAGGTTGATGCTGGGTCGGAACCACTGGTTGTAACTCCTCCTGGATCTTTTCTTGTTTATCAATAAAAACTATTTGAGTTTTCCTCCATGCTTTTGTATCATTGATGCTTGTTACATTTGTATGGTTAACTTAAATTTGATCCTAAGTTGTTTATGAATATAGATCCATGTCTTTGTATAGTGCTCTTCTTCTGTGATCTTACAGGTACTTTGCGAAGCTGGGCATGCAAGGGAGCAGATAGCTGGAGACTATCAAAGAAGAGAGGGATTGGATCAAAGGATTAGCGTAAGACACAGGTTGGTTCTTTCTATTCCTCTCTATCTATAATTCATAAAGGAAATACAAAAGTAGTTTTTCTCTGTTTGTTTCTAAGGCAGCTGTCACACCTTAGTGGGATAGAGCAGTTCTAAATAGACACTTTTCCCCGTAACACATAGCACTGTCACCTCTAAGTTTGTACGAACCCCAGGTTGATAAGTAAAGTTGGTAGCCCAGGAGTTACATCATCCTTGATGTAATACTGGCGCTCATCACCCATGCAGCGGAAGATAGATTTTATGTACTATGACAAGCAACATCAACAAAACCAACGTAATGGTTGGATGACATCTGCACACCAAGTAGATCACGGGGTAAGCAGAGGAAAAGGTTTGCAAAAGAAAACTAACACACCAAAATCACACTTCACACTAATGTACATAAGTATTTAAATGGTTAATCACGCATAATAATTCTTCAGGTAAAGCCCGTTTTGAGGCGTAGCCAAAGATTTCCTTGATAATCCACTAACTCGTATGTGCCTTTTTGTAGAACTCACTTGACAATGTAAGGCCCATGCCACATTGGTTCGAATTTCCCAACTCCCAATTTGTCATTGGCTTGATCATAAAGTAAGACCAAGTCACCTTCAACAAAAACACGAGGAGAAACAATTTTATCGTATTGAGCCTTAACTCGTTTTTTCTAGGCTTCAATTACTAACGCTGCAAAGTGGCAGGTTTCATTGAGCCTTTCGAGGTAAAGTAAATGTTCCTCTTCAGGTGAGGTATCTGGGAGTAATTCAACGGATAGTTTCAATGAAGGAATTTCACACTCAATCGGAAGAGTTTCCTCCAGACCATACACCAACTGAAAGGGTGCGAATCTAGAGGCAATCTTAGTCGCAGTTCAGTAAGCCCAAAGAGATGAAAATAACATAATATGCCAATTTGATTTATGCATCCCAATGGTGCGTTGAAGCATAGTAACTAGGACTTTATTGATTGCCTCAACTTGGCCATTGGCCTGTGGATAATAAGGGGTTGAGTTGTCGTGATGCAAACCCAACCGAGCAGTAAGATCTTCCATCATGTGATTTTAGAAATGAGATCCATGATCAATAATGATGGCTTGAGGGACACCAAATCAAGCTATGACATGGTTAAAAAGAAATTGAGTGGCAGTTTTAACGTAAACGTCATGTGTGGGTATCGCCTCGGCCCATTTAGTAAAATAATCAATGACGACGATGATATAACCATGCCCCCCGGCTGAGCGAGGGTTACATGTCATGAAATCAATCCCCCATTTAGCAAAGGGGCCGATGGTAATAACTGGGTAGAGGGGTGTGGGTGGGCGTGCTATTTACGGTTGTAAATCTGGCAAGTGTGACATTTTTGGACTGTTAAAATGTAATCTTTAAATATAGATGGCCAAAAATAATTGGCACGAAGGATTTTATGAGTAGTAGCATACCTAGACATATGAACACCGCAAGCCCTAGAGTGGCAATCATTGAGAACTCTCTTAGCTTCTTCGAGTGTTAAACATCGACGGAGGATAGAATCAACACCAACATGGGTCAAAGTATCGCCAATGATTCGATAGGGTTGGGACTGATGTCAAATGCAACGACGTTCAGAATTAGATAACTATAATCAAAAGGTTTGGTTCTCGAGATAGACAATAATATACCCGTACCATGGGTCAAGAGTGTTGATGAGAAAGAGAGTCTTGTCAGGAATGTACTCATCAAAAGTAGTAGATGTGGTTGCAGAGGGAAGGTCACAAATCAATTCAACGAAAACCAACGATTTCTTTGATTTGGTTGTAGCAAACTCCAAATCAAACTCTTGAAGGATAACAATCTACTTAGAATATTTGCCCCCCATCAACTAACGAGTCAGAATGTAGGTCATGGGGTTGCAATCAGAAATCATAGTGGTTTTCGTAAAAGAATATAGTGGTGAAAGCGCTGAACAACGTGAACGACAACTAAAGCAAGCTTCTCGACATGGGCATATCGAGTCTCGGTATCAATAAGATTCTGACTTAAGTAGTAGATCATATATTCATTTCCATCATCATCGTCTTGCGCTAGTACCATGGAAATAATACTATCGACTATGGCCAAGTACAAGAAGTAATCATGGTGATAGTCGTGGGGATGCAATAAAGGAGCACTAATGAGATTGTTCTTGAATTCATCAAAAGATCTTTAAGCAATTTCATTCAAAATAAATGGGATTCCCTTTTTAGCAAACGAGTAAATACCTTTGGCAAGCTTAACATAATTAGGTACAAAGCGACGAAGGAAATTAGCTTTCCCTTGCAAACTCTGCAATTGATGCAAAGATGACGGAGGGGGTAAGTTTACAATGGTCTCAAATTTGAGGGGATCAATCCAGATGCGTTCCTTTGATACTACAAACCCTAGGAGACGACCAGATTCAATGCAGAAGACACACTTATGTGGATTTAAACAAATATTGTAATGTCTGAAATGAATAAAAATTGCTTATAGGTGGTCAGGATGATCTTAACGATTAACAGAATGAGTTGGAAATTCATCAAGATATGACTGAACAATGTGTTTGATGTCATGAAAAGCATAGGAAATCACTCGTTGGAAGGTAGCACTAACATTTTCTAGATCGAAAGGGAGTTTCTTATAGGCAAAGGTCCCCAATGGGTAGATAAAAGCGGTTTTATGTTGATCAACAGTAATAATGATAATATGGTTGTAGCTAGAAAAACCGTCCATAAAAGAAAAAAATCTCACTCCCAACATATTCATCAATGATTTGATCGATAAAAGGAGTTGGATAATTGTCTTTGGGACACTCCTGATCGATATCGCAGTAATCAACACAAACGCAGATAGTCCCTTGTTTCTTAGTCATCGAGACAATGTTTGAAACCTAATATGTCAATGGAATGGGGTAGATGAAACGAACATTTAGAGTTTTTCAACCTCTCCCTTAATAGCAACTGCCTTTCTAGGGTGCACTTGAGACTCATCATCATCTTAAGAATCTGATCCAGAAACTCCTTAGAGTCGACAGAGGTTTGTTTTATTCCCTCTGAATCTTCTTTTTGATCCGTTGGTTATATCTCCTCAACAACCTTATAGTCCATACGACAATCCTATTGTTCCTTTGGAGTTATCTCCACGACCATCTCGGATTCCTCCTCGCCAACTATTTCCACCCATGGCTTCAAAAAGTGAGTTTCTAGTGTCTTCTGAAGGTTATCCATATGTGGGAAGTGTTGCACCTCCACCACCCCCTGAAAGCATTGGGCCTATATTTCCATCGAGTTATACAACATTGGCTCCATTAGCTTTAGGTACTCCAAGTGCATCTTCACTATATCACAATCCCATTTGGTCATTGGGCGCCATGCCTACTTCAAGTCCATTTGTTTCAAAAGTGGCCTTCCAAATTCCTGTACCAACTAGAGTTTCATCAGTTCCTGTACAACCGACAGTCACAGTTGGGGCAATAAATGTCCCCATAAGTTCTCAAGGTCCTCCATTAAGTGGAAAATATACCACCGCCAATTCCACCACTTGGGGGGAAACAACCACCTCCACCTTATGTACCTCATATTTCAGGTGGACCTTATGTGAGTGCACCTCAAACTCACGCTACCAGAGCTAGTCAAAATGTTGGTAGTGTACCTTATCCTAGTGGATCATCAATTCCATCTGGATCAAGACAGATCCCATATCAACATCATTTTTCTTCTCATATACCCTACTAGAAACCGTACCCTCCATATGGCTCTCAGTAGCCTCAGAATCCACCCTTTACTCAATAGGAAGGCCCCCAAATGCAGCCTGGTTCAAATCCCTCATTTGGGGTAGCTACTTAAGTTGGAACTTATCAATACCAACTTAGAACTCAACAGATTCCACAAGGAACTTACCAACGACAACCTTATGTACAACAACAACCTTTCATTCAACAAGGACCTTATGTGCAGCAAGGGCCTTACCAACAACCGTTGTAGCAACAAGGACAACCCTTGCAGCAGCAAAACCAACCTTTATATCAAGAAGGTCAACCGTTGCGGCCACAAGGTCAACCCCTGCAGTAGTAGGGTCAACAATTGCAACAACAATCTTATAATCCATATGCCACGCAGACTGTTTATCCACCTTATGGTTCTCAACGACATATGGTAGGTTAGTATCAACCTTACCCTGGTCAAAACCCACCTTTGTGGGGGTAGAATCCACCTTTGTATGGTCATAATATGCCTTAGTGGGGGCAATATCAAGCTCCTTATGGTCAAAATTCGCTACTTTGGGGGAAAAACTCATACCAACAAGGATGGAATCTGCAAGCTGGGCCTTATCAAAGGCCTTCCATGCCTTTCAACCTGCAATTGCCATTTCTAGCAATGTTGAAACTGCTGGATGTGTCGAGGCTCATTAATGATCCAATACTTTATTCGCCTTATTGGCCTTTGATTCCCACTAAGATTCCCAGTGATTACCCAAAGTGTGAAGGAAAGTTTAGAGAAGACCCCGAGGCCCACGTTATAACTTGCCACTTATGGTGTTCATCCAATTCCTTGGTTGAAGACTATGTTCGTCTACATCATTTTTAGTGAACCTTGACAGGTGCTACCGCGAAATGGCACATCGAGTTCCCTCGAGGTGCCTATCAAGACTTCAATTCTTTGGTGATGGCCTTCCTTACTCACTTCCAATTATCAGTTCATTATGAATATGGTACCCATCTGCTTACATCTCTAAAACAGAATACTGCTACCCACATCTCTGATCACATCCATGAACGGAGACATCGGTGTCGCCTTATCAAGTTTGATATACCTGATGAGTTGTTATATGAATGGTTTACCAAATCATTCATCAACAAAATTGCTGCAGACATAGAAATGGGAGGTTGTGTTACTGAATATGAAGGCATTTCCCGTGCCCAATATTTAGATTTGGTGTATTCCCAATCCGACACGTTATATGATCTCTTGCCTCATCCTCCGAGGCCATCTACTGATCCAACATCTTATAAATCTCCAGACATACCACCTGTCGATGGTATTATTGGATCAGTGTCTCAAACTTCTAATAAAGCTTCTTTGAAGCAAAAATCCATTTCAAATACTGCATCCAATCCTCCTTCGAAACCCTCTTCAAATCCTAGTAAAACCTCTGAGGTTAATGCTATTCAGTCTACCACGACAGACAAAGCCTCCAGAGCTAAAAGAAGGGTAAAGGAAAAGAAAAATATGATACCCCAAAACAGGATCCTCCAAAGTCATCTGTTGATGATGCCTCCAAACGTAAGCCTAAATATCCTTGCCTCATTTGTGAGGAAGATCACTATACCAAGGATTGTCCCTGTCGTGCGAAAGTTAGTCACTTGTTAAAAGGAACTCAAGGGATATTGACTATATTGAAAGAATCTTTCCCATCACAACAAACCCAATTGGTAGAACAACCATAATCTTCTGCATCTTTAGGTTCTCAGGTTTACATGAGTGGGACAGTGCCTATTTCTGTTGCCACCCAGTCAAAAGATTATCAAACTCCTCAAAAGCAGATGGTGGAGAAAGAAGCTACTGATACACCTTCTACTTCTACTCCACCCAGTTCCTGTCCTCTTCATATTAAGAGACCGAGTAATGACTTCGTTATCCGACCACCTCCCAAAGGTGTTCTTCGGAAATCATATTACAATCTGAATGCCCAAGCTGCCCAACATTAAAATATTGTCGAAGACTTGGCTCAAGTGCCTTCGACGATGTCTACCTTGGAAGTTCTTCAAACTTGTCCAATGCAGCGGAAATAATTGTTGTCCGCTATATGAGGGATTGACCCTATGGATTCGAATTTGATCATTTTTGACCTGGAAAATCACGTTCCTCGTCTTCCCCATCAAATTGCGTTTTTAATCCAAATCATTACTAAAGGGAAGATGATTCATCAGACTATGATTGATGAGGGTGCCTCCACTTGCATCATGTATGTTTCATGCTGGAAAGCCATCAACTCTCCACCCCTAAACAAATGTCCAAACACCTTAGAAACCTTTGATGGTAGAGGATCTCGTCCTTATGGTATTCTCACGAGTTTTCCCATCACATTGGAAGGGAAACTTGTCGAATTGGAAGTAGAAGTCGTGGATGCGAATTTGATTGATAACCTTCTGCTTGGACGAAGTTGGAATCATGCTATGTTTTGTGTGGTTTCTTCTTTGTTCTGCATACTCAATTTTCCTCCTGAAGGGAAAATAGTTATCGTTGATCAACTGGCCTTTTTCTCTTTGGTTCTTTGAATGGAAACATGCCCTATGTGGGAAATGTTATCACTCAGAACTTTTCCCTAGAAGTTTTTAGAAGAAGGAAAGGACCGAGGTAACCACAAACCAACTTTTAAGCATAGTCTCTAGCCAACCTATGGCTCAGAGAGGGCTCTCTCTATATGATTTAGCTTTGTTTGTTGGGATTTTAGGCTCGTTCTTCAGGTTCATTGGGTTTTTGATTTGTGTTGAAGATTGGATGGTGGAATCCTTAAAACAGATGGATAGAATGATGTCTTTGGACCATTGGTCTATGGAGTCAAAGAAGGGCAGCAAAATTGTAACTAACTCACTAAAGGGAGTGTTCAAAGGGCAAGTTAGCAGAGTAAAGTGCAAGTCTTTGGGCCATGTTAACGCTTGAAATTTCACCTCAGGCTGAGAAAGGTAAACCTCAAGGCAACATCAAACCATTTAGCCTCGTAGCTAGCCCTACGGGGCAGGAGAAGGCTCGCTCCGGTCTGTCTCGTAAAATCTTCAATAGATGAGATGACCAATAAGGTAACACTGACATTAGGCTAGTAAACTGATCAGAAAGGTTGTTTTGGGGATTTTGGGGTTTTTGGTGGCAAATTAAGGAGAGGGCAATTTTGGGTGCGGGGATTGGACACAGTTTCTGCAGGGGATTCCTTGGGGCGAGGTAGGAGACAGTGTTGATGCCTTTGATTGAGGTGGATGGTCAGGAATGAAAGGTGAAGAGCTAAAGAGAGCAAACAATAACTTTGAATTCTCTTTAGACAGTAGAAAACATTGAAATTAAACAAACTTAAAAGCAGAGCATGGCAAGCATGAATTCTTACTTTAACACTTCATTTGTTTAATGTGCAGAAGTAAAAGAAAGGAAATGAGTCACATAACAAGCTTACAAGTACATTGAGAAACACACCATCAACACATGAGTCCACAAGAATCCCAAAGAGGACTGCAAAACCCTGGTCTTCCTTAGCCAAAAATTGCAGAGATACAGTGAATAATACAATGATAGCTTCTCCCTCAAGAGTCCAACCTTCCAACCCCTGAAAATGATTAAGAAAATACATAATATAGGCAAGCCAACCTCTTCCCTTGCCTCTAGGGGTCGAGCTCATCCTTCTAGGAGCTGTTTCAACTAATTCTAAACTGAGCACTAAAATCTAGGCAGTCAAAACAACTTGCCTCTATAAGCTAGGAAACCAATTCATTCATTTAATTTTCACCTATCTCATGAATGAATCTTCTAGAAGAGATACATAAGTGTAAAAGTGTCATAAAATCACATTATTTACATCAAAGAGAATAATAATCCACCCCAAAAAGTCAAACAGGGTCAAACTGCATTTTTCTGAGCTGTACACTGAAATTTGGAGAAATTTGCCTGACGGGTCGCGCGCCTTTGGGACCACTTTTGGGGCACTTCAGGTGTCCAAATTGAGAAAGAGTAGGCTTTTTGGAAAGGTATGTGAGTCTAATTTCCAACCCAACTGGAATTTCTGAATTTGGTGGTCATTTGCCCCTCCAAAATTGCAATCTCCCAAGACTGCTTTCTATGTCTCAAAAATGTGGCAGAAAGTCATTTTTTGCTTGTTTTTTGACTTTCTGGAGGCCCAAAACTTCACCAAATCTCAAGTCCATCCATGAGAATGTGTAAATTTTCATGACAAGTCTGGAAATGCTGAGTTTTTGCAAAATGGAGTTGCCATGATGTAGGGTCGCGCGGGGGGTGAGACCCGTTAATGGAGAAAACCTGTGTTTGGCATAAAAAATTCACAAATGACAAAATTTTCTCCAAATTTCTTGAAATTTGGGCTGGGAGTCCCCAATCAAGTACCATGCTCAGTCAAAGAGGCTTTGGCCAAAATTTGGAGTGGATCAGGCGTTTTCCTTCGTTTTTGTGCTTTGGCCAACCGTCCTTGGAGCACCTTTGTTCTCGCCGGTATTTTTGACATTTCTTTAAAACATGACACCTGTGCAAAAAGTGAAGGATGTTTTTCTTCCTTGGCATGTTTTGGACAAAAACCTCTCTCAGTTTTTCAAAATTCATCTTTTATTGCTCTGGAACATCATTTGAGTGCGACTTGTCCCGATGTGTGAAACAAGGAATTTTGTTGAAATGGAGCGAAATGAAGGGGATAGGGAGCTTCTAAATTCTTGAGGAAATTTAGGGGAGTAGGGAGGGATGTTAGGAAGTAGGGAAAAGTGGAATCTCAGAGATTGAGTGAGGGGAAGGGGTCCAAAAGGGCAAAACACAGGCCCAACCTAGAAAATTGCCAAGTTGTAGCTAGAAACTAGGGTTTGTGCAAAAATGAGGAATTTGGGGGATCTCAGTGATGGGAAGTGTTTAATAAGGTACATGAAGGATAGGGGAAGGTGTATGAACATCTGGATACAAGTTTTGCTAATGATTTGACCGTCCAAGAGAAATTGGCTTCAAAACCCTAGGAGAGGGAAATGACCTTGCCTGGGCGCAACTGAAGCATGAACAAGGTGTAAAATGACTCATTAGACACTGAGATGATAATGACAACCCTATGAATGATGATAGACTCAGCTGAATAGTGACATAGATGGGCATTTGGGCAACTTTGAAAAGAGTGGGAGCAAACCCTAGACCTAATGCCTAGTGACCAAATTTTGCTTGAAAACTCTTTGAAATGACAAAATTTGACTTGGAAACTCTGAGACCACTTTGTAAGAGCATATTTGATCACTGGAGGAAGGCTGGAATGACTGCCACTAACAGGCCAGATGGGTGAAATGGTCTTAACCAAGGTGAAAGAGCAATTAAGAATTCTCAGACTGGGATTAAAATGAGGAACAAAGGATAATCATGAACAAAGGGAAATTAAGAATCCTTTGCTATAGATTACGGGGAGATAACCTGAACTAAGGAGCAACCAAGAATTCCTTAACTTAGATAATTAGTAGAAAACATTTAAATGCATAATAGTTAAAACGGAGAGCAGTGAAGAAAATTATGAGATATCATTCCATATTATAGCATTTAGATATAGAAATACATTCAAGATTGTGAAAAAACTTTGAGAAAGATAACAATACAAGAGAAAATACTTGTCTGCACTTCGCTCTACACATGAATCCTGTGAAATGTCTGGTCTTGATTCATTAATCCAGCTTGCTGGTCCAGTCAGTGATACACTAGCTTACAGTCTTTTGATCAAAAGGTCTATAGAAATGTCTAAGAATCCACCCTACATACTTTGAATTATGAAGTATTTATACATAACTTATTACAAAATATCTCAAAACAAACTTGAGATTTAATCTAGGAAATACAAATATCTTCTTGCAAGAAGATAGAGACAACTATTGAACTGTTTCATGATGTCCCTTTTATTATGGTGCTGTTGGATTTTATGCTTGGATTTGTAGCCCTTTGTGCTGGCTTGCTGTTGTGGTCTTTTACGTTGGAATCTTCTTTAAATTTTATCTTTCACCTGATACTCTTTGACACTGATACACTTTGGCATGTTGACCTGTTTTCATCTGTTTACTTGGTTGTTCTACTTTTACTGTGCAGTAACTTTTTTACTGTAAATTTCTCACAGTAAATCAATCATCTTTTCCCACCATTCAACATCAGGTAACTTGACATTCATCATTCGCCTATATATTTCATCAGCCTCAGTATATTTGGCAAAATTGGGTTATGTGATGTACAAGTGTTTTATCTCATGCTGGAGAAAAAACAAGTTCTCAAATGTATTATACAAAACTTTGCCTGTTGGCAGTGCTTTTATAGCTGAAGTGTTAGCTTGTTCTTTAGCCAACTGCCTGAGTCTATTATCATAGTCCAGTTGTTGCATAAGTTTGTCATTAATGACCAATGGACTGGGCAATCCTTTCTCCCTCAAAATTTAGAATTTAGCCATGAACCTATCAATAGCTACCTGCATGTTGTGGCACTTTTCTTCTAAGTTCAACATTAGGTTTCTCTTGGAAAGGACCTTCCTTATTTCCAAAATGGTTTAAGTCCTGTCTTCTATATCTAGCTCATGAAGTTCACACATGTTTTTTTTGTTAAGGAAGTGGATGAGTCTATTGGCATCCTCAAGCATGTCACCCAATTCCTCCTTGACTTTTTGAATAGCTAATGTAGCTATCTTTATCAGTTCCATCTGCTAAAAAATAACTTGAATAGATGGCCAAATATCCTTGACGCAGTCAATGATATTGGCCCATAATAGTTCCTTGCCTTGCCCAAGAGGTTTTTCCAATGTTAAGTCTTTCTCCATATCTTTGACTCTTTCACTCATTCTGATGGCATTTTGTGCCTCTTCCTTTTGCATAATTTGGGAAAGTTTGTAGTCAGTTTCTAAACTTTCCACCTTTTCCTTCATTCTGTTCATTTCTGTAGCCTGAATAGACATCTCTTCCATGGCTCTGACCAACTTTGCTACCTTTTCTCCTGATGTACCTACTGCTGATGTAGACTCTGTTGTGACTGGCAATGCTATGGAAGGTGGAGCTGTAGGTGCTAGTGAAGCTGCCAGTGTGGAAGGGGCTACTGTATATACTGTAGGGATGACATTTGTGGAAGTTGTGGCATTGTCAGTTTGTTTTAATTGGATCAAGCTATCCAATTCTTTCTCTGTCTCTCTTAGTTGATCATTAAGTTTCAGGACCAAGTCCATTAACTCTTCATGTCTAGTTTGGCTCTCTAAGACTTCAAGTGTTTGAGGATGTTGCAGCTGAGGTATCTTCAATTGCTTCTTAAGTGCAACAATATCATCGTTCTTCTTCATTATGAGCTGCTCAGTAGCCTTTATATCTTTGGGATCATGTCCCAATTCAATAACTAAGTCTTCCAAAGACTTAATCCTTGTATCCTTGGCCTGTGAGGAGGTCTTCTCCAACTAAAATTGTTCTGAAATGTTGTTCAACGAGTTTTGTAGCTGATGGGCAGCTATGGCTTTACCTGTAAGGGTGGAGTATATCATCTATCCAACCTGTTTATGCAGTTCTATCTAGTCTATGGGATGAATATCATTTTTTAATACTTCAAAGTCAACCCTCTTGAAATCTGAAGATGTCTTGGGCTGTTTTGCTGTAGGTTTGACAAAGGACATTTGAAGTTTTTCCTCCTTGATGTCAAAAGTTGACAACAGTCTTGTTTGATTTGTGGAAGTGAGTTTCAAATATTGTGCATAAGTCTGAGCTTTGAGCTTCTCATTCCTCATTTTGATTTCTTTATATCTTTCCTTTATGTCTTGGTCCTTGTCAGCAGGCCTACTGAATGAAGACACTTCCACACTTAGCTGGCTCTCCAACATCTGAGTATGTGATGTGGATGGCTCTTGTATGTCTCTAGATGGAGTTGTGGGCCTGCTTATGTCTACCTCTATGTTGGTCACCTGTGTTGATCCTTCTGTATCTCCCTGTTCAGAGGCAGGATTTAGCCTTGGCCTCTTGCTGTGACTTGTTTCCTGCTATAGATTAGAGGTGTCCATTCTTGAAGTGGAAGTTCCCTCTCTGTTTCTTTTCGGATTTTTCTCCTCATTCTGAGGAGTCTACATGATAAGAGGGGTACTCATGGCGGCTTCTCACTGTCCTGGTACCTACAGAAATGAGCTCTCATTAAGTTGCCTCTCTAAATCAATCAAGGTATTCTCAATGTCTACCTTTGTACTATCTCTATCTACAAGAGTGTTCTCCAACCACTCAGATTGATTGGCATAAGCTTCTATTTCAGGTATAAGGTGATGAATGTAAGGCCCCAATTTGGCCTTTTTCCTAAGTCTGGTCATGAAACTCTGTTGGAACTTCGTTTGTTGCAAAATTTGGTCTGCTTCCTTCCCTACCTCTCTAGAATTGGAGATGAAGGGGCCCAATCGATATTTGACTCTAAACTGGGTTTCTTCTTGGCTGAAACAAAATTTACTTCATCCGAGTTCATTATTTTCCTGTAATATTCCAAAGCAAATAACCTCACGGGGAGGTATTTGGGTAGTTTATATGGTGCAAGCTGGCACCCATAGATCCTTATCCTTGTGTGGTTTTGGTACAGGTACTAATCTCCCACTTTGGTTTGTTTGGATAGCTGGAGGACCCTTTTTATCTCTGGACTTATCCTAGGTGGAGGATTTCTTGTAAGCATAGCCATGACTGGATGTACAAAAGAGTCTATAAAATCTGAATAAGTGTATGGTGATCCAAATTTGTGGAATAATGGGGTCCAAAAAATGACAGACCTGGGCTGGCCTTTGGTATCAAGCTTCTGGAGAGTGAAAGGAAATCTGTCTAGTTGGTAGTACATGAACATATGATAGAGGATAGAGGAGTATTTAAACACTCTTTCATTTCTCATTCTAGTAAACTACTCATGCATCCTATTAGCTATAAACTCATCATAGTTGTACAAAACAACAAGAGGTTGTCCTAGGGTATAAATGGACATGAAGGCAAGTATAAGCTCATCAATGTATTCACTTGTAGTGTAGCCCAAAATGCATGATATCATGGTCACAATCTGCTTGCCCCTTGTAGAGAAAATGGCTGACATATATGGAGGGGGATCTTTAGGAATATGTTTTTCTTCCACAATGAAAGTTTGGAGTAACTGGGCCAATCTGGATGGATTTAACTTGGTGTATTGGTCTATCAGATCCCCAATTGAGAGTGGGGTTAGATTGGGTCTTGGTTGAAAATGTAACATTTCATTTATGGATTCAGTTGTGATGGTAAACAAAACCTTTTGGTCATGAGACATGATAGTTCTATGACTAGGGACGTAGCATGCATGGCACATGTGGACAATTTTTGGGAAGACATGCACTTGGGGGAACTGATATCTGGGAAAATTGGACTCCCAGAGGCCAATGTCATTTGAATGGTTCAGGTAGTTGTCTCTGCTCAAGCAATGAACTTTGAGCAGGAGCTCTGATGCACTGGTATCTTTTATTTGGAAATCCCTATCAGCCAGGGGAAGATGGTCCAGCTCTAAATGTGGGGTTGTCACAGTCTAGCGTCCATGGAGATAGGGGTAGCCATTTATTCAGTTCTTATGGATTTTGAATTAGGCACTGGGGGTTTGTTCAAAGGTTTAAAAAGGAAATTGGACAGTTTTTTAGAGGGTTTTGGCCACAGTTTTCTAAGATTAAGGTATTTTTCAATTAATTTGACTTAATGAAAATACTGAATAGGCTGAGTGTTCCAAATTTGAATAGGGAGTGGTATTCTATGGTGAAATACCTGGAATTTAGGCGAATTGGCTTCAAGTTGCTGGTTCACAGCAGTTGCAGAGGTTTGTACGGTTCTGGCATGGACTGGGAGGTCAGTTGGGTTGTCTGTAGCGTCTTCTGGAGCAAATTTGGAGGTTTGTTGGTCAATTCAACATTTGCAGGAGTTGCAAAGGTTTTCACAGTTTTACAAAGAAAATAAGTGAAAAGGGCGAAAAGAGGGTTTTTCAGCCTTTTATAGAAAAACAATTTCTTTTTGGCGAGTTCATTTACAAATGAACAGTTGGTGATATTTTCGGTTAATTGGGGAAGCGGTATTGGAGGGTCGTCGCATCGCTTTTGTGGTGCGGGCGGTATTAAGGAGGGGTCACCCAATGTGCCTTAGAGTGCGACACGTAGCATTCGGGGGATCGGGAAAACCCGCCTTATTGGCAGGTAAAGGTTGGCGATCCGGTTCGGCCGATATGGATGTAGGTCATCGGATGAGGGGGGCGATGATCAAATGGTAGTCGGGTAGAGGAGATGCGCGAAGGAAATGAACGGGAGTTGAGGGGGGGGCACCCAGGGATTTTAATCATAGTGGTTTGGGATCAATTTAAGAATTAATCCTGGGTTAAGTGATCGAGCGCTGCTTAATGACAGGATTAGGCGATCGGGCGAGGTTAATGATGGGATTAACTTAGGTTTACCAGGATTAGGTAAACTAAGTAAAATTGTATTGGGATGTGGGTAATTTATATAGTTTTTATTAAAACTAAGGGTTGGAATATTTAATTTAAAGGATTTAATTAATATGGAAAAGAGGTAATTATAGGGGATTTATACAATAAAATTAGAAATTAACATGAAATGGGTGGAGTGGGTAATATCTTAGTGTAACATGCAACATTTGCGCGCTGTTCATACATTCAATGCTTAGGATAAAATTCTTTTGCGGGTTTTTGGATGAAATATGTTTAATTGTGGGGAGGGGACAAGGCGTTTACTTTTCCTAGGTAAATGAAGTTTTTCCTTAGGAAAAGGGATTTTATTGAGCTAATGAGGGGAAATGAATTTTATGAAGGGGATTCTAACACTTTTTGTCCATAAGTCATCAAGTTGACGGTTCGGTCCCTCGAAAAGTCAGAGAAATGCTTTGAGCCTCTTTGACTTGTAGGATTTAAAGTACTAGAACTTATTTGTGGGAAATCAGTAAGTAGAGGGGTGAAATGACTGAGGGGATGTTAAATAAACCAAGTTGTAAACCATTGTCCTTGCTTTGTTTACTGCTTATGCACATTTGAAAGATGCATTTAAAACATGACATAAGTGCTTTTGTGTAATCACTTGATATTTCTGCAACCTTTCTTCTACTTACCCATTTACTTACCCTACCATTTTTTCTTCATTTTATTTGGGTGCATTTAGGCTAGCAAACCCTTATCAATCCTTTTCTTTTACAAATTAGACTATCTAATTCTAACCTTATATCATCCAAGGGCTCAGATTAAACTGATGAGCTCCTTTTATTTTCTCTACCTATCTAATGATTTGCCAAGATTAAACTGTTTGGTCAGATTTTATTCTCTAACTATAAACATAAAATTCAAAGCATGGTATAATCAAGATTAAACAATTTGATTACCATGGATTGTGGCATGAATAACAAGCTGCACACAATCATTATTGTGCATTAAAGTAAATAGGAGTGACATTTTGACTTGCACACTTTCATGGTATCTTTTTGTTTTTGGGGTTCATATATTTTCATTTTTGACCTTTTCTTATTCTTTTTGTCCCTTGATTATTCTTTTAGGACATACTCTCTTTACATTGTTTAATTTTTTTAATATGGAAAATATTTGTAGAAAGCAAAGGTATATACAATATTACAAGGCTTAACCTTAGTCATTCAAAATTATGACTCCTATTGGTATAGGAACCTAACAATGGCTCCACTTGGGGATGGCATTTTCTAGTGAAATGTCAAGAACTTTCAAGATCAGTGGCCTTTGAATTGTTGTTGATATCACCTTGCAAAGTGTTCCTTTATGCATTTGTATTATTGATACTTATGACAATAAATATTTAAAGCTTAGGGCCTTCTCTTCAGGCTTCAACTTCAAAAATCACCATCCAATCCAAACTAGACTTTTGAAAATAGAATATGTACAAATGGGAAATGACAATTAGTAACTAGGTTCAAAGTAGTGTTTTAGTATTCGACCATTCACTGGCCCACCTTCTGCTTTTGTACCATCAATTTCTCTTAGGAAGAAAGCATTATTTCCTCTATAAGCATAGATGACACAGGTACCTTTCCATAGAAAATCAAATTTCCCATGTTTACCTTTGTCTTCCCTCCTTGAATCCCACTCGAGCACCTTGTCACCAAGGTAGAAATTTTCAGCCTTGGTCCTTTTATAAAAAAATCTTCTTAACCCTTTCCTGCATGACTTGAGACTTGATGTAGACCTCTTCTCTGGTTTGTTGAAGATGAATAGTTTGATTGATTCTTCTTTGGATACTATTGGGTTCAACCTGCAATTATTGAAGTATCTTCATTACTGATACTCCCAAAGAGGATGGAAAGACGACTTCCATCCCATAAACTAGTTGATAGGGAGAAGTACCAATTGATTTCTTAGTAGTCAATCTGTCTGCCCATAAGGCATTAACTAGCTTCTTATTCCAAGTTTTCGTATTGTCCTCTAGTAACTTCTTGATGATGTTTACCAGGCCTTTGTTTGAGGATTCTGTTAGTCCATTTCCTTGAGGGTAATAGGCTGTAGAATGGCCCAAGGTAATATGATACTTATTACAGAAATCTATCATTCTTTTGGATTTAAAGGCTGTTGCATTATCAGTAATGAGCTTAGTTGGACATCCAAATCTTGATAGAATATTGGTTTCAAGGAAGGTTATGATAACAATGTCTGTGGCTTTCCTTGAAGGTATGGCTTCTATCCATTTTGTGAAGTAGTCTGTGGCTGTGAGGATCCATTTGTGCTGGGCAGAGGAGGGTGGGTGAATTTCACCAATGAAGTCTAAACCCCATTGTTGAAAAGGTATTTCAGCAGAGATTGGCTTGAGGGGTAAAGGCAAAAGCTTTTTCTTTCCCTCAAAAATTTGGCATTTGTGACAGGAGGTCACATACTTTTTGACATCAGAAAACAAGGTAGGCTAGTAGAAACCAGCTCTAAGGATTTTATCTACAATGGTCTTCCAGTAAAGGTGTCCTCCACATTCACTTGCATGAAACTCTTGTAAAACTTTGTCAGATTCATCTTTTAATAAGCAATTAAGAAGAATGCCTTCATGATCTCTCCAAAACAAAGCATTGTCTAATATACAAAATTTCAAGGATTTCATCTTTAAAAACCTGCTTTTAATCCTAGATAATTCAGGACGAGCTTGTAAGTTCTGTAAAAAATAAATAATATCAGAATACCAAGGTGATTTAATAAAGGCTTGGCTGATTAGTGGAGTCGCCATCTCCTCTTCATTATCTATTGCTGCAATAAAGTTTATATCCAAGGCCTGACAGTTCGATTTAGCCATGAGCCTGGCTAAACCTTGGCCCTTGATTAACTTAGTAGGTTTGATTTCTATATCATACTCTAAAATAGTACCAATCCACTTTCCCCTCTTTCCATCAGGACCATCCTGAGTTAGGATGTCTTTGACTACTAAATTTTGAACGTAGGCTACTATGTGAGAATATAAGATGTATATACTGAAGTTCTTGATGGCTTTGACTAAAGCCAATGCTTGTTTTTCCATTATATTGTATTTCAAGGGGGCATCTGTTAGGGCTTCTCTAAAGAAAGCAATGGGTTGTTCATAGGCCTGGTCATTTTTTTGCAATAAAACTGCAACTATTGTGTGCTCAGAAGCAAAGGAAAACAAGATGAAATCTTTGTCAAATTTTGGACTGATTAACGCAGGTGTTTTAGTTAAGGCCAATTTAATGTCTTCAAAGGATTTTTTAGCCTCAACAATCCATTTTATGGTCAATTTTTTTTTCAACATATTGTTTACTGATCTAATTAATTATGCCAGATTAGATATAAATATTCTAAGAAAATTAATTTTTCCTAAAAAAGCTTGTAACTCTCTAATGTTCCTCGGGTGTTGTATTTGCAAGATGGCTTCTATTCTCGTAGGGTCTATTCTTATACCATCTTTTGAAATTATGTGACCTAACAACTTTCCTTCTTCTAACCCAAACAAAGACTTTTTGGGGTTCAAGGAGATTCCAAATTTCCTGCATTTAATAAAAACTTGTCTTAGATGATCCAAATGTTGATTGTCAGATTTTGAAAATACAGTAATATCATCTAGATATATCACAAGGAAATCATGAATTTCTTTTGCAAAGGCTATATCCATAGCCCTCTGGAAAGTGGCTCCTGCATTCATTAGCCCAAAAAGCATTTTCACATACATAAACGTGCCCCAAGGAGTAGTAAAGGCAGTTTTGGGTTGGTCATCTAGATGAACCAAGATTTTGTTGTAACCAGAAAACCCATCCAACAATGAGATCCTGGTTGATCCAACTACCCTCTGTAAAATGTCATCCGTTTTGGGGAGAGGGTAATTATCTTTTAGTGACACTTCGTTAAGGTTTCTGAGATACGCATAGAGTCTAATATCACCAATTTTCTTTCTAGTTGGCACCAGGTTTGAGACCCAATCAGAAAATTTGATTGGTGCAATTATTTTGGCATCATACATCCTCTGAATTTCTTTTTCAATTGCAGGTAATAAGACAATATTGATCCTTCTAAGTTTTTGTTTGAAAGGCTTTTGATTTTCTTTAATGGGAATTGTGTTCTAGATGATGTTGGTGTCATAGGATTTGAGGTCCTCATAACTCCAAGCAAAAACATCTTGAAATTCTTTCATCAACTCAATGTATTTTATTTTTTCAGTGGGAGGTAATGATTTTGAAAGTTTGATCAGTTTAGGATTTTCATTGGTGCCTATATTACATTCCTCTATATCAGACCTTAATGGTTCCATTTTGGGTTTCCTAGGAACATCATTGGAATCGAATAAATCTTCCAGAGGGGTTAATCTCTTTGGTAAGAAGTTATCCTTGAGATTAATTACTTCGGTTTCTTCACTAATTATTTCATCAATCTCAATATGCTCTAAGTTATCTACATCTAATTTAGTAAATTTAGTTGGGTTAAATCTATCTATTTCGTCACCTTCTATCTCATCCTCAGTGTCAAGATCTATGGAGGTATCAGTATCTATATTGTTATTTACAAACTCTTCTTCTGAAAGTAAAAAGTTATTTATTTGTTTGTCATTAGAAAATATCCGCCAATTCTTCAAATTATCTGGAATTGCAGGTTTGTGCCTAACTTTAGCAGTGTATTGATGGTTAGGTTGGAAGGGTAATTTTCAAGTGCTTGCAAACTTTGCTAAACTATGGGTTTGCATGTTGTGTTTTCTAGGGATTACTGCAAGCTTTGTTTCTAGGAATGTGTTAAGTATTTCTACAATAGTTCCTCTATAACAACTTAATCTAGGGTCCTTTATCATATATATAGCATTAATTTGTTTTATAATCAGTTCAGAGTCTCCCATGATAGAAACTCTTTTAGCTCCTAGGTTCCTAACTAACTTAAGACCTAAAATTAACACTTCATACTCAGCCATATTATTAGTACATTTAAAATTCAATCTATATGCATGGCCCTTTGAGTGATTGTTCTCCAAATTATATGTCCACACTCTTGCTTTTGCTCTTAACTTATTGACTGACCCATCAAATTCTAAATGCCATAATATCTCATGCTCATAATTTTCACTATCTAGTGCAACAAACTTTTCATCATTTGCAACAATTTGACCATCTTGTTCATTGAAAAGTTCCGAAGTTTGGTTAGTTTCATTTTGTGTAGAAACTGCAATTTCTTTTGGTTCTGTATTAATACTGTTTGAAATTTCTTCTGGTGTTTGATCAACATTATACAAGATAAAAGAATTGATATCTGAGTGTATGGAGTAGATGGGAAAGTTTTGAGGCTGGTCTAGGATACTTACCATATATTTCATTAAGGTTTCTCGATATAGCTTCTTAGGTTGTCCAAAAATAGAAATTGTTGCATATGACATATCTAGTTGTAAGGACCCCTGAAGTTTGGCTCCTCATGATCTCGATAACAACATGCCATACTTTGGTGGGATGTCAGCAACTACAATATCCATAAGGATGCTTTTGGCAGGATACTGGAATAAAGTAACACACATGTATTTAATTAACCATAGACACTTTACTTGATTGGAGTCAAATGAGAATAAGTCTTTATAAGGCCTTGTAATGTCTAGGTTTAATTTTTCCATTACTGATTTGGGCATTAAGTTGTGAGAGGCCCCAGAATCCAACATTGCATTGTGTAGAATTTTGTCATGGATACTAAGGCTGATGTAAAAAGGTGGAACTCCTCCTTCTAATGGTTTGCCATTAACATCTGGACCAAATATGAGTTTTGGTTGGTCATCAAACAAGTTGACAGAATCCTCATTTTCAGTAATGTTTAAGGTCTAGTTTATCTGTGATTTGTAAGTTTCATTCTTGATTAGTTGTGTTAAAGGAACTGAAATCTTTAGCTTTGCTATCTCTACTTCCAGATTGAATGGTGAAGAAACTTTTTTTGTTTGAAGATTTTGAATTTTTGAAGCAGGGATTTGAGTAGACTTGTCTTCCTTTCCTTTATTGGGGATATTCTTATGTGGATTTTCAGATCTGGTGTTTTGAATTTTGTCCACTGGTTCCTTAGGTGGAATTGAAGCAGATGGTTGATCAGTAGAAGGTTGATATGAGGTTATATCTACAATGGTGGGACCAGAATGATTTTGGTTTTGCCTAGGGAGAATTTGGAGGATCTTTGAAACAAGGGCTTATTTTATTTTCTTAGCTTGACTTTGCACTGTTTCTTGGTTTGGTCAAGGACATCAGGATTCTTTCTGCTCCTTAGATTATACTATTTATGTTCTTCAAAAATGGCAGAATCATATCCCTGTTTGTAATCAAATGACTCTCTAGACGGGATCTGTAGTTGCAGCAACATATGCAGTTCCTACTCATCTTGGGTTAGAAAAACAGTGTCCTCATCATTTATTCCCATTAGGTTGATTTGGGTGTCTTGTTCTGGATCTTCAGGATGGGATGTTTCTACATAATTTTCTTGAAAAGGAAGCCTAATGTTCTGATCCGGTCCATTTTTCCCAATGTTTTGATTTTGGTTTTTTCTAAAATTCAGGTTTCTAACTGGAGGTGCTTGTTGGTTATCCCATTTGGGTTTCCTTTCTATGTTATCTATTCTATCCATTAGTCTTTCCATACTTTTGGCTAAACTATCTATTTTAATGTCAGAGGGTGAAGCTTCATCTTTAGCAGTTCCTCTTTTTTCATTTCTAACTCTATCCCTCTTAGCTAACAAATTAGCTTCAACACTAACAGCTACACTTTGCATCTCTTCTAATGTTGGGGGGTTTCTTTCCCTAAGTTGGTATGCTATATTTGTGTCAAAACCATCAGGGAACTTCATTAATGCTAAATCAGGTGGGGGTCTAAGATTAATTGGGATGGTGTCATATATACTATTGAATCTGGTGCAGTAATCTTGAACAGTCTCATTAGGTCCCCTTCTAATATTTTCATATTCTGAAAGGATTTGTAGGGGATTCTTTTTCTTTTCCCATCTGTTAAAAAATTGCTGATGAAATTCTTCTAAACTATCAATACTATTAACAGGCAATGCTCTAAACCATTTCCTAACATCACCAGCTAAAGTCTGGGCAAAGAGTCTCATTTGAACATTATCTGTGTCAATTTCGTGCAACTCAAAGTAATATGTTATCTTGTTGACATGTTGCTGAGTAGTGTAATGTCATGTGCCATCAAATTAAACAATTTTACTTTGGTAGTCTGCTGGCATAATGCCAAGTTGGACAGGTAAAACAAGAGGAGCATATCTATTTGCCATGGCTGTAGGCTGGGAGGGGTTAAGATGTGGATGAAGAATGGATGAAGAACTAGGACTAGTAGGTGATGAATGGGAGATGATAGGTTGGTGAGGAAGAGTAGGTACAAATGGTGGTGAAGAATGGACTTCAGAAGGTATTATTGATGAAGTTGAAGGGAACAATGGTGAACTTAAAGTAATGGACGATTGTTCAGAAAGCTTAGGGGCTGTGGAAGTATTAATGGATGATTGTGGAGATTTCAGAATGTATTCATCAATGGATTTGTTGGCCTGTTGAACTTCAAGGTTTGCAATAAAGTCAGGATCTAGAACAGTTTCACTAAGTGCATTTTCAGATTTAGTTCTAAATAATGACTGTTCAAATGGCACATCAAAGGGAAGTTCTTCTAAAAATAACCACTCATCAGGACATGAATTAGCTTTAACTAATGGGATCTGGCTAACTGAACTTTCTTCTTTTTTGGATTTTCTTGAAATTAGGTTGGGATTATCAACCACTGGGGCAGGGTTTGGGTCTAGATTGGCCCTAGTAAAATGAGTCTTCCTGGAAGCCAGAATTCCAAAATTTTTAGTTGTTTTTATGAGATTTTTTAAGAGAACTTCTAATAAATGACTTTAAAAGGCTTAGAATGAAGATTTAGGATTTTCTTAAAGCTTTATTAAGACTGAGCATTTGATGTCCCCAGTGGAGGTGCCACTATGTTATCACTCAAAACTTTTCCCTAGAAGTTTTCAGAAGAAAGAAAGGACCCATGTAACCACAAACCAACTTTTAAGCATAGGCTCTAGCCAACCTATGGCTTAGAGAGGGCTCTCTCTATATGATTTAGATTTGTTTGCTGGGATTTTAGGCTAGTTCTTCAGGTTCAGGGGGGTTTTGATTTGTGTTGAAGGTTGGATGATGGAATCCTTAAAATAGATGGACAGAATGATGTCTTTGGACCATTGGGCTATGGAGTCAAAGAAGGGCAGTAGAATTGGAATTAAATCACTAAATGGAGTGTTCAAAGGGCAAGTTAGTAGAGTAAAGTGCAGTTCTTTGGGCCAGATGGGTGAAATGGTCTTAACCAGGGTGAGAGAGCAATTAAGAATTCTCAAACCAGTTTAAAATGTGGAACAAAGGGTAATCATGAACAAAGGGCAATTAAGAATCCTTTGCTATAGATTATAGGGAGACAACCTAAACTAAGGAGCAATCAAGAATTCCTTAACTTAGATAATCAGCAGAAAACATTTAAATGCATAATAGTTAAAACAGAGTGCAGTGAAGCAAATTCTGAGATATCATTCCATATTATGGCATTTAGATATAGAAATACATTCAAGACTGTAAAAAACTTTGAGAAAGATAACAATACAAGAGAAAATACTTGTCTGCACTTCACTCTACACATGAATCCTGTGAAATGTCTGGTCTTTATTCAATAATCCAGATTGTTGGTCTAGTCAGTGATACAATAACTTACAATCTTTTGATCAAGAGGTCAATAGAAATCTCTAAGAATCAACCCTACATACTTCGAATTATGAAGTATTTATACATAAATTATTACAAAATATCTCAAAACAAACTTGAGTTTAATATAGGAAATATAAATATCTTCTTGCAAGAAGATAGAGACAACTATTGAACTGTTTCATGCTGTCCCTTTTATTATGGTGTTGCTGGCTTTTATGATTGGATTTGTAGCCCTTTATGTTGGCTTGCTGTTGTGGTCTTTTATGCTGGAATCTTCTTTAACTTTTATCTTTCATATGATACTCTTTGACACTGATACAATTTGGCATGCTGACCTGTTTTCATCTGTTTCCTTCGCTGTTCTAGTTTTATTATGCAATAACTTTTTCACTGTAAATTTCTCACAGTAAATCAGTCATCTTTTCCCACCATTCAACATCAAGTAACTTGACATTCATCATCCACCTATATATTTCATTAGCCTCAGTATATTTGGCAAAATTGGGCTTAGTGATGAACAAGTGTTTTATCTCATGCTGGAGAAAAAACAAGTTCTCAAATGTATTATACAAAACTTTGCCTGTTGGAAGTGCTTTTATAGCTAAAGTGCTAGCTTGTTCTTTAGCCAGCTGCTTGAGTCTATTATCATAGTCCAGTTGTGTCCTAAGTTTGTCATTAATGACCAATGGACTCGGCAATCCTTTCTCCCTCAAAATTTGGAATTTAGCCATGAACCTATCAATAACTACCGGCATGTTGTGGAACTTTTCTTCTAAGTTCAACATTAGGTTTCTCTTGGAAAGGACCTTCCTTATTTCCAAAATGGTTTCATTCCTGTCTTCTATATCTAACTCATGAAGTTCATACCTATTTTTGCTATTAAGGAAGTGGATGAGTCTATTGGCATCCTCAGGCATGTCACCCAATTCCTCCTTTACTTTTTGAATAGCTACTGTAGCTATCTTTATCAGTTCTATTTGCTAAAAACTAACTTGAATAGATGGCCAAATATTATTGACGCAGTCAATGATATTGGCCAATAATAGTTCCTTGGTTTGCCCAAGGGGTTTTTCCAATGTTAAGTCTTTCTCCATAGCTTTAACTCTTTCACTCATTCTGTTGGACTTTTGTGCCTCTTCCTTTTGCATAATTTGGGCAATTTTGTAGTCAGTTTCTAAACTTGCCACATTTTCCTTCAGCTTGTTCATTTATGTAGCCTGAATAGACATCTCTTCCATGGCTCTGACCAACTCCATTGCCTTTTCTCATGATGTACCTGCTGCTGATGTAGACTCTGTCGTGACTGGCAATGCTGTGGCAGGTGGAGCTGTAGGTGCTAGTGAAGCTGCCAGTGTGGAAGGGACTGCTGTATATACTGTAGGGATGACATTTGTGGAAGTTGTGTCAATGTCAGTTTGTTTTAATTGGATCAAGCTATCCAATTATTTCTCTGTCTCTCTTAGTTGATCATTAAGTTTTAGTACCAAGTCCATTAACTCTTCATGTCTAGTTTGACTCTCTAAGACGTCAAGTGTTTGAGGATGTTGTAGCTGAGGTATCTTCAATTGCTTCTTAAGTGCAGCAATATCATTGTTCCTCTTCTTTATGAGCCGCTCAGTAGCCTTTATATCTTTGGGATCATGTCCCAATTAATTAACTAAGTCTTCCAAAGACTTAAACCTTGTATCCTTGGCCTGTGAGGAGGCCTTCTGGTGAGCACCAATATTACAACAATAATGTTGCAACTCTTGGGGCTACCTACTTTACTTTTATCAACTCGGTAGTTTGTAACAAACTTGGAAGCGACGGTGCTATATGCACAAGTACTAGCTCTTACTGCGGGCTATCACTTGGTCAGCTACGACAAGATCACTAGGAGCTCAAGCCAACTTCTATGAGTATCCATAAGAAGATTTTAACTGTGATGAAAGAAAGCTAACTCTACAAAGGCTATTCTACTTGCAAAAAGAGAAAGAAGACTGGAATGTAAAAGCAAACCCTAGCAAACCCTAACAAACCCTAATTTACCCACTAACCTTACTTTTGCAGGAAAAGAGATGAAAATTGATGAAATGAGTGCCATTGACTACTGAAAAGGTAAATTGCATTTATTAAAGCTACTTCTAAAAAGAAATGAGAAGAGAACATCTTTTTGTGCTTTTGAGTGTTTTTATGTGAAATTATTATGCTTGTGATTTATCTAGTTGTGATTGTGCAGAGGTTTCGTGGCGAAGAAAGATGGAGTTGGCTTTTGCAGAGGTGGGGGAAGGTGTGGAGAGGTCCTAAGAAGCCCCTAGTACCCTTTTGAAGACTTCCATTGCAATCGGATTTCGAAAAACCACTTATAGGGAATTCTACAAGAGGCTGCAATGGATCTACAGGAGGATCTACAGGAGGAGGCCGAGAGCTATTTTTGGAAGTTTTGAAGGTGGAAAAATGATGGAAAAGGGTAACTAAAGGCTAGATGAAGGTGTTGAGGTGTCTGGAGCTTGTCAAGGAAGATCAAGTGGGAACATGATGGTTGGATTTGTTCAAATGGAAAGAGGGAAGATTATGGAGAAAAATGCAGAAATTAGGGCAGATTGGCAAAATGTTGTGAATGACTTGGGAAATCTGTGGGAAGTAAGCTAGTGATGGCTACTTTATGGATGTATGGTGAGCTGAGGTGTCCTATACGAGATCTGGACATCTACTTACGAAAACTGATCAAAGAAAGGACTAACTATACCATGAAAACATAACTTTTTCTAGCTTGACCTAATTTCTGACCTACACACAAAAAATGATGAACAATAACCTTTGAATAGAAAAGCATGTAGAGAGATCTATTGTAAAAGAACATGAAATGATCTAGGCAACTGAATCTGAATCAATATATCAATCTTTCCAAATCAAGTCATCACACTAGAAATTGCATGGAAGAGCAAAACTGTGTTTTTGGTGGCAGTAGTAGTGCCTTGACCTCAAATCATAGTCCTAGAAAGGGAGAAAGGAGATCAGGGCCTGCTATTGGCCTTTTTGAATCTTATTCTATCACTGTAGTAACCTACTTGAGCAACTGAAACAAAAACAACTATGCAAACCATCAAAAGCAACCTAATCTAAACAAAGCGAAATGAATATATGTAGCAGAAATTAACTCATGAATTGAAGCAAAAAACATATAAGTACAAAGCAAGAGGTGTTGGGAAGCTTGGGTTGGGCCCTAACCTAAGAGCTTCATCCCTCTGAAAGAGATCAGTGCTGGCTCAAAAACTGTTTCATCTTCATTACCATAAATAATAGTCACATTACATGAACTGTCCACAAAAAGAAACTCGAAAATGAGCTGAATAAATGCTGCACAAAAGTGCGAAAATTCTACTAATGACTGGCTAACCTACTGAGGCTCTAAGCCCCTTTATTTATACAAATGGATTCCTCCAACAATCGTCCTAAAATCAAGGAGCTCAGCTTTTGAGAACTGGAGATAAACAACAGTGCTTCTTTACTTGCTCGGCTGCCCCTTGGATGCATCGATGTGGACCTTTGTGCTTCGAGTTGCTGATGGAGGATTCGAGGAAAGGGGTCATAAATGAAGGAGACACCCCCTACAAATCCTCTTCCTTATTTTCCTCGAGTATTTGTTGCCATTTGCTCATAAATCCCTTGACTTTGTCCAAAATTGACCAAAAAATCTGCATAAAGCACTACATGGCAAAATGACTAACCCAATTCACTCTATTAGCATAAATATATTCAAAAACATGCAATAAACTAATGAGAATGGTGGATTAAGTCGAATTAAGAGGCAAAATGAGCCCATATAATTACCCATTTCTGGGGCTCATCATCACCCCCCTACTGAATGGGTTGCTCATCCTCTAAGAAACTAGTCTAACTCTTCATCCTTGATGGCTCTAATAAATTCCCTGACATCCCATGCTTCTGATGTGATATCTTCCTCTTTATCATGGAATCCTACCTTTCTATCCACCTCTTCCCACTGTTTCTATTCTTCCTCCTCTTTTACTCCTTCCAGCAGTCCTAGCAGCAGTGGAGGATTGAATTTGAGGCCATTCCGGTTGGCCTTCAAACTTTTCATAGAGTGCTTATACAGTGGCACTCTCCTCATGGCTTCCCTCATCCTATTTTGGGAGTGATACTCCCTGATCCGTAGGCTGTGTGGCAATGTGTTCCACTTTCTCATGCAGGCATGAATGTAGTCATCTCCAAACAATCTCTCCATGTCCTTGAAATGTGCAATAGCCTAGGCCTGCTTATCAACATAGTCGGGGACAACTTGAGGATTAGCTGCAAGGTGTTGGTGGGCATAGATGAGAGCCATGGGTTCCGCTGGTTCTGCTCTAACCATCAGGAGTTCATTCAGCTCTTTTGCCATCATTTTTTGGATTTTTTTTGCCCTTTTCTCTTCATGGCTCATCCAAGATGCCATGGCCATCAGCTGCAAGTCTCCCAACATAGCATTGGGATCCCATAGGTTCATATCAGTAAGTGTTACACAGTAATTTTTCACCATTGGTCACCGTCCCTGTTACCCCTTTCCCGTACTTTGGAGGACTCATTCCGGGACCTGTGAGTAGTGACATAACCTAAAAACACTTGCATTATATTCCCCTAAGTACGTACTTCATGTTCCCTGAAGACACCTCCTGCAAAATATCCTTGAAAACTGCCCTTTTTCCATTAGCGCGGGTCCACAATGTCCTACCCGCGCCAATAAATGAGATCCTCAAAAGAGGGTGCGACCATTGGCGCTCTGTCTTAGAACAACACCCGCGCCAACCAAGTTTGGTAATGATTTTTGACAAACACGCGCCCAGATGTTTTTTCCCTTCAAGTCACGAAGTCTTTTGAGGATAAAGCTCATCTTCTAGATGTCGAAGAGTCATCATCTATCCTTGACATCTATCTACAACGGCTTTTGGAGATAATGCCAATCCATAATGGGTGTCCTGATGCATTGTATCTTCCTCCCCTTCTCCATCTATAAAAGTCTGTCCTCATGCATTTGAGAAGCGAGTTTTTGAGTAATGCTAGTTGTGATAATGCTTGTCTTGAGTGATAGTAAGAGTCTTGAAGCATAGGGAGGTTATGCTGCCGGAAGTCTGAGAGAGAGGTGGTCTATTGCAAGACATACATAGCTGCTCACCTAGCCAGAGGAGAGGTTCAACGTCAGAACTTTGGTTGTATCTTTCTCTGTTGATTATTCATTAATAAACGACTACTATTATGGTTCCGATCTTATTGTTCATCATGATAATGTTTGATCTATTTCCTTTCTGACTGAAATATAGTTGTATTTCGTGGATTTTATGCTTGTATTCGCTTTGTTCTTTGCATGTGCAGGTATCCATTCGCGGGGATCGCAAGGATTGTGACCTGCCGGAGCAAGGGAACGGGAGTATCAACTCTTCTTCGACATTAGCGTTGGACTCCAGGTTGGTTCTCATAATCCACTTTCGATTTGCAACTAGGAACTTGCATGGTAGCGTGAATTGATTGTTGCTAGATCCATTTTGGTCTAGTGGGATCGCCTCTGTCCGCAGAGGGGATTTACCTCTCCAACAGTAAGGGCCATGTTGTGCAAGTAAAACTCTGCCAGGTTCGCTTTGTCCTTAGCTAAACTGTGATCACATAGATTCATGAATTGGCCATAATCCTGAAAAGGTATTGTGCCCCTCTGGGCCAGTGCCTTGATCTGAAATTGGAGCCACTGATCCTTGAGGTACATTGCATATGATTTGGTTGGCTGGCTGCACTATAATGCCTCCATAGCCCAGCTGGCCATGCAGGCTAATTGGGCTTCCTTTTCCTGTAGTTGCCTTCTTAAGATCAACACCTCATTTTCTGCCTGGGATTCCCTTTCCTGTTGCTGTCTTATTAATGTCTCACTGTCTGCCTGAGGTTCCTCTTCTTGTTGTTGTCTTTTTAAGATTGAAAACTCATTCCCTTCCTGGGGTTCCCTTTCTTGCAGCTACTTCTTTAACATTTCATTTTCTGTCTCCATTGAGCTCTTCTGATGCTTTTTGTATGCCTGACCATGCTCAATTCTTTGCCCATTTCCCTCAATTTGTTTTCCATGTGCCCAATGTCTTCCACCCCTCTTGATTTTGCAATCTACATCCATGTACGGGTCCTTACTCTTTCCTTTTCTAGCTCAAATAAAATAGGGACTGCAAACTTTTGTGGGATGATTTCCCCCCCTTCTAGAAGGTTGTAGTAAGAGCCTAAATTAGGTCGAGATCCAGGCTCTGGTATCTCTTTTCCCTTGTCTTCCTTCTTGGTCTGTCCTTCTACCTTCTTTTCAAGTTTCTCAATCTCTTGGAGCTTTGTTAATGTCTCCTGTAGAGTGGTCTGTGCCTCCTGTAGGACTGTTTTAGAGTCCATAAGTTTGATCCTTTCTTTCCAAGTAGAGGTCTTAGGACTTCCTCTTTCGTAAGTGATGGGGGTTTTGGATGGAGATTCCTCCTTTGTTGCAGTAGGGACATCTTCAATGATGATGGGCTCCTTTGAAGGTGGCTGAGGCTTCCCCATCTTTATTCTGGTGCTCTTTCGAGCCTTGAAGTACATAGATGGTTGTCTCTTCCTTTTTCCTTTGGGCTTGGCTGGAGTACTAAGTGTAGCAAGAACAGCTGCTGCCTCTCTTGCTAGTGTCTCAGGAGACACTTCTTGCTGTGCTTCTTCTTTTTCATCTGTTGTGTTTCCTGTTTCTGCTGGTTTTGCTTCTACTGTCTCTGATTTTGTTTGCTCCTCTGCTTGCTTAGTTTTTGCTTTGCCTATGGCAACCTTTTTCTGCATTGTCTTAGGCTTCTTCCTTTCAGTTCTTGGCCTCTTCTTTTTCTCTGTTGTGGTTTTACCCTTTTATGCTTTTGATTCTTTCTTCTTCTCTACTTTAGGCTCATCTTTGGTGGTGTCATGTTTCTCCTCTCCTATCTGGTTTTCTTCTTTTTCTGTGTGGGGTTCCTCTTCTTCCAATTGAGTGTCCTTTTCTTCTTCATGGATTTCCTTCTCAGCTTCCCCTTTTTATTCCTCCTCTTCACTCTCAGATGGACTAAGGTCATCAGTGAGAGCTTTTATATCATCTTCTTTAGTCATGTTTCTGAAAATCTCCCAGGCTATGGGGATTGTGAAAGTGTGGAGGGCATCCTCCACCAGCAATTTAATTAGCCCATGGTGAGCCAATTGGTCTGGAACCCCTGCCTTCAATTTAGTGCTAGACTCTATCAAGGATTGGAGGAGAAAATATGGAATACTGAGTTTTCTGGATGCAGGAAGGTCCATGCCATATCTTAGTTCATGTAACAGTCTGAAATGGTACCCATAAACTATGCTGTATCTTCCTTCACAGGAGATGTATTTCATGATCTGATAACTGACCTCATCCCATGGATAAGGTATACTTGTTCTCCTGGTGCCATTCTTATCCTCCACAGGATGTTCATCAGGCTGGAAAAAGGTCTTCCTGGCAACTTGACCCAGTGGTTTTTCTTCCTTGCTCCAGGGTAGTCCAAGTGGGAGACCGGTGACCCTACTAATGAATTTCGGTGTGAGTTCTATGGTTAGACCCCTGAAACTGATAGTGGCATGGGTTTTTGAGTGAGGTTTTAAAGACAATGCAAATTCTTCTGTGACTTCCTCATCATACCCATGAAACTTCTCAAAGAAAGGCATCCAATTTTCCCTGGTAAAGAGGGCTACCACTTCTGGATGTTCATGCAGCTTAGTTGAATTCAGAGGCTCCTTCCTCATAAAACCCCATGTCATGATGTTCAGAGATTGCTGGAATATCTCAAGTGAGGAGGAAGGAAACAAGTTTCAAAAGTGAAAACAGAGGAATAATTGAGGGTTTCTTTCTGGAATTAGAGAGGGAGTTTTCATATTCCTCCTTTTTAACAAAAACAAATTGCAAATTTCCTTCCTTTCAAACTCTGTTCTTAAACTTACATCACTTCTCGGTTTGTGTGAGGGAAACAATATCTTAAAAAACAGAGAGTATACAAGACAATGTTTTTTCCCTTTCACAAAATAAGCAAACTACCCAATGCAAGTTCACTTTTTTTTACAGGCTTAATTCTCTAGAGTTGCATCATCTCTTTACAGAGGAGAATACCACGGAGGAGAAAGAGACAGTATTTCAGTGCGAAGAGCAAATGGAGAAACTGTATATATATTTTTAAAAAACACAAGCAGACTCTGTTCTCACTTTTCCCTTCTTTTCAACTCAATACTTCGCTTCGAATCACACCACCTTTTGTATATATATGGAAATACAAAGTGGGTTTTACTGAGCCTACCTTTTTTAGCCCAAATTTTTCATGAAATCCTGAGTTTTCCTCTGCGGTGCTGCTCACTGGCCTTCCTGTAGGCTCCTATAGGGTTTTGTTTCCGCTCCTGTAGAGTTCGATAATGCTCCTGTAGAGCCTGATAAGTGGAAGGATTCTGAAACTAGTAGAGAGCGATCGTTTCGAGGATCTGGAGGTGGTAGGTAGCTCGTTGCAGTCGAGAGCACAATGATACAAATGAAAACAAAGGTGGTGAAGGCAGTCGACTACAACGTACTTAAGCTTACAGGAGAGAGTTGCGGTGATGAGATGAGGTGGCAGGAAGGGTACGTTACCCTCATCCGGACCGTTGGTCCCTACTTCAGTGTCATTATGAAACTTCATGCCGCTTGCCCGCAATCATTTCCATCATTCGCGTTTGGACGCCGCCACTACCTGTTTTGAGATTCTTACAAGTGGACTGATCACACGTGCTGATTGCACCCACTGAGTGCTGTTTGAACTGGATGAGGGTGGCCAGTTAGTTGGCCACCGATCTCATTTAATCGCAACCATCTCACTTGTCCATGTAGTTTTTAAATTATACTCATGCAATAGAGGAACGGGTTTAGTCACTTACCTGTTAGTCGAGAATTGCGTGCTACCGTGCTGTTGCATGCTCAGACTTTGGCATTCTATCCATGGACTTCTGCTGCTGGTGCCCATGGCTTCTGAATTGGTGGCTCGACTACCTTCGTACTGGTGATCTTCAATCAGGACTTGGCTCCTTGCGCATTTTATACATTTGTGGCTGCACTCGCCCTGCCTCTGGAACTCAATTTTTAAGAGGATCAGCTACTACAGGAATCCTGCAAGATTTCCTGTAATTGCTTCTCCCTCTAAAAATTTTGGTTGAGGCTTGAGCAGGGATTGGAGAGGTAGCTGAGGAAGGTTCTTTCGGTCAAGGAAAAGCAGCTAGTATGCACTCGATAAGAGATAAGTTAAGGATGCTGCTGATTTATTCTTCATTTTTTTTTTTCGAAAAGCAAAAGAAACAAGATTTATGTGTTTTCTGTGCAGGGAGGAAAGAGGTGAGTGGAAATGCAGTGGTGCAGGTAGGGAATGAAGAGTTAGGAGGATGAATGGTGGTAGGAGGGTCCACAGGGCTTCTGGACAAGTTTCTAGCCCTTTGATCCTTTTCTTTGACTTGATTTCGAGCTCTTTGTGATTTTACAGGAGCCTCCTGTAGAATGCACAAAGCCTCTTGTAGGATGAATATTTTTCCAGAACAAGTGAGACCAGGGACTAGAAAAAGGCATTAGCGATGGAGAAATGGTCTATCAGAGGTGTATTCGGTTTGGCCATGTCCCTTTTTCTTCTGTGGCCCTCTTGCAATCTGCAATGCATTCAAAAGAAGTTAATTTTTCTGTGCCTATTTTTTTTTTTTTTAATGAGACAGTTGGGGTGCCTTCAGGAGGTTTTCACCCTCACCGCCTGCCCTAGGCACCTCTAAGGGGAGGTTTCAACCAGGGATCTTTTATTCTCCTCATTTTTCTTTTCTGTTTTTTGTTTTAGGGTGTGGGTGGAGTGGAGGCAGAGACTTGCTCCACTACCAACACTGTTTTACTCAGATTCTTAATGAATTCTTGCTTGGAGAGGGGCTTCCTGTATATTTTCAACCTATGCCCATTGACAAGCATGGGGATGGCTTCTTCATCGATGGTCTTGATCAGAACTGAACCATTGTCATTACACCTTTCTACTGTGTACGGTCCCAAGCATCTTGTCCTCAGTTTTCCCTTTAAATCTATATACCTTGAATCATACAACAATGCCCAATCTCCTTCCTGGAATTGTTTCTCTTTGAGGTGTCTATCATGCCATATTTTCCTTTGAAGCTGGACTACCTTTGAGTGGAGAAGGGCCTGCAATCTTTATTCATCCAATCCATTTAGCTGGAGTAACCTTTCCTTTTGTGCATGGATGAGATCTAGGTCCAGCTGAGCTGCCATCCTTAGTGTGTTATATTCAAATTCTATTCATAGCAAAGACTTCTTCCCATAGACCAACTCATAGGGTGTGAACCCTGTGGTGGTCTTCCAGGTGGTGTTATAGGCCCAGGTGGCCTCAACCAATCGATCTGCCCAATATTTTCTGCTACCGCTCACTACCTTAGTAAAAATCCCTTCCAAAGCTCTATTAGTGACTTCCACCTGTCCATTTTCTTGCGGATGGTAAGGGGTGGAAGTTCTGTGCTTAATTTTGTGATGTGTGAGCAGGTCTTCAATTATATTGGAGGTAAACTGACTCCCTTGATCTGTGACTAATTCTCTTGGATATCCAAACTTGTAGAATATATTCTCTCTCAAAAACTTAGCTAGTTTTTCTTCTGTCGCTGCCTTGATCTCCTTTGTTTCTTCCCATTTTGTCAGATAATCAGTGCACACGATGATGTAAGATTTCTATTTTGAAGAAGGGTTAACAAGACCCACAAAGTCCATGCCCCACTTTTCAAATGGCTCGAAAGTCACTTGAGGTTGCAGTGGCATCTCATCCCTTGGAGTAGGTTTCCCCATCCTTTAACACTGGTCACATTGGCTGATATATCTCCTTACATCATGATGAAGAGTGGGCCAATAGTAACCTGCTTGCAGGATTTTGAAGGTATTCCTCTTTGCTGCAAAATGGCCCCCATAGGGCCATCATGACAGGTTAGGAGAATGTCAAAAACTTTCTCCTCCCTGACATATCTCCTCAAAACCTGATCTGGGCCAAGTTTGAAGAGATTTCCCCCAATCCAGGTGAATGGGGCACTTTTCCTCACAATCTTGCTCTTCTCTTTTGAGGACAGGCGTGGCGGAAATTGTGCGGAAACCTAGTAATTTGCTATATCAGCAAACCATGGAGAGAGTACTGAGATAGCAAATAGGTGTTCATCTAGCATTTGATCATCCACCATTCCTTCTTCACCTGCAGGCAGATCTATTCTAGACAAAAAATCAACAACAACATTTTCCTTACCCGGCTTATCAACAATGGTTAAATCAAATTGCTGCAATAAAAGCAACCATCTAATAATGCGAGCATTTACAGCTGGTTTGTTTATTAAATACCTAATTGTAGCATGATCAGTGTGTACAAATGTTTGATAGCCGGTGATGTAGTGTTTAAACTTATTTAGGGAATGGACTACAACTAGGAGTTCCTTTTCGGTTACAGTGTAGTTTAATTTTGCCTTCGACAAGTTTTTACTCACAAAATATATGGCATAAGGCAAATTATCATCAACTTTCCCTAAGGCTACTCCTATCACTTTATCCGAGGCATTTGTATGAATGTGGAAAGGTAGGGCCCAGTTTGGACCTCTCAAAATTGGGGCAGTCACCAGTTTACTTTTCAAGGTATCCAGAGCTTCTTGACAGTTGTTAGTCCATATGAACTCAACATCTTTTCCCAAAAGACCAAACAATGGAGAGGCTAGCTTACTGAAATCCTTGATGAATCTTATATAGTACCTTGCTAAACCTAGGAAACTTCGAACATCTCTTACCTTTTGAGGAGGTGGGACCCTTTGGATGATGGTAATTTTGTTGGGGTCCACCTGTAATCATTGCTGAGAAATTGCATGACTTAGCACGATCCCTTTAGTCATTAGGAATTCACATTTTTCAGGACTAAGGGATAGGCTCATTTCAATAAACTTGTCCAAAGCTTCTCCCAGGTTAGACAAAGCTTCTTGGAAGTTAGAACCCTAAGGGGTAAAGTCATCCATATAGATTTCCACTTCATCATGAACTAGTTCAACAAATATACTCAATACTGCTCTTTGGAAAGTGGCGGGAGCATTGCACAACCCGAAAGGAAGGACTCGATATGCAAAGGTACCCCAAGGACAAGTGAAAGTAGTATTATCTTGGTCTTCCGGGCTAATTTGGATCTGGTTGTACCCGCTAAACCTGTCTAGGAAGGAGAAAAACTTCTTCCCTGCCAGGCCGTCTAACACTTGATCATGAAAGGCAAAGGGAAATGGTCCTTCTTGGTGGCCTTGTTTAGTTTTCGATAATCGACACAGATTCTCCACTTCCCATTTTTCTTTGGCACTAGCACCAAAGGAGAGACCCATTCGCTGTCAGAGATAGGGTAGATGAATCCTGCATCCAGTAACTTTTGCAGTTATTCTTTGACAATGTCCTTAAGGGATAGATTCATCCTCCTTTGAGGCTGCCTGATTAGTTTGCAATCTTCCTTAATGTAAATGTGATGAGTACAGACTAAAGGGTGCACTCCCTTCATTTCCTTATAGCTCCAAGCAAAAGAATCCAAGTGGTTTAATAAGCTACACAGTTATTTCTCCTGAGAGGTGGATAGGGATGAGTTGATTTTCAAGGTTCTTTCTGGGCCGAATTCCATATTCTTAACTCAAAGAGAGGTCGGGTCAGCCACATAGAGATCAACTAAAGGATTGGCTTGGATTTCTTCCACTAGCTCTTCTAATGGCAACACACTAGGGGTGGATTCTGAATCAAGTTTTCAATAAGATCATCCTCAGTTTGTGGCCACCCCCGCATGGTAGCTTCCACTACACACAATGGTACGGAATAGACTTCATCCTCATCTTCCTCCTCCAACCAGAGAGGTAAATCATGTTCTAACAAAGGTTGGGCAGGAGGATATAGGACTAGCTGCTTGGACATATGCCCATTCTTGATTGTCATGTTCCCAACTCGACAACTGATGTAGGCATCTGCAGTAGCCAACCAGGGTCTTCCCAGGATGAGAGGATACCCAGTGAGCTTTTCTTTTTGTTAGAGAACTAGGAAATCAGTAGGGTACTCCTAAGAATCGATGGAGACCATTACATCTTCCACAATCCCTTCAGGGGTCACGGTGGAGCAGTTTGCTAACTGTAGTACTATTGTGGTATTTCTCAGGGAGCCCTGAAGGTTGAGCTTGAGAATAGTGTCCCTGGTCATCACATTAATGGCAGCCCCTAGATCAATCAGGGTATGGGGGATTATGGTGCCATTGATGTGGACATCGACTACATGGCTTCCAGGGTCTAGATATTTCAGACAGATTACCTACCCCAACATTAGGTCGGACAATTGTCCTATGACATTGATAGTTGGAGCATCTCTCCTACGCCTACCTGGGTGCCTGAAGCACTTCTCCTTGATCATCTTGTTGTATATAGGAACATCCTTTATGGCTTGGAGAAGTGGTATCTTTACACATAATTGTTTCAACTCTCCCAGAAGTTCAGTTTCTTCTGGGGTAGGTTGTGTTGTTCCAGATGATCTCTCAAGAAAGGGTGGAATGGCTTTTGGTTCACTTTCCTCTTTTTCTTCCTCATCCTCCTTAGGGGGAGGTTGATTATCTAGGAGAACCTTCTCATATCATAGGTTAATCTCCTAAATCTCCACAACATAGGTCAGGCATGATGGTTCCCCACTATATATCTGCTGGGCCTGTCTGTTCTTCAGGTTTGGGTTCGGTTGAGCAAATATTTGGGGTTGCCTTGGTGGAGCAGGAGGCAATGGTTGTGGTTGAGCAGGTGGTGGAGGCAAAAGAGCAGGAGGATAGTTGTATTGGGGCCTCCACCCTTGATGAGGTGCATTCCACTGAGGCTGTGGCTGAGCATAAGAGTGAAATGAATGAGCAGCTGGTTGAGCATGGTATTGAGATGGATATGACCAAGGAGGGGGTGTGGACTAGGAAGGGATGAGCAGGGGGACCCCAAGAAGGCATGGAAGTGGCTTTATTGGGGTTGTAATATGTTTAGGATGTCCCTTGAATTCCCTGTTGGTAAGGTCTGGGCCCAAGTGGCCTCCTCTGGTTCATGAAATAGAGTGGTTCAGTGGCTCCTTCGGCCCCCTGGTATGCAGCTTTAAGTCTGGGCAAGGAAGGGAACTGATTCGTAGAATGGTCTTCTTCACAGACTGAACACACTTCTATAGAGTTCAATGGACATTCGTTCCTAGGATGCCTTCTGGTGCACCTAGGACAAAAAATGGCCAAGGCCCTTTCTGCTTCTTCTTGTTTCCTTTTGATATGCAAGGTATCCATTTGCATGGCAAGAGTTTGTATCATCTCACTCTTGAGATCTTCCAGCAGATTTCCAAATTCACCTTTAAGGGATGAAATGGATGAAGATGTACTGGCTAGGGGTTGACTTCCCCTACCTCTCTTTCTAGTTGCCCTAGAATGGTTTCTAAACACAATCTTTATGTTTTCATAAGGTAGTTGGTAGATATCCCCTCCAACCAGCAAATGGAGGGTATCTAGAAGGTCTTCCGGGACTCTTCTGAGCAGGACCAACTTCAGAGATTCGGGGTCAAGTGTGCACCTGGCCCTTTTATAACTGAGCTGAAACCTCTCTTCATAATCTTCCAAGGATTCATCGCTTCCCATGGTCATTTAGAAGATTTCTTCCTCGGTATCCTTTGACCTATAACAGTCTCGATATTTGTTATTAAAGGCTTGCTGCATCTGTGCCCAAGTTGTGATGTTGTTGCCAGGTAACCCCATGAACCAGCGCAATGCTACACCCTTGAGGGTAGAAGGAAACAATTTCAACTTCTGTTCATCTTCTTCATAGTCATAGGTTCGACAGATAACAACAAATTCAAACAAAAAGATATCGGGATCTTTGATAGTCAACCCATGGAAGTGAGGTAAGGCTGAAGGGCTTATGTTCTTCATTTTAGTGTACCCATTGGTCTCTCAGATGGGAAAGGTACCCTCTACTCTTTCCCCATTCCCTCTAACGTTTCTGTTTTCAGCCATGGTCTTAGGAGGGATGGTTTCTTCCTCTTCTTCTACTATATGATCTTCGTATATCTCTGGTGGTTCACTTATAGGTTCTTCTGGATCATTGCCACCGAAGAAGAGAGAAGGGTGACTTTGTGATGTGGTGGGGGTGTTGGGTAGGAATTTTCCTGAATTATCTCTGTTCCTACGAGGCATGACAGGAAATCTCTTTTTTAGTGATTTTTGTTTTTTTCCTACTTATACCTACAAAACTGAAATTGATTGAATAAACAAATTGCAACTACTGAAATGAACTTGCTGAAATGAAATTGCAGAATTGAAATGAAAGCAAGGAAATGACTAATCTACTTTGTTGGAATGGAAATTGCAGAATTGAAATGAAAGCGAGAAATGAATAAACTACTTTTGCTGAAATGGAAATTGCAGAATTGAAATGAAAGCAAGGAAATGATAAAATCGAAAGAACAACTACTCTACTTTTGCTGAAATAAACTATTTAGCAGAATGTTATAGTAGAAAAATAGAAGAAAAACAGTGATCACAAAATACTCTGATGCTTCCCCGACAACGGCGCCAAAAAGTGGTGAGCACCAGTATTGCAACAATAATGCTACAACTCCTGGGGCTTCCTACTTTACTTTTATCAACCCAGTAGTTCGTAACAAACTTGGAAGCGACGGTGCTGTATGCACAAGTACTAGCTCTTACTGCGGGCTGCCACTTGGTCAGCCAACGCAAGATCACTAGGAGCTCAAGCCAACTTCTATGAGTATCCAGAAGAAGCTTTTAACTGTGATGAAATAAAGTTAATTCTACAAAGGCTATTCTACTTGCAGAAAGAGAAAGAAGATTGGAATGTAAAAGCAAACCCTAGCAAACCCTAATTTACCCACTAACCCTACTTTTGCAGGAAAAGAGATGAAAACTGATGAAATGAGTGCCATTGACTACTGAAAAGGTAAATTGCATTTATTCAAGCTACTTCTGAAAAGAAATGAGAAGAAAACATCTTTTTGTGCTTTTGAGTGTTTTTATGTGAAATTATTATGCTTGTGATTTATCTGGTTGTGATTGTGCAGAGGTTTGGTGGCGAAGGAAGATGGAGTTGGCTTTTGCAGAGGTGGGGGAAGGTGTGGAGAGGTCCTAAGAAGCCCCTAGTACCCTTCTGAAGACTTCCATTGCAATCGGATTTCGAAAAACCACTTATAGGGGATTCTACAGGAGGCTGCAGGGGATCTACAGGAGGAGGCCGAGAGCTATTTTTGGAAGTTTTGAAGGTGGAAAAATGATGGAAAAGGGTAATTGAAGGCTAGATGAAGGTGTTGAGGTGTTTGGAGCTTGTCAAGGAAGATCAAGAGGGAACATGATGGTTGGATTTGTTCAAATGGAAAGAGGGAAGCTTATGGAGAAAAATGCAGAAATTAGGGCAGATTGGCAAAATGTTGCAAATGACTTGGGAAATCTGTGAGAAGTGAGTTGGTGTTGGCTGCTTTATGGATGTATGGTGAGATGAGGTGCCCTGCACGAGATCTTCACATCTACTTACGAAAACTGATCAAAGAGAGGACTAACTATACCATGAAAACAAAACTTTTTCTAGCTTGACCTAATTTATACCTACACAAATGTTGAACAATAACCTTTGAACGACGAGTCGAGCAGAAAGATGAACCCTAATAATGTCGCCGCCTCCATGATTTTGGCCACCGTCTGGCCTCGAGACGGCTCTGTCGACGCAGGGAATGAGTGTTCCTCCCACGAGCTTCTGGTTAACCTCACTTCTGTTACACCTGCCTTCGGAGAGGCGCGTTCCATCCACGAATTTCTGGTTTTTTCCAGCTCTAATATGCTTGCTTTCCATCATATTCTGAAAGCCCCCCTCAGTTGTTTAGCCCTCGGCCCTGTAGCTGACAGATCGTGGACCTGTGCAGTCGCTTCTCGCGCCAACCGACCCCATCAGAATGAAGGTGTAGCGGCTAAGGAAGAACGCGCAGAGTATTCTCTTGTCCATCCTCAGGCAGCGGCCCCCAGGAAGAATTTCTCCGCTCTGGAAGGAAGCCCATTCTTGGCAGCGCTCTATCTGTTCCCCCAGAACAGCCATTACCCTGTTCTAGATCTGCAAAATTTTTCAAGCTTCCTGGATCTGCCTGGACGGATCACCCGGAAGCCCTCCTGGGCGGAGCGCATTGACAGACTCATTAATCTTTGGACCCTCCCCTCTTCTCCTCTCATTCCCCTGCGGCAAGTTCAGGAGGAGAAGGCCCTTCAAAGCTCCAGCTCTCTCTCATCTGAGATTTGTAAGTGTTGGAGCCGGGTAGGAGGAGCCAGATCTGAACCGGATTTGCATGAAGATTCACAGGTTTTCCAGATCCAAGTCAACCTCTCGGGCAAGACAACAATGCAATGGGCACGCGCAACGGATCTTGTGCAGGACCTTTTGCAAAATCTTGAAGGTCGGCTAGGGATCCCCTCATCTTGCCTCAGACTGATATACAAGGGTAAGCAACTCATGAATACCCTTCCTCTCTCTTATTACAGCATTCAGAGGGACGCCTCTATTGTAGCTACTTTTCGTTTGAGAGGGGGTTCCTTCAGGCAGACCTCCTCTGCCCCTTCTTTCTCTTTTAAAGATGCTGTCCGCAAAGATGCTGCCCATTCACAGCCCTCTTCATCAGCAGGCCATCCATTTGAGGCTCCAAAGCCTTTTCTGGTAGACAAATCAGAGGACATTCCTTCCATCAATCTCTCCCATCCTGGGATTGATGAGCGCCATCAACTTTTTGCAGAATCCGCACTTGTTTGCAGATTCAATGGGCTATGGCCTCGCACATCAGATCTATACCAATGGATTCATACCAATTGGACTAAAAAAAGCCAGATATACTTATGTTCAAAAGGATTCTTCATTGTGGTTTTTGACCGAAATGAAGATTACCAGAAGGCCTTAACGGGAGGCCCTTGGTTTTGGGGCTCGGCTGGGCTTTTTCTTACTCCTTGGTTTCCAGACTTCGACCCTTCTACAGCTGTTATCACCAAGATTCCCATTTGGGTCAGGCTCCCGAACCTTCCGGCGCATCTATGGCATATCTCGGTCTTCATAGCAATTGCAGAAACTTTAGGACGCTACCTGGCTGTAGATTCTTCTCGGAGGGAAAATGGGCTCTACACATATGGTAGAATCTGTGCAGAAATAGATATAAGCAGAGGACTGCCGGATCAGATTAATCTCAAGTATGGAGATTTCCATTGGACTCAAACCTTGGATTACGAGAATACAGCCTTCCGTTGCCGCCATTGTCATCAGACAGGACACCTCCAAAGTTCCTGTCCCCAGTACCTCGACAAAAAGAAGATTCCAAAGCGCAAGCCCAAGTCCAAAAGTTGGAACCCCTGTGCGCCCCCTCCCCCTATGGACGATTCAGATTCCTCCAGTTCGGATGAGGAGGAAATTGTTGCAGATGGGCAGAATGTTGAGATTCCGCTGGATGCTCCCTTGGACGATCCGGCAAACCCCTCGGTCTCTCAGATATCCCAGAAACGTTCTCATTTCACTTCATCCTCAGACTCTGAGAAGGATATTCCGCCGCCAGAGCAGAACAGTCTTCAACTTGTTTCGGCTCAGCCAAACTCCACTGAATGGGTCAAAGTAAGCAAGAAAAAAGGAAAAAAAAGTCGTGTGATAGTAACAGCCCCCTCAGGGTAGTTCTCTCTGCTTAGTTCCAGTTCTTTGTTATTCCATGCTCTCTATAGCCCTCTCCTGATTCTTCGCCAAGGAGCAAGGTGGAGCCTATCTCCTTGGGCTCCCTTGCTTTTCTGCTTCGCTTGCTTGCAAGCTTGATTGTACTATACTCTTCTTTTTCTTAATAGAATTAGTCTTTACTCAGAAAAAAAAAAAAAAAAAAACAATAACCTTTGAACAGAAAAGCATGCATAGAGATCTATTGTAAAAGAAAAAGTAATGATCTAGGCAAATGAATCTGAATCAATATATCAATCTTTCCAAATCAAGTCATCACACTAGAAATTGCATGGAAGAGCAAAACTATGTTTTTGGTGGCAGTAGTAGTGCCTTGACCTCAAATCATAGTCTTAGAAAGGGAGAAACGAGATCAGGGCCTGCTGTTGGCCTTTTTGAATCTTATTCTGTCACTGCAGTAACCTACTTGAGCAAATGAAACAAAAACAACTATGCAAACCATCAAAAGCAACCTAATCTAAACAAAGCAAAATGAATCTATGTAGCAGAAATTAACTCATGAACTGAAGCAAAAAACATATAAGTACAAAGAAAGAGGTGCTGGGTAGCTTGGGTTGGGCCCTAAACCAAGAGCTTTAGCCCTTTGAAAGAGATCAGTGCTGGCTCAAAAATTGTTTCATCTTCATTACCATAAATAATAGTCACATTACATGAACTGTCCACAAAAAGAAACTCGAAAATGAGCTGAACAAATGTTGCACAAAAGTGCGAAAATTCTACTAATGACTGGCTAACCTACTGAGGCTCTAAGCCCCCTTATTTATACAAATGGAGTCCTCCAATAGTCTCCTAAAATCAAGGAGCTCAGCTTTTGAGAACTGGAGATAAACAACAATCCTTCTTTACTTGCTTAGTTGCCCCTTGGATGCATCAATGTGGACCTTTGTGCTTCGAGTTGCTGATGGAGGATTCGAGGAAAGGGGTCATAAATGAAGGAGACACCCCCTAAAAATCCTCTTCCCTATTTTCCTTGTGTATTTGTTGCCATTTGCTCATAAATCCCTTGACTTTGTCCAAAATTGACCAAAAAATCTGCATAAAGCACACATTAGACTACATGGCAAAATGACTAACCCAATTCACTCTATTAGCATAAATATATTAAAAAACATGCAATAAACTAATGAGAATGGTGGATTAAGTTGAATTAAGAGGCAAAATGAGCCCATATAATTACCCATTTCTAGGGCTCATCACCTTCTCCAACTGAAACTGTTCCGAAATGTTGTTCAACGAGTTTTGTAGCTGATGGGTACCTATGGCTTTACCTGTAAGAGTGGAGTATATCATCTATCCAGTGTGTTTATGCAGTTCTATCTGGTCTATGGGATGAATATCCTTTGCCAATACTTCAAAGTCAACCCTCTTGAAATCTGAAGATGTCTTGGGCTGCTGTGCTGTAGGTTTGATAAAGGACATTTGAAGTTTTCCCTCCTTGATGTCAAAAGCTGACATCAGTCTTGTTTGATTTGTGGGAGTGAGTTTAAGATATTGTGCATAAGTATGAGCTTTGAGTTTCTCATTCCTCATTTTGATTTCTTTATATCTGTCCTTTATGTCTTGGTCCTTGTTAGCAAGCCTACTGGCTGCCTCTCCAACATCTGAGTCTGTGATGTGGATGGCTCTTGTATGTCTCTAGATGGAGTTGTGGGCCTGCTTCTGTCTACCTCTGTGTTGGTCACCTGTGCTGATCCTTTTGTATCTTCCTGTTCAGAGGCAGGATTTAGCCTTGGCCTCTTGTTGTGACTTGTTTCCTGCTACAGATTAGAGGTGTCCATTCCTGAAGTGGAAGCTCCCTCTCTGTTTCTTTTCGGATTTTTCTCCTCATTCTAAGGAGTCTACATGATAAGAGGGGTACTCATGGTGGCTTCTTGCTGTCCTGGTACCTGCAAAAATGAGCTCTCATCAAGTTGTCTCTCTAAATCAATAAATGTATTCTCAATGTCTATCTTTGTTCTATCTCTATCTACAAGAGTGTTCTCTAACCACTCAGATTGATTGGCATAAGCTTCTATTTCAGGTATGGGGTGATGAATTTAAGGCCCCAATTTGGCCTTTTTCCTAAGTTGTCTGGTCATGAAACTTTGTTGGAACTTCATTTGCTGCAAAATTTGGTCCGCTTCCTTCCTTGTATCTCTAGAATTGCAGATGAAGGGGCCCAATCGATATTTGACTCTGAACTGGGTTTTCTTCTTGGCTGAAACAAAATTTACTTAATTTGAGTTCATTATTTTCCTATAATATTCCAAAGCAAATAAACTCATGGGGAGGTATTTGGGTAGTTTATATGGTGCAAGCTGGCACCCACAGATCCTTATCTCTGTGTGGTTTTGGTATAGGTACCAATCTCCCACTTTGGTTTGTTTGGATAGTTGGAGGACCCTTTTTATCTCTGCACTTATCATAGGTGGAGGATTTCCTGTAAGCATAGCCATGACCGGATGTACAAAAGAGTCTATAAAATCTGAATAAGTGTATGGTGATCCAAATTTGTGGAATAATGGGGTCCAAAAAATGACAGACTTGGGTTGGCCTTTGGTATTAAGCTTCTGGAGAGTGAAAGGAAATCTGTCTGGTTGGTAGTACAGGAACATAGGATAGAGGATAGAGGAGTATTTAAACACTCTTTCATTGCTCATCCTAGTAAACTGCTCATGCATCCTATCAGCTATAAACTCATCATAGTTGTACAAAAAAGTAGGAGGCTATCCTGGGGTACAAATGGACATGAAGGAAAGTATAAGCTCATCAATGTATTCACTTGTCGTGTAGCCCAAAATGCATGATATCACGGTCACAATCTGCTTGCCCCTTGTAGAGAAAATGGCTAACATATATGGAGGGGGATATCTAGGAATATGTTTTTCTTCCACAATGAAAGTTTGGAGCAACTGGGCCGATCTGGATGAATTTAACTTGGTGTATTGATCTATTAGATCCCCAATTGAGAGTGGGGTTAGATTGGGTCCTGGTTGAAAATGTAACATTTCATTTATGGATTCAGTTGTGATGGTAAGCAAAACCTTTTGGTCATTAGACATGATAGTTCTATGACTAGGGACGTAGCATGCATGGCGCATGTGGACAATTTCTGGGAAGACATGCACTTGGGGGAACTGATATCTGGGCAATTTGGACTCCCAGAGGCCAATGTCATATGTATGGTTCAGGTAGTTGTCTCTGCTCAAGCAATGAACTTTGAGCAGGAGCTCTGATGTACTAGTATCTTTTATTTAGAAATCCCTATCAGCCAGGGGAAGATGGTCCAGGTCTAAATGTGGGGTCGTCACAGGTTTGGTGACCATGGAGACAGGGGCAGCCATTTATTCAGTTCTTGTGGATTTTGAATTTGGCGCTGAGCATTTGTTCAGAGGTTTAAAAAGGAAATTGGACAGTTATTAAGAGGGTTTTGGTTGCAGGTGTTCTAAGCTTAAGGTATTTTTCAATTAATTTGACTTAATGAAAATACTAAACAGGCTGACTGCTACTAAATTTAAATAGGGAGTGGTATTCTATGGTGAAATACCTGGAATTTAGGCGAATTGGCTTCAAGTTGCTGGTTCACGGTAGCTGCAGAGGTTTGTACGGTTCTGGCATGCATTGGGAGGTCAGTTGGGTTGTCTGTAGCGTCTTCTGGAGCAAATTTGGAGGTCTGTTGGTCAATTCAATGTTTGTAGGAGTTGCAAAGGTTTTCACAGTTTTATAGAGAAAATGACTGAAAAGGGTGGAAAGAGGGCTTTTTGGCCTTTTATAGAAAAACAATTGCTTTTTGGCGGGTTCATTTACAAATGAAAAGTTGGCGGTTTTTTTTTTTTGTTAATCAGGTAAGCAGTATTGGAGGGCCGTCGGATCGCTTTTGTGGTGTGGGTGGTATTCGGGAGGGGTCATCTGATGTGCCTTAGAGTGCGACACGTAACATTTGGGGGATCAGGAAAAACTGCCTTATCGGGCAGGTAAAGGTCGGTGATTGGGTTCAACCGATATGGATGTAGGCCGTCGAATGAGGGGGGCAATGATCAAACGGTAGTCGAGCGAAGGAGATGCGTGGAGGAAATGAATGGGAGTTGTGGTGGAGGGGGGCAGGGGTTTTAATCACAGTGGTTTGGGATCAATTTAAGGATTAATCCTGGGTTAAGTGATCGGGTGTTGCTTAATGACAGGATTAGGCGATTGGGCGAGGTTAATGATGGGATTAACTTAGGTTTACTGGGATTAGGTAAACTAAGTAAGATTTTATCGGGATATAGGTAATTTATATAGTTTTTATTAAAACTAAGGGTTCAGATATTTAATTTAAAGGATTTAATTAATACGAGAAAGAGGTAATTATAGGGGATTTATACAATAAAATTAGAAATTAACATGAAATGGGCGGAGTGGGTAATATCCTTTAAGCTTAGCGTAACATGTAACACTTGCATGCTTTTCATACATTCAATACTTAGGATAAAATTCTTTTGTGGGTTTTTTGATGAAATATGTTTAATTGTGGGGGGGGGGGGTTTACTTTTCCTAGGTAAATGAAGTTTTTCCTTAGGAAAAGGGATTTTATTGAGCTAATGAGGGGAAATGAATTTTATGAAGGGGATTCTAACACTTTTTTTTCCATAAGTCATCAAGTTGAGGGTCTGGTCCCTCCAAAAGTCAGAGAAATGCTCTGAGCCTCTTTGACTTGTAGGATTTAAAGTACTAGAACTTATTTGTGGGAAATTAGTAAGTAGAGGGGTGAAATGACTGAGGGGATGTTAAATAAACCAAGTTGTAAACCATTGTCCTTGCTTTGTTTACTACTTATGCACATTTGAAAGATGCATTTAAAACATGACATAAGTGTTTTTGTGTAATCACTTGATATTTCTGCAACCTTTCTTCTACTTACCCATTTACTTACCCTACCATTTTTTCTTCATTTTATTTGGGTGCATTTAGGCTAGCAAACCCTTATCAATCCTTTTCTTTTACAAAGTAGACTATCTAATTCTAACCTTATATCATCCAAGGGCTCAGATTAAACTGATGAGCTTCTTTTATTTTCTCTAGCTATCTAATGATTTGCCAAGATTAAATCGTTTGGTCAGATTTTATTCTCTAACTATAAACATAAAATTCAAAGCATGGTATAATCAAGATTAAATAGTTTGATTACCATGGATTGTGGCATGAATAACAAGCTCACACAATCATTATTGTGCATTAAAGTAAATAGGAGTGGCATTTTGACTTGCACACTTTCATGGTCTCTTTTTGTTTTTGGGGTTCATATATTTTCATTTTTTGACCTTTTCTTATTCTTTTTGTCCTTTGATTATTCTTTTATGACATACCCTCTTTACATTTTTTAATATGGAAAACATTTCTAGAAAGCAAAGGTATGTACAATATTACAAGGCTTAACCTTAGTCATTCAAAATTATGACTCCTATTGGTATAGGAACCTAATAGGAAATACCAACATTCCTTATGAGAGCATGGGGGTAGGTCTTTTTAAAGATTATACTCTTATGGGATTTTTTTCCCTCCCACCTCCTCATGTGGCTTATGTCAACATGATCTATACTATTTACAATCCTTGGATAGTTCCTTTTCCCGATCAAGTTGATTCTTTTGGTGATGTTATGCCGCTCAACCCTATAGAACAAGCTTACCAAGTTGTTGTTTTGGCTTCAATGACCACTTCTGAAAGTCATACTACTCTTAGTATGCATCTAGATGCGTATTCACAGTCTCCTTGGCTTGGTTCTTGGGATTCTCCGGATCCTTTGAACGAGACATTTCCTACTGACGAGAGTATCACCGAGGTTATGTCTCTTGAGGAAATGCCCTGGAATGATGCTCATCATCGTTCCTCGTTTCTTCCAAGTCTTGGTGAGATTTCATCATGTCTAGATACCTTTGTTTCCCGTACACTTACCCATCCACTTCAAACACCCATATTGGTGCATGAAGTTTTGTCTGAGGGAAACATGGGAAATATCACTACTACCATGCTTATCGAAATTTCTGTTAAACCAGGAATTGTTGAGAACATTCATGTCGGGGTTTCTTATTCTCCTGCTAAGATCAAGATTTACATTGTCCTTTTTAAGGAATTTTGCGATGTCACTGCCTGGTCATATGAAGAAATTCCTGGCATTGATCCGAGTATAGTTATGCACGAAATTCCTACTTATCCATATGTGAAGGCTGTTTGTCAATGACTTTGTCTAGTGCACCCTAGGAAGGCAATTGTTATTAGGGGAGAGGTTGAAAATCTTCTGAAGGCTCTACCCCATTCCATTGACATATTGGGTTTCAAACATTGTCTCGGTGACTAAGAAACAAGGCACTATCCGCGTTTGTGTTGATTACTGTGATATCAATCGGGCGTGTCCCAAAGACAATTATCCAACTCCTTTTATCGATCAAATCATTGATGAATGTGCTAGGAGTGAGATTTTTCTTTTATGGATGGTTTTTCTGGCTACAACCAGATTAACATTCTTCCTGCCGATCAACATAAAACCACTTTTATCTATCCATGGGAGACCTCTGCCTATAAGAAACTCCCTTTCGGTCTGAAAAATGATGGTGCTACCTTCCAACAAGTAATGTCTTATGATTTTAATGACATCAAACACATCGTTCAACCATATCTTTATGACTTTCCAGCTCATTTTGCTAAGCGTCAAGATCATCCTGACCACCTATGAGTGATTTTTCTTCGTTGCAGAAATTACAATATTCGTTTAAATCTGCATAAGTGTGTCTTCTGCGTTGAATTTGGTTGTCTCCTAGGGTTTTTAGTATCAAAGGAAGGCATCCATATTGATCCCGTCAAAGTTGAGGCCATTGTAAACCTACCCTCTCCATCAAATTTTCATCAGTTGTAAAGTTTGTAACGGAAAGCTAATTTCCTTCGTCGTTTTGTACCTAATTATGCTGAGCTTGCCAAGGGATTTACTCGTTTGTTGAAAAAGGGGATCCCATTTATTTGGGATGAAATCGCTGAAAGATCTTTTAATGCATTAAAGAACACTCTCATAAGTGCTCCTTTGTTGCATCCCCCCGACTATCACTGTGATTACTTATTGAACTTGGCCGCAATCGATAGTACTATTGCCATGGTATTAGTGTAAGACAATGATGACGAAAATGAACACGTGATCTACTACTTAACCTGAAATCTTATTGATATTGAGACTCGATATGCCCATGTTGAGAAGCTTGCTTTAGCTTCCGTTCATGTTGTTTAGTGGTTTCGCCACTATATTCTTTTACGAAAAACCATTGTGATTTCCGATTGCAACCCCATGACCTACATTTTGACTCATCAATTACTGGGGGCCAAATATTATAAGTGGATTGTTATCCTTAAAGAGTTTTATTTGGAGTTTACTATAGCCAAATCAAAGAAATCGCTAGTTTTCGTTGAATTGATTTGTGACCTTCCCTCTGCAACCACGTCTACTGCTTTTGATGAGCACATTCCTAACGAGACTCTCTTTCTCATAAACACTATTAACCCATGGTACATGATATTATTTTCTATCTCCAAACCCAAACCTTTCGATCAGAGTTATCTAATTCTAAACGTCGTCACATTCGACATCAGTCCCAACCCTATCGAATCATTGGTGATACTTTGTATCGTGTTGGTGTCGATTCTATCCTTCATCGATGTTTTTGACACTCAGAGAAGCTGAGAGAGTTCTCAATGACTACCACTCTGGGGCTTGTGGTGATCATATGTCCGGGTATGCTACTGCTCAGAAAATCCTTTGTGCTGATTATTTCCGGCCATCTATATTTAAAGATTTCATTTTAGCATTCCAAAAAAGTCACGTTTGCTAGATTTACAACTATAAACAGCGCGCCCCACCCACACTCCTCTACCTAATTATTACCATCAGCCCCTTTCCTAAATGGGGGATTTATTTCATGACATATAACCCTCGCTCGGCCGGGGGGCATGGTTATATCATCGTCACCATTGATTATTTTACTAAATGGGCCAAGGCGATGCCCACACATGAAGCTGACAGTAAAACTATCGCTCAATTTCTTTTTAACCATGTCATAGCTCAATTTGTTGTCCCTCAAGCCATCATTACTGATCATGGATCTCATTTCCGAAATCACATGATGGTAGAGCTTACTACTCAGTTGGGTTTGCGTCATGACAACTCAACCCCTTATTATCCACATGCCAATGGCCAAGTTGAGGTAGTCAACAAAGTCCTGGTTACTATGCTTCAACACACCATTGGGATGCATAAATCGAATTGGCATCTTATGTTATTTTCGGCTCTTTGGGCTTACCGAACTATGGCTAAGAGTGCCACTAGATTCACACCCTTTTAGTTCATGGATGGTCTGGAGACAACTCTTCCAATTGAGTGTGACATTTCTTCATTAAAACTATCCATCGAATTACTCTCGGATACCTCACCTGAAGAGGAACGTCTACTTCACCTTGAAAGACTCGATGAAACTCATCGCTTCACAACGTTAGTAATTGAAGCCCAGAAAAAATGAGTTAAGGCTCAATACGATAAAACTATTTCTCCTCGTGTTTTTGCTGAAGGTGACTTGGTCTTACTTTATGATCAAGCCAATGACAAATTGGGAGCTGGGAAATTCGAACCAATGTGGCATGGGCCTTACATTTTCAAGTGAGTTCTATAAAAGGGCACCTATGAGTTAGCGGATTATGAGGAATATTATTTGGTTGAGCCCCGAAACGATCTTTACCTGAAGAAGTATTATGCATGATTATCCGTGTAAATACTTATGTACATTAGTGTGTGTTTTCATTAGTGTGCAATGTGATTTTGGTGTGTTAGTTTTCTTTTGCAAACCTTTTCCTCTGCTTACCTAGTGCTCTACTTGGTTTGCAGATGTCATCCAACCATTACGTCAGTTTCACTGATGGTGCTTTTCGCAGTACATAGAAGCTATCTTCCGCTGCATGGGAAATTTATGACCCTAATGGTGGGTTAGTGAATTTGCAAGGTATATGTTTAGGTCGGATGACTAATAACATTGCTGAATATAATGCGGTCATCGAACTTTTGTCAGAAGCTATCGCTCTTGGCATTAGGTATTTAATCGTAAAAATTGATTCAGAACTCATTCTACTACAACTTAATGGACAATATTCAGTTAGAAACCCTCAAAGTTTGAGAATGTATTTGCGATTTCATTTATTGGAATGAGAATTTGATTTTATTACTTATCATCACATTCCAAGACGCATGAACACATTAACAGATGCATTGCCTAACTATGTGTCAGATAGACATTTGCGAAACTTGTAAATTATTATAAAACATCACACATCAAATATGATAAATAGGAAATGGCAGAGTGTAAACATCCAGGTGCATTCCTACAACTGATCGCGATTCTAGAGTGGAAATGGGAGGTCATTTCCATGGACTTCACTATAGGTTTGCAAAAGAAAACGAAGCAGCAGGATTCCATCTTGGTTGTTGTGGATAGGTTGACAAAGGTCACACATTTCATTCTAGTGGAGTCTACATTCTCAGCTAGCGATGTAGCATAAGTATTCGTCAGAGATGTGGTTAGATTGCATGGTGTTCCAAAGAAGATTGTGTCAGATAGGGATGTGTAGTTCACTTCCAAGTTTTGGAAGGATTTATTTGCAGGTTTGGGCACAAAATTGGCCTTCAACATAGCTTATAATCTACAGAAAAATGTACAGACAGAGAGGGTCAACAGGATATTGGAGGACATGTTACGGATGTATGTGATGCATCAACAATGGAAATGGGAAGAGTATCTTCCACTGGTTGAGTTAACGTACAACAATGGTTATCAGGAGTCATTGAGGATGAGTCCTTTTGAGGCATTGTATGGGCAAAGTTGTAACACTCCCATCAATTGGAGTGATCTGGTTAACAGGGTGTTGATTGGACCAGTAATGTTCGCAGATGTGGAGAAGGAAATGTAGGTTATAAACAAGAATCTAAAGGCAACACATGACAGGCAGAAGAGTTATGCTGATAGGAACAGGTTGTTCAAGGAGTTCCAGGTTGGGAATAGGTGTACTTGTGCATCAAACCAAAGAAGAGCTCCTTGCAGATTGGATCTTGTGCAAAGATGGCACCATGGTTTTGTGGGCCCTTCAGTACCGTTAAGAGGATTAGGCCAGCAGCCTATCGACTTGCACTACCTTTGACAGTGAAAGTCCATGATGTTTTCCATGTATCATTACTTAAGTAGTATGTTAAGGCTGTTGATCATATGATTGAATGGTCTGTATTGTAGGTGGAATCAAATGGAGAATTCCAGCCGGAGCCTCAATGTATATTGCAGAAAAAGGTGCTTATTCTCTAGAATCGAGCAAGTTAAAGTGAAATGGAAGCTCTTTGGGCCCGATGGAGCTACATGGGAGATGGAGGATTAGACGCGGGCTGTGTATCCTTCCTTGTTTGCTGGTTGAGGCAAAGCAACTTTGATATGTTGGTTTGGTATATGCTTTATGGTGGTTTGATATGTGCTTCATGGTGGTTTGGTATGTGCTTTATGGTGGTTGATATATGCTTTATGATGGTTTGGTAAAGGCTTTATGATGTTTTGATATATGCTTAGATATGATGTTTAGTATATGTTTTAACATATGTTTTGGTATATGGTTTGATATATGTTTTGGTATATATTTTTGGTAATGTTGCTATATGTACACATGTATATGGATGTAAACACTACCATGAGCTATGTTATAAAGCTCCACTACCTAGTATGGGTGTTATGTCATTATGATTATGTTGTATTGTTACTATGCTATCATGTGGTTATGTTATCATGATGTTATGATGTCAAGTGGATTAGCACTCAACAGGATGATCATTGTAAATATCGTAATGAGTTGTCTTATAAAGCTCCATTATGTGGTATGTTGTCATGTTCTCATGATGTTTTGCTTTGAGAAGATATTTCATTGTAAATACTTCATCGAGCTGTGTTATAAAACTCCATGAGCAGTATGTCTTCTTTTAGCAGGTTGCTGAGGTATATGTGTGATTGAACACCGAGGACGGTGTCCCCCAAGGGGGAGGGTTCTATAACAGCCCTGGTGAAAATTCCATGTAATAATTGTTAAAAATAATAACCATGGATGATGGGACACTTATTCCAAGTTGAATGTTGGGCAAGACGTCCTAGGAGGTGTTCATTTGGTTGTTTATGGCTAAGGAAATGGCTAAGGCTTTGGAAAGGCAAAATGGCATTTTGGCACAAATATTTATGAAAATAATGGAAATTAGGAGAAAAGGGAGGTGAAATGTCATAGGTTTCATGTGAGGAGGACATTGAATGAAAACAATTGAAAATGAAGAAAATAGAGGCCTCATTCATAAAAATGCTTCTGGGGATCAGTTGGTAACCTTTTGTCAGTTTAGTCTTGGAGCTCTCTTATTATTCTCTCTCTCTCTCATACTCTTGGAGACTTAGAGTTTTCTTGGAGCACTCTTGGAGGGTGTGGCATACTTGGATTCTTTGAGAAAGAAGGCATCATGATCAACATCTACATCAGATTTGCTTGCATTTAGTGAATTGCATGTATGTTTCCTTCACTAGTTTTGGCATGCATGTGGGTTTTTGGTTGTGATTTTTCATTGGCATGGAGGATGGCTGGGATTGACAATGGATTTCCTAGCCTTTCCATTTCCTAGATAGCTATGGTGAATGTGGGTTTATTTTCATTGTTTTGTTTTTAGTTGGTTCTCATGTTTCCTTAGCTTGGGTTGAGTTACTAGTCCTGGATCCTTGGTTGGAAAAATGCTCTGGAGCCCTGGATCAACTTGGGTTGAGTTACTAGTCCTGGAGCCTTGGTTGGACAAATGCTCTAGAGCCTTGGAAGGCTTGGATAGAGATTGATCGGATGATGGTTTTGTGATGTCTGATCGTGATGTGGTATCATTGTTTGATGGGTTGAGGTGGATGGCCTCTGGAATCCCTGGATGGTTTTTTTATTGATGTGTTATATGAGATCCCACATTCATGCTTGGAATATGGCATGGGGGTGAATTCTTGAAGAGAGATTTGGCTTAGCCATTCTACGGTCGGATGGAACGTGGCAGTCCCATCCTGAGTTTGGATTTTGCATCATTAATGAAAGGTTATTTCTACTTGTATTTTCTATGAGCATTTTGATGGATTTTATGTGGTCTATATGGCTATACTTTCATGAGTATTTATGTCCCTATTATGTTGGTTATGTATGTGTTTTATGACAACAGCTATGTATGGATTTCCTCAAGTTTTTACATGTAATTGAATGATCAATGTATCTATGACCTAATGGATGGAATGGCAGTTTATGTGTTGAGGCATCAATGGTTCTTAGCAATTCTCAGCTAAGTATGAGACCCATATGCTCAGAACCATTAATTACACCTGTAGATTTCACATTTGCAATATGTTTGACGAAATGCTTGTCAATTCTAGTAGAGGTCCAGTCAAGGTCTTGAACAAGTATTTGCTTTAGTACTGTCATTTCCTTATTTTACTGATATGAAGAGATGGTTCAATTTTGGGGAGTGACCTAGCCTCTGGGCTTGAAAAAGTGGCTCAAATCGCGAAGTCGCTAGCATAACATTGACAATTTTGGTCTTTGGTCGTTGGCAGGCAAGCCTGTGAGAGCGACCTTGGGTTGCCGGTTGCACTCATGCCTATAGCACGGGAGTGACTAAACCTTAAATTGTCCAAAATCTCAGTGGGACCCCAAGGAAAGCTATCTAAAGTATTGGATTGGTTCCTGAGGGTCCTATAGTTGATGATTAATACCTGTATGGTGTGTTTTTGTAAGTTCCACTTCCTTAATGTGACTTCGGAGGTCGACTCATATCATAGTGGCCTCTCGTCGCATGTTTCCTCTGGCTGGCTGTTTTCTTGGGTAGATGTGGGAGGAGGGTGTTACACTATGATCAACAACATATTAGAATACATACACTACTATTCTAAAGAATTTCTGTGTATATACGCGCTTTCCCTTAAGCAGTCCTGCATACAGATCTCAAAGAATGAACGCTAAATCTGAATATTGAAATACATACTGAACTCATCATAGATTTCTGAACCACATGCAGATCATCACATAATAGCATCACATTTAGTCAACATTTCATTCCATAAACCACTGAACTCATCCAGAACTGTCACACACAAATTATAATGAAAGAGACATCATTGACAGACAACAACAAACATAACAGAACAAATCAGTCATACTCATAAGATCATAATGAAAACCCTAGCATATGTACATGACCCTTATAAGAAACTTTCACGTATGTACGTGTTTTTCAAGAAGCACACCCGCATACAGATCTATCCATACTGCAAAATTGATACACGATTACCAAAAAGCCGATCTCCTTATGTACGCGATCTTTTTGAAGAAAACCAACGTATAGATCTGTAATTATTGAATCATACCTTCATTGCACAACATATCATCAATCAAACCCAAATCTCGACACACACTATAAAATACACACATCATAACATCATCATCACAAATCTATCAACCCATAAGCATATTATTCAATGTGTAGTCATTTCAAATCTATAAGATCTGATCCATCATCACACTCCCGGGTCTACACTTATTTCAGATCAAATAATTCATCCATAACCCAAATCATGCACACTTAGCACCTTGATCTCCATCTCCTTATATAGATTAGGCCTTAGCCAATAACTTAGGCCAATTTTGTAGTTATGCCGAGGGTATTCTATGAGGGGATCAAATATTTGTTTCCACGCTCATTACTATGAGCCAATACCATGGTAAAGACCCCCGATATTTAGAATAACATGGTGCGGAAACCATACATGATTTTTCTTCACCAAACCTATGTATGTATAAGGATTTGCTTCATGAAACCCACGTATACTTCCTCAAACTTCATCTTTATCATTCCTTTGTCTCTGAACTAATATCCCTTTGTCCAATATTTATATAACATCTTTACTGGCCTGAATACTCATCTTGCTACTATCATGTTGGCATCTTTACTAAGTAGGTTTCCATCAAGGACAACACATTTGTCATAATTCCAACAGTCTCCCCCTTTGGACTTGATGGAAACCACTTTGGTGTTTGGTCACCACCACTTGTAGATACCTGTAAACACATTTGTAGATATACCAAGTTTCTTTCCCAAGTCACCAAGCATTCTCCAAACACCAAGCTTCTCTCCCCCTTTGACATCAAGGGAAAAGGGTTGACCAATGTTAAATGCTCCCTTTGTTGACATGAGCGTTGTATATCTGATCTGCTGAGTATGAACATTGAATACTAATCATGCTTCCCCTAAGCACGTGATGGATTTTTTAAAGATATACAAAGAAGTACATGACTCTATGACTCAACTAGACATGATCTTTCCTATCACCAATGAATCATGCTTACATTGATCACCCAACACAGTGGGGTTACATATTTGACTCAACATTACATCACATGCCCAAAATGATGGGATTACATGACTTGACCACAATAGTCCATACATGATTGAATTTTACAATGATTTATAACATAGGTCTTTACATGACCTTTACATCAAGAGACAAATATGGCATTTATAACCAAGACTAAAGACCTCAATAAAACCATGATAGTCATTAGAAATCACCATATACCATATGGTATCTACGCCATAAGCATATATCAATGGCAACATGCACATTTTCATCATCAATTTGCAAGATAAGATAATGTGGCTTTCATATCATCAACCTGTGACCAAGTATGCAGCATCAACACCATAATATTTTTCGTAGAGATCTGCTATCAACTCATCCTCTTGACCTCATCAAGGTCAAATTACTCTTTCCCTTAGTAGGAAGATCCTCATTCCATGTTCATTAAAGGCATATGGTTATTTTGTCGCATAGAAACATATATTTTCATGCATCAATCAACATATGTGAGAACCAAGCATATCATCATAAAGTAAGATAGGGAAAAGTAGCATCATTCCTTAACATCATCAATATGTGACTAAATATGCCATGTCTCTATGAAACCTATAGCAACATCATTCCATTGGCCCATTTTCTTCCTGCAAGAATAGCTATCACACCAACACCACCTCATCAATGTGCAACTTGATTAATCATCCAGAAGATCATTATCTGTAATTCACCAATCAATGATATCCCATGATATAGATATAGTAGTATGTATCTAGCTTCTCATCAATAGCAAACCATGAGCTCACCACCATTTATCAAACTTTGTTAGTAACTCATCTCCTTGATACCATCAACACCAACAATCCTCAAACAATATACCATGTGCAACATATCATGTACCTGTGAGAATCAAGCACTATAGGCATCATCATCCATAATTACACCATATGCAACTTTGAAGGCCTAATGATAGTAGCATAAAAGTAATGAGTGACACTCATCATCATCAAATAATGAAATTTTATAATCAAGCTCTGTTTATCTCCTTGAACTTATGAAGATCAACATGTAAGCAACATAACATATGTACCCTGTGCATCGTCAAAAGAATCTTCCACCATCATAAATTTGATCAGTAGCATCATAACAACTATGTGGCTCAAGTAATATATAAGTATCATCCATGATTTCATCATAGGCAACCCATGACAATAGAATAACATGATGCAACATATAGTCATCATTCAAAAACTTCGGCATCGTGAGTATCTTCAGCAACATCATTAATATAAGCATAATTATGTAACAATAAATTCTCAAACAATCATAATGCCAAAAATGCACTATTAGAAGCATTTTAAATACTCCCCCTGAACCAATGCCAATTGTTCACTGTCAGGTCTGATCACATCAACTCATCCATCAATAAGGTCATCAAAGCAACTTCATTAATCAGTAAATCCATGTCATATTGTAGTAACTCATAAACTATTATAAGCCAATACCATTTCTAAGTAGCATCCACTAACTGTAACCAACCAAAGTCAGAACCAAAAATCCAAATAATAACTAACTGAAGCATATCAGAACTTCTCCCTGGGACAGTCATATTGTTTCTTCATCATAGATAAACATACGTGATTGTTTGGATTTGAACTGGTATATATATGCGACTTTCCTTCATAGGATCTACGTACATAAAATAAAATGGTGAATTTTCATAACCACAATTCCCTCGAGATTGCACTGCCTATACCTATTTAGATCCATGGGAATCGTCATTAACATTTGTGTTTCTCCCCCTTAGATTATACATCACTCGTCCTAAGGACCTAATAATCATTTTATGTTCTCATGAGGTCATGTACCTCACATCACTTCTACAGTCACTGTTAGAACTATTCTTTTAAGAATAATGGATTGAAATGGGCACCATCTTCTTTTACTCTGAGTCTGAATCCTCCTCATATCTGTGAGAATTCAGTTCTTTAAGCACATATAATTTGTCTGGATTTCTATATCCTCTTTCTATGACCTTTCTAAATTGTTCATTTATAACTTGGCATTTGGTTGATGTAAACACAATTACATTTCCTTTATCTACCATTTGACCTACACTTAGAATATTATGCTTTATCCCTTGAACTAATAAAGTATTAGTTGCTCCTCTATGTTTATTAATTAAGGCTCTACCTTTTCCCATAACTTTTGCTGAAGCATTATTCCAAGAATAACCTTACTATATTGATTTTTCTTGAGAGACTCCATCTTACTCTTGTCTCCAGCCATGTGATGAGATCATCCACTGTCTATGTACCATTCATCTTCTTCTTAAAATGAGCAGAGAGGAAGACCACACCTTATCTGTTCTAATTCTTTCTGCTTATTATGAGAAATGTTGCTGGATCCATCTTTTTTAGCTCTTTTGACATCATTATTCTTATTTGATTGCTTTCCATGTTCTCTAAGGCAATCCATAGACTTGTTCCTGCATTCTTTTGCTACATGCCCAAACTTATTACAAGCATAATATCTTATATGAGTCGAGGAATAATAATATTTATGTTTCATATTCCTTCTATTGCAATCAATATCTTTGTGACCAAATATATTGCAAACAAAACAATATCCCTTAAAGGAGCCCGAGTACCTGGAAATTGATGATATTTCTGTGAAGTGGTTATTTGCTTTTGATCGAAACGATCCACTTCTGCAATTGGCTGCAACGTGTCCATAATTATGACATATCAAACATTCAACATTATTGATCAAAGGAGGGAATTGACTAACATTTTTACAGTTAAAATGATTTTTCACTTTCCTTGGTTGTTGATCAGGTTGACTTCTTATCTCTTTGTTGACCATTTTAGGTTTTGCACTGTTACCCTTTAAATTTCTTGCATCAGCTTGTGAACTAGATTATCCTTCAACAATTTCATGAAAACCAAGACCAGATTTGATGGCAGGAGACCTTTAACTACTAAGAATATTATCCAAAATATTAGTACTATATTGAAATCTCAAATGTTTATATTTTTCTTCTAATTTACATTTTAGAATGTTTACCTCAACCTCCATTTTTTGATATTGCTTTTCCTTTTCTAGATATTGTTTCTTCATATCTTCTTCAACCCTTCTTCTTCCTTCCACTTGCTCCTTTAATTTGGTAATCTCTTCTTTCATCCCATTTTCTTGTTCTTCAAATGCTTGAAGTAGTTATTCATTCTGATTATCTGGTTTTTCAAGATCTTCTCTTAGAGAGACGATCTCAACTTCAATACCTTCACAATATTGTTTAGATTCCACAATAGCATTTACTGATTTAATATGATCCTTGTTATCATATTCCTGCAACTTATCTTTAAGATTAACAATATTTTTCAAAGAAAGATCAAGTTTTGTTCTAAGATCAAAAATTTCTTCTAACCTGTCTTCTTCTGAATCAACAACTCCATCTGACATAACAAAGGTTGTTTTGTTATCATGTTCATTTTTTGACACATTGTTAGGGATAGGATTACCTGGTAGTTCCCCTGATGAGCAACCTTCCTTTGGGTTTTCTTCATGGATTTATTGTAGCTTATCCCACACTTTCTTTGTAGTTGCATAATGCATAACCCTATTTAATGTTGAATCAGGTATGTTATTAATGATGTCACTTAATTCCTTACTGTTCTTTTGCACTTCCTCGTCTAATGGAGGAATTTTGGTGTAGCCATTGCATACTAAATACCAAACATCACGGTTCATAGATTAGAACTCATATTTTTTTTTTCCATTGGTGACAATTATCATTAATTAGCTTATGTGTGCCTTCATTGTCCATTGTTTCTGAATTTCCTTGATCTTCTGCTTCTAGGGCCAACATTTTTTAATTTGTTTTTTCTTTAGAGTGCTTACTTTCACTTTTACCCATGAGTGCAAGTTCATTTGTTTCACTGTCATCATCACTATCATTATTGCATAGACAAGGAAATGGGCCACAATTAGAACAAAATCCCATGCCTAATGATTCCTTGTTACCGTCTTCTTCATTCTTGATCAATATAAAGCAAGGTGCTCCCAAACCTAAATATTTACTGACATTTGTAACTGTTGCTGCATCTGATATATCATTGTCATAGTTTTCTAAATACCTCCTTTGAGCTATCTTCTTCTTTCCCATCATCTTGACAGATATTCTTCAAGTGATCAAGCTTCTTCTAAAGGACCTACTCTGAAACAAATTGTTGGGGAAAATACTGAGAGGGGGGGGGGGGGGGGGGTGAATCAATATTTTAAAACTCACTAAAACCTTTCAATTTTCTTATTCATATTTTTATATGTGGCTTTAATTCAGTGAACCAATGTATGCACGTGACTATGATGAGTATAAGTAGCGTATATCCAGTTAACTAACTTTTCAACTAATTCATCATTTGTTTTACTTGAACCAATGCATCAATACTTCTTTAGACATTAATTAAATAGTAACCATGTGCAGTGAGACCAGAATAAACTATCACACATAAGGAATACATCAACACACATGAACACAAGGATTTGTAGGTGGAAACCCAATGGGGGAAAACCATCGTTGTTGTCATATTTGCCTTTATATTTTATTATAAAGAAAACATCTTACAATATTATACTAGCACAGACTCATACCAGCACATAGGCACCCACCTATAGAAGGCTACAACCTTCTCTCGTTCTCCAGTTCCACTGGAAGGGAGCTCCAACCCCCTCATATTGCTTACCGGCACCCACCAAAAGGGAGCTCCAACCCCCTGATCAGATTTACTAGCTACCATTGGAAGGAATCTTCAACTTCCTCATTGAAGGCTCCAACCCTCGACACTTTTGTGGACCATGTTACATAATTTTCATACTGGATCCATATGAACCAAAAATCAAACTTGTAGGCCTCTTTTCATTAAATTTTCAGACTTGACCCACTACCATAATTTAATCCCAATTCCAAATAACAATACTGAAACCAAACATTGTATCAAATCACTTAATAATTGAACAAACTGAATCACCAAATCAATCATTGAACTAGCTTATTCTTAAACAACCAAACCAACTTATATCAATATATACCCACTCATCAGAATACCAGACCACATATTGTTCATCACTAAAACCATATCCTGTCACTACAAACACTCATCAATCATATGTCAAAATGTATGTGCTACTGTTGTGAGTCTTACCCATGTATGTATGTGTTTTTCCTAAAGAATACCTGCATACATATCTTAATACATTGAAAACTGAATTTGCATATCTGTACCACTGAATTAATCACTCAATCACACCCTAAAACAATCACATATTACTGATCCAAATACATAACCAAATGTTGAATCAATACACTTAATTATTGAACTAACTGAATCAATCATTGAATTTCAATCAACCAATGCAACTAGTGCAACTAGATCAAACTAAACCAAAACATATCATAAACTTCAATGCACAACCATACACTGTTACCCATCACTAAAACCATCTGTTGCCACTGTAAGCTTTGATCAACAACATATCATAATATATACACTATATTTCTGAAGAATATCCGCGTATATATGCGCTTTCCCTTAAGAAGTCTTGCGTACAGATCTCAAAAGACTAAACCTTGAATCTAAGTCACTGCACTACAAAAAAAAATCATTGAAATCCATACTGAACTCATCACATATTTATGAAACACATGCAGATCATCACATAGCAGCATAATCTTTAGTCAACATATCATTCCATAAACCACTCAACTCAACCAGAACGCTCTCACACAGATTATCATGAAAGAGACAACGTTGACAAACAACAACAAAGATAAACTTGCGTATAGATCTGTAACTATTGAATCATACCTTCGTTGCACAACAAGTCATCAATAAAACCTAAATCTTAACACACACTGTAAAAGGCACACACCATAACATCATCATCACAAATCTATCAGCCCATAAGAAGATTATTTAGTGTGTATTCGTTTCAGATCTATAAGATCTAATCCATCATCACACTCTCAGGTGCACACTTATTTTAGATCAAACAATTCATCCATAACCCAAATCATGCACACTTAGCACTTTGATATCCATCTCCTTATATATCTTAGGCCTTAGCCAATACCTTAGGCCAATTCCGTAGTTATGCCGATGGTATTCTTTTATGAGATCAAATATTCATTGTTGCACTCATTACTATGGGCCAATACCATAATAAAGACCCCTGGTATTTAGAATACCATGGTGCGAAAACTGTACGTGGATTTTCTTCACCAAACCTATGTAAGTACGTTTCTTTTCTTCACGAAACCTGTGTATACTTCCTCAAACTTCATCTTTATCATTCCTCTGTCTCTGAACTGATATTCCTTTGTCCAATATTTTTGTCACATATTTACTGGCCTGAATACTTATCTTGCTACCATCATGTTGACATCTTTATTAAGTAGGTTTCCATCAAGTACAACACTTTTGTCATAATGCTAACATATAGCAGCTATGATTTCTTATGGTATAGACTTACTGGATTGGATTTTACAAGTAGGACAATAGGATGGCAGGTACATCGAGCTGAGGCACAGGTTACAATAGGGTATAGGTGACCAGGATGTGGAATATCCTCTCGCAGTGGATGGTTTGGTCAGATTTAGGGACATGATCTATGTGTCGATGATAGTGAGATGAAGGAAACTATCTTGTAAGAATTCCATGCAAAACCATATTCAGGGCACCTAGGAAACCAGAAGACATTAACATCGGTGAAGAAGTTTTGTTATTGGCCAAATCTAAAGAAAAAAGTGGCAAAGTTTATGGATAGATGCTTAGATTGTCAACAGGTAAAAGCATAATGTAAACACCCAGGTGGATTACTACAATTGATTATTATTCCAGAGTGTAAATGGGAGGTCATTTCCATGGGTTTCATAACAAGTTTACTGAAGACATCTTGACAACATGATTCCATCATTTGTGTGATGGAAAGGTTGAAAAATGTCGCCCACTTCATTCAAATGAAGTCTACCTATTCAACTAATGATGTAGCATAGGTCTTCATTTGAGATGTAGTGATATTGCATGGTGTTACAAGGAAGATTGTGTCAGACAGGGATGCTAAGTTCACTTCTATATTCTGGATGGAGTTGTTTGTGGGTTTGGGCATAGAGTTGGCCTTCAACATAACTTATCATCTGCGAACATATGGACACATTGAGAGGGTCAACAGAATATTGGAAGACATGTTGAGGGTGTATGTGATGCATCAATAAAGGATATGGTAGGAGTACGTGGGTTTATGCCATGGAAACAACCATTGGGTCGTACATGGGTTTATGCCATGTATGTAGTTGCTTTGACATATTTTAGAATGTTATTTCCTCATAAAGGTGGTATAGTAGCCATTGATAATCTCACTTTATTCGCCACTGATTCTTCATTTATTGGACGCATCCCTCGAATGGGGGAAACCCCTCACTCGTATCGGCATGTCGAGGTTGGATTGCTTAAGGATTCCTCTCTCATGGGAACCTTTTTGCTTCCTCCTCCTTCACTTCCCAACAAATCTATTTCAGTTGCCTATATTAATATGATATCTTCTTGTACCACTCCCGCTGATCCATGGGTAGTTCCAGACGAATCTAATATTGACAGTTTCAGTGACCATATGTTGTTTAGCCCCATCGAGCTCAAATATGAATCCATCTACTCGGTTTTTAAAGCTTATCCTCATTCCTCCTCTTTGATTAACTAGGTTTATCATTCCATAGATTATGGCACATCCTTTGATCCTTTCTCTTGTATGTTTTCTACCAATAAGAACATCATGGAGATCATGATGTCAGATGATGTTCCATGGGATGATCATCATCAACATTCCTCCTTGCCATATTCCTTCGAGGATAATCTTAGTGAACTATATCGACCCAATATCGTTGAGTTGTCTACGAATTTCGTATCCATTCACGATGTTGATTCTGAGAAGAAGTTGTTGAATATTTAAGAGACTATCCCTCTCAATATTTCGATCAAACACGACATTGTCGAGAATGTACATATCAATGCATCTTTTTCTCCCAAAGAGATCTAGACTTGTAATGATTCGAATGGAAAATGGCATCAACCCATGGTATTCATCCACTCATGTTATTCATCCACCCATGGAATTTACCCATGGTATTGTAAGTGGCATCCACCCATGGTATTTATCCACCCATGGTATTGTAAGTGACATCCACCCATGGTATTTGCCCATGGTATTGTGACATCCACCCATGGTATTCATTCACCCATGGAATTGACCCATGGTATTGTGACATCCACCCATGGTATTCATTCACCCATGGAATTGACCCGTGGTATTGTGACATCCACCCATGGTATTCATTCACCCATGGAATTGACCCATGGTATTGTAACTGAAAAATACTATAAGTAACAAGTCACATTTTGTAAAAGGACAATTTGTCCGCCACAATGTAGCTCTTACAATTATTCTCCATTTTAATAAAAAAATTCTTTGTGGTTTTGTTTATTGGGCATTCTCCTCTTTTTCTTCTGGCATTTCAATTTTTTAGATCTTGGGGGCCTCTCTCCCAAAATCCATTTCAATCTTTTAGATCTTGGGGGTCTCCCCCCAAGATCTGGATCAGTGGTATTAGAGCAAGTTATGATTCCATGGGAATGAGGGTTTGATGCATATTTCAATTTCAAATTTTGCAGAAATATTCAACAAACTTCAGGCATGTGCTACGTCCTCCATAGAGCATTTTCTTGGGCCAAGTGGGAAGAATTTTTCTTTTTTCATTTTTTTGCAGGAATGTTTTTGGGTGGTGAGTTTGCAGATCAGATATGAAAAATTTGGTACAAAATTTACAAAAAAAAGTTACCAGATCTAGATTCCTTACAAAAAAATACCAAACTTAAAAAAAAAAATCGGCCGAATAAGAGTCTGGATGAAGGAGATATCGCTGATTTAAAATCAGCAATGTTGTAGATTTTTTTTTCTTCTGACGACAACTATTGGACGACGACTCTCCTATAATTTTTTGCAGTTTTTATGTAGAATTTCGAAACAATGATTACAGATCTGAGTTCCTCTCGAAAAATCACCCAATTTAAAAAAAAAAACATGGGTCGAATCGGAGTTCGGATGTGGGAGATATCGTTGATTTAAAATCAACGATTTTTTCAGAACTTTTGTGACGGTGGAATAGTTGTAGCGCGAATATGAGATTTCAGAGTGTCCAGATAAGGATTTCCAACACATGGGAAGATGCAAAATGATCATTCTATTTCCAAAAATAGGTTATAATAAATATTCTAAGTTATATTGACCGATTTATGTCCATTTTAATTCTGGAGCAGCATTCGGAGCGGGTTCCCTTTGGAGACATGCCCTCCCACCCCGCTTTAGTAGTCACCTGGTTCACTTTCATCAGTTTCATCATAGCAACATTTGGCTTGGGTTCTTTGGAGATGTGTCCTCCCGCCTCAGGCTATGTAGGCACCTGCTACTTCATCAACAACCAACATCACGGTTATGGGTCAACCGCACAAAATCCTTGTCATCGAAGTCCATTTACTAGGCCACACACTATTAGCATCACAGTTGGTCACAAGCATTATAGGGTATCTCTATCTTCGGATCTTAGTTTCTCATGGTTATGGGTCATCCACAAACCCACACTTCATCGAAGTCCATTTACTAGGCCGCACACTGTTAGTATCACAGTTGGTCACAAGAATTACAGGGTATCTCTATCCTTGGATCTTTGTTCATCATTGTTATGGGTCATCCACAAACCCACACTTCATTGAAGTCCATTTGCTAGGCCGCACACTGTCAGTATCACAGTTGGTCACAAGCATTATAGGGTATCTCTATCCTTGGATCTTCGTTCATCATGGTTATGGGTTAACCACATAAAACCCTTCTCTTCAGTGGGTCTTCATATTCAACAAAGACTTCGCAAGAGGTAACTTCACACAATGGGGACCATTACTTCTTAAGGAGGGAGGAATGATCCAAATGGAAAATGACATCAACCCATGGTATTCATCCACCCATGGAATTTACCCATGGTATTGTAAGTGGCATCCACCCATGGTATTGTAAGTGACATCCACCCATGGCATTCATTCACCCATGGTATTTGCCCATGGTATTGTGACATCCACCTATGGTATTCATTCACCCATGGAATTGCCCTGTGGTATTGTGACATCCACCCATGGTATTGTAACTAAAAAATACTATAAGTAACAAGTCGCATTTTGTAAAAGGACAGTTTGTCCTCCACAATGTAGCTCTTACAATTATTCTCCATTTTAATAAAAAAATTCTTTGTGGTTTTGTTTATTGGGCATTCTCCTCTTTTTCTTCTGGCATTTCAAATTTTCAGATCTTGGGGGCCTCTCTTCCAAAATCCATTTCAATCTTTTAGATATTAGGGGTCTCCTCCCAAGATCCGGATCATGTAAAGGCCTATTCTAGGAGTTTAGAGACATTTTCTTCTAGTATTATGAGAAAAAGCCAGGTATCGATCCGAACATCATTGTGCATGAAATTAAGACGTATCCTAATGCTAAACCATTTCAACAGTGCCTCCATTTGGTCCATCCCAAGAAGGTTGTTGTTGTTAAAGCTGAAGTTGAAAACATTCTATGCCTTATTTTCATCTACCTAGTACCTTTAATTGATTAGGTGTCCGACATTGTTCCTGTCATGAAGAAACATGGGACAATTCACATACACGCTGATTATCGAGACATAGATCATGCTTGTCCTAAGGAAAATTATCCCACCACGTTCATCGACCAAATTGTTGATGATTATTCTGGCTGTGAGATATTTTCATTTATGGATGGCTTCTCCGACTATAATCAGATCAACGTTCTCTCGATGGACCAACAAAAGGCTACGTTTATTTGTCCCTAGGGAACATTTGCATATCGAAAGCTCCATTTCGGACTGAAGAATGTTGGGTCTACGTTTAAGAGGGAACTGAATTATGCCATCCATTATATCAAACATATTATGCAATTGTATTTACATGATTTTTGTGCTCACTCGAAACATCGGGTTGACCACCTGATGCATCTTAGGGCCATATTTTTACAATGTAGACATTATAACATTTGACTCAACCCGCACAAGTGTGTGTTTTTTATAGGTTCTGTTCGACTTCTCAATTTTGTTATATTGAAACATGGAATTCGTATTGACCCATTAAAATTCCAGGCGATCATCGATCTGCCTACTTCTTCCCTCCTACAACTTCAACAACTCCAAAGGAAGGCTAAATTTCTTCAGAGATTCATTCCCAACTACACCAAACTGACCAAAGGGTTTACTCACTTGTTAAAGAAAGGGGTTCCCTTCCATTGGGATGACGCTACTCAAAAAGTATTTGATGCCTTGAAATATGTTCTGATTCGAGCATCCTTGTTGTATCCCCCAGATTACCAATGTGATTACTTCTTGTACCTCGTTGTTGCAGTTACTACCATCACAATTGTTTTGGTCCAAGAGGACGATGTAGGGACAGAAAATCCTATTTATTGCTTGAGTCGGAATCTCAATGATATCGAAGTCAAGTATACTCATGTCAAAAAGTTGCCTTTAGCAGCTGTTCAAGTTGTATAGAGGTTTTTCCATTATATATTTCTCTGTAAAATTATGGTTGTTTCCGATTGCAACCCCATGATGTATATATTGTCATGAAAATTATTGGGGGGCAATTACTCTAATTATATTTTCATCCTACAGGAGTTCGATTTGGAGTTCATTAAATCTAGGTCGAAGAAATCCTTAGTTTTTGTTGAGCTAATTTGTGACCTTCCCACTTCTGAAACTGAAACAATGTCTGTTGATTCTATTATGGATGAGATGTTGTTCCTGATCTTGTCATCTGACCCGTGGTATGGATACATTATCATATATCTCCATAACCAGACTTTCTGGTCTGATACCTCTCGCTTTGACCAACGACATATTTGATATCAAGCCAAGAACTATATTATAATTGGTGACACCCTTTATTGTCGCGGTATCGATATGGTTTTGTGAAGGTGCCTCACACATGAAGAGGTCGAGAAAATATTAAATGAATGCCATTCTGAAGCATGTGGCAGTCATTTGTTTGGTTATGCTACCACACAGAAAATCCTGTATGTTGGTTACTTTTGGCCTACCATATTTCGCGATTACATCCTCGCCATCCAAAAGTGTCATGCATGCCAAATATATGATTGTAAGACCCGTGCTTTGCTTATTCCTTTGCATCATGTTATTTCCATTGGTCCTTTCGTGAAATGGGCATTGATTTTGTGACATGTAGACCTCACTCTGTCAGGGGGAATGGTTATATCATCATAGTGGTTGAGTATTTTACCAAGTGGGTTGAGGCGATGCTTACATACAATAACACCACCGGAACAACTTTTCTCTTTTTCTTTAACCATGTCATTGCATGGTTTGGTGTTCCATAGACTATAATTATGGACCATGGAAAACATTTTCGTAATCACATGATGTTCGAACTGACCATCAAGCTGGGACTCTCCCATGAGAGTTCCACTCCTTACTATTCTCAAGAAAATGGGCAAGTTGAGGAAATCAATAAACTTCTCAAAATGATGCTTCAATGCATGATAGGGGTCCACAAATCAGACTATCATTTTATCCTTTATGATGCCTTGTGGGTGTATCAAACCTCCGTTAGGACTGCTACAGGGTCCACACCATTCCAATTGGTTGATGGCCTTGAAACAATACTTCCAATTGAATGTGAAATTTTATCTCTCAAACTTACTATCGAACTCCTCCCTGCCACTTCTACAAAAGAGGGACATATATTATTGTTAGAAATAATACTAAGAGGGGGGGGGGGTGAATTAGTATTATCAAATCAATAAAACTTTTTCATTTCCATACTTAGATACATATACACTACTTCAGTTAACGGAACCCGCGTGTATACGAAACTATGTCTAATGCAACTAGCGTATATCTAGAATACTTATGATTCAGTTAATCCATTAAATGTTGATCTTTAGTTAGTGCATAAGAACTTCATTAACCATATGTACAGTAAGCAGGTGTAGTAAAACAAAACAGATCATCATACACAAGAAGCACACATGAACACCATGATATAAGGTGGAAACCCAATGTGGGTGAAAACCACCTACTGCAATATGTCTCTATCTTCTTTCAATTAGAAACTTCCTTTTACAATGATTCTGTACTGGTGCAGTCCTTTACCAGTACGCAGGCTACAACTTGCAGAAGGCTACAACCTTCTCTCGTTCTCCAGACTCTCCTGGAAGGGAGCTACAACCCCCTTGGCTCTTGTACTAGCCGATCCACTTACTAGTACGTAGGTGCCGACCTACTGAAATGCTCCAACCTTTACTTGTTCTCCAGCTGCTACTGGAAGGGAGCTACCACCCCTTTGCTCTTGTACTAGCTGATGTACTAGTACGTAGGTGTCGGCCTACAATCTCCTTTCATCCTCCAGGGACCACATTTCATACATTTTCAGACTGGATACTCCTGAAGCACAACACTATAATCTGAAGGCCACGTTTCATCCAATTTTCATACTGGACCCATCAATATCATTGAAGCATAAAACAATCAATACTAGCATCATCAATTTTTGAATCATTGAAACACTGAAACCCTACCAACAACACAGTCACCAGAACACAGAGCAGACAACAGAACTCTGTAATGACAATCAGACCCAACTGCAACTTCAAATATCATACTTCATACTGTATACGCTACTACGATGAATCAAACCCGCGTACATACGCGCTTTCGCCAAAGCCAACCCACGTACAGATCTATAAATATTCAATCATGACTTGCAACTATTTCAAACTTAAATTATACTTAGTTCAGAACATTACATGCGTCAGTATGCAGATCTAGAATAAGCATAATCAACCATATAGAGATAGTTCATTTCAAACCATTTGATCCCGATCTATCCTTAGATCTTGTTCTCCATCAACCGATGAGATTCCTCCTTAGCTCAGATCAAGCAATGCATCATCAACCCATAACCTGCATACTGGATCTCATACTTCATCAGATATTCAAGACTTTCTGAATGCATTTGCCTAATGATCTTCCTCTCCTTTTATAGTCTTAGGCCTTACTCAATACCATGGTCCAAAACCATTGAGAACCAATACTAGGGACCCAATACCTGGGTTCAACACTTCAGACGCAATACCAAGGACCAAAACCATAGGTCTAAATACCACGGACCCAAAAATAAGCTTTCCCACATGTACGCGCTTTTCCGTGCATGAAAGTGCGTGCATACGCATACGCGACTTTTGATCAGCAATCTTGCGTGTATACGCTCCTTTGTATATATGAACCTGTGTGTATAACCTGCGTGTATACCCTACTTGGTATATAGCGAACCTGCGTATATACGTGACTTGGTACATAGTGAACCTATGTATAACCTGCGTGTATACCCTACTTGGTATATAGTGAACCTGCATATATACTCTGAGCCTACATATATACTCTGAGCCTACATATATACTCTTCTTCTTCATTCTTTGTAGTCTGATCATCAATTCTTTACTACTGACCTGCTGCACCATGATCTGTTATCTGTGTGATTTGCCATCAAGGAAAACACTTGTCTCATAATGCCAACACCTACATTTGACTCACTTAGATGAAACCTGATGTGATGTCGCAGTGGCTAATGAAGCCCATAAGAAACGTATCAAGGTGAAATATGAAAAGAGTGTCAAGCTTCGTGTCTTCTCAGAAGGATACCTTGTCTTGTTATATGACCAAGATTTTGATAAATTAGGATCAGGGAAGTTTGAGCCGATATGGCTAGGTCCATACATGGTCAAACATGTTCTTGCTAAAGGGGCCTATGAGCTTGTTAATTTCGATGGAGTTCTATTGGCACAACCTAGAAATGGGTTGTACCAAAATAAATATTATGCTTGAGTTTTTGCGTAGTGCACTGTGTACATGTTGTATATATGTGTGTTGAGTGTGTTTGCAGTGTATTCCCTTTTGATTTTCCTACAATTTTGTTAATCATGTTTACATTTGGTTTGCAGATGTCAGTATCCCTCGAACCATATGTTGGTTATGCTGATGGTGCTAGTCGTAGTACTCAGAACCTCTCTTCTGCAACATGGGCTACATATGCTCTGAACCGTGAGTTAGTGATTTTACAAGAGATTTGTTTCGGTCGCTCTACAAATAACACCGTTGAGAATAACATAGTGATTGAACTCTGGTCTGATGCTATTTCCCATGGTATCTACCGTATAGTTATTAGACTCAACTCACAACTTGTAGTACTATAGTTGAATAATATTTATTTAGTTAGGAGTCCAACTATGCTTCATATGTTCATGAGGGTTCACCTTCTGGAAAGATACTTTGATTTCATCCAATATCAACACATTTCTAGAAATCTAAATAAATTGACAGATGCATTGGCTAATCATGTTTTAGATAGACATTTGCGACACATGTAAATTAAATTCAATACACATCACATACATTAAAAAAGATGATAGGACCATAAGAAACACTTAATATATATATATATATATATATATAGAAACACATATATATATCAAAGTTTGGTTTTACAAAAAATTTTGCTCGAGACACATATGGCCACATGGCCTATCATATCAAAATATACATGCTGTCAAAATATGGTTATAAGCCTCATAGTAGACTAATCATAGTGCACATGGTAGCACACCACTATGTGAACCATATTACACAGTAGCTGACTGATATAGTCAGGCACGCCAATAGTATGTTGATGCAATCTCATAGGAAGCTCGTCGACCCTAGTCTCAGTTATATCATGGATCAAACTTTCCATGTGATGCTCAACCTCTACAAGGGTCTCGACCACATTGAGACCTTGTAGTACCTCCCTTCCTACTACAACAACTTGTACTATTGCTAGTGCATGTTGTGGGTCTCCTAAGAAGAACCCAAAGGTTGAACATGTCCGATATCTGCATTGAACAAATCAATAGTTTAGTTGCAAATACATTAAAAATCACAAAAGTTTGTCAATTTTTTTTATTTTTTTACCTATGGCTCCCCATCGCTCACCATCAGGAAGCACGAAATCCAGGTCTCTACAAAAATCCATCCCTACATATGGATAGTACTCTATCACAATGAGTTGCATGTGCAACCATTTGAATAAGACTGGTGTGAAACTCATCGATGACGGACTTGCATATCTGGACATGAGATCCACCCAACCCCTCATCCTTGCGACTCTCAGATTTGTGGGCTCGAGTGAGATATGTTGTGGCCTGAGCAATGGAATCTTCTCTAAGGCAAAATAAATCAAGATCAAACCATAGACAAAGTTCTTCAACTGTCCATCTTTTTCCTTGGTCAGATGCTACTTCATGTTTGTTAGTACACCCTCACTCCAGTTGAATATTTTCGGCTCCATAGACTCTTGAGCATACTGCATATGAGATTTTTTGGCCAAATATAAAGTCGCACTACCAACAAATCTAGCAATGATAAATAAGATCGTCTTCAGAGGTAATTGGATCACATCCTTGATTTCAATCTTCCCATCCTTGGTCGGCTGAGATCTCGGTTTATAGTGTGCACTAATGCAATCCTTTACTGTCTCTCCACCCCTCCTCGAATTAGATAATGAAACAGAGGCACCTCGCCTCGATATACTAGTCAAGAAGTAAATATATTCTACCTATATCTCCAACATATGTGCACCAAGTTTGAATGTCTGTGCCTGAACATCCCATGCATGGATAAGATACCTCAACAGTTCCATTTGTTCCTTATACTAGGAAGCTAGAAAAATTTCAAGAGCCCACAACCTCTCAAAATTTGGATAGTGGTAGGATCATTATCTGCATTTAAATCTTGTTTCTCATGTTATCTTTCTCTCCATATTAAAGCCATTTTATTCCAATAGACACCTGAAACATCACAAGAACAATCATGAAGATAAACCTCATGCAAAAAAATGGAGAAATTTTGAGAGAAATAGACAAAAAAATTTGGGAATTACACTCAGCGCACTCCCCTAAGGAGAGATAGAGCACTGCAACACCCTCCTCAATGTATTTTCAGCCTTTTCCGCACCCCCTTCGACTTGTTGGGGATGTGCTAGACCTAGGGTGAAAAGCCTAGGGCCTTGAAAAAAATAATAATTGCATGAAATAACAAAATGGGTTATAGCTCCTACCTCAAAGTGATGGTGCTCGAAATGGTCCATTGGAATCATCACAATTAGCTATAGAAGATTGGGGGCAAAAACACTCAGAACTCACTCACTAAAAGGTAAAATCTGAAATGGTAAAAATGAATTACCTTTTTCCTATTTTATGGTAATTTTCGTTATTATTTTATTAATATTTTGATGTTTTGACTTAAATATGATTCAATTTTATCATGAAATAGGTGTTTTTAATCCTTTGGTGGTGTTATGACTAGGTTGATAGTTGTCTAACAGATTTAATGATGTCTGCATTGAAACATATCATTTTGACCGAAGAGCACATTTTTATCACTTTTTCGGGCTCTATAAACTTACGAAAAAGGAACCCCCTAGGGTCCTCTTTCAACAATTTTCATACTCCCAAATTATGAAAAGATTGTCGAGCACTTGACTTTTAGAACTCGTTAAAGTAAATGAAAAGGCATATACTCAGTATAAATTTAATCCTTTTTTGAACTGAGATGGACTATTGACGAAAAAGGAATACCTTAGTCAAACAAGGTGTTATACGAAATCTACGACTATTAACATAAGTATCTTCCCTAGACCTAGTGGACTATGTTAAATTTTACGTATTTTCTATGCTTAGAGCAATTTATTTAAATTTTCATAGTTAGCTCAATATCTTTCCAGATTAGCAATCACATCAGCGTTAAAGTAAACTGCAGATAGAACATAAACATAAATCGCAGAAGACAAGCTAAGACAAGAGGAGACAAGATGTGGTGCTAGCCAGTGACAAACCCCAATGTGGGGAAACCCTTGATCAATTCTTCTTATATGTTCTTCAATAGTTCAACAGAGAGAGAGAGAGATAGTACATTTACAATAGAAGTCAACACTTTGACTTATCTAGATAAGAGCATAGATCATCTCTAAGAAGATGATACATGAGATCAGTTGAAGACATGCTGCTTCAACTGATTCTCCAAGGTGACTCCTTCACCTATCATTGTGCTGAATTTTGTCATCATGCTGCACCTCACTGTGCTACACCATGCTGCACCCATCATCACTATGCTACATCTCATCAAGCTTCATTAATCATGACTGTACCCATCACTGTACTGCATTATGTGCCATTTTTGCACCATGTTTCCATACAGACCTATATGTTGGCTGCATCTTGCTTGCTTGTTGTCCCTAGCATGCTTGTTGTCCTTTGCATGATTGTTGTTGCATGCTAGCTGTCTCTTGCATGCTAGCTGTAACATTGCATGCTTGGTGTATTTGCTGTTAAGTACCATACAACTGTCCCAATGTTAGTTAGTTGTCCCTTGCATGCTGCTCTCCTTCGGAGACAGATGCTCTGGTTGTTCCGATAGTTCTAGCAGTTCCCGGCAGTTCCGGTAATTCCGGCTGTTCCCGGCAGTTCCAGCAGTTCCGACAGTTCTGGATATTCCTGGCAGTTCTAGCTTCTACTCTCTGCATCAACTTTCCTGCCTGTTCCAACAGTTCCCGCTAGTTTCAGCAGTTTCGGCTATTCCCTGCAGTTCCGACTTTTCCCGGTAGTTCTGACTATTCCCGGCAGTTTTGGCAGTTCTCGGCAATTTCGGTTGTTCCCAGCAATTCCGGCAATTCTGACTGTTCCCGACAGTTTCGACTTCTGCCCTTAGCATCAACTTTCCCGGCAGTTCCAACAGTTCCTGACAGTTCCGTTAGTTTCGGCTATTCCCGGCAGTTCCCGTCAATTCTAGCTATTCCCAACAGTTCTGGCTTTTCCTAGCAGTTCCGACTATTCCCAACAGTTCTGGCTTTTCCCGGAAGTTCTGGCTATTCCTTGCAGTTTCGGCAGTTCCGACAATTCTGGCTATTTCGACTATTTTCGGTAGTTCCGACAGTTCCTCGAAATTCTGGCTATTCCCGGTAGTTCCGAATTTTCCCAGTAGTTTCGGATATTCCCGGTAGTTCCGGAAGTTTTGGCTTTTCCCAGTAGTTCCTGCTATTCCTGGCAGTTCCGACTATTCCCATCAGTTTCAGCAGTTCCAGAAATTCCAGCAATTCCGACTATTCCTGGTAGTTCCAGCTGTTCCGGCTTCTGCCCTCTGGATTAGGGCAGTGTTATCCCTTAGGATATTTCCTCCTACTAAAACCCAAAGACAAGTAGAAAGGAAGAGATCCCAAGTGTGTTGAAATGACTTGAAGGCCACCTCTATTTATTCTAAAACATTGAGCACAAGTGGGGTTTATTTGGTTGTTGGTCGACCCTGATGAATTGTCCCATAACACAAATAAATTCATATCTCCATGAATACTTATTGGAATCGGATGATCTTTAGATCAATCCTATACCTCTCGATGAGAGGGATCCAAGAAAAATATCAACTTCCATTAATAAGATGACCCACATGGAGTTTGGCCCTAGTTTCCAATTTTAACACTTCCTCTCAACTAGGGAGAACTCCATCTGCTGATCCATATGTCCGACTGTACTATCTCTGCCATCAATGCCTTGCGTTGCTCTGCTCTGTCGATCTCTGCTTAGCTTTTCTCTGCTCTGCTCTGCTGAACCATGAAGAAGAAGAACTGATCGAGAATGTCTCATTCCATACTCTACTGACCCAAAGTCAGTTTCATCTGAAGAGAGTGTGTCACATCACTCTTACTGGCCTGAAGTTAGTTTTATTGATCCGAGATCAATATCACAAGAGAATGTCTCAAACCACTCATACTGATCCCAGATTAGTTTCATTGATCCTAGATTGATTAGGAGCTCAAGACCAAGTGTCGAAAATGCTCAGAACTAGTTCAAACCTATATGACCGGATAGAGCTCGTCCTCCTGATTTCGGTGCCGTGAACGGTTCGAAAAATGGTCTCCGTATGCAGAAGTTATGCCAAAAAGAAAACTTCCCAATAACCCTTAATTTTTGAATTTTTTCAAAAAAATTAAAAATAGAATATTTTGAGAATATTCCCATAATATTCCTTTTTGGGAACCAATGGCAAGGCATCACTTGGCCCCAAAGTTTGAACGTATTGGCATATGTTTAGAAAATTGTGGAGGCTGATGGTTTGAACACAAGACCTCCTTTGTACCAATGCAAAGTCTTACCAACACGCTATGTATATGGGACTTGATATAAGGGTGGAGATAATTATATTTAACTTTTCAAGTTGGATTGCGTGGGGCCCGAAGGGAGCCAGCTCCTAAGGGCCGGCCCCCATACTATATGACCGCGGCCCCAAAAACCTTAGGCCAATCCCCTAACCGCCGACATTTTATTCAATGGTCACATCTTGTTTAATGAAATGATGGTCACATATTCGTGTTAAACGGATAGTTAACCAACAGTTCAATAGACAGTTAAGGCTGGCGCGGAATCCGAGACAACCTAACCTCCGACCCCGAAACCCATTCATATGCATTCATGAAACGGTTAATTAATAGGCAGTTAAAATGGCAGAAGGCGCCAAAATTGGCGGGCCTAACTGAGCCCTAACTAAAGTTAATTGGAGTCTTTTCAGGGGAAATAGGTAGTGCAATGAATGAGTCATAACTTTGGCTAGGAAAGTCCTTTTTGGATGATTTTTTTTTGATTTTGGCTAATCAGATGATTTTGAAGCCATTGACATAGGTTGGAGAGAAATCAGAGGTCATTTGCAGGTGTTTTTCTCCGTGGAAGTTCTAGGAGCCACTAGGGCCCAGTATTATGGGAGCTATATCGGGTTGCAGGTACCCATTGGATGAGAACCAGTAGTCACTCTTGACTTATTTGAGCATTCTAAATCCATTTTTATAGTCCATTTCACCTGTTAAGGCTTGTATTTAGATGTACAATCATTTTTAGCTCATTTGGGAGCCTTGGACCCGGCAGATGTAGGCCAAGAGGGGTGAACTACGTCATCAAATTCTTTTGCATCCATGGTTGAGTTATTTTCCTGAACAAATATATTTTAGTATTTTAAACAGAGAAATGAACTAATTCTACTACACATAAAAGGGTCATAAACAGCTGAAAAAATCATTTGTTTTTAGTTGCAAGACATGTACATCTTTTAAACCTGTATGTTTACTGAATTGAATACCTTGCAAAGCATTTACAAGTAGTTTCATATTCAAATCATAGATCAATGGAGGTGATCCTAGCATAGGGAGTATGGTAGATACATCGATGCATTCATCGATAGTACTACTATGGTCCCTAACCACATTTCCCTGCTCATTGATCAGATGAGAGGTACTTCCCATGAGTCCCAGACTGCATGGGTAGGATGCCTCGATAGGAGAACTAATCATCATATCCACAGGAGAACAAATCATCCTGCCCCAAAGTCGCCATGGGAGAACTAATCATCCCGGCCCACAGGAGAACTAATCATCCTGTTTCATAGTTGCCATGGGAGAACTAGTCATGCCAGCCCACAAGAGAACTAATCATCCCGTTTCACAGTTGCCATAGGAGAACTAATCATCCCGACCCATAGGAGAACTAATCATCCTGTTTCACAGTTGCCACAGGATATCACAGGGGAAGGTTGAACCTATCATCCTATACATAGCATACCACCAAGGGAGGGTGAGTCACCCTGTGGTCGTATGTTGCTCCAGTAAGTACCCCAAGCCCCCCAGAGCTCCCAAAGCTCAATGCATGCAAAATTCAGGACCCTTATAAGAAGGTCTCTCAACGACTCCAAGTCATTTAGGAAAGTCATAGATTTGACCTTTACCCGGGGCTTTGACAAAATGTCTGCGACTTGTACATTAGTCTCAATGCGATGGAGCCTCCTCGCTCATCGACTTACCATATCCTAGATAAGGCAATATTTGATGTCTATTTGCTAGAGCAATCATTGAATATGGGATTCCTCAATAATCGAATCCTCCCTCTGGTTGTCACAGAGAATCACAGTGGTATTCATCATGTGTACAAACAACTCACTTAAGAGCTTTTGTAACCATGCAGCTTCACATGAGATCATACTCGTAGCTATGTATTTGGTCTCGGTGGTGCTTATAGCAACCGACTTCTGCTTCCTGCTCATCCATGATATCGAAGCAGAATCCAAAGAGAACCAGCACTGAGAAGTGCTCTAATGATCCTCCACACTACCTGCCTAGTCAACATTCGAATAATCATGCAGTTTCATATTTCCGATAGTGTATCTCAATCCATGAGAGATTGTGCCGCAAAGATATCTCAAAATATTCTTGGCACCAATCCAGTGAGGCTCAACCAAACATGAGCTCACCATGCTAAATGCAAAACATATGTCCGAACAGAAGTTCACCAAGAACATCAACATGAATGAGTGTATGAAACTCAGAGGCATTTCCCAAATCTGGTCCGACATCACTACCATATAACTTCTGAAAGTTAAGATCCTCGAGGTAGTCATAGGCTTGCAGTTTATCATTCCACATTCGGAATCCAACTCCCTGTTACTTCTGCAAATGAGAGGGTCTGCACCTGTCAGAAATAGGTCGTCCTCATAAGGTGCTGGTATGAGAGGTCTATCATCCACAACCTTCAAACAATGGTTTGGATCGGCTTCAATCTTAGTGAATCTTAGCTTCATCTGACAGCTATCAATCCTCTCATACTATGCATGGGGAGTTTTGCTTCAAGCCATAGAGGGCTTTCTTCCACCTACATACGTGAGATTCCTGATCATCAATCTCAAACCCATCGAGTTGTTCCAAACCTGTGGACCTGCTACATGAGGGGAATGGTCCCCTTGTAAGATTCTCCTTTGGTACATCTCAGACATGTACTTTCATGCTCTTTTTGAATTCAGGCATCCCTGTCACCATCTGACTCACAGACCTCCGATGCTATGTGTCAATGGACATGGTCCCCAGTGGCTTTCTGCAACTTGATACAACCCTGAACTCAAAAACCTCTTCGAAAATTCTTTTTTCAAACACGTACCTTTCCATTGATGAGTGCCACCTCGCAACCTTTGACTTCCATTGCTGAAATGGACACCAGGTTCTTCTTGTGATCAGATACATAAAAGATACTCTGTAAATGAATAGTGTTACCCTCATTCAATTGATGAGTAACATTCCCTACACCCTTTCCGGGATAGGTGGCATCGGCTCCAAGTATAATCCCACGATTGTTTCCATCTCTACCAAGTTAGAGAGTGCACCCTTCTATCTGATGAAGTGCCTTGAAGCACTACAATCAATAAGACAGATTCCCAAAGAATCTGAAGGAGGCGGCCAATACAAGATAACTCTTCTTTATCTTATCAAAAAGAACATTTGATTTTTCATTCCTGGGGTTCCTTGCTTTCTTTGAAGAGTCGGCCATTTCCTTGATGACCTGCATTACCTGTCATTCCTTTGATCACTGAAGATGTCCCTGGAATGATTGTTATATTCATCAAGAGATGTGTCTCTGCCATTCGGACACTCCTTTGCATAATGGCTGAACTTATTGCAACCAAGGCATCTGCCTTTCCTTCCACCCTTAGATCTGGACTTCCCAATGAAGTGATCTTTAGGTAGGCCATCAAAAACTTCTGCCACGCTATTATGATAATATTATTTTCTTCGACTTCACCCTCGGTGAATTTGAAGAGGGATGAGGAATCCACTGATCGTTTTGTCCTTTCCCGACTATCTTTGGTGATTGCTCTTTCACACTTTCTTGGGCATTGTCTTCACCTCAGCTCTGATACGATGTTAAATTTTAGGTATGTTCTATGCTTAGAGCAATTTATTTCAATTTTCATAGTTAGTTCAATATATTTTCCAGATTAGCAATCACATCAGCATTAAAGTAAACTATAGATAGAACATAAACATAAATTGCAGAAGACGAGCCAAGACAAGAGGACACAAGATATGGCGCTAGCCAGGGACAAACCTCAATGTGGGGAAACCCTTGATCAATTCTTCATATATGTTCTTCAATAGTTCAGCAGAGAGAGAGAGAAAGATAGTACATTTACAACAAAAGTCAACACTTTGACTTATCTAGATAAGAGCGTAGATCATCTCTGAGAAGATGATACATGAGATCGGTTGAAGACATGCTACTTCAATTGATTCTCCAAGGTGACTCCTTCACCTGTCATTGTGCTGCATTTTGTCATCATGCTGCACCTCACCGTGCTACACCATGCTACACCCATCATCACTATGCTGCATCTCATCATGCTTCATTAATCATGATTGTACCCATCACTGTACTGCATTATGTGCTATTACAACACCATGTTTCCATACAGACCTATATGCTAGCTGCATCTTGCTTGCTTGTTGTCCTTCGTATGCTTGTTGTTGCATGCTAGCTGTCCCTTGCATGTTAGCTGTAACATTGCATGCTTGGTGTATTTGCTGCTAAGTACCATACAACTCTCCCAATGTTAGTTAGTTGTCCCCTGCATCCTTCTCTCCTTTGGAGACAGATGCTTTGGTTGTTTGGTAGTTCCAGCTGTTCCCGACAGTTTCGAAAATTCCAAAAATTCCGGCTGTTCCCGGTAGTTTTCACAGTTTCAGCTATTCCCGGAAATTCTGGCTTCTGCCCTTTGCCTCAACTTTCCTGCCTGTTTCGGCAGTTTCCGACAGTTTTGGCAGTTCCGGCTATTCCGACAGTTCCGATAGTTCCGGCTTTTATTGGTAGTTCCGACTATTCCCGGCAGTTCTGGCAGTTCCCGGGAATTCCGGCTGTTCCCAGTAGTTCCAGCAGTTCTAGCAATTTTGAATGTTCCTGGCAGTTCTGACAATTTAGAATGTTCCCGGCAGTTTCGGCTTTTGCCCTCAGTGTCAACTTTCCTGCCTGTTTCGATAGTTCCGACAGTTCTGGCTATTCTTGGCAGTTCCGATAATTCCGCATTTTCCCCACAGTTTCGGCTATTCCCGGCAGTTCCCGGAAATTTCGGCTATTCCTGGCAGTTCCCGACAATTCTGTCTATTCCCGGCAGTTTCGGATATTCTCGGCAGTTTCAACAGTTCTGGCAATTCCTGCAATTCCAGCTATTCCTGGCAGTTCCGGCAGTTCCTGGCTATTCTCGGTAGTTTCGGTAGTTCCCGGCGATTCCGGTTATTCCCAACAGTTTCGGCTATTCCCGGCAGTTTTGGAAGTTCCGATTTTTCCCTGTAGTTCCGACTATTCCTGGCAGTTCCGACAGTTCCTTCTTTTCCTGCTAGTTTCGGCTATTCTCGGCTGTTCTGACAATTCTGGTTATTCCGGCTATTCTCAGCAGTTCTGGCAGTTTCGACAATTCCGGCTGTTCTCGGAAGTTCCAGTTTCTACCCTCTGGATTAGGGCAGTGGTGGGCTCTAGTATTGCAGCAATAATGCTGCAACTCCTGGGACTCGCTTCTTTACTTTTATCAACTCGATAGTTCGTAACAAACTTGGAAGCGACGGTGCTGTATGCACAAGTACTAGCTCTTGCCGTAGCTGTCACTTGGTCAGCTGGCACAAGTCTGCTAGGGGCTTAAGCCAACTTCTATGAGCTCTTAGAAGAAGCTTTTTAACTGATGGACGAAAGCTAACTCAAAGGAAGCTAATCTACTTGCGGAAAGAACTAAAAGCCAAAAAGTAACACAAACCCTAGCAAACCCTAATTCTACCAGCTAGTCCTATTGATGCAAAGGAGAGAATGAAAACTACTGGAAGAGATGCCATTACTTCTATGAAGGTAAAATACATGTGTCTAGACTACCTCTATTTGAAGAAAACATCTTTTTGTATTTTTGATTAAGTTGTCAGTTTCATCATGCATATGCTTTCACTGTTCTTTGACTGTGCAGGGGTGGATCAAGGAGGAGAAATGCTTGGAAGAGGCCGAGAAGGTTCAGAGAGGGTCTAAGGAGTCCCTAACACCCTTCCAGAGAGTTTCACAAAGTTTGGCTATCAAGAAACCTCATTTGTGAGCTTCTACAGGAAGTCTGCAGGGGTTCTACAGGATGTTCAGGAATTTCTACAGGATGTTCATAAATTTCTACAAGATGTTTAAGAAATTGGATTTTGGAGGATGGGTCAGTGAGGGAAGATGCATGAATGGATATAGAGGTAGGATAGGGGTCTGAAGTGGCCCAGGGACTGGTGGATGGAGTGGTTAGAAGGTGTAGGTGGCTAGATTGGCTCAAAGAAGGCTGAAACAATGATTGCACAAAAATGTAGGGTTACGTGGGCAAGAGGACAAACGTGAGATGAGGAACCTAGCTAGGAGATGGAACAACTGGCTCTGATGAAGCTTAGGTGGATGAGAGAGTGGTAGAGATGCCCTACACAATGTACATTTACCCGAATCAACAACGTCTTACAAATAATCAAAGTCCTAGCTAATCTAATCTAACTATCAATAAAACGAATGAACAACGGCTTTATTTGGAAAGAAAACCATGTACATTAATCATGCAAAGAAACATTTCAGAGATCTGAACCCATAACTAACTTCTGCAAATGAAAACAGTACACTAAGGATTGCGTGGTCAAGAAAACTAGTGTTTTTGTTGGGGCAGCACTGTTTCTTCAGTTCCAACCCTTGATCCAATAAGGATGAGGTGAAACAGAGAGTGTTGTTAACCCTTTTTTGGAGCTTCTTCCTGTTATTATCCTAACAATCCATTTTAAACATCTGAAGCAATTCTATTCATAAACAGTGACCTATTTAACCAACACAACTAAATCTGTCCAACAGAAATACGTTTCAAATGCATAAAAGGAGAACAACGATGCATAAAGGAAAGGTAACAGTACAAAAAGGAAGCCCTAGACTCTCAGGTTGGGCCCAACCCTGAGAGCTATGGTTCCTATAGAAAACTCAGAGTTGATATAAAATCGGACTGCTTCTCATTATCAAAAAATAGTCATAAGTCAAGAGTTATGCCCAAAATGGCTACAAGAGAACAAAGTAAAGCTAACAACACTGTAGTGCAAAATATGCAATGGTTTCCAAAAGTCCCTCTTGAAGGCTGAGGCCTTAACATTTATACACCACGAGGGCCCTAGCTGGTCTCCTAAATCTATGGGACTTGGCCGCCCAAACTGTGAGTAGACAGCTCCTTCCAAAATCTGCTTGGTTGCCTTCTAGATCCTATTTTGGTGGCCTTTGGAGCTCGGAGTTGGGGGTAAAGATCCCGAGGAAGGCTATTTAATGCCATAGACAACCCCCCTACGAATCCTCACCCCAAGATTGGCTGTCTGCTAGCCCATGATTGCTCGGTTTTGCTTCAACATGTGTTAAAAAAACCTGAAATGAGCACGTGTTAGCTAGCTTGGAAGAGTGACTACCCTTATTCGTACAAATGACATAAACATACTGAAAAATAATGCATAAGCTATGAAAAATGAAGGATTGAACAAGGATAATTAGGCCAAATGAGCCCAACAAGTTACCAAATTTGGGGCTCATCATCACCCCCCTACTAAAATGGTTGCTCATCCTCTGAGCAACTAGTCCAGCTCCTCGTCTTTCATTGCTTTAATCACCACCCTCACATCCCAGGCTTCTGAAGTAGTATCCTCCTCACAGTCATGGAATCCGGCCTTCCTTTCCACCTCTTCCCACTGCTTATGCTCTTCTTCTTCTGTGCTTCCTTCTAACAATCCCAAAAGCAAAGGTGGACTTAGCTTGAGGCCGATCTAGCTGGCCTGGAGGTTCTGCATAGACTTCTTGTAGAGAGGCACTCGTGCCAAGGCCTCCCTAATTCTAGTTGGAGTGTGATATTCCCTGATTTTGAGGCTGTGGGACAATGTGTTCCACTTACGGGTGCAAGCATGAACATAATTGTCCCCTAATAATCGCTCCATATCCTCGAAGTGTGCTATGGCCTGAGCCTGCCGATCCATGTACTCTAATAAAGCCTGAGAGTTGGTTGCTAGGTGCTGGTGGGCTGATATCAATGCTGTGGGGTCCCTTGGCTCTGCTCTAATCAACAATGGTTCATGTAGTTCTTGGTTCATGACATTTCTAACCTCTGCCGCTCTCTTTTCTTCGTGGTTTAACCATGAAGTCATTGCCATCAGCTGCATATCCCCCACTGCTATGTTGGGGTCCCATGAAGTTACATTTGGAAGGGCCAAATTATGAAGGTAGAACTCTGATAGCTTGGCCTTGTCTTCTAATGAACTGCTGTTACATAAATCCATGAACTACTGGGGGTTTTGGATTTGGGAGATACCCTTCTGTGCCAATGTTTTAATTTGGAATTGCAGCCACTGATCCCTTAGGTATAGGCCATAGGATTTGGCCGGCTACCTACATTGCAGAGCGTCCATTGCCCAACTGGCCATGCAGGCCAGTTGTGCCTCCTTTTCTTGCATCTGCTGTTTTAGAGATTGTATCTCTATGCCTACCTGCAATTCCCTTTCCTGTAGTTGCTGGTTTAGTTCCTCAAGATCAACTTGCATTCCTTCTTTTTCTTGAGGTTCTGCTATGGTGTCCTTGGCTGTTGTGTCCTCTTCTCTCCTCTGTCCCTGTAGCTGTAGTTGTTGTCTAAGCAGCTCATTCTCTTCTCTTAACTTGGCCTGTTGGGAGCTTTCCACATGCCGTACTCTTGCCAACTCCCTTTGTGTTTCCTTGAGCCTTTCCTCTAGAGGCCCTATATCTGCTACCCCCTTGGATTTAGCGATCCTCATCCAAGTGTGGGTTTGTACTCTTTCTTCCTCTAGTGCTAGAAACAGTGGCACTGTGAATTTTTGAGGAATAATTTTTCTGGCCTCCAAGAAGTTATAATAAGAGCCCAGGCTGGGCTGGGGGCTTGGTTCCACGATGACCTCAGTCTTCTCCTCCTCCTGTGGTGACTTAGCTGCTCTTTCCTCCATCTGCTCAGTTTCCTTCAGCCTAGCCAAAGTTTCCTGTAGAACGCCTCGGCATCCTGTAGAGAGGCTTCCGGGTTCAATTTCTCCATCCTTTCCCTCCATGAGGATGTTTTCGGGCTCCCCCGCTCATAAGTAATGGATGTCTTGGAGGGGGACCTATCCCTTGGTGTGGTAGGGGTATCCACAATTGTGATTGGCTCTTTTGATGGAGGTTGGGGTCTGCCAGTCTTAATTCTCACACTCCTTCTTGCTTTAAAATACAGAGGAGTCTCCCTCTTTCATTTTTCCTTTGGCTTGGGAGAGGTACCTAGGGTGGCCAGCACAGCTGCTGCCTCCCTAGCTAAAATTTCGGCCGGTTTCTCCTTCTGTTGTCCTTTTTCCAGACTTCCTGTAGAAAGTCCTGTAGTGGCTAGTTTCTGGCTTCTTGTAGAAGCCGTTTTTAAACTTCCTGTAGAAATAGCCTTCTGGTTTCCTGTAGATGCGGATGGCACCGTTTTAACCTGCTTGACTGAGGGTGATTTTTACTTTAGCTTGGCTGAGGCTGCCTTAGGGGTGCCCTCACTGGCTTGGACTTTCTCAGTCCTTTCTACCCTGCTCTGTAGTCTCTTCTCCCGGGGTGTTGGTGTAATTTTACCACCCCCTGCCTTGGCAGTTTGGCCTTTTTCTTACGTTCCTTTCTGTTCTTTCTTTGGTGTTTTGCCGGGGTTTCTTGTCCTTTAGCTTTCTTCTCTGCCTGAGTGTGCTCCTTCTCCTCCCTACTGGAGGAAGTGAGCTCCTCGGCCAAAATTCGGATGTCATCATCTTGAGACATATTCCGAAAAATTTCCCAGGAGAGAGGGACAATGTAAGTGTGGAGTGCATCTTCCACGAGGAGCTTGATAAGCCCATGATGGGCTAGCTGGTCTGGTGTCCCCTCTCTCAGTTTGGTGGCACACTCAATCATGGATTGCAGGAGGAAGTAAGGAATGCTCAATTTTTGTTCGGAGGGTAGGTCCATTTGGTGCCTGAGTTCTGTGAGCAACCGGAAATGATAGCCATACACGATGCTAAATTGCCCCTCACACGTAATATACTTCATAATTTGGAGGCTAACTTCACTCCAGAATGGTTGTAGGCTAGTTCTTCGAACTCCATTCTTATCCTCTGAAAAATGTTCCTCTGGCAAGAAGAACTCTTTTTTAGCTTTCTAACCCAATTTTCTCTCCTCCTTATCCCAGGGTACCCCCATCATTAGATTAGTTACTCTGCTAATGAGATGTGGGGTGAGTCTGAGGGTCAATCCTCTGAAGTTGACAATGGCCAATGTCTTTGACTTCAGCTTCAAGGACCTTAGGAATTCTTCTGTAATTTCGTCATCGTGACCTTGAAGCTTGTCACATAATGACATCCAGTGTGCACGGGAAAACAAGTCCACCACCTGAGGGGTTTCCCGTAATTTCTTGGAGTCTGAAGGCTCTTTTCTAATGAACCCTCCCGGCATGGTAAAAAACCTGTTTTTGTGGTTCTGAACTTGCCTGCTCGTGTACAGAAGGAGAGCTTCGGGATTTTTCTACACAGAGCGTAGAGCTACATATCCGTTATGCACACAGTCATATAAAATTCACAATTTTCCACCGGTGAGCCTTGACAGTGGCTCAATTTTTTCTACAGGAGGGATTTTAATTCAAAACCTTGGATAAAATCTCGCATGCAGACTACGAAGACAATTTTATGCAGCGATAAGAAAACGACTTTTGAATTCATAGACAGATTTTATTCACATTTTCCCTACCCTCTCAACACGTCGAATTCACCACCTTTTGAATTATTTGCATGGGAAAGTTATGTTCAGGCCTACCTCACTGAGAATTTCCACCCTCGACGTGAACAGTCCAAGCTTCTCCGTAATGCCAGGCTCCCTGTAGCGCAGCTTCCTGTAGAAATCGTGCACGGCTTCTAGAGAACATTACAGTGGTTCTAGACTTTTTGAGCAGCAACAGGACGTTGGAACAGGCCGAGAACTCGGGCTAACAACTTGCAGAGGATTGAGGATGCGTACTCAGCTTCAAAACAATTGTGAGTAAATGACTGCAGTGTATCATAAGTTATTCAGCCAGCCGATTTTGAATTGCTGCAGAATTCATGGCGCGGGGGTGAGCTGTCCTAGTCGATCCGTTGGCCGACGTCACAACCATCATTCCTTGACGTGTCCCTGACCGCCGAATTCTTCCCTCTGCATTCACCACCGCCGTTCCTTTTATACTGCCACTTCTCTCAGAATGGACGCTTCCCACGTGTTAATTGCCTGTCTTTTCGACATAACCAAGCCCATTCGGATCCTATGAGGCCGTCGGACTGGTTGTGGTGGCCAGTTGAATGGCTACCTGATTTGTTCAATCCGTTCATTCTCACAGTCATGCACATTTATAGTATATCTTATGTAATTTGACGAAGTAAGGTTAGGCACTTACCTGTGCGGCCGTGGATGTGGGTTTTTTCAGGCTTCAGGACGAGGAATGCTAGATCTGCTTGCTGCTGCTTCGTGTACGGGTGCTGGAGCTCCTCTTCATTGGCTGCTGCTGGCTACGAGACCTTGAGACCCGATTTCCTGGTGGTGTATGCTGCATGCACCGGCTTCATGAGCTGCTGGTGTCTCCATGGTATGTGCTCTAGCCGGATTAGCTGCTACAGGATTCCTGTAGGACATCCTGTAGCCGTTTCTCCTCCTGGGGTGCATGCCAAGATCATTGAGTCGCGTTCACAGGTGCAGGGTCCTGAGATCGCCTTGACAGGTAAAGTGTGTGAGCCTCTGCATGCTTTATTTCCTACTTAATTTTTTTTTTTTTTTATCTGAGAAAACGAAGTTCTGGTATGACTGTGCAGGTATGTTCAACCATATGGCAGCAAAGGTGGTGAAAGGAGGTGAAACAAGTGGAGGATGGAAGAAAAGAGTGGTTGCATGCCTCCTCAATGGGCTTCAAGCTTCAAATTCTTCTTCATAATTGGTCTTGGCCCGCCTAAAGGCTCTACAGGATGTTTCCTGTAGAAATACCGAACTTCCTGTAGAAAGTCCTGTAGCTTCCTGTAGAAGGCTAAACCATGACCAGATTGTGTCCAAACCTTGGAAAAAATGAGTGTTCATGGAGGGATTGTATGCGAGGTTGCCTGGTAGCTTGGTAGGGACCCTTGTCCTTGAGTTGAGAGGCCTCCTTTTTGCATTGTGTTCCTGCAACCTGCAACAATTTCTAGAGATTAAACTTGTTTTTTTTCTCTGTTTCTTCCTTCTTCTTTTTTCTTTTCCTTTCTTTTTGTTTTGTTTTTTTTTTTAGAGACAGCAGGGGCGCCTCAATGAGGTTTTCACCCCTATTATTTGCCTTGGGCGCCTCAGAGAGGTTTTCAGCCAAGGATCTTTTTATTCCAATTCTTTTTTAGAGAGACAGCAGGGGCGCCTCAATGAGGTTTTCACCCCTACCATCTGCCTTGGGCGCCTCAGAAAGGTTTTCACCCAAGGATCTTTTTTATTGCATTTTTTTTTTTTTTATATGTATAATGATGCTCAAGGTGTGCCCAAAACAGACGCAGAACCCTTCTCTATGATCAGCACTGATTTTTCCATAGTTTTGATGAAATCTTGCCTCAAAAGAGGTTTCCTTTAGATCTTTAGTCGATGCCCATTGACGAGCACGGGGAGGGCTTCTTCATCAATGGTCCGGATAAGGATAGAACCATTGTCATTACACTTCTCCACTACATATGGTCCTAACCATCTTGTCCTCAGCTTCCCCTTGAAATCATTATGTCTGGAATCATACAGTAGCGCCCCATCTCCCGGCTGGAATTGTTTGTCATTGAGGTGTCGGTCATGCCATATATTCCTCTGAAGCTGAACCACTTTTGAGTGGAGGAGGGCCTGCATTCGGTGTTTATCTAACCCATTCAGCTGCAATAACCTTTCTTGTTGAGCATGGCTGAGATCTAGGTCTAGCTGAGCTGCCATCCTCAATGTGTTGTACTCAAACTCGATTGACAACAAAGCTCTCTTCCCATAGACCAGCTCATAAGGTGTGAAACTGGTTGTGGTCTTCCAAGTGGTGTTGTAGGCCCAAGTGGCCTCAACCAGGCGATCTGTCCAATCCTTTCTGCTGCTGCTCACCACCTTAGTCAAAATCCCTTCTAATGCTCTATTGGTGACTTCCACCTGCCCATTTGCTTGAGGATGATATGGGGTGGAAGTCCAATGCTTGATCTTGTGATGAGCGAGCAAGTCTTCAATTAAGTTTGAGGTGAACTGGCTTCCTTGATCGGTGACTAACTCTCTTGGGTAGCCAAATTTGTAGAAGATGTTTTCTCTTAAAAATTCTGCCACCTTTTCTTCTGTTGCTGCTTTGATTGCCTTGGTTTCCGCCCACTTTGTCAGATAGTTTGTGCACACAATGATGTAAGACCTTTGCCTTGAAGGAGGGTTGATAGGACCCACAAAATCCATACCCCACTTCTCAAATGGCTCAAGAGTCACTTGAGGTTGGAGAGGCATTTTGTTCCTTGGAGTTGGTTTCCCCATCCTTTGGCATCGGTCACATTGGCTGATATATCTTCTGACATCTTGATGAAGAGTGGGCCAATAGTAGCCTGCCTGTAGAATTTTGAAGGCAGTCCTCTTGGCTGCAAAATGTCCTCCACACGGCCCATCGTGACAGGTTAGGAGGATGTCAAAGACTTCCTCCTCCCTTACACAACGCCTTAAGATCTGATCGGGGCCAAGTTTGAACAGGTTGTACCCGATCCAAGTGAATGAGGCACTCTTCCTCACGATTATGCTCTTCTCCCTTGAGGATAGATGCGGAGGGAACTGTGCTGAGACCAGGTAGTTTGCTATATCAAAAAACTAGGGAGAGAGTACTGAGATAGCAAAAAGATGTTCACCTGACATCTGGTCATCCACTGTTCCTTCTTCACCTACAGGTAAATCCAATCTAGACAAGAAGTCAGCAACAACATTTTCTTTACCTGGTTTGTCAATGATAGTCAAATCAAACTGTTGCAACAAAAGTAACCATCTAATAATACGAGCATTCACATCAGGTTTATTCATTAAATATCTAATTACAGCATGATTAGTATGTACAAATGTTTGATAGCCAGTGATTTAGTGTCGAAACTTGTTCAGGGAATGGACCACGGCTAGGAACTCCTTCTCAGTTACAGTATAATTCAATTCTTCCTTGGATAAGTTTTTGCTGACAAAGTATATGGCATATGGAAGTTTTTCCTCGACTTGTCCTAAGGCTGCCCCTATGGCTTTGTTCGAGGCATCAGTGTGGATGTGGAAAGGTAGGGCCCAATTTGGACCTCTTAAGATTGGGGGGGACACCAACTTATCCTTTAATTCATTCAGAGCCCTCTGACAGTCGTCAGTCCATTTAAACTCAACATCTTTTGCTAAGAGGCCAAACAATGGCGAGGCTAGCTTACTGAAGTCTTTAATGAATCTTCTATAATATCCCGCTAAGCCTAAGAAACTCCAAACATCTCTTACCTTTTGAGGAGGTGGAACCTTTTTGATGAGAGCAATTTTGTTAGGATCCACCTATAATCCTTGGTGAGAAATGGTATGAACTAACACAGTCCCTTCAGTCATCAGGAATTCACATTTTTCAGGGTTGAGGGACAGGTTCATCTCGATGCATTTGCTTAAAACTTTTCCCAGATTAGTCAATGCTTCTTGGAAGTTGGACCCATAAGGAGTAAAGTCGTCCATATAGATTTCCACCGAATCATGAACCAACTTGGCAAAGATGCTCAATACAGCTCTCTGGAAAGTGGCAGGGGCATTGCATAGCCCAAAGGGAAGGACTCGGTATGCAAAGGTACCCCATGGACAAGTGAAGGTGGTCTTATCCTGGTCCTTCGGGCTGATTTGGATCTGATTATACCCGCTGAACCCATCTAGGAAAGAGAAAAACTTCTTTCCTGCTAGTCCATCCAACACTTGATCTATGAAAGGCAAAGGGAAATGGTCTTTCTTGGTGGCTTTGTTAAGTTCTTGGTAATCTACACAGATTCTCCACTTCCCTTTCTTCTTGGGCACAAGCACTAGAGGTGAAACCCACTCACTATCGGAGATAGGGTAGATGAATCCTGCATCCAATAATTTTTGCAACTCTTCTTTGACAATGTCTTTAAGGGCTGGATTCATTCTCCTCTGGGGCTGCCTGACTGGTTTACAATCATCTTTGATGTAGATGTGATGGGTACAGACCGAAGGATGGACTCCTTTCATCTCCTTATAGCTCCAAGAGAAAGCATCTAAGTGATTGTTTAGTAAGCTACACAACTCCTTCTCCTGGGAAGGAGATAGGGAGGAGCTGATCTTTAGAGTTCTTTCAGGACCAAACTCCACATTCTTAACTCTGGGAGAGGTTGGATCAGTCACACAGAGGTCCACTAAGGTGCTGGCTTGGGTATCTTCCACCAATTCTTCTAAGGAGAGAGCACTGGGAGGTGGATTTTGAATCAACGTTTCAATCAAATCATCCTCGGTTTGAGGACCTCCCCTAGTGGTTTCTATCGTGCACAAGGGTGCAGAGTAGACCTCATCCTCGTCTCCTTCTTCCAACCAAAGTGGTAAGTCATGCTCTAATAGAGGCTGGGTAGGAGGGTATAGGACTAGTTGCTTGGACATAGGACCATTTTTAATGGTCATGTTTCCTACTCTGCAGCTTATGTAAGCATCCGCAGTGGCTAACCAAGGCCTTCCCAAAATGAGGGGGTATCTAGTAAGCTTTGCCTTGGGCTGAAGGACCAAGAAGTCCGCAGGATACCCCCAAGAGTCAACAGAGACCAAGACATCCTCCACAATCCCTTCGGGAGTCACGGTGGAGCGATCTGCCAACTGCAGGACTATCGAGGTCTTCCTTAAGGAACTCTGAAGGTTGAGTTTAAGCATGGTGTCCCTGGTCATCACATTAATGGCAGCCCGTAGATCAATCAAGGTATGGGGGATAATGGTGCCATTGATGTGCACATCAACTACAGGACTCCAAGGATCCAAATACTTTGGACAGATTACTTGCCCCAACATAAGATCGGACAGTTGTCCTATGACATTGATAGTTGAGGCATCTCTCTTTCGCCTGCCTGGGTGCCTGAAACACTTTTCCTTAACCAATTTGTTGTATGCCGGTACATATTTGATGGCCTGGAGAAGTGGTATTTTTACACACAACTGTTTCAGTTCCCCTAGAAGTTCAATCTCCTCCGGGTTTGGTTGTGTGGTTATTGTTAGTCTCTCAGGAAAGGGTGGAATGGCTTTGGGTTCACTTTCCTGTTTGTCTTCCTCGTCCTCTGGGGGAGGAGGTTGGCGATCTGGAAGAGTCTTTCGGGATCGCAGGTTGATCTCCTGGATCTCCACAGCATAGGTAGGACATGTTGTCTCCCCAGTATATACCTGCTAGGCCTGTCGGTTGTTGGGGTTCGGGTTCGGTTAAGCAGGCATTTGGGGTTGTCTTGGAGGAGCAGGAGGTAATGGTTGCGGTTGAGATGGTGGTGGAGGCAAAATGGCGGGAAGAGTGTTGTACTGGGGCCTCCACCCCGGTTGAGGTGCATTCCACTGAGGCTGTGGCTGGACATGTGAGTGAAACGGATGAGAAGTGGGTTGAGCATGGTATTGAGGGGGATAAGACCACGGAGGAGGTGCAGACCAAGCAGGATGAGCAGGGGGACCCCATGAAGGCATGTGAGCAGACTGGTTGGGGTTATAATAAGCTTGGGATGTCCCTTGCATCCCCTGCTGGTAAGGTCTAGGTCCATGCGGCCTCCTTTGGTTAAGGAAGTAGAGAGGTTCAGTGGGTGCCTCAGTCCCTTGGTATATGGCTTTAAATCCTGGTAAGGTCGGGCATTGGTTTGTGGGGTGGTCCTCCTCACAAACGAAACATACCTCTACTGAGTGCAATGGACACTCGTTCTTCGAGTGCTTCCTCGTACACCTGGGACAGAAGATGGCCAAAGCCCTCTCAGCTTCCTCTTTCTTTTGCTGAATTCGGAAGGTATCAAGTTGCATGGCAATAGTCTGTCTCATCTCACTCTTGAGGTCTTCCATCTGGTTAGCAAACTCATGCTTGGAGAAGGTGGTACTAGCTGAAAGTGGGTTTCCCCTACCTCTTTTCCGGGCTGCCCTAGAGTGGTTTCTAAACACAGTCTTTATGTCCTCATAAGGTAGTTGGTAGATGTCTCCCCCAGCTAGCATGTGAAGGGTATCTAGAAGGTCTTTAGGGACTCCTCGGAGCAGAACCAGCTTTAGGGATTCAGGGTCAAGTGTGCACCTGGCCCGTTTATAGCTAAGTTGGAACCTTTCCTCGTAATCTTCTAAAGACTCATCGCTCCCCATGGTCATCTGAAAGATTTCTCCCTTGGTTTCCTTAGACCTACAGTAGTCCTGGTATTTGGTATTGAAAGCTTGCTGCATCTGAGCCCAAGTGGTGATCCTGTTTCCAGGTAACCCCATGAACCAGCGTAATGCTGCATCCTTGAGGGTAGAGGGAAAGAGTTTCAATTTTTGCTCATCTTCTGTATAATCATAGGTTCGAAAAAGGACAACAAACTCAAACAGGAAGGTATCAGGGTCTTCAGTGGTCAATCCATGGAAATGAGGTAAGGCCGAGGGACTTATGTTCTTCATTTTCATGTCCTCGTTAGTCTCTCGGATGGGGAAGGTACCTTTTATTCTCTCGTCATCGTTTCCACCATTTCTGTTGTCAGCCATGGTTTCAATAGGAATGTTTTCTTGCTCTTCTTCTGTTATAGGATCTTCGTGTATCTCAGGAGGTTCACCTATAGGTTCTTCTGGATCACTGCGACCAAAGAAGAGAGAAGGGTGACTCAGTGAAGTGGTGGGGGTGTTGGGTAGGAATTTTCTGGTATTATCTCTGTTCCTACGAGGCATGAAAGGATTTTTGGTTGTTTTTTCTTTTTCTCCGCTTGTACCTGCAAAACTGAAACATATGGAATTGCAACTAACTAGAATCTATCTTGTGGGAATGAAAATGTGGAATTGAAATGAAAGCAGGAAAGGACTAATCTACTCTGCTGAAATCAAATTGCGAGAAAGAGATACTAGACTACGCTTGCAAAATTGAAATTCTATTTTACACTTGCGGAATTGAAATTCTATGTTACGCTTGCAGAATTGAAAGTCTAATCTATGAAAGCAGGAAGTGTCTACTTTACTTTTGCAGAAATGAAATTGCAGAATGGAAATGAAATAAACTATTTAACAGAAGGTGAGAGCAGGAAAATAGAAGAAAAGCAGTAATCACGAATACTCTGACGCTTCCCCGGCAACGGCGCCAAAAAGATGGTGGGCTCCAGTATTGCAGCAATAATGCTGCAACTCTTGGGACTCCCTTCTTTACTTTTATCAATCCAGTAGTTCGTAACAAACTTGGAAGCAACGGTGCTGTATGCACAAGTACTAGCTCTTGCCGCAGCTGTGACTTGGTCAGCTGGCACAAGTCCGCTAGGGGCTTAAGCCAACTTCTATGAGCTCTTAGAAGAAGCTTTTTAACTGATGGACGAAAGCTAACTCAAAGGAAGCTAATCTACTTGCGGAAAGAACTGAAAGCCAAAAAGTAACGCAAACCCTAACAAACCCTAATTCTACCAGCTAGTCCTACTGATGCAAAGAAGAGAATGAAAACTACCGGAAGAGATGCCATTACTTCTATGAAGGTAAAACACATGTGTCTAGACTACCTCTATTTGAAGAAAACATCTTTTTGTATTTTTGATTAAGTCGTCAGTTTCATCATGCATATGCTTTCACTGTTCTTTGACTGTGCAGGGGTGGATCAAGTAGGAGAAATGCTTGGAAGAGGCCGGGAAGGTTCAAAGAGGGTCTAAGGAGTCCCTAACACCCTTCCAGAGAGTTTCAAAAAGTTTGGCTATCAAGAAACCTCATTTGTGAGCTTCTACAGGAAGTCTGCAGGGGTTCTACAGGATGTTCAGGAATTTCTACAGGATGTTCAGAAATTTCTACAGGATGTTTAAGAAATTGGATTTTGGAGGATGGGTGAGTGAGGGAAGATGCATGAATGGATATAGAGGTAGGATAGGGGTCTGAAGTGGCCTAGGGATTGGTGGATGGAGTGGTTAGAAGGTGTAGGTGGCTAGATTGGCTCAAAGAAGGCTGAAACAATGATTGCACAAAAAGGTAGGGTTATGTGGGCAAGAGGACAAATGTGAGACAAGGAACCTAGCTAGGAGATGGAACAACTGGCTCTGATGAAGCTTAGGCGGATGAGAGAGTGGTAGAGATGCCCTACACAATGTACATTTACCTGAATCAACAACGTCTTACAAATAATCAAAGTCCTAACTAATCTAATCTAACTGTCAATAAAACGAATGAACAACGGCTTTATTTGGAAAGAAAACCATGTACATCAATCATGCAAAGAAACATTTCAGAGATCTGAACCTATAACTAACTTCTGAAATGAAAACAATACACTATGGATTGCATGGTCAAGCAAACTAGTGTTTTTGTTGGGGCAACACTGTTTCTTCAGTTCCAGCCCCTGATCCAATAAGGATGAGGCGAAACAGAGAGTGTTGTTGACCCTTTTTTGGAGCTTCTTCCTATTATTATCCTACCAATCCATTTTAAACATCTGAAGCAATTCTATTCATAAACAGTGACCTATTTAACCAACACAACTAAATCTGCCCAACAGAAATACGTTTCAAATGCATAAAAGGAGAACAACGATGCATAAAGGAAAGGTAACAGTACAAAAAGGAAGCCCTAGACTCTCAGGTTGGGCCCAACCCTGAGAGCTATGGCTCCTATAGAAAACTCAGAGTTGATATAAAATCAGACTGCTTCTCATTATCAAAAAATAGTCATAAGTCAAGAGTTATGCCCAAAATGGCTACAAGAGAACAAAGTAGAGCTAACAACACTGTAGTGAAAAATATGCAATGGTTTCCAAAAGTCCCTCATGAAGGATGAGGCCTTAACATTTATATGCCACGAGGGCCCTAGCTGGCTTCCTAAATCTATGGGACTTGGCTGCCCAAACTGTGAGTAGATAGCTCCTTCCAAAATTTGCTTGGCTGCCTTCTAGATCCGGTTTTGGTGGCCTTTGGAGCTTGGAGTTGGGGGTGAAGATCCCGAGGAAGGCTATTTAATGCCATAGAAAACCCCCCTATGAATCCTCACCCCAAGCTTGGCTGTCTTCTAGCCCATGATTGCTCGGTTTTGCTCCAACATGTGTCAAAAAAACCTGAAATGAGCACGTGTTAGCCACCTAGGAAGAGTGACTACCCTTATTCTTACAAATGACATAAACATACTGAAAAATAATGCATAAGCTATGAAAAATGAAGGATTGAACAAGGATAATTAGGCCAAATGATCCCAACAAGTTACCAAATTTGGGGCTCATCAGGCAGCATTATCCCTTAGGATCTTTCCTCCTACTAAAACCCAAAGACAAGTAGAGAGGAAGAGATCCCAAGTGTGTTGAAATGACTTGAAGGCCACCTCTATTTATACTAAAACATTGAGCACAAGTGGGGTTTATTTGGTTGTTGTCCGACCTTGACGAATTGTCCCATAACATAAATAAATTCATATCTCCATGAATACTTATCGGAATCGGATGATCTTTAGATCAATCCTATACCTCTCGATGAGAGGGATCCAAGAAAAATATCAGTTTCCATTAATAAGGTGACCCAAATGGAGTTTGGCCCTAGTTTCCAATTTTAACAGACTAACCTAGAACAATTGAAATCAAAGAGCACAATGTCTTCCTTAAAGTAATAGAATGATGGGATGAGGCCTAGCTAGAATTTGTCGCAAGCTGTGCTTCTTCATTAGCTTGTACGCTCCAATCCTAGCTCCGATCTCTATAATTAGAACCTGCACAATCAAATAAGACAAGCCAAAGATCTACAACATCTATTTATCATAGTCCAATCACTCCATTCAATAGATCAACATGGTATTGAAATACATTAAATCATAACATCATATATAGGAAAATAGTCTACTCTTTGTATTAATAGAAATGGAGAGAGTCACAACCAAAAATAGGAGTTGATATCGTAGAAGAGCTACCCAAGTTGACTTGTCCTTTCCTTGCCACAAAGTATGCCTCTATGTCACTCTAATGCATGGAAAAATGACTCTCAAAGCAATATCATGACGGTAGAATCAATCTCCAAAATCCAAACCCTTTCCCATGGATGGTTGTAAATATATAGATGAGGGAGGTAGTTCATGAATTATTATCCATTTACCAATATAGGCTCGAGATCAACTTGATCTGTGAGGATGAGATCAAGGGATAAGAGGTGAAAAATCCAAGGTAGGATGAGATAGGATTCAAGACTTATGAGGAATTTTTATTGCAAGGATCTGGTAACATGGATACTATAGATGGAGTTATTCTTTGATGTACACAATGTGAAACACACACAAGAGGTACGCATTGCATCTTTATATTTAGAACCCAATCAATTTGTATGGTATCAATGGATTTTTTCTCGTAAAGGACTAGTCACTTAGGCAATTTTAATAGAGGAATTGATAGCACATTGTGAGGATTCAAAGAGAAATGCATTCTTTAGCCAAACGATAAATCTCAACTAAAAGGGTTCAGTTGGGGAGTACATTGAGGACTTCTAGAGATTTAATATCAAGGTAACTGATATTCCAAAGGAGCATTTGATTGATGCCTTCATAGAGACTTTAAAGGATAACAACCAAAATGAGGTTTAATTTGGAAACCTAAGTCATTAGAGAATGCATTCAGGGTGGCAAGAAAGGTTGAAAGTAGAATTATGGCAACAAGGAGATCTATCACTCACAACTATAAAGATGTAAGTGTTATCACTCCTAGATTACCACAACCTACAAGGTCGACACCACAACAAATAGAGGAAAAAGAGAAAATGGGATTTGTTATAGTTGTGATAGAAAATACACCAAAGGTCATAAGTGTGTCAAGAAGAAATTATTTTACATAGATAGTGAAGATGATGAAGAAAAGGAACAAGAAACATAAAAATAAGAACATATACTCCAAGAACCAACCTCAGGGGTTGAAAAAGAAGAAATGAATCTGACCGTACCTTGTAATTCATTGGTGGGAATTACCAACCCTCAAAACCTGAAGATAGAAGGATATATCAAGATGAAAAAGGTAATAGTGCTAATTGATTCAGGTAGTACTCATAATTTTATTCATTATAAGATAGCCAAGGATTTGAATTGCTTTTTATACCCCGCACTAGAGTGTTAAGTGATGGTTGCAAATGGAGGAAGTATAAATTTCTCAGGGAAGTGCCATACTATCAATCTAACCATGGGGGAATATGTATTGAACAATCCAATGCTTTCCATTCTAATGGGTGGTGCAGATGTTGTATTAGGAGTTCAATGGTTACAATATTTGGGGATGATAGCTTTTAATTTTCAAGAACTTTTCTTGAAATTTTTCATGGAAGGAAAGGAAATTGAATTAAGGGGTATCACAGGGAAGCCTAAGAAGATAATTATCTCTAATTCTGTGACAAACCTTTTGAATAAGAAAAAATGGGGGGTAATTGTACAATTATGTTCACTAGATGTTCAAACGTCTAAGTCATCCATTTCTATAGATCTCCAAAAATTCCTCGACGATCATTCCAAGGTATTTGAGACTCCCAAAGGTCTCCCACCTATTTGTGATCTTGATCACGCTATTCAATTGATTCCAGGAAGTGTTCCTCCAAACATTAGGCCTTATATATATCCTTATGCACAAAAGAATGAAATTTAATGTATGGTTGCAGAAATTATAGAGGTAGGTATAATTGAACCTAGCCAAAGTTGTTTCTATTCTCCAGTAGTATTGGTGCACAAAAAGGATGGATCATGGCATATGTGTCTAAATTATAGAGAGCTCAATAAGCCAAATATTAAACATAATTTTCCCATTCTTGTCATTGATGAATTTTTGGATGAACTACATGGAGAAATTTACTTCACGAAGCTGGATCTTCGTTCATGATATCATCATATTAGAATGAAGATAGAAGACATTCCGAAAACATCATTTAGAACTCATGAAGCTCATTATGATTTTTTGGTCATTCCTTTTGGCCTTACTGATCTGAAAATGGGGCTCTTAGGCTTCTTGTCTAAGTTACAAGAACCTCTCCCACTTCCAAAGCTTTAAATATTGCCAAGTCTTATTGATTAACCAATGCAGAATTAAAAATGCTTGAAAATAAGGTGTATGCTGGTATTTGTTTTTAACTGATTATATGCTTTGAATTCTGTTGTTGTGCTGTAAGTTGATGTGCTTGAACTGATACATAAATACATATAACAGTAAATAAAGTAGCAGAGACAATGCAGTAATAAAACACACACAGAACAACAATATTAATTTTGAGTTCACCCAAAACTCTTGGGCTACATCTCCGTGAGCTCTATTAAACTCAACTAAGGTCTCTGGGATTATGGTAGAAGTCCTTTTACAAGCTCTTGGCTCAACTCCTGTTGTTTTACATAGAAATAGTGGGCTCAGACACCATTTTATCCCTTGGCTCTTGAAGCTCTCGACTTTCTAGATCTCAGCTCTGGCTCTGGCTCTTGGCTCTAGATTCTTTGGCTCTCTGTCAATTTACAACCCTCTGGCTTTCCACTTAAACTCCAAGTGACTCCTTTGGCTGCATTCGCTTTAGATTTTGCTTTCTGTGCTGCTTGTTTCGTTGCTGCCTTTTTGCGCTGCTTTCTTACGCCTTAGCTTCCTGCTTTCGCTTCACTTTCTACTTATGCTTGGTTTCAGCAACAACTCCAATAACAACTACCTTTGTCTCTGACATTCATGGCTTTTAAGCTAATTGGTGATTTTCTGTTCATTTTCCCCTTCGGGCTCTTCGGCTCCCGACCTCTGTCTGCTCAAATCCCCTTCTAAGCATTTAGCAAACATTTGTTAACACTTTTAGGGAAGGTGGCCACCTGTGTTGTAATGGAATGGACCATCGAGCCTTTGAAAATCCCGAAATAGATGTTCTATGTTGACACAGAGAAATACGTTCAAACACGGGAAAATCCACCAAAACATTATTCACAGGACTTCAAATATCCATAAATCCGTCCTATATTTCTGTCGGGTCCACCTTTTAATTGCTTATCGCATCTCCACCATTGATCTGGAAGATCTAGATCCAACAGTTGTGGTTCATTTCGAGCAGCCCATGTGTACGGGAGTTAACTGCTCGAAAAGAGTGGCTTTCTCTCTCCAGGGCCTGGACATGTGGTAGCCAATGTATGGGCTTAGGCAGAGCCCGGCCAAAACCTATTACTGCTTTCGGTCCTCCCGAAATCCGGATTGTTTCGTGGTTTCCTTTTATATTTAAAAATACATTGAAAACTGTCACTTGACGGATCTCAAAATATATCAACTATCGCCTATAGCCTCGTTAGGGCCGGCTATCGCATCACACATATATATGTGTAGCCCTGCTCCATTATGTAGCTCCGATGCAATATTGCAATGAGACTTGTCACAATCGCATATTGCATAGACCTGGGGTTCTGTGCATATGGCATGGCCTTTGCCAATTCCGATCCACCGATTTTGGTGATCACAACGTCGCTTGGCCCAGGGTCCTGCCTTAAGCCCCCTGCTATCGGCTGATGTCGATTCACCGATCTCGACGATTGCAATGTTGCATGGCCCTGTCCCTTATGTTATCTTGCATAGCTGCCTTTGACCCGATATATTGTGGATTGGCGATCAGGGGTGGCTTCCCTTTTTCACTTAAATCTACCTTGGACCTCCTTCGATGTGATTTTCTTCATAAAGCCTTTTAGGCCATTTTTTTGAAGATTTACCTCTTATATGAAGTCTTTTAGACTTAGAGGTTTATCTAGGATCCATTTTTGGATCACGCCTTCCCACTAAAAGAACTTTTGGTCTCCAAAAGACTGATATACTGATCTAAACAATACCTAAGAGTAACAACACCCTCTTCTTTTAGCCTCCACACACTTGCCTTGCATAGTGCCTTTGAACCAAAGTCTCTGACCACTTCCCTTCTTGGATGGGCTAGTCTTCCTGGGAAGAACTGTCTTCCTCACCTTCCTACAGAACTTTTGCTGAAATGGTCATAGAAGGTGGTTTGAACTTCTTTGCCTTGATCATTGATCCAAGGTGTCTCAAACAAATGTGAACTACATCTGCTCCACAAAACTTTTATTTGTACCTATTTGAAAAGTTGTCAACAACAACTATTAACAACAACAGAAACACAGACAACAACTAGATGGCCTAAAGTCTTGCTTCAACAAAGAAACACATTTTCACATCTTACAAACACCTCCATGTCTTATATCTGCATACGAATGATGGACTAGATAACAAGCCCACAAAATATGTGTTTTAACAAATGACCCCTCAAGTCAAGCATGTAGAAAAAGACAATTAGGACTCTTTTTCCAAAAGATGAAACACTTCATCATTATCTCCATTTGGAGACCAAGTTAACTTCTCCCAAGTCAACATGGCATCACATGCATGTCAAAGCAATCAAACCTACAAGTTAATTACACATACATGTTCAAAACAAGCAAATCATCAACACCCATGTGTTGATGCATCTCCTACTCATGCATGCATTTCATACTTCAAATTTCACTTAAGTACATTGTACTTTCGAAGCTGAAATGAAATATAATGTAGATGCATCAATATGTTAGGTTCCTATACCAATAAATTTCATTTTTCATGATTGACTATGGAAGTGCCAAATATGATCATCCTTTCCATGCTGCAAAGGTTCCATATTTTGTATACAGATAAAGAAAATTAAAAAATGTAAAGAGGGTATGCCCTAAAAGAAAAATCAAAGGGCAAGAAGAATGAATTGGTCAACAAAAAGAAAAGGAAAATGAACCCCAAAGAAAGACAAGGAAAGTGGCTAGTCAAAATGCCACTACTATCTTATTTGAGCAAAGCAAGTTCACAAGGTGCAAACACTGTTTCATCGCACTTGATGGATGGCCCAACAGTTCAATCTGGGCCAGTCAGTATTTAAATTTCCTGTTGTAGAATAGAGAATAAAGATCTCTCCAAACAGCTCAAGCTTGGCAGATGAGTGAATAGTTAGAGAAGCAAAGGAGCCCAACTGCTTAATCTGGGTCCTTGGAAGAGATAAGGGTAGATTTAGATAGGAGGACATTCAAAAGAAAAAGAGGAAAATCAGGGTTTGCTAGTCCAAATGCACCCAATCAAAAGGAAGAAAAAATGCTAGGTGTATTAGGCTGGGCAGGTAGTTTGAGGTTGCAGAAGCAAGTTGGTGATCATTTTTGTCTTATCAAGAAAGACTCTTATCATCAATGACACAAATACCATGGCAAAGTAACTGCAGGACAGTGGAAGCATGACTAATTTCCCCTATCATTCCCCCAGAAGTCATTTACTAACATCCCCTCAAGGACCTTGGGATCTGCCCAATAGTCCTACTTCACTTCATTTTATGAGAAATGCTAAGTTGAACTCTGAGTTTACTTAGTTAAAAGAAGCCACATTTCTTGTGTAAAAATGATCATTCCATACTCCTTTCATTTCCCTATGCCTAAGTTTTCACTCTATAAACTTAGCATTTATTCATGCAGTTTCATTCCATATATTCATATTGACATCCTAACTTATTGTATAGCTCCTTTAATTATTTCCCCACCCCTATTTTACAAAAACTATATAAAAAACCCAAAAAATATAAATATCCCTACCCTTGGCAATTTTAGCCATACAATACAGTTTTGGGGAAATATTAAGTCCATTCGGGACCTTAGTATTAACCCTTCCGCATTCGTAATCCATCGGGATTTATTTAACTCCAGGTTAAATAAATAACCGCATTAAAAACCCCACATAAACCATACATTATAACCCTTCGCGCATTATATATTTGGGATTTGTTTAAATAGTTGGTTAAATGAATAACCGTGGCGCCCACATAAACCCATAACCCAAAGTTTTATGCCCCCGAAACATTATGAAACATTTAAATAATGTGTGGGCCCCCTCATTCCAAAACCCCACTGCTTATATCTCCCGTCCACCGTCTGATCCCACGCCGTAGATCTGACGGCTGGCAGCGATATCGAAAGCCCTTACCTGTCGAGAGTTAGTGTCCGGGGGATGGATGGTATTGCTGCCATACTCCTGCCATGAGTCAATCTCCCGGCGTGATCAGAGCCCCCCCATGCAAAATCACCTTGGGCCAAAGGCGGTGCGGGGAAAACTGCTTACCACCCGCCACCTGCCCCCTGACGTCAGGCCCATGTCACCCGATGACGTCGCGTCCACGTCACCCGCCGCTGCTCTGCACCACTGCCACATCACCTGCTGACATCACCGCCCCGCCACCGTGTCGTCCGCCACGTCATCATACACGTCAGCTGCCACATCATCCTCCGTACCCGCTACGCGACAAAAATACGTCATAATGACGTCATCATAAAAAAGCGCTAAAATGTCTAAATCTTGTTAAAAGTCGTGAAAACGACGGTTTTTGTCTATTTCTATTTATGCGCTAGTGGAGACGCTTGCATGCGATTTTACGATCAATCCGCCACCAAACGTGCACAGTCCATCACCCTGCAAATTTGGCTCCGTAGCTCGACCCCGCAGCTCGAGTTGCCCCTACTAATCGCTCGCCGTGCCATCAAAACAGGTATTTATTCACAGTCTTTCCCAAACCCTATGTTTTTCAGTTTCCTCTGCCAAAATTGCTTACCAACTCCAAAATCTAAGATAAAACCAATCAAAATGCCCATAGAAAGTGCACCATAACTGCAATTTTTCCAACCTTGCACCAGGAAACCCTGTTAAACAGTCTCCCTTTGCAAAGTTTCCCCGTGGACTCGAACTCGAGTTCACTCCATTCTGTGAACGCTAAAGAAAAAAGCCCGGAGCTGCCCATATCCGATTTCCACTAAAGAAATTTCTGCTGACTATCTTTCTCACTGTCATTTTCACCTCATTAGTTCATTCAACCCAATTTAGTCTATAAAATCCCATAGAAACAGGCTCAAAATTGTTGTTCCACTCATTTCATCCACACAAACCCCAGTTTAAAAATTCATACTCATATAATTGAGCCATGGAGACTCTAGCAGCCTTGAATATCACTCCTCTCAATGCACCCCATAAGGACCTGGAAGAATTACCTTTGGCTGATAGGGACCACTTAATTCAAGACTTGGTTGGTGACAGAAACCACCTGCAGACATTCTGTGAGCTGAGGAATAGTTATTTGAACAACAGTGACATTTATGGCATTTGGGAATCAAACTTGCCCATCTACTTCCTTCCTTCTGTCAATGTCTTCCCCGAAATAATTCGCCTCTGCTGTGAAAACTATGATCCAACCCAAAGGGCAGTCAAGTCTCCATCTGGGAGCATCCTCTTCCATATAACTCCTGACTCCATCAATTAAATGCTAAACTTCAAGCAAACTCAGCTTCTGGTCCCTCTCTCTATGAAATTCCTGCTTGATGAATGTCCTAAACTCTTCAGCTCAGACATAGCCTGAATTGCCAAAATATTCATGAGAGCAGACCGCCAGCCTACAGGGCCACCCCCTTTTCTATATGTGTGTTTCAAGGAAGTGGGCAAATTACTAGTAGATATGATATATTATGTACTGGGCTTCAAGACAAGTGAACATATTGATCAAACCATATTGGTCTTGCTGTGTACATTCAACCAGGACAACCCCCTGCTGTCAAATACAATTATGCCAAATTCATTGCCAATAAGATACATGACCAACTAGTAAAACTGGATAGGGAGGGAGTATTTAAATACTCATCCTACATTTATCATCTATTCATGTATTATCGGCCAGACTATTTCCAATGCCCCATCAAAAGATTGGACTCGAAAGGAGAAAAGAGGTCTGTGATTTTTTGGACCTCAGTCTTTCATGAAGTCCACAACTCCCCTTACTCTTACCGTGAGTTCATTGACCTGTTTGTGTATCCAGTCTCTTGTCTCTTGATGAGAACTCCTCCTGCTAGGCTATCCTATGACATGCAGAAAATATTGCAGCTTTCAAAGAACTACAGAATAGGTGATTGGTACTTTTACCAGAATCACACTATCATTAGGATATATGGCTATGAGCTCTGTCCCTACAGGCTGCCAAGATATGTGCCAAGTTTTGTTTCTATTTCCTTTTTTGGTCAGCTATAGATCAGCAAATTCAAAGGCACGGGCCACCTGTCAAAGCGTAAAAAGAGTAGAAAAAGGGAGTCAAATTGGGACTACAACTTATTAAATGAAAAACCAATCACTGATGACAAGGCCAGGACAGCAATGCAGCAAGGCATCAATGCAGAAAAAGCAGGAAACACAGAGTAAAGACGTAGCCACCAGCCGACTCACTTAGTCCAGAAAGTCAAATATTTCTGACAAATTGGATAGCTAGCACACCAACATTTACTGTGGCATTTATTTCTCTCATTTACTTCTTCTGAAGAGTTGGTGAAGGGAGTTATTGCATGAAGACTTATCTACAAGATATTTTGTGTCTCATTTTTGTATAAATACCTCCCCATAAAATGTATTTGGGGTTGGTGATTTTCTCTCTAGACTGCGCTGTAAATTATGAGACTGTCTAATACAAAGGCCATTGAAGTTCACTGTTGCTGGACCGTCTGAATGTGGATTTGATGTTCTAGGAACCGCTACAGAATTCATGTGTCTTTCTATGGATCAATAAGTTGCTCTAACCTGTGTTTATGTCTTCTGTGTTTGCAAATATCATATATGTTTCATAGTCTTAGTAACAGAGAAAAAGAATAGCCCAGGATTTGTTTAAATGCACTCTGTGTTCAATCTCTGCTATTAATTATGTTTTCTTCAGAATTAGTCATAAATATGAATTCTTAGCTGCTCATGTTTGCACTAATTATTTCATTTTGAATACTATTTAGGAATTCTTAATTGCTGCTGGATAATATTCAAGCACCTTCCCTTTGCCAGCATAGTGAAGGATTCTTGACTGCCCTTCACCCACTGGCTTACATTCCATTAGCTTCTAGATCTTAAAATTGTTCCAAAACTTCCTATCTTGCTCTGTAGCATTTCCCTTTACCAAAGAAACACCTTCAGCAGTACACCATCATTGACCCCATTGCCCAATGGTATAAACTATTTTTGACTTGCATCCTAGCTCTATTTGATATCACCATCCAACAAACTAAAAACCAAACTCTGTGCATCATAACTAGCCTAAAATACTCCAAAACAAAGCTAAATTACAAAGAGAGAGCCCTCTCTAGTTGCAGATTGGCTATAATCTGCAGCTACAAGATTGGTTAGTGGTTACCTCGGTCGTATTCCCTTCAGGAGGCAGGGAACAACCTGAGTGATAACATCATTGGCGACTCCATTGGGGACCTGAATGACTGTTTGTAGCTGCTTCCTATTTCCTAAAGCTAGAGATGGAGCCTGAAGTTAGCTAGGTAGCCTTTGAAACTGTCTTTGTTGTGCATTTACAGGAGTAAATAAAAGCTGCTTCAGTCAATCTCCAGTATAGTTTTAGGCTTTAAACAACTGTTCCAAAGATTTGATCAGTTTCCCTATTTCAACATATTCAAAGGAAAGCCCAAGGCCTCCTATATTTCAAAGAATTTCCTGTAGAATATTGTTAAAGATTGTGATCTTCAAACATTCCCAAAAAATACCAAAAAAAAAATTTAGAAGCTAGCTCCAAAGAAGAAAACTCGTTACACCAGGTCAAATCTTGACCCAGATCCACCAGCTATTTTTGAAAATCCCAACTTAATTTCTAAAACCCTTAGAAAACAAGAAAGTCTAGAAAAATCTGCTGATTTAGACCTTGATATACTTCAGCAAAACCCTTCAAAATCTGAGCTTACTCCTGGGAGAGCAGCAGTCCTTTCTGTCAATACTACAGCCTCTCCTAGTTCCTCATCCACACCTCAATGTATCCTCTCCACCCCCCATCCACTGCACATAGCTCCACTCCTGTCCCTGTTGTTCTAGCTGTCTTATTTCTTCCTGTTGTCCCGTTTATCCCTGTAAATATGGCAAACCGTTATGCTCCTCTGCAGTTACCTGGAAATCCAGGGGTTATGCCTTAGGATTATCAGAGTAAAATCACATATTTTGATGGTACTAACTCCTATACAGCCCAAAAACACTAGGAAAATGCAAGATTATTTTGAGAATTATGAAATTGATGATGATGATGTGAGAATGAAGATCTTTGTCCAAAGTCTAACTGGTGATGTAAGGATTTGGTTTAGAGCACTTGTTGCAAATTCTATAGCTGATTCAGAAGCTCTTTATCAATCCTTCTTAAACAGATGGGAAAAGAAAAAAGACCCTTTACACATTTTAACATAATATGACAATTTGAAAAGAGGCCCACAAGAAACTGTCCAAGACTATTGTGCTAGGTTCAACAATGTCTATAATGCTAATCCGCAGAACCTTATACCTCCTCCTGATTTAGCTTTGATAAAATTCCTTGATGGATTTGATTCTGACATGGCATATCAACTGAGGGAAAGAGCCCCTCCAAGCTTAGTAGACATGTAGAATATAGCTGTTAGTGTGGAGGCAAACCTGATTGCTAAACGAAATCGGGTAAGAGCTGAAAGAAGAACAACTTTCAAAGAAGAACCTTCAGCATTTGAACAAAAACTGGATGCAATCATCAAAGGTATGGACAGACTTGGAGATAGGGTGGAAACCATTGAAAGAAAATCATCTTGGGAAGGTCAACCAAGCAACACTGCAAGAAACCCAAAATTTAGAAAAAATCAAAATCCAAATGTTGGAAGGGCCGGCCCTGACCAGAACATCAGACCTCCATTTCAGGAGAACTATGCTGAAGCCTCAACATCTAGTGAACCAACCGAGGACACCCAAATCAATCTAATGGGGTTAAACAGTGAGAAAAAAATCTTCCTAACCCAAGATGACCAAGAAGCTCATATTTTCAATCAATTTCAAACCAAATCCGGAGAGTCATTTGATTTCAGGGAAGGGTACGATGCAGCAGTCTATGAGGTCCATAAACAATACAAATTAAGAAGCAGAACCATAGATGTGCCTAAACCTGTCAAGCTGAAGGATACCAAACAACCAAAGAAAACAAAAGATAAACTTGTCCTGACAGAACTCCCTGCTAAAACAGACCCAAACCCAAAGGAAGCCACTGTTGAGGACATATCAGAGGTACAACCCTCAAAAAATCAGCCATACACAACCTCTCCTCCAAAAGAAAATGTAACCAGCCCTCCTGAAAATAATTTCAAAACAGACTTACCTCAAAACAACATTTACAATGAAGAGAAGGTTACTGAAAATTCAGCTGAAAAGGAAAAGTTCGCTGTCCATAACACAAGAATTCAAGGGGAAAGACCTTTTATTTTAGAAACAGAAATAGGCAAGCTAAAAATAGCTATTCCTTTGTTTGAATTAGCTAGACATGAAGTTTATAGGGAACAAATCAATAGGTCACTCCAAATATCAGAGAATAGGGATGCAGTCAATGTTCTAGATGATCAACCAGAACTGATTTTTGGTCCTGAAGTCAATGGTAAAACAGTAGATGGAGGAGTTCCTCCATTCTATGTGAGCTTAAACATTCATGACAAAGTGCTGCATAATGCAATGTTTGATTCGGGAGCTTCCCATAACCTAATGCCTAAGTCTGTGATGGAAAGACTGGACCTAGATATCACAAGGCCATACAAAGATTTGTTCTCATTTGATTCCAGCCAGGTTAGGTGTCTAGGCCTAATTAAAGATCTTTGTGTATCTTTGGTCCAATATCCAGCAAAAACAATCTTGATGGATGTGGTGGTAGATGATATTCCACCTAAGTATGGTATGCTTTTGTCTAGATCTTGGGGTGCAAAACTCCAAGGGTCTTTGCAACTAGACATGTCCTATGCCACTATTTCAGTCTTTGGTCAGCCAAAGAGATTGTACCGGGAAACATTAATGAAATATGTGGTTAGCAGTCAAGAGAAACCACAAAACTTCCCCATCTATTCGATGCATTCCGACATGGATTCATTCATTTTATATAATGCTGAGATGTGTCCCAAAACTGATGTCAAACTCCTAGAAACAACACAAACAGAAAGCATGAATGAAGAATCTAGTGCCCAAGATCAAAAAAATCTTGATGTGACTGATACAATAAAGGAAAATGACATATCATATGAGTTACAAGAACCAGACCTGCCCATTGAACAAGCTCCCAAAGCTCTTAAGGCTGGTCATAACCAAGAAACCTTATGGTACTTAGAGTTTGATGTGTCTGTGAACAAATTAGGAGCAGGGGCAGGGGTTTGGACACACAACATGCAAAATGACCATGCTGAAGGTCATGCATATAGGTTAAATTTCAGATGTACAAACAATATGGCCGAGTATGAAGCCCTTATATTGGGTCTCAAAATCATCAAAAGTCTTGGGGCAGCTAGGATTTCAATACTAGGGGATTCAGATTTGATTATACAGCAGATGAAGGGAAACTTTGTTACAAATGATCTTAGGTTGAGGGCTTACAGAGGGGCAGCCATTGAAATACTTACTACCTTCTCAGAATTTCAGCTCACTAAAATTCCAAGAAAGCACAATTTACATGCACATAGCTTGGCAACTTTTGCCAGCACTTGCAAGCTTCCATTTGAGCCCAACCACCACTTCACTGCTGAAATCAAACACAGACCTGCTGTCCCAGATAATGTCAAAAATTGGTGGGTGTTTGAAAGTGATACACAAATAAATAATTTCCTCACTTTGAAAGAGGAATTCTCAAGTATAAACATTGACACAAGCGCCATTGATGAACAACAACAAATAAACAAAAGTGAGCAAAGTATATCAGCTCAAACAACAAATCTGATTTTGCATCCAACCACTTTTGATGACAAAAATCTACAAGATCTGAAGCAATTAGATCTTGATGAAATGGCTAAGGGAGAATCTGAAGTAATTGAACAAAAGGATAATTTTCTGCCCACAGGCTTAACTCCTTTGGAGGATATATTTGATTCAAATGACATTCCTAGAAAGACAAAGATGCAACCACTCAATGCAGAAATTGAGGACTACAACATTGGAACCACAGAAAATCCCAAAATGGTAAAACTCTCCAAAGCATTACCTACTGATCAAAAGCTGAAATACATTGAGTTGTTTAAGGAGTTCCAAGATATCTTTGCCTGGAGTTATGAGGACCTCAAGTCCTATGATACCTCTGTCATTCAACATACTATACCTTTGAAAGAGAATCAAAAACCTTTTAAACAAAAGATTAGAAGGGTGAATCCTGTCCTCCTTCCCTTGATTGAAAAGGAAGTTAAATGAATTTATGAAGCTGGGATCATTGCACCTATCAGGTTCTCAGAGTGGATTTCAAATCTAGTGCCTACTAGGAAGAAAACCAGAGAGATAAGACTGTGTGTTGACCTAAGAAATTTGAACAAAGTCTCTCTCAAAGACCACTACCCCTTACCAAAAATGGATCATATCCTGCAAAGGGTAGTAGGAGCCACTAGGATCTCACTGCTAGATGGATTCTCAGGATTCAATCAGATCTTAGTACACCCGGATGATCAAGACAAAACTGCCTTTACAACACCTTGGGGAACCTTTAAATATGTGAAGATGCCTTTTGGACTCAAAAATGCAGGGGCCACGTTTCAAAGAGCAATGGACATAGCCTTTGCAAAGGAGATCCATGATTTCTTAGTTATATACCTTGATGACCTCACTGCTTTTTCAAAATCAGACCAAGAACATTTAGAGCATTTGAGACAAGTGTTCCTAATTTGTAGAAAATATGGCATATCATTGAACCCAAAGAAATCACTGTTTGGCCTGGAAGAAGGCAAACTCTTAGGCCACATAATTTCAAAAGATGGCATTAGAGTTGATCCGGACAGAATACAAGCTATCCTCCAAGTCCCTCATCCAAGAAACATCAAAGAACTGCAAGCTTTTTTAGGGAATATCAATTTCCTAAGAAGGTTCATTCCCAATTTGGCCGAGCTAATAAGACTGTTGAATAATATGCTGAAGAAAGATTGTAAGGTCAAATGGAAAATGGAGGCCAAACAATCCTTTGAGGACATCAAAACAGCCCTAACAAAAACACCAGTCCTCACAAGCCCCAAGTTTGATAGAGATTTCATCATTTTTTCCTTTGCATCTGAGCATACTATTGCTGCTGTCCTATTGCAAAAAGATGACCAAGGGTGTGAGAAGCCCATTTCTTTTTTCAGCAAAGCCCTTAGAGATGCTCCCCTAAAATATCAGATCATGGAAAAACAAGCTTATGCCCTTGTAAAAGCCATCAAGGATTTCAGAGTTTATATCTTGTACTCACATGTGATAGCTTATGTCCCTAATGTTGTGGTTAAGGACATTTTGACTCAAGAAGAAATTGAAGGAAAAAGGGGCAAATGGATAGCCAACATTTTAGAATATGACATTGAAATCAAGCCCACCAAACTGATAAAAGGACAGGGATTAGCCAAGCTGATGACTGAAACCAATTTTCAAGCCCTTGACATCAATGAACTGGATAATGAATAGGAGATGGCGACTCCACAAATCAATCAAGCCTTTTTACATTCACCTTGGTATGCTGATGTAGTTTATGTATTGTTAAACCTGCAGGCTCCTCCAGGGTTATCCAGAACTAAAAAGAGATTTTTGAAAATGAAAGCTTCAAAGTTTTGCATTATAGATGATGTTTTGTTTTGGAAAATTCATGAAGGCATCTTATTGAATTGTTTAATTAAGGATGAAACTGACAAAGTGCTCAAAGAATTTCATGCAGGGGACTGTGGTGGACACTTGTATTGGAAGTCAACAGCTGATAAAATTCTAAGAGTTGGTTTTTACTGGCCCTCCTTGTTTGCTGATGTTAAAAAATTTGTAGTTTCTTGCCACAAATGCCAAATTTTTGAAGGCAAGAAAAAGCTGCTGCCTTTGCCCCTCAAACCCATTTCAACTGAAAGGCCATTTCAACAATGGGGTTTAGACTTCATAGGGGAAATCCACCCTTCATCCTCTGGCCAACACAAGTGGATTTTGACTGCCACAGACTATTTTACCAAGTGGATAGAAGCCATCCCTTGTAGGCAAGCAAATGACTCAATCATCATGCAATTTTTAGAAACCAACATCTTGTCTAGATTTGGCTGTCCAGAAAAGATTATTACTAATAATGTTGCTACTTTCAAATCCAAAAGGATGATCAATTTCTGTCATAAGTACCACATTACCTTGGGCCACTCCACAACCTATTACCCTCAAGGTAACGGCCTAACTGAGTCATCCAACAAAAGCCTCATCAATATCATCAAAAAGGTCCTGGAAGAGAATAAAAAGAATTGGCATAAGAAGCTTGTAAATGCACTATGGGTAGACAGATTGACCACCAAAAGATCTATTGGTACCAGCCCATATGAGTTGGTATATGGCCTGGAGGCTATGTTCCCCTCCTCCTTAGGAATCCCTGTGATCAAGTTACTGCAAGAAATACAAGCAGAGCCTAATGATATTCAAAGAAGGATCAATCAAACCATTCATTTGCAGCAGACCAGAGAGGAAGTGTATCAGAGAAGTTAGGTTCTACAAGAAAAACTGAAAAAGATGTTTGATAAAAGAACCAAAGCAGAGGATTTCTTCATTGGGGATAAAGTGTTAAAGTGGGATTCTAGAAGAGAGGATAAAGGGAAACATGGCAAATTTGATTTTCTTTGGAAAGGACCATTTCTTATTTAGACTGTGCAAGGAAATAACACCTATTTTCTGAGAAGCTTGGATGGTACATAAGCTGAAGAAGGCCCAATCAATGGGCGAATGCTCAAGCATTATTTTGATTCTCTTTGATCAACATAACACAACTGTATATTGTACATAAATAGTTGTCTTTCTAGCAATTTTCATTTACAACAATTAGATAAGGAACAAGATGCATCAGATTTTGAGGAAAAGGTCAAGGAATTACACCACCTTTTGTGTATATCTTGAATTTACCGGAAAAGAACAAAAAAGAAAGACTTGGGAACTATAAAGAGGATGAAAAACACTCAGAGAAACCAAAAAAAAAGAAAAGAAGCCAGAGCTATAATTTTGCATAGATCAGCTCATAAGAAAAGCACACATGCCACAAAAGTTCAGATTACTGCTCTCCAGCAAAGGAGGAATTTCAGATTACAACAAGAGTTAAAAATAAGGCCATGACCCGCTGTTCTTGGCTTTTCACCAGGAAAAGCCATCCCCAAGTGGAGCCACTGTTAGGTTCCTATACCAATAGGTTTCATTTTTCATGATTGACTATGAAAGTGCCAAATATGATATCCTTTCCATGCTGCAAAGGTTCCATATTTTGTATACAGATAAAAAAAATAAAAAAATGTAAAGAGGGTATGCCGTAAAAGAAAAATCAAAAGGTAAGAAGAATGAATTGGTCAACAAAAAGAAAAGGAAAATGAACCCCAAAGAAAGACCAAGGAAGTGGCCAGTCAAAATTCCACCACTATCTTATTGGAGCAAAGCAAGTTCATAAGGTGCAAACATTGTTTCATCACACTTGATGGATGGCCCAACAGTTCAATCTGGGCCAGTCCATATTTAAATTTCCTGTTGTAGAATAGAGAATAAAGATCTGTCCAAACAGCTCAAGCTTGGCAGATGAGTGAATAGTTAGAGAAGCAAAGGAGCCCAACTGCTTAATCTGGGCCCTTGGAAGAGATAAGGGTAGATTTAGATAGGAGGGAATTCAAAAGAAAAAGAGGAAAATCAGGGTTTGCTAGTCCAAATGCACCCAATCAAAAGGAAGAAAAAATGCTAGGTGTATTAGGCTGGGTAGGTAGTTTGAGGTTGCAGAAGCAAGTTGGTGATCATTTTTGTCTTATTAAGAAAGACTCTTATCATCAATGACACAAATACCATGGCAAAGTAACTGCAGGAGAGTGGAAGCATGACTAATTTCCCCTATCATTCCCCCAGAATTCATTTACTAACATCCCCTCAAGGACCTTGGGATCTGCCCAATAGTCCTACTTCACTTCATTTTATGAGAAATGCTAAGTTGAACTCTGAGTTTACTTAGTGAAAAGAAGCCACATTTCTTGTGTAAAAATGATCATTCCATACTCCTTTCATTTCCCTATGCCTAAGTTTTCACTCTATAAACTTAGCATTTATTCATGCAATTTCATTCCATATATTCATATTGACATCCTAACTTATTGTATAGCTCCTTTAATTATTTCCCCACCCCTATTTTACAAAAACTATATAAAAAACCCAAAAAATATAAATATCCCTACCCTTGGAAATTTTAGCCATACAATATAGTTTTGGGGAAATATTAAGTCCATTCGGGACCTTAGTATTAACCCTTCCACGTTTGTAATCCATCGGGATTTATTTAACTCCAGGTTAAATAAATAACCGCATTAAAACCCCCGCATAAACCATACATGTTAACCCTTCGTGCATTATATAATGGGATTTGTTTAAACATTTGGTTAAACGAATAACCGTGGCGCCCACATAAACCCATAACCCAAAGTTTTATGCCCCCGAAACATTATGAAACATTTAAATAATGTGCGGGCCCCCTCATTTCAAAACCCTGTTGCTTATATCTCTCGTCCACCGTCCGATCCGGCGTCGTAGATCTGACTGCTGGCAGTGATATCGGAAGCCCTTACCTGCCGAGAGTTAGCGTCTGGGGAATGGGCAGTATTGCTGTCGTACCCCTGCCACGCGTCAATCTCTCGGCGTGATTGGAGCCCCCCCTGCAAAACCACCCTGGGCCAAAGGCGGTGCAGGGAAAACCACTTACTGCCCGCCACCTGCCCCCTGATGTCAGGCCCACGTCACCCGATGACGTCGCGTCCACGTCGCTCGCCGCTGCTCTGCACCATTGCCACATCACCTGCTGTCATCACTGCCCTGCCACCGTGTCATCTGCCATGTCATCATACACGTCGGCTGCCACGTCATCCTCCGTACCCACTACACGACAAAAATACGTCATAATGACGTCATCATAAAAAAGCGCCAAAAAGCGCTAAAATGTCCAAATCTTGTTAAAAGTCGTGAACATGATAGTTTTTGTCTATTTCTGTTTATGCGCTAGTGGACACGCTTGCATGCGATTTTACGATCAATCCGCCACCAAATGTGCATAGTCCATCACCCTATGAATTTGGCTCCGTAGCTCGACCCCGCAGCTCGAGTTGCCCTTGCTAATCGCTCGCCGTGCCATCAAAACATGTATTTGTTCATAGTCTTGCCCAAACCCTATGTTTTTCACTTTCCTCTGCTAAAATTTCTTACCAACTCCAAAATCTAAGATAAAACCAATCAAAATACCCACAGAAAGTGCACCATAACCGCAATTTTTCCAACCTTGCACCAAGAAACCCTGTTAAACAGTCTCCCTTTGCAAAGTTTCCCTTTGGACTCAAACTCGAGTTCACTCTTCTGTGAATGCAAAAAAAAAAAGCCCGGAGCTGCCCATATCCGATTTCCACTAAAGAAATTTCTGCTGACTATCTTTCTCGCTGTCATTTTCACCTCATCAGTTCATTCAGCCCAATTTAGTCTGTAAAAGTCCACCGAAACAGGCTCAAAATTGCTGTTCCAGTCATTTCATCCACACAGTACCTAGTTTCAAAATTCATACTCATAGAATTGAGTAATGGAGACTCCAGCAGCCTTGAATATCACTCCTCTCAATGCACCCCATAAGGAACTGGAAGCATTATCTTTGGCTAATAGGGACCACTTAATTCAAGACTTGGTTGGTGACAGAAACCACCTGCAGACATTCTGTGAGCTGAGGAACAGTTATTTGAACAATAGTGACATTTATGGCATTTGGGAATCAAACTTTCCCATCTACTTCCTTCCTTCTGTCAATGTCTTCCGTGAAATAATTCGCCTCTGCTGTGAAAACTATGACCCAACTCAAAGGGCAGTCAAGTCTCCATCTGGGAGCATCCTCTTCCATATAACTCCTGACTCCATCAATCAAATGCTAAACTTCAAGCAAACTCAGCTTCTAGTCCCTCTCTCTATGAAATTCCTGCTTGATGAAGGTCCTAAACTCTCCAGCTTAGAGATAGCCCGAATTGCCAAAATATTCATGAGAGCAGACCGCCAGCCTACAGGGTCACCTCCTTTTCTCTATGTGTGTTTCAATGAAGTGGGAAAATTACTAGTAGATATGATATCTTATGTACTGGGCTTCAAGACAAGTGAACATATTGATCAAACCATATCGGTCTTGCTATCTACATTCAGCCCATGACAGCCCCTTGCTGTCAAATACAATTATGCCAAATTCATTGCCAATAAGATACATGACCAACTAGTAAAACTTGATAGGGAGGGAGTATTTAAATACTCATCCTACATTTATCATCTATTCATGTATTATCAGCCAGACTGTTTCCAATGCCCCATCAAAATATTGGACTCGAAAGGAGAAAAGAGGTCTGTGAGTTTTTGGACCTCAGTCTTTCATGAAGTCCACAACTCCCCTTACTCTTACTGTGAGTTCATTGACCTGTTTGTGTATCCAGTCTCTTGTCTCTTGATGAGAACTCCTCCTGCTAGGCTATCCTATGACATGCAGAAAATATTGCAGCTTTCAAAGAACTACAGAATAGGTGATTGGTACTTTTACCAGAATCACACTATCATTAGGATGTATCGCTGTGAGCTTTGTCCTACAGGCTGCCAAGATATGTGCCAATGAGACTGTTTTCCTTGGAATATTACAGGCAATTTATCAGCTCTGATTTAACTCATTTTCATAGCACCAAGAAAAAGGCCCAGTTGAAATTCAGGACCAACTAGGCCCCTTTGTCATGAACAAAAAAGAAGGATGGCAAGATGCTGACCAAATATTGGGGGATAAATTTAGGTTAAAAAGAAGTTTTTGGTGGGTTCCTTATGACCCAAATGGTTTTATCAATGCCAGAAAAATAAAATATAGGCTGTCAGCCTATGAACATTGCAAAATCCCACAGATTGAACAATTTTCCAACCAAGATGAGTGGGTGGCAGGGACACTAGTTGAAGAATTCACCCAAGAAGAAATAATGGAGCAAAATGTAAAAGATTTGGAAAATACTCTTGACTTGGATTCTTTTGAGCAGGTGACATTCAAACTGCCAAAGCAAGTTGGAGGAGGCACATCAGCTGCTACTCCACAAGCAGCCCAAGAAAGGTCTACACCAGCAACATGGACAACAAAGGGCAAGGAGGTAGTTGATGCAGAGAAAGGAACAATGACATAACGACCAACTACTTCAACGGAACAAAGTCAAGGGCAAACCCCTCCACTGCAGACAGAGGCTCCACAGGTACCAGCTTTATAGACTCCTTTCAATGAGGAGAGAGGCAAGAAGCGGGATAGGGAAGAAACTACACCTGCTAGTGGCTCAACACAGCAGCCAGAGGCCAAGAGGCAAAGAATAGATCCTCAAATTGAAGAGGAAATTAGTGAAGAAGTCATAGAGAGCCCAAGGAGGGAGAGGGAAACCAATTAGCAAGCATCCATCAGCTCTCAAAGATAGGAAACAGAGAGACAACATGGTATGGAGGTATCCTCCTCGAGGCAGCAAGGTGCACAACCATCTGGCATTAAAGGAACCTTCATGGAAATCAAGGCCCAAAATGAGATATTGAGGATACAGTTGTATGATCAATTTCTCAAGACAACACCCTCCAAACAGCAGAGATTAATGGCAGCTTATGACATTAAGGAGGAGAAAATGATCTTAGCTCATTTCAAGCCTAAGATACCACAGCCACAAACAGCTGCAGATTACATAAGGAAAAACCTGGAGGTCCTCGCCAAGGACATACACCCAATGGACCAAATTGAGCTACACAAGCAGACAGGTGAAATGGTCTATGCTACTCTAGCAGATAGGGCAATGCTGGCCCACCAATTGAAAGAATCATTGAAAAATAAAAATACTCAATTGGATTTGGAGAGAATGTCTTAACTGGCCAAAGACAACAGAATAAAGACATTGGAGGAAATTATTGTGGAACTAGGGCATGATCCTAAGGCTAAGGATGCCCAGGGCATCAAAGCCCTTATAAGAAAAAAGGAAGAAGATATTGCTGCACTTAGAAAGTAGCTAAGGCTACTTGCAACCATGCACCCTCAAACTAGAGAACTTGTACAAGAGAAGGAAGGTGAAGTTACAATGGATTTGCTAATGAGGATGAACCAAAGAATAATTCAGATGGAGGAGGAATTGGAGAAGGCATTACAAGGCAAGCAGGGAGAGTCGACCTCCCAGCCACGTATAGCAGCTGCAACAGTCCCCACTGCCCTTCCCATAGCAGCAACAACAATTCCTTCTATCATTCCAGCATCAACAACAGGTACACCAACTACAGATGCCACAGCAGCAGCAACAACCACACCAGAATCTAGCCTAAGTATGGAAGAAATGATGAAAGCAGTCAAAGAGCTAGAAGTCCAAATGACAGAGCTGAAAGAGGCCAAGGAAAAGTTGGCCAAACTTGAAGTAAGCTATGACAAGTCCAAGGTAACAGTGGCTGAGAAAACAAGGGAAATAAAGGCCCTGGACAATAAAATAAAGTCCTTAGAAAAGGAGCTTACTCTAGATAGAACTTTGGCTGAAATCAAGAAAATTTTGTGGGCCAAGATTGGCCAATATATCACTAACCAATGGCAATCAATCCAAACTATACATGATCAAATAGATTTGATAGGCCAAGCTCAACTTGATACTCAAAAGGCTAGAGCAGCATTGGGAAACATGCCTGAACAGGCCAACAGAATGATTCAATTTTTGAATACTCATACGAAGGGACAACTGGCAGCACTAGATATCAGGAAAAGGACAGATACCATTTTGATAGTGAAAAATGTGCTGACCCTAAGGAATTTTGTGCAGACTCTAGAAAGAAAGTGCCAGGAAATGCAGGCAAAAATAAATGACTTCAAAATAAAGTTTGCAACATTGCAGAGCAAAGGACTCCCCAACTTATTAACTAGTAGTGGAAGGCTGCTAACACATGAACAATATGCCAACAGGGTGAATAATTATGTTGCTAATCAAATCACAGAATCCTCCAGCACCTCAGAAGAAATAGGGCCTCCCTCTGGACATAGTCTTTATGATAAATTAGAAAATCCGTTCTACATTGAACATGAGATAAACCACCTTTTTGAGGTTCAGCCCAACTTTTATAGATATACTGAAGCTGATGAGACACGGATAAAAATACAAAGACATCAGTTGCCTACAGAAGACTGGTGGCAGAGAATGCTGGAAATTTTGCCAAGGTAATTTTGTTTCTATTTCCTTTTTTGGTCAGCTACAGATCAGCAAATTCAAAGGCACAGGCCACCTGTCAAAGCGTAAAAATAGCAGAAAAGGGGATTCAAAATGGGACTACAGCTCATTAAATGAAAAACCAATCACTGATGACAAGGCCAGGACAGCAACGCAGCAGGGCATCAAGGCAGAAAAAGCAGGAAACGCAGAATAAAGACGTAGCCACCAGCCGACTCACTTAGTCTAGAAGGTCAAATATTACTGAAAAATTGGAGAGCTATCACACCAACATTTACTGTGGCATTTATTTCTCTCATTTACTTCTTTTGAAGAGTTGGTGAAGGGAGTTATTGCATGAAGACTTATCTACAAGATATTTTTTGTCTCATTTTTGTATAAATACCTCCCCATAAAATGTATTTTGGATTGGTGATTTTCTCTCTAGACTGCGCTGTAAATTATGAGACTGTCTAATACAAAGGCCATTGAAGTTCACTATTGTTGGACCATCTGAATGTGGATTTGATGTTCTGGGAACCTCTACAGAATTCCTGTGTCTTTCTATGGATCGATAAGTTGCTCTAACCTGTGTTTATGTCTTCTGTGTTTGCAAATATCATATATGTTTCATAGTCTTAGTAACAGAGAAAAAGAATAGCCCAGGATTTGTTTAAATGCACTCTGTGTTCAATCTCTGCTATCAATTATGTTTTCTTCAGAATTAGTCATAAATATGAACTCTTAGCTACTCATGTTTTCACTAATTCTTTCATTTTGAATACTATTTAGGAATTCTTAATTGCTCCTGGATAATATTCAAGCACCTTCCCTCTGCCAACATAGTGAAGGATTCTTGACTGCCCTTCACCCACTGGCTTACATTCCATTAGCTTCCAAATCTTAAAATTGTTCTAAAACTGCCTATCTTGCTCTGTAGCATTTCCCTTTACCAAAGAAACACCTTCAGCAGTACACCATCATTGACCCCATTGCCCAATGGTATAAACTGTTTTTGACTTGCATCCTAGCTCTATTTGATATCACCATCCAAAAAACTGAAAACCAAACCGTGTGCATCATAACTAGCCTAAAATACTCCAAAACAAAGCTAAATTACAAAGAGAGAGCCTTCTCTGGTTGCAGATTGGCTAGAATCTGCAGCTACAAGATTGGTTAGTGGTTACCTCGGCAGTATTCCCTTCAGGAGGCAGGGAACAACCTGAGTGATAACATCATTGGCGACTCCATTGGGGACCTGAATGACTGTTTGTAGCTGCTGCCTATTTCCTAAAGCTAGAGATGGAGCTTGAAGTTAGCTAGGTAGCCTTTGAAACTGTCTTTGTTGTGCATTTACAGGAGTAAATAAAAGCTGCTTCAGTCAATCTCCAGTATAGTTTTAGGCTTTAAACAACTGTTCCAAAGATTTGATCAGTTTCCCTATTTCAACATATTCAAAGGAAAGCCCAAGGCCTCCTATATTTCAAAGAATTTCCTGTAGAATATTGTTAAAGACTGTGATCTTCAAACATTCCCAGAAAATACCAAAAAAAAAATTTAGAAGCTGGCTCCAAAGAAGAAAACTCGTTACACCAGGTCAAATCCTGACCCAGATCGGCCAGCTATTTTTGAAAATCCAAACTTAATTTCTAAAACCCTTAGAAAACAAGAAAGTCTAGAAAAATTTGCTGATTTAGACCTTGATATACTTCAGCAAAACCCTTCAAAATCTGAGCTTACTCCTGGGAGAGCAACAATCCTTTTTGTCAATACTACAGCCTTTCCTAGTTCCTCATCCACACCTCAAAGTATCCTCTCCACCCCCCGATCCACTGCACATAGCTCCACTCCTGTACCTGCTGTTCCAACTGTCTTATTTCTTCCTGTTGTCCCGTTTATCCCTGTAAATATGGCAAACCGTTATGCTCCTCTGCAGTTACCTGGAAATCCAGGGGCTATGCCTCAGGATTATTAGAGTAAAATCACATATTTTGATGGTACTAACTCCTATACAGCCCAACAACATACTAAGAAAATGCAAGATTATTTTGAGAATTATGAAATTGATGATGATGATGTGAGAATGAAGATCTTTGTCCAAAGTCTAACTGGTGATGTAAGGATTTGGTTTAGAGCACTTGCTGCAAATTCTATAGCTGATTCAGAAGCTCTTTATCAATCCTTCTTAAACAGATGGGAAAAGAAGAAAGACCCTTTACACATTTTAACAGAATATGACAATTTGAAAAGAGGCCCACAAGAAACTGTCCAAGACTATTGTGCTAGGTTCAACAATGTCTATAATGCTATTCCGCAGAACCTTATACCTCCTCCTGATTTAGCTTTGATCAAATTCCCTGATGGATTTGATTCTGACATGGCATATCAGCTGAGGGAAAGAGCCCCTCCAAGCTTAGAAGACATGCAGAATATAGCTGTTAGTGTGGAGGCAAACTTGATTGCTAAACGAAATCGGGCAAGAGCTGAAAGAAGAACAACTTTCAAAGAAGAGCCTTCAGCATTTGAACAAAAACTGGATGCAATCATCAAAGGTATGGACATACTTGGAGATAGGGTGGAAACCATTGAAAGAAAATCATCTTGGGAAGGTCAGCCAAGAAACACTGCAAGAAACCCAAACTTTAGAAAAAATCAAAATCCAAATGTTGGAAGGGCTGGCCCTGACCAGAACATCAGACCTCCATTTCAAGAGAACTATGCCGAAGCCTCAACATCTAGTGAACCAACTGAGGACACCCAAATCAATCTAATGGGGTTAAACAGTGAGCAACAAATCTTCCTAACCCAAGATGACCAAGAAGTTCATATTTTCAATCAATTTCAAACCAAATCCAGAGAGTCATTTGATTTCAGGGAATGGTATGATGCAATAGTCTGTGAGGTCCATAAACAATACAAATTAAGAATCAGAACCATAGATGTGCCTGAACCTGCCAAGCTGAAGGATACCAAACAGTCAAAGAAAACAAAAGATAAAGCTGTCCTGATAGAACTCCCTGCTAAAACAGACCCAAACCCAAAGGAAGCCACTATTGAGGACATATCAGAGGTACAACCCTAAAAAAATCAGCCATACAAAGCCTCCCCTCCAAAAGAAAATGTAACCAGCCCTCCTAAAAATAATTTCAAAACACACTTACCTCAAAACAACATTTACAATGAAGAGAAGGTTATTGAAAATTCCGATGAAAAGGAAAAGTTCGCTGTCCATAACACAAGAATTCAAGGGGAAAGACCTTTTAATTTAGAAATAGAAATAGGCAAGTTGAAAATAGCTATTCCTTTGTCTGAATTGGCTAGACATGAAGTTTATAGGGAACAAATCAATAGGTCACTCCAAATATCAGAGAATAGGGATGCAGTCAATGTTCTAGATGATCAACCAGAACTGATTTTTGGTCCTCAAGTCAATGGTAAAACAGTAGATGGAGGAGTTCCTCCATTCTATGTGAGCTTAAACATTCATGACAAAGTGCTGCATAATGCAATGTTTGATTCGGGAGCTTCCCATAACCTAATGCCTAAGTCTGTGATGGAAAGACTGGACCTAGATATCACAAGGCCATACAAAGATTTGTTCTCATTTGATTCCAGCTAGGTTAGGTGTCTAGGCCTAATTAAAGATATTTGTGTATATTTGGTCCAATATCCAACAAAAACAATCTTGATGGATGTGGTGGTAGTTGATATTCCACCTAACTATGGTATGCTTTTGTCCAGATCTTGGGGTACAAAACTCTAAGTGTCTTTGCAACTAGACATGTCCTATGCCACTATTTCAGTCTTTGGTCAGCCAAATTGATTGTACCGGGAAACATTAATGAAATATGTAGTTAGCAGTCAAGAGAAACCACAAAACTTCCCCATCTATTCGATGCATTCCAACATGGATTCATTCATTTTATATAATGCTGAGATGTGTCCCAAAACTGATGTCAAACTCCTAGAAATAACATAAACAAAAAGCATGAATGAAGAATCTAATGCCCAAGATATAAAAAATTCTTATGTGACTGATACAACAAAGCAAAATGACATATCATATGAGTTACAAGAATGATATCTGCCCATTGAACAAGCTCCCAAAGCTCTTAAGGCTAGTCATAACCAAGAAATCTTATGGTACTTAGAGTTTGATGGGTTTGTGAACAAATTAGGAGCAGGGGCAGGGGTTTGGACACACAACATGCAAAATGACCATGCTGAAGGTCATGCATATAGGTTAAATTTCAGATGTACAAACAATATGGCAGAGTATGAAGCCCTTATATTGGTCTCAAAATCATCAAAAGTCTTGGGGCAGCTAGGATTTCAATTCTAGGGGATTCAGATTTGATTATACAGCAGATGAAGGGAAACTTTGTTACAAATGATCTTAGGTTGAGGGCTTACAGAGGGGCGGCCATTGAAATACTTAACACCTTCTCAGAATTTTAGCTCACTAAAATTCCAAGAAAGCACAATTTACATGCACATAGCTTGGCAACTTTTGCCAGCACTTGCAAGCTTCCATTTGAGCCCAACCACCACTTCACTGCTGAAATCAAACACAGACCTGTTGTCCCAGATAATGTCAAAAATTGGCAGGTGTTTGAAAGTGATACACAAATAAATAATTTCTTGACTTTGAAAGAGGAATTCTCAAGTATAAACATTGACACAAGCGCCATGGATGAACAACAACAAATAAACAAAAGTGAGCAAAGTATATCAGCTCAAACAACAAATCTGATTTTGCATCCAACCAATTTTGATGACAAAAATCTACAAGAGCTGAAGAAATTAGATCTTGATGAAATGGCTGAGGGAGAATCTGAAGTAATTGAACTAAAGGATAATTTTCTGCCCACAGGCTTAACTCCTTTGGAGGATATATTTGATTCAAATGACATTCCTAGAAAGCCAAAGATGCAACCACTCAATGCAGAAATTGAGGACTGCAACATTGGAACCACAGAAAATCCAAAAATGGTAAAACTCTCCAAAGCATTACATGCTGATCAAAAGCTGAAATACATTGAGTTGTTTAAGGATTTCCAAGATATCTTTGCCTGGAGTTATGAGGACCTCAAGTCCTATGATACCTCTGTCATTCAACATACTATACCTTTGAAAGAGAATCAAAAACCTTAAACAAAAGCTTAGAAGGGTGAATCCTGTCCTCCTTCCCTTGATTGAAAAGGAAGTTAAACGAATGTATGAAGCTGGAATCATTGCACCTATCAGGTTCTCAGATTGGATTTCAAATCTAGTGCCTACTAGGAAGAAAACCAGAGAGATAAGACTGTGTGTTGACCTAAGAAATTTGAACAAAGTCTCTCTCAAAGACCACTATCCCTTACCAAAAATGGATCATATCCTGCAAAGGGTAGTAGGAGCCACTAGGATCTCACTACTAGATGGATTCTCAGGAATCAATAAGATCTTAGTACACCCGGATGATCAAGACAAAACTGCCTTTACAACACCTTGGGGAACCTTTAAATATGTGAAGATGCCTTTTGGACTCAAAAATGCAGGGGCCACGTTTCAAAGAGAAATGGACATAGCCTTTGCAAAGGAGATCCATGATTTCTTAGTTATATACCTTGATGACCTCAATGCTTTGTCAAAATCAGACCAAGAACATTTAGAGCATTTGAGACAAGTGAATATGGCATATCATTGAACCCAAAGAAATCACTGTTTGGCCTGGAAGAAGGCAAACTCTTAGGCCACATAATTTCAAAAGATGGCATTAGAATTGACCCGGACAGAATACAAGCTATCCTCCAAGTCCCTCATCCAAGAAACATCAAAGAACTGCAAGCTTTTTTAGGGAAGATCAATTTCCTAAGAAGATTCATTCCCAATTTGGCTGAGCTAATAAGACTGTTGAATAATATGCTGAAGAAAGATTCTAAGGTCAAATGGACAATGGAAGCCAAACAAGCCTTTGAGGACATCAAAACAGCCCTAACAAAAACACCAGTCCTCACAAGCCCCAAGTTTGATAGAGATTTCATCATTTTTTCCTTTGCATCTGAGCATACTATTGCTGCTGTCCTATTGCAAAAAGATGACCAAGGGTGTGAGTATCCCATTGCTTTTTTCAGCAAAGCCCTTAGAGATGCTCCCCTAAAATATCAGATCATGGAAAAACAAGCTTATGCCCTTGTAAAAGCCATCAAGGATTTCAGAGTTTATATCTTGTACTCACATGTGATAGCTTATGTCCCTAATGTTGTGGTTAAGGAAATTTTGACTCAAGAAGGAATTGAAGGAAAAAGCAGCAAATGGATAGCCAACATTTTAGAATATAACATTGAAATCAAGCCCACCAAACTCATAAAAGGACAGGGATTAGCCAAGCTGATGACTGAAACCAATTTTCAAGCCCTTGACATCAATGAACTGGATAACAAACAGGAGATGGCGACTCCACAGATCAATCAAGACTTTTTACAATCACCTTGTTATGCTGATGTAGTTTATGTATTGTTAAACCTGCAGGCTCCTCTAGGGTTATCCAGAACTAAAAAGAGATTTTTGAAAATGAAAGCTTCAAAGTTTTGCATTATAGATGATGTTTTGTTTTGGAAAAATCATGAAGGCATCTTATTGAATTGTTTAATTAAGGATGAAACTAACAAAGTGCTCAAAGAATTTCATGCAGGGGACTGTGGTGGACACTTGTATTAGAAGTCAACAGCTGATAAAATTCTAAGAGCTGGTTTTTACTAGCCCTACCTATTTGCTGATGTGAAAAAATTTGTAGTTTCTTGCCACAAATGCCAAATTTTTGAAGGCAAGAAAAAGCTGTTGCCTTTGCCCCTCAAACCCATTTCAATTAAAAGGCCATTTCAACAATGGGGTTTATACTTCATAGGGGAAATCCACCCTTCATCCTCTGGCCAGCACAAGTGGATTTTGACTGCCACAGACTATTTTACCAAGTGGATAGAAGCCATCCCTTGTAGGCAAGAAAATGACTCAATCATCATGCAATTTTTAGAAACCAACATCTTGTTTAGATTTGGCTGTCCAGAAAAGATTATTACTAACAATGCTGCTGCTTTCAAATCCAAAACGATGATCAATTTCTGTCATAAGTACCACATTACCTTGGGCCACTCCACATCCTATTACCCTCAAGGTAACGGCCTAGCTGAGTCATCCAACAAAAGCCTCATCAACATCATAAAAAAGGTCCTGGAAGAGAATAAAAAGAATTGGCATAAGAAGCTTGTAAATGCACTATGGGCAGACAGATTGACCACCAAAAGTTTTATTGGTACCATCCCATATGAGTTGGTATATGGCCTGGAGGCTATGTTCCCTTCCTCCTTAGGAATCCCTGTGATCAAGTTACTGCAAGAAATATAAGCAGAGCCTAATGATATTCAAAGAAGGATCAATCAAACCATTCACTTGCAGTAGACCAGAGAGGAAGTGTATCAGAGAAGTCAGGTTCTGCAAGAAAAACTTAAAAAGATGTTTGATAAAAGAACCAAAGCAGAGGATTTCTTCATTGGGGATAAAGTGTTAAAGTGGGATTCTAGAAGAGAGGATAAAGGGAAACATGGAAAATTTGATTTTCTTTGGAAAGGACCATTTCTTATTCAGATTGTGCAAGGAAATAACACCTATTTTTTGAGAATCTTGGATGGTACAGAAGCTGAAGAAGGCCCAGTCAATGGGTGAATGCTCAAGAATTATTTTGATTCTCTTTGATCAACATAACACAATTGTATATTGTACATAAATAGTTGTCTTTCCAACAGTTTTCATTTACAGCAATTAGATAAGGAACAAGATGCAACAGATTTTGAGGAAAAGGTCAAGTAATTACACCACCTTTTGTGTATCTCTTGAATTTACCGGAAAAGAACAAAAAATAAAGACTTGGGAACTATAAAGAGGATGACAAACACTCAGAGAAACCAAAAAAAAAAAAAAAACAGAGCTATAATTTTGCACAGATCAGCTCATGAGAAAAGCACACATGCCACAAAAGTTCAGATTACTGCTCTCCAACAAAGGAGGAATTTCATATTACAGCAAGAGTTAAAAATAAGGCCATCTGACCTGCTGTTCTTGGCTTTTCACCAGGAAAAGCCATCCCCAAGTGGAGCCACTGTTAGGTTCCTATACCAATAGGTTTCATTTTTCATGATTGACTATGGAAGTGCCAAATATGATCATCCTTTCCATGCTGCAAAGGTTCCATATTTTGTATACAGATAAAGAAAATTAAAAAATGTAAAGAGGGTATGCCCTAAAAGAAAAATCAAAGGGCAAGAAGAATGAATTGGTCAACAAAAAGAAAAGGAAAATGAACCCCAAAGAAAGAACAGGAAAGTGGCCAGTCAAAATGCCACTACTATCTTATTTGAGAAAAGCAAGTTCACAAGGTGCAAACACTGTTTCATCACACTTGATGGATGGCCCAACAGTTCAATCTGGGCCAGTCCATATTTAAATTTCCTGCTGTAGAATAGAGAATAAAGATCTGTCCAAACAGCTCAAGCTTGGAAGATGAGTGAATAGTTAGAGAAGCAAAGGATCCCAACTACTTAATCTAGGCCCTTGGAAGAGATAAGGTTAGATTTAGATAGGAGGGCATTCAAAAGAAAAAGAGGAAAATCAGGGTTTGCTAGTCCAAATGCACCCAACCAAAAGGAAGAAAAAATGCTAGGTGTGTTAGGCTGGGCAGGTAGTTTGAGGTTGCAGAAGCAAGTTGGTGATCATTTTTGTCTTATCAAGAAAGACTCTTATCATCAATGACACAAATACCATGGCAAAGTAACTGCAGGAGAGTGGAAGCATGACTAATTTCCCCTATCATTCCCCCATAAGTCATTTACTAACATCCCCTCAAGGACCTTGGGATCTGCCCAATAGTCCTACTTCACTTCATTTTATGAGAAATGCTAAGTTGAACTCTGAGTTTACTTAGTGAAAATAAGCCACATTTCTTGTGTAAAAATGATCATTCCATATTCCTTTCATTTCCCTATGCCTAAGTTTTCACTCTATAAACTTAGCATTTATTCATGCAGTTTCATTCCATATATTCATATTGACATCCTAACTTATTGTATAGCTCCTTTAATTATTTCCCCACCCCTATTTTACAAAAAACTATATAAAAAACCCAAAAAATATAAATATCCCTACCCTTGGCAAGTTTAGCCATACAATACAGTTTTGGGGAAATATTAAGTCCATTCGGGACCTTAGTATTAACCCTTCCGTGTTCGTAATCCATCTGGATTTATTTAAATCCAGGTTAAATAAATAACTGCATTAAAACCCCCGCATAAACCATACATGTTAACCCTTCGCGCATTATATAATGGGATTTGTTTAAACAATTGGTTAAACGAATAACCGTGGCGCCCAAATAAACCCATAACCCAAAGTTTTATGCCCCCCAAACATTATGAAACATTTAAATAATGTGCGGGCCCCCTCATTTCAAAACCCTGCTGCTTATATCTCTCGTCCACCGTCCGATCCGGCGTCGTAGATCTGACTGCTGGCAGTGATATCGGAAGCCCTTACCTGCCGAGAGTTAGCGTTTGGGGAATGGGCGGTATTGCTGTCGTACCCCTGCCACGCGTCAATCTCTCGGCGTGATTGGAGCCCCCCCTGCAAAACCACCTTGGGCCAAAGGCGGTGCAGGGAAAACCGCTTACTGCCCGCCACCTGCCCCCTGATGTCAAGCCCACGTCACCTGATGACGTCGCGTCCACGTCGCTCGCCGCTGCTCTGCACCATTGCCACATCACCTGCTGTCATCACTGCCCTGCCACCGTGTCATCTACCATGTCATCATACACGTCGGCTGCCACGTCATCCTCCGTACCCACTACACGACAAAAATACGTCATAATGACATCATCATAAAAAAACGCCAAAAAGCGCTAAAATGTCCAAATCTTGTTAAAAGTCATGACAACGATGGCTTTTGTCTATTTCTGTTTATGCGCTAGTGGACACGCCTGCATGTGATTTTACGATCAATCCGCCACCAAACGTGCACAGTTCATCACCCTGTGAATTTGGCTCCGTAGCTCGACCCCGCAGCTCGAGTTGCCCCTGCTAATCGCTCGTCTCACCATCAAAACAGGTATTTATTCACAGTCTTTCCCAAACCCTATGTTTTTCACTTTCCTCTGCTAAAATTACTTACCAACTCCAAAATCTAAGATAAAACCAATCAAAATTCCCACAGAAAGTGCATCATAACCGGAATTTTTCCAAGCTTGCACAAAGAAACCCTGTTAAACAGTCTCCCTTTGCAAAGTTTCCCCGTGGACTCGAACTCGAGTTCACTCCATTCTGTGAACGCTGAAGAAAAAAGCCTAGAGCTGCCCATATCCGATTTCCACTAAAGAAATTTCTGCTGACTATCTTTCTCACTGTCATTTTCACCTCATCAGTTCATTCAGCCCAATTTAGTCTGTAAAAGTCCAAAGAAACAGGCTCAAAACTGTTGTTCCACTCATTTCATCCACACAGACCCCAGTTTCAAAATTCATACTCATAGAATTGAGCCATGGAGACTCCAGCAGCCTTGAATATCACTCCTCTCAATGCACCCCATAAGGAACTGGAAGCATTACCTTTGGCTGATAGGGACCACTTAATTCAAGACTTGGTTGGTGACGGAAACCACCCGCAGACATTTTGTGAGCTGAGGAACAGTTATTTGAACAACAGTGACATTTATGGCATTTGGGAATCAAACTTGTCCATCTACTTCCTTCCTTCTGTCAATGTCTTCCCTGAAATAATTTGCCTCTGCTGTGAAAACTATGACCCAACTCAAAGGGCAGTCAAGTCTCCATCTGGGAGCATCCTCTTCCATATAACTCCTGACTCCATCAATCAAATGCTAAACTTCAAGCAAACTCAGCTTTTGGTCCCTCTCTCTATGAAATTCCTACTTGATGAAGGTCCTAAACTCTCCAGCTCAGAGATAGCCCGAATTGCCAAAATATTCATAAGAGCAGACCACCAACCTACAAGGCCACCCCCTTTTCTCTATGTATGTTTCAATTAAGTGGGAAAATTACTAGTAGATATGATATCTTATGTAGTAGACTTCAAGACAAGTGAACATAATAATCAAACCATATTGGTCTTGTTGTCTACATTCAGCCCAGGACAGCCCCCTGCTGTCAAATACAATTATGCCAAATTCATTGCCAATAAGATACATGACCAACTAGTAAAACTGGATAGGGAGGGAGTATTTAAATACTCATCCTACATTTATCATCTATTCATGTATTATCAGCCAGACTGTTTCCAATGCCCCATCAAAATATTGGACTCCAAAGGAGAAAAGAGGTCTGTGATTTTTTGGACCTCAGTCTTTCATGAAGTCCACAACTCCCCTTACTCTTACTATGAGTTCATTGACCTGTTTGTCTATCCAGTCTCTTGTCTCCTGATGAGAACTCCTCCTGCTAGGCTATCCTATGACATGCAGAAAATATTGCAGCTTTCAAAGAACTACAAAATAGGTGATTGGTACTTTTACCAGAATCACACTGTCATTAGGATATATGGCTGTGAGCTCTGTCCCTACAGGCTGCCAAGATATGTGCCAATGAGACTATTTTCCTTGGAATATTACAGGAAATTTATCAACTTTGATTTAACTCATTTTCATAGCACCAAGAAAAAGGCACAGTTGAAATTCAAGTACCAACTAGGCCCCTTTGTCATGAACAAAAAAGAAGGATGGCAAGATGCTGAACAAATATTGGGGGAGAAATTTAGGTTAAAAAGAAGTTTTTGGTGGGTTCCTTATGACCCAAATGGCTTTATCAATGCCAGAAAAAAAAAATATAGGTTGTCAGCCTATGAACATTGCAAAATCCCACAGATTGAACAATTTGCCAACCAAGATGAGTGGGTGGTAGGGACACTAGTTGAAGAATTCACCCAAGAAGAAATAATGGAGCAAAATGTAAAAGATTTGGAAAAGACTCTTGACTTGGATTCTTTTGAGCAGGTGAGATTCAAACTGCCAAAGCAAGTTGGAGAAGGCACATTAGCTGCTGCTCCACAAGCTACCCAAGAAAGGTCTACACCAGTAACAGGGACAACAAAGGGCAAGGTGGTAGTTGATGCAGAGCAAGAAACAATGACAGAACATCCAACTACTTCAACGGAACAAAGTCAAGGGCAAACCCCTCCACTGCAGACAGAGGCTCCACAAGTACCAGCTTTATAGACTCCTCTCAATGAGGAGAGAGGCAAGAAGCGGGATAGGGGAGAAACTACACCTGCTAGTGGCTCAACACAGCAGCTAGAGGCCAAGAGGCAAAGAATAGATCCTCAAATTGAAGAGGAAATTAGTGAAGAAGTCATAGAGAGCCTGAGGAGGGAGAGGGAAACCAGTCAGCAAGCATCCATCAACTCTCAAAGACAGGAAACAAAGAGACAACATGGTATGGAGGTATCCTCCTCGAGGCAGCAAGGTGCACAACCATCTGGCATTAAAGGAACCTTCATGGAAATCAAGGCCCAAAATGAGATATTGAGGATACAGTTGTATGATCAATTTCTCAAGACAACACCCTCCAAACAGCAGAGATTAATGGCAGCTTATGACATTAAGGAGGAGAAAATGATCTTAGCTCATTTCAAGCCTAAGATACCACAGCCACAAACAACTGCAGATTACATAAAGACAAACCTGGAGGTCCTCGCCAAGGACATACACCCAATGGACCAAATTGAGCTACACAAGCAGACAGGTGAAATGGTCTATGCTACTCTAGCAGATAAGGCAATGCTGGCCCACCAATTGAAAGAATCATTGAAAAATACAAATACTCAATTGGATTTGGAGAGAATGTCTTCACTGGCCAAAGACAACAGAATAAAGACATTGGAGGAAATTATTGTGGAACTAGGGCATGATCCTAAGGCTAAGGATGCCCAGGGCATCAAAGCCCTCATAAGAAAAAAGGAAGAAGATATTGCTGCACTTAGAAAGCAGCTAAGGCTACCTGCAACCATGCACCCTCAAACTACAGAACTTGTACAAGAAAAGGAAGGTGAAGATACAATGGATTTGCTAATGAGGATGAACAAAAGAATAATTCAGATGGAGGAGGAATTGGAGAAGGCATTACAAGGCAAGCAGGGAGAGTCAACCTCCCAGCCACCTATAGCAACTCCAATAGTCCCCACTGCCCTTCCCACAATAGAAGCAGCAATTCCTCCTGTCATTCCAGCATCAACAACAGGTACATCAACTACAGATGCCACAGCAGCAGCAACAACAACACCAGAATCTAGACTAAGTATGGAAGAAATGATGAAAGCAGTCAAAGAGCTAGAAGTCCAAATGACAGAGCTGAAAGAGGCCAAGGAAAAGTTGGCCAAACTTGAAGTAAGCTATGACAAGTCCAAGGTAATAGTGGCTGAGAAAACAAGGGAAATAAAGGCCCTGGACAATAAAATAAAGTCCTTAGAAAAGGAGCTTACTCTAGATAGAACTTTGGCTGAAATCAAGAAAATTTTGTGGGCCAAGATTGGCCAATCTATCACTGACCAATGGCAATCAATCCAGACTATACATGAGCAAATAGATTTGATAGGCCAAGCTCAACTTGATACTCAAAAGGCTAGAGCAGCATTGGGAAACATGCCTGAACAGGCCAACAGAATGATTCAATTTTTGAATACTCATACCAAGGAACAACTGGCAGCACTAGATATCAGGAACAGGACAGATACCATTTTGATAGTGAAAAAGGTGCTGACCCTGAGGAATTTTGTGCAGACTCTAGAAAGAAAGTGCCAGGAAATGCAGGCAGAAATAAATGACTTCAAAATAAAGTTTGCAACATTGCAGAGCAAAGGACTACCCAGCTTATTAACTAGCAGTGGAAGGCTGCTAACACATGAACAGTATGCCAACAGGGTGAATAATTATGTTGCTAATCAAATCACAGCATCCTCCAACACCTCAGAAGAAACAGGGCCTCCCTCTGGATAGAGTCTTTATGATAAATTAGAAAATCTGTTCTACATTGAACATGAGATAAATCACCTTTTTGAGGTTCAGCCCAACTTTTATAGATATACTGAAGCTAATGAGACACAAATAAAAATACAAAGACATTAGTTGCCTACAGAAGACTGGTGGCAGAGAATGCTGGAAATTTTGCCAAGGTAATTTTGTTTCTATTTCCTTTTTTGGTCAGCTACAAATTAGCAAATTCAAAGGCACGGGCCACCTGTCAAAGCGTAAAAACAACAGAAAAAGGGAGTCAAATTGGGACTGCAGCTCATTAAATGAAAAACCAAGCACTGATGACAAGGCCAGGACAACAACGCAGCAAGGCATCAAGGCAGAAAAAGTAGGAAACACAGAGTAAAGACGCAACCACCAGCCGACTCACTTAGTCCAGAAAGTCAAATATTTCTGACAAATTGGACAGCTAGCACACCAACATTTACTGTGGCATTTATTTCTCTCATTTACTTCTTCTGAAGAGTTGGTGAAGGGAGTTATTACATGAAGACTTATCTACAAGATATTTTGTGTCTCATTTTTGTATAAATACCTCCCCATAAAATGTATTTGGGGTTGGTGATTTTCTCTCTAGACTGCACTGTAAATTATGAGACTGTCTAATACAAAGGCCATTGAAGTTCACTGTTGCTGGACCGTCTGAATGTGGATTTGATGTTCTGGGAACCGCTACAGAATTCCTGTGTCTTTCTATGGATCAATAAGTTGCTCTAACCTATGTTTATGTCTTCTGTGTTTGCAAATATCATATATGTTTCATAGTCTTAGTAACAGAGAAAAAGAATAGCCCAGGATTTGTTTAAATGCACTCTGTGTTCAATCTCTGCTATTAATTATGTTTTCTTCAGAATTAGTCATAAATATGAATTCTTAGCTGCTCATGTTTGCACTAATTCTTTCATTTTGAATACTATTTAGGAATTCTTAATTGCTCTTGGATAATATTCAAGCACCTTCCCTCTGCCAGCATAGTGAAGGATTCTTCACTGCCCTTCACCCACTGGCTTACATTCCATTAGCTTCCAGATCTTAAAATTGTTCCAAAAATGCCTATCTTGCTCTGTAGCATTTCCCTTTACCAAAGGAACACCTTCAGCAGTACACCATCGTTGACCCCATTGCCCAATGGTATAAACTGTTTTTGACTTGCATCCTAGCTCTATTTGATATCACCATCCAACAAATTGAAAACCAAACCCTATGCATCATAACTAGCCTAAAATATTCCAAAAAAAAGCTAAATTACAAAGAGAGAGCCCTCTCTGGTTGCAGATTGGCTAGAATCTGCAGCTACAAGATTGGTTAGTGGTTACCTCGGCTGTATTCCCTTCAGGAGGCAGGGAACAACCTGAGTGATAACACAATAGACATGCAATCTTAATTGGATAAGAACTCTAACCGTTCCTTACCAATCCCTTTAAAAGGTACTACCCTATCCTGCACATCAACATCATCATGTGAATCATTTTTAGACACATCATTCATGGAATCTTCACTTCCATTTCTGCCATCTTCTCTTTCCAATTTCTTCAGCTTTTGTGGAAGCATTGCTGGATTTAGAGTCCAACATTTTGTAGCAAGATGTCCTTGCTTATAGCAGTAAGTGCACTACATGTGCATCCTCTTGACAGCATGATTTGGCTTGTCCAATGGACCTTTGGCTTCTTGCTTCTTTCCTTCAAAATTTTCTTGTATGTGGCCATTCTCTTCCAACATCTAGAAATATTATGGTTATCCAACCCACAAAAGGAACATGCAATTCTTTTCCCATACATATGTGGAAATTTATCATGCTTTTCACAATCAAAAGGAAAATGTTTAGAACCAGATTTATACCTTTCTCTTTCACCTTTATTGCCTTCATGAGGAGGTGAAGCAAATGAGGAAGTGGCTCCCTTTGGAACACCATCAATCTCTTCAAGGTTGTTAGAGTCTCCCTAACTCTCTGGGTCAAGTGTGTGCTTCTGAACACCTACAATGCAACTCCCTCTTGGAGATGTTTCAATGGCCTTCATGGCAGCTTTGGGACTTTCTCCATAAGCTTGTCCATAGCCAATACCCAAATACTTAGGCCTCTCCTCAATCATTATTGGCTCAAAAATACCTTGTGCATGTCTACCCAAGCCTTTTCCTTCATAGCCCATCTTGGACATTAGCTTGGAACCTATTACTCTTGTATGTTTTTCAAAAGAACCAATATAAGCATCCTTAGAGGAATTTGAAGAAAAACTAGAATGGTTTACCTCTTCTTCAAGCTGATACTTGACCAAGGCTTCTTGGGCAACAAAGAGCTATGCCTCCAACTCATGCATCCTTTTTAGGTTCATATTTGCAATATGAAGTTGCCTCTCCATTTCCTGCAATTTGTCAGAAAGCAACTACTTCTCTTCCTTCATGGAATTCAATTGCTCTCTAAGTCTGCTACTCTTCCTTCCATCCTCATACATTTCTCTCACCATATCCATCATGGTGGACAATTCTTGCTTCATGTATTCATCAAAGAATCTTGTGAGGAGAGTAGAATTTGAGGACCCACTTGTAGAAGTTGTCATTATGCCAATGAACAAGAAAACTTCAACAAGATAAATAAAGAGCTTATTCAGAAACCTTTTGCAACAAACCTCTTGTGCTCCAAGGGTTTCCTTGAGGCCCTTTGGGATAAGAAGATTGCTTTCAGCTCTCTTTCCTTCTTTTCCTTCCTGGACTGAGCTATCAATAACTTTCCCTTTACCTCTGCAAATTTAGAAAATAATCAGTCTGCAACAAGCATACATCAATCAAACAATCAATCCTTGACTACCCAAACACCTTTCAGACAAGCAATATTTGCTCTATCAATCAAGAATTCTGATATAACCTTCTTTGAAGGTGGGGTTAACCAAACTTAGGCTCTGATACCACCTGATCTGAAAATGGGGCTCTTAGGATTCTTGTCTAAGTTACAAGAACCTCTCCCACTTCGAAATCTTTAAATATTGCCAAGTCTTATTGATTAACCAATGCAGAATTAAAAATGCTTGAAAATAAGGTGTATGATGGTATTTGTTTTTAACTAATTACATGCTTTGAATTCTATTGTTGTGCTGTAAGTTGATGTGCTTGAACTGATATATAAATACATATAACAGTAAATAAAGTAGCAGAGACAATGTAGTAATAAAACATACATAGAAAAACAATATTAATTTGGAGTTCACCCAAAACTCTTAGGCTACGTCTCTGTGAGCTCTAGTCAACTCAACTAGGCTCTCTGGGATTATGGTAGAATTCGTTTTACAAGCTCTTGGCTCAACTCCTGCTATTTTACATAGAAACAGTGGGCTCAGACACCATTTTATCCCTTGGCTCTTGAAGCTCTTGGCTTTCTAGCTCTCGGCTCTGTCTCTGGCTCTTGGTTTTGGCTCTTAGCTCGGGCTCTTGGCTTTGGCTCTTAGCTCGGGTTCTAGCTCTGGCTCTTGGCTCTGGATTCTTCGGCCTTTGTTAGTTTACAACCCTCTAGCTTTCCACTTGAACTCCAAGTGACTCCCTTGGCTGTGTGCACTTCGGCTTTTTCTTTTTGCGCTGCTTGTTTCGCTACTTCCTTTTTGCGCTGCTCTCTTAGACCTTAACTTCCTACACTGGCTTCACTTTCTTCTTATGCTCACTTTCAGCAACAACTCCAACAACAACTACCTCTGTCTCTGACATTCATGGCTTTTAAGCCAATTGGTGATTGTCTGTTCATTTTCCCCTTTGGGCTCTTTGGCTCCCAGCCTCTGTCCACTCATATCCCCTTCAGAGCATTTAGCAATCGTTTGTTAACACTTTCAGGGAAGGTGGCCACTTGTGCTGTAACAAAATGGACCATCGGGCCTTTGAAACTCCCGAAATAGATGTTCTCTATTTACATAGAGAAATACATTCAAACACAGGAAAATATGCTAAAACACTATTCACTGGACTTCAAATATCCATAAATCCCTCCTATATTTCTATCGGGTCTGCCTTTTAATTGCTTATCACATCTCCACCATTGATCTAGAAGATCTAGATCCAATGGTTGTGGTTCATTTTGGGTGGCCCATGCGTATGAGAGTTAACCGCCAGAAAAGAGTGGTTTTCTCTCTCTAGGGCCTAGACATGTGGCAGCCAATGTATGGGCTCGGGCAGAGCCTGGCCAAAACCTCTTACCACCTTCGGTCCTCCCGAAATCCCACTTGTTTCGTGGTTTCCTTTTATATTTAAAAATACATTGAAAACTGTCATTTGATAGATCTCAAAATATATCAACTATTGCCTATAGCCTCATCAGGTCCGGCTATCGCATTGCACATATATGTGTATCCCAATTCTATTGTATAGCTCCGATGCGATTCTGTGATGTGACTTGTCGCAATTGCATATCGCATAGACCCGGGGTTCTCTGCATATGGCATGGCCTTTACCAATTCTGATCTGCTGATTTCAACAATCACAATGTCGCTCGGCCTGGGGTCCCACCTTAAGACCCGTGCTATCGACCGATGTTGGTCTGCTGATTTCGGTGATCACAGTGTCGCATGACCCAGTCCCTTATGTTATCTCGCATAGCTGCCTTTGACCTGATATGTCGGGGATCAACGATCGGGGGTGGTTTCCTTTTTTCACTTAAATCTGCCTTGGACCTCCTTCGATGTGGTTTCTTCATAAAGCCTTTTAGGCCATTTTTGAAGATTTACCTCTTATATGAATTCTTTTAGACTTAGAGGTTTATCCAGGATCCATTTTTGGATCACTTACTAATGCACCTTCCACATTTCAAGGTTTGATGAATTCCGCTTTCAAACCATTCCTTATAAAATTTGTGTTAGTATATTTTATGACGATATACTAATATATAGAAACTCTTGGAAAGATCATGTTCAACATGTTAACATGGTGCTCAAACTATTCAAGGAGAAACAATTGCATGTGAGATCCTCTAAATGTTTCTTTGGAGTACATGAAGTGGAATAATTGGGTCATATTGCATCCCATGAGGGTGTTAAGGCAGACCCCAACAAAATTAAATCCATCAAGTAATGGAAATTCCCCATAACCTTAAGGCATCATCAAGGATTTCTCGGGTCAACAAGGTATTATCACAAATTTGTTAAGAATTATGGGAAGATAGTAGGACCTTTAACATCATTATTGAAGAAAGATGTATTTTTTTGGACTTCAGAAGCAATTAAGGCCTTTGAACATCTTGAAGAGGCAATGTGCCAAGCTCCATTATTAGCTACACCAGACTTCAGAAAATCCTTTAATGTGGAATGTGATTCCTCAAGAAATGAAATTGGTGCTATTTTAATGCAAGAAGGAAGACACATTGCTTTTGAAAGTTGTCTAATTAAGAAAAAGTATTTACAAAAACCTATTTATGAGAATGATATGTTGGAAATACTACATGCACTGAAGAAATAACGGCCTTACCTAATGGGAACACACTTCAAGGAACAAATAGATCATGATAGTCTTGAATAATTCTTGGAATAATGATTATCTTCAAGAGAGAAACACACATGGGTCACAAAGATGTTGGGTTATGACTTTGAAATCAACTATAAAAAAGGGAATTAAAATGTTGCTGCACATGCACTCTTAAGAAGGAATGAGGATGTGGGAGCAGTGCTCTATGCCATTTCTATTATCCAACTTGATAGGATAACTGAAATAAGGGATGAATGGAAGAAAAATTAAGAGGTATGAAAACTCATTCAAAAGTTGTAGCAAGATCCTAGTGCATTTGATTCATTTATTTGAAAAAATGATTCAGTATGGTACAAAAATCGCTTATATCTATGCAAGAACTCCCAACTTAAACAAAAGGTTCTTTTGGAAGTGCACACCTTACCTATAGGAGGGCACTCGGGATTTTAAAAAATGTACCACATGGTTAAGAAGGTTTTTTTTGGGATGGACTTAAATATGATATTCATAAGTTTGTGGTGGAATGTTTGGTTTGCCAACAAAATAAAGTTGAGACAATTGAAACCCTATGTATTTTACAACCATTATCCATTCCAAGTCAGCGTTGGGAAGAGGTCCCAATGGATTTTATCATAGGTTTACCCATGTTTGAAGGAAAGACTGTCAAAATGGTGGTAGTTGATAGACTTACCAAGTGTTGGCTTGAGGGGGCCTGACCTAGGTTCAACATTAATTAGCCAAACAAATCCCTATACTACTGGCCCTTTCGACATCAACCCACAGAGCGCAAACCAAAGTCTCACCCAAGGCAGTATGGGGAGATGCTGGTGTTGGGTCTTAAAAATGTCATTCATTTCCATTACACCTTCACTATTATGTCCATTATATCACCTCCATTTCACCTCCATTTTACTACTATGTCACCACATTCATCCCACTTTCGTTATCATTGGGCCACATTTATGTTTTTCCAAACTTTATTAATTCTAAGCCTTTTTAAGTGAATTTGTGGTTAAAAATTAGAAAATAATGTGCATATGCTTATACCTAACAAGTGGGTTGAGATTGTTGGCATGTGTAGGTTAAAAGGAGGCTTCTAGAAGACCCTTATGTGGCACTCTAAGGCCAAATTCGAATTTGAGTGGAAAGAATCATGGGATCATGAGGATATGTGTCACATCTCCTAATTGTATTGAAACTCTAAGAAGACATATGTCTTATCAGTTCCTATTTTGATTCGAACTCTAGAGGTAGAGGGAGAGATTCATGGACTCCCATTAATGAGATGACTTCTTATCTTTTTGTATAAATAGGAGATCTCTCTCATTCATTTGTTAGCATGTTAGCTTGTTAGTCTTAGCTTAGCTTGGAGTTTATAGTTCTTCCTTGATGGCTTTTGAAGGCTTTGAAAAGCCTTGTTGTACTTTGTAATTTTGAAGAATTTGAATAAAGCTTTGATGTTCTCAACATGGAAGGAGATGTGAAGTAGATGTCATGGAGCATATTAGAATGTAAGGTAGAGTAGATTTTATTTTGTAATTTTGCTTTGATTTCATTTATGTATGTCATTTTATTGCTTTCAAGTTTGATAGTTTAGATTTTTCATTCATGCAATTTTAATTCATGCAAGTGTGTTCAACCGGTTGATTGTAGATTAGTTTTTCTTTACATGTTTTTGCATCAAATAGTGACATGAGATTTTCCTCTCTGCTGAACTTTTTCTTAAGCTTTTCAATTTTAGTTATGCTTTGATTTCAGTCTTATTTATTTGCTGTTGTTACTTAGTTTAGATATCAAATTCTTCATGTCATTTGACGTTATCTCCAGAGCCATGGCATAATGCCGAAAAGCTACTTGGTGAGCTATGAGATTATGAGTGAAGTGATTTGATTTTGCTTTCATCTCTGCAATTAGATATCAGGTTCTTCATGTTATTGACGTTATCTCCAGAGCCATGGCTGAACCCCAAAAAGCTACTTAGCAAGCTATCGGATTATAAGTGAAGTGACTTGATTTTATTTTCATTTGCAAGTAGGTAATTTAGATATTTGGTTCTTCATGTTATTAACGTTATCTCCAGAGCCATGGCTTAACCCCAAAAAGCTACTTGGCGAGCTATTGGATTATAAGTGAAGTGACTTGATTTTACTTTTATTTGCAAGTAGGTAAGTTAGATATCAATTCTTCATGTTATAGACGTTATCTCTGGAGCCATGGCTTAACCTGGAAAAGCTACTTGGCGAGCTATCGAATTATAAGTGAAGTAAATTGATCTTTCTTTTGTTAGTCTACAATCTTTGGTTTGTTTGAGTGCAATAGTTTAGATTTTATTTCTGTAATTAGATGGGCAGTAGAGACAGTGATTTCATGATCAGTATTTCATCTTTTGTTTGATTTAAGTAGCTGCATATTTACATTCCTGTTCAAGTATTAATTTTATCAATAGCATGTTTTGAGATCTTTTGAAGTGCTAAGTTTTGGAAGTTACCATAAGGGACACAAACCTTGTCTTGAAATCTCCATTCACACTTGACTTTTAAAAGTATTCTTAAGACATTAGAATAGGATTTCCATTTGCATTAGACACTTTAGGAGATCAACAAGAACAAAACCCCAAAAACAACATAAACTATAAAACAACGAAGTAAGAAAAAGGTTAACTAAACACATATGGTGCACCACACTTCATCAGTTTATGATACCTAGATTGATAATTTATGTAGAGAAATTTAAGACGTTAAATTGACTAGACATTTTGGCGTCGTTGCTGGGGAAGTGTAATTAGGAGACCTTATTTCTTACATCTAATTTTTTTTTTAATAATTCTTGAGTATGCTCTCCTCCACTTCGTGTGATCTAGAGGATCAGAAAAAGAATTGTTATAACAAAAATAATAATTAATGATTCTTGAGAATGCTCTCCTCCTGCACTTTGTGTGATCTAGAGGATCAGAAAAAGAATTGTTATGTTAAAAAAAAAGGAGACAAAATAAACTTCATCATTTCAATTGATTCAATAAAAAAAAGTAAATAAATAAAATAATAATGAAACCCAACTGCTTTAATAGATTCAGCTGTCCAAGATTGACTGGTTATGGTCTATAGTGGTCCTCAAAACACTATATCCTTTTTTAATAAGATTTTGCAACTTAGTTGCGGAATGTAGCCTGATTCCACAGCTAATTGTGAATTCCGCAGCTAGTTTCAAGGTTTAGTAGGTTACAGGCATCCAATGAAGAAACTGACCACATGGGCATCTCTGGAATTGTCCTGACATGGATCCTATCCTAGTCACCCAACCCAGATTGATAAAAAAATCAGCTTAAGACCTCAGTCAAAGTCTTGTTTTCAATACATTTACCTTGAAGCCTTTGCTGCTTTCCAAAATGGACTTAAGCTCATCCTTCATTTCCTAGGCTTCACTGGATAAGCTTGAGCATCTCCTAAATAGAGCATCTAGTTGGTTCTTTAAAAAAAAAATTACAAATACAATGAATTCTCCTAGCCTTCGCGTTTTCTTTGAAAGACTTGACTAAAATACCCTCCTGATTAACAACTTTCCAGATTGTGTTCAGATTCATTCAATACATAGCAAACTTGTGAAAATATCTTGTATTGCTGTCAGCTTTAGCGATCCAGATTTAAGCGCTACATCACCTCTTCCTTTGTCAACAATTCTTGTCTTTGAACCATCAGAGACTTTAGAGTAACAGTGTCTTGCACAAAGAATATGCCAAGGACATTCTACTTGTATTCAGATCTGATTTTAAACTCCATTTCCTTGAGAATAGCTTGGGACATCCGGTTGAATCACTATCATAAGAAAAATGGGTCCGTGCTGAAGAAACCAAGGATCTATAGTTTTCCTTCAACAATTTTTGTTCTCGTAGGATGCTCAATGCTTTACTCGCTAAAATATGAGCGACATAGGAATTGGCACAACCTGCCCAATCCATGGATGCTATATCACCGAAAACTATAATTAAATTTGAAAACAATTTTTCCCCCCTCTGAGATTGATATTAAGGCCAAATGCAAAAATTTGTAAAAATATATAACAATAAAAATGCTAATTCAGGAAAAACGCAAAACAGAGAAAAACGTCAAACTTTGAATGCATGATTTGGTCAAACGGAGGCGAATTTGGAAAAAATAAAACATGGGTTTTTTTTCGGGAATAGGGTCAATTAGATAACCCAAAAACTATTTTAAGAAATTAATGGTGGTTTGAGAGAATTTCTCAGTTCTCTGAAGCCTCTTTTTGCTTGCCGCGTGAAGAAAAACGAATTTTAATTAATGAGCAAGCTGTGATTTAATTTGATGTGCCTGAGGAAGGGGATTCTAATTAGGAATCAACTGTGTGCTGGCATCTAAAACTTGATTACATGCCTCCTATCTTTAATAAACTCATACTTCATCACACCTGTCAGATGTGTCCGAATCGAATACGACTCTTCCTGATCGATCTCTTTAATGGCTATACCATTGATGCTCAACGTATTTACTCACTAAAATATGAAGGGCATAAGAGTCATTTGCAGGCTTAGGATATGTATTATTATATCTTGCTAAGATTAATATTTTTGACCATCAGGGCCACGTTGCAAAACTCTTTATTGTTTTTCTATCCACTTTTTGCAGCATGACGATGGTAATCCTGTGCTATCGGCAATTCTTTCCAGCCCCGTATGATTTAGATGGTCCTTTCAATTTCTCGCTGGTGAAAATGTGAATGAGGTAGACAAAATTGGCCAATCCAGATGGTCGTCCATATTTTACAATGGAAAAGGCACAGAGAATAGAAAATATAAGCATGACAGCAAAGAGAAATGGGTTGTTTTATGATTTAGAAACTGGAAGGAGTAGAGGTTTTATCATGATGTGCCTTCAGTTGTTTATAAAACTATAAGTTGAAGCTTTGTTGCTCATTTTCCTTGGCAGTCTTGTGTATTTCAGAAGTCTGATATAACTACTACAACAGTGTAATCTTCGAAGTTTGGTCCTGAAAATAAGTTATGATAATCCTAATACACTTAAAGGCTCAATAAGTATTATCTTGTTTGTTTTTCAAGTGAGATTTTGGGACTGTTTGCATGCTAATTGTGGGCTGATTTGAATCATATCAAAGTCTGGTGCATTATAATTGTATTCTTGAAATCATTGGTTTTTGTTTGATCTTGAAAATAATCTTTCCTGCATACTAGCTCTTGCATCCTTGCACTCTTGTATAAGCATCTTTTTGATAGTCGAAGTGCTCTAAAATTTTTCCCATGCCTAATTGCTAAGTAACCAAAAGATTGAATTCATCTTCAAGGTTTATGATTCAGATGGTAGTACGAAAGTGACACTTTGGGTATATCTCAATATATATATATTTTGGTTGGTTGTCTTTTAGCTATAGAATGAAACCTGATTTTGTAGCTGACTGACAATTCCGCAGCCATTTTCATACTTCTATAGGTTATAGGTGTCAAGAGATGAAACAAACCACATGGGTAGCTGGGAAAATTTCAGTACATGGATGGTGTCCTATTGATTTGATCCAAGTCGATTAAAAAGACCCCAGTCAAAGGGAAGTCAAGGTGTGTGTTATCACTGAGTCGCCACACTAAGTCGCTGCATGTCAAGAAAAAATTAATAATTTTGAATCAATGAAATGAATAAGTTATTTTCTCACTTTTCTGAAGGTATTGATTAATTTTGGACTAATAATGAAAGATGAATGGCTAACTTTTATTCAAGATTTTTAGCTACAGAAATTGTGCACATTTCGCAGCTAAAGTCCAATTCTGTAGCTGTTCTCCAATTCCGCAGCTGAAAAACCTCATTGTTCAAATCAGCCTAACTTTCTCATATAAAATCAGATTTTGATGATTCAAGTATCATTGGAAAGATCTCAACAATATCTACACAATGAGAAATCCATCATTAGAGTTTGAAATGGTAAATAATGAAATAAATTGCTGAAAAGAAGCAACATCAACTTGAGGCACTAATTCCAAAGCAGGTATAAATTCTTTTGATTTTTCCTTTGAGAACTTGTTTCATTAATACAAATTCTTAGTTTTGTGTGTAAATATCATAACTAGAGAGATTGATCATCTCTATCCCTTGATAATATTATATTCCATTGCAGAAGAAGCATTATTTTTTTGCAGGTTCCAGGAGGAAGGACAAATGACTACAAGAGAATGGTGTCTCTCTAAGAGATTTCTTTCATAAGAGGATGATCAGCAACAAAGAGGAAATATGCTGATGCAAAATCAGATCCAAACACTTGAAAAAATTTCAGATACTATTGTCTCCATCACATCATACCTCATAATAAACCATTCACCTCATTTCACTTCATATTTTCCATTTACATTCACATACACTTTCCATATATTTTTGTCCATTCATAACCCACAAATAAAAGCAAAAGGCTCATTCACATGCTTATTTCCCAATGTCATTTCTGCTCTCCATATCCATCTTCCATTTTCATCTTTCATTTCCTGTCATTTTCATTTCGCAAATAAGCCCTGCTTCAATATTGAGTCCATAGTCCTTTGAGTCTAAGTTCCTTGTAAAGACACCTTAAGGCTTGCATACCTTAATGGCAAGTTCTCATGCTGACAAACAATGGGAATACATTAATGTGCCTTGTTTGTCAGATCTTCTAGGTGACTTGACATCGGCAAAACTATTCGTACCTAGCAAGATGTGTTTGGGCATCTTGACTCTCATTGTCATCAATGGTGAGAGTTCTCGTATTGACTAGTGGCATCCATTAATGGCCACTAAGTCAACAATTTCCTACTATGTTCGACATTAGAACATATTTTCACATAGTAGGAATTGTGCCAATGAGTTTTGAAGACATGAAGACTATTATTTTCAGCATTTTGGAGTAGATTCAACAAGTTTTAGTAGAAGCAATAAAAAGTCATCTTAACTCTTTATCCATGACTCCTCTTGTTCAGCCACTTGAATAAGAATATGATCGGAATTTTACAACCACCACACATACAACTTATCCATTCCAAAGGGTAAGTTAAAGTACGCCATTTTCTAACTTTTGACCATAGAATTCCATAAAAATCTAGAATGATAATTGTTGGAAAAACATTTCTCTTCCTCATTTCATAAAATTTCCAATACCATCAGTTAGGGGGGGGGAATACATTCATCTTCATATCTTTCCATGTCCATATCATACTTAGGAGCCTACATACTTCCAACATATATTAACTATTACATTGTTATTATGAGCATACAATGGCTTTTCAAAAAGTGCTTAAAGGATAAATTGGATACAAACAAAATCATGGTTGTTACACAAGAACCAACCATCATGCAATCTAATAAAGATATACTTTGCAACAATAATCAAAATATCATTATGCAAAGTTCAAAGATCAAAATAGAATGCAAAAAAAAATAAAATGGTTGTAACACAAGAACCAACCATGTTGCAATTCAAGTAAAACACTTTGCAGAAATATAAAGTTATCAAATGATATCATGCAAAGTTAAGCCAAAGCTCAAGGATAAAAAAAGAAGTTAATGTAATATATATTGCATGAGGACATGCAATAACTTCAGTTGGGGGGTATGTTGGGTCTTGAAAATGTCATTCATTTCCATTACACTTTCACTATTATGTCCATTATATCACCTCCATTTCACCTCCATTTTACTACTATGTCACCACATTCATCCCACTTTCATTATCATTGGGCCACATTTATGTTTTTACAAAATTTATTAATTATAAGTCTTTTTAAGTGAATTTGTGGTTAAAAATTAGAAAATAATGTGCATATGCTTATACCTAACAAGTGGGTTGAGATTGTTGACATGTGTAGGTTAAAAGGAGGCTTCTAGAATACCCTTATGTGACACTCTAAGGCCAAATTCGAATTTGAGTGGAAAGAATCATGGGATCATGAGGATATGTGTCACATCTCCTAATTATATTGAAACTCTAGGAAGACGTGTCTTATTAGTTCCTATTTTGATTAGGACTCTAGAAGTAGAGGGAGAGATTCACGGACTCTCATTAATGAGATGACTTCTCATCTTTTTGTATAAATAGGAGATCTCTCTCCTTCATTTGTTAGCTTGTTAGTCTTAGCTTAGCTTAGAGTTTATAGTTCTTTCTTGATGGATTTTGAAAGCTTTGAAAAGCTTTGTTGTACTTTGTAATTTTGAAGAATTTGAATAAAGCTTTGATGTTCTCAACATGGAAGGAGATGTGAAGTAGGTGTCATGGAGCATATTAGAATGTAAGGTAGAGTATATTTTATTTTGTAATTTTGCTTTGATTTCATTTATGTATGTCATTTTATTGCTTTCAAGTTTGATAGTTTAGATTTTTCATTCATTCAATTTTAATTCATGCAAGTGTGTTCAACTGGTTGATTGTAGATTAGTTTTTCTTTACATGTTTTTGCATCAAATAGTGACATGAGATTTGCCTCTCTGCTGAACTTTTTCTTAAGCTTTTCAATTTCAGTTATGCTTTGATTTCAGTCTTATTTATTTGCTATTGTTACTTAGTTTAGATATCAAATTCTTCATGTCATTTGACGTTATCTCCAGAGCCATGGCTTAACCCCAAAAAGCTACTTGGTGAGCTATCAGATTATGAGTGAAGTGATTTGATTTTACTTTCATCTCTACAATTAGATATCAGGTTCTTCATGTTATTGACGTCATCTACAGAACCATGGCTTAACCCCGAAAATCTACTTGGCGAGCTATCGGATTATAAGTGAAGTGACTTGATTTTACTTTCTTTTTCAAGTAGGTAATTTAGATATCAGGTTCTTCATGTTATTGACGTTATCTCCAGAGCCATGGATTAACCCCGAAAAGCTACTTGGTGAGCTATCGGATTATAAGTGAAGTGACTTGATTTTACTTTCATTTGCAAGTAGGTAATTTAGATATCAATTCTTCATGTTATTGACGTTATCTCCAGAGCCATGGCTTAACCTGGAAAAGCTACTTGGCGAGCTATCGGATTATAAGTGAAGTAAATTGATCTTGCTTTCATTAGTCTGCAATTTTTGGTTTGTTTGAGTGCAATAGTTTAGATTTTATTTCTGTAATTAGATGGGCAGCAGAGACAGTGATTTCATGATCAGTATTTCATCTTTTGTTTGATTTAAGTAGCTGCATATTTACATTCTTGTTCAAGTATTAATTTTATCAATAGCATGTTTTGAGATCTTTTGAAGTGTTAAGTTTAGGAAATTACCATAAGGGACATAACCTTGTCTTGAAATCTCCATCCATACTTGACCTTTAAAAGTATTCTTAAGACCTTAGAATAGGATTTCCATTTGCATTAGACACTTTAGGAGATCAACAAGAACAAAACCCCAAAAACAACATAAACTATAAAACAACGAAGTAAGAAAAAGGTTAACTAAGCACATATGGTGCACCACACTTCATCAGTTTACGATACCCAGATTGATAATTTATGTAGAGCAATTTAAGACGTTAAATTGACTAGATAGCTGGAACCATGTTTCCACACCTTGAGATGGTTGTGATGTTGGTTGATTCTTCTAACCCTGCCTTCCTGCAGGTGATTTCGCTTTAGGGCTTGTAGGACAAACCCGCTATTCTGCTTTCAATACCTTCATGAAAGTATACGATCAACCTTCGTGCAGCCCTAGCCTGTTGCTTAGGTACTTTTGCGCTGTTATGGCAATGTGCCATGCAGATTCCTCAATTTCCCTAAGTGATTTGCTTATCTTGTCGAATACTTAAAGCTATCACCGCGTAATCAGATATTTGTAATTGCGTGCAATTATTCAATGTAATTGCATTTATTCGCGCATCATATAAGCACGATAAAGAAAATTCATACATAACATATTCAAACCCATCAACAGAACAAAGACACAGAAATTGCAGAATAACTCATTTTATTAATATCTCCCAAGTGTTTACAGATTCTGTACACCATGCGCACACAGCTGCAAGGGTCCGTGCACTTAGCAGCGGACTTCTACCACAGGTATCTATGCACTCAGCTACAGAGCCTCTATCTACACTACAATCCAAGACTTAGACTTCTTTCTCTAAGGCTATGACTCTCTTACATCTTATGTTCTTTTTAAACTATTTAGAACTTAGCTCTTTTTATACAATCCCATGGTCCGCTGACCATGGGTAGATCTCTTACAGCAGACTTTACTTTACAAAACTAAGGGCGGACTACCCTTTATGAAACATAACACCTTCGCACTCTGTGACCTCAAAATGCGGAGTCTTTACAATAATATTAGAAAAATTTACTTAAATATGGGATTTTAGCTCCAAAACCGTCCTTGGGGGATCCCTCTCCCAATCGGCCCCCAACACAAACATCGTGACTCACCCTCAAGTCAATCGATAGGCACAAATATCTTTGTGCGAAGCTCATCCAGCTCGACCCTGATGACCGCAACTTCGACCGTGCATTGAGCTGCTTCTTGCTTCGCATATTCAACTATTTTCTTGGTTATTACCCCTTCGCTGTGAGCCTGAAGCTATTGTTGCATCCCTTGTAGAACCGCAAGCTTGCCTTCAATGTTTCATGTGACTGTGTAAGCTTCCTCCAGCCAAGTCTTTAGTTGCGCCTTCAGCACTACTTCCTTGTGTAGCACTACATCCACCAGTTCCTTCAGCTATTTCGCTTCCTGTAACTTGGCTAACCTCTGTGTCAGCATGATGGTTCACACTATGCCCTTAAATTTCATAGCACTATTGAAGTTTGCACGCTTCCATCTCTAGGATCTGGATGTTTGGGTCCTCCTGCAAGCTAGTCAGGGCCTCAAATGATTGTTCAAACAACTATGTGCAGTCTTCTACTGCACTCTCCACCGCTGTGACTACTTCTGTGATAGTGGTCACCTACTATTCCTTTCTGATGGCGTTGAAGGCTGGGCCCTCAACTGGAGCTCTATAATCTAGAGTTTCAGTTCCAACTGAACCCACACCATCTCTGTCCGAGTGTCATGCACCCCTGTGGCATATTTGCGGATGCGAACCTCGACTAGCTCCTCCTCCAGAATGGCCAACTCCGGGACCATTCTCCATGCCTCCTCCACGACCTATAGGATCTTCTTGCTCTCGCTAGTCACCTCGACCTCCACAACAATGAAAACATTCCTCTATAAGGCCATATACTGATTGTTTATCTTCTGTTCACTGATCACCTAGAGGTTGCAGTGCTCACGGGCCCTCAGCTCTGCAATGACTCCATCCTGCAAGAGGTGGAGTGCTTCGTGCGGGAGTACTGCCAGGTTCAATCCCACTCCCTTCAAGGCATTGATAGTGGGCCTGTCAGCCTCATTTTCTGTTGTCAATGATCCATCTGGAAACACTAGCGCACTAGAAACCTTCGTGTGCAGCATATCAATAGCCTCTTATGATAGCAGAGCTGGTGGACAACGTACCAGCTTGCGATGCACAGGTCTGCAACTCTTGCAGCTCAGTTTGGATGGCCCTTAGGAGGACCTGCTATTGCTTCTAAAATTGCTAGAGGGCCTCTACGGTGACATCTCTGACTATGTCACTAATGTCATATAAGTTGTCCTCTGTCAATGTGATGGGGTCCAACGAGGTCTTGGTTTCCTTGGATTTCTTTCTGGACCCTCCCTTCTCCATCTCTTTCAGGTGCTTAATGCGGTTGGATGTCTCATGAGGGTCTGCACCGTGCTTCTCTGTGTCCTCCTTTTAGGTTTCAGGTGAAGACGACCGTGAAACTTTCTCAGAGCCCCACTCTGCGACACTTTTCTATTTTCCTACCTCCTTTCTTGCCTGTTCCACCTGGGCCTTCTTAGCGGCCTCCTTTTTCCTCTTTTCGACCAACTGTGCCATATTCAGCTTGGCCTCTTCCTTCTTCTATTGTGAGGGGGACTTGCTTCCACCCACCGCCAAGTCCATGATGGTGTGCCACTCTGCCAACCATTTATCTAACACTACATCAATGACATCATTTGCGGCTAGGTACGACAAATCGTACCACTTCTGCGTAGGGTCCATTCGTGCCCTGATTGATATTCGATGGAAGTTAGCTTTAAATTCGGCATAGCTCTGCAAGTTAGCATGTAGCGTGGGTGACAATCACGAATTGCAATTGATAGCCATCTTGATGTTCATTTCCATCAAGATTCAAAAGATCTTTCTGTCCTGAATGCACTCTGCGTCCTTGGTCACCCATAATGAAGCATACTTAGATTCTTCAGGATGGTCTGGCGCGACTGAGGGGAATTGGCTCTCTTCTAGTAATGCTACTAGCACAATCGATAGCATAAGCCACGCATAATGGAAGGTCTTGCTTTTCTCTTGCGCTTCACGACAGTTCGCCAGGAACTCTCCACGATGGTAGTCTGACAAGTTAAACTGGTCTCCTTCTGCGCACTGCTATGCGAGCGCAACGACAGGCACCAGCACCTCATCGGCGCAGCACTTCTGCATCACCTTCCCTGCAAGGATCTACACTGCCACCTTCACAGCGGAGTCACAGATGCTGGAGATAGCATACCCACTTGGATTCTTTACCAATTTGAACTTCTCTTTCATTGATTTTGCGAGCGCCTATTCGCCACCCTTGCCACCAAAGATCATAGTTGGATTTTTGCCTGTATATGGCAGGCGTGTTATTCTATGAATCAACATATTAGTAATGGGTGTCAACTCCTCTAGCCATAGAAACCCAACATGCACCAAGCACAACAGCTTCTTGATGACCAAAACTATCATATGGGTGTGGTTATAGTGCGATACCCAGAGCAGGTTGAGTAATCCTGCCTTCTCTACTCCTCTGAGCCACTTCCACGGCTCCAATGCAGACATCCCTGTATTCATGTCTATGATGAGATGCATGAGCTATTCAGTCACTAGCTGCAGGAACTTCTCATGGTCTGCCAAGTCCCAGTCTTCGAGCTTCAATATCGGTACCCGTGCCAAACACGGACTAATAAAAAGTGATTTTCATCCAGTAGCAGAGGGGTTTGCAAGGGAGACTTAATTCCATCGATGCCCTTTGGGACCTTGGATTTAGGCTCGTGTGGAGGGACATACTCTGGAAACCGTGTAATAAGGTCCACACAATGGGCTTCAACCTCCTCTATCTCCATTCCCACATCTTCATCATCCACGGGGATGTCTTCGATATCCTCTTCTGCTTCTAGGTTTATTAGCCTTGCCTTTCTCCTGGGCAGTGGGCTTTGGTGGGTTTCATCTTGGCAACGCGTGCACCGGTACAACAGGCTGCTTGCCCTTCTTGTCTTTCATGGTCTCCTTGGTTGGGGTGGGCTTCAGTCTCGACATTCTCATAGATTTAGGGACATCTGCTAATATTTCAGCCACTTCTAGGGAAGCTACTTCAGCCCCCATATCAATTTGCTGCACACTCTCCTCAGCTGCAATTCCTTTGGTGTCCATAACCTCTGCGTGGGTTGACACGACGCTATTTGCTAGTGCTTGGGTTTCCTTTGACAATTGTTCAAAATCTAGACTCGTTATCAGATCTTGAAAGAATTCACAGTTCATGTGCACCTGAAAGTGCAACAACTCAATTCTCAAATTGCCAAGTGTTTTTTGCTAGGAAGCCACTTGTAATTTATAGGAAAATTTTGAATTCAAATATGACCGTTCTCCCCAAAATTAGTTTTAATTCCAGATTAGTGGCAGTTTTTCAAGGATCTAAGCCATAAATTTCATCTTAAATGTTATTTTCCCGCTCCATTTGGCCTCACTTCTGCCGTCTTTTCATGAACAGTGAATTTAATGGTCACCTTTCAGCCAACCTACATGATTTATCCTTGGGTAGCGTAGCTCCCTCCACGTTGTCACAGACCCAGTGACACGTCCTTGCTTCACATCATCTTCCGATCACGTAGCTCCCCAACCTGGGTAGTGTAGTTTATATTCTCGTGCCTCTTTTCAGCTGCCTAGAGTGCTAAGACTGTGTTACTTTCATTTAGTCACATGGCCAGACCACTGGTGTATGGCTTCAAGCGACTGCCATTCACTTTTCCTCCGAAGGGTTCTCCATTTAACTTGACTAGTTGTACCGCTCCTCTGTCGGTAATCTCTTGAATAACATAAGGCCCTAACCAGTGCATCCTGAATTTCCAGGGAAATTTATCAAACTTACTATCATATAACAAAACCAGGTCATTTACCTTAAATGTGAATAGCTTGATGTGTTGATCATGCCATGCATTTTCGCATTGCTTTTGGACTTGCTGGTGAAGTCCAACCAAAAATCTTTCTTCTTCGAGCTCATCTAGCTGTGCAAGCCTCTCCTCCAAGGCTCTGCGATTCGTCATACCTGTGAGCGCTACTATGCATAGACTAGGTACAATGTATTCCATAGGCATTATGACTTCCACACCATAGACAAGCCTAAAAGGGGTTTGTTCTATTAACTTCTTGCATGTCGTTTGATAAGCCCATAGTACTGCAAGTATGCATAGGTCCCAATCACTTCATTGAGCATTGCAAACCTTGGTCAGCACGTTTTCGAGCACTTTGTTGAATGCCTCCACTATCCTGTTAGCCTGTGGGTGATAAGGTGTGCTCTTCTGGTGATATACCTAAAATTCCTCCGTCAGTGCGCTGATCATCTCATACAGGAAGTGCGTCCATTGATCACTCATCAAGATCTTCGAACATCCAAAGCACACTAGTACATGCTCAAATAGGAACTTTGCGGCAGTCATGCCCGTGCAATATTTCACTGGTTGCGCTTCTACCCAATGAGTTAAATACTCCGTCGCAGTGATAATGTACCTTGCTCCTGTCTTCCCTTGTGGATGAATGGGTCCTACAAAATCTATTGCCCACTTCTCGAAGGGTTGCAACGTCATTTGTGGATTCAAAGGCATTTCATCCCTCCACAATGGCCTGCCTGTTCTTTGACATACATCACACGCCTTGCAATATGCTTTTGAATCCTGATGAAGGGTTGGCCACCATAACCCTGTGCGTGGAATCTTTTGCGCAGTTGCTCTCCTTGCATAATTTCCTCCTGCGGCGCCCCCATGAGAGTCCGTGAGGATGCTACTTCTTTCGAACGCAGGTACATACCATTTCAATATCTCATCAGTCCCCATCTTGTATAGATGCCCAACAATGACAGAGAAATCGGCCGCGTGCACCACTAATTCCTTCTTTTTTTGGATAGTGTATCCTTCTGGTGTAGTTCTTGTCATTAGGAAGTGTATTATATCCTCAAAATGACCATCTGCGACATGCACTGCAAATAGTTGCGCATTGTCTCTTCCAAGTTAGTAGGTTCCTCCCATGTTTCGATGCATGACATATGGTCTGGTCCTGCGTTCAATCGTCTAGGCTTCGCAACAACTTCAAAATCGTACTCCTGGAACAATAAGATCCATATGCAAATTCTCCCCCCCAACACAAGCTTATTGACCAGGTACTTTAGCACGGAGTGGTTCATATACATCTTAAAATTTCCTCCTAACAAGAAGTGCCTATACTTCTAGAGCACGTACACCATAGCTAGCACCTTGTGCTCAGTGGTAGAATAGTTCTTCTCTACTTTGGATAATCAGTGGCTTGTGAACACAATAGGATGGTCCAAACCTTCTCCACCAGCCTGTGTTAGTACTACTCCCAGTACTATACATGACACATCGACATGTACATGAAACTCTTTCTTCCAGTCCAGGAAGACTAGAATCAGCGTGGTAACCATCTTTTCTTTCAATATATCCAAGCTCTTCTTACAGTCATCGTTCAAGCAGAACATGACATCCTTCTTCAATGATTTATCCATAGGCACAATGATCTGGGCATAGCTTTTGATAAACTTTCTGTAATATCCTGTATGTCCCAGAGTAGCGCGTAGCTGCTTCACACTCATTGGTGCTTCCAAGTTCACTATCACCGTGATCTTCGTAGGGTCTACCATCAGTCCTTGTCTACAAAACACATGCCCCAATAGGTTCCCAAAAGGAACACAAAATAGACACTTCTTGAGATTGAGCACGATCTGGTATCTTCGATAGGTATCCACCATCAGGCGCAGGCTTGCTGCATGGTGCTTAACCAGCCCAAATACAGTCCAGTCATCAAAATATACCTTCAGGAACTTATGAATAAATTCGTTGAATGTCACAATAAACACAAGTGAGAAGATTGTAGGAGCATTCTTCAATCCAAATGACATTACAGTGTACTGAAAACAACCCCACTCAGTTGCGAAGGTTGTCTTGCTCCTATCCTCTGACGCGATTTTCATTTGGTGGTACCCAAAGAACCCATCAGTGAAGGAATATGCTCCCTATTTGCCTACATTGTCCAACACTTCATCTGTGAACAGAGTTAGGAAAGGATCATGCACACAAGCATCATTTAGTTTTCTGAGATCCACGCATATCCTTATCTCATCCTTCTGCTTCTTCTCTTGCACCACCATTACGCTTACCCAATCAGATTATTCCACAGGCTCAATGATGCCTATCGCGAGTGTCTTGTCGAGCTCTAAGCGAACCTTCTCCTTATATTTTGGATTGAGATGGTAAGGCCTTTGCTTAACTGGCTTTGTGTCGAGCTTTAATGTGATCTTCATCATTCCTAGGTCCCCGATTATTCCTTTCATATCCGTAAACTTGGTAGGGAATAAGTCCTGGCATTCGTGGAGAAATTCAATGAACTTATCTGTCATCACATCGTCCCAGTAGTCTCCAATCTTCACGAATTTGGGTTCTACCCCCGTACCAATGTTCACTTGTTTCATTTTCAATGGCGTGGTTATATCAAGGTTCTCAATCTGCAGTCCTTGAACCTCGCGGTGAACTTCTATTTCAGGAATGTTAATCTTTCATGGATCCTCATCCTCTTCTCTAGCAGTTACATTATAAAATTCTAGCACGTGACTCACTTGAGTAGCCCATTTTGGCTGAGTCAGGTCTAAAGGATCCTGCGGTATCCTAAAGATTGTTGCGTTCACTTCTTGTAGTGCTTCATCAATACTCTCAAACTTGTCCTCAAAACTGAATGTCATCATGAATCCTTCATGTAAGATATCCCATTCACCTGTCCCATGGTGGAGCTCGGTTTCTATAAACCAATTCATTGGGATAACATCCAGGGTATGACAGAACAGGTGCACCCACTCAGGTTGGGTGTTTTCTCCATAAGCGTGGGTCCATTTGGCCAAATGCGTGCGTGGATCGTTCTGCCCATCATACTTTTTTGTCAGCTACATCTTAGGCTTCCCAAATCATGTTCTCATCATCCTCCTACATTCGTGCCAGTCATTAAAGCTTCCCTTTTGTGTACCCCACCATCGTGTGGGCGTAGCGTGCAGTGCTCAGTCCAAGGCCTGGAAGCGCTTCTTTTCTAGTACCTCCCTTACAAATGCATCCAAAAAGATATCGACCTCATTCAAGCCATCATAAGTACATATATTTCTTACTTCTGTTGACGCACAACACAGTGACCGGGTCATCGTGTTGAAATTTAGCGTAGTTACTTCATGTAACCGATTCTGCCAGCGTTTTATTTCTTCGTCAGAGTCCGAAGTGTAGGAACTCTTGCGATCCCATGTAATCCATCAATCTGTGGTGGGACTCACCCAATATTCATCTTGCAATGTTATCTTATACTTACAGTCTAGGTCATCATCACTCTCATAATCGCGGATAGGTTTAGTATAACATGATCTTTCAACAGGGTTGAGGGGTACTACTACACGCAATGATTTATTGTCAAAGATCATCTTTCACTTCTTCAAATTGATTACCCTGTTCATTTTAGTAGCCCAGTCAATTCTTAGGTGCGCAGGATAGGGATTGTTGTCATCCACTATCTCTATTACTTCAAAATCATCTAGCACGCTCGCTCTCTCAATATCCACAGTCACCCCCTGTAGCCACCCCATGGGGATGATCTTCTGCTGATTCACCATCCTTAGCTGAATCAGAGACCATTGCAGTGCAGGTCTCCCCATTCACTCCCAAGTTTGTTTTGGTAGGACATTCACATTTGACCCTAGGTCCAAAATGAACTGATCCATTTCATACTCTCCTATCTGTGCAATCAGTATCATCTCCCTTCCTGTCCTTGTTTTATGCTTAACAATCTTTCATACTACACGCAACTCACCTAGCATGGTTCTAGCACATCTATTAATGAGTTCTTTTAACCCTTTCATAGCCTTACTGTCACGCAGTAACTTCATACACGTTTCCAAGAAAGTTGTGAGCATAGAGGGGTCCATCTCTTGCTCAGGCTTGTCCTTGCTTCCTGAGGTGGAGGCCTTAGCGAAGCTCTTCTTAGCTTCCATGAAGGTTTCACGGGCATGCTCCAAATCGAACTTAGCCTCCTTTTCCAGGGCTTTGCAAACCCAGGTACTATCTTCTAGTTGTTTCCCCTTGTTATATCCTGTCGCGATGCCACTTCTGAGAACTTTATTCACGTTTGGATCTTCCTTGCGTGGCTCAGATCTCATCATCTGCAGGTTCTGAGTCGGCGGAGGTGGTAGTTCCCCTTTGTCGCATATACTAGCTATCAGCATAGGACAATCTTCCATTTCATAATCAAATAGTGTGAAATACTTGCACAAGGGATGCGTTGGATTAGTGAAATCATGGGCATAGTGTCTTGGTCCTCCGCAATTATGGCAAATAAACTTTCCTTGACCTCTACCAAGTCTTCCTCCACTTCAACCTCTGGTCAAGGGGCTACATTTTGCCCTGAGCTTTATAGGTGGGAGTTCTATCCATCATCAATTCATAACTCCTGCAAGTATTCTCATCATGTCCTACCGATCTACAAAAGTTGCAAAACAGCTGTTGCGGTGCTTGTACGTATTTCTGTATCAAGTGACAGTTATCCATGGCATGTTTTCTGGCTACCTTGTAGATATTGCACCATAATGTAGGCCCTACATTAGGTCCTGCTTGAGCTTCTGGTCTTAAAGGCATTATTCCTCCTCCTACAATATAGTTTGCAAAGACCAAGCAATGGTCTTTGTCATGACCATGACTCTTGCATTTCAAGCACCATACCTCATCGCGCACCTCTGGTCGAACCGTCGTGTCCTGCTTCAAACTTTGCACCTCAAGGCACAGATTCTTCAGCTGCGCATGGATCTAATGAACTCCTAGATTAGGATCTTGCATCAGAGTTTCGTGTAGTCTCATGGCAATCTCCAAGGCCTCGGCCTAAGTTGTTATCTTCTGCTATGATAACACACTTCTTAAATGTGGTAGTAGCAAAGCCACAAACCATTCGTGATGTTGTCCATATGTTAAATTAATCTTGTCTTCACAGATTATACATTTTAGCCTTTGATCTAGTTTCCAAGGCTTCTCTCCTGGTTGCATCGTGATCTCTTTGAATCCCACAATTGACTGCTCCTCAAACTTAGGCCTATTAAATTCCCTGTTTAGTGCTGCTTGGATGTTTGCTACACCAGCATAAGGGTTATCATTAGAGTACCTAATATACCAGGTTAGCATGAGATCTTATAGCACACTAACCAGTGTCACCTTCTTTATATGATCATCTGTAACACCTTGAGCTTCCCATAAAACCCTCACAATGAGCCATAATTGGTCTGGGTCGTCATTTCCCAAGCCTTTGAACAATGGTAACTTCACTGTATTTTCCATACCGAATCGTGGTGGAGATGGAGGTGGTACAGTTGAAGTTGGAGGCGAGGGTGGTGAAGTTGGAGGTGGTGTGGGTGGAGGTGGTATTCGTAGGAATCCTTTCCTTATTAACTAAATAGCACTTCACAGAGAAACCTTCGTTATCCCTTCTTGGTCACCTCACAGAGGAAAAATCATGGGACTATACTCTGGACCCTTTTTCCCTTTGTTCCTGTAATTTTTTCCACTTCGCATAGTGCCAAAAATCAAGGTAGATGCATAACCCATTTTTTGCACAATAACATTTTAATCTAGGTATTCAAAGATTTTACGTACTTACCTCACGGTCCTTTGAAAAAGTTTCGCTCCGCCTCGCTGTAGCTGATTGAGGTGTCAATTGTGAATTCAGTCAAAAATTCTCCTATAATGCAATCGATCCAATGATCGACAATGTGGGCGATCTTATCCTTCAATGCTTCCAACCTTTGCACTAGCTCCGGGGTCTACACAATAGGACCATCAAGTCTCCACCTTCCTTGGCTATCTGCTAGCTCCATGATCCACTTGTATAGCTTGATAGGGAAGAGCAGAAAAAGATCTCGTGGATATCTATATATAGGTATCTATCCAACCACTATTCTTTTGTCAATCATGGGTTTTTGTTCTCTTGTGCCACAAATTCGTGGATATTTCTATCCAACCAGTCTCCAATCTCCTTCTTAGTTGGATTCCAGTGATACGACATCACACATCTCTTATGCAGATTCCTGTCCTGGAAACGAAACCATTTGTTGGATTGAAGAGGCCTGACCCATGTTCAACGTTAATTAGCCAAACAAATCCCTACAATACTGGCCCTTTCGGCATTAGCCCGTGGAGCGAGGACCAAAGTCTCACCCAAAGCAGTATGGGGGGATGCTAGAACCAAATTTCTGCACCCTGAGATGGTTGTGGTGTCAGTTGATTTCTTCTAACCTTGCTTTCACACAAGTGATCTTGCTCTAGGGCTTGTAATACAAGCCCTCTATTCTGGTTTTCAATACCTTCACAAATGTATACGATCGACCTTCGTGTAGCCATAGCATGTGGCTCATGCATTTTCATGCTGTTATGGCAATATGCTGCGCAAATTCCTCAATTACCCTAAGTGATTTTCTTATCTTGCCGAATACTTAAAGTTATCACCGCATAATCAGATATTCATAATTGCGTTTAATTATTCAATGTAATTGCATTCATTCACGCATCATATAAGAATAATAAAGGAAATTCATACATAATATATTCAAACCCATCAACAGAACAAAGACACAGAAATTGCAGAATAACTCCTTTTATTAATATCTCCCAAGTGTTTACAAACTCTGTCTACCCTGTGCAGACAGCTGCAGGGGTCTGCGCACTCAGCTGCGGACTTCTACCTTAGGCCTCTATGCACTCAGCTAAATAGCCTTTGTCTACTCTACAACCCAATACTTAGACTTCTTGCTCTAAGGCTATGAATCTCTTACATCTTGTGTTCTTTTTAAACTACTTAGAGCTTATCTCTTTTTATACAATCCCATGGTTCACGGACAATGGGTAGATCTCTTATAGTCGACTTTACTTTACAAAACTAATGGCAGACTACCCTTTATGACACATAACACCTTCGTGCTCCATGACCACAAAATGCAGAGTCTTTACAATAATATTACAAAGATTTACTTAAACATGGGCTTTTAGCCCCAAAACTAACCTTGGGGGATCCTGCTCCCAACAACAAGTATGAACTTTTTTGAGCACTATCTCATCCTTTCAAAGATAGTACAGTTTCTACTACATTTATGAAACAATTCAAAAGCTACATGGAAACCTAAAGATTATTGTAGGTGATAGTGATCCCATTTTCACTCGAAGTTTTTGGACAAAATTATTTTCTTATCTCGATACTCAATTAGCTCATAGCTCATCTTGTCATCCTCAATTTGATGGGAAAATTGAGATTGTGAACAAATGTTTGGAAGGATATATTCGTTTCTTTGTATCTGATAAACAAACACAATGTATCAAGTGGTTACCCTTGATAGAATGGTGGAATAACACTTCCTTCCAGACTGCAAAAAAATGACCCCATTTATGGCACTTTATGGATATCATCCACCATCCATCACATTGTCTTTAAGAGACAATTCTAAGGTTCAAGCAGTATATGATCACATCCAACATCAACAACAATTTCTCCAAATCTTAAAGGATAACCTAACTCTGGCACATAATCAAACAAAACAACAGGAAAATTGTTGACACCTAATCCGAAACGGATGAGGTGAAGCTGGACAGTCATCTAGAAGATGAACTGATCCGTTGTGTATATGTATAAATAAATAATTGTCTAATGAATAAATCAATCAGTTTTTTCTTGCGCTCATTAATTGCTAGAGTTACCCTGGCCTGACATGGTATCAGAGCCCAGGTCCCAGTCCCTAAAATAGTAGTAACTCCTGCTCTGGCTTGATTCCCTGGCTCTGCCTCTGCCTTTGCCTGAATTTGCTGCACTCTCTGACTGCCAGAGATTGCGCCTCTGGAGACTGCGCCCTCAGACCTTGAGTACTGCGCCCTGAGTTGATGCGTTCATTCCCTGGAACGCTGCGTTGAAGCTCCGTTACCTATGCGTTGATGCTGGTATCGTACTAAGTCTGGTGAAGCTGCGTTGTGCTCCGTTACCTATGCGTTGAAAACTGAGGTATCGTTTTTTGTAATGGTGACCTGGTATCGTTTTTTGTAAAGATTGTGGCATAGACTGCGTTTTTTGAACTGTGAAGTCTGCGTTATATTGAAGAAACGCTGAGTGGTATTGTATAGAATCTGCGTTGTATTGTATAGATGCTGCGTTGGTGCTGTGGACTGCGTTCTTTTATTGGTAGCTATGTTTCTATTTGGCTTCTTGATTTCCCTGGGATTTTGTACTAGTTCTCTTCATTTGGATTCATTGATCTAGATTGGAAGACTACAGCTCGAAATGTTGCAATAATATCAATGGCTGCAACTGTTGTCGAATCTCTTCCGGTAACAGTAACAAGGTTCTTGGATGACAACATTTCGGTTCCTTCAATATGCATACTGGTTGGGCTCTGCCTTTTTCCAATGCAAAGTTCATAAGGAACCAATTTGAAGATATTATAGTTGGAAGAAATATTCGTGCAAAGTTCATGCGGAACCAGTTTGAAGACTGAAATGGTGACTGCGTTTTTTATTAAAGCTTGAAATGGTGACTGCGTTTCTGACATATTTCTGCTCTCGGCATCGGTTGTTGCCAGAAACTAATTTTTGCAAAAGTTGAATGCTCCCTTACTTTGTATGTGTAGCGGAATGTTGCATGCAGTTTTGAATGGTGGTTATGCGTTGGTAAAAGTTGTGTGTCGGAGACTGTGTGAGTTAATGAAGTTGAGCAATTATAAAAACCTGTCCAAACAGTGTTTTTTTTGAATGCGCTTGAGTTTTTGAATGCGCTGTTCATACATTAGTTCACTATTTCAAAGTTTTTCCAGTAGTGCTCTATGAAATGTTTTAGAGCCTTTGATGTATGAAGGAAAATGGAACACCATTGAATCTGTTCTCAAGTAAAAGACTATTTTTAATAACTGATGCATTGTTACATACAGAAGTTACATAAGGCTGTGGCATAAGATTTTTTTTTCCCAGCAGAAGTCTTTCATCAACATAAGTTTTTTTTTTAGCAGAGATTTTTTTTTACAGAATGCATTCAATCATTTCTATGGTTGGAATAGTTCTCACTGGCAAGGAGAACTATTCTGAATGGTCTCGGATGGTAAAACACACCCTTATCTACAATGAGCTGTGGAAAGGAGTGTGTGTCGGAGAAGAAGACAAAGACCCTATGCAGCCCACATCAGACAAAGAACTCGCCATTTGGGAAAACAAGAACAGCAAAGCCTTTGCATTGATCGCAGCATCTGTAAATGAGGAAGTAAGTCGTCATATTTCATCCTATTCCACTGCCTTTGAAGCTTTACAAAAGTTGAAAGAACTCTATGATACACATTCTGCACTTGAAGTTGTTCAGCTCATGATTAAACTCTTCACTCTTGAACTGAAAAAAAATGATCCTCTTACTCTTGCATCTAAAATAAAGTCTATAGTGCATGATATTAAATCCACTAAGGTTGAGCTGGATATCTCTCTTATTGCCTTTCTCAAAGCACTCTATCCTACCTACTCTAACTATCTTGAGTCTTTACAAGCAAATGGAAATCTTAAAGATATAACCTTTGACACTCTTGTGAAAAAGTTTGCTGAAAGAGAGAAAGCCTTTGGAAAGAAAACAGTCCCTGAATCCTCTGAAGAGACTGTTTGCCTTGCTCATAAAGAAAAGCATCCTGCTCAAGATTCTACAAGAGGAAGAGGTGGACGAAGAGGAAGAGGAAGATACTTCAGAGGCAGGGGGGGCAGACATCCTCAAGCAGAAAAGGCAGATCTGCATTGCATTCGCTGCAAACGAAATGGATCACATGATGCTTCTACATGCAAGCTACCATGGGACAAAGTTGAGCAAAGAAGAAATCAGCAGAAAGGTAAAACTGATGACACAGACAAAGGTAAAGCACCTGAATCCGCTCACTATATTGAGGCACAATGTAACATTGGAGTAAATGAAGATTTGTTTAATGCTTCACTTGCTTCTTCAAAAAATGACTGGTTGCTTGATTCAGGAGCAACCTGTCATATGACTCATAGGAAAGATTTCTTTGAAGATTTCACTGACAATGTTGATGGAGCAGTATACTTTGCAGATCAGTCAAAAATCAAGCCATCAGGGCTTGGCACAATCAGGCTTAAACTGCCTGGTCTTCCAGACTTTCTTCTGGATCATGTTCTATATCTCCCACAGCTGAAGAGAAACTTGTTGTCCCTGGTCCACATCCGCCAGCAAGGTCACTCCATTCACATGTTTGATGGCAAGCTTGAGGTAAGAAAGGCATCTGACCACTCACTTGTCATGAGGGGTATAGAAGAAGAAAGACTCCTTAAACTGCAAGGAACCTCTGCTCATGCACAACATTTTTCATATGTTTCTCATCATGATGAAGGTACACTTCCATCAAGTCTATTATGGCATGCTAGATTTGGACATTTAAACTATGATAGTCTCCGCTTGTTGAAGAAAAATGGTGTCGCTGGTTTGCCTACAATTCCTAGAAAACATAAACAATGTGATGCCTGCATTCTAGGAAAGCACAGCAAACAGTCTTTTCATGATTCACATTCAAGAGCACATAGGAAGCTTGAACTTATTCATTCAGATTTATGTGGTCCAATGCCTGTTCCTTCTGCAAATGGAAATAAATATATCATGACATTTATTGATGACTACACCAGAATGTGTTGGGTTTATTTTTTGAAGAACAAATCTGATGCTTTTCAAACATTCAAGAATTTTCATAAATGGATTGAAAATGATGCACAATCTCATATTGGGTCTATTCGCACTGATAATGGAAAAGAATATACATCAAATGAATTTGAACACTATCTTCGCCAACATGGGATTAAACATCAAACAACTGTGCCTTATAATCCTCAACAGAATGGTGTAGCTGAAAGAATGAACAGAACAATTTTGAATATGGTACGATCCATGCTTTTCTTCAAAAATGTAAAGACAATGTTTTGGGCTGATGCTGTTCTATGTGCTGCATATATAAAGAATAGATGTCCATCTAGTGCTATAAGAAACAAGACTCCTTATGAATTGTGGTATGGACATGTTCCTTCGGTAAAACATCTCAGGATATTTGGTTCCACCTGTTATGCTTTAATACCAAAGGTACATAGAAACAAACTTGGTGCTAGAAGTCGTAAGTGTATCTTCCTGGGGTATTCAAACACATCTAAAGCATACCGCCTCTATGATGAAGTAAATAAAAAGTTTGTTTTATCTAGAGATGTCATTTTTCTTGAATCATCCAAATCTGACAGTGTTGTTGAGCGGCAACTTGATCGCTTGGATAGATTCACAAAACCGAAATCATTCCAAGAGTTTGATAATCAGATTCCACATCTTGAAGGGGGGATTCCTATACTAGATCAACATGTGGAATCTTCTTCTGAAGAACAATCTCCCCTGCATGACACTCCAACAACGGATGATGCTTTAAGTGATGTAATTGATAGAATTGGGAGACTCAATCTTGATTCAGACCCAACTCAATCAACAGAACAGCCTGGACCATCTCAGAAAGGTCCCCCAAAGTGGCTGACAAAGACACTTGAAAGTGTTCATCCTGATGAAATTGGAAAAACAGGAACCAGAAATACAAACCGACAAGATGGAGGTGATGTAGATAACTCTAATTCACCTGTTGATATGGATGTTACTTATGATTGTGAATTGAACTTGTCTACAGATTTTGAACCAACTTCCTTCAAAGAAGCTGCTTCTCATGATGAATGGAAAGAAGCGATGCAGAAGGAGTATGATGCCCTCATAAAGAATGGCACTTGGAAGCTGGTTGAACCTCCATTTGGAACCAAACCAATTGGCTGCAAGTGGGTCTACAAGAACAAGTACAAAGCTGATGGCTCACTTGACAAGCACAAAACTAGGCTTGTGGCAAAAGGTTTTGCACAGAAGGAAGGGGTCGATTATGAGGAAACTTTTGCTCCCACAGTAAAATGGGCCACCATCCGGACACTCTTTGCACTAGCTGCTCAGAACGGTTGGAAAGTCCATCAAATGGATGTAAAAACTGCATTCTTGAATGGAGATCTAAAAGAGAATGTTTTTATGTCCCAGCCTGAAGGATTTGCTGTGAAAGGACATGAACACAAAGTATGCAAACTTGTGAAGTCCTTGTATGGCCTCAAACAAGCACCACGAGCCTGGTATGAAAAACTAACTGAGCATCTTCTGAAACTCAACTTCAATCATTTTGATCTTGATGATGCAACTTTATTTGTCAAGAAAGTTGGCAAAACAGTTGTATATCTTGTGGTATATGTAGATGATCTTTTAATGACAGGGAACAATGAAAGCTATATTGCATCCATAAAGAAAGAATTAGGAAAAATTTTTGAAATGACTGATTTGGGCTATGTTCATTACTATCTTGGCATTGAAGTAACCCAACATCCAAAGTCCATATTTCTTTCTCAAAAGAAATACATTGGAGATTTGTTATATAGATTTGGCATGACAGAGTGCAATCCCCTTTCTACTCCAATGGAACAAAACTTAAAGCTCACATCTACTGAATGAAAGGAATTTGAGGATGCAACAAAGTATAGACAGCTTGTAGGAAGTCTCATCTACCTCACTACTACCAGACCAGACATTTCATTTGCTGTTGGAATCCTCTCCAGGTTCATGCAAAGGCCTTGTGAGGGACATTGGTCTGCTGCAAAAAGAGTTCTAAGGTACTTGAAGGGAACTCAAGACCTTGGAATCAAGTATACACAGGTGGACGACTTCAACTTGATTGGATACTTTGATTCAGACTTCGATGGAGACAAAGAAACTGGGGTATCTACTTCAGGATATGCTATGAGTCTTGGATCGGGAGCTGTCTCCTGGAGATCACGCAAACAATCAGTACCAGCAGATTCCACAACAGAAGCAGAATATGTGGCAGCAGCTGAAGCAACGAAAGAAATTGTGTGGCTCAGGAAGATTCTTGAAGATTTGCAGGTAAAACAAATACAATCAACTCCACTCATGATTGATAACACCTCTGCAATAAAATTGGCCAAGAACCCAAAGTTCCATGATCGTACTAAGCACATCAATACTAAATATCATCTGATCCGACATCATGTTGAGGACAAAACAATCCATCTCCGTCATTGTTCCACAAACGAGCAAATTGCAGACATCTTCACCAAAGCGCTTGGAAGAGAAAAGCTTGAAAGATTCAGAACGATGCTTGGACTCACCAACATCCCTTCAGATTAAGGGGGGGAATGTTGACACCTAATCCGAAACGGATGAGGTGAAGCTGGACAGTCATCTAGAAGATGAACTGATCCGTTGTGTATATGTATAAATAAATAATTGTCTAATGAATAAATCAATCAGTTTTGTCTTGCGCTCATTAATTGCTGGAGTTACCCTGGCCTGACAAAAATCAACATCACATTGAAAGAAGTTTTGATGTGGATGATTGGGTATTTCTAGGAATACAACCATACAAATAAATGTCCCTCAAGCAAGCTAAGAAGGATAAAAAATTATCACCAAATTACTATGGCCTTTACAAGGTGTTGCAAAATATTGGCTCTATGGCATACAATTTGGAGTTTCCTTCATCTTCGCGAGTACACCCAATTTTCCATGTTTCTATTGATGGTGCTAGACCCGCCAACATTTAGTGGATCATCCCAGTATGAAGTCACAACTAGACCTCACACCGTTTGGTGTGGAAGTCCCATCTGGTATGATGGCTCGGTTGCCATTATCTTAAAGATTTTCCTCAACTCTTGCTTGTTAGCACATAAGAGTGGTCTTGTTTGTCTTTGAAAAGTGAGGTTCGCATGCCTGGTGATTGATAGTGTTACTTGTGTCAATGGTTCTTTCATTGTAAAGGGAGTGGGTGGGAGTGAGTCCCAAGTTGGTTTGGAGGAAGCCCCAAATATGTTAGGAACAGACAACACAAGAGGATGTGCATAGATTTCGAAAGAACAATCCACACAGATGTGGCAGTCACAATACACAAGGAAGGATAACACGTACAACACTCAGTGGATGAGTTCATGTGAGTGAAACAATTGTTATAGCAAGTTTTATGTGAAAGGTATGTCTGATGTCTAGGGAGGTAGCCACCACGTGCAGGACAACGTTAACATCATATACAACACATTTTCATTAATTGATATGTATTACAACAAGTGAATGAGTTCAAGTGTTAAACACAGGTTAAAACAACATGCATTACAAGTGTTCAAGATTAGTCTTACAACAATTATAATACATGTGTGAAAACGTGTTGAACTGTTAGCTGGGTTCTGAATTAAGTGAAAAGTCCAATACACATCGTTACACCATACATCACTAACCCTGTGGGCGGGGAGTTGGAGCCACTACTTACTCCTCAAAGAAAAGATTACATACTCTCAAGGCTATGTGGGAGGAGCTGAGGTGAAAAGTCCTTTGCATGTACAAACGAGGGGTATTTATAACCAAGGGTGAAACTAACCCTTGTAGCTGTTTGACTACCCTCATGACTATTTGACTTCCATGAATTTTCAACTTTACATGACTCTTTATATAACAAGTGGGTCTCTTGGACTTCCACGCTACATTACATTGATTAACAATATGGCCATAGTAGAGATTTGGATAACATGAATCATGACATGACTCGACATGCTAGTGCTGGTACATGCATGCTATTTTTGGTGTACATGTCGAGTTACATTGTTGTTGGGTGCGATGTCCTCATGGTGTGCCTCGGCTTCACCTCCGCATGGAAAAATGCATGGAGTCTTCGATGGTCGTTGGTTCGCTTGATGTTGTTAAGATCAACAGGTTCATCGGTTCGTGAAAGGTGCATGTTCGTCCATCTATCCGTACATGAGAACATTTGGCATGTTTGCTTGTTCGTCCATCCGCAGACAGATCTTTGAATGATCATCCATTCGCAATCATATCTGTTTGCATGCATCGTATATTTTTCTATTGGTGAACCTCTCCTTCTGTATGTGCTCCCTTCGTTCATCCCATCCGTCATCGTGCAATGTTTGTTTGTGTACCTCTATCTTCAATCACTCATGAGGAGATGATGTGAAATCCAAAAACCTCCTAGTCTACCATGATGCACGATCATTTTGGATGCAGGTGACCAGGAGAGGCAAGAAGGTTGTGAGGCAGGATGAAGGCTCTAGGCACTGCTGATGAAAACTACACAAGAGTCACAGGGTGATGAAGATGAGTAATTCGGATCGACAATGACTATCTGCGGGGTCTGGCTCAGCTGGAGGACAAAATTGCATAGTTTTTGGGAGGATCAGCTCGGGCTACAAGAAGGCTGGGTAGGAAAAATCTGCACAATTTTCAGAACGAGCAGGTAGTGGTGGCTTGGTAGCTAAAAATGTGTAATTCCTGGAGGGAACTGGCAGCTGGATGACGGGACATTGGCAGAAAAAACTGTGCAATTCCTGAGAGGAACTGGCAGTCAGCTGATGGGTCACTGGCAGCAAAAACTACACAATTCTTGGAGGGAACTAGCATTCAGCTGCTAGATATTGGCAAAAAAAACTATGCAATTCCTAAGGGGAACTATCAGTCGGCTATCGGGAGCTACTAGTCAGAAAAATTGCATTGATGCTGGGAGGCTGGCCTGTTGATCACCTCTGCATAGTTTCTGAGCTAAGTGGACTGCTAGGTAGTAGAGGGATTGCTCATGAAAACTGTGCAATTTTCTAGGTGAGCAGCCGGTCCACTGTCGGGAAGCCTGGTTGGAAAAGCTGCACAATTTTCTAAGGGAGACAGGGATGGGCACTTGTGTTTGTCCAGCCTATTTATGGAATTTTCTCAGTCAGTAGAGTGGGCAAGGTCTGTAGCCTTTGCAAATTTTTGAGGGGAGTTAGTCCCACGGTGGCTGTTGGGTCAAACTCTCTGGTTGACTAGCATGAAGGCTGATTGATTTTCTTACGGACAGTGCAACTTGAAATGGCTTGCTTGGTGCTTCTTCATTGTTATGGGTGACAGTTTATTGAGTCGATGATAGGGTGATGATCCAGCTATTAGAGGGGAGTTCGGTCATTATAACTTCAACAAAATGACTGTGTGTGAATGAGTGAAAGATGCATATGTGATCCTACAAACACACACTTACATGACTCGACGATGAGACGACTAAAACCATCCAAACACACATGCTCAACATGACTGACCGACGGTGTGAGCGACAAGCACGAAAGTTGTGATTGATCATTGTTCGACTGCGATGACACTTGAGCGAAATTGAATGTGACTCCGTGTGTGAGTGCGACAAGTGTTTTCATAGTGAACACAACAAGTACACACGAAGCGAAGACTTTGAGTACAACTAGAACATGGTTGCAAGCATGAATTTGACATCAACATGCAAAAACTTGGGTGAAATGATCAAGCAAGGTGGGTGTGAAGACTTAGACGAGCTCATGGAGTGAACCCGAGTGTGTGCAGTCATCAAGTGAAACTTTCAAGAGAGGCTCCATAATTGGATGCAGGCCAAAATTTTGGAGGGTGGTTGTAGCTACCACAACACTTGGTGACACACTGGTAGAACTCCAGCTTCTTTGTTTTGGTTCATTGGTAACACAGGGCCTCAGTCTTTCGGGGAGTATTGAATTGTTGTGTGGGTTACTTCAACTTCCCAACTTACCCCATTGACATACATGGTTCAACTTTTTCCAACTCAGTCAAACACAATAAAAAATTCAGCTTGATCATAGTGTTTCAAATTCGAGAAGGGTAGTTTACCCCACGATTTGAAGATTTTAAGAGTATAAGTTTTCATCTTTTGTCTTGCTCCATTGACAGTAGGCCTAGACAATACCCCGACAGAGTCATGTAGGAACACACACATTGCTCCACTTCCAACGAGCTTGGTCAGTACCCCGGTTGAGTTGCATGCTTCACCTCTCTATGTAGGAAGCCTTTCTCTTCTTTCGCCTTTGTATTTTTCAAGGGATTGTGCATAGGCACCTATTTATTTTTGGGGCAGAAGAGGGACCCCAACTTATTGAGAGAAGAAGTGGTTTTTCCTTTAGAGAAGCATATAAGAACTCTAACATAGGTTTGAAAATTTATATTTTCCCCTTCTCCATTTCTACTAGTTGGATGAGCTTGAACACACATGGAAGAAGGCTGAGTACAAGCATGAGGCTTCCCAGAGTGGACACAAGTTCATGGTTGGACCAAAACTTCCCTTATAGATGGTTCGTATTTTCCATAAAAAATTCATCGACTGAAGGTTATAACCAAGCATAGAGAAGATGGACATGAGACTGGCCAAGTGTTGTAGTGTCATCTTCAAATCTCAACCACATACTCTATTCAAAAGCCAGAATGTAGTAGTTGGCAACACTTATTTCTAGAAACAAAAATAGTAAGGTATCAAGCAGACAAAACAAACGTAAAAAAAAAAAGTAATCAGAACAAACAAAATAAAAAACAAAGATAGTAAGAAAAGTAAACGAGATGAAAACAACAAGAAGAAAGCAGACTATGTACATGGCACGAGGCGCGGCCTGGCCTACTAGAAATAATGCTTGATATCTTGGTCGTTGACAGGAAGGTTGTAAATTCTTTAGTCAAGTGATTACAGATGATACATGTGTGGGCCAAGCTTCTCCTGGACTGTGTATGGACCAATCCACAAGGTTTGGAACTTTGTATGTTTTCCTTTCTCCTCATGGACTTATCCCATTTTAGAACTAAGTCACCAACACCGAAGTTAGCTTTCCCTGTAGACTTCTTATTGAACCATCTCTTCATATGATTCTGGTGGAGTGTGAATCTTTCTTTTGCTTTCATCCTTTCTTCCTGAAGCTTATGGAGAGAATCCATCCTACGCTAAACTAGCTGGTAAGGCTTGCCTTAGGATTCTTGGGAAAGTTGAAGTGTAGGAAAGTAGATATTTGGTGGAAGAATGGATTCTTTACTGTAAACCAAGAAGTACAGTGAGTTATTTAGAGAGGGCTTGGGTGTACATGGTCAGCCCATAATGCATTCATCAGGGCGATACGCCAGTTGCTCTGCTTAGAGAAAATGATCTTCTTGATTATGCATATGACATTTTTATTCATGGATTCTGCGAGACTGTTTCCTTGCGGGTAATAGTTAGATGAATTTTTTAGCACAATACCATTCTGTAATACAAAATCATAGAGTTTAAAAGATGAAAAGTACGTTTCATTATAAAAAACAAGTGATACTGGAACACCGAAGCATGAGATGATGTTCTGCTGGAGGAAGCTGATGACCTCCTGGTCATTCACTTGTTTGATCGAAACTGCTTCTATCCACCGCGTGAAGTAATCAGTTGCTGTTAGAATGTAATGGTGTTGCCTTGACAAATTTGGGAAGATTTTCCCAATGATGTCTATGCCCCACTGTTGGAATGGTTCGGTCACTGCAACAAGGTTCAATGGGGCTTTTGATCTTCGTGTTCTGTTGGCATATTGTTGACAGATTGGGCACTTGAGGGCGTAAGCATGTGAATCCTTGAATAATGTGGGATAGTAGAAATTGGCTTGCATAAATTTGTGCGCAATGGTGTTTCCCAAAAAGTGACCCACAACGGGTCTGTCATGTAGATCTTGAAGTACCTTCTCTAATTCATGTGCCTCCAGGCACTTGAGAAAAACTCCATTACTGTGCTTTCTGTAAAGCACTCCGTGCACCAACTGATATGCTAAGGCTTTGAGGCGTAATGCCCTCTTCTATCTGATGGAAAAGTGAGAGGGTACGATGTCGTGCTCAAGGTACTAGTGCACATCTACGTACCAAGAGGTTCCGTCTTCAGTGGGTGTTGCTCGCCTTATATCATACATCTAAATTTCTTTTTCCCAGGCAGCGAGCTCTTCTTCACTCTTCGGTGTGTGTACCACTTCAGCTGCAAGTTTGTAGAGCCCATGTCCTTTGATTGTGTGAACTGGATTGATTTCAAGATCATACTCTTGCAAGCCTGTCATCCAGTTCGCACGTTGTTCAACCAGTTCTTGTTGTACAAGCAATGTGTGGACTGTTGGGTGAGGGACGAAGACTATACCGTGGTTCTTCAGCAAGGAGGGCTTGAAGTGTTTCATTTCCTTGTACACTACATACACTTGCTTATTAATGGAAGCATAGTTGGGCTCTGGTCTACGCACACTTGCACTCATGAAGGAGATGGGATGGTCATCGTTCATTTCGTCCTTCTGAGTGATTACTGCAGTTAGTGAATTATTGAAGGTGAAGGTGTATACCAGGAAATATTTCTTGAAATCTGGGCTGTAGAGTGCAGGTGCTTCTGCAATGGCCTACTTGATTTGGGCGAATGAATACTTTTCCCTCTTGCCCTAAATGTATACTGTGTTTCTTGATCATGTCCTCCATGGGCTTCACTATCTACGCATAATTCGAGATGAACTTCCGGAGGAAGTTTATCTTTCCTAAAAAAGACTGCATGGCATTCTTGCTGGCTGGGTGAGGGATCTGTGTAATAGTTTGGACCTGATCTGGATCCACCTTGATCCCGATTTTGGCAACAACATGTCCGAGGAGGTTCCCCTCCGACATTGCGAATACGCTCTTTATTGGATTCAAGGAAGTCTCACATCTCTGGCATTGCTCAAAATTTTTCTTCAGATGGTATATGTGGTCTTCTCATCTTCTTGAGAACACAGTCACATCATCGAGGTATACCACTATGCTATGTTTGATGACTCCATGAAAAACGATGTCCATGGCAAGCTGAAAGGTTGCACCTACATTTACAAGCCCAAACAACATTCTTCTGTAAGAGAATGTGCCCCACTTGGTACAGAAAGTAGTTTTAAGTCTGTCAGGTTATGCTACCAGAACCTGATTGTATCCTAAGAAACCATCAAGAAGAGAAAACATCTATGCCCTAGATATTGTTTTTATAATGTGGTCCATAGACGACACGGGGTAGTTGTCTTTTTTCGAGGCATAGTTTATGTTCTAGAAATTGACACACAAGCGGATTTCCCTAGACTTCTTGCGTACAGGAACAAAATTTGAAACCCATGTGGAATGATGCACTTTGTATATGATTCGTGCATCCAATAGTTTAGTGAACTCTTTCTGTATGAGGGGTTCAAGTGATGGGTGTAATTTTCTCAGCTTTTGGTGATATGGATTGACCCCTTCTTTGATCGAGATGATGTGCTAGATGATCCTCATGTCATAAGTTTTCAGATCATCATATGTCCACGCGAACACATCTCGGTACTGTTTGAACAAGTGGACAAAGGCTTGCCACTCTTGCTATGTGCAACATGTATCAATATTGACAAACTTCGGATCTTGTTCTATTCCCAGGTTGATCAGTTCATGCATCATGGTGGAACTATGGGTCTTGCTATTCCTCAGCCCCTGAAAACATTCTTGCAAGTCATAAAGCTTTTCCAATGTTGCCACACCTTTTTTGATAAGGTGGCCTTTCTTGTTACCAGCTTCTTCTTGCAGAGAGTGCTTGTGCTCGTCATCATCTATCGCTGCATATTTGAAGATGTCAGCATTGGCCATGAAATGCAGTATCTATTGATCATCATTAAACATGCGTAAATTAGTTATTTTATCCGAGATAGATGGTTTGTAAAAAATTTCAATAGTAAATCTATCCCTAATCGGTGACATTATCGAAGCTGAAGTTTCCAGAGCATTGGCAACTGCATTACATGTACATGGTACAACCATGATGTTAAATGCTTGGAATTTAAAGATTATCCACCATACCTCTTGCTGGTAACTTTTGAGATGCGGTGACAAACAGTGAATAGTGTTATGTACTTGTCATACAACTATCTCTGAATCACATACCACTTTGAGCACGATCACATTAAAGCTGATAGATTTATGGAAGCCTAACATGAGTGCTTCATACTCAACAACATTGTTCATGCACTTGAACTCCAAGTGACTTGAAACTAGATGCTTCCAATTGTAAGGTCGATCAAGACACACCCGGGTCCCGAGTCGTCCTGTGCCTTTGATCCGTCAAAGTACATGGTCCACAACTTGTCTGTACACAGACCGTTAGACATGCTAGTACTGCTGCTACTAATATTGCTATTGCTACTACTAATATTGGTACAATACACTGTAAATGTTTCATTACCATCATTCGGGCATGGAAGGAGTCCCAACTACGTGTTTGGTGGCGTTGGAGCTGGCCTTGTAGGATAACACCCCAATGCTGTTTCCAGAAGGCAGTTGCCAAACATGAGTTCTACGAAGGCCAATGGTTCATTCTTGCTGTTAAGGGGAGTGACATTGTGCTTCATATACCTCTTGGACAATACCCAGATTTGGTTGCATTTTCCCTTGTACAGAAGCCACATGTGGGACCAGTCTATAGAAAAATATATGTCTAGCTTGCTGGACCAATCTCTGCTGAGTAGCAGGCCTTATGCTTTCGGTATGTCCACAACAACTATGTTGATGCATTGGTGGACTCGACCATCATGAGATAGTCAAATAATCATGTCTCGCAGTTCACCAATGGCTGGTACTGATGTTTGATCAAGCTGGATGGTTCACGTGGATGTCTCATTCGTTTATGCATTGATCTTTTTCGCAATGGAGAGCGGCATGACGTTAGCTACCACGTTGGAATCAACCAAGAAGTTGTGAACATTGCAGTTAAAAATTTCAAATGATATCAGGAATTGAGGGCAACTTGAGTTTTCTTCTTCCATCTGGAGTGTGTTGAGCACAGTAGAAAGTGATCTGGGAGGTGTGCTTTCTCCCTTGTTAGTAGAGGTCGCGTTGTCAATTGTTGTCTATCCTAATGTGCGCAACAGGATGTCTCGCTAACTCTGGATCTTAGCTAACTTGAACAAATTGATGTTCACTCAAGTTTTATTCATGTCATCTACAATGTTCTAGTCCAGAGGTGGTAGACTCACTGAGGTGTCTAGGGTAGAACATATGTTCGTGTTGTTTGGCAGAGTGTTTTGCAACTTGTTGCTCATGGACGTACTCTTATCTGCCATTGTCTTCCTGGACTTGTTTTGTGTATTCTGCTTTGGGGCAGATGGTGGATCAACCTTCCTCATCAACAGTAATCTTCTCTTGTGCTTCCCCAAGTGTAAGGGTAGCCCATTTACTCCTAAGATTGTATCAATCATTTTTTCTTTGGGGTTGCTTCTCAGTGTTCATCTTCAGCATTTCTTTCGAGCACTGATATGCATTCACCACATGCCCAGAAATTGATGCTTCATTAGGTGCAACATCTTCGTCATTGTGAGTGTCTTCCAACTGCTCTTGCATATTGCTTTCTGCATCGAATGTACAACTGCATACAGAGCTTGCCACTCACTTCCAGTTCAAACAAGACTTGTCGGGGTGATGTTCTTCATGGAATGAACAGAACTTAGGATTTGCACATTGTTTGACATGGAACATAGAGTTGTGCGTAGTTTTTGGAGCGAACTGACTGCCGCTTGATGAGATGCTTCCCTGTCTCTGTCTGGGCGTATGACTACTTGCAGATGTTTATGAGCCTAGGTATTGCAACAATAATGTTACAACTCCCAGCGCTGACAACTTTACTTATCAACCCAGGTTCGTACAAACTTGGAGGTGACAATGCTATATGCATAAGTAGAAGTCAAGGTCCTACCTGTTGTCACTGTTTATCTGGCAAGAGACCCCAGGGGTTCCAAGCCAAACTTCTATATAGTCAGAAGAAGCTTAATTATTTCACGGAAGGAGAGCAAACCTTATTCTAAGAGAGAGCTATTCTACTACAGGAATGAAGAAAATAGCATGAAATGCTAAACTTGCACCATAACCTAACTTAGTAATTCAAACAACTATGCTAAGCAGAATTGCTAATTTAGCATTAACCTAATGCTAATCTATCTATGTTGTAGAAGAAAAAAAACATTAAAACTAGACTAAGGGGTAAACAATGGAACTTAGGCTAAATCGGGTTTCAGGCGGAAAAAGTAGTCGGAGGTTGAACTCAGTGAGAGGAGGACATGAAGGAGAAACAATGCGTAAGAACCGTTGGATTAGTTGGGTGAAAGGTAAATGAATGGCATGGATTTGATCACAGGAGGTTATGTAGGTAGATGGGTGAACAAGGGAGCAAAGGAGATGAATGGTTGAGATTTAATCACATGGGTGAGGCCAAGAGATGGACGGGCGAGGCTGATAGGAGCGATGAACGACTAAGATCTTATTGCGCGGGTGAAGACAAGAGATGGATGGATGAGGCTAGTTGGCAAATGGAAGGTGGATATTAGATGGTGGACAAAAAAACGTGTGGAAATGGTGGAGCAGGTTTAGAGGGCGGTAAGCTGTTTATCGCACAACCTCAAAGCTGTAAGTGGTTTTCTCAAATTTTACGCGATTAGCCTCCCCAGGCGACACATAGCACGGGGAAACCACCCATTTCATGTGCTATCAGGTGGATAACAGTCAGACAAAAATCCACGCGATATGGCGCGATAGCCGTTGGATCAGGCGGGGCTAATCAATGGTGGAGATCGACCAAGCTAGTTGGCGATCAGGTGAAGTGACAATTGTCAGATTAGGCAAGGCAGATCGACGGTGGGGATTTAAAGTTCACAAAGTGAATGGTGGACTCCAGGCGAGGTGGAAATTGGAGAAAATAGTGAATCAGACAGTGATTGTGAAGGTTTATTGGTGATCGGATGACGAGGAAGTGATGGAGGGTGAACGTGCTAGAGGTGATTTCAAAGGAAAATGATAGAGAAAACTAGTGTGTGTAAACAACTAACTGTATTTAAACAACGAACTCCATAGCCCATGCGAGAACCAGAAACTGTGTTTTTGGGGTTGCTGGAGTGTCTCTACCTCAAGTCATGGTCCCAGAGGGAGGAGATGAGGTGGAGACACCTGCGCACAACTTGATAATAATTTTTTCCTCTAATCCAACCTATGAATTGAAAACACAAATGAAAGTAACCTACAACAGATGCAACTACAAAAACGGATGAACAGAAGAAGGAAGCTATTCAAATAAGTGAAAAGAACTAGAAAGTTTCTTAACCAAATGAATCAAAACCAGAAACTTCTTGAGAAAATGCATCAGCAAACCATGAAACTACTTAAGAAATAAACAAAATAGAAATCTATTCTAGAATAACAATATAGGAAAGAGGATTTATGGTTTCTTGGGTTGGGCCCTAACCCAAGAGCTTCATCCCTTGAAGTTTAACTCAGAGCTGGCTTAAACGGAACTCATCTTCATTATAGAAACCATGGATTACAGTGCAAATTCACAAGTCTTTGTAGTTCGGAAATAAAACAGAGTTTTACAAATGAAGTCTAAATCCTAGTGAGGTCCTAAGCCTCTCTAGTTATATATATGAAGTCTCCAACAACTTTCTTCAAATTAGGATGGTTTGGCTCCCAACTCAAAATAAAATTTTTCCTATCCTTTTCACTTGCTTGGCTGTCTTTTAGTCCTCATGATGTGGTTGTTTGCACTCCGAGCTTATGGAGGAATATTTAAATGGAGGGGTAGTAGATGAGGAGGAATAACCTCCTATAATTCCTCTACCTTGTCCCATTTGAGTCTTGACCAAGGTCTTTGCTATATTCCTTTGATTTTATCCTTTATATCTACATTTCTCCTTGCTTTTATCCTTTATTCTTGCATTATATGCACATTAGACCACAAAGCCAAATATCCAACTCTAACTCATTTCATAAACAAAATATAATCAAAAGTATGCAATAAGTTGTGAGAATAGTTGGTTTGACTAAGCTAGGAGGTGAATTAAGGCCAATTAAGGCCCATCTAATGACTTAGTAATGAGGCTCATCATCACCCCCTACTGAAAGTGTTGCTCATCCTCTGAGAAACTTAGTGGCTCTGGTAGCCTCTCTGACATCCCATGCTTCTGCTGTGGTCTCTTCTTTTTGTTCATAGAAGTTTGCTTTCCTTTCTTCTTGTTCCCACTACCTCTTTTCCTCTTTTTTTCTCTATGATCTTCAAACTGTGTGGCAGTGTGTTCCATTTTAGCAGGCATGTATATTATCATCTCTTAGCAGCTTAAATATATCCTCAAAATGTGAAATTTCTTGCCCTTGGGTAGAAAGATATCTAAGTTCCAGCTAAGGATCATTTACAATTAGATTATGGGTGCTGAGTAGGGCCATGGGATTTGATTTTTCAGCTCTGAGGAAAATTGGTTCATTTTGCTCTGTAGCCAATATTCTTTTATCTCCACAACCCTTGACTTCTCATGGTTTATCCATGATGCCAAAGCCATTAATTGTAGCTCCCCTAACTATGCATTAGGGTCTCAAATATTCATATATGTGAGGGCTATGTTATGCAAGTAAAGCTCAACCATTTTGGCCCCATCCTTTAGTGCACTTTGATTACAAAGATTAATAAACTGTCTGCAGTCCTGAAATAACATGGTGCTCCTTTGTGCTAAGGTTTTAATCTGTAATCCCAACCATTATTCTCTGAGGTAGAGAGCGTAGGATTAGCTGTCATCCTACACTGGATGGCCTCCAAGGAGAGGCTGACCATATATGCTAGCTGATGTCCTTTTTCTGCAGCTATCTTCTCTGTTTTTCTTATCTTCTTCCTTTTGTTGTTCTTTCTCATCTCCATTAGTTTCTTCCTCTAGTTTAGCATCATCCTCCTTGTATTCTATTTCATCATGTTCCTCTGTATTAGTTTCTTCTTGTTTTGCCTCTTCCACACTAACAGGGGACTATCATCATAGGAGAGGGTTTTGATGTCATCCTCTGGTGGTATGTTATGAAACCAGCTCAAGAAAGGATAGAAAAAATAGATCAACGCCTTAGAATTTAGCCTCTTCGAGGGGGAAACCTCCTTTACATTACATAAATGAACAATTCTTTGATGATACAAATGAAAAGACCTCTTTTCTATATATAGGAGTCTAATGGGTCATAACATAATTAGAGCTGACATAACAATAATAATGTAAGGGCACAATAATAACAATACTGGGCTTCTATGGGGCACAATAGTAACAATATGGGCACTACATGGGTAAATCAATATAATAAGTGGGTTGTACTAATAACAATAAGGGGTTACACTAGTAGTATAGGGGCCTAACATGCTCCTCTCCTTCAAAAAGCATTGTCCTCAATGCTTGAGTAGTTCTTGATGCTTCTGTATAAAATTCTTGTCCTCCCATGTGGAATCTTCAGCGGGTAAGTTCTTCCACTTGATGAGATACTCTGAAATTGATCAATTTTGTAACTGTCGGGTTCTTGTTTCTATGACTGCTCCAGGTTCCAATATGATTTTTCCTTCCTCTTCAATTTCTAGCAATATTGTTTGAATTGGGATCTTTTGCAACTTTTGAATAAGTGGCCATACTTCTTTGTCCTTCTTCCATTCATCCCTTGCTTCGTTTATCCAATCTGGTTGGATAATAGAAATAGCACAAAACAATGCTTCCACATCCTCATCCTTGAAGAGTCTTCCCATTTAGTAAGGTCGCCATTTTTTAAGTGCATGTAGTATTGCCAACATTTTCTTCTCATAAATAGCTTGCTTGAGATGTAGCAGTAAAAATACCCAATCACCTACATCAAAACATTTTTCACTACGATGTTGATCTACCTGTTGTTTCGTTTGAATTTGCACCGAAGTGGTGTTATCCTTTAAAAGTTGGAGAACTTGTTGTTGATGCTCGATGTGATTTTTCACTGCTTGAACCTTTTTCTTCTTGATATGTCCTTCTATCTCTAGAGTTTGAGGAGTCGTAATTTCTTCCAATCCTTTACAAGATATGGTCAAATTCAGTTTTTGATGCTCGATGTGATCTTTCACTTCTTGAACATTTTTCTTCTTGATATGTCCTTCTATCTTGATAGTTTCAGGAGTGGGAATTTCGACCAATGAATTACAAGATATGGTTGGATTCATTTCTTCTTTTTCGATGTGATCTTTCACTTCTTTTACCTTTTTCGTCTTGATATGTCCTTCTATCTAGAGAGTTTGGGGAGTGGTAATTCTTGCCAATGCTTTACAAGATATGGTCTGATTCATTTCTTCTTTCTCTGGGGTGGGGTCTTGGTGTATATCTTCTTCTTTTGATGTTTCTTGATCCTTTTCTTCCTCCTCTTCATATTCTATGTAAAATAATTTCTTCTCAGCACACTTATGACCTTTAGTGCATTTGCTATCACAATTGTAACAAAGCCATTTTTCTATTTTTTCTTCCAATTGTTGTGGTGTAACCCTTGTAGGTTGTGGAAGGCTAGGAGAAAAAACACTTCCATTTTTATAGTTGTGAGGGGTATGCTTCCTGGTTTCCATAATTTTGCTTTCCACTATGTCACAAAGCCCTTTTACTCTTTCCAATTGTTGTGGCGTTGCTCTAAAGAAGGTGTTGCTCTTTGTATCCTCATAATGTGCTATCATTTCCTCCGTGAAAATTGACCACGTAACAAGTTGTTTCCAAGAAAAAAGCCCTTCATACCATAAAACTTGATCCAGTTCTAAATATGAAGATGCAATACATACCTTTTGTAATAGTGGTACACCATGTAGATCAAAATATTGCTTGCTCCATCCGAAGTATCCAATTTACCGGATCCTTGCCATCAAACTTCCTCATCTTGCTTTTTCTTGATTTTATGAGCTCGATCTTGAAATGACTGTAACTCTGTACTTTCCAATCTTTAAGTTTTCGAATTACGACCTTTAGTAGCCCTCTGTGTCCTCTTTCCAATGCCACAAGTCTGACCCAAATTGGATTCTCCAAGGAAGAGTTATGCGAAATCTCCCACAGTGACTTGATTATAGACTAGTTCAGTAGAGTGAACTTGTACGACATGCCACGAGTCACTGTTTTGACCTTTGTATCTGAAAAATGCATACAAGAAACTACAATCTGTCCTCTTTCTATAACTTCTTATGAAATTTCAATCCGATCCCCAGCGAGAAAGTTATGACGATTTTCCCCAGGTCACCTGTTTGGAATGTAATTCAGGAGTCTGCAAAAAGACCAACTTCCTCAAATCATATCTCCGCAAATATAGCGCAAAAGCTCTGAAATTCAGACCCAAGGTTCAGCTCAATTTCTTCTCAAATGTGTTTTTTTTTCAACTTCTGAAACATCGCAGAAAAAAAAGTTATAGCGAAAATTCCACGATGACCTTTTTGGAGCAGCGAAACCCTAGAATCCAAAGCTCTGATACCAAATGTTATGAAACCAACTCAAGAAAAGATAGAAAAGATAGATCAATGCCTTAGAATTCAGCCTCTTCGAGGCGGAAACCTTCTTTACATTACATAAATGAACAATTCTTCGATGATACAAATGAAAAGACTTCCTTTCTATATATAGGAGTCTAAGGGGTCATAACATAATCAGAGCCAACATAACAATAATAATGTAAGGGCACAATAATAACAATAGTGGGCTTCTATGGGGCACAATAGTAACAATATGGGCACTATGGGGCACAATAGTAACAATATGGGCACTACATGGGTAAATCAATATAATAAGTGTGTTGTACTAATAACAATAAGGGGTTACACTAGTAGTATATGGGCCTAACATGGTAAGTTTCTAAATACTGGCCATTTTATAGGGATCCTGAGGTTTTGGAGCGCATCCTTAATGAGGATACTAATCAACCCATGGTGAACTAACTGCTGGGAATTTCCTTCCTTTACTTTTTTGTTAGAGTCTATGAGTGATTGCATTAATAAATAGGGTATGCTAAGTCTTTGGTGAGATCGTGTTTCTACCCCAAACCTTAATTCTTTAAGCATTCTCAAATGGTTGCCATAAAAATACAGTATCTATGGACTCTTGCATTCTCTTTCGACTTAACAAAGAATTTCCTTTTTGCCATCTTTTCACTTGTAAACCAACTACCTCTTAACCTTTACAACTTTTGATCAAATGATGCATATGAATGAGTGAGTAGGATACTTACCTGTGGTCTTACTGTCATGCTGTAGTTGTCAAAGATCAGAGGATCTGCTGATGGTCCTTCTTCTTCCTCCTCTGCTGTTTGCCGATGGCTTATTAGCTTTTGCAAGTGTCTGTGACTGAAGATCTAATGTTGTTGCTGCTGCTGTGGAGCTCTTGTATTTGATGTTGCTGTTGCTATGGAGCTCTTGGACTTGATGTTGCTGCTGTTGTGGAGCTCTTGGACTTGATGTTGTTGCTACTATGGAGATCTTGGATTTCCATTTGACAATGTTTAGTGTCTTCTTTAGAATTCTTGATAATGTTGTTGGATGGTGCTATGAGGATGCTGTAATGAATAGACAGAGGGAGTAGAAGTGTATGTGGATGCAGGGATGATGGTAATGGTTGAGGTGATTCTATTAGAAAACGCAATCTTCACCTGAATGGAAGCAATGAAGTGAAAAAAAAATAGAATTGATGGAGTGATGCATTGGTAACGAGTGGAGGAGATGAAATATATGTGAGGCATGGTTCCCTTTGGATCTTCTATTTGCTCCTTAGTTGTCTTTCTCACCCACCTGCACATAACAATTATGTTTTTTTTTTCTTATATGTGTATGTATATATATATATATATATATATATATATATATATATATATATATATCTATATATATATATATATATATGTATATATATGTATATATATGTATATATACATATAGATACACATATATATATATATATACATACATATATATATATATATATATATACATATATACATATATATATATATATATATATATATAATATATATATATATATATATATATATATATATATATACATAGATATATATATATATATACATATATATATGTATATATACGTACATATATATATATATATATATACATATATATATATATATACATATATATATATATATATATATATATATATATATATATATATATATATATATATATATATATATATATATATATATATATATATATATATATATATATATATATATATATATATGTATATATATATATATATATATATATATAAACAAAAGGCTTCCTCAAAGACGTTTTCACACTAGATATCTGCCCTAAGCGCCTAAGGAAGGTTTTCACCTAGGGATGTTCTTATCCTTTTCATTTTTCTCATCCTTGGGCCACCTCATGAGTTTTTCAACCCAAATATGGGACTTAGGCACCTCATAGAGGTTTTCACCTGAATCCTTATTCTTTGTCCTTTTTCAGTAACTGGATGAGGGAGGAGCTAGAACTTGCTCCACCATCATCATTGTCTTATTAATGTTGTTAATGAAATCTTGTCTTGATAAAGGCCTCTTGTACATTTTCAATCTATGTCCATTAACTAGCAATGGAATGGCTTCTTCATCAATAGTTCTAATTTTCACTGAACCATTGTCATGGCATCTTTCCACAACACAAGGTTCGAGCCATCTTGTCCTTAGCTTTCCCTTGAAATCTTTAAACTTGGAATCATATAACAATTCCCAGTCTCCTTCCTGAAATTGCTTCTCCTTGATGTGCTTGTCATGCCAGATCTTCCTTTGAAGTTGAACTATCTCTATATGTAGGAGGGCTTGCATTCTGAATTCATCCAAGCCATTCAAATGTAACAACCTTTATTTCTGCACATGGATGAGATGTAAATCTAGTTGGGCTACCATCCTCATTGTGTTATATTCAAATTCAATGGATAGCAAAGCCTTCTTCCCATAAACCAACTCATAGGGTGTAAATCTAGTGGTGGTCTTCCATGTTGTATTATAGGCCCAGGTTGCCTTAACTACTCTTTCTGCCCAATCCTTTCTGGTGTTGTTCACTACCTTGGTTAGGATGTTCTCCAGTGCTCTATTGGTCGCCTCCACTTGCCCATTAGCTTGTGGATGATAAGGAGTGTAAGTCCTATGCTTGATTTTGTGATGCTCAAGTAGTTCTTCAATCATGATGGAGGTAAATTGGCTTCCTTGGTCTATGACTAGCTCTCTAGGGTACCCAAATTTGTATAATATATTCTCCCTTAGGAACTTGGCCACCTTTTCTTCTGTTGTTGCCTTAATTTCCTTGGTTTCAGCCCACTTAGTCAAGTAATCAGTGCACACAATAATGTGTTGTTTTTTCTTTGAAGGAGGATTGAAGTCCATGCCTCACTTGTCAAATGGCTCAAAAGTCACTTGAGGTTATAGGGGCATTTCATCTCTTGGAGTAGGCTTTCCCATCCTCTGGCATTGATCACACTAACTAATGTACCTCCTCACATCCTGATGAAGAGTAGGCCAATAATAGCCTGCTTGCAACACTTTGAATGTTGTCCTCTTTGCTACAAAGTGTCCTCCACAAGGCCCATCATGTCAGGTCAAAAGGATGTCAAAGACTTCTTCTTCCCTTACACATCTTCTCAAGATTTGATCTGGGCCAAGTTTGAACAGATTTCCCCAATCTAGGTGAAGGGGGCACTTTTCCTGATTATCTTGCTCTTTTCTTTGGAGGGCAGGTTTGGTGGGAACTGTGCTGATACCAAATAGTTTGCTATATCAGCAAACCATGGGGAGAGTACTGAGATAGCAAAAAAATGCTCGTCTAGTAACTGATCATCCACCATTCCTTCTTCACCTGTAGGAAGATTCATCTTAGATAGAAAGTCAGCAACAACATTCTCCTTACCAGGCTTATCAACAATAATTAGATCAAACTGCTACAATAAAAGTAACCATCTTATGATTCTAGCATTTACATCTGGTTTGTTCATTAGATATTTAATTGTAGCATGATCAGTATGCACAAATCTTTGATAGCCTGTATATAATGCCTTAACTTGTTCAATGAATGCACAATGGCCAGGAGTTCTTTTTTGGTCACAATATAATTTAACTCAGCCTTTGACAGGTTTTTACTGGTAAAATAGATGGCATAAGGAAATTTCTCCTCAACCTAACCTAAGGCTACTCCTATGGGTTTATGTGAGGCATCAACATGGATATGAAAAGGGAGGGCCCAGTTTGGGCCTCTCAGTATTGGTGCAGTGATTAATTTACCCTTTAGAATGTCTAGGGCCTCTTGACAACTTTTTGACCATATAAATTCAGAATCTTTGGCAAACAATCTGAACAAAGGAGAGGCCAATTTTTTGAAGTCCTTTATGAACCTTCTGTAGTATTCAACTAGCCCTAAGAATCTCCTAATATCTCTCTGCTTTTGTGGAGGTGGGACCCTTTGGATGATGGCTATTTTGTTTGGGTCCACCTGTAGTCCTTATTGAGATATGGAATGACCTATCACAGTCCCTTCAGTCATTAAGAATTCACATTTTTTTGGACTGAGAAATAGGTTCATTATAATGCATTTGTGTAATACTTTGCCTAGGTTAGTAAGGGACTCTTTAAAATCATAGTCGTAAGGTGTAAAATCATCCATATAGATCTCTATAGCATCATGTACTAACTCAGCAAAAATACTCAAGACTGCTCTGGCAGGAGCATTGCATAAGCCAAAAGGAAGGACCCTATAGGCAAAAGTACCCCAAGGACATGTGAACGTGGTTTTATCCTAGTCTTCTAGGAAGATATGGATTTGGTTGTGTTTCAGGGAAAACTAATGTCGATTCGAACTGCTAGTCCCACTAAGATGGGTAGCTATCCTAGAAACAAACAATGAAAGATTTTCAAGAGTTCCTTTAAGTGTGATAGATGGAAGAGAAGAATAGAAGACCAACCTGGATCTTCTGCTTTGAAACTAGCTTGATTTCTCCTTTCCTTGATAGAATTTGCCACTCCTCTCCTACTTGTCCCACTTCAAAGAGTACCTGTAGAGTCAAAGTAATAGCAAACTATCAAAGCATCTCTATCTAAAACATCATAAACAATGCAGAATCAAAAACACATTGACCATACAATTGCATTCATAAACAATAAGATTCACAAATACAAGATCATATGGAGGAAAACTCAAAGAACTTTATTAATAGTAATGTAAGAGAGGATTACAACCCAGCTGTCTGATCCAGCACCATCCTACCAGTTGTAGAAGCCCTCTTCACCTCATGAACCCCAACAATGCAATGTCTCTTCTCAACAAACCAACAACACTTCCTTACAAAATACAAAATTCCAGCCTCTAGATCTCTTAGATGAGGGATCCATTTATAGATGTCTTGCAAGGGTGTGAGTCAGCTCTGGGTTTTTGATTAGTTTCATTCCACTGATAGTTCTTGGTTCCACTTGGAGATTTCATGATCTCTTACTCATCCCTGGGCGAATTCAGAGAGGCAAGTGTCACAGGAGAAGTTTCTAGAAGATTCCATGATCATCCACCTTGCAAATTGTCTCTTCCATTTGTCTATTCTCGCTCATCACACCCCACAGAAGGCCATTTGAGTATGCATCAGACCTGGCTAGTTAGTCAGTCAGTATGCATCGCACCTTGCCCATGGAGCAGTCTGTATGGTCCAGTTTTGGCCAATTCTGAGTAGTTTTTCATGTGGAACTTTTGGTAAATGATGTAATCAGTTGACCATGATCCTTTAGGGTATGAAACAACACTTTCAGGGACTAAAAAGCACTTAGTTTATGGACATATGAGTTTGGGGTTGCAGTGCCCAAATATGTCTATAATAGCTACACCCTAAAGCATGAGGTCATAAATCTTTTGATGTCGGGTGAAATGCTTTATTCATGAGGATCCGAGGTATTCGAACTAGAAGGTGACCTATATAAGATACAATACAATAAATCATCATCATATAATTTTCATGATCTAGCTGAGGAGAGCATTCCCATGCTCAACTTTATAAATTCATTTTCATGTACATAGGACATACCATCGTCTGCTGTTGCAGACTTGTGATTCTTTGCATGAAGAATCTGTAGGAATTTACAGGGTAAGTTCCTCAGAAAGAACACCAAAAGGACACCGCTCACAACCAGATCACAGATCAATACACCAGTATTTTTGACGTGGTTAAAACCCTCAAAGAGGGAAACAGTCCACGGCCTACGCCAACGTGGCTACTACAGGAAATTTATTAATCAAAGAATGAAAATTTACATAAGCTTCTCTCATGCACAGATTACCCGAACAATGACCCTCCATGCGCTTTAAATAGAACTCATGGACCAATCGGGTGTCAAGCCACGGATCAAGTGTCGGTAATACCGAGGAGAGAGTGAACCGTAGGATCACTACATATCGTGACCGTCAGATTGTAAGTTACAAAATGTACAACGGTAAAGAAACACACTTTACCTAACTCTATACCTAACTCTACACTAGACCAAGTTGAACTTAACTATATCCTATGTGTTGGAATATCCTAACATCCCCCCTTAAGAACAACTTGGGATAGGATTGAAGGATTTACAAATATGACACAATAGGAGAAGGAAGGAGGCACTAGAGCCTATCCCCCCTTAGTGACAACTTCCTGAACTCCAAGCATATATCGAAGTTTAGTGAACTTCGCCTCTGTGAGAGCCTTTGTGAAGATGTCTGCAACCTGATCATCTGTTGGACAATATTGCACTTCAAGAACATGGTCATGAATGAGATTTCTGATGAAGTGCATGTGTAGTTCAATGTGTTTTCTGCGCTGATGCTGGACTGGGTCTTTGCATAGCTGAATGGCACTTTGATTATCACACCAAAGTGTGGTTGGATGCTGCTGCTCAAAGCCAAACTCTGATAGGATCTGACAAAGCCACAAGGCTTCCTTACTAGCTTCCACGACACCACGATACTCTGATTCTGCTGACGAAAGAGAAATGGCAGCCTGTTTCTTACAAGCCCATGTAATAGGTCCTGAACCAAGAGTGAAGACATAACCGACAGTAGACTTCCGATCATCAGGGTCACCAACCCAATCAGAATCAGTGAAACCAACTAATAGAGGAGCTGCTTTGGCACTGTAATGAATCCCAAACTGTACTGTACCTCGAACATAACGAAGTATTCTTTTGGCTGCTTTCCAATGACTTTCACGGGGGTTTTGCATAAAATGAGAAACAAGGCCAACAACAAAGGAAAGGTAAGGACGAGTATGGGTTAAATACAAGAGTTTTCCTACAAGTTGACGGTATAAGGTAGCATCAACTTCAGGAGAAGTACAAGAGACTGAAAGTTTGACTCCAGACTGAAAGGGAGAAGGGGCTGGCTTACAGTCTTCCATGTGAAAATGACGAAGAATATCACAAGCATACTTGGACTGGGAAAGGAAAATACCCTCCTTGGATTGCAAGACTTGAAGACCGAGAAAATAGTGTAAGTGTCCTAAGTCTGTCATTTCAAATTTATTTTTAAGGCTGGACTTCACATGGTTTATAAGGTTGGGATCACTACCAGTAAGAATAAGATCATCAACATAAAGAACAAGGATGATAAGGGAGTTGCCCACTTTCTTGGTGTAGACAGTATTGTCAGAATGACACCTAGAAAAGCCATATTCTAAAAGAAAGCTATCCATTTTGGCATACCAAGCCCGAGGAGCTTGCTTGAGACCATAAAGGGATTTCTTAAGTCGACAAACAAGGCTGGAGTCTGTTTGTATGAAGCCAATGGGTTGTTCCATATAGATTTCTTCCTGCAAGTCCCCATGCAAGAAGGCAGATTTAACATCCATCTGATGGACTAGCCATTTCCTTTAAGGTGCGATTTTTCCTTTCAGCTACACCATTTTGTTGTGGAGTGTATGGAACAGTATGTTGCATTTGAATTCCATTTTCGGTGCAAAAGTTGATGAATGTGTTTTTAACATATTCTCCACCATTATCAGTTCTTAGCTTAAGAATTTGATGTCCAGATTGTTTTTCAACAAAGGCTTTGAAGGCCAAAAATGTGTTAAATACTTCGCTCTTGAGTTTTAAGAAGTATACCCAAGTGCGTCTGGAGAAATCATCAATGAAAGTTAAGAAATACTTGTAGCTAGAGAATGAAGCAACAGGAAGTGGACCACATAAATCACTGTGCACAAGTTGTAAAGGGGCTGAGGTGTGCCAAGAGGCACGTTTTTCAAAACTGTCCCGATGATGTTTTCCGAGTACACATTAAGGTGCAGGGAAAAGAGCATACGCATGAGAAAAATCCTTCCTTTCTGTTTCTGATTTGCCTAGATCGCACAGAGTCGCAGGGTAAAGAGCATACGCAGAAATGAAAGGTATAGATCCAGTTAAAAAAAAGGTAAATAAACCGAAACCGAAATAAGCAGAGAGAAAATAACAGTAAACTGCAAATAAACACTGTATACCTCCCGATCTGAAAAATGACGCAGCTAGGGCTACCGGAAACCTTTTCGCGTGAAACGAAAGGGGTTCCTCACTGGAACAGATGCTCCGAACGCAACAGAGCAGTCCTCTCGGCCCGAAAGCAGTCAGAAACAGCAGATCTAGGAAACGACAGTCGGATGCAGTTCTACCGGCTTCAGATTTGGATCACCAACGGACGCGGCCCTCAAATAGGTCTGATACCATGTAGGAATTTACAGGGTAAGTTCCTCAGAAAGAACACCAAAAGGACACCGCTCACAACCAGATCACAGATCAATACACCAGTATTTTTGACGTGGTTAAAACCCTCAAAGAGGGAAACAGTCCACGGCCTGCGCCAACGTGGCTACTACAGGCAATTTATTAATCAAAGAATGAAAATTTACATAAGCTTCTCTCATGCACGGATTACCCGAACAATGACCCTCCATGCGCTTTAAATAGAACTCATGGACCAATCGGGTGTCAAGCCACGGATCAAGTGTCGGTAATACCGAGGAGAGAGTGAACCGTCAGATCACTACATATCGTGACCGTCGGATTGTAAGTTACAAAATGTACAACGGTAAAGAAACACACTTTACCTAACTCTATACCTAACTCTACACTAGACCAAGTTGAACTTAACTATATCCTATGTGTCGGAATATCCTAACAGAATCATCTTCCCTGGCTAGATGACTATCTGTGCAGCTTCTGTGTACAATTGATGTCTTTATTTTCCTGAATATATTCCATCCCGGATGGATGAAACTAGATCTGGGGTCTTCAAAACTCATGCAATCTTCACCCGATGTATAAGTCGATCCATGTGAAAAGATGTTCTGAAGTTGAACATGGAAAGACATTGCTTGATTACTAGCCAATGATGTAAGCTGTTAACAGACGTGAGAGGAATCACCAATAATGATGATGACCCTCAAGGTACTACAGTACAATTCACGTGGTGTGAATATGTGAGCTGATGTCGAACACTACGCAAAGTCTTTCGGTCAAAGGTCATTGATGTAAACCTGTCGCCAGAAGTGAGAAACTTGCCATTGAGGCATGCAAGCTTCAAAGTACTGAAATGGTTGTTTCTAAATCAAATTCTTGGATAATGAGCTGATGTCGACAAGAAGTGACTTGTCATAGGAGGGCCTTGATGTATCCCACATCTATGACATGAAATGGAGCAAATGATTTTTGTGGAGGTGAAAATGATATGATGATATGAGGTTCAGGAATGGCGGTCATGAAAAATGAAGTGTAGATGTAATGCAGTGGATGATGCATTTGGTGGATGGTGAATTCTCTGAATGAATCTCTTGAACATATTGGCGACACTGATATGCACTGGTAGTGTTAACCCCATGGATGGCACAACGGACCAATGATGACAGTGAACGGAAACCCAACCCAGCTCAATCACGGTAATGGAGTGAAAGTGTCATGTTCAAGAGCGACTTTCTACCAATAGAGTTCTTCAATTTTTCTTCCCATTTTTCCCCAGTCATTGCTGACCAGTACCTCTTTATTTTTGACAAGCTTGAGGAGGATAACATATGCTTGGTCTATAATTTTCCCTTCGGGAAAACCTGTCGCTTTGTGTTTAGTGAGCCTAGTGTCAGTGAGACTCGTTCTTGTCTGGGTGGACAAGTTTGTCGCTATTGTTTTAACGAGTTTAACAACAAAGATAACTCAATCCTTTTCTTGTTTAGAGAGTCTAAAAACGGACGAAAAGGAGACTCCAACAGTCCTTTTTCGTGGCATAATCCCTTAAGTCAAAAAAAGTCTAAACTAATACAAAAGGGATGACTTTTCAATAGTTTTAACAAGCCGACAAAGACAAGCACTCGATCTTTTTGTTTAATAATCCCTCAAGTCCAAAAAGATTAAAATATATGAGAGGGATAGCGTTCCCTTTACTTTAACGAGCTGGGAAGGCTAATAGCTCGACGATCTTTTTATATTTAATGAGTCTAAAAAGAGTTTAAAAGAGGCTCATTTTTTAGGAACGAGTGATATTTCTGGGTAGTAGCTGGTTCCAGGTAAGTTTGGAACTTCTCAAAACATGGCAGTGTGAAGAGGGTGGCAATCAGAATCACTCATCGTAGATGTTCCTCAAAAGGGTAAACAATCAAGTGGAAGCGTATGGTCAGCCGAATGAAATGGAGGTGATGGAAGGAACACAACCAAAGTTCAAAAGGGCAGATAGCAAAGTGATCACAAAAGGTTATTTACCAGAGGCGGGTTTATTTTTTAATGAGCTTGAACCTTGTGCCAACATGTGCTCAATGCGGGTTGATTTTTTAACGAGCTTGAACCTTGAGGGAACATTGCTCTTTTCCTTTTTATGTAAGCTAAGAATGACCGAACTATAAAGCTAAAAATGCTAAACAGCTAAAAATGAAATTGGTCGTTTTTTCTTGTATAAAAGGATTTGCATGCCCCCAGCATAAAAAGTCCTCAGTAACCATATGGAAACTTACTGTGGTTAAGCAAGATGATTTTCTGTCAATACCTAGATAAAACACTTCCTACAATTTGTCCGCCAAATAGACAAATGTGAAAGGTCACTCGGACCGATCACATAACTTACAGGGAAACTTATCTCTATAGCTGGGTTTGTCTGCAAAATAGACAAGGTTGCATGCCCCCTAAGCTTCGTTACATTGACCAGACTACTCACGGTAATTAGGTGGATGGAATGAAGGTTCCTTTACGAGATCAAGTGAAAGACTCGACTTGGAACTTTGCTCAGCCTTGTTTCATTTTTTAACGAGCTTGACACAAGACAAGGAATTCTGCTCAGACCTTTGGTTTCATTTCTTAACGAGGTTGACACCAGTCAACGAACTATCCTCTGGCGACCTTTGATCACAACTCATAAGGGGTCATGAAGGAAAGATTTGGTTCCAATTTCCCTAGTACATAATGTACAACATCGCTGAATTGATCGTTAGATGATGTAGGTATGGTAGGGCTTGGGGGAAATACCTCGCAATGATCAACACTATCAAAATGGTCAGAGTTCTTCTTAATATTTGATGATGTAGAAGATATCATATGACAGGTTTCCACTGTGGCCACTTCCGCCAGATTACTTGGAGGCGGGAGGGTAAAAGTACCCATTAAGGAAGGGTCTTTTAGGAGACCTACTCCAATATCTTGAAGTGATTGAGAACTTCCATGGATTAATGGAATGCTTCCAGTAGCTTTTGAACTGTTGGGGAAAAAGTTTAGTTGGTCAACTATTGTAATTCCACCTTGAAAGGGGAATGCAATATTTCTAAAATATGTTGACACAACAGCAACCATAGCATAAATCCAGGGCCTGCCTAGTAGGATATTGTAGTCAAGGTTTCCATCAATGACCTCGACTTCAATTTCTACTGTCTTGCCCCATAGTTCGACTTGCAAGTTACTTAATATCCGATATGGCATGTATGTTCTTCCATAAAACGTTTTTAATGTCGTTGATGATCGTGACAAGGGTGGTGAGCCTAAAGTTTTCCAGCAACTCATTGACATAATACAGGTAGATTCCCCCTCATCAATGAGTGTTTGATGAATAGTTTTGTTGAGGGATTTTACCTGTATGAGGAAAGCGAGCTGAGCTGGTAACTAAGGTTCATATCCTTTATGATTAAAGGCCACCAGTTTGGAATCCGCAAGATCAATCCTAGCTATTACTGATAACAAAGCCTGCATTTGGGAGGGGCAATTATGCAATACTTCAAGTGTCGACATGACAGATGGAGATTGGGCAAGATCCTCCACTATATTATAATTCTGTGCTGCTCTAGCATGAGGATTAAATGTCGATTTATATACTACTCTCTTAGGCAATTTTATTGTTAATTCAGGAATGATTGGTGGAACAACTTCTGATGAAGTTGTTGTCGAATTGCTGGGTTGATCTGTAGCCTTACCGTTCGATGATTGTGGATTTCCATAATATTTATTCCTTGTAGATATCAAAGCATCATTTTGTTGTTTTGAGATGGATAGCATAAGCACTTGGGATGGGGAAGCATGATCACTAGCAACCAGGTTAGTTTCTGGATTTGGAAACGGATCAGTCAATACCGCTGAGGTATTTGAAGTCTTTTTGAAAAACTTCTTGACTTCAGCTTGATGTGGACAATCTTTTGTGTAATGGTCCTCATCACATATGAAACATGGCCGATTAAGTTTCTTCTTTCCAATAGGGTTTCCAGAGGGTTTCTCAGGAGTCAAATCGTCCCGTTTCTTCTTTTTGTTGGTCCCTTTCTTCTTGCCCCCTAGTTGCTTAGTATTTTTTCCTTTTTCAGTTGACACGACATTGACCTTCGAGGTGAGAGGTTCTTCATCTACTTTTTGACTAGAAACCGTATGGGCTTTCTTAGATGTAGCCTTTGCGGTTTTCATGCTTGTTGTACCTATCATGCCATCGCTAGCATGAGAGTCTTTGTTTGATTTAGGAGGAGGAAGAATGGAAAATTATGGTCTAGGAGTGTCAGAATTTTTTTTGTAGAGCGTGCCAGACTGAGTATAGATCAAGTCTAAATACTGTGCACGAGCAATGACTTGCTCTTCTGTAACAACTCCTCCTTTAGCCACATCCTCTGTAATAGAGGGTAACAATGACTTTATAAACCATTCAGCTAAAAGATGATTAGGAACATACGTCTTTACCATTCTTCGATGACGCCACCATTCATGAATATGATCAGATATGTGAGTGGCTATCATCTATTTAAAGTTGGTAAGGAGTTCTGTCCCTGTTTCGTACCTTATGGGTAACTGAAAATGGGTTAAAATGGTAGTGGCAAGGGTGCTGAAGTTATCAAACAAAGCTCTAGGAAATTCTATATACCATTTAGCCACCGAACCAGTTAACGTTCGCTGAAAAAGGTGAAGCCTAATCGAATCATCATTCGGGGTGTTGGATGAACACCATAAATGGAATTTCATTACATGATTCGATGGATCTTCACCTGGATTTCCATTGACTTTAGGAATATCAGAGGGAAGTTTATGAGGAATCGCAGGCCACCAAGGGGCGTAAGCAATTGGATCATTCATCAAACGGTTTAGATCTGGTAATTCCATAGTTACTACAAATGGCAACTGTTGATTCAGGTTAGGCGAAGCATATCTAGGATAAGATGGAATCACCTAAGCAGTAGGTCTTTGCATACTAGCATAATGTATTTGATGCTGGTAACTTTGATAAGGTTGATGGGCATAACCATTATAGTATGGTTGTTGATAACCACTTCGGAAATGCAATTGCCTATTACTTACAAAGACTTGTTGCTCAGGTCCTTGGTATGATTGCTGGAATTGCGGTTGTTAATATTGAACCAGCCATGGTTGTTGGACCATTTGCTGCTGTCCAATACTGGATGATTGACCAAGATGTGGAGTCATAGTACCTGTTTGAGCTTGAGTTGCTCCAGATAAGGAGGCACTAACCTGAGGTTGTGATTCAATCGCTGAGATGAGAGGTTGTTGTATTGCAACTTGAGAAACTTGAGGTTGACATACAACAGGTAGTGCTTGTACTTGCGATACAGTTACAATAGCATGTGTAGTGGGAATATTCGACACAAGATGGACTGATTGCATTGAATATACAACCCTTGGTTGTTGAGGCAATATTGCTACCCAACCGCTGGATGTAATTCTAGTTTGACCTAAACTTTGTTGTAAACTGTCATATGGTTGTTGTCCAAGAGGGAACAATGAAAAGGCATACTGTGGCCCATATGGTGGCAATCCAATACTTAAAGGGTAGATTGGCCTTTGAAGACACATTGGATCAACTTGTTGAGTTTCAACATAAGAAATACCAGATGAGAATCCAGATGAAGAAATAGGAACTGACCATGTTGTCGAAACAATCCCTAATTAGACTCTGGTTTGTTGTTGATAACTTGTCGGGACAGATGGTATACCAGCAATCATTGTAGGAATGAAAGTAGGAAGCTCTGTTGTAGCTATGTCAGTTGACACAGTCCTAGATTTTCATGGTTGTTTGTTTAGTCTATCCAAAATATTTCCTAGCGATTCGATAGGAACTTGCGATGAAAAACAACTAACTTCTATAGTAGAAGGATGTAAGTGGATCCCAGTTCCAAAATACACTGGAGTACTAGGTGGAAGATCCTCTACTATCTCTTCTAAAGTAATCAATCCAGGTGGAAGAGGTAGACCGTCAGGTCCGTAAAATATTTCTGGAGCCAAAGAAAGTGTAGCTTCTGCAGTAACAGATATTGAAGGGGTGACACCTTTTGAATTCTGGAATTCAACTTCCAGATGTTCAGGTAAGTGAACTTCAGTTTCTTGATCAGTCCTAGGTGGAGCTGCTTCAGGAATAGAGGTGTCTACCATTACACTAGGATTAGTTCTAATGTCCTCTTGTAATTGCGGAACTTCTTCTGTAAAGGTAGATGTAGCAGAGATAATTGGAGTAACTGTAGTCTCTGACGATGTTGAAACACAAGTTTAAAATAAATCAAGTGAATTGGACTCAGTTAAATGAGAACGCTTTGCCTGAGAGGGTTTCGTTTTTGGGGTCAAAGATAGTTGACTCACTAGTCTTCGCGAATGATGGGGTTTTGATTAAGTTTCTTCGACGATTGCGGATTACTTAATCAACTCAAAAATTAAAGGGAAAAAATGTTATTCTGATTTAAATGAATTTTAAGACACTTTGATGCAACTTGCTTTTTCAATTTTTAAGAGTTGAGAAAAAGCTAAAGGTGACTCTAGTCGCCTTCGATTTTTAATGATCCTGAAGTGACAAGTGCTCAGATGGACCTTTTCTTTTAAGGAGTCAAAAAGGAATGAAAGTGATTGCTTTGGAAGTCTAGACAGAGGGTTTGCCAAGTCGATCGTAAAATTGCAAAATACACCTTGGTGATAAATGATAGAGAAATTACCAAGGACTTATGTACAACAGTCAATCTTCCTGAATGTTGTGTTCAGTGCATTATGATTGATAGGGCGATAGACACAGCTTCTTAAGGATAAAGGATATCAGCCTATTGTGGTCTCCCCATATATACTCGACGGTACGGGGAGCACAAGTCCGTACTGGTACTTGTTGTATCAAAGAGGAGGAATCTCCCAAACTTCAATGAATATGATAGTTACCAGGTTTTACGAAGTTGGAACACATCTCTAGCCTAGACTTCTAGATGTGTTGTGTTAGATTCCAAAGCGTTTTTATGTTCATTGAGGTTTATTTTAGAGTTGATCTTGCTTAGAAGTTTGTCTTTCAAGGTTCATCGCGTGATGTAGATGTGAAATTCCTAAATATGCAATCTAAAATGATAAACAATCGTTTATGTTCTTTTAGCAATGAAAATCCTAGCTACAAAGGAAAGAAGATAATGATTTTTCTTTCAGCAGAGAGCATAGAGCACACACTAAATACATTTTCCTAAATCAAATTTTGGAAGCAATCAAAATGCAGATGCACATGCATGTATTTGTTTTCTGCTTTCTTAATGTGTGAATGACAAAAAGAAACCTAAGTACAGATTTGAACTATTTTCTTTCAAAGCGACAGTACTAACAATTTTCTCTTTTCAAAACGAAAGGAAGACTAAGACGACACTTTTCGATTTCGAATTTAAAACTATTTTCAACACTTGAAATACTAATAATTTCAAAATCAAGTACAATGACAAAAGTACAATCAACTATCTAGAAGAGGAAGACTTTACGACACTCTTCTTTTGATTCAGAATGACAATTACGACACTTGCATAAAAAACGACAGTTCGATTAGGCTACTTTCGACAAAGGAGGATTGAAAATGATCGACAAATACACAAAAAAATTTACAATTCCTAACTGATGGAGGCTGAAATAATGTGAAGGAAGATGGTTACAACAAGAAGGTACTGATCATGAACAACAAAACTACTGAATAAAGCTGAAAACAAAGAGAAAAAACCAAATTTCAGAGAAGAAAACACAGTTTACTCAATCATCGCACCTGCAACACAGGGAAATAGGGATGCATCTCACCTGCAACACATGGGAGGTGCGATGCATCCAGGTTGCACAGTTACAGACAGTGCGATGGGCCAGGGAGTGAAACTGAGCTTGGTTTTTTCTCAAAACTTGCAGCTAAGTTCAGTGATTTAGGCTGAGTAATGATGGACAGTAAACACAAAGCATAAGGGTAGGATCTAATGAGGTTTTGAGCTACCACAAGGGCACTTAGGATGCTTTGTAAGTCAAATTTTCAGTTCATAAACCAACCCGAAGATTGACTAAAGTAGCTTTATCTACTTTGCAATTGCATATCAAAGGCATTTTGAAGGTTAGCTGGCTTAACTTCAGGCTCCGTCTATAGTTTATAAAGCAAACAATAAAAAAACAAAAGAAAATATTCATTCCCCAGTGGATTCACCATTTTGTTTCAGGGAAAACTAGTGTCAATTCGAACTGCTAGTCCCACTAAGATGGGTAGCTATCTTAGAAATAAACAATGAAAGCTTTTCAAGAGTTCCTTTAAGTGTGATAGATGGAAGAGAATAATAGAACACCAACCTGGATCTTCTGCTTTGATCCTAGCTTGATTTCTCCTTTCCTTGATAGAATTTGCCACTCCTCTGCTACTTGTCCCACTTCAAAGAGTACCTGTGGAGTCAAAGTAACAACAAACTATCAAAGCATCTCTATCTAAAACATCATAAACAATGCGGAATCAAAAACACATTGACCATACAATTGCATTCATAAACAATAAGATTCACAAATACAAGATCATATGGAGGAAAACTCAAAGAACTTTATTAATAGTAATGTAAGAGAGGATTACAACCCAACTGTCTGATCCAACATCATCCTCCCAGTTGTAGAAGCCCTCTTCACCTCATGAACAAGCAAATCACCCAACAATGCAATGTCTCTTCTCAACAAACCAACAACACTTCCTTACAAAATACAAAATTCCAGCCTCCAGATCTCTCAGATGAGGGATCCATTTATAGATGTCTTGCAAGGGTGTGAGTTAGATCTAGGTTTTTGATTAGTGTCATTCCACTGATAGTTCTTGGTTCCACTTGGATATTTCATGATCTCTTACTCATCCCTGGGCGAATTCAGAGAGGCAAGTGTCACAGGAGAAGTTTCTGGAAGATTCCATGATCATCCACCTTGCAAATTGTCTCTACCATTTGTCTATATTCACTCATCACACCTCACAGAAGGCCATTTGAGTATGCATTGCACCTAGCCAGTTAGGTATTCAGTATGCATCGCACCTTCCCCATGGAGCAATCTGTATGGTCCAGTTTTGGCCAATTTTGAGTAGTTTTTCATGTGGAACTTTTGGGAAATGATGTAATCAGTTGACCATGATCCTTTAGGGTATGAAACAACACTTTTATGGAATAAAGCGCCCTTATTTTATGGACATATTAGTTTGGGGTTGCAGTGCCCAAATATGTCTATAACAGGTTGTACCCACTGAATCCATCTAGGAAAGAAAAGAACTTCTTCCCTACCAGACCATCTAACACTTGGTCAATGAAGGGTAGGGGAAAATGATACTTCTTTGTGGCTTTGTTCAACTCCCTATAGTCGACACAAATCCTCCACTTACCATTCTTCTTGGGAACTAACACTAAAGGAGAGACCCACTCACTGTCAGAGATAGGGTAAATGAACCCTGCATCTAACATTTTTTGTAGTTCTTCTTTGATGATGTCTTTAAGGGTTGGATTCATTCTCCTTTGTGGTTGCCTGATTGGCTTGCAACCTTCCTTGATGTATATGTGGTGAGTACACATAGAGGGGTGTACTCCCTTCATTTCCTTATAGCTCCAAGCGAAGGCTTCTAGGTTCTCTTTCGACAATTTGCATAGCTATTCCTCTTCTAAAGTAGAGAGAGTTGGATTAATCTTCAAGGTTTTCTCTAGGCAAAATTCTATGGTTTTGACTCAAAGTGGGTTGGAATCGGCCAAGCATGAGTCAATTTGATGATTGCTCAGTGTTTCCTTTACTTCTTCTTCTAAGGGTAATAAACTGGGAGTTGGACTTTGGAGCAGGTGTTCAATTAAGTCATCCTCCTCTTGTTGTCCTCCTCCTATGACTGCTTCCATAGAATAAAGTTGGGTAGAATAAAGCTCATCTTCTTCCTCCTCCTCTAACAAAAAAGGTAAATCATGCTCTAGATAAGGTTGAGTAGGAAGGTATAGGACTAATTGTTTGGACACATGCCCCTTATTTATGGTCATATTCCAAACTCTATAGCTAATGTAAGCATCGACTATGGCCAACCATGGCCTCCCAAGGATGAGAGGGTAACTAGTAAGCTTAGCCTTAGGCTGGAGAACTAGGAAATCTGCAGGGTATTCCCAGGAATCAATGGAGACCATCACATCCTCCACAATTCCTTCAGGGGTGATTGTGGAATGGTATGCAAGTTGAAACACTGTTGTGGTCTTTCTCACTGACCATTGAAGGTTGAGTTTGAGTATGGTGTCCTTAGTCATCACATTAATGGAAGCCCCCAGATCAATCAGAGTGTGTGGTACAATAGTGCCATTGATGTGCACACTACAGGGCTTCCAGGGTCCAAATATTTTGGACACATTACCTACCCTAGCATTAAGTCAGACAACTACTAATGACATTAATGGTAGGGGAATCCATTTTTCTTCTTCCTGGATGCTTGAAGCCCTTATCCTTAATTAATTTATTGTAAATAGGCACATCTTTGATTTCTTGGAGAAGGGGGATTTTTACACATAGATTTTTCAATTCTCCCAGAAGTTTAGTTTCTTCTAGGGTAGGCTGGAGTGGTTGGGCTCATCTTTGAGGAAAGGGTGGATTTAATTTCAGGTTTCTTTTCTCTCTTTCTTTCTCAACCTCCCTATGTGGAGAGGGAGGTTGGTTATCAGGGAGAATTATCCCTGATATTAGGTTGATCTCCTGGATTTCTATAGCATAAGCTGGGTATGATGTCTCTCTAGTGTATGCTTGTTGAGCCTGCCTATTGTTTGGGTTCAAATTTGGTTGGGTAGGCATCTTGGGTTGCTTGGGTGGAGTAGAGTGCAGGAATTGTATTTGTGTAGGTGGTGGAGGCAATAGGGTTGGAACATTGTTGAATTGGGGCATTCCACTGATGTCGTGGCCGAACATAAGGTTGAAATGACTGGCTGGCTAGCTGGGATTGATACTGAGATGCATAGGACCAAGGAGGGTGTGTAGACCAGGAAGGATGAGAAGGGGGTCCACAAGAAGGTATAGTTGTGGCTTGGTCGGGGTTGTAGTATGCATTGGATGGCCCTTGCATACCCTGTTGGTATGGTCTAGGCCCAGGAGGTCTCCTTTGGTTGATGTAGCAAAGTTGCTCAATGACCCCTTCAGCTCCTTGATATACAACTTTGAGTCCAGGTAAAGAAGGTAACTTGTCTGTGGAGTGGTTTTCTTCACAAACTGAGCAAATTTGAATACAATTTAATGGACATTTGTTCCTAGGACGCCTCCTGGTGCTCTAGGAAAAAAAATGGCCAAGGCTCTCTTGACTTCCTATTGCTTCCTTTTGATGTTAATGGTATCCAATTGTAAGGCAAGGGTTTGCATCATGTCACTTTTGAAATCTTCCAGCATATTTCCAATTTCACCTTTGATGGATAAGTTAGAGGATGATGTACTGGCCATAGGTTGACTACCCCCTTTTTCCGAGTTGTCCTAGAATGGTTTCTAAAGATTGTCTTAATGTCCTCATAGGGTAATTGGTAGACATATCCTCCTGCTATCATATATAAGGTATCCAGAAGATATTCCCTTACTCCTCTAAGCAAGACCATCTTTAGTGACTTAGGGTCAAGCGTGCACCTGGCCCTTTGTAACTAAGCTGGAATATTTCTTCATAGTCTTCTAGGGATTCATCCTGACCTATGGTCATCCTGAAAATATCGTCTTTAGTGTATTTTGACCTACAATAGTCCCTATGTTTGTTGTTAAAAGCTTGTCGCATCTGAGCCCAAGTTATGATGTTATCTCTAGGTAAACCCACGAACTAGCACAATGTTGCATCCTTGAGGGTAGATGGGAATAGTTTTAACTTTTTCTCATTATTTGTATAGTCATAGGTTCGGAATATAACAAAAAAATTAAAATAGGAAAGTGTTAGGGTCCTCTGTGGTCAGGCCATGGAAATGAGGTAGAGCAGAGGGGCTTATATTCTTGATCTTGGTGTCCCCATTAGTTTCCCTAATGGGGAAAGCACTCTCAATTCTCTGTCTATCTCTCCTGTCATTTTTGTTTCCAACCTTTGATTCAGTAGGAATGGGTTCTTCCTCTTCTTCTTCTTTTGTAGGTTTCCCAAATAGGTAAGTTTTCTCACCTAAAAGGTCTTCCAATTCACTGTCATTGAAGAAGAGAGAAGGTTACCTGTTGAATGCAGTGGGGGTATTTGAAAAGAATTTTCTTGAATCTTCCCTAATCCTACGAGGCATGAAAGGAAATGCTTTTGGGTTGGTTTTTGTAGTATTTTGTTTTAACGCTAGAAAGTAATTGCAGAATGGAAAGGAAAGTAGCTAATGATAATTGAATGAAAGAAAGAAACTAGATTACTTTTTCATAAATAAACTAATGGAAGAAAGTTTGAAGACTAGAAGTAGAAGAAAAGAAACTAGGACACTACAAATAGACGAAAGCACTAACTACTTCTACTTATACACCTCCCTAGAAACGACACCAAAAAGTGATGAGCCTAGGTATTGCAACAATAATGTTGTAACTCCTAGGGCTACCATCTTTACTTATCAACCCAATGTTCATACAAACTTGGAGGTGACAGTGCTATATGCACAAGTAGAAGTCAAGGTCCTGCTTGTTGTCACTGTTTATTTGGCAAGAGAGCCTAGGGGTTCCAAGCCAAAATTCTATAGAGTCAGAAGAAGCTTAATTCTTTGATGGAAGGAGATCAAACCTTATTCTAAGAGAGAGCTATTCTACTGCAGGAACGAAGAAAACAACATGAAATGCTAGACTTGCACCAAAACCTAACTTAATCAATCAAACAACTATGCTAAGCAAAATTGCTAATTTAACATTAACCTAATGCTAATTATCTATGTTGCAGAAGAAAAAAACATTAAAACTAGACTAAGGGGTAAACAATGGAACTTAGGCTAAATCAGGTTTCAGGCGGAAAAAGTAGTCGGAGGTCGAAATCAGCGAGAGGAGGGCATGAGGGAGCAACAATGCGTAAGAACCATTGGATTATTTAGGTGAAAGGTAAATGAAAGGTGAGGAATTGATCGCAGGAGGTTATGTAGGTAGATGTGTGAACAAGGGAGCAAAGGAGATGAAGGGCTAAGATTTAATCGCATGGGTGAGGCCAAGAGATGGATGGGCGAGGCTGACAAAGGCGATGAATGGCTAAACTCTTATCATGCGGGTGAAGGCAAGAGATTGACGGATGAGGCTAGTTTACAGATGGACAACGATGATTAGATCATGGGCAAAAGAACATGCGAAAGTGGTGCAGTGGGTTTAGATGGCGGTAAGTTGTTTATCACACACCCTCAAAACTGTAAGTGGTTTTCTCAAATTTTACGTGATTTGCCTCCCCGAGCGACACATATCATAGGGAAACCACCTATTTCACATTCTCTCATGTAGATAATGGTCAGACATAAATCCACGTGATATGGTGCGATAGTCGTTGGATCAGGTGGGGCTGATCAATGGTGGAGATTGTCCAAGCTAGTTGGCGATCGAGTGAAGTGACAGCCATCAGATCAGGCGAGGAAGATCAACGGTGGGGACTTAAAGTTCATAAAGTGGATGGTGGACTCCACGTGAAGCGACAATTGAAGAGAATAGTGAATCAGACGGTGATTATGAAGGTTTGTTGGTGATCAGATGACGAGGAAGCGATGGAGGGGGAACATGCTGGAGGTGGTTTCAAAGGAAAATGATAGAGAAAACTAGTGCGGGTAAACAACTAACTGTATTTAAACAGTGAACTCCATAGCCCATGTGAGAACCAGAAATTGTGCTTTTGGAGTTGCTGGAGGGTCTCTACCTCAAGTCATGGTCCCAGAGGGAGGATATGAGGCCGAGACATCTACGCACAACTTGATAGTAATCTTTTCCTCTAATCCAACCTGTGAATTAAAAACACAAATGGAAGTAACCTACAACAGATGCAACTATAGAAATGGATGAATAGAAGCAGGATGTTATTTAAATAAGTAAACAGAACCAGAAAGCTACTTAACCAAATGAATCAAAACCAGAAAATTCTTGAGAAAATGCATCGACAAACCATGAAACTACTTAAGAAATAAGCAAAATATAACTCTATGCTAGAATAACAATACAGGAAATAGGAGTTATGGTTTCTTGGGTCGGGCCCTAACCCAAGAGCTTTAGCCCTCAAAGTTTAACTCAGAGTTAGCTTAAATAGAACTCATCTTCATTATAAAAACCATGGATTATAGAGCAAGTTCACAAGTCTTTGCAGTTCAGAAATAAAACAGAGTTTTATAAATGAAGTATGAATGCTAGTGAGGTCTTAAGCCTCTATATTTATACATATGAAGTCTCCAACAACTTCCTTCCAAATTAGGGTGGTTTGGCTCCCAACTCAAAATAATCTGCTTTCTTTCCTTTTCACTTGCTTGGCTATCTTTTAGTCCTCATGATGTGGCTGTTTTCACTCCGAGATGATGTAGGAATATTCGAATGGAGGGGTAGTAGATGAGGAGGATTAACCTCCTATAATTCCTCTACCTTGTCCCATTAGAATCTTGACCAAGTTCTTTGCTATATTCCTTTGATTTTATCCTTTATACCTACATTTCTCCTTGCTTTTATCCTTTATTCCTACATTATAGGCACATTAGGTCACAAAGCCAAATATCCAACTCTAACTCATTTCATAAACAAAATATAATCAAAAGTATGCAATAAGTTGTGAGAATAGTTGGTTTGACTAAGCTAGGAGGTGAATTAAGGCCAATTAAGGCCCATATAATTGCTCAATAATGAGGCTCATCAGATGTCTCTGTTTTCTGTTGTTTAAGCTCAGACACTTCTGTTGTCAACTTCTTGACGAGGCAAGTGAGGGTTTCCATGTCAGTTGCTTCCTTGTATCTACCCTTGCTTTCCATCACTTAGGACTTCCTGCTTGCATATTTGGAGTCCTTTGATGATTCATCATCCTTGTTGACTCTAATCGCACGCAAGTATTTCTCTACAACAATAGCCTCTCCGTAGTTTTCCAAAAGTGTTGGTTTTGCATCTTGCTTGACGAATTACGCAATGCTGGTTTGTAGTGTGGATGTGTAGTAATCAACAGTGATAGCATCATGAGGTTTGGTGTTTGTTGCAAATTTTTTCAATATGCGTGTAAACCTCTAATTGAAGTCTTTTACTTTTTCTTTTCCCTCCATCTTCAGGCTTCCCAATTCTTTGAGTACCATGGTTGGGGTCTTGTCATCAACAAAATTTTCAAGGAACATGTGTTTGAATGCTTCCCATTTCCGTATGGAGTTCATTAGAAGGTTGTGATACCATGTAGTTGCGTGACCATCCAAGGTACATTCAAACAATCTACATGCTACGTCGTCATACCATAACTCAAGGGTATGTAGTTGCAGGTAGAAGTTGTCGAAGTGATCTTCTACCTTCACTGTGTTGTTAGGGTTAAAATTGATGTTCATTCTCTCCGCTCACTTCAGCATCTTCTGCAAGACACCTAGGAGAGACAATGGTTCCTGAGTCATCCGTTCCAGATTTGGGTCAGGCATATCTTCTTCTTCTTCATCCTCCTGCTCCCTTTTAGAATATGATGGTTCCAACTCTGAGTCTGTTGGTTTTTCTCCCCATCTTCCTCCTCCGCTGCCTTCCCCTCCACCTCCAAACCAGATTCTGATCCCAAGATCACAAGGGTGTCTCATTCCCCTTATCGGAATACCAAAGGTTCCTCTTCGTCTTCAATATATTCTGCTAGACCTTTGAGTGTGGCAAGAACTGCTTCTTCCACTTATGATACAACAACACCCATGGGAGTGGTTTTTGGCTTCCTTGATGCATGTGGAAGATGTTGTATTCCTAGGATCAGTTCGACTGCTTTCGCAAACTAGTAGATGATGGGACAGATGGAGTGAAGATGATGATATGGAATTTCGTGTTCGGTCTTGGGAGGTGAGAAGTAACCAATTGTAGATTCACACGTAGGTGAGAGGGAGTGTGAGTTATTGCCTTGACTAGATGGTTGTTGAATGAGTGTGAGAGGATGTTCAACCATATACAACTGGCTACCCTCCTTCTAGCGCCAAAAATGTTGATGGTACTGGACCCGCCAACATTCAGGGGATCACCTCGGTGTGAAGTCCCAACTAGACCTCACACCATTTGGTGTGGGAGTGCCATCCAGTATGATGGCCTGGTTTCCATTATCTTAAATATTTGCCTCAACTCTTACTTGTCAGCACAAGAGAGTGGTATGATTTGTCTTCAAGAAGTGAGGTTCGCGTGCCTGGTGATTTCTAATGTTACTTGTGTCAATGTTTCTTTCACTGTAAAGGGAGAGGGTGGGAGTGAGTCCCAAGTTAGTCGGGAGGAAGCCCCAACTCTGTTAGGAACACACAACACAATAGGACGTGAACAACTTCTGAAAGTACAATCCACATGAATGCGACAATCACAACACATAAGGAAGGATAACGCGTACAACAGTCAGCGAATGAGTTCGCGCTAGTGCAATGGTTGTTATAGCAAGTTTTATGTGAAAGGTTTGTCTGATGTCTGGGGAGGTAGTGTTATAGACAATTTTGTGCCTTGCAGCATCAGGCATGAATTGTCAATAATCCAAGGGATCCAAAGTCCCTAAACATGATGTTCCTACCCCTAGAGGAACAAGGTCAGCAAACCAACAGCTCTCAGATCAGTTCTCCACCTGAAAACACTCAAAAACAAGCAATCCTGAAATCAAAGCAGGTGCTCCACTAGGCTTCTGCGCTGAAACTCAACTCCTCCATGGTGTACCTGCGTTGCAAAGCAAGTGGAACAAAGGCCACCTGCGCTGAGCGAGATGGGACAAGTGGCACACTGAGTCATTGCTCTGGAATCTTCCAAAAATGACACTTGGATCAGGGATTTCGCCTTGTGATGAGTCAGAGGCTCTGTTTCTCCAAGTGGAAGCAAAGTTCTCCAAGTGGACTCAAGAACTGAAGATCAACTGAAGAGAGAGAGGACACAAGGCAGCTACACATCAGTTGCAAGCTGACTCATCCTTTCTCAATTCATCTATATATTGAGCTCTCTCCTATGAGCTCTAGAGGCTGGAATTTTGTGCAAAGTAATGCTATGCTGTTGGTTTCACTATAGAGCTATTGGGTGATTGCTTGAGGGAGGTGAAGAGGAGAAATTCTTTCTGCTGGGAGGTGTTGCTGGATTAGGACCTTCAATGGTTGTAACACTCTCAGAACCTTTACTTCTTCATTAATAAAAGCTATTGAGGTTCTTCTATATGCATTTGTTCCAATGATGTTTTGTGATAATTGTATATTTGGTTTATGCTAATCCGTGAATCAGTTATGATTGCATGCCTCTTGTAGTCTCCTTCTTTGTCATTTTGCAGGATCTCATTGTAGCTGGGCCGGCAAAAGAGCAAAGAGCTGGGAGCAAGCAGCCATAGAGAAGAGTTTGGATTCGACATTAAGCGCAAGGCAACGGTTAGTGCATTTATCCACTCTCTTTTGCTTTCATAAAGAAGTAAACCTTAAGTAGTTTTCTTTACAGTTGTTGCTGAGGTACTATCACCCTTAGAGTGGGATAGGGTCATCCGAGTCGGATACTTTTCCCTACAACAGGTAGCCACCATAGGAAAGACAGTGTTAACATCATATACAACAAATTTTCATTAATAGATATGTATTACAACAAGTGAATGAGTTCAAGTATTAAACACAGGTTAAAGCAACATGCATTATAAGTGTTCAAGATTAGTCTTACAATAGTTACAATACATGTGTGAAAACGTGCTGGCTTATTAGCAGACTTCTAAATTAAGCGAAAGTTCGAAGACACATCGTTACACCATACATCACCAACCCCGTGGGTGGAGCGTTGGAGCCACTACTTACTCCTCAAAGAAAAGATTACATGCTCTCAAGGCTATGTGGCAGGAGTTGAGGTGAAAAGTCCTTTGCATGAACAAATGGCAGGGTATTTATAGCCAAGGGTGAAATTGACCCTTGTGGCTATTCAACTACCCTCATGACTATTTGACTTCCATGAATTTTCAACTTTACATGACTCTTCATACAACAAGTGGGTCTCTTGGACTTCCACATTACATTACATTGATTAACAGTATGTCCCATAGTAGAGATGTGGACGACATGACTTGACATGAAATGCTGGTACATACGTGCTGCTGCTGGTGTGCATGTCAAGCTGCAGTGCTACTGGGTGATGGATGTCCTCATGGTGTGCCCTAGATTCACCTCTGCATGGAAAAGTGTGTGGAGTCTTCGATGGTCATTGTTTCACTTGATGTTGCATTCACACATTGCTCTTTGCTTGTATGTTGGTAAGATCTACAGGTTTTTCCATTCGTGAAAGGTGCATGTTCGTCCATCTGTCCATTTGTGAGAACATCTTGCATGTTTTCTGGTCCGTCCATTCATGAACACATCTTTGCATGCATTATCTGTTCGTATGTTGGTGAACCTGTCCTTCTGTATGTGCTCCCTTTGTTTATCCCATCCGTCATCGTGCCATGTTCGCTTGTTTACCTGTATTTGCAGTCACTCATGATGAGATGACATCAAATCCAAAAATCTCCTAGTCTACCATGATGCATGATCATTTTGGATGTAGGTGACTGGGAGAGGTAACAAGGTTATGAGGCGGGATGGAGGCCCTGGGAACTACTAATGAAAACTACGCAAGAGTCACTGGGTGATGAAGATGAGTAATCTAGATCTATAGTGATTTTCCGCGAGGTCTGGCTCAGCCGGAGGACAAAACTATATATTTTTTTGGAGGAACAATTCGGGTTGCAGGAAGGGTGGGCAGGAAAAATCTGTGCAATTTCCGAAATGAGTGGGTAATGGGAGCTTGGCAACCAAAACTGCGCAATTCCTAAAGGGAACTGGGAGTAAAAAGCAATTCGTAAGGGGAATGGGGAGTCAACTGCTGGGTCACTGGCAGCAAAAAATACGCAATTCCTTGAGGGAATTGGCAGTCAGCTGCTGGAACTTGGTAGAAAAAACTGCGCAATTCCTAAGAGGATCTGTCAATCGGCTGCCGGGAGATACTGGAGGAAAAGCTATGCTGATGCTGGGAGGTTGGCCTACTGATCACCTCTGCATAGTTTCTGAGCTAAGCAGACTGCTGTGAAGTAGACGGATTGCTTGTGAAAACTTCACAATTTTCTAGGTGAGCAGCTAGTTGACTGTCGGGAGGCCTAGTTGGAAAAGCTACGCAATTTTCTAAGGGAGACAAGGACGGGCACTGAGTGTCCATCTGGCTTGTCTACACAATTTTCCCAGTAAGCAGAGTGTGCAAGGTCTGCAACCTCTACGCAAACTTGAGGGGAGTCAGTGCTAGGGTGGTTACCTAGTCAAACTCTTAGGTTGACCAACATGAAGTTTGTTTGATTTTCTTGTAGACAGTGCAACTTGAAATGGATTTCTTAGTGCTTCTACACTATTTTGGGTGATAGTCAATCGAGTCGATGACGTGGTGATGGTCTGACTGTTAGAGGGGAGTCTGGTCTATTAGTGTCTGTCAGTCTTGTGAGTCACGAGTGATCAAATGTGCTCTTTCAATTTTTTTTGATAAGGTCCTAGGTCAAATTTTTATGGTTTCAATAGGATTTCAAATAAAAATTTGGTCACTGGTTAGTGTGTCTAGGTATGTTACTGCTCCCTTCATTTCATCACCAAATTGTCATCTGAGTCATGCCATCATTCATTGTGATGAGTCATCAGTGAAGTGTCTTGATCACCACCTCAGTCATCATCTCATGGTCAGTCATGTTTCAAGGTCCAAATCATCAGTCTCATACTCCATTGGATGTCATCATTAGGACAAGTCATCAAAAAGGTAAAAAAAGAGTCATGACATCATCTAGGTCATCATTATGGGAGTAGTAATAGGGAAAAGTGTTTCGTAATGATATCCAAAGTGCATTCCATCCCTCAGAAGATCGAATTATTGCCTCTAGAGTATCATTCATTCTCCCTCGCTACATTTTTGCTTCCTTGCTGCGCATTTGAAAAGGGAGAAAAATCATTCATTGCAGAATTTTTCTTCATCAATTTACAATTCTAGAACATCATCAACAAGTAAGTGAACTTCATTCACTACTCCTTCATCCTTCCTTTCATCAGTTTGCTCAGCAAGAGCCAATGAAACACCCTCTCCTAGGGTTTTGCTACGCTTTTTGTCTCCTAGTAATTTTTCTTCATTACCATGGTAAAATCCTACCTGTTATGCTCAAACAACTTTACATATACTCCATATACCTCCCCTAACCTTTTCCCATGCCCATTCCCCTCATTTCCCTCACTTTCCCACAAACCCTAGCTTATTGCTATAATTTTTACACTTTCCTAGGCTAGGGCTGTGTTTTTCACTTTACTACCCCTTCCCCTCACTCAATCCTAGGAATTCCACTTTTCTTAGCTCCCTAACCTCCCTCAATATCCCCCCAAATTTTCTCAGAATTTTTCTAGTTCCCTATCCCTTTCATTTCCATAAATTTCCTCACAGCTATCAAAATCCCCTGTTTTCCCAAAACTAAACCCTAATTCTTCCTCCTAGTGAGTTAGGGTTTCACCTTGGAAGCAGAGACCATACACACTGACAAGAAGAAGTGAAATAATGGAGGAAATGTCTGAAGAGTTGATACATCTAACATCAAAGAGATCAATGCCTCACAAACTCATCAAGAGGTCATTTGCGGCACACAAGGACAATTTTTCTTCAAAGTGTAATTTTAACCAAATGGAGATGAAATTGACAAAATTGGAAGAGGTTTTTGTAAATAATTAGCAAGGGAAAAAAAATGCTTCCTTTCTTACATAGGTATCATAGATTGGGAGATATTAAACTTTCTTGGAGAGCTATGTCAAAAAAAAAAAAATTCAAGTTAATTTCTTGTTTTAGCTATGATTTTGTGGCACAAATTCTGAGCCAATGAAAATGGATTTCCAGAAACTGAGAGAAAATTTTCTTAAAAACATCCGTATCTACAAAATATATCTCAGTTTTCAAAAAATACATTTGGTTAGAGATATAAAGCTCCATATTTGAGCCCTATTTTTGTAGAAAACCCATCATTTTGACCATGCTATAAGCGCATCGCCTTGGCGCTACGCTTCCACCACACAGCTCCAAATGCCTAATAATATATATCCATAGATAGATATTTCTTGAAGATCTCAAATATCCACTTTTGAAGCATGAAAACAAATTGATTAGGAGAAAAATCCAAAAAACAGGTTAAAAAGTCACTTTCTGCCACTATTCTGAAGTAGGCGCTGTGCTTATAGAGCCACCTCAGGAGAACAAATTTTTGAAGACCTTCCCATGGGTAAGTTTCAAAAATTCAAGTTGTTTTCGAAACTAGATAGAAAATTCTAGCTGACCATTCTATTAGGTTTCAAATTTTCCTTTAGTAAGGCTTCCAAAATATGCTTGTAGGATGGAGCTACACTTATAGCTGAGTGTGCTACGCTTATAGCTAAATGCACTAGGCTTATAGCTAAATGTGCTATGCTTGTATGTGTAGCAGTCTTTTTCACTTCATTTTCACCAGATTTTTGTTTTATGATGTAATTTTTATATTTTAAAGACTTGATGATGTAATTATTGAATTAATTAGCATGATAGGTTTTATTGTGCTTAATTAGGCCTCATAAAGGTAGCAAAATTCAAATCAAAGTATAAAAGAGGAGTTTGTGTTTGACCTTCTTACTCTCTCTTGTTGGTTGAGAGATTCTTGGGAACTGTTCCACCACTTAGGTATTCGACCCATGAAGGTGGGGAAATGGTTGTTTTGAGTCTACATGTATGATTTCTCATTCAGTGAGAAGGGTTGGACTTTTTTGGAGAGACTTTTACCTTATGTTTTCATACAACTAATCAAGGAGCAGCTGCAGCTATTTTTCAGGAATACTTGTTCAGTCAGTCTGTGGTGTTATTTTCCTTTCATATTAGTTTCTTATTTATGAAATCATATCTCTTTACATGATTTTATTTCTTCTTATGGTTTTCCTTACAGTCATATAGACAAAATTCTTAGATTCAAAGCTCTCTTTATGTGGAAAATCATGTTTGTGTTTCTCTTCTTCTAGATTAATGAATTCATGCTAATACATGCTCATTATGATTTATTAAACTGTAAAACCTATACTACATTGACTAAATATTAAGTTCACCACAACACATTGTTATCTATCTCCTCTTTATGCCTGTAACTACACACTTGATACCTTGACCTAATTGCCTGCTCTCATCCCTATTCTAGCAAACCTAAAAAACCCTAAATTTTCAAATACTCAAAAAAGACTTATACATATAGCCTAAAATTTATTCATTTTCTAGTTATTCATTTACAAATCCTTAAAGAGATCCCTCTCTGGTTCAGTAGGGCTAGATACTGAACTGAAACTGGTTCGAGGTTACCTCTTTTGATCTCCTCCTCAGCCTGAGACATTGTAGAGGCTAACATTTTGGCACTGTTGCTAGGGAAACAATTGATACATCTTCCCTGGGAAAGAAAAACAAAGATAAGATCTGATTGTTGATAGTGAAAATTGATCAAACATAGAATGGTTGTGCATCCTTCACCTGGTGACTCCAATGTCGAAGAATTCAAAGGTTTAGAATTTTCATGGTGAGTCCACTTTTTAAAAAACGGTAGTTTCAAAATGGATTCAACTACTCGAAGGTATGCTCCTATGAATCATGCTCATATTCCAAGTTTTCCAAACCACATGCCTCGTGTATATTGGAAGACTTATTTTCCAAAGTTAAAAGATGAGAAAGGAGAGCATGTTGCTCTTCACTTGGTCAAATTTCACATGCATGTACATAGGCTACAGATTCAGTTTCCTGAAGATTGTCTGATGAAGATGTTTATGGCTACCCTGGAAGGGAAAGCAAGATCATGGTATGAAGGGTTAAACCCAAGTAGCTTATATTCTCTTAAAGATTTCCATAGAGTGTTCTCCAAGAATTATGGGAAGTCTCTTTTACAAAGTTGTTGTGATTATTGTGAGAGTTTTATTTCATATCTTAAAAGTATTGATGATATCGAATGTATGGATGATGAAGAAATCATTGGAGGTTTCTATGATTTTTCCTTCCAACAACAATCTGAAGAAGCTAATCACTTTGATACATGAGATAATACTCAACACACAGTAGGATCCTTTTTGATTGATGAAGAAACATATGATGAATATTGTCTAGATGCTCATAAATATTCCCCATAAAAAACAATTGTGGCTGCAACACAAACACACTGATCAACTAGTGGTTAACGAAGAAATTTAGCAGCCTAAAACTAATCAAGAAGAGGAGAAAGAATAGGTTATTTTAGATCCAATGGGCGTACATCTTAGCACTATGGTTTTCGAACAAAGTCCTCTTTCCAATCATCAGGTAAAAGTAGTTGAGCATATCATTGAAGAATCATTTGCTGATTTGTAGCAGTCCTATGATCCACAAGAACATCTCCAACAAACAATATTTTCTTCCATGATTAAAGATCAATAAGATTTGAATGATGAAAGCCAAGTTTTATTTCATGATTCTAATTATGAGTTGCAGTGACCTCGCCAATATTAAAGAAATAAATATATATATAAATATGTTCTTTCCAACTACCCTTCATTCCTTTCCTCTTCTGAGTGTTTAATTCAGGAAGAAATATGCGCATATATGAATTTTGAGTTTGCTTGTATAGAAACTCTAGAGAGTCATGATTTATCTGTTGAGGTTAAAAACAATGTACAACATGTTTGTTGTCTTGAGTTTGATGAACATGTTCAACAACCTTCAAATGATCAAGATATAATTTTTTTTCAAAGCTCAGACAATTATTTTTCTGATATACATGAAAATCCACTTATAGAAATTTGTGTTGATGCTGATTTGGCTACCTCAATTGAAGATCTGCAAGAACATACAAATATTGTCTATGACCTGGATGGTATGTAAGATCACATTGATGCATTTCCATTTAAGGATAATTAACCAAAAGAAGAAGAACAACAAGTCATTATATTTGAAGGCATCTCCCTTCTTTTTGTTGATCAACAAGAGGTAATGTTTCATGATTTTCAAGACCCCATGGGTAGTCTTTTGCAAGTATTAGAAAAAGTGGAGTTTGTTTTATTCACCAACACAGGTTTTGGACTCAGGTATAATTTTGAGTTGTCATCTTCTAAATTTTTCTTTATGCTTGGTGGAGATGAATACAAGTATCAGTCAAGTAGTCACGTAGTTGATTGGTTACACTGGATCTCTGACTTCACTTGATCAGATCGTTTATGGATTAGTTAGAGTAGGTAAGGTGTGATGAATAAGCTCAACATCTCGAGCATCATTTTCAATGTCAAATTCCAGTAGGGTTTGCAGTTGATGGCACAATTTATCTTTTAGTTTAATTTGAGTCAGAGTCAGTTTGAAGATTGTAGTTGCGGTGATTCCATTCCCCAATGGATAAGGCTACCTGGTCTACGGTGTTCTTGACACCTCCAAGGAGCTGCCATCCCCAGTTGGAGCCAATGTTAGTGTCTATCAATCCTTCCAGTCACCAGTGATCAAATGTGCTCTTTCAAAGTTTTTTGATAGGGTCCTAGGTCAAATTTTTATGGTTTCAATAGGATTTCAAATAAAAATTTGGTCATTGGTTAGTGTGTCTAGGTATGTTACTACTCCCTTCATTTCATGGTCAAATTGTCATCTGAGTCATGCCATCACTCATTGTGATGAGTCATCAGTGAAGTGTCTTGATCACCATCTCATTCATCAACTCATGGTTAGTCACGTTTCAAGGTCCAAATCATTAGTCTCATATTCCATTAGATGTCATCATTAGGTCAAGTCATCAAAAAGGTAAAAAAAGAGTCATGACATCATCTAGGTAATCATTATGGGAGTAGTAATAGGGAAAAGTTTTCTGTAATGATATCCAAAGTGCATTCCAGCCCCAAAAGATTGAATTCTTGCCTCTAGAGTATCATTCTTTCTCCCTCACTGTGTTTTTGGCATCCTTGCTGTGATTTTGAAAAGGGGGAAATATCATTCATTGCATAAGTTTTCTCCATAAATTTATAATTCCAGCACATCATCAGCAAGTAAGTGAACTTTAGTCACTCCTCCTTCATACTTCCTTTCATTAGTTTTCTCAACAAGATCCAGTGAAACACCCTCTCCTAGGGTTTTGCTGAGCTTTTGGTCTCCTAGTCATTTTACTTCATTATTGTGGTAAAAACCTAATTTTTATGCTCAAATACCCTTACCTATACTCCATATACCTTCCCCAAAATTTTCCCATTTTCATTCCCCTCATTTCCTTCACTTTCCCACAAATCCTAGCCTATTGCTATACTTTTGACACTTTCCTAGGCTAGGGCTGTGTTTTTCACTTTACTACTCCTTCCCCTCACTCATTCCTAGGAATTCCACTTTCCTTAGTTCCCTGACCTCCCTCACTATTCCCCCAAATTTCTCAGAATTTTTCTAGTTCCCTATCCCTTTCATTTCCCTAAATTTCCTCACAACTATCAAAATCCCATGTTTTCCCAAAACTAAACCCTAATTCTTCCTCATAGTGAGCTAGGGTCTCACCTTGGAAGCAGAGGCCACACATACTAACAAGAAGAAGTTCAATAATGGAGGACCTGTCTAAATATTTGAGCTATCTAACATCAAAGAGATCAATGCCTCACAAACTCATCAAGAGCTCATTTGCGGCACACAGGGACAATTTTGCTTCAAAGTGTGTTTCTTACCAAATGGAGATGAAATTGACAAAAGTGGAAGAGGTTTTTGTCAATAATATACCAAGGGACAAAAAATTCCTTTAATGTTTACATAGGTATCATATATTGGGAGATATGAAACTTTCTTGGAGATGTATGTCAGAAAATAAAAAAATTTCAAGTTAATTTTATGTTTTAGCCATGATTTTCTAGCACGTATTCCGAGCAAATGATAACTAATTTCCAGAAGCAGAGAGAGGTTTTTTTTCAAAACATCCATATCTACAAAATATATCTCAGTTTTGCAAAAATACTTATGTTTATAGATATATAGATCCATATTTGAGCCCTATTTTTGCAGAAAACCCCAGAAGTTTGACCCTGTTATAAGCGCAATGCTCTCACAATAGAGCTACAAATGCCTAAAAATCTATATCCCTAGATAGATATTTCCCTAAGGATCTCAGATATCCACGTTTTGAAGCATGAATTTTTTTTTTTTAGGAGAAAAAGCTAAAAAAACAAGTAAAAAAGTCACTTTCTGCCACTATTCTAAAGTAGGTGTTGCACTTATGGAGTCACCTTAGGAGAATCAATTTTTGAAGGCCTTCCCATGGGTAATTTTAAAAAATTCAAGTTGTCCTGGAAACTAGAAAGAAAATTCTAGTTGAAAGCTCTCTCAGTTTTCAAATTTGACTTCAGGAAGGCTTCCAAAACCGACTTTCAAGATGGCACTACACTTCTAGTTGAGTGCGCTACACTTATAGCTAAATGCGCTACACTTATACCTGTAGCAGTCTTTTAAACTTCATTTTCACTAGATATTGGTTTTCTGATGTAATTTTGATATTTTAAAGACTTCATGATGTTATTATTGAATTAATTAGCATTATAGGTTGTTTTTATGCTTAATTAGGCACCATAAAGGTAACAAAACTCAAATCAAAGTCTAAAAGAGGAGTTTGTGTTTGACCTTCTTACTCTCTCTTGTTGGTTGAGAGATGCTTGGGAACTGTTCCACCACTTAGGGATTTGACCCCTGAAGGTGGGGAAATGGTTGTTTTGAGTCTATATGTATGATTTCTTATTCAGTGATAAGGGTTGGAATTTTGTGGAGAGACTTGTACCTTATGTTTTCATATAGCTAATCAAGGATCAGTTGCAGCTATTTTTTCAGGAATACTTGTTCAGTCAGTCTGTGGTGTTATTTTCCTTTCAGACTAGTTTCTTATTGATGAAATAATCTCTCTTTACATTCTTTTCTTTCTTCTTATGGTTTTCCTTATAGTCATATAGGAACAATTCTTAGATTTAAAGCTCTGTTTATGTGGAAAATCATGTTTGTGTTTCTCTTCTTCTAGATTAATCAATTCATGCTAATACATGCTCACTATGATTTCTTAAACTCTCAAACCTATACTACATTGACTAAATCCTAAGTTGACCACAACACATTGTTATCTAAATCCTCTTTATGCTTGTTACTACACACTTGATACCTTGACCTGATTTCCTTCTCTCATCCCTAGCCCAGCAAACCTAAAATAGACTAAATGTTCAAATACTCAAACAAGACTTATAGATATGGCCTAAAATCCATTTCTTTTCCAGTTATTCATTGAAAAATCCTTAGAGAGATCCCTCTCTGGTTTAGTAGGGATAGCTATTGAACTGAAAGTCTTTCGAGGTTACCTCTTTTGATCTCCTCCTAAGCCTGGGACATTGTAGAGGCTAACATGGTCATGAGAACTTCAACAAAATGACTATGTGTGTGAATGAGTGAAAGATGCATATGTGATCTTGCAAACACACACTTACATGACTCAATGGCGAGATGACTCAAACCATCTAGAGACACATGCTTAACATGACTGACCGATGGTGTGAGTGACAAGCGTGACAATTGTGATTGATCATTGGTCGAACACAACAACACTTGTGTGACAGTGAATGTGACTCAGTGTGTGTGAGTGTGACAGGTGTTTTCATAGTGAATACAACAAGTACACACGAAGCGAAGACTTTGAGTACAACCAGAACATGGTCACAAGCATGACTTTGACATCAACATGCAAAAACTTGGGTGAAATGATCAAGCAAGGTGGGTGCGAAGACTCACACAAGCTCACAGAGTGAACCCGAGTGTGTGCATTCATCAAGTGAAACTTTCAAGGGAGGCTCTGGAATCGGATGCAGGCCAAAATTTTGGAGGGTGGCCATAGCCGATACAACAATTTCATTCTTAAAGAATCTTATAGGTGACAAGCTTCCAGTTCAAAATATATTGCTAGAACTTGACAAGGAAGGAAAAATCATAATGGAGCAGGAAGCAACCACACAAACTAGAATCCAACATCTACAAAATAGATCAATTTCAGAGTATCTCATTAAGTGGAAGAACTTACCAGTTGAAAACTCCACATGGGAGGGTGAGTATTTTATTTAGAATCATCCAGATCTACTCAAGCATTGAGAGCACCACTTTTTGATGGAGAGGGGCATTTTAGGTTTCTATAATACTAGTGTAACCCCAACATTGTTATTGTTGTGCCCCATAGAATCCCACTATTGTTATTGTTGTGTCTCATAGAATCCCACTATTGTTATTACTGTGCCCTTACATTATTATTGTTATGTAGGCCCTAATTATATTTTGACCCCTTATACTCCTGTATATACCAATGAGTTCTTGTCATTTGAATCATCCAATAATTTTTCATTTATGTGATGTAAAAGGAGGTTTCCCCCATGAAGAGGCTTATTTTGAAGTTGTTGAACCATATTTTCTTTTGTTTTTTGGATCTAGTTACATATTAGAGATGGTGGTTATAAAAACCACAAGGAATAACATATTTGACTATTATCGATAGTATGACAACTGCAGTATCGTAAAGCTTGTTGTGTTGTTCTCCTTCCTTTGGGTCTCCTTTATGCCATTTCAATATGGTTGCGGTCTTTTGTCATGGGAATTTGGAATTTATGGAACTAACCATTTCCATAAACTCCACTCTAGAGAGTGTAATTTTCACATTTTTATCCTTTTTTTTTAATTTACTTTGGAAGGATCTAGATCATTTTCTAAAGGAAGAGGGTAAGTACTCACTCCTTCTACAAGAAAGAATCACAAGTATATACTCAAAAAGGAATTTTCTCAAAGTTTTTAGTGGGTTGACTTAGTCAAAGAAATAAATAGAATGGATAAATGCCAATAGTATGCATTTAATTAGCTAAATGAGGTGGCCAAATATGTTGTAACAAGATTAAGATAGGAGTGTCATGGGTAAGCTTTCAAAGTGGTGTATGAATCTAATATGAGTGGATGACATGGTAACATTATCTTGGCTTTACTATCATGGTTTGACTTTTGACATAATAGAGGGGCCATGTCTCAAGAACCAAAATATGGCCAATGATATAAAATAAAGGAGGAAAATCACCTCAACCAGTATGTTCCATAAAAAATTTACCTCATAATTTATGAAAGTGATGTATATGTATTTGGATGTATAATTATGGTATTTATAACACACCATGCCCCTACCACATCATTTATTTAACTTCCTCTACAACACCATCCATCAATGTTGTTTTTTTATTGCTCCTAACGTGAATATGTGATAATATCCCATGATCTATATTTTAGCATACACCATCAAACATCATGGCATTATTCATCACAATCCTAGAACACCATCTCTTTGTATTAATTCATTTACTTATCTTTTCTATTGATATAGTTCCCTTTATTCTATAGAATAAACTCTCCATAAAAATCCCCTTCGAATTATACTTTTGAGATAGTCAGTCCATGCATATAAGTATCACACATAAGAAACACACTCACGTATACACAAGCACATGATTTGACACCAATAACACACAATAAAGATATCAAAAGTACACTACTTAAATGAAAGTTAATCCAGATTAACACAAAAATGTTAATCAATGCAAAAAAGGACAAGAATGAGACTCAAAAGATATGAACACTAGCTGAAACCCATAAAAGTGACAAGTTATAACAATTAATTACCAATTAACACTTAATGAATTAATAATTAATCAATATTTCTTCTCTCTGTAACCCTAAAAAATACTCAAATTACATATTTTTTTTTCCAAATTAGGGATAAAGTCGATGCAACATCATGGGTTATTGTTATTGTTTGTGTCATTAAAACTTAGCTTCCACTCTAGTTTTAAAGAAAAGTATAGTTACTATTGTACTAGTAGCATTAATTTAGGCATAAAACGGGGCACTAAATTTGACACTAATAATGTCAATTTTAGTGTTGACCTTGTAAAAGACATAGTGGAAAAATAAAAAATAAATTAGGAGCAAAGGGTTATTCCCAGGTAAAGGGAATTGACTTTGGTGATATATTTTTGATTGTTGGAAAGTTAACTTTTATTAGATTTCTTTTATCTGTTACCACTACTTTTGATTTTGAAGTAGAACATATGGATGTGAACATATCATTTGTGCATCGAGATCTGGAAGAACAAATCTACATGAAGCAACCAAAATGCTTTGTTGTGAAAGGAAAGAAAGAGTTGGTATGCAGGTTAAAAAAGTCCCTATATGGGTTAAAGCAAACGCCAAGGATATGGTATAAAAAAATTGATACTTATATACCATGACTTGGCTTCACAAGCAGCAAAGCAGATCACAACATACATTTCAAATTAGTTGGTGATCATATTATTTATTTGGTCTTATTTTTGGGCAATATGTTGTTGACTGGAAATGACAAGGAATCATCCAGGAAGTAAAAACTCGATTTATTTTGTAACAACTCTTGTTGAATTTCCATGTAAAAAAAAATATAAGACCAAGGTCACGGGACACATATTCCAAGATGAATGGTGGCAAAACATCCTAGTGGGTGTCACTTTTGGTTTATTATGGCTAAGGAAATTGGCTAACGAAAAGAGGCATTAACTAGCATATATTTATGAAAATAATGGAAAATAGGAGAAAAGGAAGGTGAAAGGTCACATATTTGCATGAGAAGGAAATTAAAGGAAAAATGCAGGAAAATGAAGAAAATAGAGGCCTCAATGATAAATATGTTTATGAGGATCAATTCATGGCATTTACTAGTTAGGATTTTGTTAGTTCAGTCTTTGACACTCTCATTCTATTCTCTTTCTCTCATCCTCTTGCACACTTAGAGAAATCTTGGAGCATTGTTGGAGCATGCTTGGAACACTCTAGTTTCATTAGATTTGGAAAAAGAAGGAAAATGAAGAGAAGGAAAGCACAAGGGAGCATTGAGATCAACAACTACAACGAGTTTTGCTTGCAGGTACTGAGTTGCATGTATGATTTCCTTGCTAGTTTGGACATGCATGACATATGCATGTGGTTATTTGGTTATGATATTTCATTGGCATGGAGGATTTCTTGGATTGACAGTGGTTTTTCCTAGCCTTTCCATTTCCTAGATATCCGTGGTGTTATGGGTTTTACCTTTATTTTTTTTCTGGTTGGTGCTCATGTTCCTTATGGTTGTGGGTTGAGTTATTAGTTCTTGGAGCCTTGGTTGGACAAACACTCTAGAAGCCATGTAACAACTTGGGTTGAGTTACTAATCTTGGAAGCCTTGTTTGGAAAACCACTCTAGATACCTTATTGGGTTGGGTTACTAGTCCTGGAAGCATTGGTTGGAAAAACTCTCTTGAGCCCGATGACAATTATGGGTTGAGTAACTAGTCTTGGAAGCCGGGTTGGAACAAAATCTAGAGCCTTGGAAAACTCGGATAAATACCGTTCTAGTGATGTCCGACCATGAGGTGGAATCACTGGTTGAGGGTTGAGGTGGTTTGGCCTCTGGAAGCCCCAGTTTGGTTTTCTTGGTTTATTCCAAGAGATCTTACATTCATGCTTGGAATATGGCACGAGGGTGATTGACTGAAAGAAAGATTTAGTTCAACCCAATCTATGGTTGGGTGGTACATGGAAGTCTTGAATTTTTTGGCTTTTGCGTATGTTAATAAGATCTCTTTTCCCTTGTATTTCATGAGTAAATGTATTTTCTATTATATGGATTTGATGGTTGTTTTATAATTGATATTTCTTTGGTTATATGTTGGTTATAAGCCTGATTTTATGACATACTTGAGTTATGTTTCTCATCATGATTTGGTTAGTAAATGAAATGCTAATGAATGAATGACCTAATAGAGGATATTGTAGTTATGGTGAGAAGGCATCAAACCTTCATGACGATTCTTAGATAATTATGAGACCCCTATGTTAAAATATTTGATTATGACCTGTAGATTTCATGTTCATCATGTGTTTGACAAGATGTCTATCATGGCTAGGCCTTGTTAGGCCAGGTTCTTCTCTAAGTTTTGTATGGAAGGCCTTGTCCCAATGTCATTTATCATTCCTAAGAGTTTCATTAAGTTTTGGGTAGTGATTTGGAGACTAGCCCTGAAAAGTGCCTAAAATCTTATTGTCGCAGGCATAGAACTGGGTGAAAAAGACTACAGTCGCTCCCTTGGAGGATTGTGCATGTGACTGGAGGGTTACAATAAAACTCTATTAGTGTTGTGCCAATGTCTGGGAGTCCAAGACACCAATTTTTTTTTTAAATTAGGATCTGGGCACCTAGAAGGGTGGTTTAGCCCTTGTGGGTCCTGTAGCACCCGAGGGAGGTCAATAATGTTTTTTTGTGTGTTGATTCCACTTCCTTAAGTTGGTCTAGGAGGTTGAATCATATCATAGTAACTCTTTCTCACATGTTTATCCTGGTAGGATGGTTAACTATGGTAAATGTGGGAGGAGGGTGGTTATAGAGTGGTATCAGAGCTCCCATGTTCAACACTTGGACTGGATGGGTAAAATGTGCTTGTTATGCATGCACGTAGGTTGTATATGTGCTTGTTATGTATGCATGGTGATGGTCATTGTTGCAATTGTGTTTTCATGTAGAATTTGATGATGCTGATGGTGGGATGTGTTTGTCATGAATGCATGTCCGTTGTATATACATTTGTTATGCATGTCAATGTCTATATGTTGTTATGCAAGCATTTTCATGGTTATGGTTATTCCTACATGGTAGGTTAGGAATGCATTGTGGTGGTCATTATGTAGTTTGTGTCATCATGATGTTATGATGTTGATATGTTGGTTGAGATAGAGCAGGAGAAGAAGATTATTAAAGTGAGGTTGCAGCAATGAACCTCAGGGTAAGAGCATATTGTCATATAGATTTGTATGTTGGGCATGCATGTATGTTGGTTAATGATTGTCATAGGAATTAGGGTTATATACATGTTTTTCATTCTATTTTTGTTGTGGTTACATGCATTATAGATGTTAGTGAATCAATGTGGTCATATGCACATTCGCCAGATAGTCATGCATGGTAGTTAACTTGTTGTATGCATTGCGGTCATATGCATGATGGTTATGGTCATTGCAACTAAGATCTTGATGTTATATGTATCGTTCTAATCTGGATTGGCCTGTGCAAATGGTTATGGTTATGAAATTAATGTATGAGTCAATATATTTGTGATATTGTGTTGTACTAATATAGACTGACTTGTGAAAATGTGATAGCCTCCCCTGAGATACATTGAGGTATGGGTTTGGTTATGTCATCTATTTGGTTTATCTAACATGGTATGTTTATATATTATCTAAATGTTTGATTAATTGCATGACGTGAGTACGTGTGTATACAAGATTGCATGAAATAATGATCTTATTTTAAGATAATTGTACTAACATGACGTGTACTTGAGTGCAAGTAGGTGCTAGTTGTAGTATTATGACTAATGACCATGACTAGATTATGACATGGATGTTAATCTTGTTAAAGGTTGAATTCAAATTAGTAGACATGATGTCTTTCCCTTTGGAACACGTGACTGACATGTGTGAACATTTGCAGGGCAACATGCTTGGCATTAATGTGACAAGTTAACAGTTGATTTGTTTAAATAACTAACAACTGGGTGATGTGACAATATATAATAAGACTCAATTGTAGCAAGGAAAAGGTAAAAGAAAGGATTTGGGTAAGAATTTCGTTGGCAATGTTTGGAAACCACAATTCCGAAAAAATGAGTGCTTTGCATGAATACAAGGAGTCTTATTAACCTATCTGATATTATGTGGATATGTGCTATATTCCTGAACATGTATTTGATAGGTATCAGCTAGTTTCTATTTATAGTTGGATTTGTTAAGGAATTCGAGTCCTGTGAGAGATTATATATGCATGTGTTCAGATACAAGGCAACGTTCTTGGCACAACAAGGTAAGGAAACTAGTATATTTTTATATTTATCTATACACTAGCAGTTGTGTGTTTATGTCAGTATGATGCAGGGACTGCATGGAAAAAAGGACTACCATGAAATATTGAAGAAGGCTTGGGTTGAGATTTTCTTTGGAAGAATTGGGAACCATGGGGTTGAGTAATGCTGTCTGTTGTTAGTTTTATAATTTCAATCTTTTGTGATTTGTTTGCACTTGATTTTCAGTTTTGATTGTGTCTAGTGCATGACCATGCCACTTTGTTTGTGGTATCATATTGCTATTGGTTTTTCATGGTTTTCTCTTGTTTGATTCATGTTCTTGCCTTTATGTTTTGAGGGTCTTAGAAATTGGTTGGAAAAGAGGAAAGTCAATGGAGTCTGGGAAGATATTTGTGGTACCCAACAGGTAATGAAAGACCCAGATGAACCTCCGTGCATTAATAAAAAGCAACTAAAGGCAAGAATATGACAACCCGTTGGATTGGTTGGGTCCATTGAGTTAAATGGACAATGATAGGACAATCATAAGAAAGGTAGTAGAAAAGTAAAGTAAACGGGATTAAGGTAATATATGCCTTAAATAAGTTTGGAATTGTTTTTCTCAATGTTGTGGAAGTTGTGCATGGATATGGGAAGTTTTCTTGAACTTGAACTTGTGATATCTGGTAATTATGTTGTGATCATGATTATGTTGATGTCTATAAATGTATACATGTATATATGTATGTCGTTTATAACAAGGTATTAGGGATCATGATTGTTTTATGCTAATGCTTATATCTTTATATGTATGTATGTATGTTGTTGTCTGACAGGGTCATCAAGAAATATTCTTGTGGAGGAATGATTGCTTATACAGGTGAATGGCATGAAGGGGTTCCTAGATATGAAGAACCGAGTGGGAAGAGTAACCTTGATAGATCTATGAGGTTAGTATCATGAGATATGAATTGATATTATATGTTTATACTATGTCTATGCTTATTCTATGGAAAGGTAATGCAGAGGGATACATCAACGGAGTGAAAGTAGTGTGACATGCGACATGCTGAGGCAAGCATGGATAAGACACTAGAAGAAAGGTTACTTGGTAGAGTTAGTGTGTGGTATCTAGATGTGTAGTACTACTATTGTGTATCTATTGTACATATGGTGTTGTGTACGTGTTGTATATGTTGTGTTGTGTACATGTTGGATATGCGGTGTTGTGTACATATGGTGTTGTGGGCATGTTGCATATGCGGTGTTGTGTACATATGGTGCTATGTACATGTTGTATATGAAGTGATGTGTACATATGGTGTTGTGTGCATGTTGTACATGTGGTGCTATGTGCATGTGGTGTTGTGTGCATGATTTTGCATGTGGTGATGTATGCATGTGGTGTTGTGTACAAGTTGTACATGTGGTACTATGTGCAGGTGGTGCCATGTACATGTCATGCATGTGGTGCTATGTACATGTGGTGTTGTGTACACATCATGCATGTGGTGTTGTGCACATGTTGTGTAGGTGGTGTTGTGTACACAGTGTGTAGGTGTTTTTGTGTACATGTGATGTTGTGTACACGTTGTGTAGGTGGAACTGTGTACATGTGGTATTGTGTACACGCCGTACATGTTTTGTTGTGCACATGTGGTTCTGTGTTATGTGTATTGTGTAGTCATTGTATCATGACATGTGTATTTGTTTTATTGTACAGGTGTACATATATGTATTGTGTTGTACACTGGATGTAGGTGTATGTATTGTGTTGTACACTGGGTGTAGGTGTATTTATTATGTTGTACATTGGGTGTAGGTGTATTTATTGTGTTGTACATCGAGTGTAGGTGTATGCGTTGTGTTATACATTAGGTGTAGGTGTATGTATTGTGTTTTACATCAGGTGTAGCTGTATCTGTTGTGTTGTAAATCAGGTGTAGGTGTATCTGTTGTGTTGTACACTAGGTGTGGGTGTATGTATGGTGTGATACACCATGTGTGGGTGTGTGCATTATGATGCACACTATGTGTGTGTGTACATGATTGGAGAGAAGGCACTGGGTGCTTGTTGGGCATGGTAATCAATTTAGTGTGTGTGTGGAAAGGACAAAGAACGAATGCAGAAGAAAAGAACTAATAAAATGATAAGTATCAATATTTTATTTTTGCTTTATTATGCAAGAGATCTATGAATCTTATTTATGATGGTTGCATGTGATATATGATTTTGATTTATGATGGTTGTGTTTGAGCTAACCATATGTGATATGTTATACATGATGATTTGATCAAACAACTAGTTTGACTTGTTGTGTACACATTGTGCATGCAGTGTTGTGCACATGTTGTATAGGTGGTGTTGTGTGCACATTGTGTAGGTGGCACTGTGTACATATGGTATTATGTACACACCATACATGTTTTGTTGTGCGCATGTGGTACTGTGTTATGTGTATTGTGTGGTCATTGTATCATGACATGTGTATTTGTTTTATTGTACAAGTGTTCATATATGTATTGTGTTGTACACTGGGTGTAGGTGTATGTATTGTGTTGTACACCAGGTGTAGGTGTATTTATTGTGTTGTACATCGAGTGTAGGTGTAAGTGTTGTGTTATACATCAGGTGTAGGTGTATGTACTGTGTTGTACATCAGGTGTAGGTGTATTTATTGTGTTGTAAATTAGGTGTAGGTGTATCTGTTGTGTTGTACATTGGGTGTGGGTGTATGTATGGTGTGATACACCATGTGTGGGTGTGTGTGTTATGATGCACACTATGTGTGTGTACATGATTGGAGAGAAGGCACTGGGTGATTGTTGGGCATGGCAATCAATTCAGTGTGTGTGTGGAGAGGACAAAGAACAAATGCAGAAGCAAAGAACTGATTAAACGATAAGTATCAATATTTTATTTCTGTTTTATTATGCAGGAGATATATGACTCTTATTTATGATGGTTACATGTAATATATGTCTCTAATTTATGATGGTTGTGTTTGAGCTAACCATATGTGATATGTTATACATGATGATTTGATCAAACAACTAGTTTGACTTATTGTGGCAGGAAGTGAACAAAATTGCAAGTGTATCTTATTGTCAGGCCACCAATGAGGTATGATTTGAATTTATTTCAATTTGTTTGGAGTCTAAGGGAAATTATGTGCTTGGTACATGAGAGCTTGGAAATTCTCAGTTTGGGTGGTTGAAATTGACAACAAGAATTAGTAGCAACAACAAACATGAATTGGAACAAGCAGTAGTATGTTGGTAAATCACTTCAAGAACATGGCCATTATGGGACAGTGGTACCCAATAGTGTCCATTAATTTCCATTATTGGGGGTGTTCCCTGGAACAATGAGTAGGTAAATGTTCACTGAGAGGACAAGTGGCATAGGATTGTAGCGCTGGATATTAGATGTTGATTTGAATTTCACAGTGGATTATGGAATTCTTGGGAAGGAGTTGAATCCTGGTACTACTTTTGAGGGTGGAGGTGTGAGCCTCTGGATTCTCTTGTTGTTGATGTGGGTATTGTATCCTTTTATTTTCTGGTTGAGTAATGGGTATATTATTGTAAATACTGTATTGAGTTGTGTTTATAAAGCTCCATAACCAATATGTTTATTTTCTAGTTGAAGAAAATGTGTATGAGTATATATGTGGTTATTGTAATAAATATTGTAATGAGTTGTGTTATAAATATCCAGTAAATAATATGTTTGTCATGTTTCAGTAGTGGTCATTGTAAATACTGCAACGACTTGTGTTATAAATATCCTTGGGAAATATGTTTTGTTTTCGGCGGTCTTGTTGGTTATAGGTGTCATAAAACACCAAGGATGGTGTTCCCCCTAGTGGGAGTGTTCTATAACATCCTTGGTTGAACTTCCATGTAAAAAAAAATATAAGACCAAGGTCATGGGACATGTATTCCAAGCTGAATGGTGGGAAAAACATCCTAGTGGGTGTCACTTTCAATTTACTATGGCTAAGGAAATTGGCAAAGGCATTGGCTAATGAGAAGGGGCATTAACTAATATTTATTTATGAAAATAATGGAAAATAGGAGAAAATGAAGGTAAAATGTCACATATTTGCATGAGAAGGAAGTTAGAGGAGAAATGAAAGAAAATGAAGAAAATAGAGGCCTCAATAATAAAAAGGTTTATGAGGATCAATTCATGGATTTTTCTAGTTAGGCTTTTATCATTTCATTATTTGGCACTCTCATTCTATTCTCTTTCTCTCATACTCTTGCACACTTAGAGAAATCTTGGAGCATGCTTGGAGCACTCTGGTTTCATTGGGTTTAGGGAAAGAAGGAAAAGGAAGAGCAGGAAAGTACAAGGGAACATCAGGATCAGCAACTACAATGAGTTTCCCATGTAGGTACTGAATTGCATGTATGATTTCCTTGCTAGTTTGGACATGCATGGCATATTCTGTCATTGGCATGGATGATTGCCTGGATTGAAAATGGTTTTTCCCAGCCTTATCATTTCCTGGATATCCATGGTGTTTTGGGTTTTACCTTTTGTTTTCTAGTTGGTGCTCATGTTCCTTATGAACGTGGGTTGAGTTATTAGTTCCTGGAGCCTTGGTTGGAAAAACACGCTAGAACCGTTGTAACAACTTGGGTTGAGTTACTAGTCCTGGAAGCCTTGGTTGGAAAAACACATTGGAGCCCTTGGTGGGTTTAATTAATAATCTTGGAAGCCTTGTGTTATCACCTAGATTTACCTCAGGCTGAAGGGAGGCAACTTCCAGGGTAACCACAAACCAAGCTTAACCTTGTAGCTAGCCCTACAAGGCCGGGAGAGGGCTCTCTCCTTTAGAATCTTAGTCGAGATGACTAGATCAGGTAAGGATTTTAGGCTAGGTATAGTAGCACGAGAGTTTTGATTGGGTTTTTTTGATGTTTCGCTGGATCAGATGGAGCTGGGTAGTTTAGGTCTAGGAAATTAGGTCAGAAATGCAGGGTGTTCTATGGGGCAAGGTAGGCATAGGCTTTAGCACTTTAGGCTTAATGGTGTGAGGTGTTTAAGATTGATGAGGAGCTAAGGAGGGCATGTGACAATCATGGATCCTTCTCAAATAGTAGAAAACATGAAATATTGAATGATTTCCCAAGGTAGAGCATTGTTACAATGGATTCTACCTATCTAACTTGATAACATTCAATAAGAAGAAATGAAATGGATGATGGCATACACAAAACATGTAAAAAAATAATTACAAAAGAAGAAACTGTGCTAAAACTCCATACCATAGGGATCCCATAAAAATAGCTGCAAATCCTATTAATCTCCTTGCCAAACTACTTACAATGATTTACAATCAAGCTCTGAGCATCCAAGTGAGTCCAACCTCTAAAAATGACTAAGAAAACACATGATATAGGCATAAAAACCACTCATCCTAGCCTCAGGGGTCAAATCCATGAGAAGAGGAGTTGTTTCAACAAACTCTAAACAAGGAACTAGTTTCCAGGCCACTTAACAACTTGCCTCTAAAAGAGGGGAAACTAATTCATTGCCCTCAAAACAACCTTTAATCCAATGAATCTACCCTCTATCACTATTTACCTACCATAATTTCATGCCAAATCATAATTTACATTGGTAAAATATCCATCATGAGAGAAAATCCACAATCATAGTGAAAAACTGGAAAAATAGGCATCCTGAGCAAAATTTGCTCTATGCACAGTGCCACTGGCTCAACGCGTAGCGCCACTTTCAGGCCCCTTTTGGAGACCTTCACGGCATCCAACTTGATCCCATCATAGCTCATTGGAAAGCCTTCAAGTATATTTTCTAGAACACTTGGAATTACTGCATTTGGAGCTCATTTGACCCCTCAAAACTTGATTTTCCCAAGGCTGCTTCTCTGTGTCCAAAAAGTGGCAGAAAGGTCATTTTTAGAGTGTTTTTCGACCTTTTGGTGGACCATTTATACTCCAAAAACTTTGAAACTTACTAGGGTGCATGTCCACAATACCCCGAATCCAAAAATTTAATCCATTCCTCCATTGGATGCCCCTAGGAAAAGCACAGCGTCGGTGGCGCTGTGCTTCTAGGTAGTTTTCCTGTGTATTAAAATTCAAAATTTGCAAATGAAAAAATTTACCGAAAACTTGCCCAAAATTTGTGTAAAGCACCACCATCATGTGCTTTGATGAGCCAAGGAGGTTTCAGCCAACATCCTAAGCCTACCCCCTCTTTTTTGCCATCCAAGGCCTGCTTTAGCTTAGTTTTCATTCTCTTGATCCTCATGTTGCAAATCCTGTTCCGGGTCCTGTAGTGATAGGCCATGTGCCTTATCATATGATTGTCTCCGTTGGCCTTCTGTAGTAGCTTCTCAAGGTATAGATTGACTCTCTCAAGCCAAATCTCCCTATCCTTTTTAATCTCCTATTCAATAGGATTCAAAGTGACATGAGCCTCTTGTTCACTTTGTCATTTTGCCTTGAGCACTTCTAGCTCCATGAGGACTTTTTTGTCACTCAACTATTTGTTTTCTTGCTCTAAGTATGTGATGACATACTTTGCCCTCTCTAGGTTGTCCATCAAAGCTTGTATTTGAGCTTCCTTTTCCTGTATGATGATGTCCTTTATTGTTTCCCTCTCCTGAGCCTCTAAATCAATGGTCTCAATGTCAGGCTGCTCAGGTTCATCATGTTCTACCAAGTCAAAGTCCCTTTCCTCCTCATCATCATCTGGCATCTTTTCTTTTCCCTTGTGCAACTGTTGTACCTGTACCTGCTGTGTCGATGAAGAAGGCAAAGCCCCTTCCACATCCTATGGAGTTAGCATTTGCCTATGGACTAATGAAGAAGGCAAGGTCCCTTCCACATCCTGTGGAGAAAACACTTGCCTAGCAGCTGCAAATAATCTCCTTGTGCCCCTCTGATAGGTCAAGTAAATTGGCACCTCAGCAGTTCTTGTCTCCTTGATCTCTTCTCCTGTTTCCACTTGACTGGAAGGTCCCCTTGCTTCTTGAGACACTGGTGAAGGAACTTGAGGACCCCTAAATATGTCATGAGCAATAAATGTCTCCCAAGGGATGTTGAGGAGACTGAGATGATGAAGAACAAGAATTTTGATCAAGGAGTAGTGGTAGAGGCTGCTCATCTGCTGAGGGTATGGATTCTTCTGCATAATATAAGCCATCTTCTCAATGTTCCTAAACAAAGAGTATGGGAGGTTTAACATTTTCACCCTAGTAAAATGCATGAGGAGCCTGATATGATAAGTGTATAGCCTAGAAAATCTACCCTCACAAGTGAAATATTTGATGATGATTCTCATCAAGGTGACATACTTGTTCTCAAGAAATTTGAAAGGAAAGAGCCTCTTCACATGATTTCTATATTGAGGTTTAACGTAAGGCTCATAATAATGTTCATCAAGATCGTGGGCCTTATACCACTTCTCACCAACATTAGGAATCTTGGTGGCATCTAAAATCATGGATGGTGAAACTATGAAATTCACCCCAGCAAGAGTCACTTTATTGTTTTGAAGATGAGCTATAAAGAGTTTGGTGAGCTCCGGGTGGTATTGGACTCTCTCCACTTGTTCACAGAACTCATAACATCCAAGATATCTAAAACATGAAACAACCAACTGAGAAGCCTGCAATTCCCTAAGGTTTGATGGCTCTTCTCTTGTAATCCTGCCTCCCTTATGAGGTTTTTTGTGCTGCCTAGCTCTATCTACTAAGCTGTCACTAGCTGTGTTTTCCTCTTCATATTCAAGGTCTTCTCTATCCATGTTTGCAAGGTTTTTGGTACACTTCTAGAAAGGGATAAAGGGAATGAGTGGGAGTCCTTTAGAAGTATAGGGATGTATTAGGGTAGACTTGGACGATCAAGGGTAAGATATGAATTATCAGAGTGAAGGAAGGGGGTTTTAGGATGAGGGATATAATGAAGGAATATAGATGAGGGGATAGGTAGTGATGTAAAGAGGGGTTTCTATCTCTAATGATAGGTGATGGGAAGAAACAAAGGAGTTTAGGGTTTTGTATAATGAATAGAGAAAACTAGGGTTTAATTTTAATAATGAAGAATGGTGCTTATGACTTTCATGTGCAAGCAAAAAAATGAAGGAGAGGAGGGTAACTTACTGGAAAGAGGAAAAGATCAGACAATTGGATGTTTTTTTTGAAGTTATGGAGAATTTCGAGGCTTGCTTCTCAACGTGTAGCACCTTTTCCCAGACGTGCAGCAACCATGTTAATTTGAACTGCAAAAATTTTCTAGATGCACAGCGCCTGGCTCTACACATAGCGCCTTGTCCCCAACGCGCAGCACCAACCTATTTTTCTCAGAAGCACAACACCGCTCAACCAACGCGCAATGCCAATCTTCTTTTGCCCAAACTCACTCGAATTTCGCCTTTTCTTCTCAGCCTTGGACTCCTTGCTTGCTAAATGAACATAATGATTTTAGAAAATTAAATGTAAGAGTTTAAATAGGAATCCATTTTGATTTTTCACTTTTGAAATACCCGTTTTCTAATGTTTCTTGTCTTTCTTCAAAACCATGTTTTTAATGCCTTTTCTTGTTGTGTCTTTGCAGGTGGATAAATGCTCAATCTGACTCAATTTCTTTTGCAGTGTTTCTTTGTCATGCAGTAAGGAGAGGTGCTTAGGTGTAGCTGGGATCCATTATTACATATAGAAACTTAAAATTACATAAATACAATAAATTCAAAATACTCTGTTTTCACCTCAAAAACATGTTTCTGAGGTGAAAATTACATTAGGTTCCAAAAAATAAAAATTTTGGTAACTGTGACTTTCAAGCCATCATGCTTGATTTATTGATCATCATCATACACTTGCTGACCTTTATTGGCATTTGAAAATTAGTTTCTTGACCTTGGTAATGAAACCCTAGACCTAATGAAATCAAACCCTAGGACCTAATGAAATGGACTACAGATTGTTTATGAACCAGACTGAAAACAATATGAAAGAGGATCAAGAAGTATATTCTATGAGGGAGGAACTGAAGAGAAAACAACTATCAGTGGATACATATATCATGACCTAATGGAATGATGCAGAATTTACAGTATGGGACTCCTACTATGAAAATGCAAAAGAGAAAATTTTGATCCCTGATGGAAGTATGAAAAGACTGACACTAACATTGGCTCCAATGGGGATGGTAGCTCCTTGGAGGTGCCAAGAACACTGTAGACCTAGTAGCCTTATCCATTGGGCATGGAGTCAGAAAAACTCAATCTAAAATACATGACTGAATACTGATGACTCAAAGACACAAACTAACTTGAAACTGACTTGAAATTGACTAAAAAAATTGACTCAAGACTTACTTAGTTGAAACAAGTACTTACAAAACTTATTGATGGCAACAGAACATCGAGACTTGAGAGCTTCAAATATTGATGACAACCACCTTCCTACTGAAGAAATATGCACAATCATGTGAAGTGAACTTTCCAATGTAACCAATCCAGCAGATGGCTACTCACTGAAATTCTGCTCTCACTTTCCTCAAGCAGGTAGAACGATGTACATGTAGGCAACTCACAATAACAATTGAAACCAAGGCTTATGCTAACGAACCAGGCAACATTCATCTTCTCTAATTCTTGCAAAAGAATGTCGAAGGGATCTTGAAAATCCTGAAGCACTAGCTTGTCTTGAGATCCAGCAACACAAATACAAGTATTCCCTTCATTCAGATCTGAAAGAACAATTGGTTTCTGATTGATAGGAAGGCATAGAGAGGTATAAGCTTCTGCTATTTGAGTGTTGGCTGTAAATTCCTCAATCATGAGAAATTGTGACTCGATTTCTAGCATACTATCTCTCTTGGGCTCATACTCCTCAATTTCATAGTCTAAGTCATTCCTAAACATAAAACATTCTTCAAGATTATCAAACATGACAGCCCTATCATCTTCATGAAAGAAAACAATATCTGTTCATTGATCTATAAATCTAATTTCAAGGTTTTCCTCATTTTCAAAAGTGGAAGAAGCTTCACTAACACCTTCTTAACTATATGAACACTGCAGACTTGCATTAGCTTGGGCTATAACATGACCTTTCAGGAGTTTATCTATCTCATATTCAGTCAGAGGAGATAGTACCTTTTGTTTTCTTTTTCTAAAACAATAATGGTCTTCTTGAAATAACAATTCAAAACATGAAAAATCTGAATGACAGTCCTCAATTCCCTGGTCTTCTGAAATTTGAAAACATTGTTGATCTTCCTATGACATGGCAACTAGATTGTCATGTTTCTTATCAAACTCATTAGTCATACGAGGGAAAACTTCAGATAGTTCTTGAAACTCAAAACTAACACTTCTATCATTTACCACTGAGTTATCCAAAGAAGATTTTTCACTTACTTGAACAAAGATCTCATCTTGTTTTTCATAAAATGACTAGATTACCTCCTCGTGAAGGCTTTGTTCTAATGAAATGAGAACACTTGGGTCAATAACTTTGTCTTCTTCATTCCAGCTGATCTCAACAATAGAGCTCTCCTTCATGGGATTCAAAACAAGGTACTCTTCATCATCATGATCTGAATCTAGATTTGAAATAGCCAACTTGACTTTATCACAATCTGAAATTGGAACTTGATTTTCCTGCATACTATCTTCTGCTATGAGCAGATCTAAAATAAGACCTTGTCTTCCATGATTTTCAATTGTACTAATATCTTGAACCTGCTGCAAATTTTCCTGAGCATTTTGATAAGTATCCTCTAAGCTCTCTTTATGCTACTGAAATGGATTTTCATACAGGGCTTCCATGATCTCATTGTCCATGAAGTCATCATCTTCATAAACATTCTCAAGATTTTCAATAAAACTATAAACATGTTTACAACAGTTCTGAACTAATATTAAGGATGGACAATATTCTTTATACTTTTCAAAGAACATGGTATGAAAATCCTTTAAACAGTAAATACAAGCAGGCGACAAACTTTCATACCAAGATCAGGCTTCACCTTCCAGAGTGGCCATGAATATCTTCATCAAGTAGTCTTCAGGAAAATCAACCTTCAACTTGCGAGTATGCATGTGAAATCTAACCAGATGTAAAGAAGCATCATTCATATCATCATCTTTAAACATAGGCAAATTCCTTTGCCAATCTACCTTAGGAATTTTATTTGGGAAACCTGGAATGTGATCTCTGCTCATGGGAGCATACCTTCGAGCAAACGAACCCATTTTGATAATAATGAATTCAACAAGAAATTCTTCAGGCTACTGATCCTTGAAGAGTGGAGTTGCAATAAAAATTTTGAACCTTGGGATTTTTCGACACAGGAGTTGCTAGGTGAATGATTTCAGCCTTCGCATGCATCTGACCATTGTTCACCATCAACAATAAAATCTGAACTTTGATGATCTTTCCCAGAGAATACAAAACCTTTCGCTCGTAGTTCCCCAGTATGGTCACCACTATGTTATCACGTAGATTGAACTCAGGCTGAAGGGAGGCAACTTCCAGGGTAACCACAAACCAAGCTTAGCCTTGTAGCTAGCCCTACAAGGCCGCAAGAGGGCTCTCTCCTTTAGGATCTTAGTCGAGATGACTGGATCAAGTAAGGATTTTAGGCTAGGTATAGTAGCATGGGAGTTTTGATTGGGTTTTTTTGATGTTTCACTAGATCTGATGGAGCTGGGCAGTTGAGGTCTGGGAAATTAGGTCAGAAATGTAGGGTGTTCTATGGGGCAAGGTAGGCATAGGCTTTAGCACTTTATGCTTAATGGTGTGAGGTGTTTAAGACTGATGAGGAGCTGAGGAGGGCATGCGACAATCATGGATCCTTATCAAACAGTAGAAAACATGAAATATTGAATGATTTCCCAAGGAAGAGCATTGTTACAATGGATTCTACCTATCTAACTTGATAACATTCAATAAGAAGTCAAGGCAATGTCTGATGGTGCTAAGCCCAGTTTGGTCACAGTTTTGCAAATAGCTCACAGAATTCTGGGTACAATTGGCAGTCTGAGAACATCCAAGGAGGAACAAGAACAACAGGTTGATCAAACAACTCCAGGATTGATGCAGGCAGGTGCGAGGTGGCAGTCAAAGAGAATATTTTGTGGAATATGGTTCCACACTTAAAGGAGCAGATACATTGATGTTAATCCACTTGGAAAACCTTCACTTAATTTGGGTTTTCAAAAACTATTTCTCATGGTTCTCGAGATAGTTTAGAGATTTAGTTGCAAATTAGTTTATAATATTGTTTTATGATAGGATTTTATTGTTAAGTTTATTTTATTTTTTATTTTTTAATTTCCTATTTCCTATGTTGAGGAAATAAAAATAGATTTGTAATTTAGTATATATAGGATTATTTTTAAAAGATAGAGGTTCGATTTTTGTAGCTGAGAGAGGCTTCTTGGGACTGTGTAAAGTTTCTCTTGAATATTATTTTAATAAAGTAGTTTCTGCCCTTTGGACCTGGGATCCATCACGGTGTTAATGTCTAGTATGCTTTTCTTGTAATTCACTTACATATTTTGTTTTTCTACCTTGTTATAGCATTATCTAAGAGATGTGTTATCCATCATGGTGTTAATGTCTAGTATGTTTTTCCTGTAATTCACTTACATATTTTGTTTTTCTACCCTCTTATAGCATTATCTAAGAGATGTGTTAGAAATTCATCTTTTCATGATGCTCCTTTCATGATGATTTTGTTGTTAAATGTAGTGGTTTTCTTTGCAGAATCCATCCTCTTTTAGATGCTCTGTGGAGTAGCCCTATGTTTCTCTTTCGTCTAACACTGCTACTGTAGATCCATCCCTTGTTTGATGCCTGTAGGGCAGCAGGCTTTCTCTCCTATTCTTCTCACATTTGCAATATTTTATCTGGTTTAACATTGCACTTACTTTGCCCCAAGTTTGCTGGCAGAAACTGGCATCAACACCATAGCTGAATGGTCCTTTCTCTTGCTGTTTTCGACCCAAAAACTTTTTAAACAAGTCCCCACACTCCATAGCTAGCCTAAAATTCATTTATTGCAGCCACATCTTGTTGGAAAAGGGAGAGCCCTCTCCCGGCCTTGTAGGTTAGCTACAAGGCCATGCTTGGTTTATGGTTTCCTTGGTAGTTGCCTCCCTTCAGCCTGAGGTAAATCTAGGTGATAACACCTTGGTTGGACAAACTCTCTGGAGCTTGATGACAATGGTGGGTTGAGTTACTAGTCCTAGAAGCTGGGTTGGGAAAAGTGATTTAGAGCCCTGGACAACTTGGATAGAGACCGATATGGTGATGGTTAGTGATGTACAACCATGGGGTGGAATCACTGGTTGAGGGTTGAGGTGGTTTGGCCTCTGGAGGCCCTGGTTTTGTTTTCTTGGTTTATTCCATGAGATCCCACATTCATGCTTGGAATATGGCATGGGGGTGATTAGTTGAAAGAAATATTTGGTTCAGCCCAATCTATGGTTGGGTAGTGTGTGGAAACCCTTGAATTGGTTATATTTTTCATATGTTAATAAGAGATCTTTTCCCTTGTATTTCATGATTAAATGTATTTGTTATTATGTGGCTTTGATGGTTGTTCTATCATTGATATTTCTATGGTTATATGTTGGTTATAAACATGGTTTTATGGCAAACTTGAGTTATGGTTCTCATCATGATTTGATTAGTAAATGAAATGTTAATGAATGAATGACCTAATAGAAGATATTGTAGCTATGGTCAGAAGGAATTATAGCTTCTTGATGATTCTCAGATAAGTATGAGACCCCTATGCTCATATATGTGATTATGACCTGTAGATTTCATGTTCATCATGTGTTTGATGGAATGCTTATCATGGCTATGCCTTGTTAAGTTAAGTTCTTATCTAAGTTTTGTATGGAATTCCTTGTCCCAGTGTCATTTATCATTCCTGAGAGTTTCATTAAGTTGTGGGCAGTGGTATGGAGACTAGCCCTGAAAAGGTGCCTCAGATATCGTGGTCGTAGTCATAGAACTAGGTGAAAAAAATTGCACTTGCTCTCTTGCAGGCTTGTGCATGCGACTAGAGGGTTATAGTCAAATTCCAACAGTATTGTGCTAACATCTAGGAGTCCAGGACACAAAAACAGAGGTTTAACTTAGGCTCTGGGCACCTAGAAGGGTGGTTTAGCCCTTGGGTGTTCTGTAACACTTGAGGGAGGCCAATAAGGTTTTTGTTGTGTCAATTCCACTTCCTTAAGGTGATCTAGGAGTTTGAATCATATCATAGTAACTCTTTGTCACATTTTTACCCTGGTAGGCCAGCTAAGTAAAGGTGGGAGGAGAGTGGTCACAACTCTAAATTTGACTTTAAGGATCTGGGTGCTACAAATTCTATCATGGGCATGGAAATTAAAAGGGATAAGGTAAACATGAAACTCTCGTTAAGTCAAATGAAGTATGTAGAGACAATATTGTTGTGGTTTAATATGGATGAATGTAAACTAGTAAAGGTGTCTATTCATATAGGTTTAAAGTCATTTACAGATCAATGTCACAAGACATATGAAGAGGAAGATGACATGACCTGTGTTTCTTATGCTATTGTGGTTGGAATTTTGATGTATGTAATGGTCTGTCCTAGACTAGAAATTTCACATATAGTGGAAGTATTGAGTAAGTATATCTAAAAGATGAGGGAGAATTGGAAAGTAGTTAAAAGGGTTTTGAAGTATTTGTGTGGAACTAATGGATACAAATTGTGCTACCAAGGAAGACTAGATTTGGGTAGAGTGTTGGACATATGTGGATTTGTTAATGTAGACTAGGTTGGCAATCTGAATCATAGAAGATATAAAAGTGTGTACATGTTTAAAATTTTTGGAGGATCAATTAGTTGGATGAGTAAGAGAAAATATTGTCACACGGAATTGGTCAAGGGTGCGGACACAGCTGACCTTCCTAGAAGTCTAAGACATTCTAATGACAAACAAGACAAAATGGAGTGATCTTTCTCTAAATACACCTTTTACAACATGAAAACTACAAGTGTTTAGGCTTACCTTATTCCAAAACGCTGTTGTTGAAGTCCGTTCTTGACGATCCGGATGAGCTCCTCCTTCAAGTCAATTCCTGCAACCACAAACAACCAAACAATTACCAAGCACTTGCATTTCATATAATAAAACATATATTCAACATGCAGACCAAGGAACACATGAAATAACTCATTAACACAAGCTATTGAGAAAAATAAACCAGTTTGTATTAATAACGAAACAAAGAAACTCTTACAACCTGGCCTTGGTGTTGTGCAAGTTCCTCCCAAGGTCCATCAAGGGTTTTCCTCTACTTTGACAAAGCTCACCCTCTTCCAAGTAGAATCAAGTAAAGACAATCTCTCCTCACAAAGGCTCTAATGGAAGACCTAAATCCTGTAGCATTTACCCAAAGAAAATGTATAGCTCCAACCTCCTCTCCCTCTGGCTCAATGTCTTTATTTATAGTGCTGTAAAGAGGTTATTCAGGTCCACTATCAATGGGATCATCCCCCTCTTTGGGTGGGATAGCTCCCTTATTGATGGGATAAGTTCCCCCTTAATAGAGATACATGAACCAACTGGAGGCGCATCCATTTCATCAAACCGACCTCTAGAATGTTCTAGAAGTAACCACAAGTAACTTTTTCAAGATAAAACTCGCGCATTTTGCCTTTTACAGAGGGACGCACCTGTCCCTTAACATACAGAGCGTCCATGGACGCAGATTTTGTGAACATGGTCAGCGTCCCCGCCGGTAAGGCTAGAGAGAACCTGCGACCCCAGAGATAAACATAGTTTTTACAAGACTTTCTCTCTTCTTTGAGTTTGAGATGGATAACAGAGGCATGAGACTTGCCTAAGAGGGTAGCATGACTGTTGATTTGAGCCATACTAACTGTAAGTAGTCAAGGTGACATTTTTTAGTGTAACAGATTGCCCCCCAAAGTGCGAAGCCTGGAATAGAGTAGGGTTTTGTAATTCTAGGAAGGGTGAAGCGCTTTATCATTTCAAGGATTGTCTTGTGGATGGCCTGGTTGGAACCTGCAATTTTCAACACAAAATACATGGATAAGATTATATCATCACTGAGGTAGGCATTCCCATACTCAGATTCAAAACTTTAACTAATGGACTAACTATTCTGATACAGGAATGATCTTGCAGTACATCATTTTTATAGACTTTTGTAGACACAGTATGGACGCAGCCATCTGTTTATGATTAGTCTACATAGATAATGAATACAAAACTCCTCGCAGCCTGGATGGTAGAAACTAGATCCAGGGTCTTCACTTCTACTTCCCGAATTGGTACGATTCTAGCCATGTGATTAAATGATTCGATGTCGAACATGTTAGAAACCACTTGATTACCAGTCGATGATGCAAACTGTTAACAAGCGTGAGAGAAACCACCAGTAATGTCAATGGTCCTCAAAGTACCAAGCACAACCCGTGAAATGTGAATAGATGTTTTGATGTCGAACACTTCACGGAATCCTTTGATCGAAAGTCAATGATGTAAACTGACGTCAAAGGCGAGAAACCTGCCATTGATGCATGCAGACTTCAAGGTACTGTCGATTCCTAAGTCATCTTTCTAGATAATGTGTCGATGTCGATAGAAAGCGACCCGTTGCAGGCAAGCCCACAACACGAAATCATTGTTCAAGTTGAAGAAATGTTGCTGTAAGGACTGACTCAGGGATGGTCAAATGGATGACAAGTATTTTGCAGATGAAAGTTTTTCTTGCAGACCTCTTGAACACATAACGACACAACAGATGGCTTGGTGACGAATAACTCAAAGTTAATCCCCGGAACCTGGTTAAAGACTTTCAAAGTGGTTTGGTCAACTGTGAGGTAAAAGATTTCCCAACCCAGGTGAATGAAAAGTGTCGTGTTCAAGAGTGGTAATAAAGTTTCTTCTGAGACAAAAGGTGACAAACAGGTTCATTCTTCTCTCTTTTCCCCCACCATTTCTGGCAAGTACCTCTTTATTTTTAACAAGCTTGAGGAGGATAACATATGCTTGATTATAAGCTCATCCTTCGGACGAGTCCAACCTAGTTTAAATTCGAACCCTAGGAAGGAGTGGTTCGTTCCTGTTTGTAATTGAACAGGTCCTTTACTGTAAAAGTTTAACGAGCCCAATATAGGAGAAACTCGGCGTTTTTCAATTTTAGAGAGTCTGAAAAAACAAAAGGAGACTCCACGTTGAACTTTTTCGTATATTTGTGTCCCTCAAGCCCGAAAAAGTATAAAATAATACCTGGGGGAACCGCTTGATCTTGCGACCAAGGAGTACTTTCATAATAGTGTCGTCGACCTGAAAAGTAAAAAGCGATCAAGGACACGTCGTTTTATTTCCTTATCGAGTTTGAAACGACAAAAACCCGGCAATCTTTTCCTGATTTTACGGTCAGAAAAGAGCTAAAAGGGGACCGTCTTTTAATTCCGTTTTAACGAGTGTAAAAGAAACGCTCGGCGATCTTTTCATGTTTTAGGAGTCAGAAAAGGGCTTAAAAGATGACTCTGATATTTTTGTTTGTGAAAAATTACAATTTCCCTCGAAATCCCTTTGTCCTGCACAAAAGCGACACATTACTCATACCTGTTTAAAATAGGCAAAAATACATCGAAAACATCTTTTCATGGTAAAAAATGAACTAATTCATCCAAAAAACCTATAAAAAGACCTTTTACCATGTCATTTTTACCGTTTCACTGTTGAGGTTGAAAAAGGAGCTTTTGACAAGAAACTTCCCGTGGTCGCTGCGGAAAATCTGACCGTCGGAATCGAACGCCGTTTCATCCAGGTATTTTACACATCCTACTCTGCATTTCTATCCGTTTAGAATCAATTTTTAGGTCTTAGTTTCATTTTTTGGGGGGGTTTTGGTTTTGGAATGCGCCTCTCGGCGGACGCAGGTGCCCTTCGGGTGACCTGCGTCCCCCGACTTTTTCTCATACGGGAAAACGGTCGGAAGACGCAGCCCGCCTTCAGGCCAGCTGCGTCCGGGCGCCCTGTGCTACAAAGCCGGGGTGCGTCTTCCGAGAAACGCGCATTTCAAAACCCCAACTCTCTCAAAAAACCACCAAAAATTCCCAAATCAATTTCTAATTGCTATTTTTGATATGCAGGGCATTAATCATGTTAGACTGGAGAGAAAGAGAGCATGTAGAGGAAGATGAAGCTGCAATAAATCATCAACCTTCCCTGGATGCCCTAAGAGCATGCGGATTATACAAATATTGGACCATACCGGGCATGAGGGGCCAGGTAAGATTCTTGGAATGGCTGGTTGAGCGATGGAACGTTCAAGAACAATGCTTTTACATAGGAGGGCACCAGCTCGAGATAGAGCCCTCGGATGTATACTTTCTCACTGGCTTGCCAAACAGAGGTGAGCAACTCAGTCTTGCGGGGACTAGGCCGGGTGGCCAATCCCTTGATAGTCTCCGCGAGGATTGGTGCACACGTGGGGCTCACCATTCAAAAGGCATAGAGATAAAACACATCACTCTACCGGAACTCAAAGTCATAGCGTTCACGGTTACCAGAATTTGCGGCGCGGCCGCTTTACACATTGCTTCCGGATCCCAAATGCGGATGGCAATTGACTGTTACCAAGGCACCATTTTCAACTGGTGTGAAGCTGTGTCGGCTCATATGAAGAGCCAACTGACCAAGGCAAAGAACGGACGACTAAAGACTTTTGGATATGGGCCTATAGTCGTGAGCTTTGCCTTGGAGAGAATTCCAATGCTGATCCCTCAGCAACTCACTGTTGATATCTTGGGTCCTCGGGAGCCAAAGCTGATTCGATGGGTTGCGGTGATGGCCCGGCATCCTGACGAGGGTGCGGCAGTGGTTCGATTCTCAGATAGTTATTTTGACTGGTTAGAGGGCCAGCTTTTTGTGATACAGGACTTTCCGTATGCCGGAATGGATTTCAGAGGTGATCCGGACATGGTTCTTCCACAGGGAGAACAATGGGACGACAGAGGTACTTTTATTTTCACAAGTTTCCTAATTATGTATTTTTTTGTATTTTTTATATATATCGTCTCAAAACTAATAGTAAAACTTTTTCAAAATGCAGATGTTGGTCCACAGCGTCCAGCCAACCTCCGGCCTTATGATAGACTACATCCAGCTGCACCGGTACCGGCCCCACAGGATGCGACAGCAGAAGTACTAGCTGAGTTGGAGCATGATCTAGAGCGTCTCACGGCAGATATACCTGAGACTACTATGGACGACATTCCTATCAGGCTTCAGCGCTTCGTAGTCGCGGTCCCTGGACCGTTTAGGAGATTTTTGCGTAAGGTAGCCCGCGCAGTGGTGTCGTACAGAGAGCACCACCAGTGATTGACTAGTCACTTTTGTAGTCACATGTGACATTTTTGACTTTTTGTACTATCATTTTGCCGATCATAAGGTGTTTTCAACCTATGATCGAAGACGATGTATATATTTTTTGACACACTTCTATCTATATATATCACTATTACCGGCTTATCTTGTTTAACATGTATGATGAAATGTTTTTAAATTTACTTGCATGATTATTATAAATGTCTGTCCAACACTCGAGAAGCAATTGCATCTGCTAATGTATTCAGGGACCTTGGAATATGTTGATATTCAATGTAATCAAATTCACGTTCCAAGAGACGCACTCTCAAAAACAACCTTAATAACACAGGATTTCTAATGGCATAAACTCTATTAAGCTGTAATACAACAAGTTCAGAATCTAACCTCACTATCAAACGTCGAATTCCAAATGAAATAGATTCGGATAATAATTCAACCACTGCACTGTATTCTGCAATGTTATTCGTTGTTTGACCGAGGCTTACCCCATGCATAGAAACTAACTCGTCAGAGGGCGAATAGATAACCCAAGCTGCGGAAGAGATATTCCGTGTATTACGACAAGCACCATCAGCAAATCCAATGTATGTTTGGAGAGGCGTCGACATCTACAATATCAAGAGTAAAACCAAGATAAGCCAGAATAATGACGAAAAACCACACTCGCTAAGCTAAGCACACTGACTAAACTAACACACTTGCTAGCTAGAAAGGAAATCTAACCTATCTAAAAATTTCTCCATACCCATCATTTTAAGCATAATACCTCTTTAGGTAAAGTCCATTTTGGGTTTACCCAAAGAGTCCCCATCAAAATCAACTAACTCATAAGCCCCTTTTGCTAGCTTTCGCTTTACAATGTAGGGCCCATGCCACATGGGAACGAATTTTCCGGCACCTAGCTTATCGTTAGCTTGATCATATAATAGTACTAGGTCTCCTTCCGAAAAACTTCGAGGGGTTACATTTCTATCATACTGAGCTTTCATTCGTTTCGCGTGAGTCTCGATAGCTAAAGTAGCGTCACGTCGAGTCTCATCTAATTTAGCCAAGTATAATAACCGTTTCTCCTCTTCGGAAGTAGCTGGAAGTAATTCGACAGCCATTTGAAGTGATGGGATTTCGCATTCAATAGGTAACACAGCTTCTAAGCCATAAACTAGCTGGAAAGGGGTGAAACCTGTTGAATTTTTCACTGAAGTTCGATATGCCCATAGCGCCGAAAATAACATGTTATGCCAATTCGTTCGATGGATACCAATGATCCGTCGAATCATGATGACTAGAACTTTGTTGATTGACTCAACCAAACCGTTGGCTTGCGGATAATAAGGAGTAGAGCTATCGTGGCGCAAACCAAGCTGGCTTGTAAGCTCAGTCATCATGACGTTTCGAAAATGGCTCCCATGGTCAGTAATGATTGCTTGTGGGACACCAAACCTAGTTATGATATGATTGAATACGAAAACTGCAGCTGTCTTGCCGCTTGCGTCGAATGTAGGCATCGCCTCGGCCCATTTAGTAAAATAATCAACCGCGAGGATGATATACGCATGCCCCCCGGCCGAGTGAGGGTTACAAGTAATAAAGTCAATACCCCATTTGGCGAATGGACCAGCGGCAATTATAGGGTGGAGAGGAGCAGGTGGAGCGCGCATCTTTCGATCAAACACTTGACAGTTGTGGCATTTTCTGACGGCAAGGATACAATCTTTAAACATAGACGGCCAGAAATAGCCAGCGCGCAACACCTTCTGAGCTGTGGCATACCCAGACATATGACCGCCACATGCTCCAGAGTGACAATCATTCAAAACTCTCTCAGCCTCTTCGTGAGTTAAACAACGTCGAAAAACTAAGTCTGCCCCCCGGCGATAAAGTGTATCTCCAATAATTCTGTATTGCTGGGATCGAAACCGAATTTTTCGACGGTCTTCCTTGGAAGCTTCAGGCCGAAAGGTTTGGGTTTGGAGATAGATGATTATATCCCCATACCACGGATCTAAAGTGCTAATAAGAAACAAAGATTCGTCCGCAATGGACTCCTCTGCCACAGTCTCTGTGTCAGCACTCGGGAAATCACACATCAATTCCGCAAAAACTAAAGATTTCTTAGACTTGGACTTCTCGAACTCCAAGTCGAACTCTTGCAGGATAACAATCCATTTAGAGTACTTGCCCCCTAGCAGTTGTTTTGTCAAAATATAAATCATAGGGTTGCAATCCGAAATAACCGTAGTTTTGCGAAGAAGAATGTAGTGACGAAAACGCTGGACAGCTTGAACGGCTGCCAGGGCCAATTTCTCCACATGCGAATATTTTAACTCAGTGGGATTTAAGGTTCTACTAAGATAATATATCACATGCTCTGCTTTGAATTCATCTTCTTGAACTAACACCATTCCAATGGTGGAATGCGAAGCTGCGAGGTATAAGAAGTAGTCCTGGTTGTAGTTGGGAGGATGCAATAACGGTGCATGGGTCAACGCGTGTTTTAATGCATCAAAAGATTGTTGGGCAATCTCGTCCCAAAAGAATTGTGCGTTCTGTTTCAACAACCGTGTAAAACCTTTAGTGACCTCGGCGTAGTTTGGGATGAATCGGCGTAAAAAGTTCGCTTTCCCTTGCAAACTTTGGAGTTGGCGCAAACTCGAAGGAGGAGGCAATTTGATGATAGCCTCGACTTTCGAGGGATCGACGCGAATGCCGGCTTTTGAAACAACAAATCCCAGCAATCGACCTGTTTCTATACAGAAAACACACTTGTGGGGATTCAACCGAATTCGATAATGCCTACACCTCATAAAGATTGCTCGTAGGTGGACAAGGTGATCAGCTCGATGTAAAGAATGAGCAGGCAAATCATCGAGATAGGGTTGCACAATGTGCTTGATGTCATGAAATGCATAAGACATCGCCCGTTGAAAAGTAGCGCCGGCATTCTTAAGCCCAAAAGGTAATTTGCAATAAGCAAATGTCCCCCATGGACAAATGAATGCCGTTTTTGGTTGGTCGGCAGGTAGAATATTGATTTGATTATAGCCTGAGAAACCATCCATGAAGGAAAACATCTCACTTCCGGCACAATCATCAATAATTTGATCGATATAAGGCGTAGGATAGTTGTCTTTTGGACAAGCTCGATTGATATCCCTATAGTCGATACAGATTCTTATTGTTCCTTGTTTTTTATTGACGAGAACAATATTCGATACCCAATCCGTTAACGGGATCGGATAAATGAAACCTGCTTTCAACAGCTTTTCGACTTCTGCTTTAATCGCAGCCGCTTTTCGAGGGTGAATCTGACGCAACCGTTGCCGAATGGGTTTAGCATCCGGGTAGGTTTTGATTTCATGAACAACAATGGCAGGATCGATTCCTGGCATTTCCTCGTAAGACCAGGCAAACACGTCGCGGAATTCTTGGAATAGGGCCTTGTAAGTTTGGATTTCTTCTTCAGTACATGCGGCACCTATATGAATGTTCTCCTCGATTCCGGGCTTCACTGAAATATCAATGGGAATAGTACGAGAAATATTCCCTAAATTCAGCTCTGAATCAGAATGTTTCGTTGGATCCTGAGCGTCTTTGACATATTCAGCGGTAAAGATAGATGAAAAATCATTTTCAAATGCATCGCCCTTAGGTAAAAACGAAGATCTGTGATGGAGATCTTCCCATGGTAGATCATCTACACTTAGGATTTCGCGAAGTTGTTCGTCAGATGACACTTCTTCGGGAAACGTTATCCGTTCTAAGGGTGAGGTGAAAAGTGACTCTTCACTGACCACATTCATTTGGTCGGCTTCGGTTGAATGAAAGTCAGTAAAAGACATGAGAGCTTCATAAGCAATTTCATATGGACTCAAAGGCATAACATCACCGAGTGAGTCTATCTCAGAGTCAGATGGGACGAACCAAGGATCGTCATAAATAATGTTTTCTGATGTAATCATATGAATGGTTGCAAATGAAGGATCTGCATTGAGTGGAGGGAGAGGAAAAGTTCCCAGTAAACCGGAATCCTTAACTAAACCTACACCAATGTCCCTATAAGGGATTGTCGTTTTACCAACATGCTGGATAGTTTCTGAAGAGGTTGGGTCGGATGAAAAGTATGTCAGCTGATCAATAGTCACGATCTTACCGTTATGTGGAAATTTAATGACTCTGAAGACCGATGAAACGACCGCTGTCATAGCATATGACCAACTTCGACCCAAAAGAAGGTTGTAGTCTAGAGGGGCATCAACCACTTCCACATCCAGACTAACGGTTTTACCTTCGACCCCTATAGGCAATTCTTGTAGAATACCAAACGGACGGAACCCACGGCCATCAAAGGCCTTAAGGATGGTGGGGGATTGGTTCAACGAAGGAGAACCAAGCGATCTCCAACATTGAATCGACATAATACACGTAGAAGCTCCCTCATCAATCACAGTCCGATGAATAGGCCTGTTTTTGACTATCACTGGGATTTGGAAAGCCATTTGATGGGGGAGATGTGGTGTACTATTTTCTAGATCAAAGATCATTAGGTTCGGGTCCTGAACATCGACAGCTCCGATAGTCGACAAAAGCAATTTTCGTTGTGCTGGACATGATTGCAGCACTTCGAGTGCCGACATTGCTGAAGGTGAAACAGCTAAGTCCTCAACAATGTTGTAATTCTGGGCTGCCCTCGCATGTGGATTGAAAGCAGACCTTCGAAGTACACCCTTGGCGGGCGGCTTAATCACTAAGTCTGGGTTAGGTTTTTCGATCTGTAGTGGATCGGAACCAGGAGCTGAGGTTGATGGGTTAGAGTGAGAAGATTCTGCTTCCTTACCATCAACAGGAGCCTTACTACCATAATCTTGCGATCGAGTCGCAATCCTGACATGAGACATCATCAAAATGGGTTCTTCACTGGCATTCATAGAAGAACCTATCATCTTATTCTCCTGCTCTGGAAATGGATTTTTTAACACAGCAGGAGTGGGAGAACCTTTGACTATTTTCACTACCTCGGCCCGATGAGGGCAATCTCTCGTAAAATGATCTTCTTCACAAATGAGACAAGGATATCGAGGTTTGCGCTTTTCGTCATTGGTTTCCGACTTTTCCGTTTTCTCCTTTGGAGCCTTGTCTGCTTTGGCCTTCTTCTTTCCTTTCTTCTTTCCACCGTTTTTTGGTTTGGCCGTAGATGACTCTACGGCGTGAATGTCGGCGGTGAGTTCAGGAGAAGACTCTCCTGTCGGAGAATCAGGCAAAGTGATAATTGGAGTAGAGTCGCCAATTTGTCACACGGAATTGGTCAAGGGTGCGGACACAGCTGACCTTCCTAGAAGTCTAAGACATTCTAATGACAAACAAGACAAAATGGAGTGATCTTTCTCTAAATACACCTTTTACAACATGAAAACTACAAGTGTTTAGGCTTACCTTATTCCAAAACGCTGTTGTTGAAGTCCGTTCTTGACGATCCGGATGAGCTCCTCCTTCAAGTCAATTCCTGCAACCACAAACAATCAAACAATTACCAAGCACTTGCATTTCATATAATAAAACATATATTCAACATGCAGACCAAGGAACACATGAAATAACTCATTAACACAAGCTATTGAGAAAAATAAACCAGTTTGTATTAATAACGAAACAAAGAAACTCTTACAACCTGGCCTTGGTGTTGTGCAAGTTCCTCCCAAGGTCCATCAAGGGTTTTCCTCTACTTTGACAAAGCTCACCCTCTTCCAAGTAGAATCAAGTAAAGACAATCTCTCCTCACAAAGGCTCTAATGGAAGACCTAAATCCTGCAGCATTTACCCAAAGAAAATGTATAGCTCCAACCTCCTCTCCCTCTGGCTCAATGTCTTTATTTATAGTGCTGTAAAGAGGTTATTCAGGTCCACTATCAATGGGATCATCCCCCTCTTTGGGTGGGATAGCTCCCTTATTGATGGGATAAGTTCCCCCTTAATAGAGATACATGAACCAACTGGAGGCACATCCATTTCATCAAAACGACCTCTAGAATGTTCTAGAAGTAACCACAAGTAACTTTTTCAAGATAAAACTCGCGCATTTTGCCTTTTACAGAGGGACGCACCTGTCCCTTAACATACAGAGCGTCCATGGACGCAGATTTTGTGAACATGGTCAGCGTCCCCGCCGGTAAGGCTAGAGAGAACCTGCGACCCCAGAGATAAACACAGTTTTTACAAGACTTTCTCTCTTCTTTGAGTTTGAGATGGATAACAGAGGCATGAGACTTGCCTAAGAGGGTAGCATGACTGTTGATTTGAGCCATACTAACTGTAAGTAGTCAAGGTGAAATTTTTTAGTGTAACAAATACATAGTGGCACTCTCAACTACAAAAGCTAAATGCATGGTAGATACTCATGCAAGAAAAGGAGTGTTGAGAAATATAGGCCAACTAGATTAGGTGATTTCTCTTCTTTGATAACTACTTGTGATGTATTTTACTTTACTTGATTAACTTCTTCTTTCCTTTATTATTATTATTAATGTTCTCTATCATCAAACAAATACAAATTCATAAAGAATAGTGAGACAATAGGGCACAAGATGTAGGCAGGGCAAAAACCTCTCCAACTAAGAAGAAAACCCATCAAAATTCGTCTCTTCGTATAGAACTTCTATTGGCTTGATGTGCCTTGACCCATGTTCAACATTAATTATCCAAGCAAATCCCTACACTACTGGCCCTTTTGGCATCAATTCGTGGAGCGTGGACTAAAGTTTCGCCCGAAGTAGTGTGGGGGGGTGTAGGAACCAAGTTTCTGCACCCTTAGATGGTTGTGATGTCATTTTATACCCTAACTCTGCCTTTGTGCATATCAATGAGCCCTTTAGGGCTTATCAATATACTTCCCTTAGTCATCCTTTCAACCTTCATGAAGGTCTAAGATCGTCCTTTGCGTACCCTAAATAGGTAGATTAGGCACTTACGTGCCTCTGTAATTATTCTTAGTTCTTTATTTACCCAGATTAGCTTAAGTATTAGAAAATATTAACATGTGTTACGATTATCTTCGCATAAATAGATATTCCTACTTGCATTCATACAACAAAGAGAAACATATATATTTGCGCATCAATAAATTATTAAAGCATAAACCCAATATTCATCACAACATAATTGCATACATTTATAACATAAGTAAAATAGCTCATACACATGTAATTCCATAATAATTCTCTTTATTGATAATTTAGATCTTCAGTACAGACTCTAACTATCTTGCGCACACAGCTGTAGGGGTCCACACACTTAGCTATGGACTTCTACCCTAGGTCTCTGTGCACTCAGCTGCAGAGCCTCTTCCCTACACTAAGACTCTCGATCTTAGATCCTACAGACCCATTACAAACTCTATGATCCACTTCCTTTCTTCTCACTACTAAAAGACTCTTCTAAGACTTCTTTTTATAAGCCAACATGACTTACACACAAGAAGGGCGGAAAACCCTTAATGACTTACACAAAAGAAGGGTAGAAACCCTTAATGACTCTTTACATCTTTGCACTCCACGACCACAAAATGCAAAGACTTTACATTATTTTATACAAAATTTTGGCTTTCTGCCCCAAAACTTGGGCTTTTGACCCCAAAAGTGACTCTAGGGGAACTCATTCCCAACAAATTCATTTAATGAATTCCAAGACCTATGACCCTTGACCCTTGAATAAGACCCTCCAAGACCAAGTCAACTTTTTCCTTCTTAACGACTTCCAACAACAAACTTTGACCTTCCAGGAGCTTCTCCAACAAATTAGACCCCAACAATTTTTTTTTGCAACTTCAACATTGATGTAGCTTCGACAACTTTGACCTAGCAGCTTCACATCTTCGAATTTGTTGCTTCACAACTTCAACCTTAACTTCAAAACTTCGACCTTGCAACTTCACATCTTCGACCTTGTTGTTTCATAACTTTGATGCAACTTCACAAATTCGATGCAACTTCATAACTTCGATGGAGCTTCAAAATTTCATCTTTCCCAGTAACTGTAGAAACCTTAACAAAAGAGAGAGAGAGAAAGGCCCAAAACTTCAAACATGTTCTTTTTCTCCTTCTTCACCCTTTTCTAGCTTCTATCTTGAGGATATCGAACATGCTTGGGTGAGTCTCCAAATGAGGTCAAGTTCCTTCTTATTTATAGGCTTGTGATGGGTACAAATTGCTCTCTTTAGGTCAACTTGTCCCTTCATGTATGCCGACTTGATTTTTGTGCCATGACGAGGTCTTGGAGGGACTTCTGACTCTATTTGACTAAAATAATTTTTATTTACAATATGTAACATGCCCAAATGGGTCTTCAATACATGACAATAACTCAATTGACTTTATGACAAACCTAGAAGCACTCAAAGGGTGCTTGATCTAAAAATAAACTTCCCTTGAGCATGAAACCCATGTGTTATGAAACCAACTCACAAAAGATAGAAAAGAGAGATAAACGCCTTAGAATTTAGCCTCTTCAAGGGGGAAATCTCCTTTACATTACACAAATGAACAATTCTTGGATGATACAAATGAAAATACCTCCTTTTTATATATAGGAGTCTAGGGGGTCATAACATAATCATATCCGACATAACAATAATAATGTAAGGGCACAATAATAACAATAGTGGGATTCTATGTGGCACAATAGTAACAATACGGGCACTACATTGGTACATCAATATAATAAGTGGGTTGTACTAATAACAATAAGGGGTTACACTAGTAGTATAGGGGCCTAACATGCCCCTCTCCTTCAAAAAGCATTGTTCTCAATGCTTGAGTAGTTCTTGATGCTTCTGTATAAAATTCTTGTCCTCCCATGTGGAATCTTTAGTGGGTAAGTTCTTCCACTTGATGAGATACTCTAAAATTGATCGATTTCGTAGCTATCGGGTTCTTATTTCTGTGACTACTCCAAGTTCCAATATGATTTTTCCTTCCTCTTCAATTTCTGGCAATATTGTTTGAATTGGGATCTTTTGCAACTTTTGAATAAGTGGCCATACTTCTTCGTCCTTCTTCCATTAATCCCTTGCTTCATTTATCCAATCTAGTTGGATAATGGAAATAGCACAAAACAATGCTTCCACATCCTCATCCTTGAAGAGTCTTCCCATTCGGTAAGGTCGCCATTTTTTAAGTGCATGTAGTATTTCCAACATTTCCTTCTCATAAATAGCTTGCTTGAGATGTAGCAGTAAAAATACCCAATCACCTACATCAAAACATTTTTCACTACGATGTTGATCTACCTGTTGTTTCGTTTGATTTTGCGCCGAAGTGGCATTATCCTTTAAAAGTTGGAGAACTTGTTGTTGACGCTCAATGTGATCTTTCTCTACTTGAACCTTTTTTTTCTTGATATGTCCTTCTATCTATAGAGTTTGAGGATTGGTAATTTCTTCCAATCATTTACAAGATATGGTCGGATTCATTTCTTGATGCTCGATGTGATCTTTCACTTCTTGAACATTTTTCCTCTTGATATGTCCTTCTATCTTGATAGTTTGAGGAGTGGTAATTTTGACAAATGAATTACAAGATATGGTTGGATTCATTTCTTCTTTCTCGATGTGATCTTTCACTTCTTACACCTTTTTCTTCTTGATATGTCCTTCTATCTTGAGAGTTTGAGGAGTGGTAATTCTTGCCAATGCTTTACAAGATATGGTCTGATTCATTTCTTCTTTCTCTAGGGTGGGATCCTGGTGTATATCCTCTTCTTTTGATGTTTCTTGATCCTTTTCTTCCTCCTCTTCATATTCTATGTAAAATAATTTCTTCTCAGCACACTTATGACCTTTAGTGCATTTTCTATCACAATTGTAACAAAGCCCTTTTTCTCTTTTTTCTTCCAATTGTTGTGGTGTAACCCTTGTAGGTTGTGGAAGGCTGGGAGAAACAACACTTCCATCTTTATATTTGTGAGGGGTATGCTTCTTGGTTTCCATAATTTTGATTTCCACTATGTCATAAAGCCCTTTTACTCTTTCCAATTGTTGTGGTGTTGCTCTAAAGAAAGTGTTGCTCTTTGTATCCTCATAATGTGCTATCATTTCCTCCATGAAAATTGACCATGTAACAAGTTGTTTACAAGAACACAACCCTTCATACCATAAAAATTGATCCATTTCTAAATATGAAGATGCAATACATACCTTTTGTAACAGTGGTACACCATGTAGATCAAAATATTGCTCCATCTGAAGTATCCAATTTACCGGATCCTTGCCATCAAACTTCTTCATCTTGCTTTTTCTTGATTTTAGGAGCTTGATCTTGAAACGACTGTAACTCTGTACTTTCAGATCTTTAAGTTCTAAAATTGAGACCTCTAGTAGCCCTCTGCATCCTCTTTCCAATGCCACCAGTCTGATCCAAATTGGATTCTCCAAGGACGAGTTATGCCAAATCTCCCATAGTGACCTGATTATAGACTAGTGCAGTAGAGCTAACTTGTATGACATGCCACGTGTCCCTATTATAACCTTTGGCTTTGAAAAATATATACGAGAAACTATAGTCCATCCTCTTTCTGAACATTCTTACGAAATTTCAATCCGATGCTCAGAGAGAAAGTTATGACGATTTTCCCCAGGTCACTTGTTTGGAATGTAATTCAGGAGTTTGCAAAAAGACCAACTTCCTCAGATCATATCTCTGCAAATATAGTGCAAAAATCTCTAAAATTTGGATTCAAGATTCAGCGCAATGTCTTCTCAAATGGGTTTTTTTTTTAGCTTCTGAAATGTCGTAGAAAACAAGTTATAGCGAAAATGCTACGATGACCTATTTGGAGCAGCGAAACCCTAGAATCCAAAGCTTTGATCCCAAATGTTATGAGACCAACTCACAAAAAGATAGAAAAGAGAGATCAACGCCTTAGAATTCAGCCTCTTCGAGGGGACAACCTCCTTTACATTACACAAATGAAAAATTATTGGATGATACAAATGAAAAGACCTCGTTTCTATATATAGGAGTCTAAGGGGTCATAACATAATCAAAGCCGACATAACAATAATAATGTAAGGGCACAATAATAACAATACTGGGCTTCTATGTGGCACAATAGTAACAATATGGGCACTACATTGGTACATCAATATAATAAGTGGGTTGTACTAATAAAAATAAGGGGTTACACTAGTAGTATAGGGGCCTAACACCATGCCTCAAGAATAACAATAATAATTTATCTTTTCATTAAATACATAAAATCATCATTACATATGTCATTATGAAGACCAAACCTAGTTACATATTTCAACACTCCTTCTTGACTATGGAGGTATTCATAATCCGTACAAGGTACATGGATATTCTCAATATGAATAATTCTCATAAGAAGAGTCAGATTGGTAACTCATATGTATACCATCATATCATCCAACATTGTCACATAGCAAGGCCTTGACTAACCACTCTATCTCTCCACAAGATCATAGCACAATGTCGGTGAGACCAATGATTTATAGACAGCCTCTTCATTGTCTCTCTCGGAACATACCCCACATGGGTTCTCCTAAAATATATTCCTTCAGGACTATTCTTATCTTGGATTCCCAGTCCTCAAAGAATATTGGTCCTCTACTACTACTGTTATCTTGGATGCCCTATCACATCCTCAAAGAGTATCGAATGCCAAATGCTTACCAAATCCTCCATTCTATATTCCCAAGTGAAGATAAGAATGATGTGTCTATCCCTCCCTCTTAACTAGGTAGGATATACCCATTCCAATGAAGGAATGTACCCATTCTCATAAAAGGAATGTACCCAAGCTCCCTCTTAATTAGGGACTTGACCAAGCTCCCTCATGACCATGGAATTACTTCCAATAGCTCTTTAGGTGGAGATCATGGGATAAACAACTGATTGTAGGACTCCTTCCTTCGATGTCATGAATTTCCTTTTTGATATGGAGCCTACATCTTTTTGGGGCTTCTTCGTAGGGCACAAAACATCCATAAATTTCATTCAAGAATTATGTCAGTCATGCCATCCTTCTTTTCATCAGAAAGTGATCCATTAGTTCATATCTGGCCTTCCTTCATGCCTTTCTACCTTCTTCATGTCATATTTCCTTAAGGATATTTCATCCTACCACATGAACATCAATTGTAGACCATCTAGTCAATGTGTGAACCATGCCTTCATGCACCCTTTCACAAGAGGAGATCCTTTCTTTTGGTCATTCTCTTGAGGTAGAGCACCCATTCATGATATTTGCAACCATATGACATGACTCTATTTTCTCAAGTATATGCATACATACCTCATCTCTTTCCTTTGGTGATGTAGACTTCCTTTGACAACTTCCTTGATTGAATGAACTTCAATACCTTGACCTGCTTCACTTCTTTTGACATCATATCATCATCCCATGAATCCCATACAAGTTGGAATTGCTAGTGAGACACTTGCCTCTTTCAGAAGGTGAACCTTCCAATGAAGATTCCAACAGAGGATTTTGGTCATCCTCATCCTGCAAATGCTCCTTTTGAATGATGTATAATGTTCTTTATACTAGATGAATTTATTTTTCCCATAAATACTACTTATGCTTCCAATGAGTTTACAAAGAGCTACATCCTTTTATAGGTGAAATCCATAAACTTCTATTTCAACTATCTTTCATGCTTCTTTATGACTATGTCACAAGCTCTTGCTTTCAATCATATGCTTCTATGATGCCATCTCCTAAAATGATGCATCCTATCTGTGGAGTACTAAAAAGCTATGTTTTTGATGATCATTTCAATGGCTTTTCAGTGGGACTTGTGAATCTTTTTACATCATGAATGTGGAAAATAATAAAGAATTATAACAAAACATGTGGAATTAGTATGCAAGACTTAACCACTGATAGTTGTCATTCTCCTGTGCAGGAAAGGGTAAAAACGAGGAGCTGCTGTTCCAAAGAAAAAGACAAGAACAGGGTAACTGCTGTCCCTTTGACGAAGGACCGAGTGCAAACGAGGCTAAGCAGGTTGAAGCAAACCGGTCCGGAAAAGGAGGAGAAGGCACCAGCTCGGCGGAGGAGAAAAGAAGTGATTAAGGATTAACAGTTTGGCGAATCCCTCAGGATCTTTGATCCTGAGGGATCGCTGCTTTATTTATCTTATTGCTTAGAAATCTCCGCCATCACCCTTATATAAAGGGACAACACTGTTAGCTTTTGGGGGGATCATTCTTTTATGTAACTTTCTGTTAAACATTGAACTTTGATCATCGAGTCTCGTTGAACTTGGCTCTTTGTACTTTCTGTTTTATGCATTAATATAAACTTGGTGATTATCTTCTCTCTGCGTCTGGATTAACTCAAAGCGGTGTACCCTTGAGGCTAAGGGTCCAGCCCCGAAGGACACTTGCTTCTGTATCACTACGATTTGATTTCTGCGTGGTTTGCTTATTGTCATTAGTTGGTAATCTGATATGCTTTCTAAGTTACATCATATGCTCTGATTAAGATTCGTTCATTAAGTTTTTTACAGACAATAACTGTTATATTGACTCTGCATTATATCACCAATACCTTCAGAGTTGATTGAATATTATTAGAATTAATTGAACATTGTTATTATTTTGTTACGGAGCTCTTATGCTGTATATTCGTGTGTGGAATTTATCTGAAAGGTGTGTTCTTTATGATTCAGGAGTAATGCTATTCCATTTTGAAACGCAGTTGTAATTCCTGTTGATGACGATTGGTGCTAAATCAGATTACTTTTCAAGTGTGTTGTGTGTGTGATTTCCAAATGCTGTTTGATAACTTATTAGTAATTAGTGCTGTTCCATTAGCGCGTGTTGCTTGATTTGCTTGGAGAATGAAAGATTGATGTTAGATTACAATGAGTGCATTTGAGTTGATAGGATAAAACTTGATTACTGCTCGCGAGGTTTAGTTATTCGATTGCTGTTCCATTTCAGAATTGCTGTTCCATTTTAGCATTGCTGTTCCATTCCAGATTTGTTGTTCGATTTCTTATTTGCCGTTCCATTTTTACCTGCTGTTTCATTTACTCGCATTTGTTATTTTGGTGTGAGAGACGATCTGTGGCTGTAGTGAGCCTCGACATTTACTGCCTCACTCCCAGACCCGTGGTCCATGCTCTAATTTCCTTTCCATCAGTTTCCAAAGGGATGGGCTATTGCTGTCGAACCCTTGACTGATAAAGTTGCCTAGCTTTAAGAGTGTGTGATTTAGTCATTTGAAGTAACTTAGTTATAGACAAGCATCCATTTACTCTTGTATTTTTGCAGAACGCTGTACTACTAGCATTACTCTGACAAATGGCCTCAGATTGAGTCACTCTTTGAAATAACCAAATGCTCCCGGATTGACATATTAATGTGAGGTAATTAGAGGTGAAAGAGGCCCTTTTTATAGCTCTACATTTTGGTGCTGTTGCCAGGGAAAGAGTGTAGCCATTTGTCTTTTTCAGAATAGTGTACGAACCTGCTAGGGAAGAGTTGGATCTTAAAAACGAAGGTAAGAACCTACGTGCGGAGCATGTAAAAGCCCTGCTCCACTGTCCGCTTTCCTAACAGATTTGCTGTTGCTTTGTCTGAATAGAATTTAGTAGTTCATTTGAGTGCATGACTAAGCAGAAAAAACCAGAAAAGAATATTAAGCTTCCACCAAGCCCAAAAAAGCTAAGGGGCTAGTGACCCTTGGCCATCAGTAGGTCCCAGGAAAATTATTTCTAAACAACCTACTAGTTCCCTTTAGGCCACAGGATCACCATCTGTAGCCTTTGCTGAGGTGCATAGTCAAACTGAAGAGCGGGACTTTCAAGAAATTGAAAATTCTACTCCAGAACTATTGCAGGAAGGGAATTTCAGCAACTTTCGTGAAGGAGAAGGAGAAACAGGGGAAACCGAGGAACCAAAATCTCCCATTGGAACAGATCAGCCATTAAACAACCCAGATAAGGGGAGCGCTGCGAAAATCATTGTTGAAGGAGTCCAATCTCCTCAGACATCAAGTATTCCCCTTATCCCAAATAAAGGAAGTGCCATTAAAACTATCCCTGCTAAAATCGTTCCCTCTCAACCTAGGAATACCCTCCTAGATATCCCAGAAGGTTATTGGCATATATTCGATCCTATGGCTCAGAACCAGCCAAATACTCAAACCTCTACATTACAATATCCTATAGTGGATTCTGCAGCAAATGTGCCCATGAAAGCTATCCCTCTTCAACATATCCCTACATTTCACGGTCTCACATCAGAAGATCCGGATGCATTTTTATTCGAATTTGATGTTGGGTCCCTATAATACTAGTGATTACCCCATTACTATTGTAGTTATACCCCTTATTTGTATTGTTGTGCCCCTATTACCCACATATTGTTATTTCTGTGCCCCATAGAATCCCTCTATTATTATTTTTGTGGCTTTATATTATTATTGTTAGGTCGGCTGGATTATATTGTGACTCCTTAGACTCCTATATATAGAAAGGAGGTTTTGTCATTTGTATCATCCAAGAATTGTTCATTTATGTAATGTAAAGGAGGTTGCCCCCACGAAGAGGCTGAATTCTAAGGCGTTGATATTTCTTTTCTATCTTTTCTTGAGCTGGTTTCATAACATTTGGTATCAGAGCTTTGGATTCTAGGGTTTCGCTGCTCCAAACAGGTCATAGTGGCATTTTCGCTATAACTTTTTTTCTGTGACGTTTCAGAAGTCGCAAAAAAAAAACCCATTTGAGAAGAAAACGCACTGAACCTTGGGTCCAAATTTCAGAGTTTTTCGCGCGATATTTTCGGAGATATGATCTAAGGAAGTTGGTCTTTTTGCAGACTCCTGAATTACACTCAAAACAGGTGACCTGGGGAAAATCGTCATAACGTTCTTTCTGAGCATCGGATTGAAATTTCGTAAGAAGTTACAGAAAGAGGACGGACTGTAGTTTTCTTTTATATATTTTTCAGAGTCAAAGGTTGAAACAGTGACACATGGCACGTCGTACAAGTTCGCTCTACTGAACTAGTCTATAATCAAGTCACTGTGGGAGATTTCGCATAACTCTTCCTTGGAGAATCCAATTTGGGTCAGACTTGTGGCATTGGAAAGAGGACACAGAGGGCTACGACAGGTCACAAATTCAGAACTAGATAATCAGAAAGTACAGAGATACATCGGAGGCAATATCGAGCTCCTACAAAGTGAAAAAAGGTGTGTAGATTTTCTTTAATTTTTGCTTAAGCTTGGTTTGAAAATTTATTTTGAAGGAATTCAAAGGGCATATTAGAGAATTATTATCGGTAACTGATGCCCCGAGGAAAGAAAATGCAAACACCTAGTAAGGAGCCTATATGCTCTAGCATGACTCATGAAGAAGAAGAAGAAATGCTATATGATATATCAAAATTACAAGAACAAGTGCAACGAGTGTCACTTGCACAAAAAGCAACAGAATCTAAAATGGATGGTTTAAGGAAAGATGTAGAAGCTAAGATGGACGGTTTAAAGAAAGGTGTAGAAGCTAAGATGGATGGCATGGAAGCTAAGGTGAATGGCATGGACGCTAAAATTGATGGCATGGATGATAAGATGGATAAGTTGCTACAAGAAATGGTCACTAAGGGTGAAAGAGTACTAAAGGAAACTCATGATGAGAACAAAAGAAATGTTAATCATGATTCCATAGACTCTAATCTTGGATCGAAGACTCACCATGTTCCAAAAATCGATATGAGTAAGTTTGATGGCAAGGATCCCGCCACATGGATATTACAGATGGAGCAATTCTTCGATCTCAATAATGTGCAAAACACACAAAAGGTACGTATGGCAACTTTATATTTGGAACCAAATCAGTTTGTATGGTATCAATGGCTTTGTTCTCATAAAAAGTTTATCACTTGGGCAATTTTTACGGAAGAATTGATAGCACATTATGAGGATACAAAAAGCAACACTTTTTTTAGCCAATTGATAAGTCTCAAACAAAAGGGTTCAATAATGGAGCACATTGAGGAGTTCCAAAAATTGAACATAAGGGTAAAAGATATTCCAGAGGAGCATAGGATTGATGTGTTCATAGGGTCTTTAAAGGATAATATCCAACATGATGTGCGCCTTTGGGAACCTGATTCATTAGAGAAGGCATTCAGGTTAGCAAGAAAAATGGAAAGCAAAATTATGGCAACTAGGAAGCATACCATTCACAACTATAAAGACGGAAGTGTTGTTGCCCATAGTCTTCCACAACCTACAAGGTTGACACCACAACAATTGGAAGAAAAAAGAGCAAAAGGGCTTTGTTACAATTGTGATACCAAATACACAAAAGGTCATAAGTGTGCTGAGAAGAAATTATTCTACATAGATTGTGAAGAGGAAGAAGAAAAGGAGCAAGAAAGGTCAAAAGAAGAGGATATATTCCAGGAACAAAGCCTAGATGAAGAACAAATAAATCCGACCATATCTTGTAATGCATTGGCGGGAATTACCACTCCTCAAACCATCAAGATAGAAGGACAAATCAAGAAGAAAAAGGTAATAGTGTTGATTGATTCAGGAAGCACCCACAATTTTATTCATTGTAGGGTAGCAAAAGAATTGAATTGCTTCCTATATCCAGCACCAGAGTGTCAAGTGATGATTGCAAATGGAGGAACAATAAATTGTTCTGGAAAGTGCCATAATATCAAGCTATCCATGGGAGAATATGTATTGACTAGCCCGATGCTTTCCATTCCAATGGGAGGTGCTGATGTTGTACTAGGAGTCCAATGGCTACAATCCTTGGGTACAATAGCTTTTAATTTTCAAGAACTTTTCATGAAGTTTTCTGTGGAAGGAAAGGAAGTTGAATTAAGGGGTATTGCAGGGAAACCAGGAAAGATAATCAGCTCTAATGGCATGACAAAGCTTCTAAAAAAGGAGAAAAGAGGTGTAATTGCACAATTATGTTCGCTAGATGTTTCCACATTGGAATCATCTATTTCTCCAGATCTCCAAAAAGTCTTGGACAATCATTCCAAGGTATTTGAGACTCCCAAAGGTCTCCCACCTATGCGTGATCATGATCATGCTATTCATCTGATTCCAGGAAGTGTTCCTCCAAACATCAGGCCGTACAGATATCCATATGTCCAAAAAAGTGAAATTGAACGTATGGTTGCAGAAATGCTAGAGGTTGGTATAATTCAACCGAGTCAAAGTTCTTTCTCAGCTCCAGTAGTATTGGTGCACAAGAAGGATGGATCATGGCGAATGTGTCCAGATTATAGGGAGCTCAACAAGCTCACTATTAAAGATAAGTTCCCCATTCCTGTCATTGATGAATTACTGGATGAATTGCATGGATCAATTTACTTCACCAAGTTGGATCTTCGTTTGGGATATCATCAAATCAGAATGAAGATTGAAGACATTCCGAAAACGGCATTTAGAACTCATGAGGGTCATTATGAATTTTTGGTCATGCCTTTTGGCCTTACCAATGCACCTTCAACATTTCAAGGTTTGATGAATTCAATTTTCAAACCATTCCTTAGAAAATTTGTGTTAGTATTTTTTGATGATATACTAATCTACAGCAAGTCTTGGAAGGATCATGTTGAACATGTTGACAAGGTGCTACAACTATTGGAGGAGAAACAATTATATGCAAAAAGATCCAAATGTTTCTTTGGAGTCCAGGAGGTGGAATATTTGGGTCATATTGTATCTCATGAAGGAGTTAAGGTAGACCCTAGCAAAATTAAAGCCATTAAGGAATGGAAAATCCCCACATCCATAAAGCATCTGCGAGGATTTCTTGGGTTGACAGGGTATTATCGCAAGTTTGTTAAGAATTATGGGAGAATAGCAGAACCTCTAACAACATTATTGAAGAAAGATTCATTTTCATGGACTCCGGAAGCAACAAAGGCCTTTAAACATCTTAAGGAGGCAATGTGCCAAGCACCAGTCTTAGCTACGCCGGACTTCACAAAAACCTTTATTGTGGAATGTGATGCTTCAGGAAATGGAATTGGTGCTGTTCTAATGCAAGATGAAAGACCCATTGCTTTTGAAAGTCGTCCAATCAAGGGAAAGTTTTTAAGCAAAGCTATTTATGAGAAGGAAATGTTGGCAATACTCCATGCACTTAAGAAATGGCGACCCTACCTAATGGGAAGACACTTCAAGGTAAAAACGGATCATGATAGCCTTAAATACTTTTTAGAACAAATATTATCCTCTGAAGAGCAACAAAAGTGGGTCACAAAGATGTTGGGTTACGACTTTGAAATCATCTACAAAAAAGGGAAGCAAAATGTGGTGGCAGATGCACTCTCAAGAAAGGATGAGGATATGGAAGCATTGTTGTGTGCCATTTCTATTATCCAACCAGATTGGATAAACGAAGCAAAGGAGGAATGGAAGAATGATGAAGAAGTGTGGTCACTTATTTGAAAGCTACAACAAGATTCAAGTACTTCTGATACATTTAGCTGGAAAAATGATTCGTTATGGTACAAAGATCGCTTATACCTCTGTAAGAATTCCCAGCTAAAACAAAAGATTCTTATGGAATTGCACACTTCTCCCTTAGGAGGGCACTCAGGATTTTTAAAAACTTACCACAGGGTTAAGAAGGAATTTTTTTGGGATGGCCTTAAATCAGATATTCAAAAGTTTGTAGCGGAATGTTTGGTTTGCCAACAAAATAAAGTTGAAACAATTAAGACACCGGGTCTATTACAACCTTTATCCATTCCAAGCCAACGTTGGGAGGAGGTTTCAATGGATTTTATCACAGGTTTACCCAAGTCTGAGGGAAAGAGTGTCATCATGGTGGTAGTTTACAGACTTACCAAGTATGCACACTTTTGTGCATTATCACATCCATTTAAAGCCAGTACAGTTTCTACTGCATTTATGGAAACAGTTCAAAAGCTACATGGAAACCCAAAGATTATAGTAAGTGACAGAGATCCCATTTTCACTGGAAATTTTTGGACAGAATTATTTTCTTGTCTTGGTACTCAGTTAGCTCATAGCTCATCTTATCATCCTCAATCTGATGGGCAAACTGAGATAGTAAACAAATGTTTGGAAGGATATCTTCGTTGCTTTGTATCTGATAAACAGACACAATGGGTCAAATGGTTGCCTCTGGCTGAATGGTGGTATAACACTTCCTTCCATACAGCAACAAAAATGACCCCATTTATGGCACTTTATGGGTACCAACCACCATCAATCACATCATATTTAAGAGAAAATTCTAAGGTTCAAGTAGTGGAACATCACATCGAACATCAACAACAAGTCCTCCAACTCTTAAAGGATAACCTCGTGTTGGCACAAAATAGAATGAAACAACAGGCAGATCAACATCGCAGTGAAAGAAGTTTTGATGTAGGTGATTGGGTATTCCTACGGCTACAACCATATAAGAAAATGTCCCTAAAGCAAGCTAAGAAGGATAATAAATTATCACCAAAGTATTATGGTCCGTACAAGGTGTTGGAAAAGATTGGTACTATGGCATACAAATTGGAGCTTCCTGCAGCTTCTCGATTGCACCCAGTTTTCCATGTTTCATGTTTAAAGAAGGTTATAGGTGACAAGCTCCCAGTTCAAACAATATTGCCAAAACTTGACGAGGAAGGAAAAATTATATTGGAACCGGAAGCAGTCACAGAAACAAGAACTTGGCAGCTACGAAATCGATCAATTTCAGAGTATCTTATCAAGTGGAAGAACTTATCCGCTGAAGATTCCACATGGGAGGATGAGAATTTTATGCAGAAGTATCCAGAACTGCTCAAGCGTTGAGGACAACACTTTTTTTGAAGGAGAGGGGCATGTTGGGTCCCTATAATACTAGTGATTACCCCATTACTATTGTAGTTATACCCCTTATTTGTATTGTTGTGCCCCTATTACCCACATATTGTTATTTCTGTGCCCCATAGAATCCCTCTATTATTATTTTTGTGGCTTTATATTATTATTGTTAGGTCGGCTGGATTATATTGTGACTCCTTAGACTCCTATATATAGAAAGGAGGTTTTGTCATTTGTATCATCCAAGAATTGTTCATTTATGTAATGTAAAGGAGGTTGCCCCCTCGAAGAGGCTGAATTCTAAGGCGTTGATCTTTCTTTTCTATCTTTTCTTGAGCTGGTTTCATAACATTTGATGTGTTGTGCAGGGGATATGATTACACCACTGATCCCCAGAAATTGAAATTATTCCCTTCTACATTAAAGGGGGCTGCTTTAAGATGGTTTATGGGACTAGGTGGTGGGGTCATCAACAATTGGGATCAAATGAAAGAGTCATTCGTAAAAAAATATCAGGATTATTGTAGGTCTAGAGAATTGAAAGAAGAAATATTCCAAATGACAGCCAAACCGAACGAAACATTAGAAGAATATGTGGAACGTTTTCAGTACATTTTACAAAGATCTCCTTATGCATCACTACCTTTACCTGATAATGTGTTAAAAACTGCATTGATAAGGGGCATGAAGGAACAGTGGATTGAAACATTAAACATCATGGGAAAAGGGGATATTTATCAAGAGAATTTTGCTGACATTATTGATTTATGTATCAAGAGTTCGAGAGGCAGCACAAGAGTAAAACCGGCAGAATATGATTGGTTTGCAAGAGACAACAAAATATCAACAGAAGGAGTAACACGTGTTCAGATTGGAAATTTATTAGAAAATTTTAAAACTGATATTCTAGGGACACTAACTACACAACTTGATATTATGCAGGCCAAACAGAAGCAGATGGAGGCAGAATAGAATTTGGCAATTTTCTGCCCCCGATGCAGGAAAAAACATAGTCACAAGGAGTGTCCACTGGATACAGTCCAAACATGTGCCATCTGTACAAAATATCATCTTACGGAAAGCTGCCCCTCACTTCCTGGATTAAAAGCAGTATATAAGGAAGCAGAGGAAGAACCAGAATCGGTGTACTTGATCAACTAGCGCCACCAGTGGCAGCCAAGACAATTTGGTATGTTTCCAGACACAACCTCTTCTTTTCAACCTCCACAATATAATGCTCAACAATATAATATGTGGCAAAATCAGTCCCAACCCTCATTTTCAAACTGGTCACCACCATCGTTTCCTTCTTCAAACCCGTGGCTGAATCAACCAAGCCAATCTGGTTGGCCGAATTTCCCTTACACTCCACCATATTGGCAAAATATCCCATATCCTCCGCAATGGACTCCCCCTACTTCACAAAGTTCACCCTGGCAGACAAACTGGCATAGACCGATGCAACAGCCAGTAGGAAGTATTCCGCTCCCTCAACCTACTGTGCCAGCTTTACAACAAAATCCCCAGTCTAATCTGAGACCGCAACTCCCAGCCCAACCCAACCCCAATCCAAATAACAGACCGGTCCAATCTCTTCAAATCATAGAATCACTAGAAATAGGACCCGACCTACGGGAGTGTAATGATATTCAATTACGATCTGGACGTATCATTGAAAATGAGGGAGATAAAACAGTTCATATTGAAGATCAGTTATTAAGAGAACATCAGTTGCAACAAGAGGATGTAAATAAGCAGCAGACTCATAATCAAGCAACCACATCCTCTCCTCCGTTCCCAGAACGATTAGTCATACCTCGACCTTTACAGTATCCTGACTTTGACATTCTGGGAGAATTACAAAATTTGTATATAAAAATCTCGTTCCTCCAAGCCATTCAAGATATTCCTATATACGCAAAAACTATTAAAGAATTGTGCATAAAGAAACCAAGGAGGAATATAACAACTAATCCAAGAGTCCAAGTAGTTGGTACTTTATCTGATTTATTATCCGGGAAAGAAACACCCATTAAATATGAAGACCCTGGAAATCCAATTGTAACTATTCAAATTTACGGTTAGACCCTGTCTAATGCCTTAGTTGATCTAGGAGCTGCAATCAATATTTTAACAACCACTACCTGTCAAAAGCTCGGCATTACATCTGTAGAACCCACCTCTACTTTGTTAGAATTGGCTGACCGATCTGTGGTTAGACTAGAAGTTACTCTACATGATGTCATGGTCTCTGTAGATTCCTAGGAATATCCAATCGATTTCCTAATAATTAATCCAAAAACCCGACTTGATGGACACCCGCTAATCCTAGGTAGATCTTGGCTTGCCACTACCGATGCTTACATTGGTTGCCGGCAAGGAAATATGACCATAACCAAAGGGCCTGATATCAAGAATTTAGTTCTATACCCTCCAGCGCAGCCAAGTGTCACAATAATTAAAACTAACAAGTATCCTGTATCATACCTTACTGATAACATTAGATCTCCATTGACTATACAAGAGGCACTTGATTTTAAAGATCAAACAGAAGATGATGCCATTAACAACTTCATTAGTCAAACTGAATCCGGATCCTGCACACAATGTCACATGATAGAAGTAGCATTTGATAATGAATTAGAAGAAGATCCTCTGAAAGACACACATGATCAAACAATATCTGTTACTTCTATCGCAAATGGTAAAATTGTGGAAATTGAACCGGGAAAAACTTTAAATATCAATGCCAACCCCACATCTGAACAAGAAACTAAGCTCATCCATTTGTTAAGAAAATATCAAGAAGCATTTGCATGGGATTACCCTGATATGAAAGGAATCGATCCACAATTGTGTACACACCACATTTATATAGAAAAATATGTTAGACCTGTCCATCAACCACAAAGAAGACTTAATCCTCATCTAAAGGATGTGGTAAAAGAGGAACTTCAAAAACTTTTAGATGTCAATGTTGTGGGGAAAAATGCCTATGCAGGACGATCCTATCCACCTAAGGTGTGACAGTGCCTTAGAAACAAACAGAAACAACTATTCTAGTATTCTTCCTTTATGAATTAAGAATGAAGAGAGATGGATGGACTAACCGGTGTCTTCCGTTTGTCCCTCGATCCGGTTTCTCTTCTCTTTGAGAGTTCCCAGCTACTTGCCTTCTCGCTCGCCCAGCTTCAACAGGTTCCTGCAAGATCACAAGAAGAGAACACTACACAAAGACATAGATTCATATTCATAACTAGTTCAGGATTAGAAATAAACTAAAAATACTAATGCAATCATACATCAAAGATACATCAGTATATAGGAGGAACCAAGATAGCTTTATTGATGAATAACAAGGTTCAGGAAGAGATACAACCCAGAGGGCTCCAATCCAGCATCTCCTTCCCAGAAAATGAAATTCCTATCTTCACCTTCCTTCAAAGCATTAAGCACCCAATGATTCCAGTCTCAAACAAACAACAATTCTTTGCAATAACAAAATTCCAGCCTCTAGATCTCATGGAGGAGAGATCCATATATAGATGTTTGGAGAGAGGATGAGTCAGTTTGAGATCTGACTAGTGTCCTCTCCCTCTGTCAGTTCTTGCTTCCACTTGGAGACTAAGAGCCTCTTACTCATCACTAGTCGAATTCCTTGAGGCAAGTGTCATTGGAGAAGATTCTGGAAGCTTCCAGGGTCTTTCCACCTCGTTGAATGAACTTGCCATTTGTCACTTCCCGCTCAGTGCACCCTGGTAGTGCTTCTACCTGCGTTGCAGTGCACCTAGCCAGTGTAACTTCTGCATTTCAGCGTAGACAGCTAGTGGAGCCTCTGAATTGATCCTGAATTGACTTGTTTTTGAGCAGTTTCTGGTGGAGAACTTCTGTGAATTGCTGTGGTTTGTTAGCCTTGTTCCTCTAGGGGTAGGAACAACATGTTTAGGGACTTTGGATCCCTTGGATTATGGACATTTCATGCTCAATGTTGTAAGGCACAAAAATGTCTATAACAGTTGCCCCCTAAAGTATGAGGCCGTTTATCGGGTGAAATGCTTTATTAGGAGGATCCGAAGTTCATTCAATGCTGGGAGGAGACCTGTAATAAGACACAATACAATACATTATTTTTCATACTGCTTTCATGATCTAGCTGAGGCGGGCATTCCCATGCTCAGCTTTATAAATTCATTTTTCTGTACCTAGAACAGACAATCGTCTGATGGTAGACTGATAATTTTGATGAAATTATCATCCTTTGGGTAGGATGATTATCTGCTGCAATGATGTACATGTCAATGTCTTTATCTTTCCTGAATATATATCGCAGCCCGGATGGATGAAACTAGATCCGGGTTCTTCAAACTCGTTCGATCTTCACTCTAAGTACAAGTCGATCCATGTGAGAAATGTTATGAAGTCGAACATGGAAAGACATCGCTTGATTACTGGTCAATGAGGTAAACCGTTAACAAGTGCGAGAGGAATCACCGATAATGATAATGACCCTCAAGGTACTGCAGTACAATTCACGTGGTGTGAATAAAGGACTTGGCGTCGAACACCACGCAAAATCTTTCGGTCGAAGGTCATTGATGTATACCTGTCGCCGGAAGTGAGAAACTTGCCATTGAGGCATGCAAGCTTCAAAGTACTGAAGGGGGTGTTCCTAGATCAACTTCTTGGATAATGAGCTGATGTCGACAAGAAGCGATCCGTCAAAGGAGGGCCTTAATGAATCCCACATCAGTGACACGGAACGGAGCAAATGATTTTGATGGAGGTGAAAATGATCTGATGACATATGATTCAGGGTGGCGGTCATGAAAGGATGAAGGATAATGTATGGCAGTGGATGGGACACAGTTGACTTCTCTGAACGACTTCTCTTGAACGTATGGTGACACTTATGCGATGGATCGGTAGCATTACCCCAAATATGGATGGTATGGCGAGACCATGGTGATGTGACCGGTGAATGAAACAACCCAACCCGACTGTGGTACGGAGGAAAAGTGTCATGTTCAAGAGCGACTTGCTACCATCAAAGTTTTCTTGAGTTTCTCCCAATTTTTCCCCAGTCATTGCTGACCAGTACCTCTTTATTTTTGTCAAGCTTGAGGAGGATAACATATGCTTGTTCTATAACTTGCCCTTCGGGCAAGCCCATCGCTATGTTTTAACGAGCCTAGCGATAGTGAAACTCGTTCTCGTCTAAAGACAATTTTGTCGCTATTTAATGTTTTTAACGAGTCTAACGACAAAGATAACTCGGTCCTTTTCATTTTTAGAGAGTCTGAAAAGGTACGTAAAGTTAACTCCGAAAGTCCTTTTTCGTCATCTAATCCCTTAAGTCCGAAAAAGTATAAAACAATACAGAAGGGATGAGTTTTCGATAGTTTTAACCAGCCGAATAAAACAAGCGCTCGATCTTTTTGTGCAATAATCCCTCAGGTCCAAAAAGATTAAAATCTAGAGGAGGGATAGCTTTTCTGGTCACTTTATCGAGCTGGAAGGCCAAAACTCGGCAATCTTTTTATATTTTACGAGTCAGATGAAAAGAGCTTAAAGAAGACTCGTCTTTTGAGGAACGAGTGATAAAACGGGTTAGCAGCTGATTCCAGGTACGGGTTGGAATTTTCCAATCACGGCAGTGTCACAAGGATGGCTAGTGAAATCACTCTTCGCAGCTGTTCCTCAAAATGGGTAAACAATCATATGGAGGTGAACGATCGGCCAATGGAAAAGTGGAGGTGATGGGCAAACACGACCAAGGCTTTAATGGCTGATAATGTTACATTCACGGTGGTTATTTACCGGAATAGTTCATTTTTTAACGAGCTTAAACGTGGAAAAACACTGCTCAATCTTATGTTTATTTTTTAACGAGCATGAACTATGTGCTAAAACTGCTCGGATCTTGCGTTTATTTTTTAACGAGCATGAACTGTGTGCTAAAACTGCTCGATTAATCCAGTCATATGATAAGAATGTCTCATTGAAGATGCTATTTTTTATGGAGCTTAGATCTTACAAAGCTTTGCTCCGGATCCTTTCGTTATGCAAGTTCGGAAACGACTAATCCTACGAGTTTAAAGGGTTAGACCTACAGGTTTAAAGGGAGGACCTAAAAATTTAAAAAATAAATAGCCGCCCCTTGCTTGCACTCCAAAAGGTTTGCATGCCCCCAGGCATAAAGTACGATTTCAAGGTTACCCCTTCTTAGTCCAATAAAACATTTGTTTTACCGGGAGAGGCCTACCTCTTTCAGGTTACCCAAAGATTGTCTCGTTATTCTTTCAACAAAACACTTCTTCGGCGGTGTCTATCGAGATAGACAAAGGTGAGGCGCCAAACACGTAGCTTTGACAAGAGAATCATATTCTAGAATAACCCCTCTTCCAACCACGGACGGGGTACGGACTAGTCATATTCTCCCGCGGAAACCTACCTTATACCCAAAGTTTTCCTGCCGAAGTAGACCAGGACGCATGCCCCCTAGGTTCCAGTCATATCCTCCCGAATTACTTGCGCTCATCGGGAGGACGGACCGTGGGTTGAGACATTTCTTGCGTGAAGAGACCATTTAGGGAAGGTATATGACTATTTGCGATGCGTGATCCGGGAAATGAAAGCTGGTCCACGAGCTTGACCACTCTTCCTTCGTGCGGAAAACACATTACTCTAAAGAGTGAGGAGACAATAGCTCCCATGCAATATATATAGTCTCGTCCAAGGAGTAGGTTATAATCCAAGGGTCCTTGAACGACCATCACATTCATTTGAACGGTCTTCCCTTTCAATGTGATAGGCACATTGGGGAGGATCCCTAAAGGTCGACTGGTTCCTTTATCAAAGCCTGTCAGATTTCTCATTTCAAGAAAAAGCGTTGGCGAACCAAGCGCTTTCCAAGCAATAGAGGAAAGGACACTCACAGATGACCCCTCATCAATGATGGTGCCAGCCATTACCATTCTGTATATTTGAACGATAATTCTGAATGGTATGCTTGCTGGCAAACGGGGTCTGCCTAGTTGGTTCCAGTCGAACGAGACAACTAGGTTGCTTGGTGGTGGGACCGAATAGATAGCCAGGTATGACTCTGACGAAGTTCCTTCCTGCGATAAAGGAATGGGAAAATTGCCCCCTTGTTCGTCGGAGTCTGTGTTGATGAAGAGAATTTGGACGGTGTCGTCTTTATTCTCTTCTGTGATGGTATCATTCGAAGATAGAACCTCTGAAGGCAAGACCGGGTCAACTGCCGCCTCGACCTTTTGACTTTCGTCAGGTATGGATTCGGACGGTTCATCCTCAATGATAGGTGCTTCGGCTGACCACCTGAGTGGGCCAGCCGGGTTCTCAACTGGTGAAGGACTTGGCAGGAGTTTTTGATATCTAGGAGGAAGTTGCGCTCGTAAAATCGGGCGATCTTCCAAAACTCTTTTAGCCTCGTCTAAGAAGGGACAATGGTGGATGGCATGGTCGCCTTCACACAATTTGCAGGGAAATCTAGCTTTCCCTCTCTGTCCTGTGGCTTCACTTTCACTAGTTGACGGTGTGCTGTCAACATGGCTATCAGAGGTTGACGCCACCGAATTGTGCAAACGGGGAGACCAGTCCCTTAGTATCCGAGGGATGCAGGGACAATCTCTGTGGAAGTGGTCTCCCTTGCATATGACACATGGCGATTTAGGCCTAGTCAGTGCTGTGTGTGGATTTTTGTCAGACGACACTTGTTTGCCCCGAGTTGCTTTTGGCTCCTTCTTCTTCTTCTCTTTCTTCTTCTTTTCCTTCTTCTCCTTAGGAACTTGGTTTTTTGTTTTACCAGTTCCGTCAAGCGAAGAGGAAGGAGGAGAGGAAGAATTAGATGAAGTAGAAGGCTGGTGGGTAACTCTGTTCTGGTCTAACTGTTGATTCGACTGTTCAGGAATAGTGGTGTTCTGAACGACATTGGTTGAGAAGAGCCAGACCGGCAAGCCAATTGTCAGTCCTAGAAGCGACAATGTGGCCATATGGGGCGCACCAACATCTCCCCAAGAGGAGAAGGGACTAGGACTCCCACCAAGGGGAATTCCTTGGTTGGTATGCTCCATCAACCTAAAGATCAACGCAGGAAGAAGGGGTGATTGTTCCGTTTAAAATAAATTTTAACGACGCTTTAGACACAACTTGCTTTTTCAATTTTAAAGAGTCGAGAAAAAGCCAAAGATGACTCTAGTCTCCTTCGATGTTTTAACGAGCCCGAAGTGACAAATGCTCGGATGGACTTTTTCCGTTATAGAGTCTGAAAAAGGCCAAAAGGAACTGCTCTGGAGTTCTAGGTAGAGGGTGTGCCAAACTTTTCGCAAAACCGCAGAATACTTTTTAAGGTACGGGCGGTCAATCTTCCTGAATGCTGTGTTCAGTGCATTGCGATCAGTAGGGCGGCTGACACGGCTTCCTAAGGATAAAGGTTTTATGCCTATAGGGGTCTCCCAATATATACTCGACGGTACGTGGGAGCACAATCCGTACTGGCGCTATCGTCCCTCAGGAGGAATCACCCACCATCAGCGAGATCGACAGTCACCAGGCTTTACGACGCCGGAACACGTCTCTAGCCTAGACCTCTATGTTGTGCATTAAGTTACAAAGCGTTGTTAAGTTCATTCAATTTATTTTAGGTTGATCTTTCTTAGAAGTTTGCCTTTTTGGATCACCACGAGATGTATGATACAATTCCTAAATGCAGTCTAAAGATGATAAGCAAGCTTTTATATCTTTTCAACAATGAAAATCCTAGCTACAAAGGGAAAAGAAAGACACCATCTTTTCTCAAAGAGCAATCAGCACACTCTAATGCACTTTTCCTAAATCAAGCATGCAAACTATCAAGATGCAAATGCACAATGCAGGTGTTTGTTTTCCGCTTTCTTAATATTGATGCCTAAAAAGAAAGCTTTTTGTACAACTTTGAATTTTCTTTTAAATGACAAATACAAACAAGTTTACTTTTTCGAAATCAGAAAGGGTAGAAGAGATTACAACACTTAACGATTTTCGAAATGAATACTCGTTTTGACACTCAAAAGAGACAAACTCAAACCAAAAGCAAAAGTAAATGTATAATCAACTGTAAACAACCAATGAACTCTCTCCTAAGATCACAATCAACAGATCTGAATCAAGGGCTACAGGATGACTATTTCACTCTTGCAAAGGAAAACTGTAAATGATGCCACAAACACATAAAAACACTCACAATCTTTTTGTACAAAAGGAGGTGGAATTTAAGCAGAGAAAAGGAGTTATCAGACAGGTACCTATGCTGGTTACAGGCTGCAAAAATCAGAGATCAAAACAAGGCAAAACAGAGCAGAGAACCCCAGCTGCACAAGGCCTAACTGGATCAACGCACCCCTAACATAGAGGTTTTGACATTCAGCGTAGGTAGCCTTCACGGGAGCTGCGTTGAAATGCAGAACCTCTTCACAGAGTCTGCGCTGAAGGAGAAACGAGAGTTCCTCACTGGGTTCTGGGTCACAGTTTGCTATTTAATCTACAGTTTCAGGCCAAATCAAAGCAACAAGCAAGGTACAATCAAAGGGATGCTTTGAGGGAGGGCTAAGATCTATCACAAAGGATCATCAAATCATTTGTGAGTCCATTGTTTAGATCATAGACAAATCCAGTGATTGGATCAAAGCAGCAGCTGTCTACTTTGCATCTGAGAATAGCAGATGCAGTTCGATTGTTGCTGTTGAGTCTATGAAACAAACAATGATAGAGACACAAATAAAATGACCAAACAGATCTCCCCAGTGGAGTCGCCAATTTGTTGTGGGGAAAAATGCCTATGCAGGACGATCCTATCCACCTAAGGTGTGACAGTGCCTTAGCAACAAACAGAAACAGCTATTCTAGTATTCTTCCTTTATGAATTAAGAATGAAGAGAGATGGATGGACTAACCGGTGTCTTCCGTTTGTCCCTTGATCCAGTTTCTCTTCTCTTTGAGAGTTCCCAGCTACTTGCCTTCTCGCTCGCCCAGCTTCAACAGGTTCCTGCAAGATCACAAGAAGAGAACACTACACAAAGACATAGATTCATATTCATAACTAGTTCAGGATTAGAAATAAACTAAACATACTAATGCAATCATACATCAAAGATACATCAGTATATAGGAGGAACCAAGATAGATTTATTGATGAATAACAAGGTTCAGGAAGAGATACAACCCAGAGGGCTCCAATCCAGCATCTCCTTCCCAGCAAATGAAATTCCTATCTTCACCTTCCTTCAAAGCATTAAGCACCCAATGATTCCAGTCTCAAACCAACAGCAATTCTTTGCAATAACAAAATTCCAGCCTCTAGATCTCATGGAGGAGAGATCCATATATAGATGTTTGGAGAGAGGATGAGTCAGCTTGAGATCTGACTAGTGTCCTCTCCCTTTGTCAGTTCTTGCTTCCACTTGGAGACTAAGAGCCTCTTACTCATCACTAGTCGAATTCCTTGAGGCAAGTGTCATTGGAGAAGATTCTGGAAGCTTCCAGGGTCTTTCCACCTCGTTGAATGAACTTGCCATTTGTCACTTCCCGCTCAGCGCACCCTGGTAGTGCTTCTACCTGCGTTGCAGTGCACTTAGCGAGTGTAACTTCTGCATTTCAGCGCAGACAGCTAGTGGAGCCTCTGAATTGATCCTGAATTGACTTATTTTTGAGCAGTTTATGGTGGAGAACTTCTGTGAATTGCTGTGGTTTGTTAGCCTTGTTACTCTAGGGGTAGGAACAACATGTTTAGGGACTTTAGATCCCTTGGATTATGGACATTTCATGCTCAATGCTGTAAGGCACAAAAATGTCTATAACAGTCAATTTTATTTATCCTATTTCTGACAGTAAATGGGTCTCTCCGCTTGTGGTGGTACCAAAACAGAATGGGAAATGGAGAATTTGTGTGGATTACAGGGAACTCAATAAAGCAACACAAAAAGACCACTTTCCTCTCCCGTTCATAGACCAAGTGCTAGATACTTTGGCAGGAAAGAAATTCTTTTCCTTCCTGGATGGCTTCAGTGGATACAATCAGATTCAGATTGCCCCTGAAGACCAGGACAAAACTACTTTCACTTGTCCTTGGGGAACATTTGCCTACCGAGTTCTAACTTTTGGCCTATGTAATGCTCCTGCCACATTCCAAAGGGCTATCCTTAGCATTTTTGTAGATTTAATAAATGATGGACTTGAAGTATATATGGATGACTTTACACCCTATGGAGATGATTTTGATCCAGCACTAAATACCCTAGAAAAAGTCCTACAACGCTGCATAGCTACCAGGCTTTGCTTAAGCCACGAAAAATGTTACATGATGATGACTGAAGGACTTATTCTAGGACACTATGTTTCAACAGCCGGCATTCAGGTAGACCCGGTCAAAATCCAAATACTTTTGCTTATTCCCACTCCTACTACTCAAACAGAGGTACGCAGCTTTCTTGGATTTTCTGGTTATTATAGACGATTTATAGAACATTATTCACACATTGCTGCACCTTTATATGCACTAACTGGTAATGTTGATTTTCTTTGGACAGAAAAATGTGAACGTGCTTTCAAGGATTTAAAGAAGCTTGTATCCACAGCCCCAGTCCTTCGAGGACCAAACTGGGATTTGCCATTTCAGATATCAGCTGATGCCTCAGATACAACCATTGGCGCAGTCCTTGGGCAGGAAGAGGATAAAAAACCATACACTATCTATTACATCAGCAAAAATTTATCCCCTGCTGAATTAAATTAAACTGTTACTGAAAAAGAATTCCTAGCTGTAATACATGCTGTCAATAAATTTAGACATTATATTACAGGCTATCCTGTTATCTTGTATACGAATCATTCCGCCATAAAATATTTAGCAAATAAGCCTGTCACAAATGCCAGAATAACTAGATGGTTGATCTTATTGCAGGAATTCGATATCACAATCAAGGATTGGCCCGGCAAAGAGAATCCTGTAGCCGATTTTCTCTCAAGAATGCCAAAGCCAATTGATGCAGCAGCAGTTGAAGATCGATTTCCGGATGAACATCTGTTTGCTGTTGCCGTTCGAACACCCTGGTATGCTGATGTTGCCAATTATCTTGTAGTAGGTAAACTACCAAAACACTTAACCCCTAATGAACGAAAATAGATTGTTCAGAAGAGTACTCGATTCTCCTGGATTGGGGGCTATTTGTTTCACACAGGGGCAAACATGCATATCAGGAGATGTGTTCGAGAAGATGAAATCTTTGACATCCTAAAAGCCTGTCATGACGGACCATGTGGAGGACACTTCGCTGAGCGTAGAACTAGACATAAAGTATTACAGACAGGATATTATTGGCCCACGATTTTCAGAGATGCAAAGAAATTTGTCCAAGCCTGTGACAGCTGCTAGCGAGCAGGACGTCCTGGTCAAGTTGACGAGATGCCTCTGAAACCACAGTTAGTCATCGAACCATTTGAGCGATGGGCTCTTGATTTCGTTGGACCCATCAACCCCTCATCAAATTAGAAAACATATATCTTGGTGGCAACAGAATATGTCACCAAATGGGTTGAAGCAGAAGCATTGCCAAGAGCCACAGAGGACTCTATCATACAGTTCCTGTTCCATCTATTTGTACGTTATGGCCTTCCAAGGGAAATAATTACAGACAGAGGACCACAATTTGCTGGCAATAGATTAGCTGCAACACTTAATAATTATCATGTCCAGCATAAAATCACTACTCCATATCACCCACAGGCGAATGGACAAGTAGAAAGCAGCAATAAGGTAATAGAATCGATCCTAACGAAAACCATTGCGTCACATAGGTGTGATTGGGATGCCCGACTACCTGAAGCACTCTGGGCCTATAGAACAACATGGAGAAGCACCACTGGTTACTCACCTTATCAATTAGTGTTTGGAAAACAACCCATTTTTCCTATAGAATTTGAAATCCAAACATTACGAACAACACAGGAAGTTGGCTTAGATCTAACCGAGGCAAAGATTAATCGACTATAGCAGATCAATGAATTGGATGAAATTAGGCTCTCTGCACTACAAAATACAACACTGATTCAACAGCAACGAGCTAAATGGCATGACGCGCTCATAAAAAACAAAGTCTTCCACGAGGGAGACTGGGCTCTGTTATATGACTCTCGGTTTAAGGACTTCCCTGGGAAACTCCAGACTCGTTGGTTGGGACCATACGAAATCCAGAAGGTACATGACAATGGGACCATCACTTTAATCACCATTGACGGTTCTGGATATGCCTTCAAAGTAAATGGCCACCGAGTTCGTCTCTATCGTAAATCACTCACTCAGGAATCCTTCTGCCAACAGCTACGCAGAGACAGTGATATGGAGATTTTAGGAGAGGAAGAGAAGTCTTCCTCACCTGTAATTCATTGAGGAATTCATTTCTTTTTACAATTTGTACATAATTTCTTTTCTTCAAGTCGTTCATGTACATATGTTTGAACTAAATGTGTTCTTTTGCTCAAAGATTTCGATTTTTGCCGTTCTTGAAACGAATGGAATTTGCGTGTTTCTGCTGTTCCTTTTCAAAAGGAACAACATTTTTGATTTTTCGATTTTTTTGCTATTCCTTTTCAAAAGGAACAACATTCTCGATTTTTCTGTTGTTCCTTTTCAAAAGGAACAACACTCTTGATTTCTGCTGTTCCTTTTCAAAAGGAACAACACTCTTGATTTTTTTGCTGTCCCTTTTCAAAAGGAACATCACTCTTGATTTTTCTGCTGTTCCTTTTCAAAAGCAATAGCACTCTTGATTTTTCTGTTGTTCCTCTTCAAAAGGAACAACACTCTTGATTGTCCTGCTGTTCCTTTTTCAAAAGGAACGACGTTTGCTTGTTTTGCTGTTCCTTTTCTAAAAGGAACAACATTTTGATTTTTGTTGTTCCTTTTTCAAAAAGAATGGCACTGCGGTGTGTTTTCTGTCCCTTTTTCAAAGGCGCAGCATATTTTTGATTTCTGTTGTTCCTTTTTCAAAAGGAACGTCATTTTGAGTGTGTTGCTATCCATTTTTTTCAAGAAAGATAGCATTTTTTTAATTTTATTTTCTGCTGTTCCTTTTTCAAAAGGAACGACATTGGTGTGTTCTGCTATTCCTTTTTCAAAAGGAACGACATTTGCACTTTTGAGACCTATGCTCCTCTATTGTTCCTCTCTCAAAAAGCAACACTTCTAGCATACTTTTTCTCTCTTTGTGAAACAACTTATCCCTTTTGCTGATCTAAATTTGAGGATGCTTCTTGCTCCTGTTCTTTCAAAGTCTTTTAGAGACAGCTATGCACTTATGCAATGAATACAAAATCACAACATACTGAAATCAGAAAATTATAAATCGCTATCTTTATAAGGCTCTGTATTGGTAAGAGGATAGAAGGAAGGACATACTTATCTTTTGTTGTCATTGTCTTACTAATTTTGCCCTGATTGGTTATCTTTATCATGCCATTCTTTTTAATCCTCTTTGATTTTTGTTTAGGAATAAGAGCAAAGGGTTTATATCTTCCTATTGAGATGATAAGACTTCTTCCACCATTCCTACTCTTGAGGAGTGTTGAACCACCCTTTGTGTCTAAATAAGGGAAAGTGCTTTATAAAAAAAAAAGTAAAAAAATGAATTATAAGTTGTCAAATGCAGGATAGGGGGTCTCATCAAGAGCCAGCCTACCATGATCATGAGGTTGGAAGTGAAGTGGCATTCCCACTATGGCCACCACACCAGGGATATGGTCCAAAAGGTATACCAAATACACAAACCTTGGAACAGGAGGTCTCATCACGAGCCGGCCGGCCCACTCTTCGCCCCTTCCTCGTGAATGGCATTATGGCTATCTGGTTACCAAGCCAGCATAATGGCCTACACTTTGACATTACATTCCTTAATATGCACATAAAGGATCATGGTTCCAGGGGTGAAATAAACAACTCTGCCAAGGTTATGGACACATGTCGGCAACAGAGCACTGTTAATGGTATTGAAGTCACATTGATTACACCAATAGGTAGGATACTAATACTCTTTTGTTTCTTATATCCTAGGCACTAATCATACATTATTTCTTGACTTATATATCGCATGAACATTTATTACCACCAATCATGGCAAAGGAGGTGAAAATGACCACTTGAGATTTGGCAAGTACGACAGACGTCCTATCCCCGGCCTCGCATCATATCACAGCAGCCTCTTACGTAATACGCGATCCAACTTTATGCCTCGATTTCGGTAATCCGTTGTTTTTCTAAACATGGCATATTTTCATACGCTGTTCCTTTATGACTTGGTTACAGATCAGGTGCTGCTCCTTTCTTTGATGGCTGGGACAGCCTATCACATTGTGGGGGGGGAGGTTAACCTCATTATTCCCTGGGTTATGTGTCAGCTCACTATTTGGGAAAGATAGTGTACTAGGGAATGGCACGACTTAACGGCATGATATTTCTATTTTCTACACAAGTTGTTGTTCATAAGTCATTTCTGTTGCATACTCTGTGTTTTTTTCTAAATCCTACGATCATTACCCTCTTTGTGTTTCAAACAGCACAAGCAGTTGCTGTTCCATTGAGAATCCACAGCGAAACCATGGGAGGCAGGGCAATTCGTAGCGAACCACAGGAGTTGACAGTCTCCACTTCTGCTTGGGAAATCCTGGAAAGAGCAGGATGGTTGACTTATCTCAGTCGCCTGCAGGAGTCCAATGAAACAGTGGCGATGGAATTTCTGCAGAACCTGCAGGAGGATCACTCCACAGTGAGGGGGAAGCGGATAGCGGTCACCGACGATATAATCGCAGAAGTCTCGGGACTACCAGCCATCGGACCTGTATGAACACTAAAGAAGGAAAGATTACAGAAGATCATGGAAATTTTCCAAGACGAAGGCCAGAGCTTGACGATTATGGGGAAGGGAGTCCTGCCAGCAACGCTAGGAGAACCCTGGGCAGAATTAGCAAGAACAATGCAAAGCTACATCACCTGCGAGGGGAGAAAAGACGTGGTAAGGCCACGACATCTTAAACTCTTAGCTGTTCTAAAGCAGAAATGCTCTGTAAATATTCCTGCACTTTTGAATTCATTAATTCATGATGTCACACGAAGCTTAAAAAAGGCACAGCATGTAGAGTTAGTTGTCAGCCACCATGGATTAATTCGATTAATAGTTAGTCATAGCCTCACCCAGCATCAAAGCAGCTGGGAAGAGCTAATTGCAATAATTGAGGGGAGGGCGACAACACCATCCCCAAAACGTAAACATACTACAAGCACACCAGAACGTCTAAAAAAACGCAGAGAATTAGGAAAACAAAAACATATTGCGAGCACATCTGAACGACCAGAAACACGCCAGGAATCAGCAAAGCGTAAGCATGACATTGATACACTGGAACAACCAGAGAAACGCAGAAAATCAGTCTGGTTAGCCCGGATAAGAGGAAGGCTGGAAAAGCTCCAGGAAAGCACCAGCCAGCCAGTGGTAATTGAGGACGAGCAACCCTCATGGCCAGAAGTAGAAGAAGAACAAGCTGAAGGAGAAAAGGAAGGAGAGGCCGAGCAATCCGAAGAGGAAAATGAGGAAGCAGCTGAGCATTCGGAAACAGAAGCTGAGCATTCAGAAACAGAAGCTAAGAATCCTGAAATAGAAGCTGAGCATCCTGAAACAAAGGCTGAGCATCCTAAAACAGAAGCTGAGCATTCTGAGGCAGAAGCTGGACAATCCAAGCAGGAGGAGAAAATGGGACAGCAGGTAGGTAGCCCACCACAGGACCCAGTGGGAGAAGATGAATTGGCCGCAATATTGGCCAATATGGGTGAGTATGGCCAACCTTCCACTCCATCATACCTCCACGGCAAACCCCAGGAAGAAGATACATCTGAAAAACCACATGCAGAAGAGGCAGAAGAAGGAAATCTGCCTGTTCATGATGAGAAGGAGATAGGAGACACTGAACGGGAACAATCTGTTCCCAAGGCACCAGAGGAAATTCCGGAGGAGGTAGGGATAGAAAAATAAGTCACGAACCAGTTAGGGTTCCTACCCTAGAACAACCAGCAAAAAATAGTGAAGAAGCACCCTAGGAGAAAGATCCAGGGACTAGTCACGGACTAGAACACAACAGAAAGCCTATTGTTCCTTCTAATAAAACACTGGAAATTAGGGAATTACGAAAGGAACAACGGAGATTATTGAGCATAATAGCCCAGCTCTGCCAGCAAATCAAGATCCTGAAAGCGAGGCAGTGGGTAAGGAAGACCGCAGGGAAGAAAAAGATGACCACTGCAGTAAAAATCCACAAGATAAAAAGGCGGAGGACCAAAAATTGCCCTGCTGATCAAAACCCTGCTGAAGATCCAGCTGCTGTTCCAAATGATGTTGAGGGACAGAATGTTGTTCCATTTAAAAAGGAACAAAAACAAGCTGATATTCATGTTAAAAAAGAAACAGACAACAAGAAAATTCAAATGGAGGCACCACCCTCAGGGGTGATAAGGGTTCTGAACTCGAAACAACGCAATAAGAAAGTTCAGGTAAAACTCCCGGCCTCCACTGCTGCATGGAGAAGAGATCCAAAGACAGTGACCTTGCACAAGGGTTTGAAACAGGCCCAACAAGAAGCAGAAAGGCTTAGAGAGCAAACAGTCCCTCGCTAGAAGTATGAAGAACTACAACAGCAACTAAGGAACGTCAATCAATCCGAAAGCCAGGCCTTTGAAGGGTGGCAAAAGGAACAAGAGAAAGTTGCAAAGGTAACTCGTAGGCTAGATACTGTTATCAAGTAGATGGATACCTTGTGTTCTTTATACAATGACGTTTTAGCATGTAGGGCCCCTGCCAAAAACTATGCTCTGTTTTTACTGGAATGATACTTACAATTAAAAATAAAAGCTGTTAAAGCAGGAGCCCTGATCCAAATTAACACTGTCCATGACTTTATAGATTGTTGTAAACATTATGGGGTGAAGGTCCAGAGATTGCTATGTGAATTTTATTTGCATAACCTCGTGCTAGATCAAGAGACTGAGCTGAACCCTGGCCCTTTTGTTGGAGACATCCAATTGCAAGCATTCATCTCATTCGGGGTTAATCAGATTAAATGGCTCAAAGCCTATAACACTTTCTAGAGGTAGGAAAATGGCCTAGACTTGTGGGTAAGGGCTGAGCCTAGGGACCCAGTACGGTTGTGGAAAGCACATAGAAACCTCATGAGAACTCCGGGTGTCATCGAAACGTTAGGACCCATGTAAGAGGCACTCATTCGACAAAGTTTAGAATATTTTCTTTCTATCAAAGACCTCGCCATTGATGCAGCCAAATTTTGGTACCGAATCTCTAATCCAAACATCCAGCTCAGGGAGCCATTTAAGTATGAGAATTTTCAATTAGCTGCCAATCGTTTGAACCTCTATGGCGAAAGCATTTTGAGGGCAGGGCCATCCTGGTGATATAGATTCCGCAGTCCAATTATCTGGCACCCTGCACCCAGATATCAAGCCCTATATGAGATGCCTGAGGGTCAAACGGGCCAGTTCTTTGACTACCTAGTCACTCACCATGGTTGTAGGCCTCCGCATGATATTCCTTCGCCAGCCTATTCTCTCACTGCTTTGCATGTCAACTACAACGTTTTCATGAGGGCATGAAACAGGGTAAGCAGGGGGGTGTGTGGAGTACTAAAAAGGTATGTTTTTGATGATCATTTCAATGTCTTTTCAGTGGGACTTGTGAATCTTTTTATATCATGAATGTGGAAAATAATAAAGAATTATAACAAAACATGTGGAATTAGTATGCAAGACTTAACCGCTGATAGTTGTCATTCTCCTGTGCAGGAAAGGGTAAAAAAAAGGAGCTGTTGTTCCAAAGAAAAAGACAAGAACAGGGTAACTACTGTCCCTTTGACGAAGGACCGAGTGCAAACGAGGCTAAGTAGGTTGAAGCAAACCGGTCCGGAAAAGGAGGAGAAGGCACCAGCTCAGTGGAGGAGAAAAGAAGTGATTAAGGATTAACAGTTTGGCGGATCCCTCAGGATCTTCGATCCTGAGGGATCGCTACTTTATTTATCTTATTGCTTAGACATCTCCAGCGTCACCCTTATATAAAGGGATGACACTGTTAGCTTTTGGGGGGATCATGCTTTTATGTAACTTTCTGTTAAAGATTGAACTTTTATCATCGAGTCTCATTGAACTTGGCTCTTTGTACTTTCCGTTTTATTCATTAATATAAACTTGGTGATTATCTTATCTCTGCATCTGGATATAATCAAAGCGGTGTACCCTTGAGGCTAAGGGCCCGGCCCCGGAAGACACTTCCTTCTGTATCACTACGATTTGATTTCTGCTTGGTTTGCTTATCGTCATTAGTTGGTAATCTGATATGCTTTCTAAGTTACATCATATGCTCTGATTAAGATTCGTTCATTAAGTTTTTTACAGACAATAACTGTTATATTGACTCTGCATTATATCACCAATACCTTTAGAGTTGATTGAATATTATTAGACTTAATTGAACATTGTTATTATTTTGTTACGAAGCTCTTATGTTGTATATTCGTGTTGTGGAATTTATTTGAAAGGTGTGTTCTTTATGATTCAGGAGTAATGCTATTCCATTTTGAAACGTAGTTGTAATTCCTGTTGATGACGATTGGTGCTAAATCAGATTACTTTTCAAGTGTGTTGTGTGTGTATGATTTCCAAATGCTATTCCATAACTTATTAGTAATTAGTGCTGTTCCATTAGCGCGTGCTGCTTGATTTGCTTGGAGAATGAAAGATTGATGTTAGATTAAAATGAGTGCATTTGAGTTGATAGGATAAAGCTTGATTACTGCTCGCGAGGTTTAGTTATTCGATTGCTGTTCCATTTCAGAATTGCTGTTCCATTTTAGCATTTCTGTTCCATTCCAGATTTGCTGTTCGATTTCTTATTTGCCGTTCCATTTTTACCTGCTGTTTCATTTACTCGCATTTGTTATTTTGGTGTGAGAGACGATTTGTGGCTGTAGTGAGCCTCGACATTTACTGCCTCGCTCCCAGACCCGTGGTCCATGCTCTAATTTCCTTTCCATCATTTTCCAAAGCGATGGGCTATTGCTATCGAACCCTTGACTGATAAAGTTGCCTAGCTTTAAGAGTGTGTGATTTATTCATTTGAAGTAACTTAGTTATAGACAAGCATTCGTTTACTCTTGTATTTTTGCAGAACGCTGTACTACTAGCAATACTCTGATAAATAGCCTCAGATTGAGTCACTCTTTGAAATAACCAAACGATCCCGGATTGACATATTAATGTGAGGTAATTAGAGGTGAAAGAGACCCTTTTTATAGATCTACACTATCATACTTCTAATGATTTCTACCATGATAGTTATAATTTACAACATAATACTTGAAACAAAAACTTAAGAATAACTAGGTGAGGAAGACTATCTCAATCACAATAGAGATCTTTTACTTCATCCTTCTTGGATTTATTCTTTTCAACTTCTTCTACTTCTTGAGTGATATGGGTTTCTTCCCTTTTTTATTTTTTTCATTCTTTAGCTTTGGACAATCTCTCTTGTATTTCCCATATTGATGAAAACCATAGCATTGAAGTTTTGACATGTTCTTCTTCTTTTTCCAAGGACCAAGGTTAACGAACTTTCCTTTTCTTCTAGCAATTGCTTGAGCTTGCTCGCTTGATCCTACGTCGATTTTTGCCTTCTACCTAGTTTCTTTGATTTTGCATTGTGAAAATAGTTCATTGAATGGAGTAGCTTCCTTCTTCCCATAGATGCTTGATGTGAGGTTTCCCTATTCCCTCGGTAGTGCATTTAGAACTATGGTAGTCATTTCCTTGTTAGATATTATTTCTCCCAATTCTTGTAGTTGATCACTTATTTCAGATACCCTCATAAAGTATGAGGCTATTCCTTCTTCTTTGATATCTTTATCTTGTCTATATTTTTTCTCTTTCATGTATTTTTCTAGAGCTTGAGCTTCTTCTTTTGGCGGTTAGACAATTAAGCCTTTAACATGCTCAACAACTTAATTTTCTATGAGGATCAAATCTATCCTCTTCTTCCATGCAATTTTTTTTAAGACACAACCAATTTTTTGTTTTCCTTGCAAAATGAAGTCATCTAGATAGATAGATCTAGATATAAATATACTTACTTGTCAAGTGAAGATACTCCTAGATAATGAAATCTTCAACTTGATGCCTTCTTGATTCTGATGATGATGTAGATAACAGTAGATGTCTTCTTGGTGAATATATCTTCCTTCAAAAGTGGTCCTTGGCTCACAGGGAAATCACATTGATTCCTTGACGATGACAATGCTTTTTCCTAATTTTCTTCCTTCAACTCAATGCTAGTCAAACCTATTTCACAACTTTAAATTTTTGGCCTTTCTTGAAAATTTCAGCTTGTTGTAGTAGGTATGTAATTTCAGCCTTTTCTGCAGAAACCCTAGCTCACATGTGTGGCTGGGATATGGATAGATTTGTCTCCTTTTGAATTTGCTTGACCTTGACTCCTTCTCTTTTTGGCTTGCTAAATAATCCTTCTTTGGCCAAAAATTTGGCTCATTTAAGTGATTGCAATTTTCGGCTTTCATTGCTACAAATGATGCCCTAACCTTCGCATGTGTAGAGGAGAATTAACCAAAAATAGATCAAAAAATGCTTCACTCTTCTTTATTCTTCATTAATCATAATCTTCTTGATGATTGATGCTCTTGATGTTTCCAAGACGATTTATTCATACTTCGGCCCTTGAGTATCCTTCTTTGTGGTTCCCTACCTTTATGTAGTCACCTTAGCTCTGAAACCATGTTGAGAAATCTAGGGCAACTAGATTAGGTGATTTCTCTTCTTCGATAACTGTTTGTGATGTATTCTAATTTATTTGATTAACTTCTTCCTTCCTTTATTATTATTAGTGTTCTCTATTATCAAACAACTACCAAGTCATAAAGAATAGTGAGACAACAGGACACAATATGTAGGCAATCCGCCAGGGCAAAAACCTATTCAACTGAGAGGAAAACCCATCATAATTATTCTCTTCTTATAGAACTTCAATTGATTAATTCCAAGACCTATGGCCCCTGACTAAGACCCTCCATGACCAAGTCAAAATTTTCCTTCTTGAACGGATTCCAAAAAAAAAATTCAACCTTCCAACAACTTCTCCAATGCCTTCAACCCCAACAATAATTTTTTCAAATTAGACCACGATGGAGCTTCATTAGCTTCAACCTAGCAACTTCACAAATTCGACTTTGCAGTTTCACATCTTCGACCTTGAAACTTGTAGTATACCTAGGGGGGATAATATGGAGTACAAAGGGAGTTACCCAAGAGAATAATGTAATGTAATAATATAAGGATGATAAATAAATGGGCCTTAATTAATAAATAAGTGGTTAACCCACATTATGCAAGGGACCACAAGCAGTTAGGGAATAATGTGATAAACCCATTGTATTAGATGTATGGTATTTAGAGACCCATGGTAATTACCCATGGTAATGTATGTATGAAACCTATATAGAGGTTAGAGACTCCTCATTGAGATATGTCAAGTATTGTTTTGTATTGACAAGCATTAGCTTGTGTAGTGACCTTCTTCCTTAAGGAGTAGTTGTATGGTGTTGCCCTACCTCAAGGGTTTTGATATTAATAAAGAAGCATTTTGATTTCTATTCTTGGATCGATCTTGATACTTCTTAGGCATATTTTGCAATTTTATATAATTTTTAGGTAAGATATACTACAAGTGGTATCATAGCTCTTTCTTGGGCAAAGCAGGGAGATTTTTGTTTTTTCATTTTTTGCAGGATTTTTTGGGTTGTGAGTTTGCAGATCACATCTAAAAATTTTGGTGCAAAACTTACAAAAAAAATAGCATATATGAATTCCTTACAAAAAAATACCCAATTAAAAAAAAATCAGTTGTATTAAAGTCTGGATGAGGGAGATATCACTAAATTAAAATCAGTTGTTTTGTAGAATTTTTTCTGACAACAATTCGTGGACGACGGCTATCCAGTAATTTTTTGTAGTTTTTGTGGGGAATTTTGGAAAAATAATTATATTATAATATACTCTTGAAACTTCATCCAAATTCAAAGTCTAGATGAGGGAGATATCATTTATTTAAAAAAAAAAAAAAAACTCTTTTTTCAGATCTTTTGTGATGACTGGAAAGTTGTAGTGCAGATATGACTTCCCAGAGTGTCCAACTCTTGATTTCAGGCTAATTGGAAGATGTCGAATGACCATTCCATTTTTGAAAACATGTTATAATAAATAATTTGAGTTATATTGACCAAGTTATGACCATTTTTAATTTTTCGCCAAAGCAAGTGACTTTCTTGAAAACCCATACTCTATTTTTATGGGTTTTAGAATGCTATATTTTACAAGAAAAGAGGATGGTCCCACTATTGAAGAATACCTAACATTTAGGAAGTCACATTATAAAATAAATTGGTCATTAGGACCATGGAATGATTTCAAGGATGAGGCTGCCATAGGTGGCAATCACTTAAACCAAGATTAACTAGGGAAACTTCCCGATGAAGAGATTGAAAAGCTAGTTTTGAACAAGTGGTCTCATGATAAGAAGGAGGAAAATAAGAGCCACAAAGGCTCATTTTATAATAATATTTCCATATTACAAGTTCATGGAAGTATTCATAAAGAGAAGATCATTGTGTCTATCAATCCTAGTTGCAAGCATAATTTATCAATGTTAATTTGGCAAAAAAATTGCAAGTCTTAGTCCAACATATTAAGCACACACACGATGATGATTATGTTGTTCAAATTTATAAAGAATTGAAGATTTCTATGGACAAATATGTGTCGAAATCTGATTATTATTGAATGGAATCCGTTGGTACTATCACTATTAATGCACAAAAGAAATTCCTGAAGCTTTGGTATAAAAAGAATAAAATTACATTACATGATATTTCCATCAATAAACAGGTCGCGCCTGTTAGGTTCCTATACCAATAAGAGTCATAATTTTGAATGACTGAAATTAAACCTTGCAATATTGTACATGCCTTTGCTTTTGCAAATGTTTTCCATGTTCAAAAAATTAAAAAATGTAAAGAGGGTATGTCCTAAAAGAATAATCAAAGGACAAAAAGAATAAAAAAGGTCAAAAAAGATGAAAAAATATGAACCCCAAGAAAAGAAAAAAGACCATGAAAGTGAGCAAGCCAAAATGCCACTCCTATTTATTTTTATGCATAATAAATGATTGCGTGCAACTTGGGATCCTTGCCACAATCCATGATAGTCAAAATGTTTAAACTTGGCTATTTCATGTTTTCAATTTCATGTCTATAGATAGAGAATAAAAATATGGCAAAACAATGTAACCTTGGTAGATAATTAGATAAGTAGAATAAATAAAAGGAGCTCAATTGTTTAATCTGAGCCCTTGGATGTAATAAGGTTAGATTTATTTAATTTACTATTGTAAAGAAAAAGAAAAATATTTGATAAGGGTTTTCTAGCTCAAATGCACCTTAATAAAGTGAAGTAAAAATGGTAGGAAAAGTAGATGGGTAAGTAGGAGAAAGATTGCATAAGTATGATGATTGGTTAGACAAAAAGCATATTTATCATTTTCATCATAAAAGTTCCAAATATGAATGAACAATCAAGCATGCAAATGGATTTCAAAGTCAATTAATTAACTTCCTCCATTCATTTCACCTTTTAATTAAGTAATTTTCCATAATAAAGTTCAAAGTGCTCAAAAAACCTTTAAGTCAAAGAGGCTCAAAGCATTTCTTGGACTTTTGGAGGGACTGGACCCTTGGCTCAATGACTTATGAATGTTAAGTACAAAATTCCCCTAAAAAAAAATTATCTCCTTTCATTCCCCCTCATTTCCCTCATAAAATCCCTTTTCCTAAAGTTAAAACACTATTTTCCTAGGGAAAGTAATCACTCCCATGTAAAACCCCTTTTTCCCAAAAAACCTACTAAAACACTTTAGCCTAAGTTATAATGCATATATGCGAAAAGCAAACAAATCACAGAAAATACATTATGCTTAGCGCAATTCATTTCTGCCATTTTCATATTAACTTCTAACTTTTATATATTAATTCCCATTAATACCCTTTCCTGTATGTATATATTAAATCCCTAGACCTAGTTTTAACTATAAAACTACAACTTTCACCTAAACTCCGACAAAGTTCATTAACTGATCGATTTGCGATTATGTTAAGTAAAACTTTACAAATCACCCCGACCACCTAAGTTCATCATTAACCCATGCTTAATCACCATACCACTGCAATTAATCCAGCAGAACCCCCCCCATTATCCTCTGCCCTTGTTCACAGCACGATCACTGTCCGATCTGGAGGCCCACATCCAACGCTCATAAGCCATTTCAGGTGGGATCATTTGTTGAATGATACCCACCCGAAAAAGTAGTTTTCCACCTGGCTCCCGATGCTACGTGTCATTCAATGAATGGAATCGGGAAACCTCTCCCAAATACCACCAAGTGCCCAAAAGCGGTGCGATATAAACCGTTTACCGCCTTCCCAGTACATGACAAAGTAACTATTGTTCACCCTGTACCTGCCAAAACTAAATTTTCACGTATAAAAGCTAAAAATCCCCAAATAATTTGTTTTCACTGGAATTTCAACTATAAACCTTTGTACGAATGCACACCACCTGCGAATGTCAAAGCCGTCAACCCACATCCAATTGCACTCCAAAGATACTGCAGACCACCCAAACAACCTTGCAACCTATACAGAACCCCTTCAACCATTTTCAATCGTCAGTCACCCTGCTCAGAACCATTTCACCCCAGTTCTAGGTATTTAAGTAACAATTCATCAAATACCCTGTCAATTTCAAAGAAATCAGTGATTGAGTAATCTTAGTTAAGTTTAAAATTAATCAAGGAAACTCAAGCAACCTAAGCCTACTCCATGATTCCCACCAACTAGAGAACTCCCTAAACAATAAATCAACACAATTTTAGTTGGAGAAAGCCTCCTCATAGGCCAAGAATACTAGAATCAAGTCCTTAGAGGACTTAGTGATTGAATTGGGACACGATCCCAAGGATGTAAAAGCTACAGAAAAGTTGATTAAAAGGAAAAATGAAGATATTGCTGCACTTAAGAAGCAGCTTAAGATACCTCAGCTACATAACCCACTGATAAGGGAAGTCCTAGAAGCACAACAAGGACATGAAGAGCTCATGGACTTGGTCCTAAAGCTGAACGATCAACTCAAGGAGACAGAGAAGGAGTTGGACACTTTAATTCAGTCGAAGCAAACTGACTTGGACAAAAATTTTAGAACTATCATCCCCAGGGTATCTATAGCAGTTCCTTCCACACTAGTAGTCATCCCCAGGGTATCTACAACAGTTCCTTCCACACTAGTAGCATCGTTGGCACCCACAACTCCACCTGCCATAGCATTGGCAGTAACAACTGAGCCTACTACAACAACAGGTACACCAACAGATAAAGCTGCAGAACTTGTTAAAGCCATGGAAGATATGTCTATCCAGGCTACATAGCTGAAAAGATTAAAGGAGAAGGTGGCAAGTTTGGAAATTGACTGCAAACTAGCCTAGCTCAAGAAAAAAGAAGAAACACAAAAGGCTTTGAGAATGGGCGAGAAAATCAAGGTCCTGGAAAAAGATTTGACACTACAAAAACCACTTGGACAAACCAAAGAGATGCTGTGAGCCAATATCATTGACTCTATCAATGATATTTGGCCATCAATCCAGGTAATCTTTGAGCTGACAAAATTAGTAAAGATAGCTACTGAAGCTATCCAAAAAGTAAAGGAAGAACTGGGGGATAAAACAGAGGATTCCAATCGACTCATCCACTTCCTAAAAAGAAAGAACAGATATGAGCTCCATGAGCTTAACATAGAAGATAGGACTGAGGCCATTCTAGAGATTAGGAAGGTCTTTTCCAAAAGAAACCATATGCTTAACTTAGAAGAGAAGTGTCATAACATGCAGGTAGCCATTGATAGGTTCATGGCTAAGTTTTAGATTTTGAGGGAGACGGGTCTTCCTAGTCCTATAGTCATCAATGACAAACTCATGACCCAGCTGGACTATGGAGATAGACTAAGAAAATTGGCTGAGGAACAAGCAAGTTCTTCAGCCATTAAAGCCCTACGAATAGGAAAAGTGTTATATGACACATTGGAGAACTTGTTTTTCCTAGAGCATGAGGTGAAACATTTGTTCCTCACCAAGCCAAATTTTTCAAAATACATAAAGGCATATGAAATCTATAGAAGGATGGCGAATGTAAAATTACATGATGCGGAATGGTGGGAAAAAATGACAGATTTACTATGATAAATTTACATCAGAAAGTTACTGCACAGTAAATGAAGGCAACCAGTGAAAACAGGTAAAAGCATAGCAGCAGGGTCAAAGAGTATCAGTTGAAAGATGAAATTAAAGAAGATTCCAGTGTAGAAATGCTACAAATATTAGCCAGATTAAAGGGTTCCAACTCAACTGAAACAGCCAGCAACACCACAATAAAAGGGGCAAGATGAAGAAGTTCAACATCTACCTCTATCTTCATGCAAGAAGATATTTATTTTTCCTAAATTAAATGTCAAGTTGTTTTGAGATAGTTTGTAAATGATTTTGTATATATACTTCATATTTCAAAGTATTTAGGGTGGATTCCAAGACATTTCTATAGAGTTTTCTCTCAAATCAAAATTCTGTTGCATCAATGATTGGATTGGCTTGTTGGATCAAGGAATAAAGATCAGATATTTTACAGGATTCTTGTGTAAAGCAAAATACAAATAAGTATTCTCCCATGTTCAATGTTGTTTTCCTTATGTTTTTTCCATAATCTTTTGTGTAAATTTCTAAAATCTAAATGTATAGCAAGGAATGATATTTTAGAAATTTCTTAAATGCACTCTGTCATGCTGTTATGCATTATTTATGTTTTATTCAAAAATCTATGTTAAAGAATTCTTGATTTCTCCTTAGTTTAGGTAACCCCTAGCCTTCTATAGCAAAGGATTCTTAATTGCCCTTTATTCATGATCATCCTTTGTTCTTCATTCTGATCCCGGTATAAGGATTCTTAAGTACCCTTTCACCCTGGTTAGAATTACTTCACCCATTAGGCCTAGAGATTTGCATTTTTCTTTGCTAGCCTGTCCTGTGAACATTCCCTTTAATCATCTGGTCCAGTTATGCTATCCATTTGTTGACTCCATATCCCAATGGCTTGAAGACCTAGCTCTATCCATCTGCTCCAAGAATTCCACCACCCAACCTTCAATTCAAAACCAAAACCCCAACGAACATTAAGAACTAGCCTAAAATCCCATAAAAGCAAAGCTAAATTATGTAGAGAGAGCCCTCTTTGAGTCATAGGTTGGCTAGAGCCTATACTTAAAATATTGGTTTGTGGTTACCTTGGTTTATTCCTCCTTCTAATAACTTCTAAGGAAAATTTTGAGTGATAACATAGTGGCGACTCCACTGGGGAGCTCAAATCCTTAGTCTTAATAAACCTTTGAGAAAATTTCAAATCTTTATTTCAAGCCTCTTGAAGGGTTCATTAGAGGTTATTTACAAAATTTCACAAAAAGGAAAGTAATTAGGAAAGCTTGAAATTCTGGCTTCAAGGAGAACTCACTATACTAGGGCTAATCCAGATCCAAACTCTGCCCTTGTAGTGGATAATCCCAACCTGATTTTGAAGACCCAAAAGATAAGAAAGTTCAGTCGGTCCAACACCTTCAATCAAAGCAGATTCATGCCCTAATGAGTGGTTGTTTTTAGAAGACCTTGCCTTTGATGTGTCATTTGACCTTTCCTTATTTAGACTTAGGTCTAAAAGTGCACTTGATGACATAGTTCTAGATCCAGAGTTTATTACAGACCTTGAAGTCCAAAAGGCAAACCAGAAAATTGATGAATATATTCTAAATTCCCCACAGTCATCCCTTGCTATTGCTAAGATCCTCGAGCTTTCTGAACCAATTTCCACTACTCTTAGTTCACCATTATTCCCTTCAACCTCTGAATTTCATTCCCCACCTCTATTTATACCTTCACTTCCCTACCAACCTACCATTATCCATCAATCACCTATTACTCCTACTTCTCCATCGACTACTGTATCATCTCCAAGTACCTCAACCCCATGTCTTATCCCTGCCCAACTTAGAGCCATGGAAAATAGATATGCTCCTCTTATGTTACCTACCCCACTTGGTGCCATGCGACAAGACTACCCAAACAAAATTGTCCAATTTGATGGCATAGGACCTTGTACATCACAACATCATGTAAACAAAATGATTGACTACTTTGAATTGCATGAAATTGATATTGGAGATGTTCAAATGAGACTTTTTTCTCAGACTCTAACCGATGATGTTAGGAAATGGTTCAGAGCATTACCTGCTAATAGCAGAGATGGTCTAGATATAGTTTATTAGCAATTTTTAAATAGATGGGAAAATAAAAATAACCCTTTGCAGATCCTTTGAGAGTACGAAAATATTAAAAGAGGACCTAATGAAACAGTCCAGGATTATTGCACCATATTTAACAATATATGCAATGAAAGACCAGTTAATCTTAGACCCCCACCTGACTTAGCATTAATAAAATTCCCTGATGGGTTTGATATTGATATGGCATTCCAACTCAGAGAGAGAAATCCCCCGACTTTAGAAGACATGCAGAGTGTAGCAGTTAGTGTAGAAGCCAATTTGCTAGCTAAAAGAGCTAGAGTTAGGAATGAAAGGAGAGGATCTGCGAAAGATGAAGCCTCACCCTCTGACCTTAAAATAGATGTTCTAGCCAAGAGTATAGAAACGCTTATGGATAGGATAGATAATATAGAGAGGAAGCATCAATGGGATAATCAACAGGCATCTCTAGTTAGAAACACAAACTTTAGAAAGAATCATAATCAAAATACTAGAAAGAATGGACCTGATCAGAATATTAGGCCTCCCTTTCAAGAAAACTATGTTGAAACATCTCATTCAGATGACCTTGAACAAGACACACAGATTAACTTGATGGGATTGGATGATGAGGATACTGTCTTCTCGACCCAAGATGAGTAGGAACTGCATATGCTGCAACAACTACAGACCCCATCTAGAGAATCATTTGATTCTAAACAAGGATATGATCTTGCCATATTTGAAGTACACAAACAATATAACTTAAGGAGTAAAAAGAATACCGATACTCCTAACCAAACCAAGAAAACAATGCCAAATCAACCCAAGAAAACCAAAGCAGCTCCAGTTACTAAAACTCTCCAAATCCACCCTAGACCAAACCATAACCCTCTTGGTTCCACCATTGTAGATATAGCCCCTAATCAACCCCCTAATGATCAACCATCCACTTCAATCCCCTCCAAGGAAATAGTGGAAAAATATCCAAACACAATATTAGAAAATCCACATAAAAAGACCCCAAATACTAAAAAGGAAGAGCAACCTACTCCAATTCCTGCTATGAAAATTCCAAGCCCTCAAACAAGAGCCCCTTTGCCTTTCAATTTGGGAGCAGAGGTAGCTAAACTAAAATTTCAGTTCCCTTAATAGAACTGATTAAAAGTGAAACCTATAAGTCTCAAATAAACCAAACCTTAAACATTGTTGAGAATGAAGATTCTATCAACTTGTTTGATGATCGGCCAGAAATTATATTTGGTCCTGATGTTAATGGAAAACCACTAGAAGGAGGGGTACCACCCTTTTATATTAGCCTTAGCATTCATGATAAAATATTACACAACGCAATGTTAGATTCTGGGGCCTCACACAATTTAATGCCCAAATCAGTTATGGAAAAATTAAACTTAGACATTACAAGACCTTACAAGGACTTATTTTCATTTGACTCAAGTCAAGTAAAGTGTCTAGGGTTAATCAAAGACCTGTGTGTTACCTTAGTACAATATCCTGCTAAAAGCATTCTCATGGATATAGTAGTCGCTGACATCCCACCCAAATATGGCATGCTATTGTCTAGATCATGGGGAGCTAAACTCCAAGGATCTTTACAACTTAACATGTCATATGCCACAATCTATATTTTTGGACAACCTAAAAAGTTGTACAGAGAGACCCTAATGAAATATGTGGTCAGTAGCCAGGATAGGTCTCAAAACTTTCCTACCTAATCCATGCATTCGGACATTGATTCTTTTATTTCGTATAATTCTGAAAAAACACAACAAACTACTTCAAACAGTATTGTTTCAGAACCAAAAGAAATTGCAGTTACAACTAAAAATGAAATTGTCCAAACTCAAGAGCTTTCCAATAAACAAGATAATCAAAATACAACAGACAATGAAAATTTTGTTCCACCAGATAGTGAAAATTATGAACATGAGATACTATGGCATCTTGAATTTGATGGATTAGTAAATAAGTTAGGAGCAGGAGCAGGAGTATGGATATACAATCTGGAGAATGATCACTCAGAGGGCCATGCTTACAGACTGAATTTTAAATGCACTAACAACATGGCTGAGTATGAAGCCCTAATTTTAGGTCTCAAACTAGTTAGGAATTTAGGAGCCAAAAGAGTTTTTTTCATGGGAGACTCTGAGTTAGTTATAAAACAAATTAATATTGTATATATGACCAAAGACCCTAGATTAAGTTTTTATAGAGGGACAATTGTAGAAATAATGAATACTTTCCTAGAAACTAAGCTTGCAGTCATCCCAAGGAAACATAATATGCAAGTTCATAGTTTAGCAATGTTTGCCAGCACTTGTAAGTTACCATTTCAACCTAACCATCAGTATACTGCTGAGGTTAGGCACAGACCTGCTGTTGCAAATAACTTGAAAAATTGGCAAGTATTTGCTAATGACAAAAAGATAAACAATTTTTTAACCTTAGAAGAAGAATTTGTAAATAGTAATATAGATACTGACATAACATCATATTCTGATTTTAAAGATGAAATATAAATGAATGAAATAGAATATGAAAAGATAGATAGATTTCATCCCACTAAATTTACAAGATCAGATGTAGAAAATCTAAAGGAAATTGAGAATGATGAGATAATTAACGAAGACTCGGAAGTCATTAATCTCAAAGACAGCTTTTTGCTGAAAGTATTAACCCCTTTGGATGACTTGTTTGACTCAAATGATATCATTAGAAAACCAAAGATGGAACCCTTAAAATTTGAATTAAAGGAGTGCAATATGGGCACTAAGGAAAATCCAAAATTAGTCAAACTTTTGAAGTCATTACCTCCTACCAAAAAAGTGAAATACCTTGAGTTATTAAAAGAATTCCAAGATGTCTTTGCTTGGAGTTATGAGGACCTAAAGTCCTATGACACCAGCATCATACAACACACCATCCCCATAAAAGAAAACCAGAAACCTTTCAAACAAAATATTAGGAGGATTAATCCCATCCTATTACCTTCTATTGAAAAGGAAATCGGAAGGATGTATGAGGCCAAGATAATAGAACCAATCAAATTCTCTAATTCGGTTTCAAATTTGGTGCCAACAAGGAAGAAAACTGGTGAGATCAGACTTTGTGTTGATCTCAAAAATCTTAATAAAGTTTCACTCGAAGACAATTACCCTCTCCCTAAAATGGATCATATCTTACAAAGGGTAGTTGGGTCAACCAAAATCTTATTATTGGATGGGTTTTCTGGTTACAATCAAATTTTAGTTCACCTAGATGACCAAGCCAAAACTGCATTTACTACTCCTTGGGGCACATTCATGTATGTGAAGATGCCTTTTGGATTAATGAATGCAGGGGCCACTTTCCAAAGAGCCATGGACATAGCTTTTGCCAAGGAAATTCATGACTTCCTAGTAATATATTTATATGACATCACTGTATTCTCAAAATATGATAATCAACACTTAGATCATCTAAGGAAGGTTTTCATCAAATGCAGGAAGTATGGAATTTCTTTAAATCCCAAGAAATATTTATTTGGGTTAGAAGAGGGAAAGTTATTAGGGCATATAACCTCAAAAGATGGTATCCGAATAGATCTTGCAAAAATAGAATCCGTCTTACAGATACACCATCCTAGGAACATTAGGGAATTACAAACCTTTTTAGGGAAAATTAACTTTCTTAGGAGATTTATTTCTAACCTAGCAAAATTAATTAGATCATTGAACAATATGTTGAAAAAATATTCGACAATAAAATGGACCATTGAGGCTAAGAAATCCTTTGAAGACATTAAGCTAGCCTTAACTATAACACCAGTTTTGATCAGTCCAAAATTTGATAGATATTTCATTTTATTTTCCTTTGCTTCAGAACATACAATTGCTGCAGCTCTATTGCAGAAAAATGATCAGGGCTATGAACAACCTATTGCCTTTTTTAGAAAAGCCCTGAGGGATGCCCCCTTAAAATACAACATAATGGAAAAACAAACCTTTGCCTTGGTCAAAGCTATCAAATATTTCAGAGTTTACATTTTATATTCTCATATAGTAGCCTATGTCCCTAATTCAGTAGTCAAAGACATCCTAACTCAGGAAGGTCCAGATGGAAAGAGAGGGAAATGGATCGCTACTATATTGGAATATGACTTAGAAATCAAACCAACAAAGTTAATCAAAGGCCAAGGTTTAGCCAAGCTCATGGCTGAATCGAACTGTCAGGCCTTAGATATAAATTTTATTGCAGAAATGGATAATGAAGAGGAGATGGCGACTCCACCAATCAGTCAAGCCTTTATTGAATCACCATGGTATGCTGATATCATATATGTTTTAATAAATCTACAAGCTCCTCCTGAATTATCCAAGACCGAAAGAAAGTTTTTAAAAATGAAATCCTTAAAATTTTGCATAGTAGATAATGATTTGTTTTGGAGGAATCATGAAGGTATTCTTCTCAACTGTTTATTGAAAGAAGAATATGACAAAGTGTTACAAGAGTTTCATGCAGGTGACTGTGGAGGACATCTTTACTGGAAAAGCGCTGCTGACAAAATTCTTAGAGCTGGTTTCTATTGGCCCACTTTGTTTTCTAATGTAAAGAAATATGTAACCTCCTGTCATAAGTGTCAAATTTTTGAAGGAAATAAAAAGCTTCTACCCCTACCCCTAAAACCAATCTTTGCTGAAGCACCTTTTCAACAATGGGGTCTAGACTTCATTGGTGAAATCCACCCACCTTCCTCTGCCCAACACAAATGGATCCTTACTGCCACAGATTATTTTACGAAATGGATAGAGGCCATACCTTCAAGGGAAGCCACTAACACTATTATAATAACCTTCCTTGAGGCCAACATCCTATCAATATTTGGATGCCCAACCAAGATCATCACTGATAATGCAACAACTTTCAAATCTAGAAAAATGATAGATTTCTATAGTAAGTGTCATATAACCCTGGTCCATTCCATAGCTTGTTACCCTTAAGGAAATGGACTAGAAGAATCCTAAAACAAAAGTGTGGTAAATATCATCAAAACATTGTTAGATGATAACAAGAAAACATGGAACAAAAAGCTAGTAAATGCCTTATGGGCAGACAGGCTAACCAAAGAAATCAATTGGTACTTCTGCCTATCAATTAGTTTATGAAATGGAATTTGTTTTCCCATCTTCCTTGGGAACACTAGTGATGAAGCTGCTCCAAGAATTGTAGGTTGAACCAAATGACCTCCAAAGAAGAATCAACCAAACGATTCATTTGCAGCAAACTAGGAAGAAGTGTACATCTGATCTCAGGTTGTGCAGGAAAGGATCAAGAATATTTTTGATAAAAGGACCAAGGCTAAATATTTTTACCTAGGGGACAAAGTTCTAAAATGGGATTCAAGGAGAGAAGATAAAGGTAAAGATGGGAAATTTGATTTCTTGTGGAAAGGCCCATATGTCATTTATGCTTTCAGAGGTAAAAATGCTTTTTTCCTAAGAGAAATGGATGGAACAGAAGCAGAAGGAGGACCAGTGAATGGTCGAATGCTCAAACACTAATTGAACCTAGTTACTAATTTCACTTATCATTTGTACATACTTTACCTTCAAAATTCTAGAGTTGATGAGATGGTGATTTTTGAAGTTGAAGCCCGGAGAGAAGGCCCTAAGCTTTAAAAGTTTTACTGTCATAAACAGTAATAATGTAGAAGCATAAAAGGGAAACATTACAGGGTAATATCAAAGCAATTCAGAAGGCCATTAATCTACATCAGGAAATGCCATCCCCAAGTGGAGCCACTGGTAGGTTCCTATACCAATAGGAGTCATAATTTTGAATGACTGAGATTAAACCTTGTAATATTGTACATTATTTTTCTTTTGCAAATGTTTTCCATATTCAAAAAATAAAAATATGTAAAGAGGTTATGTCCTAAAAGAATAATCAAAGTACAAAAAGAATAAAAAAGGTTAAAAAAGATGAAAAAAGATGAACCCAAAGAAAATAAAAAATACCATGAAAGTGAGCAAGCCAAAATGCCACTCCTATTTATTTTATGCATAATAAAAGATTGTGCGCAGCTTGGGATCCTTCTTGTTGAGAATTAGAAAAGGTATGTAATTGCCACTTATTTCGTTATCTTTTCCTTTAATTCATAACTTCTTTACATTATGAGATGGGCATATGATGAAGGATTATGATAAAGTTAAAGAGATTTTTGAGCAACGTAAAATGACTAATTATTACCTTTTTCTATGCAGAAAATGAAGAAAATGGGAGATCTCCATTTTAGAGGAAAAGAAAAGGAAAAATCAATTGTTGTCCCTTTGACAGGGAACCGCATCTGGATGAGGCAATCTAGATTGGAGCGCATAAGCCAGGAAAAGGAAGAAGGAATGCCATATCAACATAAGAGGATGAAAAGATAACTGAAGGATAACGATATGGAAAATCCCTCTAGATCCTTTGATCCTAAGGGATCGCTACCTTAATTATATCTGTATCTTTGGTATTCCCACCTGGCCACTATAGAAAGGGACAACAGTGCTAGCCCAGGGGGCGGATTATTGTTGTTTTATAGAATTTGTTGTTGCAGACTGAACTTTGATCATTGACTCTCTTTAAAGAGTGATTACTGTAAATATGTTTTCATGATTAATACATAAACTTTGTTGTCGTTCCATTCTTTGATTCTGGAGTAACCGCAGCAGTGCGTCCCTGGTGACTAAGGGCCTAGCCCTAGTGGATCACTTGCTTTCTATACCATTAATTTCCGATTACAAGTTGTTTGTGGTTTGATTTCTTTTACTTGCTTCATTTAGTAATCTGTCATTCCTTGACATTTCATTTACTGGCTTTGTTATATTTAACTTGTACTTGAAAAGTAAGGTTATCATTTGCAACTGGAATGTTATACTATTCATTCTGAAATCACATCGCATTGTTGTTTCTCTATAGATTGACATTACTGTATAACATTGTTGTTCCTTTACAGATTAATATTACTGTTCGTTTACAGAGTAACGTTGTTGTTCATTTACAAATTGGCACTGCTGTTCATTTAGCCATGGTTTACATATAATTGTGATTTCTGTTCATTCAAATTATTGTTCCATTACAACCACAATTGTTGTTCCCTTATAACTGTGGTTAATACTTATTACATTGAACGAGGATTACTGGTTCCATCATTCGCCATGTGTTTGCATTTGATTTAGTTCATTGTTCAATATTTTGTAGACTTACTTAAGTTTGTTGTTCCATTCTTAGTCTGCTATTCAATTCAATTACTAGTTAAAGATTGCTATTCAATTCCTTTAGATTACGATTGTTGCTTAATTTATTCCTGTAAGTTAAAGATTTGTTGTTCGACCTTTTTCAATAGATTACCTATTGTTCCCTTTTCTGTTAATTGAAACATCATTTCAAGTAATTTCTTTGGTGTGAATAGAACGATTTGCAACTGTAGCGAACATTGACTATTGTTGTCCAGTTCCCAGATTGAGGATCTTCTCTTTGGTTGCTTTTCATTTGCATCAATTTACAAAGGAAAGATTTGTCATTACTACATCCTTCACTAATGATTAATGTAGCTTCTTAAGTGAATGATTTAGTTATAAAGCATTTCAATTTCTTGCCATTAGTTTGTTTCCATCGTTTATTTACTTTTGTAAAAGCACCATACTACTAGCATTACTCTTGACAAGTGACCGCCTTAGACTGAGTACACTCTTGAGATAACAAATCGTACCTAGATTGATAATTAATGTAGGGTAAATAGAGGTTAAAAAGACCCTTTTTACTGCTCAACATTTTGGCACCATTGCCGGGGAAGAGTGTAGCCATTTGTTTCTTTTGAGAGTAGTGTAAGTACTTGCTAGGAGAGAGTTGGGTTTTAAAAACAGAATGTAAGAACCTACGTACGGAGCATGTAACAACCCTACTCCCCCGCCCACTTTCCTGCAGATTTGTTGTTATTTTGGGTAGAAATCAGCATTTGATTTGCGTGCATGACTAAGCAAAAAAATCCTGGAAAAAAACCTTAAACCACTACCCAAACCTGATAAAGCTAAGGGGCCTATGACCCTTGGCCGATCGACCTTTATAGATGAAATCCCTAAAAAAGCAGAATCTCAGCCTTCAGTAGAACCTAGAAAAGTTGCTTCTAGACAACCTACTAGTTCCCTTTAGGCCACAGGATCACAATTTGTAGCCTTTGCTGAGGTGCACAGCCAAAAAGAGGAGCAATATTTTCAAGAAATTGAGAATTCTAGCCCAAAATCATTGCAAGAAGAGAACCTTAGTAATCTCTGCGAGGAAAGAGGAGAAACAGGGGAAACTGAAGAACCAAAATCTCCTTTTGGAATAGTTCAGCCGTTAAGTATCCCAGATAAGGGAAGTGCTGTAAAAATCAATCAGAATCAAGTTGAAGAACTTGAAGAGCTAAAATCCCCCCAAACATTAATTCAGCAAGGAATTCTCATCATCCCAAACAAAGGAAGTGTTGTTAAGTCCATTCTTGCTCCTTCTAGCTAGCCTAGGAATACCCTCCTAGAAATCCCAGAAGGTTATTGGCACATATTTGACCAAATGGCCCACAAACAACAAACTCCCCAAACCTCTACACTGCAATATCCCATTGTAGATACTGCATTTAATGCACCTGTGAAGGCCATTCCTCTCCAGCACATCCCTACATTCCATGGCCTAACATCAGAAGATCTAGATGCATTTTTGTTTGAATTCGATGTGCTGTGTAGAGGATACGACTATACCACCGATCCCCAAAAGCTGAAATTATTTCCCTCTACATTGAAAGGGGCTGCTTTACAATGGTTTATGGGATTAGGTGGAGGTGTCATAAACGACTGGGATCAGATGAAAAGTGCTTTCTTAAAAAAATATTAGGATTATTGTAGGTATAGATAGTTAAATGATGAAATATTTCAGATGGTAGCTAGACCTAATGAGACATTAGAAGAATATGTTGAACGTTTTCAGTATAATCTTCAAATATCTCCTTATGCATCATTACCCTTACCTGATAATGTATTAAAAACAACATTAATTAAAGGCATGAAGGAACAATGGATTGAAACACTAAATATTATGGGAAAAGGAGATATCTATCAAGAAGATTTTGCTAACATCATTGATTTATGTAGTAGGAGCTCACGAGGCAGCACAAGGCTAAAACCAGCAGAAAATGACAGGTTCACAAGGGACAACAAGATCTCTGGAGAAAGAGTAACTTGCGCAGAAACTAGAAATTTATTGGAGAATTTCAAAACTGATATATTGGGGACTTTGGCAATGCAACTTGATATTATGCAAATGAAATAGAAACAAGCAGAAGCAGAGAAAAATTTGGTAATATTTTGCCCCAGATGCAGAAAGAAACACAGGCACAAACAGTGCCCACTAGATGCAGTTCAAGTCTGCACTATTTGTACAAAAGACCACTCTACTGAGAGCTGGCCCTCACTTCTTGGTTTGAAATCAGTATACAAAGAAGCGGAAGAAGAACCAGAACCGATGTACCTTCTTAATCAGCGCTATCAATGGCAGCTGCGACAGTCAGGTATGTTCCCCAATCCATCTTCTTCTTTCCAGCCTCCACAATATCATTCTCAGCAATATAATACAATGTGGAAAAATCAACCTCCCTTCTCAAATTGGTCACAACAACCATTTCCTTCATCATCTCCATGGCCGAACCAAACAAGCCAATCTAATTGGCCTAATTTTCCCTATGCTCCACCATATTGGCAAAAAAAATGCATATCCAACACAATGGTCCCCTCCCACTTCGTAGAGTCAAGCCTGGCAAACAAACTGACAAAGACTGATGAATCAGCTAGTAGGAACCATTCCACTCCCTCAACCTATGCTGCTAGCACTACAGAAAAACCCCCAGTCCAACTTAAGACTGCAACTCCTAGCCCAACCCAACCTGAACCCAAATAACAAACCAGTTCAATCCATTCAAATAATCGAAACACCAGAACTAGAAACCGATCTAATGGAGTGCAACGACCTTCAATTAAGGTCTGGGCATATTGTAGAAACAGAGGGAGACAAACAGGCCCAAGTTGATAATTAGTTACTTGCAGAACAACCATTATAAGAAGAAGATGTGGTCAGAAAACAGACTCATGACCAAGTAACCACATCTTCTCCCCCATTCCCAGAACAATTAATCATACCGCGCCCTATAGAACATCCTGACTTTGACATTCAGGGAGAACTAAAGAATTTGTACATAAAAATCCCACTCCTCCAAGTTATCCAGGATATCCCAATATATGCAAAAACCATTAAAGAACTCTGTATAAAAAAACCAAGGATGAGAATAACAAATAACCCAACAGTCCAAGTAGTTGGAACCCTATCTGATCTATTATCAAGAAGAGAAGCACCTGTCAAATATGAAGACCCAGGAAATCCAATAGTGACAGTACAAATCAATGGACAAACCTTTTCAAATGCCTTAGTTGATTTAGGGGCTGCAATTAATATTTTAACAACCACAACTTGTCAAAAACTGGGCATTACATTAGCAAAACCAACCTCCACCTTATTAGAATTGGCTGATCGATCAGTAGTTAGGCTAGAAGGTACACTACATGATGTCATGGTATCTGTTGATTCTTGGGAATATCATGTTGACTTTTTGATAATAAACCCCAAAAACCGACCTGATGGACACCCGTTGATTTTAGGCAGAACTTGGCTTGCAACCGCTGATGCTTACATTAGCTGTCAACAAGGCAATATGACCATAACTAGAGGGAGTAACATCAAGAATCTAGCCCTATACCCTCCAACTCAGCCAAGTGTAACAATAAAAACTAAAAAACATCCTATATCATACCTCACCGAAAAAATTAGATCCCCATTAACCATAGAAGGTGCCCTCGATTTTAAAGATAAAACAGAGGATGATGTTATTAGCAACTTCATTTTAACCAAGATGAATCTAGATCCCGTTTATAATGTCACATGATAGAGGCAACATTTGACAATGAACTAGAAGAAGATCCTCTCAAAGACACTCATGATCAAACAATACCCACTACCGCTGTTTCAAATAGCAAAACTATAGAGATTGAGCCAGGAAAAACCTTGAACATCAATAATAACCTGACTCTTGAACAAGAAGAGAAGTTGGTCCAACTACTGAGAAAATATAAGGAAGCTTTTGCATGGGATTATCTGGACATGAAAGGAATCGATCCCCAGCTATGTACATACCACATTTATACAGAAAAGGATGCGAGACCTGTTCGCCAACCCCAACAAAGACTCAAACCTCACCTGAAAGACATTATGAAGGATGAATTACAAAAATTTTGGATGTAAACTTTATTTATCCGATATCCGATAGCAAGTGGGTCTCTCCGCTAGTTGTCGTGCCAAAGAAGAATGTAAAGTGGAGGATTTGTGTGGATTATAGAGAATTAAACAAAGCCACCTAGAAAGACCACATTCCCCTTCCATTCATTGATAAAGTATTAGAAACATTAGTAGGAAATAAATTCTTTTCTTTCTTGGATGGCTTCAGTGGATACAATCAGATTCAGATTTCCCTTGAAGACCAGGACAAAACCACTTTTACCTATCCTTGGGGAATATTTTCCTATAGATTCCTACCCTTTGGCCTATGTAATGCCCTTGCCACATTTCAAAGGGCCATCCTCAACATCTTTTCAGATTTAATAAATGAAGGGCTCGAAGTATACATGGATGATTTCACACCATACGAAGATGATTTCGACCCAGCACTAGACACATTAGAAAAGGTGTTGTAGTGATGTATCGCCACTAGGCTCTGCTTGAGCCATGAAAAATGTTATATGATGATGAATAAAGGACTTATCCTAGGTCATTATATCTCAGCAACTGGAATACAGGTAGATCCAGCCAAAATTCAAATAATTTTGTTAATACCTACTCCTACCACACAGACAAAGGTACGCAGTTTTCTTGGATTTTCTGGTTATTATAGGAGATTTATAGAACATTTTTCTCAAATAGCTGCACCTCTATATGCACTGATAGGGAATGTTGATTTTGTTTGGACAGATAAATGTGACCGTGCTTTTGAGGATCTGAAAAAGCTTGTGTCAACAGCCCAGTGCTCAGAGGCCCAAATTGGGACTTGCCATTTCAAATTTCATCAGACGCTTCAGACACAGCTATTGGAGCAGTCCTTGGGCAGGAAGAAGACAAAAAACCATATGCAATCTATTATATCAGCAAGAATTTGTCTCCTATCGAGTTAAATTATACTGTTACTGAAAAAGAATTCTTAGCTGTAATACATGTTGTAAATAAATTTAGGCATTATATCACTAGATATCCTGTTGTTTTATATACAGATCACTCTGCCTTAAAATATTTAGAAAATAAACCTATTACAAATGGTAGAATAACAAGATGGTTGATTTTATTGTAGGAGTTCGGCATCACAATGAAAGATTGACCCAGGAAAGAAAATCCTGTAGTTGATTTTCTCTAACGAATGCCGAAGCTAGTGGACGCAGCAGTAGTTGAAGATCAATTTCCAGATGAACATTTATTTGTTGTTACTATCAAGACAACCTAGTATGCTGATGTTGTGAATTATTTAACAGTAGGCATCTAACCCATAATGAATGAAAACAGATCGTGCAACGTAGTACCCAATTTTCTTGGATTGGGGGATACCTATTTCATACAGGGGTAGATATTCACATCAAGAGATGTGTCCATGAAGACGAAATATTTGAAATCTTGAAAGCATGTCATGATGGACCATGCGGTGGACATTTCACAGATCAAAGAACTAGTCACAAAGTTTTGAAAACAGGGTATTATTGGCCCACAATCTTCAAAGACGCGAAAAAATTTGTTCAAGCCTGTGTTAGTTGCCAAAGAGCAGGATGCCCTGGACAGTCCGACGAAATGCCTTTAAACCCATAGCTAGTAATTGAACCATTTGAGCGTTGGGCACTCAATTTTGTTGGTCCGATCAACCCATCATCAAACCAGAAAACATATATTCTGGTAGCAACTGAGTATGTGACCAAATGGGTTGAAGCAAAGGCACTTTCAAGAGCTACAGAGGACTCTGTCATTCATTTCCTGTTCCAAATATTTGTGTGATATGGCCTCCCAAGAGACATAATCACGGACGAAGGACCACATTTTGGAGGTAATAAAATCGTTGCATTATTAAAAAACTATCATATTCAGCACAAGATTACCACTCTGTATCACCCATAGGCAAATGGCCAAGTAGAGAGCACGAATAAAGTCATAGAGGCAATATTAACAAAAACCATTGCGTCACACAGATGCTATTGGGCTACAAGATTATCGGAAGCCTTGTGGGCATACTGAACAATGTGGAGAAACACCACCGGTTATTCCCCATATCAGCTAGTATTTGGAAAGGAACCCATCTTTCCAATAGAATTCGAAATACAAACGTTGAGAACAGCATAGGAGGTTGGTCTAGATTTAAATGAGGCCTAGACCAATAGAATACAACAAATCAATGAGCTAGATGAAATCAGGTTCTTGGCTCTTCAACATACCACATTAATCCAACATCAGAGAGAAAAATGGCATGATGCCCTGATCAAAAAGAAAATATTCTACAAAGGAGATTGGGCACTCCTATATGATTCCAAGTTTCAGGATTTTCGGGGAAAACTTTAGACTCATTGGCTTGGACCGTATGAAATCCAAAAAGTGCATGACAATGGTACCATTACTTTGACTACTATTGACAGATATAGACATACCTTTAAAGCAAATGGCCACCGAATGCGATTGTACCATAAACCACTTACTCGGGAATCCTTCTACCAGCAACTCCGGGAAGATTCCGACATGCAGATTCTGGCCGAGGAAGAGAATTCTTCCTCGCCTTTGGTTCACTAAGTAATTTTATTGATTTTAATTTTGTACATAACCTTTTTTGTTCTGTTTGTGTAAATTACTTTTTGTATGGATTTCTACGTTTCTGCAATTTTTTTTACATTTTGCTGTTCCTTTTTGAAGGAACAACACTTTTGTCACTTTGCTGTACCTTTTCGAAGGAACAACAGTTTTGAATTTTGTTGTTCCTTTTCAAAGGAACAACACTTTTGCCTTTTGTTGTTCCTTTCCGAAGGAAGGAACAACACTTTCGTCGTTTTTCTATTCCTTTTCAAAGGAACAACAGTTTTGCATTTTGTTGTTCCTTTTCAAAGGAACAACACTTTTGCCTTTTGTTGTTTCTTTCTGAAGGAACAACATTTTCGTCATTTTTCTGTTCCTTTTCGAAGGAAAAACACTTTTGCATTTTGTTGATCCTTTCCGAAGGAACAAAATTTTCTTCGTTTTGCTGTTCCTTTTCGAAGGAATAACACTTTTGAATTTTGTTGTTCCTTTCTGAAGGAACAACATTTTCGCCGTTTCACTGTTCCTTTTCGAAGGAACAACAGTTTTTCATTTTATTGTTTCTTTCCGAAGGAACAACATTTCCGCCTTTTTGTTGTTCCGTTCTGAAGGAACAACACTTTCACATTTTACTGTTCCTTTTCAAAGGAACAACACTCCCGCATTTTCGCCATTCCTTTCTGAAGGAAAAACACTTTCGTTTTTCTGCTGTTCCTTTCCAAAGGAACAACTCACCCACATTTTTGTTGTTCCTTTCCAAAGGAACATCACTTTCGTTTTTGTTGTTCCTTTCTGAAGGAACAACATTTCCGCATTTTTGTTTCGCGCTTGCTTTATTTGCTATTCCGATTAAGGAAAAATAGTTCTGAGTATGTTTTTCTTTTGCTTGTTGTTCCTCTTAAAGGAACTATGGTTTGTGTGTGCAAATATTCTTTTGTTGTCCCTCTAAAGAAACAACAGTTGTTCCATCTAAAGAACAACACTTTTTGAGTGCATTTTTCTTCTTTTTGTGTGTATGTGTGCTTCACCATTTAGAGGATTTTTGTGAGCGATGGTCATTTAAGGCACAACTATACATTTATGCATGAATACAAAAACTAGAGGATACTGAAATCAGCAAACCAAATAAAAATCGTTATCTTTAAAGAAACTGCTTTGAATTGATAAGAGAAAGGAGGAAAGGACGCAACTATTTATATCACTTTGCTATCTTTATTTTCACTAATACCAATGTGATTGATTATTTTTATCATGATGGTTCTTTCTAAACCCCCATAATTCTCTTTGATCATTATTATTGAATAAGAATAACAGTATATTTTTCTCTATTGAGATGTTTAGACTTCTTCCACCATCCCTACTCTTAAGGAGTGTTGAGCCACCCTCTGTGTATAAATAGGAAAGTGCTATATAAAAGAAAGGAAGGAAAACAAAACATACATATCTATATGATTATTAATATGATTTGTCAGATGGAGGATAGGGGGTCTCATAAAGAGCCAGCCTACCATGATCATAAGGAACAAAGTGAAGTGGCATTCCCACTATGGCCACCACACCAGGGATATGATCCAAGAGGCACATCAGAAAAATAAAAGGTCCTTGGAATAGGAGGTCTCATCACGAGCCGGCCTGTCCACCTTTCACTCCTTCTTAGTGAATGGCATTATGATTCATCCGGTTACCAGGCCAGCACAATGGCCTCCATTCTGACATCACACAGCACTTTCCTAGGCATACACAAATGATTATGGTTCCAAGGGTGAAATAAGAAACTCTGTCAAGGTTATGGACACTTGTGGGCAACAGAGCTCTGCTGATGGTATTGAAGTTATATTTTTTATACACCAATAGACATTATAAACCTTTCTTCTTATATCTTTATAGTGATTTCAAATGAGATTATGTCATATAACCCTTTCGAACCTTTGATACATGAAAATAATTTATAAATCAATCATAATGGTTAAAGTGGATAATAACCACATAAAGAACTTTTACTCACATCAACTGTCCTATCCTTTATTTTTCGCATCATATCACGACATTTCCATATTTATTAGCGGTTTAAGTATAAGCCTCGATTTTGGTAATCCGCTCATTTCTGTAAACATGTCATATATCTATATATTGTTCCTTTATTCCACTATACGATTGCAGTTCAACATGCTTCTCCTTCATTTAACGGTCGAGGATGGCCTATCACATTACAAGGGGGTGTGGGTGATCCCCATAACTCATTATTCAGAGGTATTATGACTTCACCAAAACTCGGGAATAGCAAGCCTAATGGTATTTTGTTTCCCAATATGCATGGATTGCTATTCCAATGCCATTTCCGTGTTTTTATTTGCAAAAATTAACAGCAAGTTAAAAATTTGAACAGCTCGTTGTTCCATCATCTTCTCTATGTTTTCCTAATAGAAGCTAAAAATTTGAACAGCTTGTTCTTCCATCGTTGTCTCTATGTTTTTATAGTGTGCTAAGCGTGAACAAGATGGGAGGAAGATAAATTCATAGTGAGCCACAGGTGCTAATGGTCTTTGATGCTACATGAGAAATCTTAGCAAGGGCAGGATGGATAGCCTACTTTAACTGCCTACAGTAATCTAACGAGACGGTGGCAATCAAGTTTTTGTAGAATTTGCAGGAAAATCATTCCATGGTGAGAGGGAGATAGATAGCAGTCATAGATGACATAATTGCTGAAGTTTTGAGACTACCAGCCATTGGACCTGTGTGGACTCTAAAAAATATGAGATTGCGGGACGACATAACCATCTTCCGGGACGAAGGGCGAAACCTTACTGTCAAAGGGAAAGGAGTCTTGTCGGCGACCCTGGGAGAGCCTTGGGAAGAATTGGCGAGAATTATCCAAAGCTACATCACTTGTGATGGCAAAAAATATGCGGTAAGACCATGCCATCTCAAACTATTGGCCGTGTTAAAGCAAAAATGTGTAGTGAATTTGCTTGCATTCTTAAATTTTTTATTACATGATGTTGCCCAAAGCATGAGAAAATATCGCCATGTAGAATTAGTAGTAAGCCATCATGGTTTAATTTGGTTGATAGTCAGTTACAGTCTTGCCCAACAACAAAGTAGTTGGGAAGAATTGATTTTCTCGATAGATGGGGGACTGGCCTTGCCAACCCCAAAACGAAAACATATTGCTAGCACATCAAGTAGACCTCTGAAAAGAAGACAATCTGTCAGATTGGCAAGGAGTAGAGGAATGCTGGGAAATTCCTAGGGAAACATTAGCCAGCCTGTGGAAATACATGATTCAGAAGATGAGCAACCCCCACAACTTGAAGGGGGAGAAATTGAAGAAGAATTAGAGGAAAATGAAGAAGAAGAACCGGAAGAGGAAACTGAGAAATCTAGTCAGGAAGAAGGGGAGGAAACAGAGCAACGCAACGAAATTCCACTGCAAAACCCTCTGCAAGAAGATGAATTGGCCCAAATTTTGGCCAATATGGGCGAATATGTCCAACCTCACAGCCCACTCAACCCCGATACCGAAGAAGGGCCACAGGAACACTCTGCCCATGATAAGAGTGCATCTGAGGAGATGTGTGACGAGGAGGAAGAAGAAGAACAGTCCCAGGAACACTCTGCTCATGATAAGAGTGTATCTAGAGAGATGGGTGATGAGGAGGAGGAAGAAGAACAATCTCAGGAACACTCTATTCCCAGTCAGAATACACCCGAAGAATTGCATGATGAAGAAGAGGCAGAAGAAGAAGCTGCCCAGGAGACAGCAAAACAAATCAGGGTTTCTACCTCTGAAAAACCTGATCAACAGAACACTGAAGAAGTGTCCCAAGAAGGAAACATGGAAATTGGCCAAGGCAAGGGTATAATCCTTGAAGTAAAAATCCCAGCCCAAGAAAAGAAATGGTTGTTCCTTCTAAGGAAATAGGGGAAATTAAAAAGTTGCGAAAGGAACAATAGAGATTGTTAAATATAATTAAGCAACATTGACAACAAATAAGATTCTTAAAAATGGAGAAGAACTCAAAAGGAATCTCTGGGGAAAAGCGTGTAACTACCCAGGCAAAACCCCATAAAAAAAGGACCAAGAGGACTCAAGTCGAACCTGTTATTCAGAATCGCAAAGAGTAGCATTTGGCTGTTGCAAATACAGAAGCACAAATGGACAACACACTAGTATGTGATAAGGAATTCCAGACAGAGGCACTGATAATTCATGAGAAGGAAACACAGACTGTAAAAACCAGACATCATAATAAGGAGATCAAAGTAGATCTCCAGCCCAAAATTGTCATGATGGATAATGACCCGAGGATAATAACTTTGCAAAAAGATTTGGCACAAGCCCAACAAATGATAGAAAACTCACAGAGGAAACTGTTCCTCAAGAAAAATATTAGAAGTTACGACAACAGCTAAAGAACGTCAATACATCAGAAAGCCAAGCCTTCGATGGATGGAAAAGGGCAGAGGAAAATGTCAAAAAGGTAACCCATAGACTAGACACAATTATGAATCAAATGGATACCTTATGTTCTCTGTATACTGATGTTCTAGCATGTAGGACACCCCCCAAAAACTATGCTTTGTTTTTTATGGAAAGATATTTACAATTGAAAATAAAGGTTGTCAAGGTAGGGGTGCCTATAGAGATAAAAATCATTGATGATTTCATAAACTGTTGTAAGCATTACGAGGTGAAAGTTCAACGATTGTTATGTGAGTTTTATTTACATAATCTTCTGTTAGATGGAGAAACAGAAAAGAACCCTAGCCCTTTTGTGGGTGATATCCAACTTCAGGCATTTATTTCTTTTGCTGTCAACCAGATAAAATGGCTTAAAGCCTACAATACCTTCCAGAGACAAGAGAATGGGTTAGATCTGTGGGTAAGGGGTGAACCTAGAAACCCATTGCAACTATGGAATAAACATAGGAGCTTAATGAGAGTGAAGGGTGTTATCCAGATATTCAGACCTATTCATACAACATTCATTCGGCAAGGGGTAGAATACTTCTTAGCTATCAAAGACCTTGCCATAGTAGCAGCCAAATTTCGATACCAAACTTCCAATCGGAATATCCAAAACAAAGAGCCATTCAATTATGAGAATTTTAAGCTAGTTGCTGACCACTTGGTTATCTACAGTGACCTCATTTTGAGAGAAGGCCCATCTTGGTTAGGTTGCAGGTTTTGAAGTCCAATTATTTGGTATCCTGCGCCAGGGTATAGAGCCTTATATGAATTTCTTGAAGGTCACATGGGGCATATTTTTGAAATCTTAGCTAGGAATCATGGTTGTAGACCACTGACTGAGAATCCTTCTCCAACCTATTCCCTAACTGCCTTGCATGTCAATTACAATGTTTTCATGAGGGCATGAAAAAGGGTAAGCAGGGGGGTGTGTTGAGCATTAGAAAAGGTATGTAATTGCCACTTATTTCATTATATTTTCCTTTAATTCATAATTTATTTACATTATGAGATGGGCATATGATGAAGGATTATGATAAAGTTAAAGAGATTTTTGAGTAACGTAAAATGACTAATTATTACCTTTTTCTATGCAGAAAATGAAGAAAATGGGAGATCGCCATTTCAGAGGAAAAGACAAGGCAAAATCAATTGTTGTCCCTTTGACAGGGAACCACATCCAGACGAGGCAATCCAGATCAGAGCGCATAAGCCAGGAAAAGGAAGAAGGAACGCCATATTAGCGCAAGAGGACGAAGAGATAACTAAAGGATAACGATATGGCGAATCCCTCAGGATCCTTTGATCCTGAGGGATCGCTACCTTAAGAATATATGTATCTTTGGTATTCCTACCTGGACACTGTAAAAAGGGACAGCGCTGCTAGCCCAGGGGGCGAATTATTGTTGTTTTATATAATTTGCTTTTGCAGACTGAACTTTGATCATCGACTCTCTTTAAAGAGCGATTACTATAACTCTATTTTCATGTTTAATACATAAACTTTGTTGCTATTCCATTCTTTGATTCTGGAGTAACCGCAGCAATGCGTCCCTGGTGGCTAAGGGCCCAACCCTAGTGGATCACTTGCTTTCTATAACATTACTTTCTGATTACAAGTTGTTTGTGGTTTTATTTCTTTTACTTTCTTCATTTAGTAATCTGTCATTCCTTGACATTTCATTTACTGGCTCTGTTATATTTAACTCGTACTTGAATAGTAAGGTTATCATTTGCAACTAGAATGTTATGTTGTTCATTCTGAAATCACGTCGCATTATTGTTTCTTTACAGATTGACATTACTATATAACATTGTTGTTCCTTTACAGATTAATATTACTATTCGTTTACAGAGTAACATTGTTTTTCATTTACAGATTGGAACTGTTGTTCATTTAGCCATGGTTTACCTATAATTGTGATTGTCGTTCATTCAGATTACTGTTCCATTACAATCGTAATTATTGTTCCCTTATAACTGTGGTTAATACTTATTACATTGAACGAGGATTACTGGTTCCATCATTTGCCGTGTGTCTGCATTTGATTTAGTTCTTTGTTCAATATTTCGTAGACTTACTTAAGTTTGTTGTTCCATTCTTGGTCTCCTATTCAATTCAATTACTAGTTAAAGATTGCTGCTCAATTCCTTTAGATTATGATTGTTGCTTAATTTATTCCTGTAATTTAAAGCTTTGTTGTTCGATATTTTTCAATATATTAGTTGTTGTTCCCTTTTCTATTAATCGAATTATCATTTCAAGTAATTGCTTTGGTGTGAACAGAATGATTTGCAACTATAGCGAACATTGACTATTGCTATCTAGTTCCCAGATTGAGGATCTTCTCTTTGGTTGCTTTTCATTTGCATCGGTTTACAAAGGAAAGAGTTATCATTATTGCATCCTTGATTGATGATTGTTGTAGCTTCTTCAGTGAATGATTTAGTTATAAACCATTTCAATTTCTTGCCATTACACTTAGTGTTTGTTTCCAATATTTATTTACTTTTGTAAAAGCACTATACTACTAGCATTACTCTTGACAAGTGACCGCCTTAGATTGAGTACACTCTTGAGATAACAAATCGTACCTAGATTGGTAATTAATGTAGGGTAAGTATAGGTTAAAAAAACCCTTTTTACTGCTCAACACTTGCCACAATCCATGATAGTCAAAATGTTTAAACTTGACTATTACATGTTTTCAATTTCATGTCTATAGATAGAGAATAAAAATATGGCCAAACAATGTAACCTTGGTAGATAATTAGATAGGTAGAGTAAATAAAAGGAGCTCAACTGTTTAATCTAAGCCCTTGGATGTAATAAGGTTCAATTTAGTTAGTTTACTATTGTAAAGAAAATTAAAAATATTTGATACGGGTTTGATAGCTCAAATGCACCCAAATAAAGTGAAGTAAAAATGGTAGGAAAAGTAGATGGTATGTAGGAGAAAGATGAAGTATGATGATTGGTTAGACAAAAAGCATATTTATCATTCTCATCATAAAATTTCCAGATATGTATGAACAATCAATCATGCAAATGGATTTCAAAGTCAATTAACTAACTTCCTCCATTCATTTCACCTTTTAGTTAACTAATTTCCCATAATAAAGTTCAAAGTGCTAAAAAAACCTTTAAGTCAAAGAGGCTTAGAGAATTTCTCTGACTTTTGGAGGGACCAGACCCTCAGCTCAATGACTTATGGATGTTAAGTACTAAATTCCCCTCAAAAAAGTTCATATCGCTTCATTCCCCCTCATTTCCCTAATAAAACCCCTTTTCCTAAGGTTAAAACACTATTTGCCTAGGGAAAGTAATAACCCCCATGTAAAACCCCTTTTTCCCAAAAAAATTACTAAAACACTTTATCCTAAGTTATAATGCATATATGCGAAAAGCAAACAAATCATGGAAAATACATTATGCTTAGCGCAATTCATTTCCATCATTTTCATATTAACTTCTAACTTTTTTATATTAATTCCCATTAATACCCTTTCCCGTATGTATATATTAAATCCCTTACATTAATATCCCTAGACCTAGTTTTAACTATAAAACTATGAATTTCACCCAAACCCCGACAAAGTTCATTAACTGATCAATTCACGATTACGTTAAGTAAAACTCTGCAAATCACCCCCGCTGCCTAAGTTCGTCATTAACCCATGCTTAATCACCATACCACCACAATTAACCCATCCCCCCCCCACATTACCCTCCGCGCTCGTTCACAGCACGATCACCGTCTGATCTGAAGGCCCACATCTAACGCTCATAAGCCATTTCGGGAGGGATCATCCACCGAATGATACCCACTCAAAAAAGTGGTTTTCCACCTGGCCCCTGATGCTACGTGTCATTCAATAAATGAATCAGGTGGCATCTCCCAAATACCACCAAGTGCCCAAAAGCAGTGCGATATAAACTGTTTACTGCCTTCCCGCTACATGACAAAGTAGCTGCTGTCCACACTGTACCCCCCAAAACTAACTTTTCACGCATAAAAGCCAAAAAGCCCCAAATCATTTGTTTTCACTGGAATTTCAACTTTAAACCTCTATATGCATGCACGCCACCTGCAAATGTCGAAGCCATCAACCCACGTCCAATTGCACTCAAAAGATGCCGCAAACCACCCAGACAACCTTGCAGCCTATACAGAACTCCTTCAACCATTTGCAGTCACCAACTGCCCTGCTCAAAACCATTTCACCCCAGTTCTAGGTATTTAAGCCACAATTCATCAAATACCCTATCAATTTCAAAGAAACCAGTGATTGAGTGTTATTAGTTAAGTTTAAAATTAATTAAGGAAACTCAAGCAACCTAAGCCTACTCTGTGCTGCCCACCAATTATAGAACTCCCTAAACAATATATCAGCACAATTTCAGTTGGAGAATGCCTCCTCACAGGCCAAGTATACTAGAATAAAGTCCTTAGAGGACCTAGTGATTGAATTGGGACACGATCCCAACGATGTAAAAACTACAGAATAGCTGATTAAAAAGAAAAATGAAGATATTATTGCACAAAAGAAGTAGTAGAAGATACCTTAGCTACATCACCCACAGACAAGGGACGTCCTAGAAGCATAGAAAGGACATAAAGAGCTCATGGACTTGGTCCTGAATCTGAACGATCAACTCAAGGAGACAGAGAAGGAGTTGGATACTTTAATTCAGTTGAAGCAAAGTGACTTGGCCACAACTTCTAGAACTATCATCCCCACATTATCTATAACAATTCCTTCCACAATGGCAGCATCGTTGGCACCCACAGCTCCACCTGCCACAACATTTCCAATAACAACGAAGCCTACTACAACAACAGGTACACCAACAAATAAAGCAGCAGAACTTGTCAAAGCCATGGAAGACATGTCTATCCAGGATACAGAGTTGAAAAGATTAAAGGAGAAGGTGGCATGTTTGGAAACTGACTACAAACTTGCCTAACTCAAGCAAAAAGAAGAAACATGAAAGGCTTAGAGAATGGGTGAGAAAATCAAGGTCCTGGAAAAAGATTTGACACTACAAAAAGCACTTGGACAAACCAAAGAGATGTTGTGGGCCAATATCATTGATTCTTTAATGATATTTGGCCATCAATCCAGGTAATCTTTGAGCAGATGGAATTAGTAAAGATAACTACTGAAGCTATCCAAAAAGTAAAGGAAGAACTGGAGGATAAACCAGAGGATTCCAATCGACTCATCCACTTCCTAAACAACAAGAACAAATATGAGCTCAATGAGCTTAACATATAAGATTGGAATGAGGCCATTCTGGAGATTAGGAAGGTTCTATCCAAAAGAAACCTTATGCTTAACTTAGAAGAGAAGTGTCATAACATGCAGGTAGCCATTGATAGGTTCATGGCTAACTTTCATATTTTGAGGGAGAAGGGTCTTCCCAGTCCTATGGTCATCAATGAAAAACTCATGACCCAGCTGGACTATGGAGATAGACTAAGAAAACTGGCTAAGGAACAAGCAAGTTTTTTAGCCATTAAAGCCTTGTCAACAGGAAAAGTGTTATATGACACATTGGAGAACTTGTTTTTCCTAGAGCATGAGGTGAAACATTTGTTCCTCACCAAGCCGAATTTTGCAAAATACACAGAGGCAGATGAAATCTACAGAAGGATGGTGAATGTAAAATTACCTGATCTGGAATGGTGGGAAAAAATGATAGATTTAATATGATACATTTACATTAGAAAGTTACTACACAGTAAATGAAGGAAACCAGTTAAAATAGGTAAAAGCATAGCAATAGGGTCAAAGAGTAGCAGGGTCAAAGAGTATCCGTTGAAATATGAAAATAAAGAAGATTCTAGCATAGAAATGCTACAAATATCAGCCAGCTTAAAGGGCTCCAACTCAACTGAAACATCCAGCGACACCACAATAAAAGGGACAGCATGAAGCAGTTCAACATCTGTCTCTATCTTCATGCAAGAAGATATTTATTTTTCCTAAATTAATCTCAAGTTGTTTTGAGATATTTTGTAAACAATTTTGCATATATACTTCATATTTCAAAGTATGTAGGGTGGATTCCAAGACATTTCTATAGACTTTTTCTCTCGAATCAAAATTCTATTGTATCAATGATTAGATTGGATTGCTGGATCAAGGAATAAAGGTTAGATATTTTACAGGATTCTTGTGTAAAGCAAAATACAAATAAGTATTCTCCCATGTTCAATGTTGTTCTTAAATATGTTTTTTCCATAATCTTTTGTGTAAATTTCTAAAATCTAAATGTATAGCAAGGAATGATATTTCATAAATTGCTTAAATGCACTCTGTCTTGATTGTTATGCATTATTGTATGTTTTCTTCACAAATCTAAGTTAAGTAATTCTTGACTGCTCCTTAGTTTAGATAACTCCTAGCCATCTATAGCAAAGGATTCTTAATTTCCATTTGTTCATGATCATCCTCTGTTCTTCATTCTGATCCCGGTCTAAGGATTCTTAAGTTCCCTTTCACCCTGGTTAGAATTATTTCACCCATTAGGCCTAAAGATTTTCATTTTGCTTTGCTAGCCTACCCTATGAACATCCCCTTTAATGATCTAGTCCAGTTATGCTATCCATTTGTTGACTCCATAGCCCAATGGATTGAATACCTAGCTCTATCCATCTGCTCCAAGAATTCCACCACCCAACCTTCAATTCAAAACCAAAACCCCAACGAACATTAAGAACTAGCCTAAAATCCCATAAAAACAAAGTTAAATTATATAGAGAGAGCCCTCTCTGAGTCATAGGTTGGCTAGAGCCTATACTTAAAATATTGGTTTGTGGTTAGCTTAGTTTATTTCTCCTTCTGATAACTTCTAAGGAAAATTCTGAGTGATAACAGTGCCCAAGGAGGCTCAAGCAGAAAATACTGCAGGTACTGACACATCAAATGTGAAGTCTATGGTGGAAGTAATAATGGAAGACAAGCAAAAAACATAAGCACCACAATAAGCACCTGACACCACTCAGTCCCCATCAAGTGGTTAATTGAAGAAAGATACACCATTAGTTAAAGTTTCAACATATCACCACCCACATCAACCATCAAGACAACAACCAACAAGGTGGCGACGAATTATAAACAAGGACAACAACCCCTAGATAACACATAGAGAGGTGTGGTAATCCACCCACAACAAATCAACATAGAGGAGCTATCAGAACCAACTTCCATCTCAAGCGAGTGAGGCACCAACTAGATCAAACATTCACCTTTCTTTGGGATGGCTAGATGCACGTGCATGGTACTAGTTGACTACTATTTTGAGTAGATCTTATTATTTGTGTTCTTCTCATGTTTTACAGACGAAACATGTTTAAGGGGGGTGGAATGTAGTATACCTAGGGGGATAATATGGGGTACAAAGGGAGGTACCCAAGGGAATAATGTAATGTAATAGTATAAGGATGATAAATAAATGGGCCATAATTAATAAATAAAGTGGTTAACCCACATTATGGAAGGGACCACAAGAATTTAGAGAATAATGTGATAAGACCATTGTATTAGATGTATGGTATTGAGAGACCCATGGTAATTACCAATCGTATTTTATGTATGAAGCCTGTATAGAGGCCAGAGACTCCCCATTGAGAGATGTTGAGTATTGTTTTGTATTGAAAAGCATTACCTTGTGGAGTGATCTCCTTCCTTAAGGAGTAGATGTATGGTGTTGCCCTACCTCAAGGGTTTTGATATTAATAAAGAAGAATTTTTATTTCTATTATTGGATCAATATTGATACTTCTTGGGCATATTTTTCAAGTTTATATAATTTTAAGGTAAGATATACTACACAACTTCACAACTTCGACCTTGCAACTTCACGGCTTTGATGGAACTTCACAACAACGACCTTGCAACTTCATAGATTTGATGCAGCTTCACAACTTCGATGCAACTTCACAACTTCGATGCAACTTCACAGCTTTGATGCAACTTCATAACTTCGATGGAGCTTCAGAATTTCATCTTGCCCAATAACTTTATAAAGCCTAACAAGAGAGAGAGAGAGAGATACCCACAACTCTGAACTTGTTATTTTTCTCCTTCTTCATCCTTTTCCAGCTTCTATCTTGAGGAGATCGAACTTGCTTCAGTGAGTCTCCAAATGAGTCCGAGTTCCTTCTTATTTATAGGCTTGTTAGGGGTACAAATTTCTCTCTTTAGGCTAACTTGTCCCTTCATGTAGGTTGAATTTATTTTTGTGCCATGATGAGATCTTGGAGGGTATTTTGACTCTATTTTGACTCAAGTAATTTTTTTTTACAATATGTAACATTCCCAAATGGGTCTTCAATACACGATAATGACTCAATTGACTTTGTGACAAACCTAGAAGCACTCAATGGGTACTTGAACTAAAAATAAATTTCTATTGAACATGAAACCCATGCCTCAAGAATAATAATAATAAATTTGTTTTTCTCTTTTCATTAAATACATGAAATCATGGCATTGATAATGTGAATGGTATTTTAAGACGGGAGAAGAAATGGCCGCAAGAAACAGTGGTGGTGATGTGGTTGAATTTGAGCAAGAAAGGCCTTTACGATCGATGAAAAGACATGACCACGATGCAGCCGAGGTCGGGATTCGACCCTTGGTCTCTCAAAGCAACCTGCTACAGCCTCTTAGACGACTACAGAAACGGGCGTCAGCTAAAATGCATTTGAAAAGACAGTCCCCGGATTCGATAGGGTTATCTTGCAGGACACCAAATCCTTTCTTATCTTTGCTTGTGTTGTCGCCTTTGGTAACAGGAGATGTTGACAGGTTTCTGTTTACTAAAGAAGCTATAGGAATACAAAACCTAAAAGAAGAAGAAAGGGTCGTTAATGTTGTGAGATCCCCCAACTTACTTCCCTCAAGGATCCGGGCCAGGTTAACAGATCGCGGGGAGCCCTATCTTCTCGGATATACAAGCTGGGAAGAAGCAGCGATCACCGCTTATGATCATTCCAGGACCCTCCATGTGCCATTACCTACGTAGCACCTTGTCTTTGGAGCAGGGGAGGGTTTACATAAGGGGCCAAATGCCGCAACACCCATTTCCATTTCAGAAGGGGAAAAGGCAAGCTTTCTACAACAATGCGCAGGAATGTGCTTTCAGATCCAAATTTCTTAGCCTTCAGGCAGAACCATCCTGCAATGGGTCAATTCTTCAGATCTGGTGCTGGATCTCAAACTGGATCTAGAACGGCGGATTGGGATCCCTTCAAGCCTTCAGAGACTTATCTTTCAAGGTAAACAACTTGAAGACCTTCTTCCCCTCTCTTCTTACAACATTACCAGGAACAAATCTTTGGTGGCAACCCTTCGTCTCAGAGGAGGTGCAGCGGGACATTCATCCTCTGCTCCTCCCTTCTCATACAAAGATGCAGTACACTCTGAGAACCCCAAACCCCCGGAGGCCCTTAAACCTAAGCCCTTTTTGGTTGACAAGATAGAAGAAGTTCCCTCTGTTGAAATCACCCATGAATATCTTGCAACCCAACTTCAAGAATTTGCAGAAAGAGCCATCATTTGTAGATTTAACGGACTGTGGTTGCAATCTCAAGATCTCTATGCATGGATCCATGCAAACTGGAGTCATCATTGTAAGATCAATTTCTGTTCAAAAGGTTACTTCATTGTTCTATTTGACAATAGTAAGCATTACGAAAAGGCTTTAGAAGAAGGCCCTTGGTTCATGGGAACTGCGGGGCTCTTCTTGACTGCTTGGTTCCCATATTTTGATCCAGCAACTGTAGTCATTACCAGGACACCCGTATGGATTAGGTTTCCAAATTTACCTGCCCACTTATGGCATACTGTTGTCTACAGAGCTATAGGAAACACCTTGGGCAGTTTCATTATGGGAGATTTCTGGCGGGAAGCCAAAGGTCTCTACTTATATGCCAGAATATGTGTGGAGTTAGATTTGAGCAAAGGACTTCCAGACCAAATCAATCTCAGGATAAACGACTTTGTCTCGACCCAGACACTAGATTACGAAAATACTTCATTCCATTGTTGCCATTGCCACCAATGATGGCATTTGCAGAACTCCTGCCCATCTCGCCCGACAAAAAAGAATAAGGATAACCTCTCCAAGCCCAAGTCGAAACGATGGGCTCCCTGCTCTCCACCTCCAGTCGTGGATTCTGATTCCTCCAACTCTGAAGATGATGGTAGCGATGCGGACTTGGATCGAGCCCCTCATTCTGTGGTCCCTTCCACCGATGGTCCAGCGTAGACCTCTGATACAGCCATTGCTCAGAAACGCGCCCATTTGACCTCCTCCTCTGATTCAGAAAAGGAGGGCTCCCCTGGGGAGATCCCTAATCTTCAGGTGGTTATTGCTCATTCTCCCCAGGACGGTTGGGTCAAAGTCAAAAAAAGGAAAGGGAAAAAGCTTTGTGTTGAGGCTTCCACCCATTCAGGGTAGAAGTCAGTCTTTTTTCTTCCAGCCATATGTTGTAGCTTCTTGCTTGTTTCACTTCTCCTCTGGAACCGAGGTTGATAGTCCTATCATTTCCGGTTGCCGGTTTTCTATCTCTCTTGAATGTATCTTCTTGTAGCATATTTTTAATTAATAGAATTAGTCCAATTCAGAAAATAAAATAAATAAATAAAAAAAAAAAAAAAAAAAAAAAAAAAAAAAAAAAAAAAATAAAAATAAAATAAATAAAAAATAAATAAAAATAAATAAAAATAAATAAAATAAATAAAATAAATAAAATAAAAATTAAAAAAATTAAAAAAATTAAAAAGTAAAAAAATACATGAAATCATGATTACATATGTCATTATGAAGACCGAACCTAGTTACATATTTATAAAAGGAACAATTTGTTTATAGAGATTGTGTTCAAGTATTGGGTTGGTACAAAAATTTGTAAGGATAGATTGTGATACTCAAAGTGCAATTTTCCTAGCAAAGAACCCTACTTATCGTTCAAAGATAAATCATATTTATGTTTGGTATCACTTTGTGAGAGATATGGTTGAAGAGAAGAATATGCTACTAGTAGAGGTGGACACTTTGAATAATGTTGTAGATTTATTGCCAAAATTTGTGAGCATTGAGAAGTACTATCGGTTTAGGGAAACAATGGTAATTACTACCCTATATTGTTGATCATGTAATCATATGATCCCTTATATGTAAATAAAACAACAAGTGGTAGAATTTTGGGTATGCATTATATTCTTTGCATGATTAGCCATGTTTGGACCCCAATTCCTAATGGGGGGCTTGCCCCCTTGTATAAACGTCATTGTGGGAGGTTTACGGGGAGGGAGGAGCAACAACACTTTTATGGACTCCACCCATGTGACCAGGGCTTTTAGGGCCAACAACCCTAAAGTGAAATTTTTGGAGAACTTTACCTTTACAGTATTATAGTTTCATGGTCAATCTGGATCATTTGACATTAGGTCACTAGTTTGAAGGTAGAAGTTATGCTAGGGTTTTATTCCCTAGAATATAACCCACTTTTAAGCGGAAATTGTATAGCGACTATATAATCATTGAGAGATACAAAAAGATCTTGCTAGTTTTCTAGGTTTTGGGTTTCCAGGATAAAGTCTCCATGTTAATATGTGTTTTCCATTGCATATTTTCTATTTTAATTAAGAATTTGTTTGTAGCAATTAAATTGTATAGGGTTAAAACCTATAGACCTAAAAAGCATGTCCTCCTAAACTCAACACAATTTGGACATTGTATTAGGCATTTAGAACATTACTTTAGCACCAAATCACGAAATAACATGGAGTTTTAACAAAAAATGAAAAAAGTCACTAAAAATGTAATTGGAGGCTAAATGAGAAGCTAATAACATCATGGTTTTATTGTAGTGAAGGAGTTATCCAAAGTTTGTATCTCTTCAATAGTAATAATGGTTACAAAGGATCATTTGGAAAGTAATCTTTCACTAAATGTTCTTCATCTAGATCCATGATATAAAATACATTTACTAAGTCCTTATGCTCTTTTCTCATGGTTTCTATAATCAAGGGCTTCAAAAAGTATAAAATATAGGGTAGGGGCCAAAGGGAAACCTTTCTTGATACTTAAGAAAATCCTACCTCTTTAGATTTAGCTTGATTAATAAAGAGATATGTTAAGGCATTTATAAATAGTGCTTCTACTACTTAAATAAAAATGGGCCAATTCCCAACACTCTAAACATAGAAAAGACAAACGGTGATTCCACTTAGTCATAGGGTTTTTCAAAGTCAGCTTTGACCAATAATGCCTTAATGCCTTGGGTTTTGGTTTATCCCATGCCCTATACAAATATTGCATCAACCAAAATATATATTCCTTTAATAAACCCCTTAATCTCTAGTTTGATTATTTTCAACAAGATATATTTCAATCTTATGGTGGCTTTGGATAGAATTTTGTAAGAGACATTCAAAAAAGTTATTGACCAGTAGATCATGATAATTTTTTGGTATCTTGGATTTAGGATAAATTTGTTCAACTTTTCCTTGATGTGAATTCTAACCATAGAATCCTTCATGATTAATTTATACACTCATATTAGCAGAGTCGACGACACAAACTATAGGGTGGCTTTATAGAAATCACCGGGTATGACTCATTTTGGATGAAAACCATTTCTATGAGGCCTTCTATAAACTTATCTAATGCCATAACTTAATAACATCTATGTTTTTCCTCTTGGGTCAATTTATGAGGGAATTCATTGATATAGGTTTGCATGGCCACCTTTCTCTCCTTTGTCATACTCTAGGATTGAAAGGCCATTTTATAATGATTGAAAAAAATATTTTTCATTATTTTAAGGACGTATGTGCTCTAATTATTCCTTGGATGCAAGGGCTTCAAAGAAGGATTTAGTTGGTTTATTTCATGATTTGAGCTTGTGTTGTTAGGTTATGTTTTGATCTCCCTTTTCTTTGTACATCTATTCCACTTTTAGTATATCTCTTACTTTGGTTGTCACTTCCTAAAGAGCCATATTAAACATACTAAGTCATAACATATTTGACATCATCTCAAATTCCTTCAAGTGTTGGAAACCTTTTGCACTACTTTTTTTTTGTGGGGCGGGGGGGGGGTGTGTTGAATCTGTAGTTTGTCTTCTTAGCAATTTTTACCAATTAAAACTTCTCTACTGAATCATGCATATATTAACCAACAACATAAATAAATTATCTCATAAACATGTGCACCATATGAGCATAACCAAAAACCATAAGCAACAACATAAACAATAAACCTGCACATCAAATCAATCACACATGAGAACACATGATATCTGGTGGAAACCCTTTTGGGAGAAAAACCACCCTTGCTGCTAATGCGCTACTCTGGATCTATATTATGTCAAGAAAAATATCTTTTACATAAATTAGCTAACTACCATCATCCAGGAGACTCAACCTCATATATAATTAGCTAACCCCCATAAGCCAGGAGACTTGATTCTACTGATCAACTCAGAATTCTATGTTCTCACATGGATCTATGAACCACAATTTATTGAAATCCACCATGATCAATAATCCTTGCCCAACTCTGATTGGACTGCCCAACTCCAATTGGATGGAGAAATTGTTCCTTTCACCAATGTTACGAAATCACTACTCCACTCTATTGAAGTTACTGCTCCTCTACTCTATGTGGACCTTGCTACAGATATTTTTAGACTAGATCCCAAGACACCATTCTTAAATCTGATTCAACTCTGCAATCTTAATTTCAACAACAAGACACCATCATCACAAATAAAAATACCACAAACATATGCTCTCCACTCAAGAAAAACAACGACCACAATGCATGCATCGAATCTACAATACCATAACCAACCAACAATAAAAACAAAGCTCATACTCAACCATAACATTAAACCCTCAATATATTTGCAACAAGAAAACAATCTGCCATAAACACTAGTATATTTGCAAAACAAATGGATTAGTGACCAAAGTATGAGACACTCCACACTTTGTCTCATCTCTTCTATAAAACTCTACTCCATATACTGAAAACAATCTCTCCAATATCTACATCAACTCTACTCTACAAATTGATATCTTTACTTCAACAATATGCTCCACTCACTACCATTTGCACTCATGCATTAGCTATCTTTTCTCACAAGCAAGTTTGAAGCATTCTTTTTCTACTCTACAACCTTCCCACTCACATATCACTCAAGCAACCAACACCCAACTCCAAAATGAAGTATATAAAAAATATAAGGAAAAATTCACTTTTGGAGTGGGATCAAGAGTGCATAAAGTTGACGAAATCCAACCATTATCACCACTAATTGTACACTTAAGGCATTCACACCTATAGGAGTACTTTTCCAACAAATTTTGACCTTTTTCAATTATTTTAAACCCTTCTAGGAAATTCCATGACAAAATACTCTAGACATGTGCGAGGAATGCAGAGGAAATTTAATTTTAAGCCTCAACCACATCCAAAGAACTAGAATATTTTAGTTGTAATTGCATTCACATGCCTGCCAAATTTCAGCTGGAGACTTCCAACTGCACACATAAGCCTACATCCCTGTGGTTGGGAAAGAGAATAAGGAAAAACATAAGAACCTCAACTCTGAAACTCAACCACTTATTTGGTCAACTTCATCACCTCTTGTACATGCATTCAAATCACTTCCAAACCTTGTGATACTTATTTAAATGGATCAAACATGTCTCCCAAATGCCATTACCAAGTTTACCTAGAAGCCAATAAATAAGGGTTGAATTGACTGCCATCAAGTCCTCTACTCTCCATTGACACTTGCACAAGTTGCAACACATCTAAGCAACCTTGAAGCACATCTGAATCATCTCCAACATCATCATAAGGACAACATACCATTGCAACAAGTCATCCTCCGGTTCCTACACTAGGTCATGAACAAGAACATAAACACCACTAGCACATGGGGAACCATCAACCACACACTACCATCATCTGAGCATTGAGGTTGGCATCATCAGGTTTATATCAATACCAATACAACCAATTCAATGCCAACTCAACCAGATGCAACCTTGCTATAAGGATGACATCAATACAATAACTAGTCTACAGAGGGTTGACATCAATTCCAACATGAGCTAGCTGCCATCATGAAACCATTTCCACCACCAGATAGTTGCAACCATGAACACCATAATGCCAACAATATCCCCATTTGGCATTGATGACAGCCACACACAAACTCTAAACCAATCTCTTCTTATATCACTCCCCCTTTGACATCAATGGTAAAGGGTGAACTCCATCTGATAAGGCAACAAATGCTGAGGCACAAAAAATGGAGCATCTGATCTTTACATCCATGGTTGAAGAATGATATCTATTAACAAATAACCATACTCTCTCACATTAGAAGCAATTAACATATGAAGCAAGCAACATTCAAAGCATCATGTCCCACCAACAACCTCTAGCAGCAACAACAATTATGCACCAATAACCACACAATATGCACACGAGGCATCAACCGACACTCTCCATAGAAACCACATAGCAGTAACATCAATGGATATCATCAACCTCTCTACTCATGAAATGAGGTCAAAACCCAACGATCAAAGCATAGCATGAAGCACACTATAAACACCTCCAAGCGAACCATAATGCCTACAATGGATGGCTGAAGTAAATAGGAACATATAATCCTCCCCTTGAACATATGCCATCTCCAAAATCAGCTCCAACTTGCAATGAACCACTTCCGCTGCAAATAATGCTTCCTTTCCACAAATAGAAGCACCATATGGACCTAAAATCCATAACAGGGACATATGACCTCATACATGACCATTACATGACCTCATGACTCATGATTAGATGACCCAAAGATAGTACAATATAAGTACATAGCATCATGAGCATTGTACATGGATTTTCAATGAGTTACATAGATGTTATCATCTATGATCATCTCCTTTGGACCAATGACTCAAAAACATGACATAACATGGTTGTTACAACATTATTATCCCATACATGTGGTTGCATAATGACTCCACGAAATTACTCTAAAACATGCCTATCACCATAATGACTCAATCTACTAATGACTGGAACCCCTACCAACATAAAATTATGAATTAATGATAAGCACATTTCTATAATAAACTGCATATAACAACCTATACATGGTTGTTCCATGTATCATTTCATATCTATGTATCCTTTACCAATGAACTCATTACATCCATGGTTGTACAACTTTTCAACCAACTGCCAGTGAAGACCAAAATCATATATATGGTTGAAAAACAACAAAGAAAATGCCCAATATCACTTGTAAATCTCATACCATGCATAACTCCCCCTTAGCTCAATATAACTCTAAAAGGAAGGCTAATCTTGTGCACATGAATGTGCATGAGGCTCAAATGAGATCATCATATGCTACTGCAATAACTCGTACTCATCTAGCTGCCATATTATCCCCCTAATGTTATGCACCTCTCATGAACTATGCAATCCTCTATGAGTATGTATGATGTACCATGGATTACAAGAGGGGTGTTCTTCACTACTTGAAGAATTGTTGCTCCTTCTTTCTCCACATGGTCTTCGGCTACTTCTTTTCTACCTTCACTATATTTTTGCTACATCCACTTTTTTTTCTTCTCTTGTTGTCTTTTCCTTGAGTAATGAGGCAACATGCAGTATCTTTCCATATGGCAAAAATTATGGCATATATAACATTCCACATGGCCAAGATATGAAGCAAGAGGATCAAATCTCCTACTGCTCATGTTAGATCTATACCTTGTATGCAATGTGCTTCTCATCTATTGGTTAGATATGAAATCAATTGCCTTATGACCAAATAGGTTACATGGATAGAAATAATCATAAAAAGAATGATTATACATGTTGGCCTTTCTTCTTGGCCATTGATTCTACTGCAAGCTCCGCCAATTAGATCTATACATCTTGTTCCTACAGTTAGCTACAACATCTCCAAACTTGTGACAACTATATAATTCTACCTTATGCACAAAAGGAACAAAAGGACTTTGATTCCTTTGAAATTTTACATGTCTACCATGATCCTCTCTTGGAGAAAAAGATATTCTCAATGTTTTCTTCTCGACTGCTGTTGGTTATGCTGGTTGATCTACTATTGGTTTCGTTCTTTGCTACTCTTTTTGTTGGCATTGTTCTCTACAGGTTCTTTTGGTTTAAATTTGATGTTTTTTTCTACATGCAAACTAGACTCACTTTTGAAATCCATGACCAGATTTATCCAATGGTGATCTCTAGATCTCAAGCAAACTATCTAAGGCCATAATTCTCTTCTCCATATTTCACTGCTTTCTCAAAGACATCACTTCAACTTGTAATCTCTCACACTCATCTTCCTTCTCTTTGTACTGCTTCCTCACAACTTCTTCAATTTTTTCTTCCTCTGCCAATTTAGTCCTCAAACTAATTATCTCGTCCTTGAGCTTGGCCTCATTATCATTACAAATCTGCAATAGTTTTTCTTGATTCTTGCATGCAATTGTTATTCTAGAAATATAAGATCTAAGAACATTAATATCATTCTCATATTCACTGGGCACTTCAACATGATTAAAATCTAAATCCTCAAAATTGTAACTCAAAAGAAAATCATTGGAATCTATACCTTTGAATTCATTTTACTGCAATACCTTTGGTTCTTGATCTTCTGATTTTAGCACATTATTGGCTAAACCACTTGCAGTAGGAAGATGAGACTCTTGTGGCTAAGCTTCTTGATTTTGAGGTCCTTCTTCTTATTCTTCTTCTTTTTGCCATTTTTCTCATTCTCTTTATTTCTGTTGGTACCATATCCAAATATGGGCTCTAACACGTTCCACATTTATTTAGCGTATTTCAAACTTACTAACTTATTCAAATCATCATCATGAAGATTCTTGTAGATTATGCATCTAGCTTAAGCATCCCGCTACAAAACTTTAGGTGCAATTCCTTGCAACATCCTTCACACACTAGTCTCCAAAATATTAGATCCACAAGACGAAAACTAAGATTTAACATTTTTTTGCCATACCTTGAAATTTGTAGTAGTTAGGAAAAACATTCCTTTAGAAGTCATTATGGAAAAAATAATAATTCAATTTTATGTCAAAAAACCCCAGATCTACTATGCGGCAATCAAGCTGCAATCAAGAACCCCGCTTTGATACTTATTGTTCAAAGCCTTGAGAACTACTGAGGATGGGGGGGGGGTGTGGTGAATCAACAGTGTGTCTTCTTAGGAATTTTTACCAATTAAAACTTTTCTACTAAATCACGCATATATTAACCAACAACATAAATAAATTATCTCATAAGCATGTGCACCATATGGGCATAAAACAAAAACCATAAACAACAACATAAACAATAAAAATGCACAAACATCAATCGTAAACGAGAACACATGATATCTCGTGAAAACCCTTCTGGGATAAAAACCACCCTTACTGCTACCACGTTGCTCTGAATCTCTATTATGTCAAGCAAAATATATTTTATATATATTAGCTGACTACCATCAACTAGGAGACTCGACCCCATATACAATCAACTAACCTGCATTAGCTAGGAGACTCAATTCTACTGATAAGATCATAAGAATATGTTATCACATGGATCTACGGACCACCATCTACAGAAAGCCACCACGATCAACAATCGTCACCCAACTCTGATTGGATGGAGAAACTGTTCCTTTTTCCATTGCTATTGAATCACTGCTCCACTCTCATGAAGTTACTTATCTTCTGCTTTATGTGAACCTCATTTCATATATTTTTAGACTGGATCCCAAGATACTCTACTCAACTTTGCTTCAACTCTATCACATCATAATCTCAATGACAAGACACCATAAACAAAAACAAAAACACCACAAAACTATGTTCTCCACTTAAGGAAAATAATGGCTACAATGCATGCATCAAATATAGAATATGATAACCAATGAGAAGTACAAGCATAACTCATACTCAACTATAACATCAAACCCTCAATATATTTGTAAGAACAAAACAATCTGCCATAAACATTAGAAACTATGCAAAAAAAATGGATTAGCTACCAAAGTATGAGAGACTCCACACTTTGTCTCATCTGTGCTATAAAAATCTACTCCATAAACTGAAAACAATCTCTACCATAGCTCCATCAACTCTACTCTGCAAACTGATATCTCTGCTTCAACAATCTTCTCCACTCACTGCCATTTTCACTTATCCACTAGCTAGCTTTGCTCAAAAGCAAGTATGGAGCATTCTTTTTCTTCTCTTTAACCTTCTCACACACATATCAGTCAACCAACCAACACCCAGCTCCAAAATAAAGCATATAAAACATACAGGGAAAAATTCACTTTTGGACTGGGATCAAGAGTGCAAAACGTTGATGAAATCCAACCATTATCACCACTACTTGTGTACTTAAGGCATTCACACCTATAGGATGAATTCTACAACCAATTTCGACCTTTTTCAATTAGTTTAGAACCTTCTAGGAAATTCCTTGTTGAAATACTATAGATGTGCACGAGGAATGCGAAGGAAATTTCATTTTAAGCCTTAACCACAGCCAAAAAACTAGAAGATTTTGGTTGTAACTGCACTCATAGGCTTGCCAAATTTCAGTCGAAGACTTCCAGCTGCACTCATAAACTTGCACCCCTACGATTGGGATAAAGTATAAGCAAAAACATAATAAGCTCAGCTCTAAACCTCTACCACCTATTTGGTCACCTTCATCACCTCTTGTACATGCCTCCAAACCACTTCCAAGCTTTGCGACACTTCTGTAAATTTATCAAACATGTCTCCCGAGTGCCACTACCAAGTTGACCTAGAAGCCAATAAACACAGGTTGACTTGACTGCCAACAAGTCCTATACTCTCCACTGACACCTGCACAAGCTGCAACACAACTGAGCAACCCTGAAGCACATCTCCATCATCTCCAACATCATCATAAGGCCAAGACATTGCTACAACAAGTCATCCTCTAATCCCTGCACTAGGTCATGAACAAGAACATAAACACCACTACCACATAAGCAAGCATCAACCACACACTAACATCATCTAACCATCAAGGTTTACATCAATGCCAACACAACTAGCTCAATGCCAACTCAACTAGTTGCAACCATGCTACAAGGATGGCATCAATACAATGACTAGTCTTCATAGGGTTGACATTAATGCCAACATGACTCTAGCTGCGATCATGAAACCATTGCCAACACCAGTTAACTGCAACCATGAACACCATAATGCCAACATCAAACTACTTTTTTCTTTCTTTTTTGGCTGCCACTAGTTTCCTACCATAGCCATTAAAAAAAAGATATCCTTCTTATGGTATCCTCTCACTAGATATGGAAAACAATAATGGATAAATTCCACCCACGAGCTCTCTCTCTCTCTGTGTGTGTGTCTATATATATATATATATATAATTTTTTTTTTGAGGAAATAAATTAGCCTTCCTCTCAACCTGAGGGTTAGAGTAAAGTTACTGGTACTAGGTTAGCCCACAAGTAAGCTCATTTAATATTTCACAAGGCACACAACTAATACAACAATATTCATAGGCACAAAGCCATTACAACAATTCTCTTCATGTCACTAGTAGGGATGTCGATTCCTTTAATGCATGACCCATGTTAGGTGAGAAGTGCTCAACATGAGCTATGTATTCCTTAGTCATTAATAAAAAACCTAGGAGATGTAAAAAAAAAAAAATAGATTGATGATCATGCATGATAACTCTACTTACACTTATACAATCCTTTTACCTTTTGGTATTCAAAGAAGAAGAATGTTTGCTAAGAGAGTATCTATAGACTTAAGAGGCATATGGGATGGGTCCTTTGAATGAATATTTCTCATATAATTTTCCACAATGTTCATAGGGTTTAGATTAAAACCCTTATATCTAATAAGAAAAATTAGATCCAATCTCTTTTTCTCTATTTTGATTCTAAGTCTTTCGATGAATTGAAATCCATATTGCCTCTTCATATAGGTTTGTAATGACAAATTTGAGATTCCTATGGGATAGTCTGTTTGAATGTAGACTTTTTTGGAGAATTTTCCACAATGTTCATAGAGGTTACATTACAATCCCCACATCTAATATGAAATATCAGACCCAATCATTTTTTCTCTATTTTAATTCTAAGTCTTTCGATAAACCATAATTGAATCCACATTGCCTCTCCATATATGTTTGTAATGACATATTTGAAATTCCTATGAGATGGGTTATTTGAATGTAGATTTCTCAAAGAAATTTCCACAGCATTCATAGGGGTTAGATTATAGTCCCTACATCTAATAAGAAAAACAAGATCCAATATATTTTACTCTATTTTAATTCTAAATCTTTCCAAAAACTGGATTTTAATCCATATTTCCTCTCCATATAGTTTTGTAACGACATATTTGTGATTCTTGTAAGATGGGTTGTTTAAATGTAGATTTATTTGGGAATTTTCCACATTATTCATAGGGGTTAGATCACAGGTTATGCATCTAATAAGAAAAATCAAATCCCAACTCTTTTTCTCTATTTCAATTCTAAGCCCTTCCAAAAAATAGATTTTAATCCATATTACCCCTTTGTACAGGTTTGTAATGACAAATTTGAGATTCCTGCAGGATGGATTGTTTGAATGTAGATTTATCTGAACATTTTCCACATTATTCATAAGAGTGAGATTATAGTCTCAACATCTAATAAGAAAAATTAGATCCAATATATTTTTCTCTATTTTAATTCTAAGTTTGTCCAAAAATTGTATTTTAATTCATATTGCCTCTTCATACAAGTTTGTAATGATAGATTTGAGATTCCAGTGGGATGTGTTTGTCAAATATAGATTTTTTGGAGAATATTCCATAATGTCCAAAGGGGTTAGATTAAAGTGCCTCAATCTAATAAGAAAAATAAGATCTGATCTCTTTATAAAATTTTTAATTCTAAGTATTTATAGAAATTGACTTTAAACCATACTGCCTATTTAAACAGGTTTGTAATGACATAGTTTAGATTCCTACGAGTTGTTTGTATTTACATTTATCGAAATTTTTTCTTTAATGTTCATAGGGGTTAGGTTATAGTCCATGCACCTAATAAGAAAAATAATATCTGATCTCTTTTTCTCTATTTTAATTATAAGTTATTCCTAAAACCAAATTTTAATCTACATTTCCTCTCCATACAAATTTGTAATGATAGAATTGAGATTCCTTTGGGATGGGTTGTTTGAATCTAGATTTATCAAATTTCCATAGTATTTATAATGGTTAGATTAAAATCCCTGCATCTAATAAGAAAATTTAGGTCCAACCTCTTTTTCTATATTTTAATTCTAAGTCTTTCAAGAAACCATATTTTAATCCATATTACCTCTTCATACAAGTTTGTAATGAGAAATTTGAGATTCTTGTGGGAAGGATTGTTTGAATGTAGAATTATTGGAGAATTTTCCACATTGTTCATAGGGTTTAGATTACAATACATACATCTAATAAGAAAAATATGATTCAATCTTTTTTTCTCTATTTTATTTGTAAGTATTTCTATAAGCCATATTTTAATCCATATTGTCTCTTCATATATGTTTGTAATAACAAGTTTAGGATTCTTGTGGGATGGTTTGTTTGAACGTATATTTCACAAAGAATTTTCCATAGTGTTCATAGGGGTTAGATTACGGTCCCTGCATCTAATAAAAAAAATTAGATCTGATTTCTTTTTTTGCTATTTTAATTTTAAATTTTTCAATAAATCGTATTTTAATCCATATTTCCTCTCTGTACAGGTTTGTAATGACATATTTGAGATTCTCGTGGGATGGATTGTTTGAATGTGTATTTCTTGGGGAATTTTCCACAATGTTTATAGGGCTATATTACAATCACTGCATCTAATAAGAAATATTAGATCCAATCTCTCTCTCTATTTTAATTCTAAGTCTCTCTAGGAACTAGATTTTAATCCATATTGCCTCTCCATACAAGTTTGTAATGATAGATTTGAGATTCTTGAGGGATGGGTTGTTTGAATGTAGATTTCTCAGAGAAGTTGCCACAATTTTCATAAGGGTTAGGTTACAATCCCTGCATCTAATAAGAAAAATTAGATTAGATTTATTTTTCTCTGTCTTAATTTCAATTATCTGCAGAAATTGGAATTTAATCCCTATTGCATATTTGTATATTTTTGTAGTTACAAATTTGAGATTCTTGTGGGACAGGTTGCTTGACTGTAGATTTCTTCGACAATATTTCATGATGTTCATAAGGGTTAGATTACAATCCCTTCATTTAGTAAGAAAATAAAATATGATCTCTTATTCTATATTTTAATTCTAAGTTTGTCTAGAAACTAAATTTTATTACATATTGCCTCTCCATACACTAAAAATTCTTCAATAAATCCACATTCAAAGAGAGCATATCTTTATCCATATTTTTAGTAATAAATTGTTTCCTTTTTCAAAATTTGACTATGTAACCCATAATTCCCACAATTCATTCTACTGGAACTATTAGGTGTTAAGGGTCATTTCTAGCCTTAAGGTTTTTGTTGACCATTTATACCCTTAAGAGCATACGAGTGAGCACGGGATTCTCCTTATTTAGTTTCATCTTTACATTATTGAAGTTGTTGCAAAATAATTATATGCCGTTAAAATCTCTTAAGTTAATTAATCCAATAGGGTTTCTCTTTTGCCAACATTGTTCAATGCATATAAATTGACTAGGCCCAACAAAAGGCCCTTGAAATCAAACAAGGCCCATGCACCATAGTTCCGTGACAACCCATTTTGTTAAATTACCTCTTATGAAATTTTGTAAATATTTTTGTGAAATTTAATTACAATGAACTAGCCAAGGGAAAAGGGACACATATTTCAAAGCTTTGAGTTGAGGAGGTCGCTGGGGAAATTTGATGGAAGTAGCCCATTTAATGAAAGGAGTGGGGCTAACTAGATTTAGCTTTTAATGAAGCTGATTGAGAAATAATGGCTGCTAGAAGAAGTGTATGTAATTCTCCAAGAAGTAAGACAAGCCCATCCTTTCTTGGGCTAAGTTCACAAGGAAGAGGACAAGATTTAAAAGGAGGGATTGGTTGATAGGAGTCCTTCTAACTGGTAAAGTAAGTCCCGGAAATAAAAATTTAAACCTAAGAAAAAAGGAAAGGGAAGGAAAATTATGGAGATAACAACATGAGAAAATTACGTAGGGGCTACAAAAAGGGAATTAAACAAGTTACAAGAGCTCAAGAAGGAAAAGAAGATATACACATGGAGGAATTAGCACTACAACAATTAATGCTAGATTCTCTAACAAGTTTTTCTAGAGGAGGATTTTTGGTTTTAAGCAGAGGTAGAGGGTTTAGTGGGTTCTCTTGGGTGAAGGTCAGAGTCCCTCTGAATTCCCTACTTGGGTGGAGGTTTTGTTCCTTTGGATTCTAGATAAGACAATATGCATAGAGTCTACATGTTCTTGGTTTTTAGGCCAATAATTGCACTGAGTGAACTATGGATTCCAAGATTTGGGTGGAATCGCTGAAGAATTCTTGGCTAACTTACAAGGGTGGAAATGGTGGCATATTTGGAGTCCCTAGTTTTGCAAGGGTGGAGATGGTGATATCTCTAGATTCCCTGGTGTGGTGAGGAGTTCTGGTTATTTCCCTCAAGCACTCCTCCTCAAGCTCTGAATCTAGCTTGGGGGTGGATGATTGCAAGAAAGACCATAGCGCAATCATCCTAAGGTTGGGAGGAGAGATATAGTCACAACCTCAGTTTCCATGCTCCATATCATAAGATAAGTGTCATATGAATATCTGTATATGTGATTGATTGTGTAAATGCTCACTGTGCTACTAAAATATGTATGGGGGCTTAATTGAATTTCTATGCATGTATAAATGTTGTATAAATGGTTGTTGTGTTATAAAAATGCCTATACTAAATCAAAGGGATGTCTCTTCCTATGTGAATTTTAAGGAATGGTTTAATCCCTACATGATTAATGATGGTTAATCTCATGGCCTATTTCTGAGCTTGAAATCAATTTAAATGCTTGTGCATGAGCGATGGGTATATCTTTGTTGTGGAACGCATTCTTGTATTACAATGATTTTTAATAATAGGCCATGTTCTATGAAATTTCTCGCAAGAAGAATGTATTCTTTAACATGTATATATGGTGCTAACGAGGACAGGTTGAATCCCATACAACCTCGAGATATATACCCTGGGTTGAGCGTCAAGAGATTTTGGGAAGTCCTCCAGAAGTCTTGCAATCAGGCATTAGGCTAGGGGTGATAGTTAGTGTTACACAGTAATTTGTCACTACCTTCATCCCAGTCTTCCTACTGTGTCATGAGTCCAAATCATTTCATGCTCATGCTCTCTGATGTTGCCAAATGACCCACTTTGCCAAAGTTTCTGCAGCATCGCGACTATTGTCAAAATAAACGCGCTAATGAGCGCTCCAAAACAGACCATACGCGCTGCCATCGCGGAAGTACACGTGATTCCCACGATGGTCGGATTTCATGAGACAGCGCGACTGTTGCTTATATTTGATCACGATGACATGACCTTATCCATTATGCAGTAGCGATGTCAGTGCTCCAGTACAGTTATGTACCCGTGATGATCCAATCTGGGCGAGTTTTTTCTAATAGCCGGCCTTCCAGATGACTCCAGACCTAGTGGTTGGCCTTGTCTATGTCACCCTCCCTTCTCTGGCATGACTGTTCCGTCATTTGAGCTACCTTCCTTGGAGATAATCTCATCTTCCCACCATTCATGGAGACTCCTTCTCCTATTTAAGCCTCCACCATTGCTATGAGCTGCTAGTTTTGGAATTCTTAGTCTTTGGAGTGTTGCTGATAGTGTTGTGAGCTTGATAGGTAGCTGGTGTGAGAAGTGTGGGATTGTTTTAGAGCTTGAGGAAGGTTGTGAAGTGCTTTGATCTTGTGTGAACTTGTGAGTGAGAGAGATTTGTTTTGGGAGATCTACCTTCAAAGGTGAATGCTTGAGGAATAGGCTGGCTAGACCCTCTTGAGAAGGATTTGTTAAATTATGGTATGTTCTATGCTTATAACAATTTACTTATTTTTCTTATTATATTCCACCGATTAGCAATCACATGTACATAAAGTAAAGTGCAGATAGAACATTAAACGATCGACAGAAAACAAGCCAAGACAAGAGACACAAGATGTGGCGGCTAGCCAGGGACAAACCCCACAATGTGTGGGGAAACCCTGTGATCAAATCTTCTTTATCTTCAATAATTTAGCAGAGAGAAATAGTACAATAAATCTGATTCATATCAGCAATAGCAAACCCTAGATCAGTAGCATCAGCATTAGCGGCTTCATTATCAAACTAGGGCAGACGATATCTCACAAACCGACAGTCGGATTGACTTCATTCCACCACCAAAAGTTTCGGCTTCCAAAGGAGGTTCAGATGAACCTACAGCGCAGTTCAGATGAGGAGATCTTCTAGGCCACGCAAGCCAATCTTTACTTCTGCAGTTGCAGCTTCAGTTTCAGCAGTTTCCGGCTTCAAACTAGGGCAGTCGATATCTTGCAAACCGTTCGTCGGATTGACTTCATTCCACCACCAAAAGTTGCAGCTTCCAGAGGAGGTTCAGATGAACCTACAGTGTAGTTCAGATGAGGAGATCTTCTAGGCCATGCAAGTCAATCTTTACTTCTGCAGTTGCAACTTCAAATTCAACAGCTTCTGGCTTCACATGTGTGAGAGAGAGAGACCCATTTCAGCGCAGTAGAGAAGAGACTCATATCTGCGCAGTAGAGAGAGAGATATGTGATGAGATGAGTGAGTCCAAATGAGGAAAAGTCCTCTTATATTTATACACAACGTTGGTGGGTGAATAGATGCGACTGTTGGGCTTCTGAGCCTACATGAGTTGTAGGTCGGCTTGATAATAATTCCATAATCAAAATAAATTCATATATCCATGAATACTTATCGGAATTGGATGATCTTTATATCAATCCTACACCTCTCGACGAGAGGAATCTAATAAAAATATTATTAGCCATGAATAAGATGACCCACATGAAGTTTTGCCCTGGTTGCCAATTTTAACACTCCCTCTCAACCATGGAGAACTTCATCTGCAATCTGTCTATCGGTCGTTACTATTCATCCATCAAATGCACTGCCTTGTATAACCTGACCCTTGCCATGCTCTGCTCTATTTTTCCTATTCTGCTTTGTCTTGTTCCGCCCTGCACTGATCTGTACTGTTTTGTTTTGTTCTGCTCTACTCTTGCATTGTTCTGTTCTACTATGCTTTTGTCCGAATTATGAAGAAGAAGAAATGATCGAGGATGTATCATACTGACTCAAAGTCAGTCTCATAGTATGTACCATTGGTCCCAGACCAGTCTCAACCAACCCAAAGTCAGCGTCATAGTGAGTACAACTCCAATGGTCCCAGACCAATATCATCCTCCACTGACTCAAAGTCAGTCTCAGAGTATGTACCACTGATCCCAAACCAGTCTCAACCGACCCGAAGTTAGCGTCATAGTATGGTACAACTCCTACCACTGGTCCCAGACCAGTATCATTGATCCCAGATCAATGGAGGTCATCCTAGCGTAGGGAGTACGGTAGTTACAACGATGCGTCCATCGGTACTACTATGGTCCCTAACTTCATTTCCCTGCTCATTGATCAGATGAGAGGTACTTCCCATGAGTCCCAGACTGCATGGGTAGGATGCATTGACAGGAGAACTAATCAATCCTGTCCTCACAGGAGAACACATCAATCCTGCTACAATTGCCATGGAGAACACATCAATCCAGGCCTCATAGGAGAACACATCAATCCTGCTACAATTGCCATGGAGAACACATCAATCCAGGCCTCACAGGAGAACTAATCATCCTGCTACACAGGAGAGCGAATCATCCTGTTCCACAAGAGAGCGAATCATCTTGTCCCAAAAGAGAGCGAATAATCTTGTTCCAGTGTGCACCACCAGGTGAGGGTGAGTCACCTTGTGGTCATATGTTGCTCCAGTAGGAACTGCAAGCCCTCAGAGCTCCTAGAGCTCAATGTATGCAACATGCAGGACCCTTGTACAAGGGTTTCTTGCCGACTCCAAGTCGATTGGGAAAATCACAGATTAGATCTTTCCTTGGGGCTTTGACAACGTGTATCAACCTGTACATCATCTTAATGTGATGGAGCTTCCTTGCTCATCGACTTACCATATCCCAGATGATGTCTATCTACTGGAGCAATTGACGAATATGGGATTCCTCAATAATCGAATCCCACCTCTGGTTGTTACAGAGAATCACAGTGGTATCCAATGTAAATCAAAACAGCTCATTGAAGAGCTTTCACAACTAGATTGCCTCACACGAGGTTATGCTAGCAACAATATATCCTGCTTCGGTGGTGCTCAAAGCCACCGACTTTTGCTTCCTGCTCATCCAGGATATCGAAGCAGATCCCAAGGAGAAACAACACCCGGAAGTGCTCTTACGGTCCTCAACATTGCTTGCCCAGTCAGCATTTGTGTATCCAAATAGTCTCACATCTCTGGCAATGTATCTTAACCCATAAGTGATAGTGCCACGAAGATATCTCAGCAGATTCTTGGCACCAATCCAGTGTATGTGGTGGGGTTCAACCATATGCTGGCTCAACGTGTTGACTGCAAAGCATATATCTGGACGGGAGTTCACTAAGAACATTAATGCTCAGACGAGTTGCCGATACTCGGTAGCATTTCATAAAACAGGTCCAGCAACACTACTGCTTAACTTCTTGAAGTCAAGCTCCATCGGAGTAGTTACAGGCTTGCAATCCACCATTCCGAATCTTTCCAATATATTCACCACATATTTTCCTTGAGATAGGAAAATTTCTCCTAGCTTTTGCCACACTTCAAGTCCTAGGAAGTAGTGCATCAGTCCTAGGTCTTTCATTTCAAATTCAGAGGCCAGCTCCCTCTTACATTTGTGAATGAGAGGGTCTGCACCTGTTAGAAAGAGGTCATCCACATACAACACCAGTATGAGAGGCTTGTCATCTTCAACCTTAAAGTAAAGGTTAGGATCGACTTCACTCCTAGTGAATCCCAGCTTCATCAAGTAGCTATCGATCCTCTCATACCATGCTCGGGGTGCTTGCTTCAGCCCATAGAGAGCTTTCTTCAACCTGCATACATGAGATTTTCGATCATAAATCTCAAATCCTTCGGGTTGCTCCACGTAGACCTCTTCTTTGATCGAGCCATGCAAGAACGCAGTCTTGACATCCATCTGATGTAGGTTCCATCCTTGTGAAGCAGCAAGGGCTATGATCGAGTGGATGGTCGTATATCTGGCAACAGGTGCAAATATCTCATCATAGTCTATACCTTCCTCGAGCAACAAAACGAGCCTTATACTTTTCCGTGCTTCCATCTGTTGCATGCTTTATCTTGTAAAGCCATTTGGAAGTAACAACAGTCTTGTCCTGGGGTCTGGGAACTACTTCCCAAACATCATTCTTTATGATAGACTCATATTCTTCGGTCATAGCATCCTTCCATACTTGATGCTTGACGGCATCTGAGAATGATGAAGGCTCATTTTGTATGATCGTGCTCATGATGGTCAGGTATCCTTGATACCTATTAGGTTTCTTACTTTCACGAAAGGTTCCTCGGGGTGCAGCATGTCCTTCAGCATCATCAAGTAACCCCTTAAGCCATGAAGGCCTCTTCCTAGAAGAGGAAGGCTCATATGGAGGAGGATCAATCAGATCCATGGGTTCTTCTACATCAGGCATTGATTCATCATCCTTTTCTTTCGGTACATGAAAGTATACATGGCTTCCAAAAATTTTAAAATGAGAAACATCAGGTTTCTTACCGGTGAATTTTTATTTAGGAGTCTTGGAACCCAATGCTTGATGAGGGCATCGATTTTGTACATATACAAGAGTGTTTGCAGCTTCAGCCCATAGAAACTTAGGAAGACTTTGATCATGTAGCATGGCCCGGACAGCTTCCATAATTGTGCGGTTCTTCCTTTCTGCCACACCATTTTGTTCAGGAGTATATGGTGTAGTAGTCTCCCTCTTGATGCCAGCCTCTTTACAAAAATCATGGAACTCATTAGATTCATATTCAGTCCCATTGTCAGTTCTTAAGATCTTGATCTTCTTTTCGGTTTGATTCTCGATTAGGGCTTTGAAGTGTCGGAACCAAGGGAACACTTCATCCTTCTTTTTCAAGAAGTATATCCAGGTTTTTTGAGAATGGTCATCTGTAAAAGTGAGATAAAATGAGTATCCTCCCAAGGAGTTCACAGGCATCATACCTGATATGTCTGAGTGAACTAGTTGTAATATATCGGAGGTCTTGCTTTGACTTGAAGGGAATGGTCCCCTTTTGAGCTTTCCTTCGGCACATCCCAGACATACACCTTCTTTCTCTACTTGGAATTCAGGCATCCCTGTTAATCTGACTTACATCGGGTAGAGCTTTGTAATGAAGGTGGGCAAACCTCCGATGCCAAAGTTCGGACTGAAGCGTTGTGTCACAAGACATGACACCTAGCGGACTTCCACCGACTTGATATAAAGAATCAACTCGGAACCCAAGAGTGAAAGCATCTTTAACATTATTTTTCCATATGCGTACCTTACCATCGCTGAAGGTTACCTTATAGCCTTTGTCTTCCATTGCCGAGATGGATACATCTTGTAAGTGAATCATATTACCTTGATTCAGTTTAAGAGAAATATTGCCTACACCTTTCACTGGGTATTTCATGTCATCTCCAAGGACAATTTCTAGGTTAGTTTCTTTCTCTACCAGATTATAGAGTACTTCTTTGTAACCAGTGAAGTGTCTTGAGGCACCACTATCAATGAGCCAAATTCCCATTGAGTCCGAAGGAGCGGAGGTCGATAGAGCAGCTGATAGATAATATTCAGCGTGCTTATTGTCAACAGTGTTAGATTCATACCTGGAATTTCTAGCCTTCTAGAATGGTTGCCCTCTTCCTTGATTTCCCGCATTCCTTTTTCCTTTGATGTTGAATTTTCCATTCCTTCGATTACCATGAGAGGGATTTTGATCATCGTCACGGTGAGAGTCCTTTCTATCAGGGCATTCCCTTGCATAGTGACCTGCTTTATTGCAAATGAAACATCGTCCTTTTCTTCCACCCTTAAAGCCAACCTTTCTTTTCGATTTAGACCCAGAATTATTTCTTTTCTTAGCATGAGAAGAAAAAGCAGTAGGAGGACCTTTAGGCAAGGGCATTTCCTGCTCTTCTACCCTTGTTTGTTCTTGAATGCATCTAGCCATTAATTCCTCGAAACTAGGAATTAGATTATTGTTCAGAAGAGTAGTCCTGAACACATACCATTCAGATGGTAATCCTCCGAGAGTTGTGAGTGCCATTTCTCTGTCAGTAATGGTTTCCCCAATAGATAGGAGATCGTTCTTGATCTCGGTGATTCTTAAGAAGTATGCTTGCATACTTTCATCTTTACCCTTCTTGATTTCCCTCAACTTATTTCTAAGAAACAAAACTTGATTTGCATCATTAACTTTAAATAAACTCACTAGTCTGTCGTAGATTTCCTTGGAGGTGTCTAGATCAGAGATGTAGGCCACCAAGCGCTTGTCGATAGAGTCCCGGATGATCTTCTTTGTTTTGACTTCTCCATTTTTCCATTTGTTCCAGGCAAAAGCAGATGCATTTGATGAAGGCTCAACAATATTGCCTCTTACATGATCCAGCACTCCTTGATCTTCAAGGGTTAGATCGATAGACATCTTCCATCCGTGATAGTCAGCTTTCTCACGGAGCTTGTCTTCGGCAGGAAAGAGTGTTGAGGACCCCATAGTTCTTTTAGGATAGCCTTGCCAATCTTCTCTACAATGATTGCTCTTGCTCTTGCTCGGGATTTGTCTTCACCTCAGCTCCGATACCATGTTAAATTATGGTATGTTCTATGCTTATAACAGTTTACTTCTTTTTCTTATTATATTCCACCGATTAGCAATCACATGTACATAAAGTAAAGTGCAGATAGAACATTAAACGATCGACAGAAAACAAGCCAAGACAAGAGACACAAGATGTGGCAGCTAGCCAGGGACAAACCCCACAATGTGTGGGGAAACCTTTTGATAAAATCTTCTTTTATCTTTAATAATTCAGCAGAGAGAAATAGTACAATAAATCTGATTCATATCAGCAGTAGCAAACCCTAGATCAGTAGCATCAACATTATTGGCTTCATTATCAAACTAGGGCAGACCATATCTCACAAACCGACAGTCGGATTGACTTCATTCCACCACCAAAAGTTTAGGCTTCCAGAGGAGGTTCAGATGAACCTACAGTGCAGTTCAGATGAGGAGATCTTCTAGGCCATGCAAGTCAATCTTTACTTCTGCAGTTGCAGCTTCAGTTTCAGCAGTTTCCGGCTTCAAACTAGGGCAGTCGATATCTTGCAAACCGTTCGTCGGATTGACTTCATTCCACCACCAAAAGTTGCAGCTTCCAGAGGAGGTTCAGATGAACCTACAACACAGTTTAGATGAGGAGATCTTCTAGGCCACGCAAGTCAATCTTTACTTCTGTAGTTGCAACTTCAAATTCAATAGCTTCCGGCTTCACATGTGTGAGAGAGAGAGACCCATTTCAGCGCAGTAGAGAAGAGACTCATATCTGCGCAGTAGAGAGAGAGATGTGATGAGATGAGTGAGTCAAAATGAGGAAAAGTCCTCTTATATTTATACACAACGTTGGTGGGTGAATAGATGTGACTGTTGGGCTTCTGAGCCTACATGAGTTGTAGGTCGGCTTGATAATAATTCCATAATCAAAATAAGTTCATATCTCCATGAATACTTATCGGAATTGGATGATATTTATATCAATCCTACACCTCTCGACGAGAGGAATATAATAAAAATATTATTAGCCATGAATAAGATGACCCACATGAAGTTTTTCCCTGGTTGCCAATTTTAACAGGATTTGACGTCAGAACTATGGTTGTATTCTTCTTTGTTTATCAATAATAGACGACTATCATTATGGTTCCACTCTTATTGTCTCTGTAATGATGATTGAGTTATATCCTTTCTGACTAATATATAGTTGCATCTATTGGATTTTATGCTTGTGTTTGTATCGTTCTTTGCATGTGCAGGTGTCCGTTCACGAGGATCGTGGGGATTGTGACCAGCCGGAGCAAAGGAACTGGAGCGACGACTCTTCTACAAGTACTAGCGTTGGAATCCAGGTAGGCCCTCATTATCGGTCTTTAATTTTCAATTAGGAACCTGCATGTTAGCATTTTTTGATTGTTGCTAGACCCCATTTGGGCTAGTAGGGATTGCCTCTGTTCGCAGAGGGGATTTACCTCCACAACAATTTGGCGAATCCGTTGGGGAGCTTGTTGTTTGATTTGTAAACTTTAGATGGAGCCTGAAGTACGGCCAGATAGCCTTCGAAACGCTATTGCTCTACATTAGCGAAGTAGATCAATGCCACTTCAGTCAATCTCCGGTTTGGTTTACGAACTAAACAACTTGCAGCTGGCCTTTGTCCCTTTTGTTCATTCTTTCCTTGAGTTTTTGTTTCGGTCTCTTTTCAAAAATTTGGGGATTAGTTCTCTGTTTCTTGGTTTCCTGGTTTGGTTTGGGAGATGCTTTGTTTGTTTAAAGATTGACTGTCTTGGTTTGGGAGTTTTTTGGCTTGATTGTGGCTGTCTTTGAACCTCATCGCGTTTTATAATTAAACAGTCACGTTGTCATCACGCACCCGTGTCTATGATCTCCTGTTCATTGCATTAATACACCTAACAGACGTGACAGTTCTATAAATTAGACCATCGCGGGTAAGGCGTGTACTTCCCCGCTGACATCGCATTGTTGCTACGCGTAGTTCTTTATCAGCGCTTTGTTGCTGTGTATCACCCGCGCTGATTCCTGTAGAATTGGATTTCTTCAATTCTGCCTCTTGAACCTGTTAGTCTTGCTATCCCCTGCTATTCTCACTTGGTTTATGACTTGTTTTTCACTGTCTGGAGGTTGAAGCACTCCCTTGTGAGTTTTGTTGAGCGAATCTTGCCTTTTTGCTTTGTGACCTAGTTTTATTATTCCAAGTTTGTTGGATCAGCTTTGCTTGGTTACTTGTTTGCAAAGGTTCATTTACTGCTTGCTGTTGGTTTGATTGAGCCTTCCCCTTTGCTTGCTTTTGGTTGATTATTTAAGTGATCGTTGTTGAACCAATCTTGACATTGTTTCGATTTCTTTTCACTACCCGGACATAGATCACAATTGTTTGGGGTCAACCGGTTTTCCACATTTGTTTGTTATCGTTTCTCAAAGTTTGTTTAATGCACTTTGCCATCAACAAAAGGAAAATCTCTTTTGCTTTGTATTAGTTAATGAGAATTAGAAGCTTTTCATTTTGATTAGTGATTAGTGATCTTGAAGAAAAGTTTGTTAATTTCCATTAGTTGCATTAGGGAAGTTATTTGTTGTTTTGTGATCATTTTGTTTGGGTGAAAGCCCTCAAACCCTGTCGTAACTAGCATTCATCGAATGAAATGACATACATTGGCATATAGTTTGCATTTAGGGAATTTTGAGAGATTACATACGGTAAGGCCTGAAAACTGAAACCTAATACAAGATCAACTTTAAAATGAACTGGATGAATCTAACAACGCATTGGAACATAACACACACATTTAGGGGTCTAGGCTAGAGACGTGCTCCGGCTTCGTTAAACCTAGTCACTTTTGTTTCACTCAAGGTTGGTTGATTCCTCCTTCCGTGACACAATATTGGTCTAGCACAGATTTGAGTTCCCACGTACCGTCGAGTATATGGGGAGACCCCACTAGGTTATCATCCTTTATCCATAGGAAGCCGTGTCTGCCGCCTTACAAGCCATAACGCACCGAACACAACATTCGGGAAGATTGACTACCGTACGGAAAGTCCTTGGCTTTCATATGACTGCCAAGGTGTATATGCAGTTTTACGGATTTGTTTGGTAAACTCTTTTGCCTAGCTCTCCAGAGTAGTCACTTTCGTTCATTTTCAGACTCCCTAAAAGAAAAGGTCCATCTGAGCACTTGTCACTTCAGGCTCATTAAACATTCGAAGGCGACTAGAGTCATCTTTTTGTCCTTTTCTCGACTCTTAAAAAATGAAAAGGTCAAGTTATGTCATTGCGTCTTAAAATTTATTCGGCCACGATTCACACTTACCTGGTTAGATCTTGTTTGCGTTAGATTGAGTAGGGTCCTTTCTCGTTAGTTTCCCTAGGATTTTTTTGAACTTGTCATCCGGGCGGAATCATCGATCCCGTCTCCCATTCCAAGTGACCAAGGGTCTCCTTCTTCTGTTGCTCCTGAGGTACCGGTTGTGAGTGATACTCTCCCTATTATTCCGAGTATCCAACCGATTAACTCTCGCGCTCCAGACGACGAGGCTTACGAACTTCACTGGAACCCCATTTGGGAGCCTTACGAAGACGATATTCCTTTTACTCCTACTGGTGTTTTGGTCCCAATGTCTTCCTCTGACATGGATGACACGTCTCCTAGAGAGAGTGAGACACGTGTTTTGTCAAGTATCAAAACTCCTATCCCGGCCACATCCCTGGTACCCTCATGCTATAAGTCTTTGAGGGATAATATGGGTTCTAGGAACCCCTCTTCAGGTACCATGTGGGATCACCACATCACTCCCACTACGGGATCTTTTATTCCACAAGTTCACAATACACCCGTCACTTCAGTTCCAACTATTCTGACTGTTTGTGTAGCGTATTCGACACCAGTTGTTAGTGCCGTTACGACATCTTCGGCTGTGACTACTGTTGCTGGTCCATCTCATGGCCTAGTAAATAGTGGCCAGCCGGCACATACACCCAGAGTTGTTCATCCTGCACAAAGTGCCCCACCTTCTTCTGGTCCCACTCCAGCAGGGGGGGCATACGATCGCTATTTGCAAGTTGTCCAGGATCCGAGCTCGCAAGGTCCATTCTATTACTATGATTCCACAGGTCAGTACCTTTATCTTTCCAGGCCCTTGCCATCTCAGCCTGCTGTTGAGGTCTCGGTGCCATTATCCGTTGCTTGGGGCGCCACCACTTATCATGGTGGCCAAGCAATGCCTGCACAGCTTCAGGGACCGCCTAATCAAGGCCAGCCGTCTTACGTGCAAACCTCCCAAGGGCAGCAGTATTACGGCCAGTCTCACCCAGGGCAACCTGGGGGCCCACAAGGACAACCCTTTCAGGGACAACCTTCGGCCTCTGGTGGTCCGTCCTTTACTTATTTTTCTCAACCTTCTGGTAACCCGGGACAACCTTACATCCAACAAGGTCAACCTGGTGTCCAGCAAGGTTACCCATCTGGGCAACCGGGACAACCTTACATCCAACAAGGTCAACCTGGTGTCCAGCAAGGTTACCCATCTGGACAAGCGGGACAACCTTATATGCAACAAGGACAACCTGGAATCCAGCAAGGGTACCCTTCTGGGCAGGGTGGTCAGCCTTATGTGCAGCAAGGCCAACCCACTACCCAACCTCGTCAACCATCTAGACAAGTTGGTTGACCTCAGGGTCAACCAGATGTCCAGTTTGCTCAGCCATCTGTTCCGCAAGGACAACCCTCAGTTGTACAAGGACAACCTAACACCCAGCAAGCTCATCCTTCTGGGCAAATGGGTCCATCCCAAACTCAACCAGGGCAACCTTCCGGCCAGGTGGCCCAATCTCCATCCTTTCAAGGACATCCTTCTGGGCCTGCTCAACCAGGCACTCAAATGGTGGTTGCTTCTCAAGCTCAACCCGATTTTCAGCCCCAGGCTGGGCCCCAGACTCGAATTGGTCTTCAGATGCAAGGTGGTTTTCAATCCCAACCTTCTTACCAAGCGCAGCCTGGTCCCCAGGCTCAGTATGGAGCTCAGCAACCATATGGTTAGCAGCAACCCCAGGGGCAAACTCAGCTGGCCTCGTACCAGAATTATCAAAAAATGCAGGTCGCTCCTTATCAGAATTACCAGCAACAGTATGTTGCTCCTACAGTCCAAGTTGGTAATCAATGGGGTGATGGGGGGCAGATCTAGAGTCAACCGTCCGGTTATGGCTACAACCCCTATGGACAGAATCCCTACGGACAGAACCATTATGGCCAGGCCCGTCCGGACAAAGTCCATGGGGGCAACCACCAACTGGTTGGAACTCTAGTATTACCTCTTATCCACGACCACATATGTCCTTCAATCCTCAGTTACCTTTCTTAGCAACATTGGAACTGCCGGATGTGTCCAAATTGACTAATGATCCTATTCTTCATAATCCATACTGGGCACCATTTCCAACCAAAATACCCGGTGATTGTCCCAAATTCGATGGCAAAGCTAGAGAAGACCCTCAAGCCCACGTTATGAATTATCACCTTCAGTGTTCGTCAAATTCGTGGCTTGACGATTCCATCCGGCTCCACCTTTTCCAAAGGACTCTCATCGGCTTGGCTGCTAAGTGGTACATTGAGTTGAATCGTGGATCCTTTCAAGATTTAAACTCATTGGCAATGGCATTTCTAACTCACTTTCAGTTGCCCATTTGGTATGAGACGGGAACGCATCTCCTCACGTCCCTTAAACAGGACATGGCCACGCACATATCCGATCATATACATGAATGGAGACGACATCGTCGTTTGATCAAGTTTTTGATTCCTGATCAGCTCCTGAACGATTGGTTTACAACTTCCTTTGTCCCTACAATCGCGCGAGACATTGCTATGGGAGCTTGTGTAACTGAAGAGCAATCTATCGTGCGTGCTCAGTACCTCGACTTAGTTTATTCTCAGTCAGGTACCTTATATGATTATTTGCCTGATGCCCCGAGACCTGGAACATCCAAAGCTCCGCCAAAGCCATCTGTTGATAGTGTTATTGGCTTTGTAAATCCATCTTCGAATAAATCATCTGCGAACCCTGGGAAGCAAAAATCGAATGCTTCAAACGAAAACACTTCTCAGGGTGTATCTAATTCTGGAAATACTTCCGAGGTCAACACCATCCAGTCCACCATGGCGGATAAAGCCTCGAAAGGAAAGAAGAAGGGGAAAGCGAAGAATAAATCTGAGCAGCCCAGACAGGACTCCCCTAAACCTCCACCCGAGGAAGGAGCCAAACGTAAGCCCAAGTATCCTTGTCTTATCTGCGATGAGGATCACTATACCAAAGACTGCCCGAGGCAGTCTGAAGTTAGTCGATTGCTGAAAGGTGCTCCCGGGACTCCTGCTGTGCTCAAAGAACCTTTCCCCTCACAGCAAACGCAAATGGTGGCTGATCCATCTCAACCCTCTTCTTCATTTGGCTCTCAAGTATTTATGGCTGGGACGATCCCCATCCAAATCAGTACTCGGGTAAAAGAATATCCGTCGCATGCCAGGAAAGAGCCTGAGGTCCCCTCTAGCGCTCCTCTGTCCAGTTCTGGTCCGCTCCATATCGAGAGACCTAGCACTGAGACGCCCATTCGACCCCCTCCAAAAGGTGTACTCTGGAAATCTTCTTACAACCCTAATGCTCGTGCTGCCCAGCACTACAGCATTGTTGAGGACTTAGCTCAGGCTCCGTCTACTATGTCCGCCTTAGAAGTACTCCAGAGCTGCCCCTCCCAGAGGAAGTCCTTGCTATCGGCCATCGGTGGCATAGACTCGGCCGACTCGGATCTGATTACTTTTGACCTGGAAGGCCATACGCCGAGACTGCCTCACCAAATCGCCTTCCTCATACAGGTCATTATCAACACCAAAACGATTCATTGTACAGTCATTGATGAAGGTGCTTCAACTTGCATCATGTCTGTTGCCTGTTGGAAGGCTATTGGTTCTCCGACGCTGAGCCAGTCTCCTAAAACCTTTGAAGCCTTTGATGGAAGAGAGTCTCACCCTTATGGTATACTCCAACGTTTGCCCATTTATTTGGAAGGGAAGACGGTCGAAGTGGAAGTTGAAGTTGTTGATACTAATCTTACCTACAACCTCCTCCTCGGACGTAGCTGGACATACGCCATGCAAGCCATGGCTTCGTCTCTTTTTCGTGTCATTCGTTTCCCTCATCAGGGGAAGATTGTCACCATAGACCAGCTCTCCTTCTTCGCCTCCTCTTCCGAAGGCAACATGCTTTTTGTGGAGCATACCTCCAAATCATGTGAGAGTGTGGAAGCTGGACTTTTTAAAGATCCAGCCCTGATGGGTGTCTTTTCACTCCCACCTCCTAACCTCGCTCCTATTAATATGATTTCCGTGCACTCTGATCCGTGGGTTCTTCCCCCGCTAATCAGATAGAATCTTGGGACGATATGATGTCGTTGAGTCCTGCTGAGCTCAACTACGTTGAAATCGTTGCTGCATCGGCTCCCCCTCCCGAACCTGCTCCTTTGAGCAGGGCTCATGACTCGTATGATCATTCCCCTTGGCTTGGAGATGACGCTTCTTCAGATCCTTTAAAGGAAATATTTTCTTCCGATGAAGCCATTATCGAGACCATGTCTCTCGAGGAACCTCCTTGGTCTGATCATCACCATGGTTCCTCGTTTCTCCCTGCCCATCAGGAAATGATCACCTGTCTCGAGTGGTTTGCTCCTTGTCTCCCATATCAACCCCTTCAAACACCTATCCAAGTTTATCAAGTGTCCTCTAAAGGAAATATGGGAAACATCACACAGACCCAACCCATCGACATCTCTGCGAAACTAGGGGTTGTCGAGCACATTCACATTGGAGTCACTTGCACTCCAGAGGAAATTCAGCTCTATACCGACCTTTTTCGCGAATTTCGTGATGTCTTTGCCTGGTCCTACGAAGAAATGCCCAGCATTGACCCTAGCATAGTGGTGCATGAGATACCTACGTATCCAGGTGCTAAGCCTGTTCGCCAACGTCTACACCCCGTGCACCCCCGAAAGGCTGCAGCCATTAAAGCAGAAGTTGAAAAGCTTCTCAAGGCTGGTTTTATTTACCCCATTCCACTCACAGATTGGGTCTCCAATATCGTCCCTGTGAACAAAAAATAGGGTACCATTCAAGTCTGTGTTGATTACCGTGACATTAACCGGGCCTGTCCTAAGGATAACTTCCCCACACCCTTCATTGATCAGCTCATTGATGAGTGTGCGGGGAGCGAAATGTATTCATTTATGGATGATTTTTTTGGGTATAACCAGATCAATATTGCGCCCGCTGATCAGCATAAGATTGCCTTTATTTGTCCTTGGTGCACTTTTGCTTACAAAAAGCTCCCTTTCGGTTTGAAGAACACCGGTGCTACCTTCCAACGTGCAATGTCCTATGCTTTTCATGACATCTGTCACATTGTACAACTGTACCTGGATGATCTACCAGCTCATTCAGTCAAACGCCAGGACCACCCCACCCATCTTCGTGAAATCTTTCTCCGCTGTCGACACTACCGCATCAGGCTTAATCCTCATAAATGTGTCTTCTGCGTTGAGTCAGGCAGACTGCTCGGGTTTATCGTCTCCCGAGAGGGCATCCGTTTGGATCCCCTTAAAGTCGAGGCTATTCTGAATCTTCCTCCCCCTGCTTCTTTGCAGCAATTGCAGATTTTGCAAGGTAAAGCAAATTTCTTAAGACGATTCCTTCCGAAATATGCCGAAGTGGCTAAAGGCTTTACACGGTTATTGAAGCGAGATACCCCTTTTCATTGGGATGCCATCGCTCAAGAGTCTTTCGAGCATCTCAAGGGTCTCCTTGTTTCTGCTCCATTATTGCGTCCCCCGAATTACCATCGTGATTATACTCTATATTTGGACGCCGCCGATAACACTATCGGCATGGTCCTCGTTCAAGACGACGATGATGACACTGATCATGTCATATATTACCTCAACCGCAACCTTTTAGATATGGAAACTCAATATGCTTACGCCGAGAAGTTGGCATTGGCTACCGTTTGTGCCGTCCAACGTTTCCGGCATTATATCTTGTTGCGTACTACGACCGTGATTTCTGATTGCAACCCGATGACGTACATTTTGTCACGTCAGTTGCTGGGGGCAAGTACTACAAGTGGATCATCATCCTCCAAGAGTTTGACTTGGAATTCACCACTGCCAAGTCTAAGAAGTCCCTGGTCTTTGCTGAGTTACTTTTCTCTTTGCCATCTCCTACCGCACCCTCTCACTCAGAGGACCATATTCCGGACGAAACTCTATTCCTCATTAGCACCCTCGATCCCTGGTATGGGATATCATTGTATATCTGCAGACGTCCTCTTTCTGTCCTGCTGTGTCCAAGGATGCTCGTCGACGGATCCGTCATCAGTCTCAGCCCTATCGTATCATTGGGGACACCCTGTACCGTCTTGGCGCTGACTCCATCCTCCGCCGATGTCTAACTCTCGAGGAAGCTGAGCGAGTTTTGAATGACTGCCATTCTGGCACCTGTGGTGGTCACATGTCCAGGTATGCCACTGCTAAAAAAATCCTCTGTGCCGGTTATTTCTGGCCCTCAATTTTCAAGGATTGCATTCTTGCCGTCTGCTCCTGTCATGAGTGCCAGATCTACCAGCGGAAGATGCGTGTGCCTCCAGCTCCATTGCACCCTGTTGTCACCGTTGGCCCTTTTACAAAATGGGGCATTGATTATACGACCTGTAACCCTCGCTCGGCTGGGGGGCATGGGTATATTATCGTTGCCATTGATTACTTTACCAAATGGGCTGAGGCGATGCCCACATTAACTAAAGACGGTCACACAGCGACGCAATTTTTGTTAAACCATGTTATTTCACGGTTCGGAGTTCCTCAGGCCATCGTCACAGATCACGGGAACCATTTCCATAATCACATGATGACCGAACTAACAACCCAGCTAGGCTTACAGCATGATAGTTCAACTCCATACTATCCTCAGTCCAATGGCCAAGTTGAAGCAGTCAACAAGGTTTTGGTTATGATGCTTCAACAAACCGTTGGCATGCATAAGTCTAATTGGCATTTGATGTTGCTCCCCGCCTTGTGGGCCTACCGAACCTCTTTGAAGGATGCCACCGGTTTCACTCCATTTCAATTAGTTTACGGACTGGAGGCTACCCTTCCTATCGAATGCGAAATCCCTTTGTTAAAATTGGCCGTCGAGTTACTTCCCAACACTACTCCGGTAGAGGAATGCCTTCTTTACCTAGAACGGCTGGATGAGACCCGTCGCCTAGCCTCTCTAGCTATCGAAGCACAAAAGAAGAGAGTTAAAGCTCACTTCGACCATACCATCCACCCTCATTCCTTTGTTGAGGGAGATTTAGTCCTACTATATGATCAAGCAAATGATAAGCTGGGGGCAGGAAAACTCGAGCCCATGTGACTACGCCCTTATATTGTAAAGAGAGTTTTGCAAAAAGGGACATATGAGCTAATTGACTACGAAGGTAATCCTCTTGATAAGTGCCGAAATGGGTTGTACTTGAAAAAGTACTATGCGTGATTCCATGCGCTTCGGTTTGTACATGCGTGTGTTTTAGTAGGTGTGTTGTGTGTGTGTGTTTTCATGTTTTCGGCTTGGTGTGAAGGCGTGATTGCCGCTTATTGTGTCTTTTGCTTCTTGTGCAGATGTCTGGTGTACCTTACGTTGGTTTCGATGATGGTGCCTGCTGCAGCACTCGCAATTTGTCTTCTGCAGCATGGGTGATCTACGATCCTCACGGTGAGTTGATAGATCTTCAAGGTGCGTGTTTAGGTTGTACCACAAACAATGTCGTTGAATATAGTGCTGTGATTGAATTACTGGCCGAGGCTAATCTCAATATTCATACATTGGTTGTGAACCTGGACTCTCAACTTGTCGTCCACCAGCTCAGTGGGTGATATTTCATCAGAGACCATCGCATTTTAAGGTTGTATTTACGTGTTAAATTGTTAGAGAGGAATTTTGATTTCATTACATATCAGCATATTCCACGACGATTAAACACGTTATCTGATGCATTGGCTAATCATGTATTGGACAGACATTTGCGTAACATATAATCAAAACATCATACAAGCAAGCACATAAAGCACAATAATAGACCATAGGAATATGTATATGTATATATATATATATATATATATATATATCGTGTGGCGCACCGAGGCACTCAAAAAATAAGTGTACATGTATAAATAGAGTCTGTGTTCTCTGTACATCCAAGACACGTGTCTCTCAAAAATCACCAGCAGGAAATAAAGACCTAGGTATCTACTCCTATTGTATGGATCTGGGACGCTATGGGGACCTCCTCTATCCCCATGTAGTCTGGAATCCCTGTTAGCAGGCCCTCAAGGTTCTGGATCACTGTCTCCATCGTGTCATCTCCAGGAGGAGCCAGGGCTAGAGCTCCAATGCCCTGCACGTCCCTTTGCGCCTCTGGAGCCAGTCCAAAGGGTCTCGCCAGTCCTACATCTGCATACCATAGCATTCGTCATTAGGACATGTACATAAAAAAAAATCAAAAACATCACAAAAATAAAAAAAATAAAAAAACGAGATCAAGTGTCTTACCACCATCATCCCACTGCTCTCCAGCAGGCAGCTGCATGTTAGGATCTCCGCGGAAGTCCAGGCTGGCATACGGCCAATCCTCCACGAAGATCGTCTGTCGCTCCAACCACTCTTAGAAATATGTCCCCCATGCCATTGGTCGGTCGCCACCTCCTCGTGGCATGACGTGGGCCCATCGTGTTGCCCTCGTCTCACGTGGCCTGGGTGGGTCCAAAACCATATCCTGCAGCTGCAGTGCCGGCACCCGCTCCAGCATGAGCGGGAGTAAGATCGATCCATAACCAAACTGTTTCGTCTCACCGCGATGACAGTTGGTCAGTTGCCTCTTCATGTTTGCCGCTACTGCCCCTGCCCAGTTAAACATGGTGAGATTTAGGAATTCGAGGGCCAGTCAGAGATGAGTCTTCGAGGCCTCATGTTGGGCCTGGGAGCCTGCTACGCGTGTCACCATGAAAAGCATCGCACGAAGGATTATGTCCTCCACCGTTGGGATTGCCACCTTTCTGCTCCTCGACTTGCGTGCCTGTGGGCACACCTGAGCCATCAGCATATCTAAAGTATCACCCCCGGGTCGCTGCCCCTCCAGAATAGGCATCTCACCTCGACGAGACAACCCCTGTCAAAAAATAGATGTCTGTATAATCGAACTCAATATCCCGGCCTCGGACAACAAATTTCCCATCCGTGGGATTCCAGGCCCTGATCAATAGCTCCAGAAGGTCAGGTTGTGCCCATAAGCGTGGAGTTAGGAAAAATTTGAGTAATCTGCACCCCCGTAATGCGTTCCGGCACCCGGCATCAGCAAAAGCCACTATATCATCATTATCATGAGTGCGTTCTTGCCAGACGAATGCCATTATAGCCCTGCATGACCAAAAATCTCATTAGCGCTATGCTTGCAAAGTTTAAAATGTAAATTTTATTAAAAACTTGTCGCGCGGCGTCATTGCGACTGTTTTTAAAACAGTTGGTGAGCTCCAGTATTGTAGCAATAATGCTACAACTCCTGGGGCTTCCTGTCTCTCATTTTATCAACCCGGTAGTTCGTACAAACTTGGAAGCGATGGTGCTATATGCACAAGTACTAGCTCTTGTCGCAGCTGTCACTTGATCAGCTGGCACAAGTCCGCTAGGGCTCAAGCCAACTTCTATAGGCTCTCAGAAGAAGCTTGCTAATTGATGGACGAAAGCTATTCTCAAAGGAAAACTAGTCTACTTGACAAAATGGACTGAAAGCAAATCAAAGCATGTAAACCTAGGAAACCCTAATTTAACTAGTCTAACCTCTACAATGCAAAAAATGTGAATGAAACTTCTACCAATGCTGCTGTTACCTCTAATAAGTGCAAATGCATGGATCTAAACTACTTGCATCATCAAAGATATGTTTTTGTATTTTTCCTTTAAGTGTGTGGATGATTGTGATCTTGTGCTAACTAGGGTTTGGTTGTGCAGATGGGATGGAGAAGGAAGGAAAGCGTGGGACAGGTTGGGGAGGCTAGGAGAGGTCCCTAGGGATCCTTAGCATCCATCCACAGAGGTTCCTCACATTCAGAAGCTCGGCAACCGAGTGAGTGGTCTCCTACAGGAAGTCTGCAGGGGATCCTACAGGATACTCTGGTTTCTACAGGATGTCTACCAACAGCTACAGGATGACCTACCGTGAGTGTTTGGCGTGATGGAGGGGTGATGAAATGGTAGGGGGAGATGTGTAAGGTAGGAATGAGGCTGGTGATGGCTGTAGAAGTGGAGGAATAGGATAGGGAGTGAATGTAGGGAGTAGGTTGGAAGATAGAGGGCTAGGTCAACGAAAGGGCTAGAGAATGGAAGTACGTGAGGAGTGAAAGACTTTGGGAGATAACAGAGCGGAGCAGAGGTCAAAGATGTGTTTGCATGCGTGATCAAGATGGAGGACGAAGTAATGGAACGAGAGAAAGCAGTGTAAATGGAGCAAATGCTTGTGACTATCACCAAACCGAAAATGCATTAACTTAGACTACCTGTGCTTATAAATTCAATGAACAACAATCTAAACGCGAAGGAGAATGTGCATGAAGCTGTGGTAAAGGAGTGTGGTGTAGGTGTGAATCATGTGGAAGCATCTAACATAACGTGACTGTGTTTGCAGCAATCATGGAATAAAGAAATGCGTATTTTTGGTGGTTAGTCATGGACTGCACTCCAATCCCAGATGAGATGGCAGTGAGCCTTAACAACCTTTTTGTTGGAGCTCCAATAGATTGTATCTATCCTCTTCTAACCTAAGCAACTGTAAACCAATTCACCATAAGCAAATCCTATCTAAACTCATGAAAACAACTAAATTAGCAACCTGTAATTCAAATTGCATGTGAAAAGGAAAACTCGAAGTGCTGAAACGAAATGGAAACAACACTACAGCAGAGGGGATCTATGGCTCTCAGGTTGGGCCCTAACCTGAGAGCTATAGTCTCCTTAAGAAAACTCAGAGCTAGATCAAAATCTACCTTCTTTATTCATAATCTGATGTTATGCCAAATTGGCTTACAAAAAGGAACAAAAACTGAGCTCTAGCTCGTACTTTCCAATTACAAGAGTAATGCCAAGGTTCAAAAAGCTTCTCTACAAGGCTACGGCCTCAGTATTTATGCAAAAACGACTATCCAACAGGTGTCCTTGATTTTAGGAGCTCGGCTGTCCAACTAGAGTTCAACTGCAGATCCTGTAGGACGGTCATAACTATTCCTGTAGAGCAGTTTATAACTGCTGTTCCTGTAGAACAGCTGGCTGCTTCTAAGCTCGGAGGGAAGATGGATTGGAGCTCGGAGTTCTTGGTGGGAATCACGAGGAATGTCCCCAAGACCGTGGACATCCTCTCCTAAAAACCAGCAGTGCCACCTCATTGCCTCCTTGTCTCCTTTTCACGTGGTCTTTTCTCCCTTTTAATGCAAAAAACCTGAAATCATAATGCATTAGTCACGTAGATAAAGTGTCTACCCTTATTCCTACAAACAACACGAATAAACTAAGAAATGCATGCATAAGCAGTAAAAAGTGAATGGTTTGAGCAAATAGAATAGGCCAAAATGAGCCCGAATTGTACCAAAATTGGGGCTCATCATCACCCCCCAGCTGAACCATTTGCTCATCCTTGAGCAACTTAGTCAAGATCCTCATCCTTCATGGCTTTCACTGCTCCCCTTACATCCCAAGCTTCTGTGGTGATGTCTTCTTGGTCGATATGAAACCCTGCTGTGTTTTCCACTTTTTCCCATTGTGCCTGGTCATCCTTTCCTGTACTTCCTTCAGCCAATCCTAGTAGCAATGGAGGGCTGAGTTTAAGGCCAATCCAGCTGGCCTGAAGTCTTTGCACGGATTTCTTGTAAAGGTCCACTCTTGCCAATGCTTCCCTCATTCTGGTCGGGGTATGGTATTCCCGGATCTTCAAACTATGTGCCAAGGCATGCCACCTACGTGCACAAGCCTGGGCAGCTGTTTCTCCCAATAATCTGTCCATGTCTTCAAAGTGGGCTATTGCTTGGGCTTGCTGGTCCATAAATCTCAAGGAAGTTGTGGGATCATTGGATAACTGTTGGCGGGCTGAGATGAGGGCAACCGGATCCTCTGGTTCTGCCCGAATGTACAGTGGCTCACTCACTTCTCGGCTCATGACCGATTTTTCTTTAGTGGCTCTCTGATCCTCATGATTCAGCCATGAAGCAAAAGCCATCAACTGCAGATCGCCCAAGGCGATATTGGGATCCCAAGAGACTTCATTGGGCAAAACCAGATTGTGGATGTAGAATTCTGCTAGCTTGGCTTTGTCCTCTGCTGAGCTAGTATTGCATATTTCAGCAAATTGCTGTGGGTTATGGATTTGCTCAATACCTCTTTGTGCTAGTGTGTTTATCTGGAACTGTAGCCACTGATCCTTTAAGTACAACCCATAAGACTTTGCAGGATGTCTGCACTGCAGGGCCTCCATGTCCCAACTGGCCATGCAAGCCAATTGTGTTTCCTTTTGTTGCAGCTGTTCCTTTAAGGCTTGCACTTCAATTCTTATCTGCTGTTCTTCTTCCTGTAGAAGTGTCTTTGGCCCTTCAAGATTGGTGGTCAGCTCCTTCTTGCCTTCTTGTTCATTTGTGATGTCCTTGGAGGATGTTTCTGCCCCTGCCTTGAGTTCTTGTAGCTGCAACCTTAACTTCTGGTTTTCTTCCTGTAGAAGTGCCTGCTGGCAACTAGCCACATGTTTGGCCATGGTGAACTCGCTCCTGACCTCCCTGAGCTGATCTTGTAGAGGGCCTATGTCCCCCACCCCCTTTGATTTGGCAATTTGCATCCATGTATGGGAGCAGACTCTTTCTTTCTCTAATTCAAAGAATAGGGGTACAGTAAATTTTTGTGGGATGATCTTGCCCGCCTCCAAGAAGGTATAATATGAATTCAGATTGGGCGAAGGGCTAGGTTCGGGTATATGTTCTCTTGCTGTTTCTTCAGGTAGTTCTGCCTCATCCGCCCTTGGTGATGAGGGTCCTCCTTCTTCTCTTTGTTCAGTTTCCTGTAGTCGAGCCAAGGTATCCTGTAGGACGTTTTCAGCTTCCTGTAGCCTGGTTTTCTCGTCCAACAGGTCCACTCGGTCTTGCCATGTGCTCTTCTTCGGGCTTCCCTTTTCGTAGGTAACTGTGACCTTTGAGGGGGATTTTTCTTTGGGAGAAGCAGGGGTGTCCTCAATGACAATTGGGCTGCTGGACTGCTGCTGTGGTTTCCCTGTTTTTATCCGAACACTTCTCCGTGCTTTGAAGTAGAGAGGAGGGTCCCTCTTCCTCTTTCCTTTTGGCTTAGGTGGCGTACTGAGGCCAGCTAATACAGCCGCTGCCTCTCTGGCTAAAACATCCACCTTCTGCTTCTCAGATTTTGGTTTTGCATGGCTTCCTGTTGAAGCATGTTTTTGCACTTTTGTGCTTCCTGTAGAAGCTGCTATCGGGCTTCCTCTAGAAGCCTTGGTCTTTGCTTTTGGGCTTCCTGTAGAAGCCTGCTTCTCATTGATCTTCGGGCTTCCTGTAGAAGCCTTTGTTTTTGTTTTTGGGCTTCCTGTAGGAGCCTGTTTTTCACTGATTTTTGGGCTTCCTGTAGAAGCTCGCTTCTTCTTTCCTGTAGTGGCAGGTGTCTTTACTTTTACTTGCTTTGCTGCAGGGGTTTGATCCTTTTGTTTGCTTGTGAGTGCTGAAGAGGTAATTGGGCTGACATGGCCTGCCCCAACTTTGTCTCTTCTGCTTTTTGACCTTATTTCTCTTGCTGACAGGATGGGGGAGTCAGCTTTTTCTTTAGCCTTCTTTTCCTCAGCCACCACTTCCTTGTCTTCAGTGCTGGAGGAGCCACTATCTTCGATCAACATTTTAATGTCCCCATCTCGTGTTAGATTCCTAAATGACTCCCAGGAGAGGGGAACTTTATATGAGTGCAGTGCATCCTCCACAAGCAATTTTATTAACCCATGATGGGCTATCTGATCAGGGATGCCCTGTCTTAGCTTTGTAGCACACTCCATTAGGGACTGCAGGAGATAATAAGGGATGCTTAGTTTTTGCTCTACAGGAAGGTCAATTCCGTGCCTTAACTCAGTGAGGAGCCGGAAGTGATATGCATACACGATACTGAACCGGCCTTCACAAGTAATATATTTCATAATGTGCAAACTGACTTCGTTCCATGGTGGTGACAGGCTGGTCCTCCTCACCCCGTTTTTATCCTCAGAGAATTCTTCCTCAGGTGGGAAGAACTCCTTCTTGGCTTGCTGACTCAGCTTTCTCTCGTCTTTGTCCCACGGCAGGCCCATAGGAAGTTCTGTGATCCGACTGATGTGTTCTGGGGTGAGTTTGAGGCTTAGACCTCTGAAGGTTACTGTGGCCAGTGTCTGGGACTTAGGCTGCAGAGCCTGCAAGAATTCCTCAGCTACTTCATCATCGTAGCCCTGTAGCTTATCACAAAAAGGCATCCATTGTGCTCTGGTGAAGAGCTCAACCACTGCCGGGTTTCTCCTTAATGTATTTGAATCAGTGGGCTCTCGTCTTATAAACCCACCCGGCATGATGGACACGGGGGTTTTGACTAAAGGTGACAGATGCAAAGGAGATTCGGTCTATTCCAGGCAGAGCATGCATACAATTCACAAAACACAGTCTAATGATACTGCTATCCTGTAGAAGCGATAGTATAGGCACAGCAATCCAATATTTTTATGACCAGACTGTGAATAATGATCTTGCCACCTTTGAAAGCCAATTGCGGAAGGAGTTTCAGGGTTACCTTTTTTCTGCCACCTTTTCTTACGTGAGGAATTCCTCTTCCTGTAGAACCGCGTTCCTGTAGAGACTGCTTCCTGTAGGACTGCGTTCCTGTAGAAGCCACGCGCAATTCTCGGGGAGGATTGTAGTTGGCCGCGCTCACTGTGTGCTTGACCAGCGTTCTGGTAGCCAAAAAATCGGCGTATCAAAATGCAGAAGAAATCAGAATGGCTTAGCCGAGTTGAAGTGTTGGATGATAAATGCGTGCGGTTGATTTAGCCGATTGGATTTTGAACCGGCGCAATCCATGGCGCGGGGGATGAGCTGTCCCCGTGGACCGTTGGGCGACGTCATCCATCCTCCGCCTGCGTTCTCACTCACTGCTGCATTCATTTCCTCAGATTTGCCGCCGCCTTTCCTGTTAAACTCATGCTTCTGACGAGAGTGCTCCCACGTGCATGCCGTTCATTCTCTTTGTCATGTCCGCCACCCAATCACCCAATTACACTTTAACTAGCCGACGTGGCCAGTCGACTGGCCATACGGCCGCTCAACCATTCAATTTTACGCTTTGCAAACAAATTCAAAGTTAGATTCATGCGATTTGATGGAATGAAGGGGAAGACACTTACCTGCGTGCGGCTGCACACGATTTTTCGGTTTTTGGACGACGGGGAGCGGATCTACCTGCTGCATGCGGCGTACACAGACCCGGAAGCTCGTGGTAACCGGATGCCAACGCTGGAGTGGACGGATTTGCTTGCATGCGCCCGCGTTTCATCTCAGATGACGGTGCTGTGAATGGCATCCACTTGAGCAGGTTGAACTGTTACAGGATCCCCGCGAGGGGTCTCGTAACAGTCCTTTCTCCTTGGGTGCATGCTGCACGATGGCGGTTCTGATCATGATCCCAGAGCTCTTGATGCCTGTGGTATGAGATCCCATCATTTTTCTATTTGGAAATGGCTTTCTCACGAGAACTCATCGATTTCCTTTGTTTGTGCAGGGACTTGGCCGCATGTCGACACAGGTGGTGGAGCATGGTGACAGCAACGTGCAAGGATGCTTAACAGAGGCTTGCATGCATCCAAACCAAGCCATGGTCGCGAAATCTCCTTTTACGACGAATTCTGGCCGCCCAAAACTCCTACAGGAAGTTTCCTGTAGACACAGAGCTTCCTGTAGAAAGTTCGGCCTTCCTGTAGAGAGTCTGCACTTTCCTGTAGAGAATCCGCGCCTTCCTGTAGAAAAACTGTGCCTTCCTGTAGAAAGACAGCAGTTTCCTGTAGAAGATTCAAACCATGATAAAATTGCACATACCTTGAAAAACATAAGCATTCTTGGAGGAGGAGCTTGTGAGGTGTCCTGGCTGCATGAGAAGGACCTTTGACTTTGACTTGAGAGGCTTCCTCTCCTCCATAGAACACCTGCAATCTGCATGCAAATTTCACATAATAGCTTATTGATCTTGTTTTTTTCTCTTTTTTTTTTTTTTTTTTTTTTTTTTTTTTTTTTTTTTTTTTTTCCTTTTTTTTTTGAAAGATAGCAGGGGCGCCTCAATGAGGTTTTCACCCTTACCACCTGCCTTAAGCGCCTCAGAGAGGTTTTCACTCAAGGATCTTTATTTCTTTTTTCTCTTTTTTTTTGAAAGATAGCAGGGGCGCCTCAGATGAGGTTTTCACCCCTACCACCTGCCTTGGGCGCCTCAGGAAGGTTTTCACCCAAGGATCTTTATTATTTTTTCCTCTTTTTTTTTTTTTTTAGATTCTTCAGGGTGTGCCCAAAGCAGGGGCAGGACCCTTCTCTATGACCAATACTGCTTTCTCCATAGTTTTGATGAACTCTTGTCTGGAGGGAGGCCTCCTGTAGATCTTCAATCGATGCCCGTTGACAAGCATGGGGATGGCTTCCTCATCAATGGTCCGGATAAGAACAGATCCATTGTCATGACATTTTTCCACTGAATATGGCCCTAGCCATCTGGTTCTCAGCTTCCCCTTGAAATCTTTGTATCTGGAATCATACAACAAAGCCCAATCTCCTGGCTGAAATTGCTTGTCATGGAGATGCTGGTCATGCCACACCTTCCTCTGAAGTTGAACCACTTCTGAGTGAAGGAGGGCCTGCATGCGGTGCTCATCCAGTCCATTCAGCTGCAATAGCCTTTCTTGTTGTGCATGGCTGAGATCTAGATCCAGCTGAGCTGCCATCCTCAAAGTGTTATACTCAAACTCAATGGACAGCAAAGCTTTCTTCCCATAGACCAGCTCATAAGGTGTGAAGCCGGTGGTGGTCTTCCAAGTGGTGTTGTAAGCCCATGTGGCTTCAACCAGGCGATCTGCCCAGTCCTTTCTGCTGCTGCTCACCACTTTAGTCAAGATCCCTTCTAATGCTCTATTGGTGACTTCCACCTGCCCATTTGCTTGAGGATGATAGGGAGTGGAAGTTCTATGCTTGATCTTGTGATGAGCTAGGAGATCTTCAACCAGGTGGGAGGTGAACTGGCTCCCTTGATCGGTGACCAGCTCTCTTGGATAGCCAAACTTATAGAAGATGTTCTCTCTTAGGAACTCGGCCACTTTTTCTTCTGTTGCTGCTTTGATTGCTTTGGTCTCTGCCCACTTCGTCAGGTAGTCAGTGCACACAATGATGTAGGATCTTTGCCTCGAAGAGGGATTGATTGGACCCACAAAGTCCATGCCCCACTTCTCAAATGGCTCAAGAGTCACTTGAGGTTGGAGAGGCATCTCATCCCTTTGGGTCGGTTTCCCCATTCTTTGGCATTGGTCACACTGGCTGACATATCTTCTGACATCTTGATGAAGTGTGGGCCAATAGTAGCCTGCCTGCAGGATCTTGAAGGCAGTTCTCTTTGCTGCAAAATGTCCTCCACAAGGCCCATCATGACAGGTGAGGAGGATGTCAAAGACTTCCTCCTCCCTTACACAACGCCTTAAGATCTGATCGGGGCCAAGCTTGAACAGATTGCCCCCAATCCATGTAAATGAGGCACTCTTTCTGATGATTTTGCTCTTCTCTTTTGAAGAGAGGTGTGGAGGGAACTGAGCTGAAACAAGGTAGTTTGCTATATCAGCAAACCATGGAGAGAGTACTGAGATAGCAAACAGATGCTCATCAGGCATCTGGTCATCCACCGTCCCATCTTCATCTGCAGACAAATCCAATCTAGACAAGAAGTCAGCAACAACATTTTCTCTCCCTGGTTTATCAACAATGGTTAGATCAAACTGCTGCAATAAAAGTAACCATCTAATAATACGAGCATTCACATCTGGTTTATTCATCAAATATCTAATAGCAGCATGGTCAGTATGTACAAAAGTCTGGTAACCAGTAATATAATGTCGGAACTTGTTCAGTGCATGGACCACAGCTAAGAATTCCTTCTCGGTTACAGTGTAATTCAGCTCTGCTTTGGACAAGTTTTTGCTAACGAAGTAAATGGCATATGGAAGTTTTTGCTCAACTTGTCCTAAGGCTGCACCTATGGCTTTGTTCGAGGCATCAATGTGGATGTGGAAAGGTAGGGCCCAGTTTGGACCTCTCAGGATTGGAGCTGACACTAACTTGTCTTTTAATTCATTCAAACTCTTCTGACAATCGTCAGTCCAATTAAACTCCACATCTTTTGCCAACAGACCGAACAATGGCGAGGCTAGCTTGCTGAAATCTTTAATGAATCTTCGGTAATATCCTGCTAATCCCAAGAAACTCCTAACATCCCTTACCTTTTGTGGAGGTGGAACCTTTTTGATTAGAGCGATTTTGTTAGGATCCACCTGTAACCCTTGGCGAGAGATGGTATGGCCTAGCACAGTCCCTTCAGTCATTAGGAATTCACATTTTTCAGGGCTAAGGGACAAGTTCATCTCGATGCACTTGGTTAGGACCTTTCCCAAGTTGGACAATGCTTCCTGGAAGTTAGCCCCATAAGGAGTAAAGTCATCCATATAGATTTCTACTGCATCATGGACCAACTCCGAGAAGATGCTCAAGACAGCTCTCTGGAAGGTAGCAGGAGCATTGCATAGCCCAAAGGGAAGGACACGGTAGGCAAAGGTACCCCAAGGACAAGTGAAGGTGGTCTTATCTTGGTCTTCCGGGCTGATTTGAATCTGGTTGTACCCGCTAAACCCATCCAGGAAAGAGAAGAACTTCTTTCCTGCCAGTCCATCCAACACTTGATCTATGAAAGGCAGAGGGAAATGGTCTTTCTTGGTAGCTTTGTTCAGCTCTCGGTAGTCTACACAGATTCTCCATTTCCCATTTTTCTTGGGAACCAAGACCAGAGGGGACACCCATTCACTATCTGAGATGGGGTAGATGAATCCAGCATCCAACAGTTTCTGCAATTCTTCCTTGACAATGTCCTTAAGGGCTGGATTCATTCTCCTCTGGGGTTGCCTAACTGGTTTACAATCCTCTTTGATGTATATATGATGGGTACAGACCGAGGGATGGACTCCTTTCATCTCCTTATAGCTCCAAGCAAAAGCATCTAAGTGGCTGGCCAATAGGCTACACAACTCCTTCTCCTGGGAAGGAGATAGGGAGGAGCTGATCTTTAATGCTCTCTCAGGGCCGAACTCCACACTTTTGACTCTGGGAGTGACAGGGCTGGTTGTACAAAGGTCCACTAAGGTGCTAGCTTGGGCATCCTCCACCAACTTCTCTAAAGATAGTGCACTGGAAGGTGGATTCTGGATCAGGGTCTCAATCAAATCATCCTCGGTAGGAGGGTCTCTTCTAGTGGTATCTAGGGTGCACAGAGGTGCAGAGTACACCTCGTCTTCCTCTCCTTCCTCCAACCAGAGTGGTAAATCATGCTCTAAAGAAGGTTGGGCAGGAGGGTATAGGACTAGCTGCTTGGACATGGGACCATTTTTGATGGTCATGTTTCCTGCCCGACAACTTATGTAAGCATCTGCAGTAGCTAACCAAGGCCTTCCCAAGATGAGAGGATATCCAGTAAGCTTGGCCTTTGGTTGCAGAACCAGGAAGTCTGCAGGGTATTCCCAAGAATCGATAGAGACCAAGACATCCTCCACAATCCCTTCGGGAGTCACGGTGGAGCGATCTGCTAATTGCAGTACTGTCGAGGTCTTCCTCAAGGAACCCTGAAGATTGAGTTTAAGCATGGTATCCCTGGTCATCACATTGATGGCCGCCCCCAGATCAATCAAGGTGTGGGGGATAATGGTGCCATTGATGTGAACATCTACTACAGGACTTCCAGGATCTAGGTACTTTGGGCAGATGACTTGTCCTAGCATAAGGTCAGACAGCTGTCCTATGACATTGATAGTTGAGGCATCTTTCTTCCGTCTGCCTGGGTGTTTGAAACACTTCTCCTTAACCAGCTTGTTATATATTGGCACATCCTTGATGGCTTGGAGAAGTGGGATTTTTACACACAATTGCTTGAGCTCACCCAAAAGCTCATCTTCTTCTGGGTTAGGTTGTGTGGTGGCTGTTAGTCTCTCAGGAAAGGGTGGAATAGGCTTTGGTTCACTCTCCTGATGGTTTTCCTCATCCTCTGGGGGAGGAGGTTGGTGATCTGGAAGAGTCTTTCCAGATCTAAGATTGATCTCCTGGATCTCCACAGCATAGGTAGGGCATGAGGTCTCCCCAGTATATACCTGCTGAGCCTGTCTATTGTTGGGGTTCGGGTTCGGTTGAGCAGGCATCTGAGGTTGCCTTGGAGGAGCAGGAGGTAAAGGCTGAGGTTGAACTGGTGGTGGAGGCAAAATGGCAGGAGGAGTGTTGTATTGGGGCCTCCACCCCGGCTGAGGTGCATTCCATTGAGGCTGTGGCTGGGTATGTGAGTGATATGGATGAGAAGTAGGTTGAGTGGGGTACTGAGGTGGATAAGACCATGGAGGAGGCATGGACCATGAAGGATGAGCAGGGGGACCCCAGGAAGGCATAGGAGTTGACTGGTTGGGGTTGTAATAGGCTTGAGATGCCCCTTGCATCCCCTGCTGATAAGGTCTAGATCCTTGAGGCCTCCTTTGGTTGATGAAGTAGAGAGGTTCAGTGGGGGCTTCGGTTCCTTGGTACATGGCTTTAAACCCAGGTAAGGTTGGACACTGATTTGTTGGGTGGTCCTCCTCACAAACGAAACACACTTCAACCGAATGCAATGGACATTCGTTCTTAGGGTGTCTTCTGGTGCACCTAGGACAGAAGACAGCCAAGGCTCTCTCAGCTTCTTCTTTCTTCTGCTGGATCCTGAATGTGTCCAGCTGCATGGCAATGGTCTGTCTCACCTCACTCTTAAGATCTTCTAATTGGTTTGTAAACTCATGTTTGGAGAAAGGGACACCAGTGGAGAGGAGATTTCCTCTACCTCGTTTTCTAGCTGCCCTGGAATGATTTCGAAACACAGTCTTGATGTCCTCATAAGGCAGTTGGTAAATGTCCCCCCCAGCTAACATGTGAAGGGTGTCTAAGAGATCTTCAGGGACTCCTCAGAGTAGAACCAACTTGAGGGATTCAGGGTCAAGTGTGCACCTGGCCCGTTTATAGCTAAGTTGGAACCTCTCCTCATAATCCTCTAAAGACTCATCATTCCCCATGGTCATTCGAAAGATCTCTCCCTTGGTTTCCTTGGACCTACAATAATCCCTATACTTGGTATTGAAGGCTTGCTGCATCTGAGCCCAAGTAGCGATGCTATTCCCAGGTAATCCCATGAACCAGCGTAGTGCTGCATCCTTAAGAGTGGAAGGGAAAAGCTTCAGCTTTTGCTCATCTTCAGTATAGTCATAGGTTCTACAAAGGACAGCAAACTCAAACAAGAAGGTATCAGGATCCTCAGTGGTCAGTCCATGGAAGTGAGGCAAGGCGGAGGGGCTAATGTTTTTCATTTTCATATCTCCATTGGTCTCTCGGATGGGGAAAGCTCCTTCTATTCTCTCATCTTCTCTCCTATTATCAGCCATGGCTTCAGATGGAGTGGTTTCTAACTCTTCTTCTTCTATAGGGTCTTGGTATATCTCAGGATGTTCACCTATAGGTTCCTCTGGGTCACTGTCACCAAAGAAGAGAGAAGGGTGACTTAGTGATGCGGTGGGGTTGTTGGGTAGGAATTGGCCTGATTTATCTCGGTTCCTACGAGGCATGAAATGGAAAGGACTTTTCTTTTTTGAGTGCTTTTGTATTTTTCTTTGGTACCTACAAAACTGGAACAAAGTGATCTACAACTAACTATATTACTCAAATGAAATTGCAGAATTGGAAAGCTAATCTAGGAAAGCAAGAAAAATTACTCTAGGAAAGCAAGAAATATTAGTCTAGGAAAGCAAGAAATATTAATCTAGGAAAGCAAGAAATATTAATCTATGAAAGCAGGAAATGCTAATCTAGGAAAGCAGGAAATGCTAATCTAGGAAAGCAGGAAATGCTAAGCTACTTTTGCAGAATGGAAATGAAATAAACTACTGAGCAGAAGTAAGAGTACGAAAGTAGAAGAAAAGCAACAATTACTAATACTCTGACGCTTCCCCGGCAACGGCGCCAAAAATATGGTGAGCTCCAGTATTGTAGCAATAATGCTACAACTCCTGGGGCTTCCTGTCTCTCATTTTATCAACCCGGTAGTTCGTACAAACTTGGAAGCGACGGTGCTATATGCACAAGTACTAGCTCTTGTCGCAGCTGTCACTTGGTCAGCTGGCACAAGTCCGCTAGGGCTCAAGCCAACTTCTATAGGCTCTCAGAAGAAGCTTGCTAATTGATGGACGAAAGCTATTCTCAAAGGAAAACTACTCTACTTGACAAAATGGACTGAAAGCAAATCAAAGCATGTAAACCTAGGAAACCCTAATTTAACTAGTCTAACCTCTACAATGCAAAAAATGTGAATGAAACTTCTACCAATGCTGCTGTTACCTCTAATAAGTGCAAATGCATGGATCTAAACTACTTGCATCATGAAAGATATGTTTTTGTATTTTTCCTTTAAGTGTGTGGATGATTGTGATCTTGTGCTAACTAGGGTTTGGTTGTGCAGATGGGATGGAGAAGGAAGGAAAGCGTGGGACAGGTTGGGGAGGCTAGGAGAGGTCCCTAGGATCCTTAGCATCCATCCACAGAGGTTCCTCACATTCAGAAGCTCGGCAACCGAGTGAGTGGTCTCCTACAGGAAGTCTGCAGGGGATCCTACAGGATACTCTGGTTTCTACAGGATGTCTACCAACAGCTACAGGATGACCTACCGTGAGTGTTTGGCGTGATGGAGGGGTGATGAAATGGTAGGGGGAGATGTGTAAGGTAGGAATGAGGCTGGTGATGGCTGTAGAAGTGGAGGAATAGGATAGGGAGTGAATGTAGGGAGTAGGTTGGAAGATAGAGGGCTAGGTCAACGAAAGGGCTAGAGAATGGAAGTACGTGAGGAGTGAAAGACTTTGGGAGATAACATAGCGGAGCAGAGGTCAAAGATGTGTTTGCATGCGTGATCAAGATGGAGGACGAAGTAATGGAACGAGAGAAAGCAGTGTAAATGGAGCAAATGCTTGTGACTATCACCAAACCGAAAATGCATTAACTTAGACTACCTATGCTTATAAATTCAATGAACAGCAATCTAAACGCGAAGGAGAATGTGCATGAAGCTGTGGTAAAGGAGTGTGGTGCAGGTGTGAATCATGTGGAAGCATCTAACATAACGTGACTGTGTTTGCAGCAATCATGGAATAAAGAAATGCGTATTTTTGGTGGTTAGTCATGGACTGCACTCCAATCCCAGATGAGATGGCAGTGAGCCTTAACAACCTTTTTGTTGGAGCTCCAATAGATTGTATCTATCCTCTTCTAACCTAAGCAACTGTAAACCAATTCACCATAAGCAAATCCTATCTAAACTCATGAAAACAACTAAATTAGCAACCTGTAATTCGAATTGCATGTGAAAAGGAAAACTCGAAGTGCTGAAACGAAATGGAAACAACACTACAGCAGAGGGGATCTATGGCTCTCAGGTTGGGCCCTAACCTGAGAGCTATAGTCTCCTTAAGAAAACTCGGAGCTAGATCAAAATCTGCCTTCTTTATTCATAATCTGATGTTATGCCAAATTGGCTTACAAAAAGGAACAAAAACTGAGCTCTAGCTCGTACTTTCCAATTACAAGAGTAATGCCAAGGTTCAAAAAGCTTCTCTACAAGGCTACGGCCTCAGTATTTATGCAAAAACGACTATCCAACAGGTGTCCTTGATTTTAGGAGCTCGGCTGTCCAACTAGAGTTCAACTGCAGATCCTGTAGGACGGTCATAACTGATGTTCCTGTAGAGCAGTTTATAACTGCTGTTCCTGTAGAACAGCTGGCTGCTTCTAAGCTCGGAGGGAAGATGGATTGGAGCTCGGAGTTCTTGGTGGGAATCACGAGGAATGTCCCCAAGACCGTGGACATCCTCTCCTAAAAACCAGCAGTGCCACCTCATTGCCTCCTTGTCTCCTTTTCACGTGGTCTTTTCTCCCTTTTAATGCAAAAAACCTGAAATCATAATGCATTAGTCACGTAGATAAAGTGTCTACCCTTATTCCTACAAACAACACGAATAAACTAAGAAATGCATGCATAAGCAGTAAAAGTGAATGGTTTGAGCAAATAGAATAGGCCAAAATGAGCCCGAATTGTACCAAAATTGGGGCTCATCAACAGTCACGCTGATAATGGGCGCCTTTGTTATTTTTCCCGAGTCAGCGCGGAAATACATCACTTTTCCGCGCTGATCCGGGCATGAACTGGGGAAATTTTTATCGGTCATCGCGGACCCGATAGCGAAATCCGCGATGACTGATAGCGGAATGCAATTCAAAAAACTGCCCAAATAACCACATCCGACTATCAAAATGCAGTAATAAGACATCAAAACAGAGCGTAGGGCAATGTGTGTCTACCTGGAACTGGTTTTGGGACGAATGATGCACGTACGGGGCCGAATTTCGTTCGCCAACCTCAATGCTCCAAGTCGCTCCACAAAGGCTCAATGGTAACAATGGTAAAAAATATGGTTTAACCCCCCCTATTTATGGTAATTTTGTGAAATTAAATATTATTTTCCATAAATGTTGGTTTTTATCATGGTTTTTACTATATGCATGGTCAAAATATGGTTTTTCACTATGTTTTTATGCGCATTGTTTATATTATCTTGAACGGGTTTACGTGTGCAGTGTTCTTTGTGCAGGATCTCAGATGGTGGAATTACGACAATTTTATATGCACTTGGTCCTGAGAAGTCGTCTTTAAGCTCTTTTCCGACGTGAAACATGAAAAGATAGCCGAGTTTCCCTCTCAACTCGTTAAAAGAAGCGAGAGGTAGTCACCTTTAAGCTCTTTTTTTGACCGTTTAAACTTAAAAAGATCACCGGGTTTTTGTCGTTTTAGACTCGTTATTGGCTACGAAACGACGTGCTTCTGACCGCTTTTTTACTTTTTTGGGTCAAAGTTACTACTTACGAAAAGTACTCCTCGATCATACTGGTCGGGTGGTTCTTTCGAGCATTGTTTTATACTTTTTCGGGCTCGAGAGACACAACTCTATGAAAAAGGACCCCCCATGGAGTTTCCTTTTCTGTTGTCCTTTCAAACTCTCTAAACATAAAAAGACGCCGAGTTCTTCCTTTGTCAGACTTGTTAAAACTTAATGACATCGGATTCTGTCGAAATGACACCTTTTCAAGCATATGCTATCCCTGTCAAGCTTGTCGTCAAAAAATAACCGGGTTACTCGCCAGCAATGGTGGGGAAAACAGAACCACAATCATTGTCGTGTCGGCAGTATGTCGCTCTTGAACATGGAACTTGTCTGCATTCATGTCTGGGTGGGGACATCTCATCTTGTTTTTACACTTGCCTCCGTGGGTTCGGGTTATCCTGTTTGAATTCTCGTCTGCTCATTGCCCTGTCACCATGACCCCTGATCATTTGATGTCAAATACTGCCAAGTCCAATATGTTCAAGATAAGTTGACCTCTACAGAATACTCAACCTCCCTCTGATGCCTCATATAATCCTGATTCACAAAACATTTTTTCTCTGTCTCATGTCGATGATGCGGGAAACATTATGGCCCACCTTCGATCAAGGTCACTTCCTGTCGACATCAGCTCATTATCCAGGAATTTGACCTAGAGACCCCCTTTGGTACCTTAGAGCTTGCATGCCTCAATGGCAAGTTCTTCGCACCTGACGGTCGACTTTCATCATTAGTCGTCGATTGGGTGATTTCACGAGTGTTCGACTTCAGCTCCCTTTTTCACACTTCATGGATTGTACTGGACAGTAGCTTGAGAGCCATTGACATTATTGGTGGTTTCTCTTGCGCTTGTTAACGGTTTTCGTCATTGACCGGTAATCAAGCGATATTCTATCATGCTTGACCTCAGCACCTCTATTCGCATGGTAGGATTTGTACTATGATCGGATGGGTTCAAGACCCCGAACTCAGCTTACACATGTTTGGGCTGCGTGGATTTGTTTTATGATTACATGACTCATTGATGGATGGCTGCGACCATACCTGAGTCTTCATGGATGGATGCGACCACACCTTTGTTATCATCATGGTCTCATTAGCTGGGTGGCTGGGTCCATACCACAAACCTATTTCGTATGTATTTTGGATGGCTGCGCCCATGCCTAGACTACATGTAATTCATTATCGGAGATATCAGTTGTACTTGCATGCAAGTTCTTCCCAGTGGTGTTCTAGTTCAGTCAGTTTCATAAAGAATTTCACCCCTCCCACTCTCTCGGGCTTCATACTTTAGGGGGCATCTGTTACATAGTAATTTGTCAGTGCCTTCAACCTAGTCTTCCTACTGTGTCATGAGTCCAAATCATTTCATGCTCATGCTCTCTGATGTTGCCAAATGACCCACTTTGCCAAAGTTTCTGCATCATCGCGACTGTTGTCAAAATAAATGCGCTGATGAGTGCTCCAAAATAGACCATACGCACTGCCATCGCGGAAGTACACGTGATTCCCGCGATGGTCAGATTTCATGAGACAGCGCGACTGTTGCTTATATTTGATCGCGATGACATGACCTTCTCCGTTATGCATTAGCGATGTCAGCGCTCTAGTACAGTTATGTACCCACGATGATCCAGTCTGGGCGAGTTTGTTCTAACAGTCGGCCTTCCAGATGACTCCAGACCTGGTGGTTGGCCTTGTTTATGTTGCCCTCCCTTCTCTGGCATGGTTGTTCCATCATTTGAGCTACCTTCCTTGGAGATAAGCTCATCTTCCAACCATTCATGGAGACTCCTTCTCTTATTTAAGCCTCCACCATTGCTATGAGCTGCTAGTTTTGGAATTCTTAGTCTTTGGAGTGTTGCTGATAGTGTTGTGAGCTTGATAGGTAGCTGGTGTGACAAGTGTGGGATTGTTTGAGAGCTTGAGGAAGGTTGTGAAGTGCTTTGATCTTGTGTGAACTTTTGAGTGAGAGAGATTTGTTTTGGGAGATCTATCTTCAAAGGTGTATGCTTGAGGAACAGGCTAGATGGACCCTCTTGAGAAGGATTTGACGTCAAAACTATGGTTGTATTCTTCTTTGTTTATCAATAATAGACGACTATCATTATGGTTCCACTCTTATTGTCTTTGTAATGATGATTGAGTTATATCCTTTTTGACTGATATATAGTTGCATCTATTGGATTTTATGCTTGTGTTTGTATCATTCTTTGCATGTGCAGGTGTCCGTTCACGAGGATCGTGGGGATTGTGACCAGCTAGAGCAAAGGAACGAGAGTGACGACTCTTCTACAAGTACTAGCATTGGAATCCAGGTAGGCCCTCATTATCGGTCTTTAATTTTCATTTAGGAACCTGTGTGTTAGCGTTGTTTGATTGTTGCTAGACCCCATTTGGGCTAGTAGGGATTGGCTCTGTCCGCAGAGGGGATTTACCTCCACAACAGTTAGTAATGGCTAAGTATTAAACATGGCCTCATATGTGTGTGTGGGGGGTGTTGGGGGTGGGGGGGGTGGGGTGGGGGGGGGGGGGGGGGGGGGGGGGGGGGGGGGGGGGGGGGTTGTAGAATATATGAAAACAATGTTGAGGCTGAGCCATTTCAAAATTTAGGGCTGAATGTTCTCATTCAAACATAGCATAAAATTTTAAAGAATTCAGACAAGGGGTCAGGTGAAAACTAGGACATGATTATGTGGCTAGGAGGATGACGTGGCAAATTAGGAGTTCGGGAGGATGATGTGGTAGCCACAGGGTCTACTACATGGTTGTCTTGTCTTGGGGAGAGAGTGGAGGTGGCATGGTTCCAAGAGGGGAAAACGTTAACTAAAAGATTGCCCTTCCTCTTCATACCCCGTGGGGGTAAAACCCCCTCATACTTTCAATTTGGGCTAGTTGAAGGTCAATCGTTCAATATTGGATCTTGAACCACAAGTAGTACCATGAATGTGGAACGCCCCCCCCACCGAGGAGGAGGGTGGTCCTCATTTAATCACAACCATCGATCTCCTGCTAGATGAAGGCCATTAATTAGTTAAGGGGTCCACACTGTAGATTCATGGCATTGTGTGATGGGTGTTAGGGGCCCATAGGCCAATATTATTATAATGTGGAAAATGTAGAGGGACAAGACCAATGGGTTCCATGGAGGCTAATGATGTGGAAATGCCACACAGGCTTGGTTATGGACTTATGGAAATTGTGTGATGACACAAACCTTCCATGAGCGGATGGAGGGCTACCATATGGGAACTGCGTGTGGTCCACATCAATGACACATGGAAACAAAAAGCTAACATGGAAAGAGCTAATGACCTGACTTCCAATGGCCATATCTTGTAATCTAGAAGTCAATTTTCGCAATTTTTTATATTTCCGGAAAACTCTTGATGAGCCACATAAAATAACAATGTTTTTTTTTTTAAGTTTCTAAGAGTTTGAAAAAATGACAAAATTTTAAGACCCCATTTCCATGACAAGGCATTGGAGGTCGAGTCTATGATAGTAACACCTTATTCTACCCTTAGAATGGTCTATGAGGAAGATGGGGGTGTTACAATTTCCTTAGCTATTACCTATATTGGATAACAGATTCCACCCATATCATTGAGATTGGGGTTGTGGCTTCACTTTTTCCTTCTTCCTAGTTATTTCAAAAAAAGTGATTCTAGTCATTCCCTAATCATAATTTCATTCATTCATGAATGTAGTAATTTTAACTTATTCTAAACACAATATATAAACAACAGGAGAAACATTTATTACTTTCAAAATCATGGTTGTAATAAGGGTTTGTGAGCACTTTCATGTTCCATGATATCATCTTCGTTGGTTATTTTTATGAAAGAAGTCCATTCTCTTCTTACCTTCAAACCTTGCAAAGGTGTCAAATGATTTGGGAGTGCTAACAATTTGTATCCAAGGTAGAAATTTCATTTGAACTTATGTTCCATGGATTTTTGCAGGTATCTTCGCCACTAATCGATGGAGAATCATTTGGTTGTCGGGGTCGAGAGTGGGTCGATAGGACCTCACTCCTTACATAATAGCATATTGGGATCTTATTGGTGGCTCTCTGGTTGCCATAGAATTGAGTTATAGTGTTCGAAATAAATCCCACATTGGTCATTTTTGAGTTGATGTTTCAAGTCTATAAAAAGACTCATCTTCAGGATAATACCTCATCTTTGTGCTCTTTTATGTAGGTATTATCCTGAAGATGAGTCTTGTTATGACCACTGTGGGATTTATTCCGAACACTATAACTCAATATACCCTCCACATAAATCTTCAAACTGCCATAGAATTGCTAAGATTATTTTGAGTTAGGCTTGGAGATGACAAGTGAGAAGTAATTTTTTTTTTAATATGGGTAAATTAGTTTTTTCATGTCTATAGAAAATTCCCATTTCTAACAAATCTAGTCCACATATTATTGTTTTCATGCAACAACCAAGTCCTACGGGCCCCAACTTGATGTTGCAAGGGATATGAGTGCAAAGGAGTGGGAAGAATAATTTATCCCATGGGGGAGACTTTGGCACTCAATGTAAGTGTTGAGGAGATTGATGTATCACACTTGATGTCAAATAATCCTAAACCCCCAAATGTACAACAAATATTTTAGATCCTTTAAAATATCAACCTTGAGACATTCTATTTTTGAGGGAATGGGTTAAATATATGAACAAATTCATAATATATATTTAAGTTTTCCATTGTGGAACAAATCATTCTATAAATGGCCAAAATCGTAAAAAAATTCCGCCCAGCTCAATAAATTTTAGAACCTTGTTAAGTTAAAAACCATTCATTATTTTTTGCAAAAAACAACTAGTGTTTAAAGACATCCATAAGGTATGAGATATACTTCATGGTAATGATTTTCAATCCAAAAAGGGAAACATAAAAACATTGTAATTAGGAAATGAATAGCCCTACAACTCAATCCATAGGGTCCTAAGGTCTCTATAACCTAGGATTTGGTGACAAACTTTAGTGAGATGATGATCCACTAAATACCCTAACATTGTTTCTTTTTCTATTATCAACATGAATATCAACTTGAGATCTTGAATATCAACATGAGACTAGGGGGGATTTCATTACGTTGTGTATTACCTTTGGTATACTATTCCATGGGTCCTTGGGAGGAACCATTTTGGAAATTCCTCTGTCAATCTCTCCTGTAATTTCTAAAATGATAGATACATGTGAATGGATGGCCATTTAATTAAACCCATGCATCCTCGTGATTAGCGTGAAAGGAGACAACCTCAAGCTCACGTAAGCTCCACTAAACCTATACATTGTACATGTTGTGGTGAGGAAAACAACTTCTAATATAACCCTATATCATTTCATAACTTGAAATCATACCAAACCTTCATTGAGTATTTTATTGGGAAGCATTGTGATATAAAATAAAGAGTTAATATTTTGAATATTAAATGGTTAATATCATCCTTTCTTACTTTTATTTCCCAAAAAAAAAACAAGCCCTTAAATGTGTTGGAAAAGCACGAGTGAAATTGATTTAGATTGATAACATAACTTTATTTTTAATATTTCTTATAAATTTGTTTCACACTCTTCAATCAAATTTGATTAGAAAATGTATAAAATTAATTTAAATATTATTTAGCGAAAATATATTGGTAATATTATTTTTAGGTATATTTTAAATTCACAAGCACATAAGTAGTGATGTCAAAACTAGTGCATTGAATTTACATGGAAACATGTTATACTAGCAATTACCCCTAAAGGTATAAAGATGCATCAAAAGAATAAAACACCCCTATGATGTTACTGCAAAAATGTTGCAACGAAGGAAATATAACAACCTAAAGGGTAGAGGATGAAGGGGAGGAAATGTGTTCAAGCTTGCAACGGTCTCACGCTTGTGCTGATGCCTGTTTGATAGATGTTTCTCGAACCACCATTCCTGGCTAAATCATTTTTTTCCCAATTATACCACCATATGAAAATCCTATATACATACTATATCTAAGATATAACATGCAGGGTAATGAGGAGAAATATTACCTTAGGTTCTGGTGGGCACTGACCCACAAAAAATGTAATTCCATAGAGGAAATGACTAAAGTCAGTGTTTGTTGATAATGATATTAAATAAAGAGTTTCTTTCCCTCGAGTGACCTTCAGATTCCAGGATTTTCTACAACCGACATAAAGAAGGGGGTTTGTTTCAGAATTTTAGCTATATCCTTTTAGAAATTTTAAATTAATTCGGAGCCATTTTCCTGGAGCCATTAATTCCAGTTTTAAATTTAAATTTAAATTTTGTCAATCAAAGATTTGCCGGAATTGAAAATTTATGTGGTGTAGTTTGCACAATCCAAGTGTCCAAGTAAAATTTATTTAAATTTTGTCAATCAAAGATCTGCTGGAATTGCAAATTTATGTGGTGTAGTTTGCACAATCCAAGTGTCCAAGTAAAATTTCAAGGCATTGTATCCATTTATGCATTCAAAAATATAGTTTTAAAAATAAAAAGTTACACATTCTATATGCATATATAGAACCAATATAAATCCATTTTGAAAATGATTAAATCTCTTGAGGTGCATATTTTTTCAATTTTTGCACTCTAAAAGAGGTTCACAGATCAACAGAATGGATCCTCTGCTTGGTAAATCTATGGTTAAAATGGATCTAAACCAAAAGGTTGTTGTTTAAATATTCTACCTTTTAGTTTTTTTTTTTAATAATTGTATTTATTAAATTTACATAATTTTAATGTTATAAGTGAGTCGAATTTATTTAAATGCAAGTCCCATCAACATCTTCGGCGTCTGGAGTTTTGGTGTTTGGAATCGATTTGCAGCAGTCCCACCCATGTATACATTTAAAAAAAACATTTTAAAAAACATAAAATTACAATTTGACTAAATAATAGAACATGTTTTTAAATTAAATTTATTTATAATTAAAAATATATTTAAACAACATAAAATCACAATTTATGGATAAGTTCCACAAGCTTACTTGGGATAAGGAGCTAGGGAGAAAGAAAAAATACTATATTGAAGAGTTTAATCCCACTCATAATCATTAACAAAAAGCCTATATAGGGGCCAATATTTCTTGGAGAGCCAAAATTCTTATTGCTTAGTGAAGGACTAATTTTCATCAAGTCCATTGTGAAACAGGGCATTGGAAAAGACCAAAAGAACTCTTGGAGGAAAGACTATATATTTTTTGGGAGTTAAGAGTATGCCTTTTTTGGTCTTCCAGAAAAGTGGAAACAAAAAAAAAATCATTTTTAGAATGCGAGGCCTTCAATGAAAACATGGAAAGTTATGTAGATATTTTGACATCTAACTCTTGGGGTACTCTATTCAGTGAGGGGTTTGTCGAGAAGCTTAAAGAGTTTATTGTGAGGCTTCACAGGAAAAGGGTCGAATACAAGAACCAGATGGAGAGGCAATCTATCTCATAGACTATCTTTAGCTTCGTGGATGTTAAAATAATTTCTTTCTTTCTTTCTTTCTCATCTTTCCAGAAGTACTTACAGTTGCCTTTGCACAACTTGTGCGGGTCCCATAATAACGAGTGACCATGTAAGTTAACCGTAGTTAATAAGTCTTTATGTCAAGGATGGAAATTCCTAAACAAAAAAATACCCAATAACGTCTTTGTGTGAGAGCTATCTTAAGGATCTCCAAAGCCCGAATTTCAATATGAACTTGATAAAAAATTTAGATATTTTCTGTTGTATAAAAGAATTGGTTAAGTTATGATCTAGCTATAAATTGGTTGAAAAAATCAAAATTAAGCCCATTTAATTTTTCAATTAAATTTTTTTTTATCATTCTACATAAAAATCCCTTAAGCACCTAAAGGAAAGATTTAAAAGTATATAATTTAATGTAAATCTTATCATATTTATTAATATGCTAACATCAAGAATAGTGTAAAAAGGCATGCAGAAAATGGCGTGTTTAAATCAAATTTAATTTAAGGTGTCCTTTCCCTGTATAAGGAAGCACTACATCATAGGTATCATGGATTTTGAACATGAACCTCCATAACGACATCCTAAAAATGAATATGTATGATATATAAATAAATATTTGACTGCACATTACACGAACCAGAATCAATCTATGTAAAACCCTTGTACTTTCCTAGTTCCAAGATGAAGATAATTCATTATATTTTAATAAAATAAGAACTCTTTTCTTGTAAAAGTTGCTTATTTATATTTTATTTTTAATGATATATTATAGAGGCTTGTTTAAATCAAATTTAATTTAAGGTGTCCTTTCCTTGTATAGGGAAGCACTACATCATAGGTATCATGGATTTTGAACATGAAGCACCATAACCACATCCGAAAAATGAATATGTATGATATATAGATAAATATTCAACTGCGCATTTCACGAATCAGAATCAATCTATGCAAGAACCTTGTACTTTCCTAGTTCCAAGATTAAGATAACTCATTATATTTTAATAAAATAAATATTCAACTACACATTTCACGAATCAGAATCAATCTATGTAAGACCCTTGTACTTTCTTGGTTCCAAGATGAAGATAATTCATTATATTTTAATAAAATCCAACTAGTCTAACAAACGGTTGATGATGGGCGGAAGGTTGATACTGATAAAATATGTTATACAAGGTATTTTAGTCTATTGGATGCACCTCTTTATGCTTCCAAATAAAATCTTCAAGCGGATTACTTCCATCATTGCAAAATTCCTTTGGGAAGGGACAACGGATATAAACAAAATACATCTAGTTAGCCTACAAGAGATTGCTAGGAGGGTGCGTTATATGGAATTTGCATCTATGGATAAATACATTTTCCCTAGCTGGGTAGCTACACCTAGAACAACAGAAAGAAAATAGTTTAACCTTTTCCTATAGTATATAGATGAGACGAAGGAACTTACTTGAAGTATTTCGCTTCCTTGATCCCCTTTGAATTTCTCCTATCGCTCCCACTTGAACTAAATCCACTCAATAGGTACCCGTGTCAACAGAAACATAAACAAAAAACAATCAAAGCATACATGATCTATCTACTATAAACCAATGGAATCAAAGAGATTGAAACACATAATGATCATAGATATGAACAAGAATATGAGAAAAGGAATAAACTCTTTATTAATGTAGAAGGAAGAGTTTCACCCAATACAGTTCGATCCTGCACCACTCCTTGTTGACTTATGGGGGCCTGACCTAGGTGCAACGTTAGTTAGGAAAACAAGTCCCTACATTACTAGCTCTTTTAGCATCAACCCATGGAGCGCAGACTGAGGAATCACCCAAAGCAGTATGGGGGGATGTTGGAACCAAGTTTCCGCACCCTTGAGATGGATGTGATGTCGGTTTATTCCAACTATAGCAGCCTTTGCACAAGTTAGTTATCCCTTTATTCTACCCTTCACTCCCTTTGCAAACTATTACAATTAGCTTTTGTGCAGCCCTAACCAGGGGTTGATTGCTCTTGCACCCCAAAGTACGATAAGTATCTTACTTATCTTATTAACAACTCTTGTTAGCTTCACGTAAACAGATGCTCTTACTTCCATTCACTTAACCAATACAATTATACACATTTGCGCATCATATAAGTATTAGAAGTGAAATTCATACCCAATATAACAGGTGCATAAACAAGAAATAAAGATGTAGAAATTATAGAACACTTCCCTTTATTGTTAATTCCAGGTGATTACAGACTCGCCTCACCCTGCACACTCAGGTGTAGGGGGTCTGTGCACTCAACTGCGGACTTCTAGGCCTCTATGCACTTAGCTGCATAGCCTCTACCTACACTAAGACCCAAACTTAGACTTCTACTCCAAAGATATGATTCAATTCTTCGTCATTGATTAGTTTATTGTCTTAACTTACTTAGAGCTTCACTCTATTTATACAATCCCATGGTCTACGAACCATGGGTAGATCTTCTATAGCCAACATTACATTATCGAAATAAGGGTGGATAACCCTATGACTCTTTAACATATACAAGCTCCACGACCACAAAATGCAGAGTCTTTACATTAGGATTACAAAATTGGACCAAAATTTGGGCTTTAAGCCCCAAAACTACCCTTGGGGAATCCTGCACCCAACAGGCCCCCAACACAAACATCGTGACTCACCCTTGAGTCACTTTGTAGGTGTGGAGATCTTAGCACAAATACCTCCTAGATCTATTTGGATCATTGCAACTTCGACAACACACTGATCATCTACCTGCTAAACTTCCTCCACAGATTGTTCGATGATTGCTGCTACTGAACTGCCACCTTGAATCCTCTGGTGAGTTGCTTGTAGTTGCACGAGCCTTGCTTCAATGGAGGTTGTAATTGTATAAGCCTCATGGATCCATGGTTGTAGGCGTGCTTTTAAGACGACTTCTTTATGCCGAGTGGCATACACCTGTTCCTTGAGTGCCTTTGCCTCCTACATCCTTGCAAGCCTCTGTGTAAGTGAAATCGTCTGCGCGGTCCCTTTTACTTTGTCGTACTTCCATTGTAGCTTGTGTCCTCTGTCTCTAGGCACTCTACATTTTGGTCCTCCTACAGGGTGGTTAGGACCTCGAATGACAATTCGAATAATTGCATGCAGTCTGCCACTGCATTGTCAATTGCCATTATTGCTACTATAACAGCAATGGTTCGTTGTTCCCCAATTTCCAACGGAGTTGAAGGCTGAGCCTTCAACTGCAATTTTGTGATTTGCAGGTTCAACTCTAGCTGAACCCTGGTCATCTCTGCTTTAGCATTGCGCACCCCTATGGCCAATTTGTGGATGCATGGCTCCACTAATTCTTTTGCCTATATGCCCAACTCTGGGACCATCCGGTAGGATTCCTCTACAACCTGGATCATCTGCCTATTTTTTTCTACTACCTCTTTGTGCTACAGGCCCAACTACTCAATGTTGATGTGCTACTCGCTCATCACCTGTAGTGCATGACTCTCCCTCACTCAAAGTTCTGTGGTGACTCCATCCTGTAAGAGATAGAGCATCTCCCGAGGGAGGATGGCCATATTTAATCCGACCCCTTTCAAACAACTAACTGTGGCCTTGTCATCCTCCTTCTCTATAGTGAGCGCCGCATCAGGTAGAAATACTGCGATGGTCACCCTTGTGTGCAACATCTCTTCGGTAGCTGCAGTGTTGATTGCAAGGCTGGTGAACATTGTGCTAACCTGTGGAGTGCGGACCTGCAACTCCTGTAATTTTGTTCGAAGAGCCCCCAATACTAGCTATTACTATTCTTAAAATTGTTGGAGGGCCTCTGCAGTAACATCCCTCACTATTTCGTTGATGTCATACAAATCCCCCTAGTGAGGGTGATTGGGTCGAATGATACTTTGAGTGCCTTGGTTTTCCTCCACAACACTATCTGCTCTCGCGGCCATGGATGCTTGAGCTGGGTGGGCGTTGTCTATGGTCCACACCACCTTGTTTTGTGTCTTTCTCTGGTTTAGACGAAGGTGACTTCTATCCTTTGTGCTCTTCTTCTCTTGTTTTTTGTTGTTCTGCCAACTTCGCAACGTCACGCGCTGCTTGGGCCTTAGCCATTGCTTCCTCTTTTCTTCACCTTTCCGCTAGCTGCACCATTCGAAACTTTGTCTCTTCCCTCTTGCATTGTGTGGCGGACTTGTCCATTTCCATCACGGAGTCAGTGGGAGCACACCACTCTGGCAGCCAAGACTCAAGGACTGAGAATATTACATCTTCGATTACCAGGTACAGTAAACCATGCGAAGTCTTTGTAGAGTACCTCTGCACCCGGATATAGACATGGTGGAAATCTACTTTGAACTTTGCAAAGCTCTGCAAACTATTGTATATTGTGGGTGACAACTATAGCTTGCGATTGATCCCCATCCAGATATTCATCTCCATTAATATCCAAAATATCTTGCTCTCTTTTATCCTCTATGCATCCCTGGTTGCCAAGAGCGAAGGGTACTTCACTGCCTTTGGAAGGTCTTGCACGACCGAATGGACTGGCTATCTTAAGGCAACTCCCATGCCACCAGTTTGATCCCCATCCAAATATTCATCTCCATTAATAGCCAAAATATATTGCTCTCTTTTATCCTCTACACATCCCTGCTTTCCAAGAGCGAAGGGTACTTCACTGCCTTTGGAAGGTCTTGCGCGACCGAATGGAACTGGCTATCCTCAAGTAACTCCCATGCCACCAGTACTATCAACAATAGGAGCCATGCGTAATGAAATGTTTTTCCCTACTCCTGTACATCGCAACAGTTTGCAAGGAACTCGTCGCATAGATAGTTTACCCAGTTGAACTGGACTCCTTCCGCACATTGGGCTACGAGTGCAACCACAGGTGTGGGTACCTCATCCACTTGACACTTTCGTGTCACCTTCCCTACTAGGATTTGTGTCGTGACCTTGATGGCAGGGTTGGTAATGTTGGAGATGGCGTATCCTCTCTTCTTCTTCTCCAACTTGAACCTCTTCTTCATTTCTTCCGCGAGGGCTAACTCACAACCTCTTCCCTCTAAAATGTTGGCTGGATCCTCTCCTGAGTAAGGAAACCATGTAATCCAGTGAATCAATGGTCTACGGTGGGGATGGGCTCCTCCAGCCACAAGCACCCATCATGCACCAGGCAGAGCAACTACCTGATGACGAAGACGGTTACTGGCGCGCGGTGGTAATGTGGCACCCAGAGCAGGTTTAGCAATCTTGCCTTCTCTACACCTATTAGCCATGTGAATGGCTCTAATTGAATTGTTTTAGTGGTCTTATCAATCCTCTAGCACACTAGCTTCATAATCACTAAATGCAAGAACTTCTCATGGTCTACGAGGTCCCAATATTCAAATTTCAACATGGGAATGTGCCCCAAGTGCGATCCCTAAAAAATAATATCATCTGGGAGCAGAGGAGTTTGCAGAGAGCTCTTGCTCTCATCTATATCCTTCAGCACCTTGGCTTTACCCTTGTGCAGTGGAACATATTCCAGCAACTGGGTAATAGGGTCTGCACCTGGGTTTCAACGTCCATCTCTACATCCTCCTCCTCCACCAAGATTTCTTTAGATTCCTCATCGGCCTCTATATTAATAGCCTTCCCATTTTCCTACAATGTGAGCTTGGTCCTGTTGAGGGCCCCAAAATCGGGTCAACAACAAGGGGGATACCCACCTGGTCCGGAACCTGGTTGGCGGCTCCTTACCCGTTTGGTGTAGCGGGTCCGACTGGGGATGATGGGACCAGCTTCCCAATTTAAAGGATGTGTGTGTGTGTGTAGATTTTGATGATGCTAATCTAGAGGTAATTTCAAGCTAATCTAATTCTAAACTCTAAAATGACTCTATGCTACTGTAATCTAACAAAAACAACACATCTAATCTATACTAACCCGGGGTAGGATTCTTTCATCATGCGATCTAAAAAGATTTCATACAATAACTGGTAATAAAGATCATTCAGCTATCATAAGAATATAAATCAATTAAGATAAACCATTCTGCATAAGAAGTTAGGCAAAACAGTTGTGAACAGCATATCGCATGATAAATTATTCATATGTTAAGCACAAACAAATGATTCCACCGTACAAAAGTGCCAAATGGTAATCCAGACATTCATACATCAACATATAAACAAATCAGCTGTATATCACTCTAAGAATATGAGCAGAAATTAATCAAGAGATAAAAGTACCATTTATGACTGATTTTTACTCACAAACTTCAAGCAATAACGATTTATCTCTACTTACTTCTAACATCTACTAAGAGTACAGAATTGCAACATCAGTAGCAGACATTAAAATGCAAATATAAATAAATCTCGATCCATCCATTCACCAAAAACCACCTTCGAGGGTGCAAAAGTGCATGTTTTGAGGACAATTTTTTTGACAAATTTCCGGACCCTTCTCCAAATGCCATGAGAAGGGTTAAATACTACTAACTAACTAATCTTAATTACACAAATTTAGGGAACGGCTTCAAATGACCGCCTTTTTGCTAAAACAAATTTATTTCTAAAAATTGAATCTAATTTCTAACCGTTTCTGTATCTGCTCCTTAGTGCTGTAAGCAATGCGAGGTTCGCTTGGAAAGAGTCGGCTGGTTGTCTTTTCCTTTTGCTCGAGCGATAAAAGTAGAAATAACAAAAGCTGGCACCTCTTTCTGACAAACTAGAAGATATTTTTGAAAATCTTCCTCTGGCTGGGTGTATTTGCTGTGTGTATACTTAGTATAACCCAGATTTCTTTCAAACTGATTGTGTTGTTGCTATTTCAGTTTCCGGCTGTGCGAATGACTCAATGAGTTAGGGATTTCGTTGCCTGAACAATCTTACGTATTGAAAATTGCTTCCGTTCTTTGTTCCAGGCTTTTCTGAAGCATCATACCTTTTTAGCGTTTTTCTTTTTGCTTTATCCAATCTGAGCTTCAGGATCTTTTGCAGACATGCTGCTTTTGTGCGCCTTTGACTCTGAGTCTTGGATAGTCTATTTTCATCAGTGTTTGTTGAGTGATACTCTGGAATCCGCGGCTCTGCTGCATGCGGCATCCATTTGCGAAGGCATCTCCTCTCTGTTCTCCAAGTATTGGCGCTTTCCCCTTTTCCTTAGATGTTTCCTGCATATAGATTTATATTAGTTGCTGCGTTCCAGTTCACGCAAAGGAAAAGAGAATTGACGAAAAGATTGACATGAAAGCTTTAAGTTCTAATGAATGCATAATCATGACACTCATAATGACTTGACTCTTTGAAAAACGCAACACGATCATCTTTGGATACTCAGGCGTGCAATAATTAATTTCCCTTAAGGTGAGCGCTCGATTTTGGGTTTACAGATCATGCCGAAGAAACTTTGCGATGAGTGGTTTCTGTGATCCGTATCGCAGCAATTAATAGTCTCATTCGTCGCAGATCGCAAATCACAAAATCACAGTTTGTAAGATCGCAGATCGCAAATCGCAATATCGCAATTTTCATTTGCTCATTGTGTGCTGCATATGCGACGTTGCGATATGCGACGTCGCATATCGGCCATCGGCGATTCCTTAGGTTTTCTTTTAAGGGCGCTTTCAAAAATATGCGATGCGATGAATGTCGCATCGCTTCATTGCAGCTTACTTATGCGCATAGGAAAACGCATTCACTCTCTCTCTGCGATGCGATATAGCTTTTAGGGAGTTAAATACAAAAATTTTGATAAAAATATTTTTGAGATTTTTTGTTAAGGGTCCCCCTTTGTTTGATATTATTGCTAATACTAAACAAAGAGGGGGGTTGTTGGTGACCACAACAATGGCGATTCACTGTGAAGAACCAGTTATCTCTGCTTTTCTATTGACATTTCCACTTCCGAAACAGAAAAAATTTTCATATGTCTAAATTTTGTTATGGACAGATAGAGTAGATTACCCCTCATCCTGTCAATGATACTTTGTTTCAACCTTTCTTTTTGTCCAATTGCCTGCTTCCCTAGGCTTAGTTCTTGCATTCATACCAGACATTACTCGGTCTTTTTAAAGATAAAATAAGGTCTTCTCTGCGCACTGGCTTTAAAATATGCTCATTTGTCGTAGGTAGAGCCTCTGCTGCCCGCAAGCGTCCATAGCCTCGACAGGGTTACCATGTTATCCAGCAATGATCCTTTTTCCTGCTTGAGGTTATTTACAAGACTTTAGAGAAACATCTTTTTGACACTTTTTCTTTTTTTATTCTCTAAAGAACAATGTCTTGGTTTGGTGGCCAAATTATGACACAGTCATTCACTTGATTTACACTTTTGCTGAACAAGCTGGCTCGTGATGAGACCCCTTGTCTTTTGATTGCAACAATCTTGAGTCGTTGCACTGTTTTGATAGACAGTTTTGGCAAAGTCAGCAAGTTATAATATCTGTGATCATGATAAGCCGGCTCGTGATGAGACCTCTTATTCTTTGAGATATAGTGTTTTCTCGGATTGTTTCTCTGAATGCTGCGGTTTCCTTTAGCAGGGAGGAAGTCATTGTTTTTCCTTAAGAAAGCTCTGGACGACAATAATAGAGTTTGAAAACAACAACTTTACAGAGAATATTTATTTTATTATTGATGATACCTTTCATTGTGCTGGCATAAAACAATTTTTTACCAAAGGTTGCTTTCATCAAAGTTTTTTTTTTTTTTGAGAGGTTGAAACTAATATCATATTCAGGTTAAAGTTAACTCTATTTGTCAATAATAAAAATCAGATTTTTCGAAAAGTTTTGCTATTTGTACAAGTGAAATCAAAATCTGATAGAGAGTTAGTGTGCTCTTTCATGAATCCTTTTCAATGATCGCTTACAACCGGTTTTATTTATAAGAAAGAGAAAAACAAAATAAAAGAAACTAAAACTATCCTACAAAAATAGAAGAATGATCTTCTTATGGAAAATACATTTTAAGAATCTGTCCATTCACAGGAAAAGAATCTCTTCTACCTGCCAAATCCTGCAACACAAACGTCGATGGGCCTATGACTTCTACAATCTGAAAAGGACCAAGCCACAGCTTCTGAAATTTCGTATGTTTGCCCTTTTCTTCATGAGCCTTATCCCATTTCAAAACTAAATCTCCCATCTGAAAGTTCTTTCTGGTTATGATGCTTGAGTCAAAAGAAGATTTTATTAGCGCTTGGTGATGAGCATGGGTTTTCTTAGCTTGTTCTCGGCGTTCTTCCAGTTTGATTATCTCCATTTGTCTCAGTTGTAAAGAGGAAGTAGATACTTCATCGATGTGTTGTACTAAAGACAAAGAGGGAATGACTAAGTGAGTAGGAAGAACCACTTCTTTCCCATAAACTAAATTAAAGGGAGAAGTGTTGATCGAAGCTTTCTTCGTAATTCTGTCTGCCCATAAAGCATTAACCAACGCTTTGTGCCAATTCTTTTGGTTTTGGTCAACTGTTCTTTTAATAATCCTGATTAGGTTTTTGTTTGTTGATTCAGCCAACCCGTTACCTTGCGGATAGTAGTTGGCAGAATACTTCAGTTTGAATCCTCTTTTAAGTGCAAACTTAGTCATTGCATTTCCAGAAAAGTATGATGCATTATCAAACATTAAGGCCATTGGCAATCCAAACCTAGTGATGATAAACTGATCTATGAATTCAATAATGTTTTCAGAATTAACTGTCTTGAGAGGAACTGCTTCTACCCATTTAGTAAAATAATCTGTTGCCATGAGGATATACCTATGCTGCTTAGAAGAGTGAGGAACGATCTCACCTATTATGTCCAAGCCCCATTGGCTGAATGGTTGCTCGATGTTAACTGGCTGTAGTGGCATGGACGATTTCTTTTGTTTCCCCGCAGCAGTCTGGCAGATTTGGCATTTCCTTACGTAATTGTATGAGTCTTTGAACAGCGTGGGCCAATAATATCCTGCACGTAAGATCTTATGCGCAGTAGTTTCTCCAACATAGTGTCCACCTGCTGGTCCATCGTGGAGTTCCTGCAAAACCTTTTCGGCTTCAGTTTTCTCAAGACACCTAAGAAGTACAGAATCGTAATTCCTTTTAAACAGAACATCATTTATGAGCTGGTATTGTTTAGCTTTCAATCTTAGAGCTCTTTTCTTGGTGTGATCCAAGTGTGATGGAGCATACCCGTTCTTAAGATAATAAATGGTGTTCGCATATAATGATTCTGCGTCGTTTAGGCTTACCTCATATGTATGTACCTCTTCAGATGATTTCTCAGGAATTTGCGATGCTCCAGCTAACATCTTGCAGAAGCCTTGACCTCTTACGATGTTTGCTGGTTTGATCTCAATATCATATTCTTGTAAAGCGGTAATCCAATTCGCCCTCTTTTCGCCCACATCCTTCTGTACCAACAAGTTTCTTACCGCCGGAAACGGTACGACGACTTTGGTATGGGCTTTAAGTAAGAAAGGTCTGAAATATTTGATCGCTTTGAAAACAGCATATGCTTGTTTCTCCACGTCTGAATAATTGAGCTCAGCACCTTGTAATTTCGAGCTAAAGAACGCGATTGGATCTTCCGCCTTCTCTTGATTTGCTTGAGTCAAAATTGCGGCATAAGATTTCTCTGAGGCAAAAGTGTATAAGATAAAGGATTCTGCAAAATTTGGGGTAGCTAAAGATGGAGCGTTGATGATAGCTTGTTTGATCAAGTTGAATGCTTCGTGCTCATCTAGGCCCCATTTAAAATTTGAATTCTTTTTTATCATATTTTGTAAAGGAGAAATAATACGTGAAAAATCCGGGACAAACCTTTTTACAAAATTGATTTGTCCAAGGAAAGATTGCATGGCCTTTTTGTTATGGGGTATGGATATTTCAGAAATTTCTTTGATTCTGTCAGGTTCAATGTGAATACCAGATTTCGACACTATGAATCCGAGCAATTTCCCTTCACTTAATGCGAAAAAAGATTTCTTTGGGTTAAGTGAAATCCCATACCTTAAACATCTTTGAAAGATTTGTTTCAAGTCTTTGAGATGGTCGCTTCGCTCCTTGGAGTACACTGTTATATCATCCAGGTAAATCACTACCGATTTATTGACTAAACCTTTAAACGCGATGTCCATGGCTCTTTGAAAGGTAGCGCCGGCATTGATCAGACCAAATGGCATCTTCCGATATGCGTATGTGCCCCATTTGGTTCGGAATGTGGTTTTTAACTGATCATCGGGATGTACCAGCACTTGATTGTATCCTGAAAATCCATCCAGGAAAGACATTAATTCTGAGCCCGCTACTGCCTGTAGTATTTGCTCCATAGGTGGGAGGGGAAAATTGTCTTTCTGACAGGCTTTGTTGAGATTTCGGAAATCAATACAGATTCGAATATCTTCGTTTTTCTTCCTAACAGGCACCATATTGGATACCCATTTGGAATGTCTGACGGGGAAAATTATTCTGGCTCTCAACAACTTATTTAGCTCAGTCTTTATCTGATTTTCTAAGTTGGGGTGGATTTTTCTGAGCTTCTGCTGGACAGGTTTTTCATTGTCAATCATAGGGATAGTGTGTTGAATGATAGAAGTGTTGTATGTTTTCAGCTCATCGTAATTCCAGGCAAAAACGTTTTTGTATTGTCTCAGAAGACGGATATATGCTGATTTTTCTTCAGGGGCTAGGCCGTGGCCCAGATTAACATTTTGCGGCTTCTGATCGGTTCCTAGGTTCACTAATTCATAATTCAGAGTTGAACTGTAGATTTTAGAATTGGCATACCTTTTAAACCGACTCTTCAAATCATATAAATCTTCTAACTTAACCACCGATTTAGGTATAGCATTATCAGTGCTATTTTGTTGAATTTGGTGATCATGATGGTCTTCGTCAATTATTTGATTTGAGTAGGATCCTTCAGAAGTGAGGAAATTTACAATGTCAGGGTCGTCGTTGAATACTCTCCAGTTGGTGATGTTGTCAGGGATGGACGGTTTAAAGATTAATTCTATTGAAAACCTATCGGGACTAAAATCTTCGGAGGGAATAAGTCTAGAGGCTACGTTAGCTAACAGGTCTGCGCTTGCATTTTGGAGTCTTGGGATTGACGAAATATTGAATGCTATGAAATGTGAAGTCAGATCTTGTACTAAAGATTGATAGTGCTTTAAATGATTTGACAGGCAATGTATGGTGTTACGTACCTGTTTGACGACAATTTCAGAATCTCCAAAGACTTGAAGATACTTAACATTCATCCCGATTGCTTTGTATAGGCCTTGCACCAAGGCTTCGTATTCTGCTGTATTGTTTGTGCAATCGAACTCAAGTCTGCATGTAAGCATGGTCTTGTTTCCGTCTGGGCTAATCAGAATGCATCCTGCTCCTGCTCCCTCGTTAGATTTAGAGCCATCAAAATATAATTTCCAAAACAAAGATGTATTTACAGAGTTATCTAAAAATTTAAAACACTTTGAATCATCAGTTTGGGAAAAATTTTCAACTTGGGACAAAACTGAATTTTCTAAGTAAGGTGAGGTGTGAGCATTGAAATTGCCGAGGAAAGAATCTACCGAGTAATTGCCTATGATACTGCTGTTGTATGCTATTGCTTCGTTCTCTCCTTCCAATTCTGTCACTATGTACTTTTGGTGCAACTCTCGTTCAACCTTTATTTGATTGGGTTTACTGTTGTAGGGTAACCACATGTGCGACCAGTCGGTTGAGAAATATCCATGGAGTTTTTTGGACCAATCCCTGCTAAGAATTAAACCATAGAATTCAGGGATATCAGCTACTAGAATGTCGATAACTTGACATACTTTCGGGTTAGACGACAGTCTTATGGTCACTTGGTTAAGTTCACCAATCACTTCGACTTGAGATCGATCAAGTTGAACTATGCGCACTGCGGATTTCTGAGGCTGAACATTCAATTTGGCACATATTGATCTGGGTAGAATATTCGTTGAAGCACCAGAATCAACCAAGCAATTGTGCACGTTTTTATTGAAAATTTCATAAGTGAGAAGAAAAGGAGGAGTATGAGATCTTGATCTTCCTCCAATCAAGGCAATGTCATTTGGATCAATCCTATTGATCATGTTGGTTGGAGGTCTTCCCATGTTGTGGGAAGCCACAACTGTGGGTAAAGATGTAGTAGGCACGGTATGTAATTCTTTCATCATTATTTTCTGTTGATGTTTCAATTTGCTCAATTCGTAAAGAGTGATATTAGCCCTAGTCTTTTTCATGTCATCGATAATGTTATACTCCATTTCATCTGACACTATCAGTGTTCTTGATGGAGGTGCTTGATCTGATTGGACTGGGCTAAATTGGGTCGCTCTAGCAGTTGTTTTCTTTGTTGCGGCCTTATCTTTTGTTGCAGGCTTGCGCCCTTCTGTTTAGGGGTAGTTTGGGGAGGATCAAGTTGATTTTTGCTTCGTGTGCTAACCGGAAATGCTTCTTGATCTTCTTCTTGTGGGAGGATGAAATCCCACATTCCTTGTAGTTCCACAACTTCTTCATCATCGGTCTGCCCTTCAGTGGTATTCTCTTCTTCTTCTTCTTCTTCAGATTCGACGTTTGAGACAGCATTGGGTGGTTTGATCTCCATGGGAAGATTTCTTTTAAAAGATCTGTAGGGCTTTTTTGAAGAAGTTTCTGCTACTTGCTTTCTTATGTCAATCATCTCATTGGACATGGCCTTTAACACTTTTTGTAATCCTTCCATATCGAAAGGATCTTTCGATTGCTTCTTCTTGGTGTCATCTTTGAAAGAGATTTTCTTAGATTTGCGTTCTTCTATTGCAGATCTCTTTTCTAGGGCAACTACGCGTTTTTCTACTGCTAATGCCTCAGTCAAGTTTTCAACTAAGGTCGTCTTGTTTTCCCTATCTACGAAGATAGCCAAGTTTGATGGTAAGGCCGTGATGTACCATTCACATCTTACTTCCTCGCTGGGTTGAGAAGCAGCCGAGATTTTGTTGAGGATCTTGTTGAACTGTAAATTGAAATCTTTAATGGGTTCTCTAGTCTCAGCTTTAAGATTAGATAGGTCATTGATCAATGTCGCAGTTGATCTGTCATCGCCAAACTTGGTGAGGAATTGACTTTGAAAAATGTCCCAACTTGTGATGGACCCGGAAGGTAACGAAAAGTACCATGACCCGGCTGTTCCTTGCATTGTATAAGGAAAAAGCTGGACGACAGCATCCTCGTTGGTAACTCCGTTGAGATTAACAGAAAGCATGAAATTATTGATATGCTCTTCGGCTAGCATGCCTGTTTCTAGATTGAACTTGGGTAGCCATTTCTCGGGATGGGCCGGTATTGGGCTCAGGGGTGGAGGCATCAAAACCGCCCCAGGATTGTTCCATGGAGACTGGGCCATCGTTGAGTCGCTAGTTAATGAAAGTGCAGAAGACGGTCCCTGATGTTGAGAAGATGAAGATATTATGATCTTTGATGATTGAAGATGAAGGGTCGTGGAAGATGGATGAGCGATTTGGGATGAGGATGTGGGTGGTTGACTTCGCGGTGAGGGAGTTGAAATGGACGAAGTAGATGAAAGAGTCTCACGGTCAGACTCTGGTGGTGTTTTCCTTGCTCTTTTCCTAGTAGGGAGAGGGAGTTCACTTGGTTGAATACCAAATTTTTCACTCTTCAATCTGGTCAGGGGATGAGCAGGATTGTACTGCGAAGTCACGCTGCTGTGAGATTTATCAGACCTCTGAGAAAAAATAGAGAATCCCTGGAGTTTACGAATCAAAGTTTGAATTTCAGGGGGTTCAATGATCAGTTGGTCTGATATATTAGGGTAGGTAGCAGCGGTGGATACTCAAGCGACTTCTAACTCCGGGTTTAACAGTATTGGAGAAGTAGGGGGAGTTGATGAGGGTGATTTACTCTCAGAATGGTATTTTGATTTTGACTTAGTTGCCATTCATAGTTCGTGCCCTCCTTCTAGCGCCAAATATGTTGAGGGCCCCAAAATCGGGTCAACAACAAGGGGGATACCCACCCGGTCCGGAACCTGGTTGGTGGCTCCTTGCCCGTTTGGTGTAGCGGGTCCGACTGGGGATGATGGGACCAGCTTCCCAATTTAAAGGATGTGTGTGTGTGTGTGTAGATTTTGATGATGCTAATCTAGAGGTAATTTCAAGCTAATCTAATTCTAAACTCTAAACTGACTCTATGCTACTGTAATCTAACAAAAACAACACATCTAATCTATACTAACTCGGGGTAGGATTCTTTCATCATGCGATCTAAAAATATTTCATACAATAACTGGTAATAAAGATCATTCAGCTATCATAAGAATATAAATCAATTAAGATAAACCATTCTGCATAAGAAGTTAGGCAAAACAGTTGTGAACAGCATATCGCATGATAAATTATTCATATGTTAAGCACAAACAAATGATTCCACCGTACAAAAGTGCCAAATGGTAATCCAGACATTCATACATCAACATATAAACAGATCAGCTGTATATCACTATGAGAATATGAGCAGAAATTAATCAAGAGATAAAAGTACCATTTATGACTGATTTTTACTCACAAACTTCAAGCAATAACGATTTATCTCTACTTACTTCTAACATCTACAAAGAGTACAGAAGTGCAACATCAGTAGCAGACATTAAAATGCAAATATAAATAAATCTCGATCCATCCATTCACCAAAAACCACCTTCGAGGGTGCAAAAGTGCATGTTCTGAGGACAAGTTTTTTGACAAATTTCCGGACCCTTCTCCAAATGCCATGAGAAGGGTTAAATACTACTAACTAACTAATCTTAATTACACAAATTTAGGGAACGGCTTCAAATGACCGCCCTTTTACTAAAACAAATTATTTCTAAAAATTGAATCTAATTTCTAACCGTTTCTGTATCTTCTCCTTAGTGCTGTAAGCAATGCGAGGTTCGCTTGGAAAGAGTCGGCTGGTTGTCTTTTCCTTTTGCTCGAGTGATAAAAGTAGAAATAACAAAAGCTGGCACCTCTTTCTGAAAAACTAGAAGATATTTTTGAAAATCTTCCTCTGGCTGGGTGTATTTGCTGTGTGTATACTTAGTATAACCCAGATTTCTTTCAAACTGATTGTGCTGTTGCTATTTTGGTTTCCGGCCGTGCGAATGACTCAATGAGTTAGGGATTTCGTTGCCTGAACAATCTTACGTATTGAAAATTGCTTCCATTCTTTGTTCCAGGCTTTTCTGAAGCATCATCCCTTTTTAGCGTTTTTCTTTTTTCTTTATCCAATCTGAGCTTCAGGATCTTTTGCAGACATGCTGCTTTTGTGCGCCTTTGACTCTGAGTCTTGGATAGTCTATTTTCATCAGTGTCTGTTGAGTGATACCCTGGAATCCGCGGCTCTGCTGCATGCGGCATCCATTTGCGAAGGCATCTCCTCTCTGTTCTCCAAGTATTGGCGCTTTCCCCTTTTCCTTAGATGTTTCCTGCATATAGATTTATATTAGTTGCTGCCTTCCAGTTCACGCAAAGGAAAAGAGAATTGACGAAAAGATTGACATGAAAGCTTTAAGTTCTAATGAATGCATAATCATGACACTCATAATGACTTGACTCTTTGAAAAATGCAACACGATCATCTTTGGATACTCAGGTGTGCAATAATTAATTTCCCTTAAGGTGAGCGCTCGATTTTGGGTTTACAGATCATGCCGAAGAAACTTTGCGATGAGTGGTTTCTGCGATCCGTATCGCAGCAATTAATAGTCTCATTCGTCGCAGATCGCAAATCGCAAAATCACAGTTTGTAAGATCGCAGATCACAAATCGCAATATCGCAATTTTCATTTGCTCATTGTGTGCTGCATATGCGACATTGCGATATGCAACGTCGCATATCGGCCATCGGCGATTCCTTAGGTTTTCTTTTAAGGGTGCTTTCAAAAATATGCGATGCGATGAATGTCGCATCGCTTCATTGCAGCTTACTTATGCACATAGGAAAACGCATTCACTCTCTCTCTGCGATGCGATATAGCTTTTAGGGAGTTAAATACAAAAATTTTGATAAAAATATTTTTGAGATTTTTTGTTAAGGGTCCCCCTTTGTTTGATATTATTGCTAATACTAAACAAAGAGGGGGGTTGTTGGTGACCACAATAGGTCCTCAGCAAATTTCTAGGTGAGACACGCACTAGGATCATGGCCTGCTTATCCTTCTTGGGTCTCGGTGTTCATGGTAATTTAGGGACCTTAACAATTATTCTGGTGCTCTTTGGGTCTTCCACTTCCAAAATTTCTTCCGCAGATTCCATGGGTGTCGACATCATTCTAGTTAGAAGGTCTTGCATCTCCTTTAGTAATGTTTCAAACATTGAAATTGCTCTCAAAGCCTCAAAGTTTGAAAGGTTCATACACAATTGATGGCACAACAACTCAGTTCTCAAAATGCCAAGTGTTTTTCACTGGAAAACCACATGTAATTTATAGGGCCTTTTGAATTTGAATTCGACTGTTGCTCCCACATTCGATCCATTAATGCTAGATTGGTAGCATATTTTCAAGAATCTAGCCCATAAAGTTTGCCTTAAATGCCTACTGCCTACTCCATTTGGCCTCAAACCAACCATCAAATTGTGAATAGTGACTTTAATAGTCACTTTCCAGCCAATCTGCACACTAGCATAGCTATCTTCTCACTATCGCGGACCCTGTGACACTTCACTGCTTCACATAGTCCTGACATCGCGCAAATCTTGGATAGTGTATTTTATAGTCCCGCACCTCCTTTCAGCTGCCTGGAGTGCTAAGACTTTGCTTTGGTAAGCTATTTAGATGGTTGGACAACCTGTGTATGGCTTCAAATGACTTCCATTCACTTTCCTTGGGAAGGGGTCTCCATTTAACTTAACCAGCTGGACTGTGCCACCATCGGATTCTCCTTAATAACATACGGCCCCAACCAATGCATTTTGAGTTTCCTTGGAAATTTATCAAACTTACCATCATACAACAACACCAATTCATTCACTTTAAAGGTGCATAACTTAATATGTCAATTGCGCCAAGCCTTTTCACGCTGCTTTTGGACCTGCTGGTGAAATCTAGCCAAGAATCTCTCTTCTTCCAACTCATCCAACTGCACGAGCCTCTCTTCCAGAGCTCTGCAATCCATCATACCAATGAGCACTACTATGCGTAGACTAGGAATGATTTATTCCATAAGCATTATGGCTTCCACTCCATAGACAAGCCTAAAAGGTGTCTGTCGCGTCAGCTTCTTGCATGTAGTTCGATAGGCCTATAATACTGTAGGTATGCACAAGTCCTAATCACTTCACTGAGAATTGCATACCTTGGTCAGCACAATCTCTAGTACTTTATTGAATGCTTCCACTGTCCTATTATCCTGTGGATGATAATGTGTGTTCTTTCGATGGTACACTTGAAATTCTTCTGTTAGTGCACTGATTGTTTCATTTAGAAAGTGTGTACCCCAATCACTCATCAAGATATTTAGATAGCCAAATCACATTAGTACATGTTCAAGTAGAAACATAGCAGCGGTCACGCCTACGAAATCCTTCATCGGCTATGCTTCTGCCCAATGAGTCAAGTACTCTGTCGCAGTGATAATATACCTCATGCCTGTCCTTCCTTGAGGCTAAATAGGTCCTACAAAATCTATTGCCCACTTTTCGAAAGGTTGCGACATCATTTGTGAATTCAAAGGCATCTCATCCCTCTATGAAGGCCTACGTGTTCTTTGACATACGTCACACGCCTTGCAATATGATTTTTAATCTTGATGAAGGGTTGACCACCACAACCCTACGCATAGAATCTTCTGCGTGGTTTCTCTCTCTACATAATGTACACCGGCGACGCCACCATGATCATCTGCAAGGATGCTACTTTATTCAAACTTAGGTACATACCTATACAATATTTCATCATTCCCCATCTTGTATAGATTCCCTACAATGATAGAGAAGTCTGTCGTGCACACCACTAATTCCTTCTTTTGCTGGACAGAGTATACTTCTAGTGTAGTTATAGTTGTTAGAAAATGTAATATGTCCTTGAAATGTCCATCAGTGATGTTCACAGCAAAAAGTTGCGCGTCAGGTAATCCTTCCTCCAAATTAGTGGGTTCCTCCCCTGTCTCAATGCGTGACAGGTGGTAGGGTCTCGTGTTAAATTGTCTAGGCTTCACAACAACTTCAAAATCGTATTCTTGGAACAATAATAGCCATCTGCAGAGGTGCCCCCCCAACACAGGCTTATTGACCAAGTACTTCAGCGCAGAGTATAGGTGCACTTGCTCAGGTTGGGGCTTTTCTCCATAGGCCTGCATCCATGTGCATGGATCATTCTGCCCATCATACTTGTCTGTCAGTCGAATATTAGGCTTCCCAAATTGTGTCCGCCTCATTTTTCTACATTCACACCAATCATCAAAACTTCCCATGTGCATACCCCACCATCTTGTGGGCGTAGCGCACAGTGCCCAATCCAAGGCTTGGAAGCATTGTTTTTCTGGCACCTCTCTTTCAAGCGCATCCAAAAAGACATCGATGTTGGATTTTTGGGGCCTGACCCAGGCTCAGAGTTAGTTAGCCAAACAAATCCCTGTACTACTGGCCCTTTCGACAACAGTCCACGGAGCGTAGACTGAGGTCTCACCTGAATTATCATGGGGGATTACTGGAACCAGGTTTCTGCACCCTTGAGATGTCTGAGGGGTTGATTTGGTCCAACTGTTAGTCCCTGCATGTAGGTTACTTCACGCACTTCCCTAGCCTTCGCACCCTAATATATTTGCCTTCGCACAGCCCTAAAAGGGGCTGTGGGGCTTCTGCACTCTGCACTATTCCCCTAAGTCACACCCAAGACCTTACTTATCTTCTTACACCAGTTAGTTATATTTGCGTAAATGGATGCCTTCTGTTATATTTATTTATACAACACATTCATAACAGTTCGCGTAGCAAATAAACAACAAACTTGCAATTCATACCCAATAATACATAAAATAGGAAAAGATACACAGAAATAAGGTATAACTTCTCTTTTATTAACTCTTCCCATGGTTACAAACTCGACTTGCCTTGTGCACTTAGGTGCATGGATCCGCGCACTCAGTTACGAATTAATAGGCCTTTGCGCACTCAGTTGCAAAACCTTCTCCTACTCTACAACCCAAAGACACAACTTACACTTCAACTCAATCACTTCCTTAGACTCATCATCCTTCTATTCACTGTCTTCTACACTTAGAACCTCACTCTATTTATACAATCCCATGGTCTGTGGACCATGGGTAGATCTTTCAAGCCGATATTACATTACAAAAACAAGAGTAGACAACCATGTAACTCTACTATGACTTGATGCTCCGCACCCACAAATCGCGAAGTCTTTACAATGGATTTAGTCAAAACTTGGGCTTTAAGCCCCAAATCATGCCTTGGGGGGATTCCATGCTGAACAGGGCCCCAACACAAACATCGTGACTCACCCTCGAGTCACTTTTTCATTTCGGAGATCTTTACGCAAAGTCCCTCCAACTCTACTCGAACCGCTGCAATGTCGGCACTGCACTGAGCGATTGCCTATTGAATATCTTTTACCCATTGTTCCAAGACAACGGTGTCAAAACTACTTCCTTGCATTTGTTCCTGCATCCCCTACATTTGTTGATAGTCCCACCCTGCTTTTAACTCCCTGAGGTGTGACAATTGTGCTTTGGTTGGCTAGTCAGATAGTTGAGCCACCCTTTTAAGGCTTCAGCCAAATGCCATTCACCTTGCCTAGGAGAGGTTCTCCATTTAGCTTAACCAGCTACACCACGCCTCCATCTGTGACTTCCTTATCAATGTACAGGTCCAGCCAATGCATCTTGAATTTCCCTGGGAATTTATCAAACTTGCTATCATATAGTAACACTGAATCGTTTACTTTGAAGGTGTGAAACATAATATGCCAATTCTTCCAGGCTTTTCGCGCTGCTTTTGTACCTACTAATGGAAGACAGCTAGAAACCATTCATCTTCAAGTTCCTCCAACTGTGCAAGCCTTTACTCCAGGGCCCTATGGTCCGTCATACCTGTGAGCATTGCTATGCACAAATTAGGCACAATATACTCCATTGGCATGACATATTCCACTCCATAGACCAATTGGAAACATGTCTGTTTCGTTAGTTTCTTACACGTTGTTCTATAAGCCCATAGTACTACAAGAATGTGCGGGTCCCAATCACTCTGTTTCGTGTTGCAGACTTTGGTCAGCGCAATCTCTGGTATTTTGTTGAATGCTTCTACTGTCCCATTGGCTTGTCAATGATACAGTGTGCTTTTCTGATGATACACTTGAAACTCTTCTGTTAGCATGCTCATTGTTTCATTCAGGAAATGTGTACTGTGATCGCTCATCAAGATCTTTGAACAACCAAATCAAGTCAATACGTGTTCGAAAAGAAACTTCATAGCTGTGGTGGCTATGCAATCTTTTACTGATCTCCCTTCTACCAAATGAGTCAGGTACTCTATCATAATGATAATGTATCTCACACTCGTCTTTCCTTGAGGTTTGATAGGGCCTACAAAGTTGATTGCCCACTTTTCAAAGGGCCACAACGTCATTTGCAGATTCAAAGGCATCTTGTCCCTCCATGATCATGGTTTACCCATTCTTTGACATACATCATAGGCCTTGTAGTGTGATTTTGAATCTTGATGAAGGGTTGGCCACCACAACCCTGCAAGGAGGATCTTCTACATGGTTGCTCTTCCTGCATAGTGTCCTCCTGTAGTGCCCCCATGCGCTTTGGTCAGGATCTAACTTGATTTGAATTCAGGTACATACCTTCGCAGTATCTCGTTATTTCCCATCTTATATAGGTGCCCTGTGATGATGGAAAAATCAGTCACGCGGACCACCAGTTCCTTCTGCTTCTAGATGGAGTATTCTTTCGATGCAGTCCCCATTGTCAAAAAGTGGATTATATCTTCAAAGTGTCCATCCATTACACACACAGCAAAGAGCTGTGCATCAGGTAAGCCTTCTTCCAAACTAGTAGGTTCCTCTCTTGTCTCAATGCACGACAAGTGATCGGGTCCCGCGTTCAGGTGTCCAGCCTTCACAATGACCTCAAAATCATATTCTTGGAACAATAACAGCCACCTGCATATGCGCCCCCCAACACAGGATTATTGACCAACTATTTTAGCGTAGAGTGATCTATATACATCTTGAAGTGTCCTCCTAGCAAATAGTGTCGATAGTTTTGGAGCGCGTACACCATAGCCAATCCCTCATGTTTAGTTGTGGAATAGTTCTTTTCAGCTTTAGACAACCTGTGGCTCACGAACGTGATAGGGTGATCGAAGCTCTCTCCACCCTCCTGTGTTAGTACCACTCCCAATGCTATACATGACGCATCTACATGGACATGAAACTCCACATTCCCATTTTGGGAAGATTAGGATTGGCGCAGAGGCCAATTTCTCTTTTAGTAAATCCAGGCTCTTCATGCAATCATCATTCTAGCAAAATGTGACATCCTTTTTCAACAGTTTCTCCATTGGCATGGTGATCTGGGCATAGCTTTTGATGAACTTCCTGTAGTACCCGTATGTCCCAGCATAGTGCACAACTGTTTGACACTTCACTACTTCCAAATTTAGAATCACCACAATCTTCATGGGGTCTACCATAAGTCCTTGTTTGCAAACCACATGTCCCAACAGGTTCCCAAAGGTTACGAGGAATGTACACTTCTTGAGGTTCAATGCAATTTGGTGTCGTCAGCAGGTATCCAACATCAAGCGTAAGCTCACTACATGGTTCTTAACCAATCCAAATACAGTCCAATCATCCAGATAAACCTCCAAGAACTTGTGGATATATTCTTTGAATGCTGCAACAACTATGTGCAAAAAGATGGTCGGTGTGTTCTTCAACGTAGATGCCATAATGGTGTATTGAAAGCATCCCCATTCAGTGGCGAAGGTCATTTTACTCCTATCTTCTAGCACGATTTTGATCTAGTGGTACTCTGAGAATCCGTCAGTGAAAGAATATGCTTCTTGCCCCTTGACATTTTCCAGTACTTCATTTGTGAACAGAGTTGGGAATGGGTCATGCACACATGCATCATCCAACTTTCTAAGGTCCACGCATATTCTTATCTCGCCCTTCTGCTTCTTTTCCTGCACTACCGTAGGGCTCACCAGTCGGATTATTTCACTACCTCAATGATTCTAGTTGCAAGCATTTTGTCTAGTTCTATGCGAACCTTTTCCTTGTACTTCGGATTCAAGTGGTAAGACCTCTGCTTAACTGGCTTCACGTCAGGTTTTAAGGTGATCTTCATCATCCCTAAATCACCAATGATTCCCTTTAAATCCTTGATCTTGGTCAAGAATAAGTCCTGGTACTCACGGAGTAACTCAACGACCTTATCCACCATCGTGTCATCCCAGTGGTCACCGAGAATTACAAACTTCGGTTCGGCTTCAGTACCAATGTTCACCTACTTTGTCTTTACCACTGCGGTTATGTTAGGGCCTTCAATCAATGGCCCTTGAACCTTGTGATAACCTTTAGTTTCTAGAATGTTAACTTTTTGTAGATCTTCATTGACTTCTTAAATATTCACGTTGTAACACTCTAGTGCGCAGCTCAGCTAGGTCACCCATTCAAGCTGAATCACTTCTATTGTCTCCTAGGGTATTTTAAAGATTGTTATTTTTACCGCTTATAGTAGATCATCAACAGTATCCCACCAACGATCCTCAAACGTAAAGGCTAATAGGAACCTTTACGCAAGATATCCCATTCACTCATCCCATGGTGGAGCTCCATCTCTATATACCAGTTCATGGGTATAACATCTAGGGTATGACAGAATAGGTGCACCCACTCAGGTTGCAGCTCTTCCCCATAGACCTTTGTCAACTTGGCGAGTTGTGCGCGTGGATCATCCTGTCCATCATATTTTTCTTTCAGTCACATCTAGGGCTTCCCAAACCATATGTGCATCATCCTCCTACATTTGTGCCAGTTCTCAAAGCTTCCTTGGTGCATACCCTGCCACCTCGCAGGCATAGCACACAGTACCCATTTCAAAGCTTTGAAACGTTGGTGTTATAACACCTCCCTTTCGAATCTATTCAGGATGTTATCTACCTCGCTTAACCCATCATATGTAGGTAGATCCCTTACCTCCATTGATACGCAGTGCAACGATCTTGTCATCATGTTACAGTTTAGTGTGGTTACTTCGTGTAGCAGATTCTGCCATCATTCTATCTCCTCATCAGAATCTGATCTGCAGCAGCTTTCGCGCTCCCATGAGATTCATCCATCTGCAGTTAGATTTACCTAGTCTTTCTCTCACACAGTTATCTTGTAGATACAATCCAAGTCATCGTCGCTTTCATAGTCACGCACTGGCTCTGTGTAGCATGATCCTTCTGTAGGGTCCAAAGGTACAACTATGCGCAAAAACTTTTTCTGAAAAATCATCCTGCATTCCTTGAGATTTATCACCCCATTCATATTAGTGGCCTAATCTATCCCTAATAGCATAGGGCATGGATTATTGTCATCAACAATCTCTATCACTTCAAAATCTACTAATGCGCTTGCTCCTTCGATATCCACTGTGATTCCCTGCAATCTTCCCATAGGTAGGATATTTTTCAGGTTTGCCATTTGCAGTTGGATAGGAGACCATTGCAACATAGGCCTCACCATGCGCTCCCATGTCTACTTCAGTAGAATGTTTGCATCTAATCCTAGGTCAAGAATTAGTTGGTCCATCTCATATTCTCCAATCTGCATGATCAATCTCATCTCCCTTCCTGTCCTGTTCATGTGCTTTCCAATCTTTCAGACTATGTGCAGTTCTCCTGGCATGGTTGCAGTGCATCTATTTATAAGTTCCTGCAGTCCCTTTACAACCTTGATATCGCACAACAGTTTCATGCATGTTTCCAGGAACGTTGTGAGCATCGTTGGATCCATTTCCAGCTCTAGTCTATCTCTACTTCCTGAAGTGGAGGCATCAGCGAATCTCTTCCTAGCTTCCATGAGGGTTTCCTTCTCGTGCTCCAAATCAAACTTTGGTTCTTTCTTCGGAGCCTTGTGAACCCAAGTACTCTCTTCAGATTGCTTTCCTTTTTCATCCTCTCTCATAATTCCACTTCGTAGGACAATATTCACATTAGGGTCTTTGTCACGCGGCTCAGACCTCATCATTTGCAGGTTCTAAGTCGAGGGAGGTTAGAGCGCTCCCTTGTCGCGCAGCCGCGCTATCAGTGTGGGGCAATCCTCCATCTCATGATCAAATAATGTACAATACAAGCATGATGGACACGTCAGATTCGTACAATCTCAGGAATAATGTCCTAGCCCTTTGCAATAGTAACATATCAGCTGTCTGCGACCTCTTCCAGGTCCTCCACCTCAGCCTCGTCCATGCCCCTGAAATCTAGTTCACGCCATCCTTGTGTTCTGGTCAAGGGGCTGTGTTTTGACTTGAACTCTGTAGGTGGGAGTCCTACCCATCATTAGCTCATAACATCTACAGGTGCGCTCATCATGTCCTGATGATCTACAGAAATTACAGAACAACTATTGTGAATTCTGCGTGTACGTCTGCAACAGATGGCAATTGTATGTGGCATGCTTTCCCCTTCTTTGACAAGTCGTGCACCATAATTTAGGCGTCGTTCTAGGTCTTTCTTGTGCCTCTGGTCTCAATGGCATTGGTCCTCCTCCTGCAAGGTAATTCATGAAAACCAGGCAGTGGTCCTTGTCATGTCCCTGACCCTTGCACTTTATGCACCATACCTCGTTGTGAACTTCTGGGTGAGATGTTTTGTCTTGTTTTAGACTCAGCATCTCAAGGCACAAGTTTTTCAATTACGCGTGAATCAGCTGAACTCCCAGGTTGGGATCCTATATCGGGGTCTCGTGCAATCTCATCGCAATCTCCAAGGCCTTGGCCTGAGTTGTTAGCCTCTATTGTGACAACGTGTTCCTTAGATGCAACGTTAATGATGCTACAAACCATTCGCAGTGTTTTCGATCCGTTAACATTATATTAGCTTCTAGAATTGTGCACTTCAATCTTTGATCCAACTCCCAAGGGGTCTCGCCTGGTAGCAATGTGATTTCCTTGAACCCAATGATCAACTGTGCCTCTGACTTCGGCCTGCTAAATTCCATGTTCAGTGTGGTTTGGATTTCTGTGATTCTTGCATTCAAATTATCATTAGAATGCTTAATGTACTAGGTCAGTGCACGTTCCTACAAAGTGGTGACCAACATTGCTTTCTTTATATTATCATCCATGACTCCCTGTGCTTCCCATATAGCTTTTATCACAAACCAAAACTGATTTGGATCTTCATTTCCTACTCCCTTGAACATCAGAAACTTTATCGTGCTTGCCATATTAACTCACGATGGTGACGGAGGTGGTATGGACAAATATGGGGGTGAAGATGGTGAAACTGGTGGTTGTGTGGGTGGGGGCAGTATGCGTAGAATCCTCTACCTTATCAAATTGATCGCACTTCTTAGTGAGACCTTCGCGAGTTCTTCCTCATCCCCTCGTGGAGGTAAAATCAAGAGGCTAGTTTCTAGTTCTTCACTACCTTCATTTCTATAGATTCTAACACTTCGCGTAGCCCCAAACATCAATTTATTCGCATAACCTGTTTTTCACACAGTAGCATTTTAATCCAAGTGTTCAAAGACTTAACGTACTTAGCTCACAGTCCTTTGAGGAACTGTTGCTTTACCTCCTATAGCTGACTAAAGTATCTACCGTGAATTCAGTAATGAATCCTCCTATAATTCGATAGAGCTAGTGATCAATAGCGCGCGCAATCTCATCCTACGATGCTTCCAATCTGCGCACTAATTATGGGGTCCACATAATAGGTCTGTCGAGCTTGCAGCTTCCTTGGCTATCTACTAGCTTCGCGATCCACTCGTATAGCTCAATAGGGAAAGATGCGAAGAAAATTTCGTGGATCTCTGTGTATAAGTAGCAGTCTAACCACTCTTCTTTTGATAGTCTTAGATACCTGTTCTCCTGTGCCGCGAACTCATGGATCATCCTATCCCATTAATCCTCAATTCCTTTCTTAGTTGGATTCTAGTGATATGGCTTCAGACATCTCTATGCAGATCCCGGTCCCAACAACTGACCCATTTGTTGGCTTGTTGGGGCCTGATCGAGGTTCAGAGTTAGTTAGCCAAAAAAATCCCTGTACTACTGGCCTTTTTGGCAATAGTCCACAGAGTGCGGACTAAGGTCTCAACCGAAGTAGTATGTGGGGGTGCTGGAACCAGGTTTTCACACCCTTGAGATTTCTGAGGGGTTGTTTTGGTCCAGCTGTTAGTCCCTGTGTGTAGGTTAATTTGCGCACTTCCCTGGCCTTTGCGCCTTAATATATTCGCCTTCACGCAACCTTAACAAGGGCTGTGGTGCTTCTGCACTATTGGAGCCAAGATCTACACTATTCCCCTAAGTCACACCTGAGATCTTACTTATCTTCTTACACCAGTTAGTTATCTTCGCATAAATGGATGCCTTATGTTATATTTATTTATACAACACATTTATATGAGTTCGCGTAGCAAAAAAATAGTAAAATTGCAATACATACCCAATAATACATAAAACAGGAAAAGATACACGAAAATATGGTATAACTTCTCTTTTATTAGCTATTCCCAAGGTTACAGACTCGACCTACCCGATGCACTCAATTGCAGGGGTCTGCGCACTCAGCTGTGGACTACTAGGCCTATGCGCATTCACCTGTAGAGCCTTCTCCTACTCTATGACCCAAAGAAACAACTTACACTTCGACTCAATCACTTCCTTAGACTCATCATGCTTCTATTCACTGTCTTCTACACTTAGAGCCTCGCTCTATTTATACAATCCCATTGTCCGCAGACCATGGGTAGATCTTTCAAGTTGACATTACATTACAGAAATAAGGGCGGACAACCTTGTGCATCTATTATGACTTAGTGCTCCACACCCACAAATCGCAGAGTCTTTACAATGGATTTAGTCAAAACTTGGGCTTTAAGCCCCACAACTGCCTTGGGGGGATTCCACACCCAACAATTGACCTCATTTAGACCATGATAAATAGGCAAATTTCTTAGCTCTGACAATACATAGTGCAACGACCTGGTCATCATATTGCAATTCAGCGTAGTGACTTCATGTAACTGATTCTGTGAGCATTCTATTTCTTCGATGGAATTCAAAGTGCAAAAGCTCTCGCACTCCCATGTAATCCACCCATCTGCGATCAGATATACCTAGTCTTGGTCTTGCACTATTATCTTATAGATGCAGTCTAGATCATCATCGCTCTCATAGTTGCAGACCGGGTCCATATAGTGCGATCCAAATCAAACTCAGCCTCCTTTGTCGGGGCTTTGTGAACCCATGTACTGTCTTTAGGTTGTTGCCCTTTGTCTTATCCTATCGTAATCCCACTTTAGAGCACTATATTTATGATTGAATCTTCCTCGCGTGGCTCAAAACTCATCATCTGCTGGTTCTAAGTCACGGGAGGTGGTAGTGCTCCTTTGTCATGTATCCTGGCTATCAGCGTAGGACAATATTTTGTTTCATGATCAAACAATGTGGAAAACTTACATGATAGGCGTGTTGGATTAGTGTAATTGCGAGCATAGTGTCCTAACCCTTCGAAATTATAGAAAATCAACTGTCCGTGACTTCTACTAGGTCCTCTTCCACCTCGGCCTCATCCGCGCCCCTGAAATCCTGTCCACACCATCCCTGCATTCTGGTCAAGGTGCTATGTTTCGGCCTAAACTCTGTAGGTGGGAGTTCTATCCATCTTCACTTCATAGCTCCTACAATTATGCTCGTCATGTCCCATCGACCTACAAAAGTTACAGAAAAACTATTGCGGAGTTTGTGTATACTTCTGTAACAAGTGACAGTAATCCATGGCATGTTTTCTAGTTGTTTGACAGATAGCTCACCATAAATCGGGCATCGCACTAGGTCCTGCTTGAGCTTTCAGCCTTAAAGGCATTGGTCCTCCTCCTGCAAGGTAATTTGTAAAGACCGGGCAGTGGTCTTTGTCACGCCCTGACTCTTTCATTTTATGCACCATACTTCTTCATGTACCTCTCGCTGAACAATCCTATCCTATTTCAGACTTTGCATCTCAATTCACAGATTCTTCAGCTGTGCGTGGATCTGCTGAACTCCTAGTTTAGGATCTTGCATCAGGGTCTCATGTAGTCTCATGGCAATCTCCAAGGCCTTTGGCTGAGTTGTTATCTTCTGCTATGATAGCACTCTCCTTAAATGTGGTAGTAGCAAAGCCAAAAACCATTCGTGATGCTGTCCATCTATTAGATTCATGTTGGCTTTGTGGATCATACATTTTAGCCTCTCACCTAGTTCCCAAGGCATCTCACTTGGTGGCATCATGATCTCTTTGAATCCCACAATTGACTATGCTTTAGATTTAGGTCTACTAAATTCCCTATTTATTTTTGTTTGGATATCCACTATTCTAGCATTCAGATTATTGTTGGAGTACTTAATATACTAGTTTAGCGCATGATCTTGTAGAGCACTAACCAGTGTTGCCTTCTTTATGTTATCATCTGTGACACCTTACGCTTCCCATACAACCCTTACAATGAACCAAAATTGGTTCAGATCCTCATTTCTCAAACCTTTGAACATAGGAAACTTCACTGTGTTTTCCATATTGAATCACAGTGGTGGTGGATGCGGTACGGGTGATTTTGGAGGTGATGGAGGTGACGACGAAGGTGGTGTGGATGAAGGTCGTATTCACGGAAATCCCTGCCTTATCAACTGAATAGAACTTTGTGGAGAGATCATCATGATCCCTTCTTCATCTCCTTGAGGAGGTGAAATCAAGGGGCTATGCTCTGGACCCTTATTTCCTTCATTTTTGTAAATTCTTCCGCTTCGCATAGACCCAAACATCAAGGTAGTTGCATAGCCCATTTTTCACACAACAACATTTTAATCCAAGTATTCAAAGATTTTACGTACTTATCTCGTGGTCCTTTGAGAAAGTGTCACTCTACCTCGCTATAGCTGACTAAGGTGTCGACCGTGAATTCAGTAACAAATCCTCCTATAATGCAATCGAGCCAATGATCGATGGCATATGCGATCTTATCCTCCGATGCTTCCAACCTTTGCACTAGCTCTACGGTTCACAAAATAGGACTGTCAAATTTCCACCTTCCTTGGCTATCTGCTAGCTTCACGATCCACTCGTATAGCTCAGTAGGGAAAGATGCGAAAAATATTTTGTGGATCTCGATATGCCATGGCTGTCTAGCCATTGTTCTTTTAATAGTTGTAGGTTTCTATTCTCCTATGCCGCAAACTCATGAATTCTTTTTTCCAACTAGTCTTTGATTTCTTTCTTAGTTGGATTCCAGTGATACGACATCACACATCTCTCATGTAGATTTTGGTCCTAGCAACAAAACCATTTGTTGGCTTATGGGGGTCTGACCCAGGTTTAGCGTTAGTTAGCCAAACAAATCCCTACAACATTGGCCCTTTTGGCATCATCCCACGGAGCGTGGACTAGAGTCTCACTTGAAGCAGTATGGGGGGGTGCTAGAACTAAGTTTCCACACCCTTGAGATGGATTGTTACAGGGAAAAGTGTCTATACATAACTGCTAATCCCACTAAGGCGGGTAGCTACCTTAGAAACAAACAAAGTAAAACTACTTTCATTTTCCTTTATGAGAGATAGATGAGAGAAGAATAAAGGAGACCAACCTCTGTCTTGTGCTTGGCTCCTTGCTCGATTCCTCTCTCTTCTAATAGTCCTTTGCTACTTGCTTTCTTGTATACCCAGCTTCACAGAGTATCTGTAGAATCAAAGCAGCATAACACTATACAAGAACATGGATCTACTATCATAAACAATCTAAGATCAGATGTAAATTGACCATACAAATGCATAAAACATAAATGACACAAGAGTATGGAGGAAAACTTGAATAGCTTTATTGATAATCAAGAAAGAGCCAAGAGAGTTACAACCAGTTGTTTTGACCCGGCATCATCCTCTCAGCAAGTAAGCCCTTCTTCACCTCATGCAAAGCTTAGATCACCCAACACTATGATGTTGCCTCAAGAAACCAACATCAATTCCTTACAAGATGCAAAATTATAGCCTCTGGATCTCTGGGATGAGGGATCCATATATAGATGTTTGTAAGGGAGATGAGTCAGCTTGTGATTTGATTAGTGTCTTCCCTCTAATAGTTCTTGCTTCCACTTGGAGATTGATGATATCTTACTCATCCTTGGTCGAATTCAGAGAGGCAAGTATCACAAGAGAAGTTTCTAGAAGATTCCATGCTTCTCCACCTCACGGATTGACACTGCCATTTGTCTCTTCTCGCCCATCGCACCCCATAGAAGGGCTTTTTGAAATGCAACGCACCCACTGAGTGTACTTAGGTGAGATGCAACGCACTTTTCCTATGGAGCAGGTGAAATGATCCTGTTTTGACCAGTTCTGAGTAGTTTTTCATGGAGAACTTCTGGGAGAAGCTCTAATCAGTTGACCTTGTTTCTTTAGGGGTTGGAACAACACTTTTAGGGACTTAGGAGCCCTTGGTTTATGGACATTTTATGCTTGGGGTTGTAGTGCCCAAAAATGTCTATAACAGTTGCCCCCTAAAGCATGAGGTCGTTAATCTTTTTGATGTCGGGTGAAATGCTTTATCATGAGGATCCGAAGTTCTTTTAAGTTGGAAGGAGACCTGTAATAAGATACAATACAATACATTATCTTCATAATATTTTCATGATCTAGATGAGGCGGGCATTCCCATGCCCAACTTTATAAATTCATTTTCATGTACATAGGACATACAATCGTCTCAGTGTAGACTGATGATTCTGGTAGAGCCATCATCCCTTTGATTGGATGATTATCTGTGCAGCAATGATGTACATTCGATGTCTTTATTTTCCTGAATATATATCACAGCTCGGATGGATGAAACTAGATCTGGGTTCTTCAGTCTCATTCGATCTTCAGTCAAAGTACAAGTCGATCCATGTGAGAGATGTTCTGGAGTCGAACATGGAAAGACATCACCTGATTACCAGCCAATGATGTAAGGTGTTAACAGGCGCGGGAGGAATCACCGATAATGATAATGACCCTCAAGGTACTGCAGTACAATTCACGTGGTGTGAATAAAGGACTTGGCGTCGAACACCACGCAAAATCTTTCGGTCGAAGGTCATTGATGTAAACCTGTCACTGGAAGTGAGAAACTTGCCATTGAGGCATGCAAGCTTCAAAGTACTAAAAGGGTTGTCCCTAGATCGACTTCTTGGATAATGAGCTGATGTTGACAAGAAGTGATCCATCATAGGAGGGCCTTAATGAATCCCACATCAATGACACGGAACGAAGCAAATGATTTTAATGGAGGTGAAAATGATCTGGTGATATAAGGTTCAGGGTGGCGGTCATGAATGAATGGAGTGTAAATGTATTGTAGCGGGTGAGACACAAGTGAACTCTCTGAGTGACTTATCTTGAACATATCAGCGAAACTGACATGATGGATTGGTAGCATTAACCCCAAATGTGGATGGTGTGAAGTGACCATGGTGATGTGATCGGTGAATGAAACAACCCAACCCGACTTGGATGCGGAGTGAAAGTGTTATGTTCAAGAGCGACTTGCTACCAACAAAGTTTCTTCAAGTTTTCTTCCCAATTTTTCCCCAGTCATTGCAGACTAGTACCTCTTTATTTTTGTCAAGCTTGAGGAGGATAACATATGCTTGTTCTATAATTTTCCCTTCGGGCAAACCCATCGCTATGTTTTAACGAGCCTAGCGATAGTGAAACTCGTTCTTGTCTGTTATGGAAAAGTTTGTCGCTATTAGGTTTTAACGAGTTTAACGACAAAGATAACTCGGTCCTTTTCAATTTTAGAGAGTTTGAAAAGGGACGTAAAGGAAACTCCAAAAATCCTTTTTCGTCATCTAATCCCTTAGGTCTGAAAAAGTATAAAACAATACAGAAGGGATGAATTTTCGGTACTTTTAACGAGCCGAACAAAACAAGCGCTCGATCTTTTTGTGTAATAATCCCTCAGGTCCAAAAGGATTAAAATCTAAAGGAGGGATAGCACTTCCGGTCACTTTAACGAGCTGGAGAGGCCAATGGCTCAGCAATATTTTCATATTTTATGAGTCAACTGAAAAGAGCTTAAAGGAGACTCGTTTTTTGAGGAACGAGTGATAAATTCGGGTAGCAGCTGATTCCAGGTAAGGTTTGGAATTTCCCAATCACGACAGTGTTACAAGGATGGCTAATAGAGTCACTCTTCGTAGCTGTTCCTCAAAAGGGGTAAACAATCAAGTGGAGGTGAATAATCAGCCAATACAGAGTGGAGGTGATGATGAGAACACGACCAAAGCTTCAAAGGCTGAAGTAATACATTCACGATGGTTATTTACCAGAAATTGGTTCATTTTTTAATGAGCTTAAACACTGGGGGAAACACTTGCTCATTGCTTATGTTTATTTTTTAATGAGCTTGAATTCCACGATAAAACTGCTCGATGCGGGTTTATTTTTTAACGAGCTTGAACACTGCGGTAACATTGCTCATGATAAGTTTGCATGCCCCCAGCATAATAACGCAAATCGAGGTGCATGCTCCCCAAGCTTCACTGCATTCAACTCGGTGGTTGGACTGAAGGTTTACCTTTGAGATTTGGAAAGGGGGTTTGTTTCATTTTTTAATGAGGTTGACACAGTAAAGAACTATCCTCATGACTCCTTGTTTCATTTTTTAACGAGGTCGACACGAGATAAAAACCATCCTCGTAATCCACCGTATTTATAGTATTTAATAGAAAATCAAAAACTGATGGATGATTGAGGTTGATGGAATAATCTTTGTGGTAATCCGGAAGATGGGAGCGTTGGTGGTAATCTTCCCATGGTGCCTCTCCTATCATCATTGATTGAATGATTCCTTCGTCTATAGAATGTACATGCGACCAAGGATCTGAAGAGGTGTGATATTACTTAGACCTATCTATCCAAACACTCGATGAGCGTTGATTTGGGTTTGCCCCCCAGGCCAAGAATATTGATTGCTACAATATTTCTAAAATGGCGATGATCCATGCTGACAAAATGTTTAGGAATCTTCCGAATCCATTAGATATAGAAGATTTCATATTGCAGGTTTCCACTGTGGCCACTTCCGCCAAATTACTCGGAGGCGGTAGGGAAAAAGTACCCATTAAGGCAGGGTCTTTTAGGAGGCCTACTCCAATATTTTGAAGCGAATCATTGCTTCCATGGATCATTGGAATGCTTCCCGTAACTTGTGAACTGTTGGGGAGAAATGTTTGTTGGTCGACAATTGTAATTCCTCCTTGGAAGGGAAATGCAATCTTCCTGAAATAGGTCGACACAACTGCGGCCATGGCATATATCCAGGGCCTTCCTAGTAGGATGTTGTAATCGAGGTTTCCGTCGATTACTTCAACATCAATTTCTACTGTTTTGCCCCCTAGTTCAACTTGCAAGTTACTCAAAATCCCGTATGGAGTGTATGATCGTCCATTAAATGCTTTTAACATTTTTGATGATTGCAACAAGGGTGGTGAGCCTAAATTTTTCCAGCAACTCGTCGACATAATACATGTAGATGCCCCCTCATCAATAGTTGTTCGATGGACAGTTTTGTTGAGGGCTTTCACTTGAATAAGGAAATCTAGTTGAGCTGGTAACTGAGGGTCATATCCTTTGTGATTAAAGGATACAAGATTGGAATCCTTTGGGTCAATCCCACCTATTACTGATAATAGATCCTGCTTTTGGGAGAGGCAATTTTGCGGTACCTCAAGTGTCAACATAGCGGATGGCGATTGGGCTAGGTCCTCCACTATATTATAATTTTGTGCTACTTTAGCACGAGGATTAAATTTTGATTCGTGTACTACTCCTTTTGGCGGCTTTATCATTGGTTCAGGAATGATGGGTGGCACAACTTCGATCAAAGTTGTTGTCGAACTACTAGGTTGTTCATTAGCCTTGTTATTCGACAACTGTGGATTCCCGTAATCTTTATTCCTTGTCAAAGCATTATTTTGTTGCTTTGAGATAGACAACATAAGCACTTGGGATCGGGAAGCATTTTGATTAGCAACCAATTTGGTTCCCGGGTTTGGAAACGGATCAGTCAATACTGCTGAGGTTTTTGAACTCTTAAAGAGTTTCTTAACTTCAGCTTTATGTGGACAATCTCTCATCCGATGATCCTCATCGCATATCTGACACCCCGCAGTGGGTTTCCTTTGCCCAGAAGGGTTTGCAGAAGGTTTTTTAGGAGATGACTCATCCTGCTTCTTTTTTCTCCCTTTCTTTTTCTTCTTGCCCCCTGGTTGCTTCAGTTGTTTGCCCTTGTCGGTCGACACGGCATTCACCTTCGAGGCAAGAAGTTCTTCTTTTGCATTTTGATTGGAAATATTACGGGCCTTTTTAGATGTAGCCTTTGTCGATCTCGTGTCTGTTGCGCCAATCACACCATTACCGGCATGAGAGTCATTGTTTGATTTAGGAGGAGGAGGGACTGAGAATTCTGGTCTAGAAGCGTCAGGTATTTTATCGTAGAGCGTGCCAGAATGAGTGTAAATAAAGTCTAAATATTGTGCACGAGTGATAACTTGCTCTTTGGTGATGACTCCCCCTTTTGCCACATCTTCCGTGATGGAAGGAAATAATGAATTAATAAACCATTCAGCTAAAAGCTGATCAGGAACATACGTTTTTACCATTCTACGACGACATCACCGCTCATGTATATGATCAGATATGTGAGTGGCCGTTGTTTGTTTGAAATTGGTAAGAAGTTCCGTTCCCGTTTCGTACCTTATCGGTAACTGAAAATGGGTTAAAAAGGTTGTGTCTAGGGTACTGAAGTTGTCAAACGAAGCTCTGGGCAATTCGATATACCATTTTGCTGCTGGACCAGTTAACGTCCTCTAAAAAAGGTGAAGCCTAATCGAATCATCATTTAGGGTGTTTGATGAACACCACAAATGAAAGGTCATCACATGATTCGATGGATCTTCACCCGGATTTCCATTAAATTTAGGAATATCTGACGGAAGTTTATGCGGAATCGTTGGCCACCAAGGAGCGTAAGCGATTGGATCGTTTGTTAACCGATTTAGGTCCGGTAACTCTAAAGTCACCACGAAGGGTAACTGTTGATTCAGGTTAGGCGAAGCATACCCAGGATAAGATGGAATTTCTTGAGCAGTTGGTCTTTGCATACCAGCATAATGCATTTGATGTTGGTAACTTTGGTAAGGTTGGTGGGCATAACCATTGTAGAATGGTTGATTTTGACCGTTTTGAATATATGGCTGCCCACTATTTGCAAAGATTTGTTGCTCAGATCCTTGGTATACTTGTTGGAATTGCGGTTGTTGGTATTGCACCAGCCATGGTTGTGAAGCCATGTGCTGTTGCCCGATACTAACCATTTGACTAAGATGAGGGGTAATTGTACCTGTTTAGGCCTGTGTCATTCCACCAGTCGGCGATTGTGGTTGAGTTGCAGGGTCAAGAGGCTGTTGCACTACAACCTGAGAAACCTGAGGTTGGCATACAACAGGCAGCGCTTGTACTTGTGACACCGTCACAATAGCTGGCGTAGTTGGTATGTTTGACATAGGTAAACATTTTTGCATCAAATATACAACTCTTGGTTGTTGAGGTAGTATCGGTACCCAACCGCTAGATGTAATTCCAGCATAACCTGAATTTTGTTGTGAACTCCCGTATGACTGTCCTCCCGGAGGAGACAATGAAAGGGTATATTGCCCCCCATACAGCGGTAATCTGGTACTTAAAGGAATGGTTTTCCCTTGAGGACCGAACTGCCCAAATTGACATCCTGAAGGATCAATTCGTTGAGACTCAACATAAGAGTTTCCAGATACTATTCGGATGAACAAACAGGAACAGACCATACTGTCGAAATAGCCCCTGAGTGGGCCCCTTCTAGCGATTGAGAGCTAGTTGGGATAGATGGTATATCGACGAACAATGTTGGAGTGACAGCAGGAAGTTCTGCCATCGCTGTGTCGGATGACACAGTCCTAGATGTCGACGGTTGTTCAGACATTTCTAGCCTATCCAAAATATTACCTAGCGATTCTACAGGAGCTTCCGCTGGTGATAGACTAATTTCTGACGAAGAAGGATACAGAGTGATCCCGACCCCAAATTGAGATGGATCCTCCACAATCTCTTCTATAGCAATCAGACCAGGTGGAAGAGGTAGACCGTTAGGTCCGTAAAATATTTCTGGTGCCGAAGAAGGTATGGAATTTGCAGCGACCGATGTTTGGGGGACAACACTCTCTGAACCGGTTGTAGATGGAACTGGTTCAGTAACACAAGTGTTTACCCGCAGACTAGGATCAGTACTACTGTCCTTCGGTGGCTGCTGAACTTCTTCTGTAAAGGCAGGGATACCAAGAAATGTTTGGAGTAACCGGAGTTTCTGATGTTGTTGGAACACTTGTTCTAACTTTACTAGGAGATTTGGAACCGGTTAAATGAGTTCGCTTTGTCTGTAATAGTTTTGATTCTAGAGACAAAGACGGCTGACTCTTAAGTCTCCGCGAATGACGGAGTTTCAGTTGACTTTCTTCCATGATTGCGGATTACTCGATCAACTAAAAGTCAAGGGGAAGTATGTTTCTGAATTAGATGAATTTTAGACGCTTTGACACAACTTGTTTTTTCAATTTTTAAGAGTCGAGAAAAAACAAAAGATGACTCTAGTCGCCTTCGATTTTTAATGAGCCTGAAGTGACAAGTGCTTAGATGGACCTTTTCCATTAAGGAGTCTGAAAAGGAACGAAAGGGACTGCTCTGGAAATCTAGGCAGAGGGATTACCAAACCAATCGCAAAACTACAGAATACTTTTTATGGTACGGCAGTCAATCTTCCCGAATGTTGTGTTCAGTGCATTGTGATCGATAGGGCGGCAAACACGACTTCCTATGGATAAAGGATTAAGCCTATTGTGGTCTCCCAAAATATACTCGACGGTACATGGGAGCACAAGTCCGTACTGGCACTTATCGTCTCAAAGTGGAGGAATCACCCAACCAACAGTGAGAACAACAGTTACCAGGATTTACGACGCTAGAATACGTCTCTAGCCTAGACTTCTAGATGTTGTGCGTTAGGTTCCAAAGCATTGTTAGATTCATTAAATCTATTTTATAGTTGATCTTTCTTAAGAAATTTTCCTTTCAGGTTCACCGCTTGATATAGATGTACAATTCCTAAAATGCAATCTAAGATGATAAACAGTCGTTTTATCTTCTTTGTGTAGTGAAAATCCTAGCTACTAAGGAAAGAGAGACAATATTCTTTCAGCAAAGAGCATAGAGCACACACTATATGCACTGTCCTAAATCAGACCAATCAAATAGTCTAAATGCAAATGCACATGCATGTATTTGTTTTCAGCCTTCTTAATATGTGAATGATAAAAGAAAGCTAATGCGCAAATCTGAATTATTTTCAAAGCGACAATTACTAACAAGTTTCTTTTCAAAATCAAAACGAAGACAATGACAACACTTTGCGATTTGGAAATGAAAACTTGCTTTCGACACTAGAAAAACCACTAATTCAGATCAAATAAAATAGTAACAGGGTAATCAACTATCAAGAATCAATCAGATTCTCTTCTCTGACTGAAAACGACACTTGCGACACTTTCGAATCAAGAAACGACGGTACAATTACGTTACTTTTTTGCAAAGGAGAACTGAAAATGACTTAACAAATACACAAAAACATTTACAATTCTTTGCACAATGGAGGCGGAATAATAGCAAGGAAAGGGGTTTCAAACAGAGGTGTACTGACTATAGGTAGCAAAATTCTTGAATAGATCTGAAAAGAGTGAACAGAAACCAAAATTCAGGAACAATGCCTAGTCTGATCAGCGCACCTGTAACACAGTGAATTTGAAATGCAGCGCACCTACTACACTCGAGAAGTGCGCTGAATTTGAGATTCACAGAACAGACAGTGCGCTGGACCAGAAACGAGACTTTGCTTGGGTTTCGAGTCACAGTTTGCAGTTCAGTTAAGGGATTTTGGCCGAGCAAGTGGTAATCAGTAAATCAACAACAGGGGTAGATCTAAGGAGGTTACTAGAGCCACTGCAAGGGAAATTAGAGAGTTTGTAAATCAGTCGTTTAATTCATAAACAAAACTCGGAGATTGACTGAAGCGACATTTATCTACTTTGCATTTGCATAGCAAATGCAGTTCGAAAGCTACCTGGCTCAACTTCAGGCTCTGTCTGTAAGTTTATAAAGTAAACAAATGTAGATAGACAAACAACCTAGTCGCTCCCCAGCGGAGTCGCCATTTTGTTACAGGGAAAAGTGTCTATACAAAACTGCTAATCCCACTAAGGCGGGTAGCTACCTTAGAAACAAACAAAGTAAAACTACTTTCGTTTTCCTTTATGAAAGATAGATGAGAGAAGAATAAAGGAGACCAACCTCTATCTTGCGCTTGGCTCCTTGCTCGATTCCTCTCTCTTCTGATAGTCCTTTGCTACTTGCTTTCTTGTATACCCAGCTTCACAGAGTACCTGTAGAATCAAAGCAGCATAACACTATACAAGAACATGGATCTACTATCATAAACAATCTAGGATCAGATGTAAATTGACCATACAAATGCATAAAACATAAATGACACAAGAGTATGGAGGAAAACTTGAATAGCTTTATTGATAATCAAGAAAGAGCCAAGAGAGTTACAACCAGTTGTTCTGACCCAGCATCATCCTCTCAGCAAGTAAGCCCTTCTTCACCTCATGCAAAGCTTAGATCACCCAACACTATGATGTTGCCTCAAGAAACCAACAACAATTCCTTACAAGATGCAAAATTCCAGCCTCTGGATCTCTGGGATGAGGGATCCATATATAGATGTCTATAAGGGAGATGAGTCAGCTTGTGATTTGATTAGTGTCTTCCCTCTAATAGTTCTTGCTTCCACTTGGAGAATGATGATCTCTTACTCATCCTTGGTCGAATTCAGAGAGGCAAGTGTCACAGGAGAAGTTTCTGGAAGATTCCATGCTTCTCCACCTTGCGGATTGACACTACCATTTGTCTCTTCTTGCCCATATCACCCCATAGAAGGGCTTTTTGAAATGCAACGCACCCACTGAGTGTACTTAGGTGAGATGCAACGCACTTTGCCTGTGGAGCAGGTGAAATGATCCTGTTTTGACCAGTTTTGAGTAGTTTTTCATGGAGAACTTCTGGGAGAAGCTGTAATCAGTTGACCTTGTTCCTTTAAGGGTTGGAACAACACTTTTAGGGACTTAGGAGCCCTTGGTTTATGGACATTTTATTCTTGGGGTTGTAGTGCCCAAAAATGTCTATAACATGGATGTGATGTCAGTTTATTCCAACTATACCTACCTTCATGCAAGTTACTTTCCCTCTGTTCTACCCTTCAGTACCTTTGTGAACTATTATAGTCGGCTTTCGCAGCCCTAACCGGGGGCTAATCTACTTTCGCACTACTAGGGAAGTGAACTGTGATATTTTTCAAAATAAGCTAAGTATCTTACTTATCTTATTAACAAATCTTAGTTAGCTTCACGTAAACAGATGTTCTTACTTGCGTTCACTTAACCAATATAGTTATACACATTTGCGCATCATATAAGTATTAAAAGTGAAATTCATACCCAATATAACAGGTGCATAAACAAGAAATAAAGACATAGAAATTATAAAAAACTTCTCTTTATTGATAATTCCAGATGATTACAGACTCAATTCGCCATGCGCACTCAGTTGTAGGGGTCCATGCACTCAACTATGGACATCTAGGCCTCTGCGCACTCAGCTGCAAAGCCTCTACCTATGCTATGACACAAACTTGGATTTCTACTCCAAAGATATGACTCAATTCTTCGTCATTGATTAGTTTATTGTCTTAACTTATGTAGAGTAGATCTTCTACAACTCACATTACATTATCAAAACTAGGGCAGACAACCCTATGACTCTTTAACATCTACGTGCTCTGCGACCACAGAATGAAGAGTCTTTAGATTAGGATTATAAAAATGGACCAAAGTCTAGGCTTTAAGCCCCAAAACTACCCTTGGGGGAATTCGCACCGAACAATCCTCCAACTTCAGTCCAACCCTTGCCACATCAAAAGCATACCAATCCAGTAGCATAACATTGCTTGACATGAACTCAATTCTCAAACCAACAGAATTTCCTTACAAACTTCAGATTCTAGCCCCCTAATCACCATGATGCCTACTCAATTTATAGGAAATGGAGGTGGTTTTTCATAAATGAGGGTATTTAATGCCCTTACAAACATCGAGTTAGTTTCCATGGAGCAAGGGATGAGAGGATAGGAGGTTAATGGATCCTTAGCCTATTGAATTTAAAGCTCATAGGAGGAAATAAGAGATGGGATCCTTCTAGAACCATCTAGAATGAAGGAATATTCCCAGAACCTTATGTAAATTTTGCTCAATCTCACCCAGGGTGGGTCAAAGAGGGCCTAAGTGCACTTCAGTGCAAGCCAGAATGGGAATGCCTTCTCTACAGTGCAACTACCCCTGACTAAAGTTGTGCTGGTTTCCCAAGGAGGCATTTTAGCAAGGCTTCAGGCAAAGAAACTTTCATAGAATGAAGCATTCAATGTGATCACTTGTCTAGGGCATGTAACAATTGAATTAGGGTTTTACGAGCTGTAATTGTATTGATATGAATGTTGAGAGTGATGTGCCCAAATAGGACTATAATAGTTGCCCACTAAAGCATTTAGTCGAAAATGATAACATCAAGTGATATGCTTTATGATGTGATGGAGAGGAACTGAAGCAGACATGACCTGCATCAATTACAATACATAACATCATGATATTTTGGCTCTTTTCATAAATTACTGAGGGAAGGCATACCCATACTCAACATATAAACTTTCATTACATGTACATAGATAGTCATCTACGAATATAAACCCATGATAGGATGACCATCTATGTAAAGCCATTGTACATATGATTTAGTACACTCTTGAAATCATAGCCCAGATGGATGGAACTATATATGAGGTCTTCTATCTCATCCAATCGTTCACTCAAGTAGGAGTCTAACGATGTGAATATGTGATCTGAAGTCAAACATGGGAAGACACCGTCTAATTACTAGCTAATGATGCAAGCCATTAACAGATACGAGAGAGATCACCGATAATGATAATGATTCTCAAGGTATTGCATTACATTCTTCATGGTGTAAATAAATATTTTGATGTCAAACACCATACAAAGTCTCTCGGTCGAAGGCCAGTGATGTCAACCTATCATCGAAAGCAAGAAAATCACCATTGATTTATGCAAGAATCAAGGTACAGGAAGGGTGTTTCTAATTCAACTTCTTGGATAATGTGTTGATGTCGACAAGAGGCGACTCGTCGCAGGAGGGCCTTGATGTATACCACATCAATGAAATAAAACAAGTTTAATGATTTTTGAGACAAATTGTGATTGACGACACAAGGTTCAAGAATGGCGGTCATTAAAATGAAGGTTTATGAGCGTTGCAAAGGATGAGTTTACTGAGTGACTTCTCTTGAACATGTCGGTGACACTGAATGAATTGACATCATTGACCCAAAAACCAAAGTGATGGATGGTGTGATAGACCATAGGTATGATAACCATCAAGCAGATAACCCAACCCAAATAGTCACATAGACGAAGTGAAAGTGTCATGTTAAAGAGCGACTTGCTACCATAAAGTGATTTATCCCTTTTCCCATTTTCCCCAATAATTGCTGACCAATACCTCTTTATTTTTTAACAATATTGAGGATGATAGCAGATGCTTGTAGTATAATTCCACCCTTTAGGTGAATCCATCGCAACGTGATGTTTTAACGAGCCTGGCGAAGGTGAAACTCGGTCTTGTCATGATGGACAAGTTTATCACTATTTGATGTTTTAATGAGTTTAACAAATATGAGAACTCGGTCATTTTCATGTTTAGAGATTTTGAAAAGGGACAAAAAGAAAACTCCACAAATTAATTTTCATAAATTTGTCTCTCAAGTCCAAAAAAGCATAAAATAATACAAGAGAGGACCTATTGACCATGTTCGTTCAACGTATTCCTTTTCCATAGCTAATCTATCTCAGTCCAAAAAAGGGTTAAACATATACTGAATAGATGTCATTTCCAATCCATTTACAAACTGAAAAGGACAAGTGCTCATCAATATTTTCATATTTTGAGAGTCTAAAAAGAGCTTAAAGAGGACTCCACTTAGAGGAATGAGTGGTGTCTAGTATAGCAACTGGTTCCAGTAATGTTGGAGCTTCTCAAAACATGTTGATTTATGTGAAGAGGATGGCTAATAAGACCACTCATTGCAACTGTTCCTCAAAAAGTGTAAAACAACCAAGTGAAAGCGTATGATCGGCCAAGAAGATAATGATGATGGGAGAAAAACCAAGGTTCATCTGATGGAAGAGGCTAATAGAATGGCAATCACGAGGGTTAAAATGGATATGGGTTCATTTTTACACAAGCTTGAACCATAGGGAACTATGCTTGATTCAGTTTCATGTTTACAGAAGCTTCAAATGAAAAACTATGCTTGGATTCAATTTCATTTTTACACAAGTTTGAACCATGAAAAAACTATGCTTGAGATTGGTTTAGATGCCCCCAACATGATGATTCAATTCTAGGTGTATGGTCCCCAAGCTTCATTATATTCACCTAAGTAGACTACTCGTTGCTATCAAGTGGATGGAATGAAGGTTCATTTGCAAGATCAAGTGAAAGACTCGATTGGGATTTTACGAGATCTAATCAAATATTCGAATTGGAACTTTTCTCTAGGGGAACTTGTTTCATTTCTTAATGAGCTTGACACAAGACAAGGAACTCTGCTCAGATTCCTTGTTTAATTTTTTTAATGAGGTTGACATAGTAAAAGAACTATCCTCATATTACTTGTCTCATTGTTTAACGAGCTTGAAACAAGACAAGAAAATATCATCATAACCTTTTGTTTCCTTTTTTAACACGGTTGACACAAGACCAGGAACTATCCTCATATTCCTTGTTTCATTTTTTAACGAACTTCACACATGACAAGGAACTATGCTCATATTCCTTGATCACAATCAAGAAGAGGTCATGACTTCCTAGATTTTCTCATTAGATGGGAGAACAATGCTCTGAAAGGGATACCTAGCAAGGAATCCATTAGAGAGATTTGGTTCCAATGCCCCCAATACATAATGCACAAAATCATGGAATTGATCGTTAGTTGATGTAGGCATGGAATAGGTTGCCACATAATTGACACGTGGCAAGGAAGATACCATTGGGACAAAAGGACCATCTAGGGAAGATGGTTGACTGGAAGCCATGTTTGGACCAGGAAATGAAAGCTGGTCAACTCCCTTCTTCCTCTTCGCCTGGTGATAGAAGAAAACTCGACAAGTTATTTTTTGTAAATTTGTCTCTCAAGTCCGAAAAAGCGTAAAATAATACAAGAGAGAACCTATTGACCATGTTTGATGCACCTAGAATTGAGGCATCATGCTGGGGGCATGTAAACCAATATCAAGCACAATTTTTTCATGGTTCAAGCTTGTGTAAAAATGAAACTAAATCTAAGCATAGTTTTTCGTTTCAAGCTTGTGTAAACATGAGACTTATTCATGAATAGTTCCCTATGGTTCAGGCTTGTGTAAAAATTAACCCATCTCCATTTTAACCCTCGTGATTGCCATTCTGTCAGCCTCTTCCATCAGATGAGCCTTGGTTTTTCTCCTTCCATCATCATTATCTGCTTGGCCGATCATACACTTTCACTTGGTTGTTTCACCCCTTTTGAGGAACAGTTGCAATGAGTGGTCTTATTAGCTAGCCTCTTCACATAAATCAACATGTTTTGAGAAGATCCAACATCACTAGAACTAGTGGCTATCCTAGACACCACTCGTTCCTCTAAGTGGAGTCCTCTTTAAGATCTTTTCAAACTCTCAAAATATGTAAAGACTGTCAGGCGCTTGTCCTTTTAAGCTCGTATACAGATTGGAAATGACATATACTCAGTATAAGTTTAATCCTTTTCCTGACTGAGCTAGATTACCTACGAAAAAGGCATACATTGATTGAACATGGTCAATAGGTTCTCTCTTGTATTATTTTAGACTTTTTCAGACTTGAAAGACAAATTTACGAAAAATAACTTGTGGAGTTTTCTTTTTCTCCCTTTTCAAACTCTGTAAACATGAAAAGGACCGAGTTCTCATTGTCGTTAAACTCGTTAAAACATCAAAAAGTGACAAATTTGTCCATCATGACAAGACCAAGTTTCACCTTCGCTAGGCGCATTAAAACATCACATGGCGATGGATTCACCTGAAGGGTGGAATTATACTACAAGAATATGTTATATTCCTCAATCTTGTTAAAAAATAAATATGTATTGGTCAGCAATGACTAGGGAAAATGGGAAAAGGGATAAATCACTTTATGGTAGCAAGTTGCTCTTGAACATGACACTTTCACTTCATCTCTGTGACTATTTGGGTTCAGTTATTTGCTTGATGGTTATCATACCTATGGTTCATCACACCATCCATCACTTTTGTTTTGGGTCAATGCTGCCAATTCATTCAGTGTCGTCGACATGTTCAAGAGAAGTCACTCTGTAAATTCATCCTTGGAAACACTCATAAACCTTCATTTTCCTGACCACCATTCCTGATCCTTGTGTTGTCAGTCACATCCCATCTCCAAAATCATTACACTAATTTCATTTTGTTGATTTGGGATACATCAATGCCCTCCTGTGACGAGTCCCTTCTTATTGACATCAGCACATTATCTAAGAAGTTGACTTAGAAACACCCTTCCAGTACCTTGAGGCTTGCATACTCAATGGAAAGTTTCTCGCTTCTGGTGACAGGTTGACATCATTGGCCTTCGGTCGAGAGACTTTTTATGGTGTTCGACATCAAAACATTTATTCACACCATGCAAAATGTACTGCAGTACCTTGAGAATCATTATCATTATCGGTGATCTCTCTCACATTTTTTAATGACTTACACCATTGGCTGGTAATCAGATGGTGTCTTCCCATGTTCGACTTCAGATCACATTTTCACATGGTTAGGCTCATACTTGAGCAAAAAATTGGACAATATAGAAGACCCCGGATCTAGTTTCATCCATCCGGGTTGTGATTTTAGGAGAGTACTAAATCATCTGTATGATGGCTTTACACGAAATGTCATCCTATCATGGGTATATATCTCTAGATGACTATCTATGTACATGTTGTGAAATTTTATATGCTGAGTATGGGTATGCCTTCCCTCAGCAATTCATGAAAAAATCCAAAATATCATGATGTTATGTATTGTAATCGATGCAGGTCACCTTCCACTTTAGTTGCTCTCTGTCACATCGTAAAGCATATCACTCGCCATTATCAGTTTTGACTTCATTCTTTAGGGGGCAACCATTACAGGTCTATTTGGGCACATCACTCCCGACATTCAGATCAGTATATTTAGGGCTCATCAAATACTAATTTAGTAGTTACATGCCCTAGACAAGTCATCACATTGAATTCTTCCTTCTATGAAATTTTCCTAGCTTGAAGCCTTGCTAAAATGCCTCCTTGGGACACCAGCACAACTTTGGTCAGGGGTAACTACACTACAGAGCAGGCAAGCCCATTCTGGCCTACACTACAGTGCACTTATGCCGTCTTTGACCTACACTAGGCGAGATTGAGCGAAATTTGCATAGGGTTCTAGGAATATTCCTTCATTCTAGATGGTTCTAGAAGGATCCCATCTCTTATCTCCTCCTATGAGCTCGAAATTGGATAGTCTAAGGATCCATTAACCTCCTATCCTCTCATCCCTTGCTCCATGGAAAATAAATCCAAGTTTGGAAGGCCATTCAATACCATCATTTATGACAAAACCACCTACATTTCCTATAAATTGAGCACTCATCATAGTGATCAGGGGGCTAGAATCTGAAGTTTGTAAGGAAATTGTGTTGGTTTGAGAATTGAGTTCATGTCAACCAATGTTATGCTACTAGATTGGTGTGCTTTTGATGTGATGAGGGTTGGACTGAAGCTGGAGGAGTGGCATAGGATCGAACTATATTGGGTGAAACTCTTCCTTCTACATTAATAAAGATTTTATTCCTTTTCTCATATTCTTGTTCATATCTATGGTGATCATGTGTTTCAATGTCTTCGATTCCATTGGTTTATAGTAGATAGATCATGTATTCTTTAATTTTTTTTTTTTTTTGTTGACACAGGTACCTATTGAGCGGATTTAGTTCAAGTGGGAGCTACAGGAGGAATTCAAAGGGAATCAAGGAAGCTAAAGACTTCAAGTAAGTTCCTTCATCTCATATATCTACTATAGGAAAAGGTTAAACTACTTTCTTTCTATTGTTGTAGGCATAACTACCCACCTAGGGAAAATGTATTTATCAGTAGATGCAAATTCCATATAACAAATTGGTGACTCCATTGGGGAGGAAGAAACAACCGACGAAGAAGGTAAAGGGTCCACTTTATGATCAACTGGAGGTTGATTTTGTCCTGTTGTAGGAATATTCAGTTTCAGGGTCAAGGAGGTTGAGAACAACCATACTGGCAAGCCAATGATAAGTCCCAAAAGGGAAAATGTAGCCATAACTGGAGCACCAATATTTCTGAAAGGAGAAAATGGACTAGGATTCCCATCAAAAGGAATTCCTTTGTCGATGGACTCCAAAGTTGTTGCCATATGTCTCAACCTAAGATAAACTAAGGAGTGACATGGAGGATGTTATCCATGGTAAATTAATTTTATTTTAATCAAAATAGCATAACAAAATAAAAGAGGGATAATCTAGGCAAAGGATTACCAAGTAATTGTGAACTGCTATAGATTGCCTCAGTAAACCAAGGACTTAACATACGTGCAAGCAATCTCCCCGAATGTTGTGTTCGGTATATCATAGTGTACAAGGTGGCTGACTTAGTTACCTAAGGATGGATAGCAAACTAATGTAGTCCTCCCATATATACCTGAAAGTATGTGGAGGTCCAATCCATGTTAGCATTGTCTAATGCGAAACCGCATAGTGAGAGCATTCCTTTATACTTTTCGTACTATAACACTGCCCTATATTCCTGAAGGTACGTGGATGAGCTACGATATAATTACATACGTGGAATGAGGTATCACACTCAGATTGTATCACAGACAATTAACGACAACTGGTATGTTTTATGATGTCGGAACATGTCTCTAGCTTAGAACCTCTAAATTTTATTCATTAGGTGACAATGCTCCATTAGGTTAATTGAGATAACTTTTAATTTGATCTTGATTAAGAGTTTGTCTTTCAGGTTCACCGCGAGATGTCTTTGAAATTCCTAGAATGCAACTGTAATGTGAAACATTCTTTTCATTTTATTTGAACAATGAAAACCTTAACTACAAGGGATAGAACAACCATAATGTTTAATCAAAGAGCAAAGAGCACATCTAATGAAATTTCCCTATAATATTCTTACAAGCACACACAAAACTCTAATTGCATGATGCATTTTTTTCTTTTCAATTCCCTTAATGTTTAGATGAACAAAAGGAAACTAAATGCACATATAATCAATCAATCCTTTTCACAAGAAATGAAGTCTTTACAACAATTCCTTTTTGAAAGAAATGAAGACTTTACGACACATCCCTTTCAAAAAAGATTAATCAACTATAAGCTAACATTGACAATGAACTGATAATGATAAAGAAATCATTTAAGAAACACTAAAAAATCAAGGCCAAAGTAGGGCTAGGAGGAGAAATACAACTTGATTTCTGAACCACAAGAATCATTGATGTTTTAGCAAACAAAACTAGAAGCAACTTTGAAAAATCAAGCCAAAGGTGGGTCTTTTAGCCTAAAAGGAATCAGCGCAGGCCAGAGTGGGAGACAATGCACTGTCTCTAAGGTAGGGTCCTCTATGCAATACACTGTGTCAAGACCAACATTGCGCTGGTGCCATAAAGTCAAATCAAGAGACATTCAAACACAATTTTGGAATAAAAAAACTTCAAAAAGACTATAATAAGATCAATAAAGTCAAGAAAAGTCTATTAGGGTGTAATATGATGAGGGTAAGCCACCAAGAGTGATAGTCTTTTCCCAGTATGGTCACCAATTTTTTATATGGAATTTGCATCTATGGATAAACACATTTTCCTTAGGTGGGTAGCTACAACTACAAAAATAGAAAGAAATTAGTTTAACCTTTTACTTTAGTAGATAGATGAGATGAATGAAATTACATGAATTCTTTCGCTTTGTTGACCCCCTTTGAATTTCTCCTATTGCTCCCACTTGAACTAAATCTACTTAATAGGTACTTGTGTCAACAGAAACAGAAACAACAAATGATCAAAGCATACATGATGTATCTACTATAAACCAATGGAATTGAAGACATTGAAACACATAATCATTATAGATATGAACAAGAATATGAGAAAAGGAATACAATCTTTATTAATGTAGAAGGAAGAGTTTCACCCAATACAATTCAATCCTGTGCCACTCCTCTAGCTTCAGTCCAACCCTTGCCAGATCAAAAGCACACCAATCCAGCAACATAACATTGCTTGACATGAACTCAATTCTCAAACCAATAGAGTTTCCTTACAAAATTTAGATTCTAGCCCCCTTATCACTAGGATGAGTGTGCATTTTTCAGGAAATGGAGGTCGTTTTATCATAAATGAGGGTATTGAATGGCCTTCCAAACTTGGAGTTAGTTACCATTGAGCAAGGGATGAGAGGATAGGAGGTTAATGTATCCTTAGCCTATCGAATTTCGAGCTCATAGGAGAAAATAAGAGATGGGATCCTTCTAGAACCATCTAGAATGAAGGAATATTCCTAGAACCCTATGTAAGTTTCGCTCAATCATGCCCAACGCAGGTCAAAGTGGGCCTAAGTGCACTGCAGTGTAGGCCAGAGTGGGCTTGCCTACTCTGTAGCACAGTTACCCTTGACTAAAGTTTCATTGGTGTCCCAGGGAGGAATTTTAGCAAGGCCTTAGGCCAAGAAACTTTCATAGAATGAAGCATTCCATGTGATGACTTGTCTAGGGCATGTAACAACTTAATTAGGGTTTTATGAGCCTTGATTGTACTAATCTAAATGTTGGGAGTGATGTACCCAAATAGACCTGTAACAAGGTGGAATATGGAAGTTGTGGCATAAAAGACACAAAAAGTTTGAATAAGGCATTACTGGAAAAGAATCTATGGAGGAAATTGAATCGCAAGGGTTTTTGGAAACATATTAGAAAAGAGAAATACTTGAGGAACAATACTAATGTGAACTGTATTAAAGAAGGGGTTAGGTTATAAAATTCAAGATAATTCATATGGAGTAGTATGATGAAGATAACATTTTGGTTGTTTGGGAATGTTAAATGGGAGTTGGGTTTAAGAAGTAAGGTGGAGATTGGTTTAGACTCCATAAGGGGTTTTAGTGTGTTCAGACAGGGTCCCCCAAATTCAATTTTGGGGCAAAAGCCCAAGTTTTGGGGAAGAAATCCCAAGTTTTGTTATGTAAAGTGTAAATTCTCCGTAAGTTGTGGTCATGAAGCACGTAGATAGTAAGTGTCATAAAGGGATTTTCCCATCTTTTATGTAAGTTGTGTCGGCTTGTATAGACCTAACCATGGTTCGTGGACCACGGGATTGTATAAAAAGGAGAGACTTAGAGAGTCTAAGACAGATGATAGTTGATGATATTGATGTGATGGGTAATTAAGAAGTGAAGAGAGAAGAGTCTTAGAGTAGAAGAGAGGCTCTACGCCTGTGTGCACAGAGGCCTAGGGTAGAGTCCGTAGCTGAGTGCGTGAACCCTGCAGCTGAGTGCGCAGGGTAGTCTTGAGTCTGTAAGCAAATATGAAGTATCAATAAAGAGATTATTCTGGAAATATCTGTGTTTTGATTCACCTATTTAGGGTCCACGAAAGACAATCGTAGACGTTTTCAAAGGTATAGAGGCCGGTAAGAGGGAGTTATATCGATAAGCCTTAAGGTCTTATCAATCTACACAAAGGCAAGTTTAGGGCATAAAATGACATCATGACCATGTCTAGGTGTGGAAAGTTAGTTCCAACATCCCCCCATATTGCCTCGGGTGAGACTTCAGTTCGCCCTCCGCGGGTTGATGCCGAAAGGGCCAATAGTGCAGGGATTTGTTTGGAAAACTTAACTTTGAACCTGCGTTAAGACCCACTAAGCCAACAAATGGTTCCATTGTTAGGAATGGGATCTCATAAAGAGATGTGTGATGTCACATCACTAGAATACAACAAAGAAATAAATTGAATATTGGTAGGATAGAAAGATCCACAAATTCACGGCCCAAGAAAATAGAAATCCGTGATTAACAAAAGAACAGTGGTTGGACAGGTATCTATACATGGAGATATAAGAAATTTTCTTATGTTCCTTCCCAGTCAAATTATACGAGTGAATCACTAAACTAGCAGACGGTCAGGGAAGGTGGAGGCTTGACTGTCCAATAGTGTGGAGCCCAGAGTTAGTGTAGAGATTGGAAGCTTCTGAATATAAGATCACGCATGTTGTCAATCACTAGCTTGATCGTGTCATCAGAGGATTTGTGACAAAGTTCGCAGTTGATACCTCAGTCAGCTACCATGAACCAGAGCGACGCTTCTTCAAGGGACCGCGAGGTAAGTATTTGAGATCTTTGGATACTTGGATTAAAATTGTCTTGTGTGAAAAGCGAGTTATGAAATTACCTTGATGTTTGGAGCTACGTGAAGTGGAAAGTTATTCAGGGATAGGAGGAGAATAGGCCTTGAATATAGACCACTGATTGAGCCTCCTCTGAGTGACGATGAAGGAGTGGCACATGCTTCACCGCAGAGCGCTATCCAAATAATAAGGCAAGGGTTCTCGCGAATACCCCATCCACCCACACCACCTCCATCTTCACCACTGCAACATACACCTTCACTCACACTGCCACTGCCTCCACCACTATTCAATATGGTGAATACAATGAAGTTACCCATTTTCAAGGGCTTAGGAAATGAGGACACGAACCAGTTTTGGTTCATTGTGAATGCTGTGTGGCAAGCTCGTAATATTATAGATGGTCAGATGAAGAAATCAACATTGGTTACTTCTTTACAGGAGCATGCGCTAACGTGGTACATTAAGTACTGCACGGATAACCTGACAGCCACATTGGGAGATATTCAGACTGCGTTGAATAAGGAATTTAGTAGACCCAAGTCTGAAGCGCAATCAATGATGGGATTCAAGGAAATTTTGATGAAACCTAGCAAGACACCCTGGGAGCTGGATCAGAGATTGAAATGCAAGATCCGTGAAGCTAACATGAATCTTACAGATGCACAACACTGAAAATGGTTTGTGGCTTCTTGCTTGCCTTGTTTAAGGGTTGCTTTATCACAGCAAAATATTGGGACCCAGGCTGAAGCCGTGGAGATTGTGATGAGATTGCATGAGACACCAATTCAAGACGCTTCTTTGGGAATTCAGCAAATTCACGTGGAGCTGCAGAATCTTTGCCTAGAATTCCAAATTCTGAAGAAGGATAGAGCGCCTCAGCTAGAGGTGCGCAAAGAAGTTTGGTGTTTGAAATGTAAGAGTTAGGGGCATGATAAATATCATTGCCCTGCCTTCACAAATTATGTTGCGAGAGGAGGGTCGATGCCTCTGAGGCTGGAAGCTCAAGAAGGGCCAAGTATAGGGCCCGCACTGTGGTGTGCTATCTGTCAGGTAGCTAGAAAACATATGAAAAATAATTTCCACTTGCTCTAGAAATTTGTACACACACCACAACAACTCTTCTGCAACTTCTACAAATCAATAGGTCATGATGAGCGCAATTACTGTAGTTATGAGTTAATGATGGAGAGAACTCCTGTGTATCAGATGCATACATAAACTCTACCTCCTGATCAAGGCACTAGGGCACGTGAGGATATCAGGGGTGCATACGAGGCCGAGGTAGAGGAGGACCTACAAGTGGTCGAGGACAAGTTATTCGCTACAATTGTGGAGGCCAAGACACGACACATGATATTTCACAAACCCAACACGCCTGTCATGCCCATATTGTACTCAATTTGAACATGCAATAGAAGACTACCTGGTATTAATAGCTAATATGCGTGAAAAGGGGGCGTAGCCTCAATAGCCTACCTAGAACCTACAGATGATGATGGATGAACCCCGTAAAGAGGATCCTAATGTAAATATTGTGATGCGAAGTGGAATGTTGACTGGCAAAGATAATGGAAAGAAACCTGAAGAAATTGAATGGGTCCACAAAGCTCTAGAGAAGGATGTTGGCTTTGATTTAGAGTGTGCGAAAGAAAGCTTCATGGAAGTGGAGAAAATCTTCGTTGAGGCTTCTACCTTAGGATGTCAGGATAAGCAGTATAAAGAAATGGACCCATCCATGCTTATTACCTTTTTGGAGACCTATATGAAGTTGATAGGCGATAGCAAGACCGTAAAAGGATTACAGGAGTTAATCAATAAATGTGCTGGTAAAGAAAATGCTCCTGAGGGATCGCGCGTGGTCAGGAAAATTGGTAAGCATAAGGCTAGAACAGGGCATGAGATGAGGCTCACCTCAAAAATAGGTAAATATGAAATGGACAAAGTTATTATGGATCTTGGGTCAAATGTAAATGTTTTTCCGAAATAGACATGGGAGAGAATGGCAAGACCTACACTGCAGTGGTATCCTATTCAATTGAGGATGGTGAATCAACAAAATATTATCCCCATGGGAAAATTATAGGGAGTGACAATAGATATTTAATGCACGAGTGCATTGGATGATTTTGAAGTGATAGAAATTTTTGATGACAAAAATCCCTACCCCATGCTCCTTGGGATTGATTGGGCTATTGACATGAATGGGGTCATTAATTTGAAGAAGCAGACGATGCCATTTGAAAGAAAATTTCTCCACGTAGCAGTACCTTTGGACCCTGCAGAAGGACCACGCTGTATTGAACCTGTTAGTGATTATGAAAGTGATGATGATTTGGACCAAATTTATAAGATAACAGCACGAGATAAAGATTGGTTGAATCTGACAGTTGATGAACATATTTCATGGGATTGCGAAAGCTCCTACACATCAGATTCAGATGAGTAAATGGAACACTGGAAGAATCAATTGCATGAAATATCTATGCTGCATTGTAACATGATGACTAAATCACTGCCCTGCGTATCGTCAGAGGTAAGAAGTCTGCCTTATTATGATAATTTATCTGACGTTGATAAATTTTTGGATGCATTTGAAAGGGAAGTTCCAAAGAAGCATTGCTTCCAAGCCTTGGACTTGGCGCTGCACGCTACGCCTGCAAGATGGTGGGGTATGCATAAAGACAATTTCGATGGATGGTGTGAGTACAGGAGAACGATGAGGGTGCGGTGTGGTCGCCCAAAGGTGCGATTGACAAAGAAATATGGTGGGAGCAGTGATCCATGTGATCACTTAGCAAAATGGACTAATGCTTATGGAGCAGAATCACAACCGGAGTGGGTTCATTTGTTCTGTCACACTTTAGATATAAGACCAATTTATTGGTACTTGGAGAACGAGTTTCACCATGGTGCAGATGAATGGGATATTTTGAAACAGTGATTCTTGATGACATTCAGCTTTGACGATAGATTCGAGTGCATCGATGAAGTGTTGTAGGAGGTCAAGGCAACAATCTTCTAAATCTGACATGATCCCTTGGATTTGATTCAACCTGATTGGACCACCCAGTTGCGCCATGCGCTGGAGTGCTACAATGTGACTATTGAAGAAGAAGAGGAGGATCCAAGGAAAATTAATATCCCAGAGGAATAAGGTCACCGCGAAGTTGCGGGGCTATAGATAGAGTAACTAGATATCACCGTGTCACTGAAAACGAGACAAGTGAACATTGGAACAGAGGAAGAGCCGAAGTTTGCGAAGATAGGGGACTACTAGGATGATGCTACGGTGGATAAGGTAGTTGAGTTTCTCCACGAATACCAGGATTTGTTCCCTACAATTTTTTCAGACCTAAAGGGGATAATAGGAGAGTTAGGAGTGATGAAGATAATGTTTAAACCAAACACGAATCCTGTGAAGAAAAGGCCATATCGTCTTAATTCTAAGTACAAGGAAAAGGTCTGCTTGGAGTTTGACAAGATGTTGGCAGCGGGCATTATTGAAACAGTGGAGGAGTCTGATTGGGTAACTCCTATGGTAGTTCAGGAAAAGAAGCAGAAGGATGAGATAAGGATCTACGTGGATCTTAGGAAACTGAATGATGCTTGCATTCATGATCCCTTTCCAACTTCATTCACGGATGAGGTATTGGATAAAAAGCATATTCATTCACTGATGGGTTTTCAAGGTACCATCAGATCAAGATCATGCCAGAAGATAGGAGTAAAATGACCTTCACGACAGAGTGGGGATGCTTTCAGTATATTGTAATTCCTTTTGGACTGAAGAATGCACTGGCAATCATTTTGTGCATAGTCATTGCCACGTTCAAAGAGTTCATTCACAAGTTTTTGGAGGTATACTTTGATGATTGGATGGTGTTTGGGCTCGTAAAGCGCCATGTAGCTAGTTTGTGTTTGGTGCTGGATATGTGCCGGAGGTATTAGATCGTGCTAAACTTGATCAAGTGTCTATTTTGTGTCCCTTTTGGAATCTTGTTAAGTCATGTAGTGTGCAAGAAAGGATTAACGGTGGACCTAGCTAAGATCATGGTTATAACTAATTTGGAGGTGCCAAGAAGTATTAAATAGCTGCACACAACACTCGGCACACTGGTTGTTACAGAAAGTTCATCGAGATTTATGCCTAGATTACTGTGCTAACGAAAAGATTGTTGAAGAAGGACACTACATTCTATTGGAATGATGAATGTCAGTAGAGCCGGGATGTGTTAAAAGAAAAGATGGTCACTGTGCCAATCTGAGTCTTCACTCTGCCTATCTGAGTCTTCCACATGCACATGAAAAGGAATTTCATGTGCATGTGGATGTGTCATGTATTGTGTTGGGAGCAATACTGACACAGGCCGGTGAAGGAGAACTCGATCATTTGATAGCATTTGCGAGCAGGAAGTTGTCTAAGGCTAAAAAGAACTATCCGAAAACGGAGCGCGAATGGCTGGCTATGGTGTACACACTCCAGAAGTTCAGTCATTACTTTTTAGGCAGACACTTTAAGATGTACACAGACCATTCTTCATTAAAGTACCTGGTCAACAAGCCTGTGTTGGGGTGGAAATATGCAGATGGTTGTTGTTGTTTCAGGAGTATGATTTCGAAGTCATTATGAAGCCAGGGTGATTGAATGAAGGACATGATCATCTGCTGCAAATTGAAACAGGAGAGGAGCCTGCTAATTTAGAGGAAGGATTGCCTAACGCACAGCTCTTTATGGTGCACGTGGCAGACAATCATTTTCCAGACATCATCCACTTCTTGACTATGGGAACGACTCCAGAAGGGTACACTAGTCAGCAAAAGAAGAAATTAGTGGTGCAAGCAACAAACTTCTCTATTATTACAGGTCACATATATAAGATGGGATCAGATGAAATACTACGATGTTATGTGCTTGATTTTGAATGAAGCAATATCCTAGCTGAAGCTCATGGAGGAGCTGCAGGAGGCCATTATGCGGGGAAAGCAATAGCGCAAAATATTTTACACGCTGGGTTGTGGTGTCCAACATTCCATAAGGATTCAAAAGCATATCGTAGGGCGTGCGATGCATGTCAGAGAACTAGTAGGCTGTCGGGGAGGGATGAGCTGCCTTTGAATCTAGAAGTATCATTGCAGCCATTTGAGAAATGAGAAATTGATTTTGTAGGGCCAATTTTGCCTCCAGGAAAGAAGATGGGTGCTTGGTATGTCATCACCGCGACCGAGTATTTGACCAGATGGGAAGAGGCACAACCTTTGAAGGATTGTACAGAGGCAACAACAGTGAAATTCCTGTTTGAATATGTGTTGACCAAGTTCAGTTGCCCAAAGATCTTGATGAGTGATCATGGTACACACTTCCTTAATGAAATGATTAGTGCACTAACAAAATAGTTCCATGTGTATCGTCAAAAGATCATGCCATATCATCCTCAAGCTAATGGGACAATGGAAGCATTTAATAGGATATTGGAGAATGTGTTGACAAAGGTTTGTAATGCACAAAAGAATGATTGGTATGTGCACGTACCCACTGTGTTATGGGCGTATAGGACTACCTATAAGAAGTTGACTGGATAGACACCTTTTAGGTTGGTCTATGGCATAGAAGTTGTGATGCCAATGGAATACATTGTGCATAGTCTACGCATAGCAGCATTCACAGGAATGGAGAACCACAGAGCTTTAGAAGAGTGACTCACACAACTAACAGAGCTGGAGGAAGATAGATTCTTGGCTGGATTCCATCAGCAAGTTCAGAAGGAGTGCGAAAAGGCATGGAACGATCGACACATCAAAATGTGCACCTTCAAGGTAAATGATTTAGTTCTATTATATGACAACAAGTTTGATAAGTTTCCAGGAAAATTTCAAATGAATTGGCTAGGGCCATATGTTATCAAGGATATTACCAATGGTGGAGTAGCTCAGCGTGTGAAATTGAATGGAGATCCATTTCCGGGAAAGGTAAATGGCAGTCGATTGAAGCCATACACTTGGGATCTGGCCATATGACTATATGACAATAGCACAATCTTAGTGCTCCAAGCAGCTGCAAGGAGGTGCGGGACTATAAACTACACTGCCCAGGTTGTAGAGCTACGTGATGAAGGGTCTGCGCAAAATGGGAGAATTTAATAGTACCAATAGAAGTGTGAAGCAAGCTGTGCTACAAGATAAGAGAGCACGCAACATAGCCTAAAAGTGACCGTTACTATCACTATTCATGATTTGACCACCAGAAGACCATTAGAGGAGAGGGAAACCAGCATTTAAGGCATTTAATGCTGAAATCACGTGTGAGATCTTTGGAAATATGCTGCCAATCTCGCATTTATGAACATATTTTGGGGGGAATAGTCGAATTTGAATTCGAATTTTCCTATAAACTACAGATGATTGTCTAGTGAGAAACACTTTGCATTATGAGAATTTCTTAGTCTTGCTGTCTGTTACGTGAGCTCTTTGAGAATTTGACTGTGTCTGTGCAGTATCCTAAATCCAATCAGAACCTCATTAACACCATCATGTCTGCACCAGCTGAGACCGCTAGTACTGGGGGTGATGTCACCTCTGAGGGAGCTGCCCCTTAAGTCATGAGTATGGAGGTTCCTGCAACAATGCTTAAGGCGCCAAGGTCACCTAGTCTGAAGCCTACGCCGCTGAGAGAGGTTCCCAAGCCGAAGAAGGATAAACAGAAGAAGACGATGTCGGTACATGAGTCACCAAGGAAACATGCAACTACATAGGCACAGTGAAAAGAAAATCTAACTGCACAAGAGAAAGTTAAAGTGGTAGACTTGGAGGTCAAGGAAGGCATCAAAGACATAGATATTGAGGGGGTAGACCCTATTTTGAAGTTTCCAGAGTACATCCTTCCACGCCAAGGCAATGTGAAGGTCCAGAAGGACCTAGATGAGGGACAGTTCCTCCTAAACACACCCCTACTACCAGAAAAAATCACTTTTGAAGGTCAGCAGTTAGAGGGTGTCCCACATCTAAAACTTAAAGATTTGGATTTGGGAGGCGTTGAACGGTTTCCCCATCTGCCTACTGATACCTTCATGAAGTGAGTATTCTACAAGGATTTTGGTGTCACCGTGCTAGAGCCGATGGAATGGTTCTACAGGGTAAGAAAGGCAGGATTGTTGAACCTACTATGGGTGCCTCACTACCACCGCACCCCCATAAATTTGACAGTCATTAAGCAGTTTTTGTGCCTTGTGCATGACAGGTGCTTATGTTTGACTGAGCCGATACAATCAATGATATGCTGATCCATCGGATCACATTATTACCTCACTCTGGATTGAATCCTGCAAAGGCATTTGGCAAAAAGACGGATGAGCGCAACCTCGCTAAGAAGATGAAGGACAAGTTCAAACTTATCAAGAAAGCATGTCGGTATTCAATTTCTATTACTACTAATCTTGTGGTGAAGGTGGCCACCCAAATTTTGGCTGGCAAAGTGATGAGAAAGTTCCATGCGAACGAGGTGTCGGCACCAGTAGTTTCATTAGCGACTCTATGCACGGAGGGTGTACAGTTCAACTGGGCGTGCTATCTGTGCTGTGAGTTCCTTGTGAACTACAAAGTGGCATAGGTCCAAAGAAAAACTTTCCATTATTCCTGGCTACTACTATCAATTGTGCTGGTCATGTGGGAGTTGCCAAAGGATAGCCAATTTCCTCTAATTCAGATAGATTTACCAGAAGCAGCGAAGTTTGCTTCACTATGGGTCACAAAGGACACTGCGCGAGTTTGAGAAAGTAAAGTTTTTTGGATATTGATGGAGATGAGCATTCATATGGCCATCAATCGAAAGTTGTGGTTGTCACCAACCGTCTTTGAGTAGTTATATTAGTGCACAGAGTTCGAAGCAGACTTCTAGTATGTGTACATCCAGGCACTAAAGGATCCATAAAAGAAGTGGTATGATCTTCCCTACTTGGCTATGGATGATGCCATCACAGAGGTCCTCAAGCGATGGCTAATTGATTGGAAAATACCATCATATTTGGCTGTTGGGACTAGCAAGTCCACAGAGAAGCAAAAAAAGGAAGCGGCCCGACTAAAGGTTCAGCAGTTGGCAGAAAAGAGGAAGAAGGAGACTGAGGAGAAGGCTCGTGTAAAAGCGGAGCATGCCAAAAAGGAGCAAGTGGAGCAGGAAGAGCATGGCTCTGACAGAATTCTGAAATCTCCTTCGCCCCAAACGGAGGAAGACGAATAGTCATAATAGGGCAACAAAGATATGGAGAGCACTCCTTTTCACGTAAAGTGACATAAGGAACATGAAAAGGAGGGACAACGAAAAAGGCCAAAGCCTCCAAATCATCGCTTGATCCAATCACCTTGATGAAGGGTGACTTGGATGATATTGGAGACAAGGTAAGGGACACCACAACAGAAATGTTGAAGCAGTTTGAACAACAACATAAGCAAGCACTAGTCACTATAAAGACAGGTTTGTACAAGCTGTAGATCCAAACAACTAGACTACAGGCAGGTGTAGGGCAAAGGAGCGTGGCATCAACTAGTTTGTTGCCGGGGACCACTCAAGCAGTGGAGTTGGTTCGATCCTTGGATCTCTGGGATGATATGCTATTGGATGGAGCTTTGAGCATCGAGGTGGAAGCTGACAAGAATACTATTAGCGCTTTAAGGAATCTTGGCCTCAACTTGGCTGTGCTCCCCAGTGAATTCCTTCACACATTGCAAGAAAGAGTGATTGCAGAGCTGAAGGCCCAAGAGTAGCACACGCTGAGCATGATCAGCTAGAAGAAAGTAAATAAAAAATAGATATTCATTGAGAAGATAGCCGCACTAGAAGCATGGAAGAAGGTTCACAAGAAGAATGAGCGAATCGTAGCTGTGGTAGCCGAAGCATGCAAAACCATTCTAGAACTGCATATCCTAGAAGAAGCGCTAGTGGAGGCCAAGATTGAAAAGTTGGCTGCAGGTGGGTGCGATGCAAAGACAAAGATAGCCAAGGTTAAGTTTGAACTGAACCTTAAAATCATAGAGCTTGAGATGAAGTCACAGCCTTCAAATCCACTAGAGGTGAGAGAATAACACGAGGCAATTGTAAAGGATGTAGTCGCAACATTAGATGCCATGGTGGCAGATTGCACCGTGCTCTTTGAGAATTCTATGGAGGTCCTTACGACTCTGTAGGAGGATCCTAACCTGTAGAGGTTGAACACAAAGGCCTAGGAATTGTAGTAGCAATATGACGAAGCAAGAGCGACGACGTGTACCATCACCATATCATAGCAATTGGTTAAGCTCCATGAGGCAAAAAAATTGCTCGAACAGGTAGAGGTAGCACAATGAAAAGAGGCAATCCTCAAGGCCAGATTAGGGCCTTGGCTGGACGAAGCCTATGTTATCTCTGTCGCCATTGATGAGAAGCTGTCGAGCCTATAGAGGATACAAGATAAGGTAAAGGAAGAGAGTGTAGAACCAACAACCGAGCAGCTGGTTGAGCAGATCAAGCATGAAGCCATGCAGAGCGTGGCTAAGGTAGTAGTGTCACATGTCAAGCTGGGAGATCTCCATAATAAGATCTCCACACCAGAACAGTGACTTGGGGGCAAGTCACGATATTTGTGTTGGGGGCATGTTGGGACAGGGTCCCCCGTGGTCAATTATGGGGCAAAAGCCCAAGTTTTGTGGCAGAAAGCCCAAGTTTTGTTATGTAAATTGTAAAGCCTCCACAAGTTATGGTCACGGAGCGTGTAGATAATAAGTGTCATAAAGGGATTTTCCCTTCTTTTATGCAAGTTGTGTCAACTTGTATGGACCTTCCCATGGTCCACGAACCATGGGATTGTATAAAAATGAGAGTCTTAGAGAATTTAAGATAGATGATAGTTGATGATATTGATGTGATGGTTCATAAAGAAGTGAAGAGCGAAGAGTCTTAGAGTAGAAGAGTGGCTCTACAACTGTGTGCGCAGAGGCATAGAGTAGAGTCCACAACTGAGTGCACGGACCCCTGCAGCTGAGTGCACAAGGTGGTCTTGAGTCTGTAAGCAAATATGAAGTACCAATAAAGAGATTATTCTAGAAATATCTGTGTTTTGTCCATTTACTACTATTATGAATGAATGCATTTATGTTATGATGAATAATGGGCTTATGATTTTATACTGTATTGATGCGCGATTCTTCATATTTTACATTGTTATAAGAATGCAAGTAATAATATCTAATTACGCAAAGAATATCTTAATGCATAGAAAAGGTATCAGACACTTAAGCTGATTTGGGTAAATACAGAAGTAGGAGTGATTAAAGAGGCATGTAAGTGGTTGATTCACCTATTTAGGGTCCACGAAAGACAGTCATAAACCTTCGTGAAGGTCTAGAGGTAGGTCAGGGGGAGTTATATTGATAAGCATTAAGGAATTATCGATCTGTGCGAAGGTAGGTTTAGGGCATAAAACAACATCACGACCATCTCTGGGTGCGGAAACTTGGTTCCAACATCCACCCATACTGCTTCGGGTGAGACTTCAGTTCGTGCTCCACGAGTTGATGCCAAAAGGGCCAATAGTGTAGGGATTTGTTTGGCAAACTTAACTCTGAACATGGGTCATGACCCACTAAGCCAACACAATGGTAATCACACTCATTTTGTTCCTCTTATTTGACATTTGCACAATAATGATTACTTTTTCTTAAGACATATCTATGCGAATAAGGGTCCTTAATCTCTAACACACACATGGGTTAATGCAAGGGAGATTAGCCTTATATGACTACTAGCCATTGAATGGGAAAGATATATTTTTATTTTAAACATGGCAGGCTTAAAAACAACAGACAAAGATGATTCTTTGAGATGGCATGGCATGTATTGCAAAGGAAATATTGTACTAAGTGACTTATGCATCAATTTTTCCATTTTGTGGTGTCTGAGAATGATGCGCTCATTGTTCATGAAAATGTGGAAGTGGGATATTCCCCTAAAGATGAAATGTTTTGTCTGGCTAGTTGATCAGGATAGGATCTTAATTAGGGATAATCTTCTTAAAGAGGACACTCGGGATCTTAGACATGAACTTTTTGTCAAGAGGAAAGCAAAGATGCAACTTATCTCTTCTTGACCTATCCATTTGTGATATCATTGTTATTTGGGGTGTTGGACCATCTTAAGTTGTTAGAAAACTGTGACAAGAAGTCTATAGAACTATGTTTTTCTCAATGGTTTATAGAATAAAAAGATTATATAACTCCTCCTTTTTACATTTTATGGGGAATCTGGAGGAGTTGAAATGCTAAAATTTTCAAAGAAATTTCATTAGATGTAAGAGACACTTTCCAAAAGATAGTGAACTTCCTTATGGAGGTTGGACCGATAAAGAAGAAAGTATCTAACAAGATTTATCAGTTGAAGGATGTATGGAAAAGATTCCGAATAGGATTTTCTTGATGGGGTGAGAGTGAATGAGGTTTGTCGTAGTGGAGCTTACATTGTTTTGAATCCTCGTGATTCATACCTTTTCAGTTGGAACAATGGTGATGGTTCAAATAATAGAGCAGATTTGTTAGCCTATGGGGGATTTTATTTTGTGCAAGGTGGCATGGCATTGACTCTTTAGATAATTTTGGAGATTCTAAAGAGATTGTGGAATGGGTTTTATAACAATCTAATTTTGGTCTACCTCTGCTTATAAAATAGATGGATCACATAAGATCTATGAAAATGATTTTTCAAAATTTGTCCTTCGCACATATCTATAGGGAACATAATCTAATTGCAGATTCTCTATCCAAAGAGGGACTTAACAAGCTATTCAGGAATATGTATTTCTCAACATGCTCCATTGGAGTCTGCCATGAAACAAGAAGCATAAACTTAGCAGAGGAGGGATATTTTTTTAAGACTAATCCACTATTATGTTTTTTCTTCTATAATTAGGTTCTTTTGCAATGAGTTTTTGTTTTCAAAATTTACACAATGAATATGCAAACCTAATTTGTGTGAGGGATGGAAAGTAGAATGATAATCTCATGATAGAAGTTAAATTCCATGAAGTACAATTATCGTTTAGACAGAAATCATCGCTAAGTCTTCCCTCAAAGTGGGATTAGAGAGAATGTGGCTAATTTTGAGCAACAAAAATATGTAAACAACTTTTTTTTATAATAGAAAACTTCTTCACTTTTTCTTATTGAAAAAAAAACTAAGCGGGAAATAAATTCAATTGATAGTAGAGAAGAACGAGGGTGATTTTATGCTAGTAGGAAAGCACATTGGTTGGCTAGAGATTTGATAGTCTGAAGTAGGTACTCAAGCTCCAACTAGAGTAGCATAGCATAAACCTACTCCTTGCTTGAGTTCATAACAAATCAAGAAATAGACATTCCTATTTGGTGATTGCTTATTTTGGTGCCTCTTGTAGTCGTTAGAGGCATCGGTGCTGGTTCACCACAAATTGGTGACAACACATTTGATATTCATCTATGCTCAGCGCTTCATATAACGTCAACTCTCTACACAACTACGAAAATGCAGGAAATCGAACTCTTAATCTAATGAGTTGTCGCTTTATTGAGACAATGCAAGATGTTACTTCAAATCATGCAAGATAAACAAAATATAATATATGTTTAACACAGTAGATGTTTGAGTTTGTTAAAAAAATTCCAAGAATCTTATCATGATTATTGCAACTATATCAAAAATTATTGTAGAAAAATCCAAGTACAGATGACATTTTATTATATTATGTAAAAGTTGCAATAAAACTCAAGTTATAGTCCAATTAAATATTTAAAAATTATTTTTTCAATAATATTAAAAAATAAATATTTGTTTTTCAAAATTCGTTTTATTAATAATACTAAATAATAATAAACATTTGAGTAATAATAGTTAATAAACAATAAATAAATAAAAATAAATCTATGTAACACTTCCCCCTATTTCTAAAGTGAATTGGATAATACCAAACCTATATACTTACCTATTTTTAAGTGAATTGGATAATACCAATATACACAATATATATATATATAATTGATGAATTAGATGATACCTAGCATATATATACACGGTGAATTAGACAATCCAAGCATATATATAGATATACACGGTGAATTAGACAATCCAAGCATATATTTGACCATGGTTTGTGTTTCTATATTTGGTGAAGTACAGTGCGCCTTTGTTTGAAGTACTCATGCCAACCCTTTTGACCAGGAAGCCGTTGAAGGAGATGAGCTGCCTCCTCAACTCTCGGGCTTCCTTTACATAATATTTGTCTCGAGTGCAACGGGTGAAACCATTATGAGTTTATATTCTGCTCTACTTTTCAGCAACATTCATTAACTTATCAGCAATTGGGTTCGGGAATTCAGATACAGTGTCAGAAGCTCCATTGGCAAGAATGACAGTAGGTGCTCTGCGGAAAATCCTAATGCTTGTAGCCGTGGCGAGCTTTTTTTCAGCCTCATGCGTCTCTTCTGTGAATGAAAGTGAGTCTAGTTAGAGAATCATTATTTTGAAAGATCTCTGCTGTTTTAATTTGTAGAAAACCCGTGTTATTTCAACATTCTGGTGAGGTAAAATTTGTCATGGGGAGAGACCAAATTCTCCGGGACTGAGTTTAACCATTGCTTTTTAAGGAGCCATTAACCTTGCTCGAAGTTGTGAATAAAAATTCTGAAATACCGATCATATATTAAAGGTAGAAAAATTCAATTTTAATTTTTTTTTATAATAATTTTTTATTTCTGATTTGATATATCTAAATTTAAATTTTAAATCTCATTTTTAACCTATTACTTCGTAACACAATGATAAGCGGCTTCCTTAATCCAACTCTTATTGAAGTGATTCGAGTTTTTTTGATAGGTGATATCCTTCTTGCTTTCAAGAAAGGCTTAACAGCTCCTGACTGTGAAAACCAGTCTGGTCCTAACTGTATATTCGATTCTTGGGTACCTGGAAATCAAGTTTGTACCTTTGCCTTTGTCAGCTGTGACGAGAATAACAATGCTATAAGACTGTAAGCTCATCTTCCTATGCGGGGGTAGCGGTCTAGAAAACCTTATCTTCCTAGGTGGGGTAGCGGTCAAGGTGCTGCTGCCGTTTTTTATTTTTATTTTTTAATACATTGTTCTTAATTTTTTTCTGTTTGAAGGGATTTGAGCAATCAACAAATTCTGGAAAGCTGGTGTCTGATCTTGGAAATCTTCAATATTTAGACACTCTGTAAGTCTGTTCTTTTCAATTTGGCATATATTAGTTGTCCATCAGCGGTTCCTGTTAAGCTAAGCTAAGCTATGCATGTCTTTTGTTTCCTCTTTTCTAATATTTATTTCGTTTAGATTCCACAACAACCAAAAAGAATGGAATTTCTACTGTCAGACTCATGGTTAAACAAACTGTTAGACTTCATACTCATATTAGGGAAAGAACACTGCAGATTATAAAGTGCTGCTAATTTTGTATGTCCAGAACATGTCATGCATGGGTGGCCAATTAGTCTCCTCTGATATGCCGATGAAGATATCCAGTTTTTATGTTTCTTTTCCCAGGTTTTCTTATTTTAAAAAACCACGTTCATCTCAGATCCCTTCAAAGATTGACTCCCAAAAATGAGAGAAAGAATAGTGATAAGTTGAGCTGAAAACTAGCAAGGAAATTGTACCAGGAATAGCGAGAGTATAAGTTGAGATATGAATTTTCACCTCTGGATTTACTCACCTTACTGAAAGGCCAACATTGTTTGCTAAAACAGATTTTTTTGGTATAAAATAATTTGAAAAGGCAAGGTTGTTTTATTAGTTTATCAGGGTGTTAATATTATTTTTTAGGAAATCCATCAAGTGGCTTGCTATTGAACTATAATTTAACAATTATGAGTTTTATTTATTGTATTGATTTCATTGAATTGTCTTTCTAAATTATCATTTTTAGCAAAGATTAAGAAAATTTTCACATTACTAGTGATAAGACAATAGTCATCTTCCTCACCTTACCACTTCCATGCAACCTTCAAGTGAGTGAAGTAGAAATGAAAGATATTGATTATTGACAACAAAGTTCTAGCCATTGTGCCTACCCTCCAATGTGCCCTCTCATATAAAGTCTTCTAGTAAGCACATAAAATCATTATTGCCTTTAACCTAAAGAATGTGTTCTATATTGCATTCATCACTCGCCTCTTGTCAAGTGACAAATACTTTCTCTCCCAATGTAGAGGAGCACATATTTGGAGCAATCTCACAACTGCTAAATCACACTTCCACAACTCCCATTTACCATCACTCCTATTGCTATCGTTAAACCTTATCAAAACTACTTGAATTAAACCTTTATAATATATTTATATAATACAAGGTATGTCGTATTTGAACCCACAAGACTTAAGTAACCTCACGTTCAGACCTTTAAACTGGGAGAATGATAATTTGCATTGAACTCTTTTAAGAAGAAACATGTATTTATTGTGTATTGAAGACTATATGTTTATGACTTCATGCAGGAGTCTTCAACAAAATAACTTCAGAGGAAACATTCCATGGCAGCTTGGAAATCTACAACGTCTTGAAAACTTGGATTTACATGACAATCAATTAATCGGTCGACTTCCTTCATCACTAGGGAATTTGAAGAATCTTGTGAGCTTGTACGTTCTTTAATCATTGACATTTCTACTCATTATTTAAAATACGCTTTTATATTTCAAAAATATGTTTTATTTTTCTCATTACTTTTAAGTTTGTTAATAATGCTTCAGGACAAGTACATAATTGATTTGTTGGTTGAACAGTCATATCCAGAACAATCAGTTAACTGGACAAATTCCGAAGGAGATAACATCACTTCCAAAACTTACAGATTTGTAAGTGTCAAGTTATTTGTTTGTTTTTTTGTTGGTTTTGTTCTGTACCAAACTTTAAACCCATTCTAATTAACCATATTCTAGAGTTCTTAATAGCTTCTCTTTCATTCATCTTATTTTTGCAGCAAATATTCAGGAAATGACTTGACTAATCCTCCTCCGGGCGGATTTTAGCACTTTCGTGTAAAGAAGTAAGAACTAATTTCTAATTTGGGCTAAAGTGAGATTACTTTGTTCTAACTTTCTTATTTAAAATTATATGTATCTATTTTGTTAGCATATCTAAAATTGATTGCACATGTAATTTAATGTTTATATTAAAAGTTATTTTTCTAATGTGTGTATGCATCAGGAAAATATATTCTTGATGACTAATCTATTATTATTATTCTTGCCTTTACCATTTTGTTCCTAACATGTAGATCATTAAATTAACTTTATGGTTCTTGGTTTTACTATTCATGAATTGTCTCGAGATATGTGGCTAATGTTTCCTTAATTAATGCATGCCCATGTGTTTTACAAAAGCTGTACATATGAGTTTGGTTTTGTTTTACAAAAGCTGTACATATGAGTTTGGTTTGCATGGATAGTCTATTGGTATATTTGTCCCTCCACTAAAAGAAATGTGAAACAAAAGTATGCTTCAGAAATGTGTGGGTGTAGACGTATTATACCATGGGTATGAAACTTGAGGTAGACACCATTAGGAAATAACAAGAAATGAGGCAATCCAAGTAAATAGAGAGGGAGTTAAAAATGTACCTTTAATAAAAAAATAGGATCTTTTACATGGAAAAGGAAGAAAATTTTCAAATATTAATGCTTCATTGTCACATAACCTCATAAACAAGTTATAAATCCATTCTCTATGCATAAATGATATATGTCACATACACACATCTTTACTTAATGGGGCTACAAAAAAATCTCCTACATGTATAAGCTCTATAGAGTCACAAATCTATTTGTTTTCTATTGTTTCTTTCTTAATCTACACCTTTCTCTATAAAACCATATTGTCTCAATTACCATCGATTGACTCCCTTAGTGGCTAAAATTACTAAAAATCTAAGGCTTTCATTTCAACTTCCTTGGGGTTTTGAGTTACTTCTATGTTTCTAATTTATTTATAGCTGATTTTTCCAAAGTCAAAACACTTAACAAATTTTTTTATTTACATGGGAGATTCCCCTATTTGGTGTATAGGACCCTTCCTTAGGGTGCCAAATTATTAAGCTTCCTATTCATAAATTTGTTAGAAAATACAATTTCTCTTCTCGGTTTATTTATAGATCTAGGACTGCTTCCTATTTAGAGGATTGTCATATTCTACTTCATGCCTACTACAACAATCAATGATGTTCTTGTATTGTGCCCTATGGATACTAGTCATTTGGATTCCCCAACTATTTTATGAAAGGGTTGGTTTCGTTTGATTTTCTTCCATTGTCAAATGTGCCTGTTGTGGGGGAAAGTATCCAACTCGGAATGACCCTAACCCACTCTAAGGGTGACAGTTCCTTAGCAACAGCTGAAAGCAAAGCTATCTAAAGTTTCTTCTTTATGACATGCAAGAGATAAAAGGAAGAGATCCACTTACCGATGTCTTGCGCAAATGGTCGATCCAATCTCCTTTGATTGCCGCTTGCTCCCAGCTCCAAGTCTTTTCACGGGCCCAGCTACACGAGATCCTGCAAACAAGACAAAGAAAGGAAACTACAAGAAGCATGCATTCATAATCGATTCAAGGATTAGCATAAATCAAAGACGCAAGTAAGACAATACACCATTGAAACACATGCGAATAGAAGAACCTCAAAAGCTTTATTAATATATGGAAGTAAGGTTCAGGCGGTGATACAACCATGAGAGGTCCAATCCAGCATCACCTTCCCGACGGAGAGAAATCTCTTCTTCACCTCCCTCAAGCAATCACCCAATGCTCACAACTGTAAACCAACAGCAATTCTTTGCACTAAATTCCCGGCCTCCTGATCCCATGGGATGAGATCCTTATATAGAGTTTTGGAGTGAAGATAAGTCAGCTTGATGTGTGACTTGTTGTCCTCTTCAACTCCAGTTGTTCTTCAGTTCTTCACTTGGAGTTTCTGTCTTCCACTTGGAGTTTTAGAAGCTCTTAACTCATCATTAGGCGAATCTTATCATCAAGTGTCTTTTTAGAAGCTTCCTGGGCACTGGCACTTTGAGAAAAAGATTCCTCCACATGTCCAAGTACGCCCAACGCAGGTATCCTTTGTTCTACTTGCTATGCAACGCAGGTAGCCTTTGTTGTACCTGCTATGCAGCGCAGATGCCTAGTGGAGTAGCTGCAATGATCCAAAACTGACCTGTTTTTGAGTGTTTTTCAGTGGAGAACTGATTTGCAGTGCTGTGGTTTGCTGACCTTGTTCCTCTAAGGGTAAGAACAACATGTTTAGGGACTTTGGATCCCTTAGATTATTGACATTTCATGCTCTATGCTGTAAGGCACAAAAATGTCTATAACAGTTGCCCCCTAAAGTATGAGGTCGTTTATCGGGTGAAATGCTTTATTAGGAGGATCCGAAGTTCATTCAATCGCCGGGAGGTGACCTGTAACAAAATACAATACAATACATTATCTTTTCATACTTTCTTTTCATGATCTAGCTGATGCGGGCATTTCCCATGCTCAGCTTTATAAATACATTTGTTGTACATAAACAGACGATCGTCTGATAGTAGACTGATAATTCTCTGCTTTTAATTATCATCCTTTTAGTAGGATGATCATCTGCTGCACATGTCTATGTTTTTATCTCCTGAATATATATCGCAGCCCGGATGGATGAAACTAGATCCGGGGTCTTCAAACTTCCGATCTTCACACTAAGTACAAGTCGATCCATGTGAGAATTTCTTGGAGTCGAACATGGAAAGACATCGCTTGATTACCAGTCAATAATGTAAACTGTTAACAAGCGCGAGAGGAATCACCGATAATGATGATGACCCTCAAGGTACTGCAGCACAATTCACGTGGCGTGAATATAGGATCTGACGTCGAACACCACGCAAAGTCTCCCGGTCGAAGGTCATTAATGTATACCTATCGCCGGAAGTGAGAAACTTGCCATTGAGGCATGCAAGCTTCAAAGTACTGAGGGGGTGTTCCTAGATCAACTTCTTGGATAGTGAGCTGATGTCGACAAGAAGTGATCCGTCAAAGGAGGGCCTTAATGAATCCCACATCGGTGACACGGAACGGAGCTAGTGATGATGGTGAAAACGATCTGTGAAATATGATTCAGGGTGGCGGTCATGGAAGGATGAAAGATGATGTAAGGTAGTGGATGGGACCCGGTTGACACTTTCTGAATGACATCTCTTGAACATATAACGACACTGATGTGATGGATCGGTAGCATTACCCCATGTATGGATGGTATGGCGAGACCATGGTGAAGGGACCGGTGAATGATAATAACCCAACCCGATATTTACGGAGGCAAAAGTGTCATGTTCAAGAGCGACTTGCTACCATTAAGCTTTGAGGTTCTTCCCAATTTTTCCCCAGTCATTTCTGACTAGTACCTCTTTATTTTTGTCAAGCTTGAGGAGGATAACATATGCTTGTTCTATAACCTGCCCTTCGGGCAAGCCCATCGCTATGTTTTAACGAGCCTAGCGATAGGGAAACTCGTTCTCGTCTATAGACAAGTTTGTCGCTATCTAATATTTTTAACGAGCCCAGCGACAAAGACAACTCGGTCCTTTTCATTTTTAGAGAGTCTGAAAAAGGGTACATAAAGTGGACTCCAGGGGTCCTTTTTCGTCATCTAATCCCTTAAGTCCGAAAAAGTATAAAACAATACAGAAGGGATGAATGTTCGATATCTTTATCGAGCCGAACTAGACAAGCGCTCGATCCTTTTGTGCAATAATCCCTCAGGTCCAAAAAGATTAAAATCTAGAGGAGGGATAGCTCTTCCGGTCCTTTTAACGAGCTGGAAGGCCAAAACTCGGCAAACTTTTCATTTTTTACGAGTCAGTGAAAAGAGCTCAAAGGAGACTCGTCTTTTGAGGAACGAGTGATAAACAGGGATAGCAGCAGATTCCAGGTACAGGTTGGAATTTTCCAATAACGGCAGTATTACAAGGATGGCTAGGTGGGATCACTCTTCGCAGCTGTTCCTCAAAATAGGTAAACAATCAAGTGGATGTGAATGATCGGCCAAATGAAAAGTGGAGGTGACGGTGCACAAACACGACCAAGGCTTTTATGGCTGATGAATTTACGGTCTCAAATGGTTATTTACCGATTCATTTTTTCTAAATGAGCTTGAACTCTGGGGGAAAGCCTGCTCACAAGCTTATGTTTATTTTTTAACGAGCATGAATTTCCGCATTAAAACTGCTCGGTTCTTGCGTTTATTTTTTAACGAGCATGAACTTTGCCAAAACTGCTCGTTCTTTTGCATGCCCCCAGCATCATAATAACGCATGTCAAAGGAGGGTGCCCCCCAAGCTTCATTGCATTCAACTTGGTGGTTGGAATGAAGGTTTACCTTTGAATTTTGAAAAGGGGATTTGTTTCATTTTTTAATGAGGTTGACATAGTAAAAGAACTATCCTCGTGACTCCTTGTTTCATTTTTTAACGAGGTTGACATGAGATAAGAACCGTCCTCGGAGCCCACTGTATTTACAGTATTTCCATTAGGGCGATGATCCATGCTGACAAAATATTTAGGAATCTTCCGAATCCGTTGGATATAGAAGATTTCATATTGTAGGTTTCCACTGTGGCTACTTCCGCCAGATTACTCGCCGGCGGTAGGGCAAAAGTACCCATTAAGGCAGGGTCTTTTAGGAGACCTACTCCAATATTTTGGAGCGATTGATTACTTTCATGGATCATTGTGCTGCTTCCCGTAACTTGAGAACTGTTGGGGAGAAATGTTTGTTGGTCGACGATTGTAATTTTTCCTTGAAAAGGAAATTCAATCCTCCTGAAGTAGGTCGACACAACTGCAGCCATGGCATATATCCAAGGCCTTCCCAGTAGGATGTTGTAATCGAGGTTTCCGTCGATTACTTCCACATCAACTTCTACTGTTTTGCCCCCCAGTTCAACTTGCAAGTTATTTAAAATCCCGTATGGAGTGTATGATCGTCCATCAAATGCTTTTAACGTCGTTGACGATTTCGACAAGGGTGGTGAGCCTAAATTTTTCCAGCAACTCATCGACATAAGACATGTAGATGCCCCCTCATCAATAATTGTTCGATGAACAGTTTTGTTGAGGGCTTTCACTTGAATAAGGAAAGCTAGTTGAGCTGGTATCTGAGGGTCATATCCTTTATGATCAAAGGCCACAAGATTGGAATCCATTGGGCCAATCCCACCTATGGCTGATAATAAAGCTTGCTCTTGGGAGGTGCATTTTTGCGCTACCTCAAGTGTCGACATAGCGGACGACGATTGGGTCAGGTCCTCTATTATATTGTAATCCTGTGTTATTTTTTCACGAGGATTAAATGTCGATTTGTGTACTACTCCCTTTGGCGACTTTATCATTGGTTTAGGAACGATGGGTGGCACAACTTTGGTCAAAGTTGTTGTTGAACTACTAGGTTGTTTATTTGCCTTGTTGTTCAATTGCTTTGGATTCCTGTGATCTTTATTCCTTGTCAAAGCATTATTTTGCTGCTTTGAGGTGGACAACATAAGCACTTGGGATCGGGAAGCATTTTGATTAGCAACCAGATTTTGTCTTGGACTAGGAAACGGATCAGTCAATACTGCTGGGGTTTTTGAACTCTTGAAGAGTTTCTTAACTTCAGCTATATGAGGACAATCTTTCGTCCAATGATCCTCATCGCATATATGACACCCTGTCGGGGGTTTCCCTTTCCTTTTCTTTTTCTTCTTGCCCCCTGGTTGCTTCAGTTGTTTGCCCTTGTCGGTCGACATGGCATTTACTTCTGAGGCAAGAAGTTCCTCATTTGCATTTTGACTAGAAATTTTGCGTTTTCCAGTCACGCCATTGCTGGCGTGAGAGTCAGTATTCGATTTAGGAGGGGGAGGAATTGAAAATTCAGGTATGGGGGCGTCAGGTATTTTGTCGTAGAGCATGCCAGACTGAGTATATACTAAGTCCAGATATTGAGCACGAGCAATGACCTGCTCCTCTGTTACGACTCCCCCCTTGGCCACATCTTCCGTTATAGCCGGAAGTAACGACTTTATAAACCATTTAGCTAACAGCTGATCGGGAACGTAAGTTTTCACCATCCTACGACGACGTCGCCACTCATGTATATGATCAGATATGTGAGTGGCCGTTGTCTGTTTGAAGTTGGTAAGGAGTTCTGTTCCCGTTTCATACCTTATCGGTAATTGAAAATGGGTTAAGAAAGTCGTGGCTAAGGAGCTGAAATTGTCGAAAGAGGCTCTTGGCAATTCAATGTACCATTTAGCCGCTGGACCTGTCAATGTCCTCTGGAAGAGGCGAAGTCTTATCGAATCATCGTTTAGAGTGTTCGATGAACACCACAGATGAAAAGTCATGACGTGATTCGACGGGTCTTCACCTAGATTTCCATTGAATTTAGGAATGTCCGATGGAAGTTTATGCGGAATCACTGGCCACCAAGGGGCATAAGCAATTGGATCATTCGTCAGTCGGTTTAGATCTGGCAATTCTAGAGTTGCTACAAAGGGCAACTGTTGGTTCAGGTTAGGCGAAGCATATCCAGGATAAGATGGTATCACCTGAGCAATGGGTCTTTGCAGACCAGCATAGTGCTGACAACTTTGACAAAGTTGATGGGCATAACCATTATAGCATGGTTGCCCATTACTTACAAAGACTTGTTGCTCAGGTCCTTGATATGATTGCTGGAATGGCGGTTGTTGAGATTGAACCAGCTCTAGTTGTTGGACCATTTGCTGTTGACCAATACTGGATGATTGACCAAGATGAGGAGTCACAGTACTTGTTCGAGCCTGAGTCGCTCCAGATAAGGAGGCACTACCCTGAGATTGTGATTGAGCCGCCGAGACAAGAGGTTGTTGTATTACAACAGGTAGCACTTGTACTTGCGACACATTCGCCGTAGCAGGTGTGGTGGGAATATTCGACACAGGGTGTACTGGTTGCATTGAATATGCAACTCCTGATTGTTGAGGCAGTATTGGTACCCAACCGCTAGATGTGATTCCAGTTTGACCTGAACTTTGTTGTAAACTCCCACATGGTTGTTCTCTAGGAGGGAACAATGAAAGAGCATACTGCCCTCCACATGGTGGAAATCCAGTACTTAAAGGGTAAATTGGCCTTTTAAGACACATTGGATCAATTTGTTGAGTTTCAACATAAGAAGTACCAGATGATAATCCGGATGAAGAAATAGGAACTAACCATATTGTTGTCCTTGATGGGACTCCGGCTTGTTGTTGGCAATTTGCCGGGACAGATGGTATACCAGCAAACATTGTTGGAGTGGCAGCAGGAGGCTCTGCTGTTGCTGTGTCGGATGACACAGTCCTAGATGTTGACGGTTGTTCAGACATTTTGAGTCTATCCAAAAGATTTTAGCGATTCTACAAGAACTTACGATGCCAAAAGACTAACTTCGAAGATCAACGCAGGAATAGGAGGTGATTATGTTCCGTTTAAAATGAATTTTATTATGACGACGCTTTAGACACAACTTGCTTTTTCACTTTTTAAGAGTCGAGAAAAAGCTAAAGATGACTCTAGTCTCCTTCGATGTATTAACGAGCCCGAAGTGACAAATGCTCGGATGGACTTTTTCAGTTATAGAGTTTGAAAAAGGCCAAAAGAAACTACTCTGGAGTTCTAGGCAGAGGGTGTGCCAAACCTTTCGCGAAACCACAGAATACGTTTTACGGTACGAGTGGTCGATCTTCGTGAATGCTGTGTTCACTGCATCGCGATCAGTAGGGCGGCCGACACGGCTTCCTATGGATAAAGGCTTTGTTCCTATAGGGGTCCCCCAATATACGCGACGGTACGCGGGGGCACAAGTCCGTATTAGTGCTATCGTCTCTCAGGAGGAATCACCCACCTTCGTAGAGATCGACAGTCACTATGTTTAACGACGCCGGTTCACGTCTCTACCTAGACCTCTACTGTGTTTCGTTATGTTTCAAAGCGTTGTTAGATAAATTCAGTTCTTTTTAGGTTGATCTTGCTTAGCAGTTTGCCTTTATGGATCACCACGTGATGTATGATACAACTCCTAAATGCAGTCTAAGAATGATAAGCAAGCTTTTTCAATTCTTTCAACTTATGAAAACCTTAACTACTGAAGGAAAAGAAAGACATCATCTTTTCAAACAGATCATAGAGCACACACTGATGCACTTTTCCTAAATCGGCATGCAAACTGTCAAAATGCACATGCACAATGCAAGTATTTCTTTTCTTCTTCCTTAATGTTGATGTATTACAAAAAGAAAGCTGTTGTATGATTTCGAATTCAATTTCAAGCGAAAGCAACAAGTGTTTGTCCAATTATCAAAAGAACACCTTAAGATTCACTCGTTTCAACACAAGAAATACTGAAATTCGAACCATATAACGAAAGCAAATGCTCAAGCAGCTATGAACAGCAATAAACTAGCTCTCAGAATCACAACGACACTTTCTCATAGGTCTAGATCCAAGAGGTCATAGCAAGACTAGTTCACTTTCGCTATGGGAAACTGTGAATGACAGCAAGAAATACAATAAGAACAATCACGGTTTCTTCATACAACTGAGGGGGAATGAAGGCAAATAGAAGTGGTTTCAGCTGGGTATACAGGTTGACAACAGGCTGCAAAAACAATACTGAAAACTGGGCAACAGACAGTGGGGAATCCCAGTTGCACAAGGCAAAACTGGATCAGCGCAGGTGTTGCACTGTCAACCTGCGATGCAGCGCAGGTAACCCCTTCAGGACCTGCGTTGTAGTGCAGGTAGCCTTTGTTGCAGCTGCACTGATGAGACAACTCTCGCCTCTCTCAGATTCCGGGTCACAGTTTGCTCAAAAATCAACGGTTTTTGGCCAAATCAGTTGCTATCAGTCAAGTATACTCTAGAGGATGATTAAAGGAAGATGAACACTATCACAAAGAGCTAAAAAGAGTCCTTGTGGATCAGCTCTTCAAATCATAAACATGCCCATCACTGGGCTAGAGTAGCTGCCCTCTACTTTGCATTCGAAGGACTCGAATGCAGTTCGATTCGGTACTCCTTTGTTTAAGAAATGAATAGCAAGAAACACAAGCTACCAACAAGACACGATCCCCAGCGGAGTCGCCAGTCTGTTGTGGGGGAAAGTATCCAACTCGGAATGACCCTAACCCACTCTAAGGGTGACAGTTCCTTAGCAACAGCTGAAAGCAAAGCTATCTAAAGTTTCTTCTTTATGACATGCAAGAGATAAAAGGAAGAGATCCACTTACCGATGTCTTGCGCAAATGGTCGATCCAATCTCCTTTGATTGCCGCTTGCTCCCAGCTCCAAGTCTTTTCACGGGCCCAGCTACACGAGATCCTGCAAACAAGACAAAGAAAGGAAACTACAAGAAGCATGCATTCATAATCGATTCAAGGATTAGCATAAATCAAAGACGCAAGTAAGACAATACACCATTGAAACACATGCGAATAGAAGAACCTCAAAAGCTTTATTAATATATGGAAGTAAGGTTCAGGCGGTGATACAACCATGAGAGGTCCAATCCAGCATCACCTTCCCGACGGAGAGAAATCTCTTCTTCACCTCCCTCAAGCAATCACCCAATGCTCACAACTGTAAACCAACAGCAATTCTTTGCACTAAATTCCCGGCCTCCTGATCCCATGGGATGAGATCCTTATATAGAGTTTTGGAGTGAAGATAAGTCAGCTTGATGTGTGACTTGTTGTCCTCTTCAACTCCAGTTGTTCTTCAGTTCTTCACTTGGAGTTTCTGTCTTCCACTTGGAGTTTTAGAAGCTCTTAACTCATCATTAGGCGAATCTTATCATCAAGTGTCTTTTTAGAAGCTTCCTGGGCACTGGCACTTTGAGAAAAAGATTCCTCCACATGTCCAAGTACGCCCAACGTAGGTAGCCTTTGTTCTACTTGCTATGCAATGCAGGTAGCCTTTGTTGTACCTGCTATGCAGCGCAGATGCCTAGTGGAGTAGCTGCAATGATCCAAAACTGACCTGTTTTTGAGTGTTTTTCAGTGGAGAACTGATTTGCAGTGCTGGGGTTTGCTGACCTTGTTCCTCTAAGGGTAAGAACAACATGTTTAGGGACTTTGGATCCCTTAGATTATTGACATTTCATGCTCTATGCTGTAAGGCACAAAAATGTCTATAACAGTGCCCCTCACTCTTTGACTTTCAATGGGCACTAAAAGGGTCGTGATTCTAGGTAATGAAAATTGGCCTTTATATAATAAAGTCTATAGTTGTAGGACATATCCTAACATTCTTATAATCTTCACATATCCATAAGGGCATGTTGATAAAAGTAGCTTAGGAATGAACTTATTTCACACTGTACATTTGACCACTTAGGAAAAGTGGTAACTAATTTTATCCCATAATTCAATTAGGGAAATGTGATGTTTTTTTGGTTTTGTCATTGACCTAGCTTAAGGAGACTAATAAAGTGTATTTAGTTAATTAATGAATTATATTTATCCTATACTATGCATTTCATGATGAGATTAGGGATTTGACATATTAAGGTTTTTTAAACAAATCATAAATAAGACATGATAGAAATGGTAAGCCATAATTCTATAGGTAAATATAGTAGTAGGCTATAAAGTGGAGTCACATAGTAGAGTGATACAATGACTTTATAGAAACAAATAGACAATGTTAAATAGAAATGTGTAAAGGTTGTAGTTGTGATGTTGGTTTTTCCTCATTTTTTGTTAAGACCATACACATTTTTAACAACTCGCAGAGATGTGCTCTTGGATTCAGTTATGAGTTTGAAGTTAGGTGATCATTTGTAGGACTTAGGATTCATGCCAGAGATAAGGTTAGAACATCCATTCCAAATAACTTGATAAAAGTAATGTAGAGGACTAGTTTATGTGGGGTTTACGTCCAACAAAAGGATTTGAGTGGCAAATTGAATCAAAGGATCAATAACTAGAGGAATTGGAGGAAGAAGTAGGATCATTGGAGCTTCAATGCATCCCCACCACCTTAGTCAAGAAATAGTAAAAATATCATGGAAATTCAAAACCCATGCACTTTATAGTCAATTTTTTTTACTTCAAGGAATACAGGTACACATATTGCAAGTTTCCAAAAGGGAGTAACTAGGTGAGAGGATGCATCAACCACTTGGAACATGAAGTAACTGTAGGGGAAATAATAAGAGGGAATGCTTATGCAATAGCAGACACCTAACTGCTAGAATATTAGGCCTCCCTCACCCAAGTTAGATTTATTATTTGGACCGACCCCTTTCCTTCTTGCTCAACGGAAGAATTGCATATAGTCTCATATCTATTATAGTCCAAATGTAAGCTGTGCATTGAAGAGATCAAGGAATATTAGAAGGCATAAATAGAAAATAGTGGTAGGAAATAAATAAAATAATTAAAGCATACACACATGGTAGACTTGAGAGGATGGAGAAGTGTTTCCATAAATTATTACTTGGAGCTTGTGATTGGATACTAATATAAGATTATTTGGAACTCCATGGGAACACGTTGGAAATTTATAGAAACAATGAATAGATGGATGATCAAAGTATAATTGAATTATTCAAGGAGAAAATACCCCTGTTATAGTGAAAAAAATCTTGTCCATGTTGGTTAATTGCAATGTGCATAAGGAATGTGATGTATACATCATTCATGTCACTAAAGCCATAGATGAGTCAAGCATAGAGTTAGAAAAATTGCCCATAGTTGAATCATTTTGGAGATTTTCCCAGAATGAATTACCAAGTATCACCAAATAGACAAGAGAATTATATCAATGACACTTTACAAATTGGGAGCTAATGAGTTGTGAGATCCTAAGATGTAATTACATGAATTATTGGATAGGCCCAAGTGCCTCATCTTAGATATCTCATGTGTTGTTTTCTTAGAAGAAGGATGAAAAAATTTAAGTGTGCATTGATTTCAAATTCTTGAATAAGTTAATCATCAATAACTAGAATGCTTTTTCTATATTAATTGATCTATTTGATTAGCTCTATCTTGGACCTAAGATTTTGTTTTCACCAAATTAGAGTTGAAGATATTGACATACCGACGATTATTTTCATGTCCTAATATGGCCATTATGATTTCATGATCATACCCTTTGGATAAAAAATTATCCCTACAATTTTGATGAGGTTGATGATTGATATATTTCAAAAGAATCTTTTCAAATTTATGTTGGTATTCATTGATAAAATATTATTTTATTTCTGAATATGATGATGAATATAAGTATCATGTTTATTTATTGTTGTAGAAGCCATGGGACCACCATTTCTATGCTAAAACAAGTAAGCATGAATTCATCCAGAAGGAAATTTAGAATTTTTGGGGCATAATATTTGAATAGGGACTAAAGGTGGACCCCAAGAATAGTGAAACCATATCTAGTTGGCTATTCCCAAATAATGTATGTAAGATGAGAGGTTTCATGTGACTGGCTACCTACTATTGAAAGTTTATCAAATATTTTTCAGGGATTGTGGTCAATTTGTAAATGTTGCAAGGTAAGGGAGTTAAGTTCCTATGGACAACCCATCATGGAGAGAGATTTTAGGAACATAAAATGCTCTTCATCTCTACACACATATTGATACTCTTTTATTTTGATAAGGAATTCTTGGTGTGCATCAATACAAGGAGGGCATTGTAGGAGTACACACACAGGAATGGAGAGTGGAAAGTTGTGATTTAATAAAATTGAATGTTTATGAATATAAGTCCCACACTTTATGAGCTCCTTTTAACAGTACATGCCTGAAAGGTTTGTTAATAATACTTAATTTTCATAAAAAAATTAGTTGTAGATAGATCATGAAAGTTCAAGATACTTGAAGAATCAACCAAAATTTAATGCCAAATGAAAGGAGAATGTACCAACCAATGCCCCTCAGTGCAAACACACAATATACTAAAGTACTAATCAAAGTTTAATAATATTATCTATGTATCCTAGTAATTAGAATGCCAGATAAAAGAACATCAACATTTAGCTGTAATTAGATATATTTAAGTGGGATAATATATCAATGGGGAATTTTGATGTCTAAAATTTTTCTCCTAGGAAAAATAATAAAATAGTAATTAAAATAATAAAATAATAGTTGCAAATTTTTAGAAGAAAATGAGGAGAGCTATTTTTTTAATTGTATTTTAGGCTTATATCCTTACACACATATTCAAATGAAAACTGTAGGCACCCGTTTCACTTCTAATGAGTTTCACTATGTATACCTTTGAGTAGACCCACACAAAAATAAATTTAAAATACTTGAAAAAACTCATTTCTTGGAAAATACAATTAAAAAAGTAGTTTTCTTCTTTCCCTCCAAAACTATTTACTCTTAGTGATGAAATCATCATCTTGAATCTTATTAGTTTTCTTCGTTTCCCTCTAAAGATATTTTCCCTTGGTGAGGACATCATCATCTTGAATATTATTGGTTCTTTTAAGTTTGATTTTTCTAGTACATTCTTTTCTCTCGAGGCCCATTTTTTACCTTAAAATTCCTCTAAATTGACTTATGGGTAGCCTAGTACATTTAGGGGTAATAAGTCGATAATGGTAGTAGTTTATCAATTGATGAATATAAGTCATATTATTCTAGTTAGTATGATTCATCAAGCTTATGATATGTCCCATATCTTCATCGATGAAGTAGTGAAGTTAAATGGATGTTGAAAATAAATATTAGAGGCCATAACTAAAATTTCAACCCTAAGTTGTATCAAATCTTATTTCATTTGCTACACATGAACCTAGGTTTTTTTACAACATACCACCTAAACATAGATGGATATAGAGTAAGGCTTAATGGAAGTTTGAATGACATGTCGTGAATGTATATAATAAATGAACCAAGATGTTGGGAAGACCACCTTCCCTTTGTGGAATTTACTAATATGAATGGATACCATCACTTCATCAAGAAAATAATGTTTGAACACTTGTATGCACAGAAGTGAATTTCCCTTGTTAATTGGGACAACCTAGAATTATGAATAACTCAAGAGTGAGACATCATAGAAGAAATTAAGAATGGAGTGAAACAAGTTTAGGGTTATCAAAATATTTCCTTAGACCAATAAAAGAACTTATATGTAGATAAAAGGAGATAAAAAAAAAGAGATTTAAGGATGAAAAAAATATGTTGCTTGGAGTTAAATGAGAATTTATCTCTTTACACCTTTTGAAGTGGAAGAAAATAACACTTAGACATTGTGGACTTTTTGAGATGACGGTGTAGTTGGATGTTGTTGTTTACAAATTGTCTTTAATGTTACATGTGAAAATTCATGATGTTTTTCATGTAACTTGACTTAAGAAATATGTCTTTCCATAGTAATATATTGGATTTGATACTATATAGATGGAGGAAACTAGATAATGTATTACTAATACTCTAACATTCATTGGCCATTGCTAGCCGCAATTATAGAATAGAGTAATAAATTGGGTCAAGTTTGATTTGTAACATTACTTCGAATATGATTACTTGGGATTTATAAGTAGAAACTAAAATTCCTAATTCTCATTTATATGATAACTACGTTAATCTACTATTGTAACCCTCAATAAAATGGGAAAATTGTAACACCCTCATTCTTGGCTTGTTATTTTTACCTTTGACTATTAAGGAGATAATGTCTTGGATTCATCATTCCCTTATTCCATTATTTTGGTAAATATTGGTCATGATATACATAGATATCCATGTTATTATTGGATTATGATGGATTGAGGATATTTTGATGATCCATGTCAAGGTATCTCCAAAAAAGGAGGAGTTGTGGTACTATTTTTCTTAATCAAACACAAAAAAAAATAAAAATAAAAATAAAAAATCGAAAATAGACTAGTAGACAACATAAATGATTTTATAAAAGTACTCACTCTCACAATTCTCTTAAGATTGATTTGCCAACAAGGAATGTACAAAAGTGTAGGTGTTGTGTGACAAAAAGCGATTCATTGAACAAAAAAAATATAATGACAACTCTATTTTTAAGCTCGATAGATGAAGTAAAAGTATAATTGTTAGCTCTTAACTCTATTTTCTTTGAATATGTTCAAAAACAATTGAATTGGAGTTATATAATATTTTTATAAATAATTATTGCAACCATTTTTTGGTACAGGGTGATGTAAAAAATTCAAGGATATTAATTTGGTACAAGGTTACATTTTTTCCATCTTCACTTGATGACCTTTTAGACATTGACAGTTCTGATGAATACTATGCTTGAATCCTTACAGGAGTCGAACTTCTAGATAAGAATAATATTTCAAATACTTTAGATTGATCTCTTCCTAAATTTCTATAAGTTATGTTTCTACTTTATTTTCTAAACAATGAAAATAGTTAAGATGCACTTTTTAATAAATGTGTAAACAATTTCTTATGATTGTAGTTCTATTTGCGAGGTGACATGAATATTTTTGAATCCTCACTAAGATGATAAATCTCAAAGAATTTATTTGAAATTAAGTAAAACATATTAAACATGTATCTTTTTTTTCATATGAATAGAAATAACACAATTTCTTCCCTTGAAAATACATGATAAAATGTATTTCTTGAAAATACAATGAAGAAAAAAAACAGTTTTGTTATTTTCCCTCCAAAAATATATACCCTGGGGATGAAATCGTCATATTGAATCTTACTAGTTCTTTTAAAGTTTTGTTAAAACATTTTTTGATTTGAGGTCAATTTTTCACCTCCAAATTTGGCTAATGTCATCTTTGGGTTACCAAGTACATTTAGGGGTAATAAGCAGTTTATCAAGTCATGAAGATAGGCTAGTTCATTCTTGTCAAAGGTATTCATCGAGCATATGATATAGCCCATATCTTCATCCAAGAAGTATTGAATTTACATGGTTATTGAAAATAATTGTGAGAGGTCTTAACTCAAATTTCAGCTTTGTGTTGTAGAAAATATTAATTTATGAGCTATACATGGAACTTGATAAACATACAACTTACCATATAGACATAGATAGATAGAGAGAAAGGATTGATAGAAGAATAAAATACATGTTGTGAATGTATGTGTTAAATAGACCAAGAATTTGGGAAGACCATCTTCCCTTGATGGAGTTTACCAATAAGAATGGATACCATCACTTCATTAAGAAAAATATTTTTGATGCCTTTTATGTGTGCTAGTGAAACTCCATTCTTAATTAGAACAACCTCGAAATATGAATTACTCAAGAGTTGGATAACCTATAAGAAATGGAGAATATACTAAAGCAATTTTTAAAAAATATAAATATTTTTTAAGATCAATAAGAGAACTATGCAGATAAAAGGAGACCAAAATGAGGCTTCAAGGTTCAAGAAAATATGTTGCTTAAAGCTGAGCAAAAAATTCTCTTTACATCTAGAGAATTGGAAGAAACTGACATTATGATATTGTGGACTTTTTGAGATCTTAGTGCAGATGGGTGTTTTTTCTTATAAATTATCCTTGTGGATAAATGTGACAATTCAGTATATTTTTCATGTCTATTACTTAAGAAATGTTTGCCTTTCCATAACAATTTAATGGATTTATACTATACAAATGGAAGATACTAGAGAATATTTCAATAAGACCTGACATTCATTAACAATAGTTGGAAGAACATATAAAATAGAGTAATCAATTGGGTCAAGATCCCTTTGCAATGCAACTTAGAAGACGATTACTTGTTATTTAAAATCAGAAATAAAATATTTTATATCTCATTTAGTTGATGATGACTTGGCTCTATTATTTTATCCCTCACTAAAAATCTCATATTAGAACATCCTAATGTCTGGCTTGTTATTTTTAGCTTTGACTCTTAAGGAGGTAGTGTCTTGGATTCATCATCCCCTTATTGTTTTATTTTGTTAAATATTTTTCATGATAGACATATATATCCATCTGATTACTTGGATTTTGACGAGCATTGATATTCCCTGTTAATGTACTTAGCACTAATATTATTGATGATGGCTATAAAATATTGTTATTCTTTGGGGATTATTTATCATGACTACTTGTAATGATATAGTTGGATATTTTTGTTTGGGCATGGATGAAGAAGAAAATAATTTCAAGAGAAATATTAAATAAATTTGTTGTGTAGTGTGTATTTCATTTAAATGAAGATGTCATAAAACAAGGTGAAAATAAATTTTCCTTTGAAAAATCAATTAATATTTATAAAGAAACAATTTTCATGGTTTATTTTATATCATGTATTATATTCATAGGGAGAAGGGACTATTGACAAGATTTTTTTTTGAGTAATCTCTCACACATTGGGGTGACAAAGCAAGAACTTAAAGTATTGCAAGGATTTTTTTTAAATAACTTCATGTGTAGTTTGGTTAGCTACAAATGTACATATATTTTAGAACAAGTATATCTCTTCGATTAAATGTGCCCCTCTAACTAAATGCATTTTTACATATTCCAAATATGGGATGCAAACCCTTATCATGAAATAGTTTTCCTATGCTAATATTGACAAATTTTAGGGATTGATGATACTTTGATGATGGAAGTCAACATAACCCCCCAAAAGGAGGAACTTGTGGAACTAAGTTTCATAATGACACAAAAATAAATCAAGGCTTGCCTAAGATACAACATAACAAACTTCTTAGAACTACCCACTCTAAAATATATATAAAGATTGGTTACTTAATAAGAAATATAAAAAAATATAGGTGTTTCCCAACTCAATGACAATAATCAATATTACAATCAAAATTCTATTTTTAAGCTTGGTATTTGATGGATTAAAAGTGTCATTATTAGTTTTTAACTCTATCTACATTGAATATTTTTACAACTAATTTAATGGGGGGAGTATATTTTTTGTCTAAAGAATGATTGCAACAATTTTTTAGTACGCGGTGGTGGAAAAAATTCAAGGATATAAATTTCATGCAAGTATATATTTTTCCTAACTTCACTTTATGAACCATTATACATCTAGTCTTTTGATCAAAACTATGCTTGAATCTTTAAAGTAGTTGAACTTTTATGGAAGAATAAGATTGCATAGACTTTTAGATTGATCTCATGAGTTTTTATAAGTTATGCATCTACTATTATTTAAAACAAAAGTAGTTAAGGGACTAACACTTAATAATTGCAAAGCCTAAATTATTTGCAAAAACAAATTAAGAGGATGTTAGGCTAATTACATGCATAAGAAGGAAGACCTCATGCAAAGGGGGAATGAGTATAGGGGATGTAGACACTCAAGAATTGCTATCAGATTTGAAAGATATCATCATTCATCCACAAAGAGGTATGCATATTCTTATTCAAGGAGAAGCTAAGAAATGTCTCCTACTAGACATCAAAGAAGAAAACAGGAGTTGGACACTTTACAAGGTGCATCTAGGAAGCTTAAGACACCAACCTTTGATGGTGAAATTAGAAGGGGAGATGATGTTGAAACTTGGTTATTTTGAATTTGAAAGTGTATTAAATTTCTTAAATAGTCATCTAACTTGGAAGCTAGAGTATCCATATATCATTTGGATGGAAAGACATCTATGTGGTGGGACCAATTGAAGCAAGTCAAACACATTGATGAGAAAATAATGTCATTGAAGAAATTCAAGAAAATTTTGATTGCATTATATTTTTGAGCAATACTATGGCAAGAAGATGTAGGAGTCATTTGAAATCAAGTTGGGAAGCATGACCTTGGATTAATATCAAATAAAATAATTGAAGATATTTAGGTATGTAGGATTTATGAATGAGAATAAGGTAAAAATTTCAAAGGTTATTAAATAAAAGAAAATCATTTTATAAAGATAACATTTAATTTGATGAGTTTAGTACATTGCATGAAATCATTTGAAAGGCTAAGTACTTGTATGAGAAAAACAAAGGCAAGGATATTTTTCAAAAATATTTGAGAAATAAGAAGGAAAAAACAAGTCAAAGGAATAAGGGTTTCAAACCACCTTATGTTACACATAGTGTTTTTATTGATGACAATGAGATGCCATTGACGTCAAACGGGATGCATGAGATAGCAAAAGTACCATCAATGATGACCAAAATAAGTAGTAGGAATCTCGATGAAGTAATCTGTTAGTCAGATCTCTCACAACTTCTCATTAGGAGCATATAAAGGTGTGTTGAGTTATTTCAGTTTTTGATGCAATTATGATGTCTTAAATATCCTACAAATATCAAAGTTGCACAGAGCTTGTCAATACCTTTCCAACAATATATCCTACTTAGGAAAAATTCCCCTAGACAAGAATTCATGGCCAATTGATGTTTCAATATTAATTGAAGGAATAAAATTTTGGGCCAAAATCCAAATATTTAATCTATTAAACAAGCATGCTCAGGGCAGATCCACCATTAAACAAAACAATGAATGGCCACATGGATATTAAGATGCACACTATTTAATTCCAATAAATGGCATGCACATCCCTGACCAATCAATGACACTCATACTAGTTCAATGGACAGATGAAGTCAAAGATACACAATGTTTAATCATCCCCATTAGCCCAACTAGATGATGACATATGTCAACATCCCATTAGACATGAAATTGACCTATTGTTGAACAACATGTAGAACTCTCACATAGTCAACATGACACATCAAAAAAACGAGATCATCTTGATGTCATGGCACCATTAGAGGATGCCGTGTGAAATGATGATTTGGCACATTTGGATTGGAAGAAAGGATTAAAAAGGTGACACATGGCACCATCTTTGGTTACCATGTGGCATAATGATGTAATGTAAATGTCATCATATAGAGTAATAGTGACCCCTAAGTCACGTGGGATGGTCACATCATCATATAAGGAAAAATCATAGGTGTTAAGGGCCAGCCTTATCTATTATGCAAGATGTAAACTCTAGATTATAAGTTCCGAGTAGTGTAGTGGTTGGGGTGGACTAGACCATCCTTGAGACCACCAAAATTATATTATATTATATATATGAGGATGCTTTCCATTTCACAACAACAATTAATTAAATGAGTTAACAAAGAAATTAGTCTGCAGGGAAATCTAACGAGTGGTAAGGACATTGGTTCTAGTTTTGTGAAGTGCATATATATCAAAGGCAAACTAATTTTTTTGGAGCCTATAATTCTTCCAAGTGATTTGAGAATGGAGATATGCCAAGTTGGTTAAGCCTAGAGGTATGTTCAATCCTAGTTTGGGCATGGATGTCTACCAAATAACTTGAGCACTAGAGTCCTACCAACTAATTTGAGCTGGGAGGTCTATTCGAGCCTATAGGTTTGTTAATAACCAAGTTATTTGAGCCCAGAGCCTATAGGTCTATCAATAACCAAAGTCGTTTAAGATACGAAGATCTAAATAACCATGGTGTTTCATGTATGAGCCATATAGAGAAGTCACGTGGATCTATGTGGAATCTCGCGAGCCAATGAATGGACTTGTTCAATTTGAAGGATGAAAATTAAAATAACATGAGTTGCACGACATGGTATTATAGGTGACACTAGGAAACTGAGTTGGTAAGGTGTGCACACAATATATATGAGGTAGCACATTTGAACCTTGCCAGTGACAAGGTTCAATATGTAGTTTTTATTTTTCAATATACTTTCCACTCTATCACACAATTAACATTATCTAGTGGCTAGTGTTGGAATTTTGACAGGGTTCCCTGAAAGGGGAGTTTATATATAATATTTAACTTAATATAAATTTTTATTTCGCTATTTTGAGTTTCATTGGTCAATATGGGTCGAAATTTAATTCTAAAAGAAATTGGATAGTTAGGAATCAGAGATAGATGTAACTAAAGGTATGTGATGTAATTTTCAAGCTTATTTGATGGAAATAGACTCTTGAATATGTTTTGAGGTTTTATGAGAAAAATTAGTGGTTTTTGATTCACGGTGAAAGAAAGTTTCAAGAAGGAATTTGAGTGACCAAATTGATGAAACTGTCGTAGCAAAGCATGCGTAGTATGACAGTGATTGATATGATTACATTTGGTGGTAGGAGCATTTTTAGGTTGCAATGATAATGATTATGCCAATGAAAATATGTGCAAGTTGAAATGACGGTACAGGTTATGATAATGACAACACATAATAGACCGTGACATTAATTAGAATTTAGTGATATATGATGATAGTGGATCTAGTTTGAAAAGAGATGAAATATAGGTACATAAGGAAGTTGAAGAAGGATGTCGATGCCTCCACTGAGGTTGAAGCCTTAGTTGGCTTGGATCCTAGAGTGGGTTGCAAACTAGTATTTAATGAGGTTGGAGCCTCGAGAAAGTTGGAGCCTACACATTCTTCATTTGGAGCTCCAAATCAGGTTTTAGCCTAAAGTGAGAATCTTCTTGCATCCTTCGATTTTGGTTCCTCAACAATGTTATAGGTTACCGCAAGTGGAACTTGAATTTTTTGGGGGTTGTTTCCTCTAGTAAGTTGTAGCCTTTAAATATATGTCAATAATTGAAGATAAATAATATGACGATTGGTGGTTTTCTCCTATAGGGGTTTCCACCTAAAAAACTTGTGTCTCTTTGTGATGTGATTGCATATTAATTTGTTGTTAGTTTCTTGATATGTTAATGATATGATGATGCATTGTTCTAGTTTATGATGTAATTCTTATAGTTCATTTATCTATGGTGGTATGGTTAAGGTAAAATTGTAAATTAGTAAAATTTTTGTCACATTGATTCACCCTCCCCACCCCCACATGATTGTGACCTTTGGGCCATCCTGTATTTGAGAAAGTTACCTTTAGAACAACTAACTACTGGAAGGTTGAAGATCAAGGAGAAATGGCCATAAAAAAAGAAGTGGGGAAGCCCTCTGGGTTTTATGGAAGCAATTATGCATTTTAGAAGATAATGATGGAGAAATATCTCACCCCATTGGCAGAATAAGCTTGGGAAATTTTGAACACCGAATAGAAAGTTCCTAATACTATTCCAATAGATTGAGTAGAGAAGGGAATTTACTCATAATTCACAAGTTGAGAACACTTTCCTAAGTGGCTTGGTGGAGTTAGAATTAATCAATGTAATGCAATGCAAGTCAACTTATGAGATACGAAATAAAATCCAAACTTATTATGAAGGGGATAAGAAAGTTAAAGAAGTTAGATTGAAAGATCTTAGGGGACAATTTGAAATCTTGAAGATGGAATAAGAAGAGGACATTTCTTCATATATCATTCGACTAGAGAATATAGTCAACTCCATTATAGCCCTCGATGAAGAATTATCAAATAGATATGTTGTTTGAAAAGTATTAATATCACTTCCATTAGGATTCAATCCTAAAGTATTTACCCTTGAGGAACTATTAGAAGTAGGCAAGATGTCAATGGATAAACTTCATGAAACTCTCTCCTTATATGAGTTAAGCGAAAAGGAAAACAAACCAGGAGTCAAGGAATCATATTTCAAGGTAGTTAAAAAAGAGAAATAGAAAAAGGATCAAGAATATTCCAACTCCGATGAAGAAGAATCCAAGTTTATCCAAAAGTTGAGGAGAGGAACTGATAAGTTCAGATGTGAAATTCATTTTAAATGTTTTGAATGTGGAAGAATTGGTCATTATACATTCAAATGTCCCTATTCCAAGATGAACAATAGTGATTATGATTCAAAATTCAAAAATCCAATTATCAAATGAAGAAAAAAGTTGGTAAGAAAAATAATTTTTACTCAAAGGAACAAAGTGATAGTGAAAATAATGCAAGTGTGACCATTGAATAAATGAGTGAAATAGTATTCATTGTTGACACTAAATAACCTAAAGTAGAAGTTGATTATGAGGGAGAAATTAAAAGTGCATTGAAAGAAATAAGGATCCTCAAGAAGAAAGAAAGTCAATTGATGTAGTAACTTGAAGACCAGAGTCTAAGTGAAGACATCATTGTTACTCTCAAAGTTAGAAGAAACAAAAAGGATAAAGGAGTTTCTATCTAAACATGTAAATGTGAAAGAACAAGTATGTGCAATATTGGAAGAGGAATTTGTCTTCATAAGAGAAGAATTGGAACAACTTAATTAAAAGTTCAACAAAGGGGTTGGATCCTTAGATCATATTATTGGAATGCATATGTTCCTTCTTATTAAAATAGGTCTCGGCTATAAGGATTGTGAGTCACCCGAGAACAATGATCCCCCAAGCTCATAAAATCAAGATCATCCCAAGAATATTGATCCAACATTCATAACATCCAATAGTAGCTATCTTAAAGATCCAAAGAAAGTAGTGCACTAAGTCAATCATGTACATTGCAATGTCTCTCAAGACAATTCTAGGAAGGAACAAAACACAAGGAACTAGAATGAAGAGAAAGAACCCACAGGTAGAAATAATGTGGGAAAGTCAATGAATATGGCTCATCACAAAGAATACAAAAGAAACAATGGCGTAGGTATTGGAAATGAACCGACGAATATGAACCCTCATAGAAGAATCACAAGAAATAATGAAGAAATCATAGAAGATCATCAAATGAGTATGGATCATGCAAGTGTTGAACAAAAATGACACATGACTCCTTCAAGGATAAACTTTAGAAGACAAAGATCTCCTTCTAGATCCAGGAATCAAAGTAAGTTCTTTGGTTACTTTTTCTCATACACAAAGTTTGGCTACAAAGTGCAGGATTGTAGAACCTATGATATGGTCAAGTATAAAAGATATGATCAACTACCTATATGGACACATGTGGTCCAAATCAAAATAATGTCTTAGTTATTTTTGCAAGCATTGAACCCTGATGTTGAATGCCACATATTTCACAATCAAGATCATATAGAATGAGATTGTAGAATCAACTCTAGATTGCAAAGTAGACAAGGAATTCCCATGAATATTGGTATATGGAAAATAGGTCAAAAAGTAACTTGATTAGGTTTGTTTCCTCATATCTAACCCTTTGGATAATGCTTCTTTGAGATCATCATTCATCAAATGAAAATTTAAAGATCCAACTATTGTATGATGATGATAAGTAAGGTAGCAAGCATGTTTCAAGGTAGTTAGATGACAAAAAGGATGGATCAGGTCCATAAGAAAGTGAATGGTTTTAGCGGAAGTACAAGAATAAATAGTCGATGCAACAATCCGAGTATTCTATATAACAAAAGAATGATCTCAAGGGGATACTTTATAGTACAATAGTAGAGGCATCGTCTCAGGGGAAGTACAAGAATAGTTATGAGTAGTAGTTGAATCATCACCTTAGGGGGAGAATTTGTCAGAATAATAGTATATCAACGGGATGGAAGCATGGTTATGTCAACTCCGTAGGATCATTTAGGAACCAATACATGTGCAGGATCATGAGAATGAAAATTTTCAAGATATATTTGTGACCCTTTTCCATTAATGTCAAAGGGGGATAGATTATGGACATTTATGCAAAGATTGAAATTTACAAAGTAAAAAATTTGAACAGGGAGAGGATATAGGAATTGCACTTGCACTTGAGTATAAATAGAGTGCACAAATTCCATTTTCACATGAAGAGGTTATTATTTTTTTGACATCAAATTGCCATCAATTTCTAATGGTGTTCCTATCAATGACAGAGGGGGAGATTATTGTGCATAGTGTTGTCATTGATATCAAAGGGGATGAATGAAACAACAACAATGCCATCTATGATGACCAAAATAATTAGTAGGAGTTTATATGAAGTAATCTAATAGTTGGATCTCTCATGGGTTATGATCATGAGTAGTTAAATATGCTTGGATTTATTTGAGTTCTTGATGCATTTTAGATGTCATAAAGATCCTTCAAATAGAATCATCTCATAGAGATCATCAATACTTTTCCAACGATATATACTGCTTAGACAAAATCATCCCAAGCAAGAAGTTATGGCCAATTGAAGTTTCAGTATTAATTGAGGGAATGGACTTTAGGACCAAAACCCAAATATTTAATATGTTAAAAAATGGGCATGTTTAGGGTAGATCCACCATTGAACAAGGAAATCAATGACCATGGGCATGTGAAGGTGTGCACTATTTATGTTCTTAAATGGAATGCATCTCTTGGGCCAATCAATGGCGCACTTAATAGTTCAATGGATAGATCAACATATAGATGAAGTCAAAGAGGCATGATGTTTAATCAATACCATTAGTCCAATAGGATAATGACACATTGTAACATTTCATTACACATGAAACTAAACTACTATTGAATGTCATGTGGCACTCTCACACAATTAGCGTGACACGTCAACAATATGGGATCATCTTAATGACATGGTACTACTAGAGGCCACCATGTGGCATGATGATTTGGCATAATTGTAGGTTTTAACCTCATACAGAAATTACCTTCATACGAATTCTAAAACACAAAAAATAAACAATGCAAGAGCATAACACATAAAACACATATACACAGAGATTTTCCCCTGGATCCCAAAACGGGACTACTAGCTTGATTTTTCATTATGTTCCTTTCAATGTTATAATACATATTTATACATGTCAAAGCATCCAATACCATGGACCAAAAACCATCACATCCAATACCATGGACCGAAAACCATCGCGTCCAAAAACATGTGCAAAAATCATCCACAAAACCATAGGTGGGTCTGCCCATCCGAACATAGGGTCCAAAACCAAAATTTTCTGGGGCACTGCCCTAGACCCCATAAAGTGGGGTTACGGGTATGCCTCAAACCCCCTATGACCCCCGTCCCCCCCTCCTGCTACACAATCGGCGCAATGAAAGGGGGCTCCACCCCCCCTCTAACCCCTCGGTTAGCTACGTGGGTTAGTCGTGGTAAGAATATAACACAACCCAATATTCTCCCACTTGTTGTTTTCTTTCCACAGGGGGGCACAAGAGAGCTTAGTCATTTTTCCATCCCTGAAATTCCCATTGTCTCTCTACACCAAGAGAACTTCTCAGAGCTCACAGATTTTGTCAATGCATCTGTAGTATTCTTCAAAGTGTCCACCTTTACGAGTAATACCTTTTTGTCTTCTATCATATCCCTCACAAAGTGATACTGAACATTAATGTGCTTTGCCTTTGAATGATATGCAGGGTTCTTTGCCAAGAAAATTGCACTTTGGCTATCATAGTCTATCCTTATAGCTCCCTGTACTAACCCCATACTTGAACACAATCTCTGCAACCAAACTGCTTCCTTGCTTGCATGAATGGCTACCATGTATCCTGCCTCTGTTGTTGATAGTGCCACTACAGATTATTTCTTACTCATCCAACTAACTACACCTCCAAATAGGTTAAACACATACCCACTTGTAGATCTTCTCTGATCCAGATCTCCAGCCTAGTCTGCATCAACAAAGCCACGAATATCCAACACTCTATCCAATCCTAGTCTTCCTTGGTAGCACAAACCATAATCACTAGTGCCACACAAATACCTGAAAACCCGATTCACTGTTGTCCAATGCGCCTTTCCTGGTTTTGACATAAACCTACTCAATACTCCAACTGCATGTGCAATGTCTGGTCTAGTACAAACCATTGCATACATTAGGCTACCGACTACACCTGCATATGGAACATGGGACATGTCCTCTTCCTCTTCTTATGTCTTGGGACACTGTTCAGCAGATAACTTCACACCTACAGGAATAGGAACCTTCACCGGTTTACTATCCTGCATATTAAACCTCTGCAGTATTGTCTTGACATACTTCCTCTGGTTTAACCAAAGCTTCCTCTTTGCCCAATCTATTTTAATTTCCATGCCCAAAATATAGTTTGCAGCACCAAGATCTTTCATGTCAAATTTGGAGGACAATTGGGTCTTTAAATCCTGGATAATTTCTTTGTCATTTCCAACTAGCAACATATCATCCACATACAAGACCAGATAAATAACACGGTCACCAATTAATTTAAAATAAACACAGTGATCTGCTTTGCTTCTGGTGAAGCCAAGTCCCTGTATAAATGTATCAAATTTCTGATACCACATCCTTGGTGACTGTTTTAACCTATACAGATACTTCTTTAACTTGCATACCAGTTCTTTCTTACCCTTCACCATAAAGCCTTCAGGTTGCTTCATGTAGATTTCCTCTTCCAGATCCCCATGAAGAAATGTTGTCTTCACATCCATCTATTCTACCTCAAAATCAAAAGCAGTAGCAACAGATAAAAGTAATCTAATAGAAGTTACCTTGGCAACAGAAGAAAAAATATCACCAAAATCAATTCCCTACACCTGGGAATAACCTTTTTCTACCAACCGAGCTTTGTATTTCTCCACTTTTCCTTCTGCATTTGTCTTCTTTTTGAACACCCATTTTCTGCCAATGGGTTTCCTTCCAGCTAGCAGCTCCACCAGATCCCAAGCCTCATTTTTGTGCAAAGATTCCATTTCATCAACCATGGCCTCTTTCCAGAGTTTTCCATCCTCTGAATCCACTGCTTCCTTCACAGTATTGGGATCATCATCAGTAAAAAACAAAGAAAAATTTGAACAGAAAGAAGATGGACTATACCTTTCTGGCTACCTTCTTTCTCGAACTGATCTTCTCATAGTCGGAGTTTGTGGCTCTTCATCTTCTGATTTCTCCTCTACTGTAGAGTCTGATTCTTCCTCCTTTAGCTCAAACTCTATCTTGTTAGGTTCCTTTGGTTGGACTTCATATTTAATAACATCTTTCACCTCTTTGAACACCACATCTCGACTGTACACAACCTTCCTTGTTACTGGGCTCCAAAGCTTATAACCCTTTAAACCATCCTTATACCCAATAAAGATGCACTTTTCAGATTTACTATCGAACTTGATTAATTTCTCCTTTGGAACATGTACATATGCATCACATCCAAATACCCTCAAATGTGAAAGAGAGGGTTTCTTACCAGACCATACCTCTTATGGAGTCTTACCCTCCAACACTGATGAAGGTGACTTGTTGACCAGGTAGCATGTAGTATCCACCGCTTCTGCCTAGAATTCCTGTCCTAACCCAGCACCACTGAGCATGCTTCTTGCCCTTTCCGTCAACGTCTTATTCATTCTTTGTACAACTCCATTTTGTTGAGGTGTATATGGAGTAGTCTTATGTCATGCTATACCACACTTCTTATAGAATTCTTCAAATTCCTTGCTGCAAAACTCTCCAACATTATCTGTCTAATTTTCCACGAGAGCCTTAAATTTTTTAAGCTTGTCAAAGGCTTTAGATTTCTTCTTAAGGAAATATATGTATTCCTTGAGAAGTCATTTATAAATGACACATAGTACACAGAATTACCCAGTGATAGAACCTTCACAGGTCCAAACACATCACTGTGCACAAGTTCTAATATCTGTTTTATCCTCTTACTACCAGAGGGGAAACTCACCCAATTCTTCTTCTCATATACACAATTTTCACAGAAATCAAAATCCAGAGAGCTATTACTCATACCTTCTACCATACCTTTACCATGAAGTATTCGAAGCTCTTTCTCTCCAATATGCCCAAGCCTTTGATGCCATATCATGGTCCTCTCTCCAGAGACCGCTAGATTTTTTGCTCCACTTTCAGGAACTACATAATTGTTGCACCCATCAACAAAAGTGCTACCTTGCAGCTTGTATAGGGTTCCAATTCGAACTCCCCACATCAATATCAGTGCTCCCCGAACCATTTTGCAGGTATCCTTGTCGAATACTGTCTTTACACCTGCATCATCCAACTTGCTTATAGAAATCAGATTTCTGGCCAATGCAGGAATATGCAGAACAGCGAGAAGTGTTCTAACCCTTCCACCTTGCAACTTCAACTTTAATTTTCCATGACCAATGATTCTAGCCTTCCTATCATCTCTTAAGAAGACATCACCACCATCATACTTCTCATACTTGCAGAACCACTCTCTATGGGGAGTGAAGTGAAAGGATGCACTTGAATCAATCAACCATGCCTCATGATCTACATGTGTACTTGAAGAAGCAAAGTATGCATCCCCACCTTCATTTGAGGTGGTTTTTTCCTCTGCAAAAGGAGTATCATCATATCCATTTCCTTTATCAGGAGCTTTAGATTTACAGTCCCTTTTGTAGTTCCCTTCGCATTTCTAGGACACCACCTTTACAGGTTTTCTTAGAGATTTAGATCTCCCTCTAGATTTAGATCTCCCACTCGATGACTTATTTTTGTTTCTGTTCTGGGACCATCCTCGTAAAGACAAGGCATCACCATTCTGGCTCTCCATATTTTTCCGTCTCATCTCCTCCATCAACAAGTATGAGACTATTTCATCAAACTGCAAGGCAGTTGCATTGCTACCTATTGCAATAACCAGACTATCCCATGAATCTAGTAGAGAACACAACAAACTGATGCACTTATCTTCATCTGAAATTTTAATATCAAAAGATGATAACTAACTTACCACATTATTAAATGCATTCAGATGCTCTGTCACCGAGTCTCCATCTTTCATCCTCAGGTTATACAATGTTTTCTGCAGGAACAGTTTATTCACCAGAGACTTAGATTGGTACAAAGTCCCTAACATGTCCCACAAAGCCTTCATCGTAGCTTCCCCTGATACATTCAGAAATACTAAATCTGAGACACACAATCGTATTGTGCTCTTTGCTTTCTGATCCAAATTCTTTCATTCCTCATCGGACACTCTTGTTGGTTTAATACCTGGATCTACTGCGATCCACTGATCTTTATCCACCAACAGATCCTCCATCTTGAGTTTACACAACTCAAAACTCTGACCATTAAATTTCTCGATCCTTATCTTTCCATTGCTCGCCATCTTCTTTCACCACCAGAATCGATCTCGCAGATCTCCCACTGAACAGGGTCTACCACAGGCCCGAGCAAAACCCCTCAGCAACAAAGGCGTCCCCTTGAAGCCAAAAACAACTCTGATACCAAATGTAGGTTTTAACCTTGTACAGAAATTACCTACATACAAATTCTAAAACACAAAAAATAAACAATGCAAGAGCATAGCACATAAAACACATATACACAGAGATTTTCCCCTGGATCCCAAAACCGGGACTACCAGCTTGATTTTTCATTATGTTCCTTTCAATGTTATAATACATATTTATACATGCCGAAGCATCCAATACCATGGACCAAAAAACCATCGCGTCCAATACCATGGACCGAAAACCATCGCGTCTAAAAGCATGAGCGAAAATCATGCACAAAACCATAGGTGGGTCCACCCATCCTAACATAGGGTCCAAAACCAAAATTTTTCTGGGCGCTGCCCATTACCCCATAAAGTGCAGTTACGTGTACGCCTCAAACCCCCTGTGACCCCCCTCCGCCCCTCTCGCTGCACAATCGACGCAACGAAAGGGGGCTTCGCCCCCCCTCTAACCCCCCGGTTAACTACGTGGGCTAGTCATGGAAAGAATATAATACAACCCAACAATAATTGGATTGGGAAAAATATTGAAAAAGGGTGACACTTGGCACCATCTTGGGCTACGACATGGGATGATAATGTCATGTTGACATCATGTAAAGGACCAGTGAACCTCAGGTCATGTTGGGTAGTCACATGGTCATATGGGGCCAAAGAAAAGGTGCTAAGGGTGGACCCCATCCATCATATAATATAAAAACTCTAGATTACAAGCCCCAATGAGTATATCTTGTGGTCAGTTGAACCATCCCTAGGACCACCGACATTATATATATATATCTATATATATATATATATATATATATATATATATATATATCTATATATCTATATATATATATATATATATGGATGCCCATTGTTCCACAACAAAAATTCATTCGAATGAGATAACAAAGAAATTAGCTTGCAAGAGAAACTGAGGAGTGGTGAAGCCGTTAGTTATAGTTTTGCAAAGTGGATCGATATCAGAGGCCTATGATGTCAATGAAAGCCCAAAAGTATACCAAGTCATTTTAAAATGGAGTTCTAGCAGTTCGATTAAGCTTAGAGGTATGTTCAAGCTTAATTTTTTGAGCACAAAGGTTTTCCAAGTCATTTCAACATCAGAGGTTTGCCAAATCATTTAAGCTTGACGATCTTCTAATAACGAAGTTGTTTTATTCAGGAGCTTATAGTTCTATTAATAACCAAGTCATTTGATCCCAAATCCTAAAGGTCTATTAATAACCAAATTTGTTTCAGCTATGGAGATCTAAATAACCATGGTGTTACACACATGAGAAATACAAAGAAGAAATGTTGATTTATGTGGAATATCATGGACCAGTGAATGGCCTAAACTAGTTTGAAGGAGGCATGGTTAGAATAAAATTAGTTGTGCAACATGATATTATTGGTGAAACTCGGCAACTGAGTTGGCAAGACATGAAAACAATATATATAGGGTCGCAGGTTTAACCCCTACTAGCGACCAGGTTTATAATGTAGTTTTTATTTTTCAATATACTTGCCACTCTATTGTTCATCCAACATTATCTTGTGGTTGGCACGGGAATCTCCCAAGACACCCTGAAAAAATGTTTCTATAAAATATTTAACTTAATCTAAATTTTTATTTGGTTATTTTGAATTTCTAAGGTCAATTTTGGTCCAAATTTGATTCCAAAAGAAGTTCGAGGATCAAGAATCAAATAAGGATGTAACCAGAGGCATGTCATGTTCTTTTGATGCTTATTTGATGGCCAGAACCTATTGATCATGTTCTGAGGGTCTACTAGCAAGATTTAATGGATTTTGATTCATGGTGAAAAGACGTTTTAAGAAAGAACCTGACGGACCAAATTGATGAACTTGTTGGATTAGATCATGAGAAGTAATATGACAATGATTGATATCATTATGTTTGGAAACAAAAATGTTTGTAGGTAGCAGTGATAATATGTGTAGGTTGAGATGATGGTATAGGTGGTGATGATGACAGTACATTGTAGATTTTCATATTAATTATAATTCAATGATATATGATGACAATGGATCCAATTTGAAAAAGATATGAATAAAAATCCACAAGGAACTTGAAGAAGGATGTCAATGTCCCCATTGATGTTTAAACCTCAATCAGGTTAGAGTCTTATCATTGTTGAGGTTGGACCATAAAATAGGTTGGAGCCTACTCATTCTTGAGGTTGGAACCTCAATTAGGTTAGCACCTAGAGTAGGTTGGAGTGCACATATTATATTCAGGTTGGAACCTCAAATTAGGTTGTAGCCTATAGTGAGCAGTTGCTTGCATCTTTCAAGGTTGTTCCTTTTATCAAGTTGTAGCCTGCAACAAGTGGCAGTGTGAATTTATTAGAGGTAGTTTCCTCCATTAGGTTGTAGCTAGCAAATCTATATAAAAATTTGAAGATAAAGAAGAAGAAATTTGGTGGTTTTCTTAAAACATTTTTACTAGTATTTTTTTAGCACAAAAATAAGGATATAAAGGAATATAAGGAATATCTTAATTTTATTTTAAGGTTAGATAGACCCATTATAATAACAATGAATGTTAAATCATCTTCTTTATCATCAATGTAAAAATAAAACCATAAAAAAAAATTCACACACACACACAGATATATATATATATATATATATATATATTATTTCACATTTTCTTTAATATTTTTAAGTGAATTGGATAACACAAATAATCACAAGAAATAATGAAGAAATCATAGAAGATCATCAAATGAGTATGGATCATGCAAGTGTTGAACAAAAATGACACATGGCTCCTTCAAGGATAAACGTTAGAAGACCAAGATCTCCTTCTAGATCCAGGTATCAATGTAAGTTCTTTGGTTACTTTTTCTCATGAACAAAGTTTGGCTACAAAGTGCAGGATTGTAGAACCTATGATATGGTTAGGTATAAAGGATATGATCAACTACCTAGATGGACACATGTGGACCAAATCAAACTAATGACTTAGTTATTTTTGCAAGCATTGAAGCCTAATGTTGGATGTTACATATGTCACAATGAAGGGCATACAACATGAGATTGTAGCATCAACTCTAGATTGTACAATAGATAAGGAATTCCTATGAATATTGGTAGATAGAAAAGAGGTTAAAAAGTAACTTGATTAGTTTGTTTCCACATATCTAACCCTTTGGATAACAATTCCTTGAGATCATCATTCATTAAATGAAAAATTAAAGATCCAAATATTTTGTGATGAGGATAAGTAAGGAAGCATGCATGTTTCAAGGGTACTTAGATGACATAGATGACATGAAGCATGGATCAAGTCCACAAGAAAGTGCATGGTTTTAGGGGAAGTACAATAATAAATAGTGGATTCAACAATCCAGGGCTTTTGTATAACAAAAGCATGATCTCAAGGGGATACTTTATAGTACAATAGTAGAATCATGGTATCAGGGTAAGTACAGGAATAGTCATGAGAAGTAGTTGGAACATCACCTAAGGGGGATAATTTGTTAGAAAAATAGTATATCAACAAGAAGGAAGCATGGTTCTGTCAGGTCCATAGGGGATCATCCAGGAACTACATATGTGGGATCATGAGCATGAAAATTTTCAAGAGATATTGGTGACTCTTTTCCATTGATGTCAAAGGGGGAGAGATATAGGCATTGATGCAGAGATTGAAATTTATAGAGTAAGGAATTTGAATAGGAGTGACTATAGAAATTGCACTTGCACTTGAGTAGAAATAGAGTGCGAAGATTACAATTACAGAGGAAGAGGTTTTTATTTGTTTGACATCAAATTGTCATCAATGTTTGATCGTGTTCCTATCAATGACAGAGGGGGAGATTATTGTACATAGTGTTGTCATTGATATCAAAGGGGATGAATGAAACAACAATAGTACCATTCATGATGACCAAAATAAGTAGTAGGAGATTATATGAAGTAATCTAATAATTGGATCTCTCATGGGTTATGATCATGAGTAGATAAAGGTGCTTGGAGTTATTTGAGTTTTTTATGCATTTCTGTTGCCATAAAATCCTACAAATAACATCATTTCATAGAGATAATCAATACCTTTCCAATGATATATCCTACTTAGAAAAAATCCTCCCAGGCGAGAAGTTATGGCCAATTGAATTTTCAGTATTAATTGAGGGAATGAACTTTAGGACCAAAACCTAAATATTTAATCTGCTAAACAATGTGCATGCTTAGGGTAGATTCACCATTGAATAAGGAAATCACTGACCATGGTCATGTGAAGGTGTGAACTATTTATGTTATTAAATGGAATGCATCTCTTGGGCTAATCAATGGCGCACTTAATAGTTCAATGGATAGATCAATGAATAGATGAAGTCAAATATGCATGATGTTTAATCAACCCCATTAGCCCAATCGGATAATGACAAATTGTAACATTTCATTAGACATGTGCTTAAACTAATATTGAATGACATGTATTAGAATGCCACATCAACAATATACATCATCTTAATGACATGGCGCTACTAGAGGCTAGCACATGGCATGATGATTTGGCATAATTGGATTGGAAGAAAGGTTGAAAAAAGGTGACACTTGGCACCATCTTGGGCTACCACATGGGATGGTAATGTCATGTTGACATCATCACGTAGAGGATCAGTGACCCCCAGGTCATGTTGGGTGGTCACATGGTCATATGGGGTCAAAAAAAGGTGCTAAGGGTCGACCCCATTCATCATATAATATATGAACTCTAGATTACAAGCCCCAATGAGTGTATCTTGTGGTTAGTTGAACCATCCCTATGACCACATGATGATTTGGCATAATTGGATTGGAAGAAAGGTTGAAAAAAGGTGACACTTGGCACCATCTAGAGCTACCACATGGGATGATAATGTCATGTTGAAATCATCATGTAGAGGATCAGTGACCCCCAGGTCACGTTGGGTGGTCACATGGTCATATGGGGTCAAACAAAAGGTGCTAAGGGTCGACCCCATCCATCATATAATATATGAACTCTAGATTACAAGCTCCAATGAGTGTATCTTGTGGTCACTTGAACCATCCCTATGACCACCCACATTATATCTATATCTATATCTATATATATATATATATATATATATATATATATATATATATATATATATATATATATATATATAGATATGGATGCCCATTGTTCAATTCATTCAATTGAGTTCACAAAGAAATTAGCTTGCAAGAGAATCTATAGAGTGGTGAAGCCATTGGTTATAGTTTTTCAAAGTGAATTGATATCAGAGGTGTGTAATGTCAATTCAAGGCAAAAAGTATACCAAGTCATTTGAGAAGGGAGGTCTACCAATTCGATTAAGCTTGGAGGTATGTTAAAGCTTAATTTTTTGAGCACAAAGGTTTTCCAAGTCATTTCAACACGAGAGGTTTTCCAAATCATTTAAGCCTAATGGTATTTTAATAACCAAGTTGTTTCAGTGAGGTGCTTATAGTTCTATTAATAACCAAGTAATTTGATCCCAAATCCTAAAGGTCTATTAATAACTAAATTCGTTTGGGCTATGGAAATATAAATAACCATGGTGTTACACACATGAGAAATACAAAGAAGCAATGTTGATCTATGTGGAATATCATGGGCGAGTGAATGACCTCAACTAGTTTTAAGGAGGCATGGTTAAAATAAAATTAGTCGCGCAACATGATATTATTGGTTATTGGTGAAACTGAGAAACTGAGTTGGAAAGCCATGCAAACAATATATATGAGGTTGCAGGCTTGACCCCTACTAGTGACCAGATTTATAATGTATTTTTTTTTTCTCGATATACTTGCCACTCTATTGCGCATCTAACATTATCTTGTGGTTGGCATTAGAATCTCCCAAGGCACCCTGAAAAAATGTTTCTATAAAATATTTAACTTAATGTAAAGTTTCATTTGGTTATCTTGAGTTTATAGGGTCAATATTGGTCCAAATTTGATTCTAGAAGAAGCTGGAGGATCAAGAATCAAATAAGGATGTAACCAGAGGTATGTGATGTTATTTTGATGCTTATTTGATGGCCATAATCTCTTGAGCATCTTTTGAGGGTCTATTGGCAAGATTAAGTGGCTTTTGGTTCATGATGAAAAGAAGTTTTGAGAAAGAACCTGAGGGACCAAATTGATGAACCTGTTGGATTAGAGCACAAGAAGAAATATGACAATGATTGATATGATTATGTGTGGCAACAACAATGTTTGTAAGGTGCAGTGATAGTATGTGTAGGTTGAGATGATGGTATAGGTGGTCATGATGATGGTAAATTGGAGATCGTCATATTAATTATAATTTAGTGATATATGATGAAAATGGATCCAATTTGAAAAGGAGATGAAATAAAAGTCCACAAGGAATTTGAAGAAGGATGTCATTGTCCCCATTGAGGTTTAAACCTCAACTGGGTTAGAGCCTTATCATTCTTGAGGTTGGAGCATAAAATAGGTTGGATTCTACTCATTCTTGAGGTTGGAACCTCAATTAGTTTAATGCCTAGAGCATGTTGGAGTGCACTTATTCTTGAGGTTGGAGCCTCAAATTAAGTTGTAGCCTATAGTGAGTAGTTGATTGCATCTTTCGAGGTTGTTTCTTCAATTAAGTTGTAGCCTACAACAAGTGGCAATGTGAATTTATTGGGGGTAGTTTCCTCCATTAAATTGTAGCCTCCAAATCTATATAAAAAATTGAAAATAAAGAAAAAGAAATTGAGTGGTTTTCTTAAAACATTTTTACTAATATATTTTCAGCACAAAAATAAAGATATAAAAGAATCTAAAAAATATCTTACTTTTATTTTAAAGTTAGATAAACCCATTATAATCACAATGAATGTTAAATCATCTTCTTTATCATCAATATAAAAATAAATTTACATCTAATATATATATATATATATATATATGTTATTTCACATTTTCTTTAATATTTTCAAGTGAATTGGATAATACGAAGCCCACCTTCCACCTAATACCAAGCATATATTTGACCATGATTTGTTTCTTTATATTTGGTGAAGTGCCATGCACATTATTGAATCCAATTCATCATGTGGCCATTTGTACGATAATTACAACGTTTTAGATGCCTCAACCTCCTCTTTCGACCAGGAAGCGGTTGGAGATCACCTGCCTCCTGCTCAACTACTGGACTTTACATTATATTTGTCTTGAGTACATCAGTGAAATCAGTGAGTTTATACTCTGCTCTAGTAATCAGTAGCATTCATTAACTTATCAAAAATTGGATTTGAGAATTCAGATACAGTGCTAGATGCTTCATCGGGAAGAATGACAATGGGTGCTCTGTGGGAAATCTTGATCCTTGTAGTGGTGGCAAGCTTCTTTTCAGCCTCATGTGTCTCTTTTGATGCTATAGTTGAGTCTAGTTAGATTCCATTGCAATATTTGGATCGGAATTTTGAAATACCAGATGTTGTTTTAATTTGGAGAAAGCCCATGTTATTTCAGTATTCTGGTATGGTAAAATATTTCGTGTAGAGAAACCAACCTCTCCTGAACGCGTGATGTTGATACTTGTAGTCGGTTACATATCTACTGTGACGAGAATAACCATATTACAAGACTATAAGCTTCTCTTCCTATGTCGATGTAGCGTTCTAGAGAACCATATGGGGTGCTACTGCCCCTCTCTTTTTAATACATTGTTTCCAATTTTGATATGATTGCAGGGATTTGGGCACAATAAGTCCTTCTGGAAATCTTGAATATTTAAAGCATCTGTAGATTTGTTCTTTTCAGTTTAACATTTGTTATTCATCGATTAGGTATTCCTGTTAAGCTATGCATGCCTTTTATTTCCTCTTTTTAAATATTTATTTCATTTAAATTTAATAACAGTAAAAAATTATGGAAATTCTCGTTTATATGCAATAATAGTCAAAGAAGAATGGAAGTTCTTAGATCAAGCTCATAGTTAAGAAGAATGGGAGTTCTAAGATCAAACTCGTAGTTTGACTTCATACTTTATTAGGCAAAGAACACCGCAGATTACAAAGTGCAACTAATTCCAGTGCAGGTCGTGCATGGGTGACCAATTCTCTTGATTGAGTAGTCTCGTCTAACATGCCGATGAAGATATCCAATTTTTAAGTTTTACGATGATATAAAAATGGTGATGATATTTACAACTACACTATTTGCATACCTTCGATGAAGATATCTCCTTATTTTTTCAGGCTTTCATATTATCAAAAACCATGCCCATCTCAAATCCTTTCAAAGATTCAACTCCCGAAAATGAGAGACAAGACAATGATAAGTTGAGATGAAATATATCAAGGAAATTGTCCCATGAATAAAGAGAGTGTATGTTGAAATATGGATTTTCAGCATTGAATTTTGAAACATCAACATTGTTTACTAAGTAGATTCTTTTATGAATAGTACGTTATTGCAATATGTAAAATATGTCTATAATATTTGGAGGACCACTTGATCGAGCAACTCATGAAGCTCCCTAGCGAATGCTGGAAATAGATTTGGTACTTTAACGTAATTTTTTTTGGTTCACCATGTATAAATGGGGAAACGAATTTGAGAAAAGAAAGGTCATTCTTATTTGGGTATCGTGTTGTTAATACCGTTTTGTTGGAAATCCATATGGTGGCCTGTAAGTGAACTTAATCAACATGAATATAATTTGACAATTAGGAAATTCATTTATTGCATTGGTAAAGCTAAATTTCCTTTTTAAATTATTTATCTTAGCAAAAATTAAGACAAACTCTATATGGTTGGTAGTAAGACAATAGTCATCTCTCACCATACTACTTCCATACAACCTCGATGTGAGAGAAGCGGAAACGAAGGATATCGATTATTGATGTCAAATTTCTAACCAATGTGTCGCCGTCGAATGTCACCATCAAATATGTCCTCTCATATACGGTCTTCAAATAGGAACATGAAATCATTACTCCCTCCAAGCTAAAGGGTTCCTCACTCTCCTTGTATCAAGAGATAAATCCTTCCTTTTCCGATGGATATAAGTAGCATCACTTACCTCTAGTAACTGATGCTACTACAAAGGAAACAACCTCACTATCCATTTTCTAATATCCATAACTCCCAAGGAATCAAAAGAACCAAGCTATGTCATCTAGAACCTCGTATCGTACCTACCCCATGTATCATATGTGAAACGTGAATTGAACTAACCTACATTGAGTTGTGGTAAGCTATGGATTAATCACTTGATCTTACATATCCAAACTATTGAAAGCACTCTCATTTCTCACTACCTTCCCCCGTATCCATACCAAATATTTGGAGCGCTCTCACAATGATTAAATCACACTCCCACCACTCCCTTTTAACGCCACTTCTATCGCTATACCCAAATCTTATCCAAACAAATCCAAAATTGAACCTTTAAACTATATTTATATAATAAAAGGTATATGAGATTTGAACCAACAAGATTGAAGTAACCTCACCCTCCAAACCTTTAATATGAGGGGAAGATATTTAAAAAAAATAAAAAAATTCTGATTGAAATATAATTTTCATTGAACTCTTTTAAGAAGCATGCCTTTAATGTGCAGTGAAGATTGTATGTTTATGACTTCATGTAGATTGTTTGACCAAAATGAGTTCACACTAAACATTACAAAGGAGCTTGACAATCTAGAAAGTCCTATTTCCCTAAATTTGAATGACAATCAACTAACTAGTGGAATTACGTCATCACTGGGGGATTTGAATAATCTTGTACACTTGTACGTTCTTTCAAATCATTGATATTTTTATTTATTATTTAAGAAAGTATTTTATTTTTTCCCAAGGAAAAATCGTAACTTTTATTATATATCATAAAATTACATGTTGTAGATGCTTTGCAAGAAGCATATATCAAAATCTAATGGCAAGCCACACACATAGAAAAGAGTATGTTACATGTTCATAACCTGATGTCCCATGATAAATATACAAGAGATAATAATAAATATACAGTTATGTTGTGTAGAAAGATATATCAGTCAATAAAATATCATCGCCAAAATCAGGGCAATGCTGCCCCTTGTGAGAGTTGATCATCATAAGGCATGTGGAAGTACTGGGACAAGTCATGTCTGTTCTCTTCATGAATTGTCCAATGACCATGTGGTAGGTGTGCTGCCTCCTTGGAAAGTAGATCGGAAAGTTTATTCCTTTCCCTGTAAATATGATGACATGAAATGGTGTCAAATTGAGATTTTAATAAGAATACTTCATCCAATAGGTTCTGAAGTGTGTGCACGTGACATATAGATTGTTGATTGATCCAATTAATAATGAGTTTGGAATCTCCAAAAAACTGAAGGTGCCTGCATCCCTTTTCTAATGAGAATGAAAGAAGGTGTCTGAGACTAATAAGTTATACATAATTATTGGTGCCTCTTCCTAGACCCATTTTTAATTTGAAGTGATTATCCTCATTGAGATATAATATCGCACCACCTCCACAACCATCAATCTATGTAGATCCATCGAAGTATGCCCAAGGGGATGTTTTTTCTATGGTCTCTATATTGACAGACCTATTGGAGCACTTGGGGACATCCTCAAGAATCATATGATAAAGAGTAGAAATGTGTGTAAAGGCCATTGTCCAATTGGGGCTCCTACCATGAAAGATTAACGAATTCATACAGAGCCAAATACCCCAACAAACTAGGAGAGGGAGGTTCTGAAGTTTGGTGGGGTTTGCTTGGTTCCACCATGCTTCCCAGGCAACAATGGTTGATTGACTAGTCTAGGATATGTTGATATTCAGTAGATGCAATAAGTGATGCCAGAATGTAGTAATGGTGGGGCAGTGAAGGAAAAGATGGTCAATGATTTCTTCTATATTCCAACACAGAGCGCACCAAGAGGGACCTTAAAAGGATTGTTTTTGAAGATTGTCACCAGTGGGAGCTTTGTTGCGCAAAATACACCACATGAAAAGCTTTGCCTTGGTGAATTTCAGTTTCCATAAGGGTCGCCACCACCAAATCGTAGCAGGTGGTTTATGATCAACATATATGATTAGATATCCATCCTTGGGGGTATACCTGCCATGCTGTGATAGAACCCATATAAGTTCATCCTCCATGTCAAAGATTCTTACATGAGATTCAGTAAGAGAACTGATGTAGCTAGCCCATTCCTGGTGCCATTCTGCAGGGATGTTAAGGTCGAGTGTCGATTTCCAGGCTTGAGAAAATATCGAAGTATTGACTGGATCAATGATGTGATCAAGTGTTGTGATGCCAAATTGTTCCAAAAATCGAATGAGACCAGGTGAGAGGGAGTGTACATTGCGACAACCAGACCATGGATCTTTCCCAATGCGAACCTGCCTACCCGATCCTATTCTCCAAGCTAAACCATTTTGTATGTGTTCAATTGAGTTAAGAATGGCATGCCAAATCGAGGAGATGTTAACCCTATTCCCAAGTGGCCTCCTGATCCAATCAATGGGGCGAAGAGGACTGATATATTTTCTTGTGAACACCTTGGTCCACAAATTGTCTACAGTGAGGACTTGCCAACCCAGTTTTGCAGCTAGTGCTCTAGAGAAACATGAGAGATATTTTAATCCTCAACCTCCCCATTTTTTGGGAGGGCAATAAGATCCCATCTAGTCCAGGCAAAGGTGTGTCCTTCCTTGGATCCTTCCCATAGGAATCTGCAATAGATCTGTTGGATTTTGGAAAGTATGCCTTTGGGAATCTGAGCTAATGACATCCCATGTATCGAGGTCACCTCTAAGACTGATTTGATGAGGATTAGACAAGCAGCTCTAGAGAGCCATCTATCTTACCAAATATTCAGTCTTTTTTTAGTCTTGGCCACCACCATGTCTAGTCAGCTATTCTGTTTTATTTGGTCGGATACAGAAGGTTAGATATTTGAATCCTTCTTCAAAATCTATAGGGGAGAAGGGAAATCACTGAAGGGAAAAATTAATTTCATGTTGAGTGCAACCCATAGATGATAAAGTGGATTTGAAAGGATTACACATCATACGAGTGGATTTGCAGAATAGCTTGTGCATTGTATTGAATACTGTGGAGTCATTGATAGAACCATTTAGGAAGATGAGTACATTCCACAAAAAGGATATGTGATAAAATACAGTTATCATCTATTTTGATGCCCTTCAATCTCTTGTTTCTCTTTTCGTCGATAAGTAGTCTACTCAGGCCCTCCATTACCAATAGGAAGAGTAGGGGTGATAAAGGGAAGCCTTGCTTGAGCCCTCTCTTAGCATGAAAGAAGTTTGATGTTGAACCATTTATAAGAACATTGCATGACATTGATGTAATACAACACATAATCCAGTTGATGACAGAGATAGGGAATCCCAGGTGTGTCAGAAGCATTCGGATATATATCCAGCTGGTCTTGTCGAAGGCCTTTGCAAGGTCAATCTTGAGAATCATGCCCTTGATATTCTTAATATGCATAGAATGTATCCCTTCCTGTGTGATGCCAATTGCATCATGAATCTGTCGATTGTCCAAAAATGAAAATTGTTCCTGTGAGATATAATGAGAAAGAATAGGCTTAATCCAGTTAGCAATGATTTTGGCAATAATCTTGTATATATAGTTGCATAAGGAGATAGGTTTGTAATCGTTGAAGGTGCAAGGCAAATCATATTTGGGAATGAGGGCAATGAAGGTAGAGTTAAAAGCATCATACATACTACCATTAATCCTGGATTCTTCAACCACATGAAGAAGATCATGACCAAGAAAATCAAAGAAGGATAGATAGAACTCACTTGGCTAGCCATTGTTGGAAATAATACTGAGAGGGGGGGGGGGGGTGAATCAGTATTATCAGATCAGTAAAAACTTTCCAATTTCATACTCAGAAACATATACGCTACTTCAATTAAGTGAACCCGCGTGTACACGCTACTGTGTCTAATGAAACTCGCGTATATCCAGAGATCTTATAATTCAGTTAGCTTAATCTTCAGTAAATGCATCAGAACATTATTAAGCATATTAACAGTAAACAGGTGCAGAATAACAGAACAGAACATCACACAAGAGCCACACACATGAACACCATGATATAAGGTGGAAACCCAATGTGGGTGAAAACCACCTGCTGCAATTCGTCTCTTTCTTCTTTAATAAGAACTTCTTTTACAATGTACTGGTGCAGTCCTTTACCAGTACGCAGGCTACAACCTGCAGAGGGCTACAACCCTCTCTCATTTTCCAACTACTTTTGGAAGGGAGCTACAACCCCCTCAGCTCTTGTACTAGCCGATCCATTTACTAGTACGTAGGTGCTGACCCTACAACCTGCTTTCCTTCAGGGACCACGTTTCATCAATTTTCAGACTGGATCCAACAGTACAAAACAAACATTACTGCAATACAATCATCAACTTATACTTGCATCATAATTAATTAAACAACCCAATACTAAATCATTGAAACCCCGTCATCAAGAACACAGAACCCAAACCAGAGCCCAGAACTCTGCAACAAACACCAGAATCAACAGCAACCTGAAATATCAAATTTTATTATGCATACGCTACTTCACTGTACCAAAACCGCGTGTATACACGCTTTCACCAAAGGCAACCCGCGTGCAGATCTAGAAATAGTTTCTTATGCCTTCGCTGTCAGTTCCGACCCTTGCCAAGCGTCCCGAACAGATAAACAGTAATACCAGATCTTCTCACTTCGTCAGACACACATTGCTTACCACTTTGCCTAATGATCTTCTCCTTATATAGCCTTAGGTACTTCACAATACCACGGTCCAAAACCATAGTAACACAATACCATCAACCTCAAAACTAGGGATAGACACACCCGTCGAGACACCATGGTCCGAAACCATAGGCACAACTTCCAAGGACTAACCGCCACGGACCAAAGGTACTTTTTCACATACACGCTCTTTTACTGAAGCCAACCTGCGTGTACACGCGACTTGGTATATAGTGAACCTGCGTATACGCGACTTGGTATATAGTGAACCTGCTTGTATACGTGACTTGGACCTAACGAACCTACGTGTATGAACTTTCTTGGCATGCTGTACTAAGATCTGTCCTCTGATTAAGTTGCCATCACCTCTACCAACCTCTGAGCACCTGTACCAACCTCTGAGTGAGTTGCCATCAAGGACAACACTTGAATCATAATGCCAACAATCTCCCCCTTTGGACTTGATGGCAACCACCACACCAAGTCACTCTCCCCCTTTGACATCAAGGGCAAAGGGCGGACCAAGATGTTCTCTTCTTTGGTATACCTCCTGCTGTCCATACTGCTGTCCATACTCCCCCTGAGTACATGCTGAAGTTTCTGATTTGGATCCCCCTTTGTATATGCCAAGTTGTATCAATCCATCCATGCTCCCCCTGAGCAGATGCAGGTTCTAAGACCAGCAATAACTATTTATCATAAGCCTGCAAAACCATTCCTTAAACAATAAGATGTATCATTTAGTTTCATCATCAACTTCTAACCATAATGCCCACAATGAATTATTTGAAGTATATGCTCCCCCTGAGTGTGAGCCAACCATGACTGAACCATTTCCTGAGTCTGTTCTGCTCCCCCTGAGCCTGAGCCAACCATGACTGAACCTGGGTCTGTTCTGCTGCCCTTTCTTCATATACGCGACTTTGCAGCCTGTAACTCGCGTATATACGCGACTTGTCTTCGTTATATCAGCGTATGCAAGATGGAATACTGAATTTCATCACTTTCAGATTCCCCTGTGTCTGTTATGTCCGCTGTCTGAATTATGCCACACCTTTCTGTCTCTGTCTTCTTCAATTCCTGCAACTGTGATGATGTATGGTCCTCTTGTCTTGAATTTTGAAATCTGCTCCTGCATTCCCTTGCTTTATGCCCATAGTTGTTGCATGTATAACACCTTACATTTTGCATGTTCCTTCTATCACAATCAATTGCTTTGTGTCCATATGCATTGCAGGCAAAGCAATATCCTCTGAAATACCTGGGATGCGATGATCTTTCTTGAACCATTCTACTTCTACATCTGGCTGCAACATGTCCAAGATTATGACATACATAACATTCAACATTATTCAGTGGAGGAAATAATCGTCTATCACGTCCATAGTTAGGAGTAAAGGATCTTCCTTGAGGAATTTCTTTCCTTGGTTGTTCCTTGTTAAGCATTTCAGATTTCTCATTAGAGTTTCTTGCCTCACCTTGTGAACTAGATTCACCTTCAACATATTCATGAAAACCAAGACCAGTCTTGATAGCAGGAGACCTTTGACTATTAAGAATATCATCCAAGACTTTAGTACTATCTTGAAATCGTAAAATCTTATCCTTTTCTTCTATTTTACCTTTCAAGATATTTACCTCAACTTGATGTTGTTCTTCCTTTTTCAGATATTGATTCCTTAGGTCTTCTTCAGCTTTTCTTCCTTCTTCCACTGGTCGCTTTAGTTTGGTCACTTCATGTTCTTGATATTCAAGATCTTCTCTGTTCTGTTCTCTTGATTTTTTAAGATCTTCTTTTAGAGAGAGGATCTTTGATTCAAGTCTCTGAATAGTTGTACTCTGATCCTTTACTATATCCTGCAATTGCTCCCTTACCCTGATTTCTGTCTCCAATTGTTCTTTTAATTTGGCAACTTCTTCAGTTTCTGCATTCTTCTCTTCATGTGCCATGAGACTTTTAATATCTTCGCTATTATTGGATGAAGCATTCTTCTTCTTATGTGCCATGAGACTTCTAATATCTTCACTATCATTGAATGAACTTTTAATATGGGTATAATAGCTTCTACCATCTTCTTCAGATATCTTTCCTTTGTTATGAGGACATCTAGCAGCATAGTGACCAACTCTACCACATAGAAAACATTTGAAAGGTAGCTTACCTTTGAACCGTCCAGTTCCCCATTCAAGATTCTTGACAAAATTTACCTCATCTTCTTCCTCTGACACTTCGAATGCGGCCTCTGGTGGTACCTCTTGTCGCATTTCAAAAGCAGTTAAGATCCCGTGAAGCTGTGACATGGTGATTTTCTGCACATTCTCCTTTTCTTCTATGGCAGATACTTTAGAATCAAACTTAGTAGACAGAGATCTCAAAACCTTTTCAACTAAGACAACTTCCTCAAATTCTTCACCTAGATCCCTCATACAATTCACAATCTCATCCGTACGCAGGAAATAATTAGCTATGCTTTCATTACTACGCATCTTAAGAGTTTCATACCGGATTCTGAGAGTTTGAAGCTTTGCTCTTTTTACCTGATCATCTCCTTCGTAGCTTGTAACGATTTTGTCCCATATTTCCTTAGCTGATTTGAAATGCATGATCTTCATAAATTCTGATTGAGTCAAACTACTCAATAGGACAGTAACAGCTTTGGCATTGAGCTCATATTGCTTTTTCTCTCCTGGATCTGTAGGAGTTGCTGATGGGAATTTGTATCCTCCTTCTACGATTCCCCAAACTTCTGCTCCAAGTGATTGTAGATATGCAGTGGTTCTTATCTTCCAGTGAGTAAAATTGTTCCCGTCAAAGACTGGTGGCCTGATGTGTGCCTCTCTTTCTGGATTAGCCATTCTGATGGATCTTTTCCTTCAAGCGATCAAGCTTCCTCTGAAGGACCTGCTCCGATACCAATTGTTGGAAATAATACTGAGAGGGGGGGGGGGGTGAATCAGTATTATCAGATCAGTAAAAACTTTCCAATTTCATACTCAGAAACATATACGCTACTTCAATTAAGTGAACCCGCGTGTACACGCTACCGTGTCTAATGAAACTCACGTATATCCAGAGATCTTATAATTCAGTTAGCTTAATCTTCAGTAAATGCATCAGAACATTATTAAGCATATTAACAGTAAACAGGTGCAGAATAGCAGAACAGAACATCACACAAGAGCCACACACATGAACACCATGATATAAGGTGGAAACCCAATGTGGGTGAAAACCACCTGCTGCAATTTGTCTCTTGCTTCTTTAATAAGAAATTCTTTTACAATGTATTGGTGCAGTCCTTTACCAGTACGCAGGCTACAACCTGCAGAGGGCTACAACCCTCTCTCGTTTTCCAACTACTTTTGGAAGGGAGCTACAACCCCCTCAGCTCTTGTACTAGCCAATCCATTTACTAGTACGTAGGTGCTGACCCTACAACCTGCTTTCCTTCAGGGACCACGTTTCATCAATTTTCAGACTAGATCCAAGAGTACAAAACAAACATTACCGCAATACAATCATCAACTTATACTTGCATCATAATTCATTAAACAACCCAATACTGAATCACTGAAACCCTGTCATCAAGAACACAGAACCCAAACCAGAGCCCAGAACCCAAACCAGAGCCCAGAACTCTGCAACAAACACCAGAATTAGCAGCAACCTGAAATATCAAATTTTATTATGCATACGCTACTTCACTGTACCAAAATCGCGTGTATACGCGCTTTCACCAAAGGCAACCCGCGTGCAGATCTAGAAATAGTTTCTTATGCCTTCGCTGTCATATCCGACCCTTTCCAAGCATCCCGAACAGATAAACAGTAATACCAGATCTTCTCACTTCGTCAGACACACATTGCTTACCACTTTGCCTAATGATCTTCTCCTTATATAGCCTTAGGTACTTCACAATACCACGGTCCAAAACCATAGTAACACAATACCATCAACCTCAAAACTAGGGATCGACACGCCCGTCGAGACACCATGGTCCGAAACCATAGGCACAACTTCCAAGGACTAACCGCCACGGACCAAAGGTACTTTTTCACATACACGCTCTTTTACTGAAGCCAACCTGCGTGTACACGCGACTTGGTATATAGTGAACCTGCGTATACGCGACTTGGTATATAGTGAACCTGCTTGTATACGCGACTTGGACTTAACGAACCTGCGTGTATGAACTTTCTTGGCATGCTGTACTAAGATCTGTCCTCTGATTAAGTTGCCATCACCTGTACCAACCTTTGAGCACCTGTACCAACCTCTGAGTGAGTTGCCATCAAGGACAACACTTGAATCATAATGCCAACAGCCATTCGGTATTGGACTATTGTACTTTTTTAACCATTTGAGCACAACTTCTAATTCCCCCATTGATACAGGTTTTTTTAGGTCCTCCATTGTATCATCATCGACAAACCTAGGAAAGAGACCAATGATTTTAATGATTTCTGCCAGGGTGGCCTCTTGTGGAGCTTTGTAGAGTTGACCAAAATGGGAGGTGGCTAGTGTAGCGAGTTGATTGAAAGAAGTATAAGTGTGTCCTTCCTCATCTTCAAGGGACCAAATGGTGTTGATGGCCTTTCATCCTTTAGAAAATTGATGGAAGAATTTGGTGTTATCATCTCTAGCTTGTAGCCAGGTAGCTCTTCTCTTGAGCCTCCAAGTCTCTTCCCTTTCCTTGAGGATTCTAAGTCTGTCTGATTCCAACTTAATGACCTGATCTTTGGCTTCAATGGATGAGAATCCTCCACTGCTAGGGTATTCCATTCTTGCTAATTCCTCTTCGATAGTTTTAAGCATATGATCATCAAGTCTTCGCTTATCCTTGACCCATTCAATCATTTTCTTTTTGAGACATAAGATTCTATTAGCGAATAAAGTAGTACTAGACTAATCCGGGGAGCAAGGTTCAACAAGCTAGGTCTCTTTGACAAACTAGATGTTGTTCTCACCATTAGCCAAGTTGAGTTGAATTTGAAGGGTGCTTTGGGCTTAGACAAGGACCCAGAGATGTCAAGATATATCGGGGAGTGATCAGATATTCCACTCAAACCAACCCATTTCCTGTACAGAACTAATTTTTCAAGGAGGGCTTCTTTAATCAGAAATCGATCCAGCCTCCTAGCAAGCATGGCATCCCCAATTCTCCTATTATGCTAGGTAGGTTGGAGACGTTCCATCAGGATATCAATTAATTAGTGATGTTCCAACAATGGACTGATCGTGTTGGGCATGGAATCCACCCACGACATGTTTTGGGGCTCAAAGCCCAAGTTTTGAGTTGATATTGTTGTAAAGCTCCACGAATTTTGGACGCAAAATGTATGTTAGAGTCATAGGGCTATCCACCCTAGTTTTGAATGTAAGGTCGGCCTACCCATGGTCTGCGAACCATGGGATTGTATAAATAGAGCAAGGCTCTAAGTTGTAAAGATTTGGAAGGAATGGAACCTAATAGATAGAAAGTAGAACCACAGAGTAAGTGTCTAAGTGTATCTTGCGTCGTAGAGTAGGAAAAGGCTCTACAGATAAGTGCGTAGAGGCCTAGTTGTCCACAACTAAGTGCACAGGGTGGAGTCAAGTCTGTAATCGGAGAAGGGAATAATAAAAGAAGTTTATTCCATATTTTGTGTATCTTCTCTTGAGTTATTACATGTTTGATATCAATTGCTAATGTACTTTTTATTTACTACGTGCACTTGTATGAATGGTTTATATTGCTAAGTATACTTTACACATGCAAGTAAGCTAAGTTGATCAACTAATATCAGATTACTAGTAAGGACTAGGGTAATAACAATGTTCGACCCCTGAATAGGGCTGTGTGAAGGAATCACCTTAGGATGCGAGGAACGGGTAAGCCCGCGTAGCAACGTGTGCGTAGGGTCGAACCGCGAACCACTTGAACCCATAAGACATCTTTAGGGTGCAGAAACCTAGTTCTAACACCCTCCCATACTACTTCGGGTGAGACCTCAGTCCACGCTCCGTGAACTATTGCAAAAAGGGCCAGTAGTACCGGGATTTGTTTGCCTAAATCACCTCTGAACTTGGGTCAAGCCCCAACAAGCCAACAAATGGTTCCCTTGCCAGGACAGGATCTACATAAGGGATGTCTGATGTCGTGTCACTAGAATCCAACGAAGAAAGAAATTGAAGGGTGGTTGGGCAGAAAGATTCACGAGTTCGCGGTACAAGAAAACATGAATCCGTGAGTATCAAAGGAATAGTGGTTAGAGTGCTACGTGTATACGGAAATCCACAAAATTTTCTTTGCATCCTTCCCCTCTGAGTTGTATGAGTGGATCACGAAGCTAGCAGACAGTCAGGGAAGGTGTAGGCTCGACAAACCGATTGTGTGGACTCCAAAATTGGTGCATATACTAGAATCATCGGAAGATAAGATCGTGCACACTGTGGATCATTGGCTCGATAGAATTATAGAAGGGTTTATCACCAAATTCACAGTATATACTTCAGTCAGCTATAGCGAGGTAGAATGACGATTCCTCTAAGGACCGCGAGGTAAGTACATTAAATCTTTGAACACTTGGATTAAAATGCTATTGTGTGAAAAGTGGGTTATGCGAATAAATTAATGTTTGGGGCTATGTGGAGTGGGAGGATCTATAGAAACGAAGGTAGCACAGAAATAGAAAATAACCCCTTGATTTTGCCTCAGTGAGAAAGCGAGGAAGAGCTCGCGAAAGTTTCACCAAGAAGTGTGATCAGTTTGATAAGGCAGTGAATTTCATGCATACCACCTCCACCTACACCACCACCAGGCTCACCATCTTCACCTCCATCTCTGCCCACACCACCTCCACAACCACCACAATTCAATATGGTGAGCACGATAAAATTTCCGATATTCAGAGGAGCAGGGAATGAAGATCTAGACCAATTTTGGTTCGTGGCAAAAGTTGTATGGGAAGAACAAGGAGTCATGGATGACAATATAAAGAAGACAACGCTGGTAAGTGCATTGCAGGATCGCGGACTAACATGGTACATTAAGCATTCTAATGACCATCCAAACGTGGGGATCGGAGATATCCAGGCTGCACTGAATGGGGAAATTAGTAGGCCAAAATTGGAGACACAATCGATTATCGGGTTTAAGGAAATCATGATGCTTCCAGGTGAGACCCCATGGGATATGGATCAAAGGCTGAAGAGTATGATTCGCGAAGCCAACATGACCTTGATGGATGGGCAGCACCGCACATGGTTTGTAGTGTCACTAATGCCACATTTAAGTATGGCACTGTCACAACAGAAGTTTTCCACCTAGGCCAAAGCTTTGGAGATTACAATGAGACTGCATGAGACCCCAATACAAGATCCTAGCCTAGGAGTCCAACAAATCCATGCGCAACTAAAACGTTTGTGTCTAGAAATGTAGAGTTTGAAACAGGACATGACAACTCGATAAGAAGCGCATGAGGAGGTATGGTGCATAAAATGTAAAGGCCAGGGGCATGAAAAGGACCATTGTCCAGTCTTCGTGAACTACTTGGTGGGAGGAGGGTCAATGCCATTAAGACCAGAGGAACAAGCAGGACCGAGTGCGGCGCCTGCATTATGGTGCATGATTTGTCAGATAGGAGGAAAACATGCTATGGATAATTGTCATCTCTTGCAGAAGTATACACAAACATCCCAGGAATTGTTCTGTAATTTTTGCATATCAGTAGGCCATGATGAATGCACCTATAGAAGTTATGAGTTGATGATGGATCAGACTCCTACCTATAGAGTGCAAACTGAAACGTGAGCCCTCGATCCAAATGTAGGGATGGTGCATGCTAGATTTCAAGGGCGCAGATGAGGTCGAGGTGGAATGGGACTAGGAAGGGGTCGCAGATAGCTAATTTGTTACAATTGTGGAGGGCCAAGACATTATGCCCATGATTGTACAAATCTGATGAGAGCATCATGTTTATATTGTACTTAGTTTGATCATGAGACGAAGGACTTCCCCACACTGATAGCGAGGCTGTGTGATAAAGGGATACTCTAGCCTCCCTCGACTTAGAATTTTCAAATGATGAGGTCTGAGACTTACAAAGAGGACTTGAATGTAAACATCGTTTTTCGAAGTGGTATCACGATAGGAGATGACAAAGGTAAGCAGACTGAAGAAAGTTCATGGGTTTGCAAGGCTCCTACAAATGAACTTGAATTTGATTTGGAGCGCGTGAAGGAGACATTCATGGAAGCTAAGAAGAGATTCACGGAGGCCTCCACTTCAGGTAGTAAGGGTCAACTAGAGCCGGAGATGGATCCTTCAATTCTCACTACCTTTCTCGAGACATGCATGTAGCTGCTGCGTGATGACAAGGTTGTGAAAGGACTGTAAGAACTCATCACTAGATGTGTTGTACCATGGGAACTGCACATAGTCTGGAAGCTTGGAAAGCACACATCGCGAAAAGGAAGGGAAATGAGAATGACTACGCAGATCAGGGAATATGAAATGGATCAAGTGATTTTGGATCTAGGATTGGATGTGAATGTACTGCCAAAGCAGACATGGGAGTGCATGGGTAGGTCCGCATTGCAATGGTCCCCTATTCAATTGCGAATGGCAAACCATCAAAAGATCCTACCGGTGGGAAGATTGTAGGGAACAATGATAGATATCGAAGGTGCGAGCATGCTTGCAGATTTCAAAGTGATAGAGATTGTCGATGATAGCAATCCTTATCTCGTTCTACTGGGAATAGATTGGGCCACTGATATGAACGGAGTGATAAACTTAAAAAAGAGCAAATTTATTTTTGAGAAAAAGTCACTACGTGTAGTGGTACCTTTAGACCTTGAGGAAGGATCACGCTACACAGAGCCAGTGCGCGATGACGAGAGCAATGATGAGCTAGATTGTATCTACAAGATAACCGCTCGGGAATAGGATTGGGTAAATCATACAACAGAATGCAGGATTTCATGGGAGTGTGAAAGCTACTGCAAATTGGATTTGGATGAGGAAATAGAACGATGGCAGAACCAGTTACACGAGGTAACCATGCTCAATTGCAACATGATGGTAAGATCACTCGATTGCATGACAACAAAGGTAAGGGATCTTCCTATGTATGATGGGTTGACAGTAGTGGATGAATTCCTGAACAAATTTGAAAGTGAAGTGCCAAAACAATAGTGGTTTGATGCTCTAAAAAGAGCACCACATGCTACGCTTGCAAGGTGGTGGGGTACACACCAATACAGGGACTAGCACAAATGCAGAAAGATGATGCACCTATGATTTGGGAAACATCAGATGTGGTTAACAGAAAAATATGACGACTATGATGATCTACATGCACACCTCGCAAAATGGACGAAGGTCTATGGGGAAGAGCGATAGCTTAAATGGGTGCATTTGTTCTACCATACCCTAGATGTCATACCCATGAATTGGTATATTGAGATGGAGCTCCACCATGGTATGAGCGAATGGGATATCTTACGTGAGGGATTTCTGTTAACTTTCACATTTGAACATCATTGCTGGGATACAGTTGATGATGCGCTACAGGTAGTAAAAGAATCTATCTTCAAAATACCCCAGGAGCCAATGGAAGTGCTTTAGCCAGAATGGGTGAAACAGTTGAACTATGCACAGGAATGTTACAATGTAAATGTTGAGGATCCACAAAATATTAACATTCCAGAAACGAAAGGATGTCGTCAGGTCCAAGGACCATTGATTGAGGATCCTGACATCACCACGCCACTAAAAACGAAGTAGGTAAACATTGGGACAAACACAGAACCAAAGTATGTAACACTTGGAGACTATTGGGATGATGCCACGATGGATAAGGTCACTTAGTTACCCTGCGGATACCAAGACTTATTCTCGACCAAAATTAAGGATTTAAAAGGGATCGTTGGTGACTTAGGGATGATGAAGATCAACCTAAAACTCAACGCGAAGCCGGTCAAGTAGAGACCTTACTGCTTGAATCCAAAGTACAAGGAAAAGGTCCACATAGTATTAGACAAAATGCTTGCAACCAGAATTATTGAGCCAGTGGAAGAATCTAACTGGGTGAGTCCTATGGTAGTACAAGAGAAAAAACAGAAGGGAGAAATAAGAATATGCGTGGACTTTAGGAAGCTAAATGATGCCTGTGTACATGACCCATTCCCGACACCGTTCACAGATGAAGTATTGGAAAATGTTGGCGGACAAGAAGCATACTTGTTCATGGATGGGTTCTCAGGGTACCACTAGATCAAGATCACACCAGAAGACAGGAGAAAAATTACCTTTGCAATGGAATGGGGTTGCTTTCAATACACCGTTATGCCGTTTAGATTGAAGAACACACCAGCCATCTTTTCGCGCATCGTTGTTGCCACATTCAATGAATACATCCACAAATTCTTGGAGGTCTATCTGGATGATTGGACTATCTTCAGATTAGTTAAGCACCATGTAGCAAGTTTACACTTGATGTTGGATACTTGCTGATGACACCAGATTGCGATGAACCTTAAGAAGTGCACATTCCTCGTTCCTTTTGGAACCCTGTTGGGACATGTGGTCTGCAAATAGGGACTGATGGTGGACCTTGCAAAGATAGTTGTTATTCTAAATTTGGAAGCACCAAAGTGTTAAACAACTGCGTGTTACCTTGGGACATATCGAGTACTATATAAAGTTTATCAAAAGCTATGCCTAAATCACCACGTTGATGGAAAAACTATTGAAAAAGGATGTTACATGTTGCTGGAATGACGATTGCATGAAAAGTTCAGATGTCCTAAAGGGGAAATTTTCCTCCGCTCCAATCCTAGTCTTCCCAAAATGGGATCTGGAGTTTGATGTCCATGTTGATGAATCATGTATCACACTGGAAACAATGCTCACACAGGAGGGCGGGGAAGGCTTGGATCACCCTATCGTGTTTGCAAGCTGGAGGTTATCCAAAGTAGAGAAGAACTATTCCACCATTGAGTGTGAGGGGTTGGCGATGGTGTATACGCTCCAAAAATATCGACACTATTTGCTCAGAGGACATTTCAAGATGTATAATGACCATTCCGCGTGGAAATATCTAGTCAATAAGCATGTGTTGGGGGGGCGCATATGCAGGTGGCTCTTATTATTTCAAGAATATGACTTTGAGGTCATGGTCAAACCTGGACATCTAAACACAGGATGGGATCACTTTTCACCTATTGAGACAGGCGAGGAACCTACTAATTTGGAGGAAGGATTACCTAATACACAACTCTTTGCAATGCGCGTCGCGAACGGACACTTTGAAGATATAATCCATTTTCCAACAATAGGGACTGCATCAAAGGAATACTCCGTCCAACAGAAGAAGGAATTGGTGGTGCACACGCAGATTTTTTTGTCATCGCGGGCACCTATACAAAATGGGAAATGATGAGATATTGCGAAGATACATACCTAAATTTGAACGAAGTCAGATCCTCGTGGAAGCACATGGGGGCACTGTAGGAGGAAACTATGCATGATGCATGACCGCACAAAAGATTCTTTGCGTGGGGTTATGGTGGCCAACCGTTCACCAGGATTCAAAATCATATTGAAACGCCCACGATATATGTCAAAGGAATGAAAGACCATTACGAAGAGACGATGTGTCATTGAATCTGCAAATGACACTGCAACCATTTGAGAAATGGGCAATTGACTTTGTGGGATGTATCAAACCTCAAGGAAAGATGGGCGTACGCTACATCATCATCGTGATAGAGTACCTGACATGATGGGTGGAATCGAAACCATTCAAAGACTGCACGGTTGCTACGACTACGAAATTTTTGTTCAAAAACATGTTGACCCGATTTGGCTATCAAAGAATCTTAATGAGTGATCGCAGAACACGTTTCCTGAATGAAACCATCAGCGCGCTCACTGAAGAATTTGAGGTGTATCATCAGAAAAGTATTCCATAGCACCCACAAGCCAATGGGACTATAGAAGCCTTCAACAAAATACTGGAGACTGTGCTAACCAAAGTGTGTAATGCGCAGCAAAGAGATTGGGACCTGCATGTACCTGTAGTGATATGGGCTTACAGTACAACGTGCAAGAAACTGATGGGATAGACACCTTTCTGGTTAGTTTATGGCGTTGAAGCTGTCATGCCGATGGAATATGTCATACCTAGTCTACGAATAGTAGCGCTCACAGGTATGATGGACTGCGAAGCTCTAGAGGAAAGGCTCGTGTAATTGGAAGAACCTGAGGAAGAACGGTTTTTGGCTGGGTTTCATCAGCAAGTACAAAAATAGCGTGAAAAATCTTGGCACGACTACCATATAAAGTTGCACACCTTCAAGGTAAAAGTCTTAGTCCTGTTGTATGACAGTAAGTTTGAAAAATCTACAGGAAAATTCAAAATGCATTGGCTGGGACCATACGTAGTTAAGGAGGTCACAAACGGAGGTGCATCCAGCTATTCAAACTAAATGGAGAACCTTTCCCAAGAAAAGTAAATGGCAGCCACTTGAAGCCCTACACGGGTAGGCCGATTATCTGACTAGTCGATTGAAGCACAGTCTTCGCACTATGAGGAGCTAGAAAAAGATGCGGGACTATAAACATATGCAACAAATGCCAGTACCAATGTAAGGAAACAATTTAGACATGGAGGTCTCAAAACAAAGGATGCAACAGTTCAGCAAGTAGTGGCATAGTGCATTGCCGACATCAGCATAGTTCGAGGACAATTGGAGGAATTTCGCGCCAAGATCATCGCACCGACAGAGTGACTCGAGGGTGAGTCACGATGTTTGTGTTAGGGGACTGTTGGGCATGGAATCACCCAAGGCATGTTTTAGGGCTCAAAGCCAAATTTTTGAGTTGATATTGTTGTAAAGCTTCGCGAAATGTAGGCACAAAATGTATGTTAGAGTCATAGGGTTGTCCGCCCTAGTTTCAAATGTAAGGTCAGCCTACCCATGGTCCACGGACCATGGGATTGTATAAATAGAGTGAGGCTCTAAGTTGTAAATATATGGAAGGAATGGAATCTAATAGATAGAAAGTAGAAGCACAAAGTAAGTGTCTAAGTGTATCTTGGGTCGTAGAGTAGGAGAAGGCTCTACAACTAAGTGTGCAGAGGCCTAGTTGTCCACACCTGAGTGCACAAGGCAGAGTTGAGTCTGTAACTGAAGAAGAGAATAATAAAAGAAGTTTATTCCATATTCTATGTATCTACTCTTGAGTTATTACATGTTTGATATCAATTGCTAATGTACTGTTTATTTACTGCGCGCGCTTGTATGAATGATTTATATTGCTAAGTATACTTTATACATGCAAGTAAGCTAAGTTAATCAACTAATATCGGATTACTAGTAAGGATTGGGGTAATAACATTGTTAGGCCCCCGAGTAGGGCTATGCGAAGGCAGAACCTCAGGCTGCAAGGAATAAGTAAGTTCGCATAACAACGTGAGTGCAGGGTCGAACTGCAGACCACTTGAACCCATCAGACATCTCTAGGGTGCAGAAACCTAGTTCTAGCACCCTCCCATACTACTTCGGGTGATACCTCAGTCTGCACTCCATGGACAATTACCGAAAGGGCGAGTAGTATCAGGATTTGTTTGGCTAAATCACCTCTGAACCTGGGTCAGGCCCCAACAAGCCAACAGATCATATTAGAGAGAGGGTCTAATTGTGCATGGTATCCCCATGATTGTACAACACCAATAGAAAATTTGAGGTCTCTACCCAATATGATGTTATCTGATTGCATAAAAGAGGAATTCACCATTGTCTCCCAGAATGCCATTCGATTGTGGCAGGGTCCATAGATGTTCACCATTCAAAATTCTATCCTAGACTGTTCAAAGAAGACATATGCTACCAGAACTCCTTCCCTACCCCATACATTAAGGAGCCTCAAGGCTCTGGGATTGATGCCGATAGCGATACCCCTTGAGCAACCGCGAGCATCAAGAGCATGGAGGGTCCAGCCTGGTAAAATCGATGCTAGGACAAGGATAATATGATCATAATCACCAAGTGTCTCTTGTATCAAGATTACATCCACCTTCTCAACATCAAGAAATCTCCTAAGGGATAGACATTTTTTGGGACTATCCAACCCATGACAATTAAAAGAGAGCCACTTCATGAGGGATATGAGTAGGGGGTATTTAAAATAGTATTTTATATTGTGAAGTCTTGTTTTATTTTTCTCATTACTTTTAATTTTTCCTATATTGAATCATGATGATTACATAATCGATTTGTTGGTTAAACAATCATATCCAGTGTTTTTACTCATAAAGACAACCCCTGGGTTGAGGAGAAGGGTGAGCTCCTAGGACATCTTAGTGTGACTTAAGGATATTAGCTTTTCTCAAGAATTAGATACAAGCTTACGAAATATTCTCCAATCACCCTATTCAGAGGCATATTCAATATACCCTTAAACAATATGGCATTCCCAATACTTAATGTTCAATTATGGTGTCCGTTAAACAGAGAGAGAAGTTTCATTGGTCATTGTAGTATAGGTGAAAGAGGAAATACAAGGAAAGAAACCTAGTGCAAAGGGCTAGACACACAAAATCCTATACACCAAATTCTAATAGAATCATAAACAAGATAAAGGAAATGAGGTTCAAAAACCATTGAGATCATTTTAAGGCTTTCAATCCCACACATTATATATACCATTTTCCATTACAAAACATAGGTAAATATGTTATTTAAGATTAAATCTAGTAGATGTAATTACACAATTTTTTAGAGGAAAGAAACACATATGAACTAAATAAACAAAGAAGGAATTACCACGGAATTACATACTACACATCTCAGTACTTGGAATCACCAAAAACTTCATTAATCTTCAAGAACAACATACATTTGATAACCTCCAGAACTTCAAAAAATTGCAGAAAAACTACACCCTCTGGGATAGAAAATTGAACCCTTTCTAATGAAATATTCATCCCTTTTATAGGGAGAGACAAGACAAGAAAAAATACAAAAAAATTTGGAGTGCTACAACTGTATGAACTACATAGATGTCTGAGCATGTGACTAACCTAATTATTACATAACAAACTTGATTCTTTTATTCAAAATGAAATATTTAAAAAATTGCAGAAATGACACAAATGGCATGATTTCTCAAACAAAATATCTTCATCGTCGACTTCCTTGATCCCTTGAAGTGGAACTAGGCTCCATTATTTGGGTTTGTGGTGGGTTGATGAACTAACCATGCTTCTACCATTTTATGCCTTCCAAGGCTACCTATCAATTTAACTATCGTTTTTTCCCTATAACTGCTTGAGACAACCATTTTTGGAGTTGGCCCCTCTTGAAAATGCTTCCTTACACCCGTCAAGATCAAAATCCTTGTAAAAGTTGGGGCAGAGAGGATTTAATGTAGCAAAGTAAATACACATGAAATATTCAAAGAAAAGCTCCACAAGTTATTTTATCTCTATACAGTCTCGTAATCATAGGTCCCCATAACTCTTTAGAAATTCAATCAATAATAATTGCCAGATTCTATGTCTCTGGGATGGGCCACATAACTTTAACAAAGGAAAAAATTTTGAAGTATGTCCACTCTACGTGAGGGTTCCAAAACTCCATCGCTTAATAGATATGGGGAACGAAAAGTTCCATGGAAAATTTTAGGGGCCAATATTCGTAGGTGGGCTAGTTTTCCATCATTTTTCTAAAAAAAGATTCACTAATTTCCATATTTTATAAAAATGATCCACCCAAATTTTACAATACAAAATTATTTTACCTTAAAAATCACCAAGATTTTATAGAGAGTATATATAAAATCATTATAAATTTTAATAATTTACAAATACATCAATAAACATCTTATAGTTTGCATATTAGGGACTAGTGAGATTCACCGATGTTTTTAAAATTGAAGATAATTTTCCATCCTTAAAATTTTCCTTTAAAAGTTATTTCTTTTGCAATCACTTAATTATGAGATTCTAGGATTTCTCCACTATTATTCCCTTCTCCCTACAACGCCATTGCTCTATTGAAATTCAATTTAAAATATGTTACGGGTTTCTGGGTTTTCGACCACTCGAGTCAAATCACTATCATAGGATTCCATTAACAACTAGCCTAGGGTAATGGAAAAACCTTCTGTCTACTAATGGATCCCTAGTGCCTAGTGATTTTTGGAATTTTCATTTTATAAAGGTTACAACGTTCTGGGGTTCCGACCTAGTACTATAAAGTCCGTTTCTCTACCCTTTCTAGTGCAAGTCCTATTTCCATGACTCTGTTTATTGATGCTTTTCTTCTGAAACTAATTTTTTTCTAAGTGTTAGGCGTTATTGGTTTAGTCTTGACCTTTGTACTTCGACTCCATTTAGCAATTTTCTCTCTTCCGATCTCTCCTAAAAGGTTTAAAACATGAAGTATTTTTCTATTCTAGCTCTTCTCCAAGCATTCTTCCGCTGCAACTTGATCACATTTACACTCGACTCTGTTCTGAACTATGTTTCTATATGCAATGTCTCTGTAATCTCCCATTCTCTACAACCCTTCTTTGACCATTACATATATATCGAGCCTCCTCTTGCGGTCCTTCTCTGGTTAATGGATCATTGATCCTTGTTGATCAAAGATCAATGTTTATCTTCCCTGAGCTCTTGAATATGTCAATGTTCGGATTCAAGTCTCTCATGGAGCTGGTAGTAGCTCGCTAATAGAGATTCTAGGTCATAGCGTTCCAAAGTGCATTGAGAGGCTCAGTCATGAATTAACTCAATGTGTTCACAAGGAATATTAGAGCCCCAATCAACTGTCTATACTCAGATGGATTCACCAAATCGGGTCTTGGAACTTCTCCACATAACTTCTTGAAGCTAATTTCCATTAGTGTGGGTAAGGACTTGCATTCTATCATTTCAAATATTTCCAACAGCTTCACAACATATTTTTCTTGTGAAAGAAAAATCTCACCAGGCCTTTTCCACACCTCAAGGCCTAGAAAATAGTGCATGAGTCTAAGATCCTTCATCTCAAATTCAATGGATAGGTCCCTGTTACACTCAATCATCATAGGCTCACTACTTGCCAGGAATGAATTGTCAACATATAAAACCAAAATCAACGACATACCTTGGACTACCTTGAAGTAGAGGTTGGGGTTGGAATTCCATCTTGTGAATCCTAGCTTCACCAAATAATTGTCTAACCAGGCGTACCATGCTCTTGGGGTTTTCTTTAAACCATACAATGCCTTCTTCAATCTACAAACGTGTGTCTTTCAATCTTCTACTCCAAATCTCGATGATTTTTCAACATATACTTATTCTTGTAGCATGGCATGGAGGAAGGTGGTATTTACATCCATCTGATGAAGGTTCCATCTTTGACTTGCAACAAGGGAAAATATCGAACGAATGGTTATATATCAAGCCATAGGTGCAAATATATCAACATAATCTTCTCCCTATTTCTGGGATAATCCTTGACACACGTACCTCACCTTGTATTTTTCAATGCTTCCATCAATTCCATGCTTGATATTGAATATCCACTTCAAAGTTAACATGGATTCCCCTTTCGGTCTCTGCACAACAACCCATACATCATTATTCATAATAGATTCATATTCCTTGGCCATAACATCCTTCCAAACATTTTGTTTTACTACTTCTTCAAATGTGGAAGGTTCAGCATGAATCATAGTGCCCATGGCTGCAACATATCCCTGGTACCTTCATGTCTTCTTCCTCTATCTAAACGATCTTTAGACAAGCACATGACTATGAACATCCTTAAGAGTGTCACAGAGGAAAAGTGGTCTCTTCCTAGTAAGATGATTACTACGAGGAGAATCTAAGGGATCCATGGGCTCCATGGGATCATCAATAATATCAATCTCAGATTCGGGCATAGACGGGCCATCCAAGATATCCATATCACCATTCTTCTCGGGAGGAGGAGGTGGAGGAAGGTCTCTTCTTTTTTCAAGAGTGGCGTCTTCATTGAATGTAACATCCTTGCTAATTTTTACCTTCCTTTGACTAGGAATATATATTATAAATGCTTTATAATTTCCACAATACCCAAAAAACGTACCTTTTCTTCCTGTAGTTTCCAATTTGTTCTCTCTTTTTTTTTTTTTTCCTTCGGAACATGGAAATATACAGGACATCTGAATATGCGAAGATGACTAATGTCAGTTTTCACACTTGTAAATAATTCTTTAGGAGTTTTGTTTTCCAAATCTTGACAAGGCACCCTATTTTGAATATATACGACAGTATGTGAAGCTTTGGCCCAAAGAAATTTAGGCAATTTTTTATCATGGAGCATTGCTCAAGTGGCTTCTACTATAGAATTGTTCTTCCTTTCAGCTAGACCATTTTCTTCGGGAGTATATGGCATAATTGTTTCCTTCTTGACACCTTCCTTGTTTAAAATTCAATTAATTCATTTGACATGTATTCTCCACCATTATCAGACTTGAATATTTTGATATTCTTTCATATGTGAATTTCACCCAATGCTTCGAACTCCTTAAATGTTTAAAAGGCTTCATCCTTATGCTTCAAATAGTATATCCATGTCTTCCTGGAAAAGTCATAAATGAATGTGATGTAGTAGATATATCCACTAATGGAGTGCACAGGCATCAGTCCACATATGTCGGAATGAATGAGATGGAGGATGTCAGTGGTATTGTTTTCACTAGAGAGGAATTTTCCCCTTCTCATTTTTCCACTAGCACATCCGAGACACACTCCATCATGTTGAGCTTGAAACTTTGGACTCCCTAAGACCAAGTTATCCAATTTTAGAGGAGCATCATAATGAAGATGATCTAACCTTCAGTGCCATAATTCACTTAGATGATTTGTATTATGAACCAATGATAATATTGGTCTTCCAGTGACCTTGTAGAGTCCTTCATATCTTGTTCCCAAAGTGAATGCATCTCTCATAAGTAATCCAAAAGGCCATGTAAGAACCTTTCCTTTGATGAAAGAAACCCTCATCCCTTTGTCTTACAAAGTGGATATTGATACCAAATTATTCTTTAACCCATGCACACAAATTACATCATGTAGTACAATAGATTCCCTAGAATTTAAATGAAATTTAATAGATACAAAACCTTTAACAAGATGAGTGGAGTTGTCTCCAAGAATGATTTTCAAATTTGACTCCCTCTCTACCAAGTTAGAGAGAACTTCCTTGTAACCAAAAGAGTGATGAGTGGCCCCACTATCAACCAACCAAATATCCCACAAATTTGGACGGGATGAACTAGTAAGAGCGGAAATAAGAATATATTCAGATTGATTCACAACATTACTTTCATACCTGGAGAATTTTGACTTATTTTGTGGATGACAATCTTCTCCATGGTCACTTGGAGCATCTTTTATTCTTCTATAATTTCTTCCATTGTGGTCATTCCTTTGACCATCTCTCCTTATTTGATCATTGAACCTATTATTGTTGCTTCTAGTATTATAACGTGGTCCATTGTTCTTCTTGGGGAAATCTCCAGCATAGTGCCTTTTCTTATGACAATTTTAGCATTCAATTTTCACATATTCCTTTCTTCCACCAGAATTTCAAGGAGGAGGATTTCTTGAATTTGATGGACCTCCTTTCCCTTTGTTCTTCTTCTTTTCATGAGCGATGTATGCAATGAGTTACCCTTCTTCGTTCTTTTGAATCCTTCCTCTTCCTATCATCCTTCACTCTTCTTGAGTGAGCTTTCCAACAATTCGAAAAATGAACGAAGGACATTTTTGTTGCTTATAGTAGTGATGAATGTTGCCCAAATAGGAGGGAGACCTGTTCGAGTCACAACCACTAGTACCCTATCAGGCACAACTTCTCTAACTATTAGCAATTTATCTCTAATACGAGAGATCATTATGTAGGATTGTATGGAATCTCCTTTGTTCATCTCCGTGTCTTTGAGTTGATCTTTCAAGGTGAGGATTTCATTCAAATTGTTTACCTCATACAAGTTGGCTACCTTATCATACATGTCCTTACACCTTCTTAAGTTCCCAACATATGCAAATAGACTATCTTGTACACCATCAACTATAATTGCTTTTTCTTTCAACTCACCTTTATTTTTCTTTATATTGATAGCAACAAATGTATTCTTCGGAGGCTCAGGTACCTCTCCTTGAATGTAGTCCAGAACATCATTGTTATCAGCTATGATCTCCAACCTAGATTTCCATGCAACAAAATTAAATGAGTCACCCAACTTCTCATCACTCTTAAAGTAGGAAGTCATCTTGAATTTGCCTAGATCACCTCTTTAAACTTTCCAAAGATGAGCTCTTGAATGCCTATCTCCTTTTGGGCTTGTCCTTCACCTTAGGTCTGAAACCATGCTAATTTTTCAGATTGTTCTATGTTGTATCAATTACTTTAGCCCAATTCCAAACTTCAATTAGAAATATTTCGAATTACAATTAGTATTTCCATTCATCAATAATAATTGAATATAGAACAATATATGCAATGACAAATAAGATGATTAACACATCAACAAGAGATACCATATTTGGTCAAAGACCAAGGAAAAATCCTACTAGGGGGGAACCCTTTGAAATTCTTCTTTTATTAGATTGTCATAAAATGTTCAACAAAGAGTACAATGATCCCAATATGATATGATCAGTAATACAACCCAACAACTTTAGAAACCAGTTTACAGTGGTAGAATATATTAGAGACAACTTGATTCAAACTTCAGATAAGTTCAGAAAACTTTGGATGATGGTCAACTCTAGTCAAACCCCTAGATGCTCCCTCCAGGTTAGCATACGTGTGTATATAGATTTGTGGATGTTGTCTTGACTATAGCATGCATGCAGCTAGGGATTAAATTTCCCAGTTTTGTGCTAGCGTCTGAAACAAAAACCCAAATTTTGTGCGAGCTTCGAATCTTAGACTTCGGACCTCTATACGACCTTTTCCTTTTCCAATGTGCCAAAACAAATCAAATAGAAGAGAATAATATGATTGATGTTGTGATGTCGAAATGAGATTCTAGGTCAATTTTATTTATAGGCTTCAACGGGTGTCCAACAATGTCGATTTGATGTTGAGGCCAACCTGTCCAAGTGTAGATAAGAGTGAAGCCGACCTAATCCAATATCTATGAGTGGGTGCACAAAATCAAAAACCAACTTCTATTAGCCTGAACGAGGTGATATTAAGGTTGATTTTGGTCCTCTCAAAAAGAGGAACTCAATTCCATCATCATCTCCATCAAGTGAGTAGTACAAAGTGGAATTTGGCTGCAGTTTCATATTTTTAAGAAGTACACCAATTTTAGGAAACCCAAAGGTGTTACAACATTGGCTCCTCCTAGGGCTAGTGTCTTACAGGAAAGGTGCTAAGAACCTGTAGAGAAGTAGCCTTGTTGGGAATGCATTCAGAAATATATTGAACCAAAAAATCTCCCTTAAACTATTTTTTACTGGAATTATTCTCCTTATAAAACTAAAATGCAGAACTATAACTTCTAAAAACTGGAAATTAAATTCTCACATAGTGAGCTTATTCATATAAAATGCCTACTGATCCTAGTTGTATACATGGCTTAATTCACTCGAATGATGTCAACCTTCTCTGCAACCCTTCTTTGACCATTACATATATATGGAGCCTCCTCTTGCGGTCCTTCTCTGGTTGGGAAGATTAGAGGGAAATAGGACAGGTTGAGAAGTGGCTCCCCTACATCACCTATTGTTCGATATGGGTTGAGTTGTAGCTCCCCCATGATATTTCTAGGTAGTAGCCCGCTGACAGATATTTCCGAGTAGTAGCCCGCTGACAAATATTTTTGGGTAGTAGCCCGCTGACAGATATTTCTGGATAGTAGCCTATTGACAGATATTTTGGGTAGTAGCCCGCTAATAGAGATTCTAGGTTATAGCCTAATGGAGAGGCTCAGTCATGAATTAACTCAATGTGTTCACAAGGAATATCAGAGCCCCAATCAACTCTCTATACTCAGATAAATTCACCAAATCAGGTCTTGGAACTTCTCCACATAACTTCTTGAAGTTCATTTCCATTAGTGTGGGTAAGGACTTGCATTCTATCATTTCAAATATTTCCAATAGCTTCACAACATATTTTTCTTGTGAAAGAAAATTTTCACCAGGCCTTTTCCACACCTCAAGGCCTAGAAAATAGTGCATGAGTCTAAGATCCTTCATCTCAAATTCAAAGGATAGGTCCCTTTTTACACTCAATCATCATAGGCTCACTACTTGCCAGGAATGAATTGTCAACATATAAAACCAAAATCAATGACATACCTTGGACTACCTTGAAGTAGAGGTTGGGATTGGAATTCCGTCTTGTGAATCCTAGCTTCACCAAATAATTGTCTAACCAGGCGTACCATGCTCTTGGGGCTTTCTTTAAACCATACAATGCCTTATTCAATCTACAAACGTGTGTCTTTCAATCTTCTACTACAAATCTCTATGATTTTTCAACATATACCTATTCTTGTAGCATGGCATGGAGGAAGGTGGTCTTTACATCCATCTGATGAAGGTTCCATCTTTGACTTGCAACAAGGTAAAATATCGAACGAATGGTTATATATCGAGCCATAGGTGCAAATATATCAACATAATCTTCTCCCTATTTCTGTGAGAATCCTTGAGCCATGTACCTCACCTTGTATTTTTCAATGCTTCCATAAATTCAATGCTTGATATTGAATATCCACTTCAAAGTTACCCTGGATTTCCCTTTCGGTGTCTGCACAAAAACCCATACATCATTCTTCATAATAGATTCATATTCCTTGGCCATAACATCCTTCCAAACATTTTGTTTTACTGCTTCTTCAAATGTGGAAGGTTTAGCATGAATCATAGTGCTCATGGCTGCAACATATCCTTGGTACCTTCATGGCTTCTTCCTCTATCTAAACGATCTTTAGACAAGCACATGACTATGAACATCCTTAAGAGTGTCACAGAGGAAAAGTGGTCTCTTCCTAGTAATATGATTACTACAAGGAGAATCTAAGGGATCCATGGGCTCCATGGGATCATCAATAATATCAATCTCAGATTTGGGCATAGACGGGCCATCCAAGATATCCATATCACCATTCTTCTCGGGAGGAGGAGGTGGAGGAAGGTCTCTTCTTTTTTCAAGAGTGGCATCTTCATTGACTGTAACATCCTTGCTAATTTTTACCTTCCTTTGACTAGGAATATATATTATAAATGCTTTATAATTTCCACAATACCCAAAAAACGTACCTTTTCTTCCTGTAGTTTCCAATTTGTTCTCTTTTTTTTCCTTCCGAACATGGAAATATACAAGACATCTGAATATGCGAAGATGACTAATGTCAGTTTTCACACTTGTAAATAATTCTTTAGGAGTTTTGTTTTCCAAATCTTGACAAGGCACCCTATTTTGAACATATATGACAGTATGTGAAGCTTTGGGCCAAAGAAATTTAGGCAATTTTTTATCATGGAGCATTGCTCAAGTGGCTTCTACTATATAATTGTTCTTCCTTTCAGCTAAAACATTTTCTTCGGGAGTATATGGCATAATTGTTTCCTTCTTGACACCTTCCTTTTTTAAAAAGTCAATGAATTCATTTGACATGTATTCTCCACCATTATCGAACTTGAATATTTTGATATTCCTTCATATGTGAATTTCAACCAATGCTTTGAACTCCTTAAATGTTTCAAAGGCTTCATCCTTATGCTTCAAATAGTATATCCATGTCTTCCTGGAAAAGTCATAAATGAATGTGATGTAGCAGATATATCAACTAATGGAGTGCACAAGCATCAGTCCACATATGTCGGAATGAATGAGATGGAGGATGTCAGTGGTATTGTTTTCACTAGAGAGGAATGTTCCCCTTCTCATTTTTCCACTAGCACATCCGAGACACACTCCATCATGTTGAGATTGAACCTTTGGACTCCCTAAGACCAAGTTATCCAATTTTAGAGGAGAATCATAATGAAGATGATCCAACCTTCAGTTCCATAATTCACTTAGATGATTTGTATTATGAACCAATGATAATACTGGTCTTCCAGTGACCTTGTAGAGTCCTTCGTATCTTGTTCCCAAAGTGAATGCATCTCTCATAAGTGATCCAACAGGCCATGTAAGAACCTTTCCTTTGATGAAAGCAACCCTCATCCCTTTGTCTTACAAAGTGGATATTGATACCAAATTATTCTTTAACCCAAGCACACAAATGACATCATGTAGTACAATAGGTTCCCTAGAATTTAAATGAAATTTAACAGATACAAAACCTTTAACAGGATGAGTGGAGTTGTCTCCAAGAATGATTTTCAAATTTGACTCCCTCTCTACCAAGTTAGAGAGAACTTCCTTGTAACCAAAAGAGTGATGAGTGGCCCCACTATCAACCAACCAAATATCCCACGAATTTGGACGGGATGAACTAGTAAGAGCGGAAATAAGAATATATTCAGATTGATTCAAAACATTACTTTCATACCTGGAGAATTTTGACTTATTTTGTGGATGACAATCTTCTCCATGGTCACTTGGAGCATCTTTTATTCTTCTATAATTTCTTCCATTGTGGTCATTCCTTTGACCATCTCTCCTTATTTGATCATTGAACCTATTATTGTTGCTTCTAGTATTATAACGTGGTCCATTGTTCTTCTTGGGGAAATCTCCAGCATAGTGCCTTTTCTTATGACAATTGTAGCATTCAATTTTCACATATTCCTTTCTTCCACCAGAATTTCAAGGAGGAGGATTTCTTGAATTTGATGGACTTCCTTTCCCTTTGTTCTTCTTCTTTTCATGAGCGATGTATGCAATGAGTTATCCTTCTTTGTTCTTTTGAATCCTTCCTCTTCCTATCATCCTTCACTCTTCTTGAGTGAGCTTTCCGACAATTCAAAAAATGAACGAAGGACATTTGTGTTGCTTATAGTAGTGATGAATGTTTCCCAAATAGGAGGGATACCTGTTCGAGTCACAACCACTATTACCCTATCAGGCACAACTTCCCTAACTATTAGCAATTTATCTCTAATAAGAGAGATCATTATGTAGGATTGTATGGATTCTCCTTTGTTCATCTCCGTGTCTTTGAGTTGATCTTTCAAGGTGAGGATTTCATTCAAATTGTTTACCTCATACAAGTTGGCTACCTTATCATACATGTCCTTACACCTTCTTAAGTTCCAAACATATGCAAATAGACTATCTTGTACACCATCAACTATAATTGCTTTTTCTTTCAACTCACCTTTATTGTTCTTTATATTGATAGCAACAAATGTATTCTTCGGAGACTCAGGTACCTCTCCTTGGATGTAGTCCAGAACATCATTGTTATCAGCTATGATCTCAAGCCTAAATTTCCATGCAACAAAATTAAATGAGTCACCCAACTTCTCATCACTCTTCAAGTAGGAAATCATCTTGAATTTGACTAGATTGCCTCTTTAAACTTTCCAAAGATGAGCTCTTGAATGCCTATCTCCTTTTGGGCTTTTCCTTCACCTTAGGTCTGAAACCATGCTAATTTTTCAGATTGTTCTATGTTGTATCAATTACTTTAGCCCAATTCCAAACTTAAATTAGAAATATTTCGAATTACAATTAGTATTTCCATTCATCAATAATAATTGAATATAGAACAATATATGCAGTGACAAATAAGATGATCAACACATCAACAAGAGATACCATATTTGGTCAAAGACCAAGGAAAAATCCTACTAGGGGGAAACCATTTGAAATTCTTCTTTTATTAGATTGTCATAAAATTTTCAACAAAGAGTACAATGATCCCAATATGATATGATCAGTAATACAACCCAACAACTTTAGAAACCAATTTACAGTGGTAGAATATATTAGAGAATACTTGATTCAAACTTCAGATAAGTTCATAAAAATTTGGATAATGGTCAACTCTAGTCAAACCCCTAGACGCTCCCTTCAGGTTAGCATACGTGCGTATATAGATTTGTGGATGTTGTCTTGAATATAGCATGCATGCAGCTAGGGATTAAATTTCCCAGTTTTGTGCCAGCGTCTGAAACAAAAACCCTAATTTTGTGCGAGCTTCGAATCTTAGACTTCGGACCTCTATACGACCTTTTCCTTTTCCAATGTGCCAAACCAAATTAGATAGAAGAGAAGAATATGCTTGATGTTGTGATTTCCAAATGAGATTCTAGGTAAATTTTATTTATAGGCTTCAAGGGGTGTCCAACAATGTCGATTTGATGTTGAGGCCAACCTGTCCAAGTGTACATAAGAGTGAAGCCGACCTAATCCAATATCTATGAGTGGGTGGACAAAATCAAAAACCAACTTCTATTAGCCTGAACGAGGTGATATTAAGGTTGATTTTGGTCCTCTCAAAAAGAGGAACTCAATTCCATCATCATCTCCATCAAGTGAGTAGTACAAAGTGGAATTTGGCCGTAGTTTCATATTTTTAAGAAGTACACCAATTTTAGGAAACACAAAGGGGTTACAACATTGGCTCCTCTTAGGGCTAGTGTCTTACAGGAAAGGTGCTAAGAACCTGTAGAGAAGTAGCCTTGTTGGGAATGCATTCAGAAATATATTGAACCAAAAAATCTCCCTTAAACTATTTTTTACTGGAATTATTCTCCTTATAAAACTGAAATGCAGAACTATAACTTCTAAAAAATGGAAATTAAATTCTCACATAGTGAGCTTATTTATATAAAATGCCTACTGATCCTAGTTGTATACATGGCTTAATTCACTCGAGTGATGTCAACCTTCCAATGATATCATTCCAACATCTAAGTGCTAGACCTTATGCCCATGTGCTCTTGAAAGTCAACAACTAAAATAGGCACGTAAGACATGGAAACTTTAGACAAAAAATTTGACACATACCTCAGAACTGATGTATGTTGTTAACCAATTAAAGATGCCATGTGTTTAGTTATTGGGTCTATAGAGCCTCCAAAATGTATTAAAAATATCATCCACTTTCACCTTTATCACCACCATTTAACTCACATGTCACAACTCCATAGTCATCTAATCTTTCATTAGCCTCCATTTTCATGATTACATGGGGTTACCTTTGTGTTTTCCAAAAGCTAATGATTTCTAGTATTTTAAGTAATTTTATGGTTAAAATTTAGAAAAATGACATATACTTGCTAATACTTAAAAGTGGCTTGAGTTTCATGACATGTGTAGGTCATTTGGGAGCTTCCAAGGCACCTTTATGTGGCCTGCAATATTGCTCAAATTCAAATTCCCTTCAAGATATGGAAGAAGATTTGGATAAAGGTCAAAGAGGATATGTGTCTCATCATTACCTATTTGAGTTGTAACTCTATGATATTTTCTAGGGATCTAGGGAGAGAATAATGGACCTCCATTAATGAGGTAGATTCTTATGTTTTTGTATAAATAGGAGAGCCTCCTCCTTTCAAAGACATGTATAAAATTGGAGATACTCAGGTGGAAAGTTAAGATTACTTATGTTTTGAATGGAATTTAGATTTAGCACCATGTTCATGAGTGATGTTCACCTTGATTGGTAATGCTTGCACTGGGAGCCTCTCAACTTGCCATCTCTCATGCTTTTGGGATTGGCCACCTACAATGTGTGAGATTTAATGCTTTTCATAGATTAATATTTATTGCTTTCATAGATTAAGATTTATTTATTTCATATCTTTTCGAGTGTGAGAGGTTAAGAGTGATTGTTTTTATTTTCTTTCATATCTAGAGGTTAAGAGCAATTGTTTTTATTTGCTTTCATATCTAGAGGTTAAGAGCAATTGTTTTTATTTTCTTTCATATATTTTCCTATGTGAGAGGTTAAGAATGATTGTTTTTGCTTTCATTTCATGTCATGTGGTTTTGATTATTCATTTCATAGGATCCTGATTTGATAATGCACACATGATCCCTTAGAGTATATTTCATTTCATGGAATTTCAAATCGTGCAAGTGTGATCGATTAAGGTTTCAATTATGTGTGATGCACTATAATTTCTTTTGAATTGATTGTTGAATTAGAATAGGTGAATTTGGTTTTCCGTTATTTGGTTTCTTAGTTAGATTGATCTAAATTGGAATTTATTTTATAGCATATACAATTAAATGAGGTAATTAATTTGCCTCAATATTTTGGCGCCATTGGCAGGGAAATGTGCATAGGAACTAGCTTTCAGTCTAAAGTTCATTTTTCAATTTTTTTAGGTACATGATTAAAACATGTAGATGCATGATTCATTTAGTTTCATATCTTTTTTTATAAAAATAATATAATTTTTTTTTATACTAACCATTTATGGTTGAAATATCTAGAATGAAAATCAAACTTAATTTGGAGGACAAAGACTACATTGAGGAATGGTATCAAAACGTGATTGCACCATGACATTCATCTGTTCCTCAAGAGATCTTTGCGGCAAATCTAAAGGTTAAAACGATTTTTCATGTCCTCATGCACAATCAAGTACATTTCACAAATTTGGATATGAACATTTTAGAAAGTTTAATCTGTAAATGGCTCCATTGGAAACATTCATATACTTAAAAATAAAAATAAAAATATTTCAAGTCGATAAATTAGGAAAAATAAAATCAAGCTTGACGACATTTTTTTAATGTTCTTGATTGCATTTTTTTTTTTTTTTAGACTTTAAAATATTTAGATTTTTATTTGTTTTCTTGCATTTTTTTTTCACTAACCTCACAAACAAAAAATTCAATAGAAAAACCATGTTTGATTTTAAATAATAATAATAATAATAAAATTCATTTTAGAATTTGTTTTAATATATATATATATATATATATATATATATATATACATATATATATATATATATATATATATATATATATATATATATATATATATATATATATATATATATATATATATATATATATATATATAATTCAATAAAAAAATTATGTTTTTGAATAAAGGAAATGTAAATTTTTAAATAAAAATTATCAATTCTTTTTTTTAAAGAGAATTGAGAAATTGACAATTTAGGCTCTCATGCGACCTGCAAAGAAAAAAAATTGCGTTAGCTAGGAATCCAAATCCACAATCCATCATAATAAATAAAAATAGGAAAAAAATAAATAAATCTTGCTTGAAGAGGCTGCAAAATAGGAGAGGGCAAGATATGTTGGCGATTTTCAGTCACTCTCATGTCTAGCTATGGCAATCAGAGGCATAATTGGCAGTTTAGTTGGTGGCATTGCACTGTCTGATTTGAGGATCGATGTAGTATTTCTTATTTTTCCATTTTCCCTACGATTCAACTTTTTGCTTGTGGTCTCATTGACGAAAATCCTTCAAGTAGTTCTGAGACAATTGAGGTCAGTGTTAGGGTTAGTGATGACAAACAAGGTGTTGAAACAATAATAGACAAACTAGAAGAACCGTAAGAAAATGTTGAAAAATGGGCATCTCAACCTTCTTAGTGGGGCACTACTGATGTGTGAGAAAAAGAGAATTTGCCAGATGATGAAGATTGGGTTAAAATTCAAAAAGAAAAGCCTAGTGATATTGTTGAAGAAAGTAACAAGGAGATGATAGATGGCATATCGATGAATGAAGACACACTGCAGACCATGAAGGCAACTGTTTCTGAATAGGAAGAAATCAAGCACTCTAAGATGTTCAGATGTTTATCAAGATTGATAGCTGGCAGTGGAAACTCAAACTTGTTACGTTCATGGATGACTAGTAATTCATGATTAATGGATTCACCACACTGTGAACAAGATACAGAAAAATATCTCTGATGGTTCCTCATTTAATGCACTCATCCTTAACCATGCTTGGCGGTGGACATGAAAGATCCAGCAAGTGATTTTGTTAACTGAGCATTTGCCAGAATGTGTAACATCTTAAAAACGTCATTTTTAAAATGCATTTTGTGACCAAATGAAAACAAATTTCAGAAAACTAAAACGTGAGAATGAGGTTAATTATGTTACCCAAGAGCGATTTTCTCAAATTCGTAATTGTTTGAGAGATTTTCGGGGTTCTCTAGAGCCTTATTTGGCAGATTGCATGAGAAAACAATTTTCAATTAATGCACAGACAACAGTCGCGGCCCTGATAGGATTTTCCTGATCGACAAGAGGTAGATCTGCCATGGAGATGCTAAGCAGTACCATATTAATTATCAACTTGGTGATCTTGAGAAGGATTGAATTGTATTTGCATCCAGAAGCAGAATTGACCAACAATTATGTTTGTTCAAACTCAATGAATTGAGTACAATTGAAGATATTTCATTATTTAGAAAGATGGTATTCTAGTTGATCATTATTGTGTTGAATTGTATTTGTGTCAACTGAATCACATTATGTAGCTATTTAGTTGAATTGTATTTGCCTCTAGAAGCGGAATTGTCCAAGGATTATAACACTTGAATGTTCAGACTCAATGACTTGGGTACATTTGAATGTGCAGACACAATGAGTTGGATACAGTTGAATTTAAGGCTTCATTGGGATTTACATTTCTAACAATGATAGGCAACTCCTAAAGGGATTACAATTTTCACTCCCAGCAGTTATGATTGAATTGAGGTCATGAATCAGGTTACTTTGATCACGGAGTGTGGTTGTTTTTTTTTTTTTTTTAATAGAGGTTGTTTGTGGTACATCCGGTTTTATGCTCAAGACGGCGATATATAAAGTATATCGGATGGAATTCGGCGCTGATCTAGCGTCTTTCAATAATTCTCCCACTTCGCATTTACCTTAGTGGCCATTGACTTTTGGTGTGCCTTGCTTTTCACTCATGGCAGATTTCATGTTGATTTTGATATTATGTTTTTCATATATGTATATTTTGATGTTAGTGGAATGTTGTTTTAATGTTTTATATGTATAATGTTCGTTATGTTTTGCTTTTAAAGTGGATATATATGTTTTGTATAATATTTGTTTTTCTTTCATTTTTTTTATTATTTTTTAAAGTGTTTTTTATAGTGTTTGTACTTTTTTTTTTATATATGTCATGTTATATATATATTTCATTTTTTTTCATTTTGTAAATATTTCTTTAATTTTTTTTTTTTATTGTATATCTTATTGTTTTTCAAGAAAATTTCCATGAGAAAATTTGTCGAGAAATTTTGATGCAAAATCTAGAGCAAATTGAGAAAAATATTGTTTTGATGGTCCAATCAAACACACCTATCAAAGCACAAAAAAAGAAAAAAGAAAAAAAATGTTCTATTTGCTAATTTTTCTGGAAGAGATGTTGATCAATTTGAAGATTGGACTGGTTATTTGTTCATAACAAAAATTCATAGTTGTGTGTAGTTAACTGTCTGTTTAGGATTTTAGCTATAGAAACTATGTAATTCTGCAGCCAACCAACAATTCTGCAACTGAAAAACAATTCTACAGCTCTGTATTTAACTCAATGATCTATTTGTCAACAATGCATTCTAATCAGAAAAGCATGATCAAAATTTATTGGATTTGTCTAAATATTATGTTTTCAAGCATGATGTAGGAAAGAAGAAGAACTATGAAGGCGTTTTATCTATAGGATCGATTGATGAATTTTTGATCGAAGATTGTTTTGCAGGAATCATCAAGCATTTACAAATAATATTTTTTTATCTCTATGAAATGCTATGATTCAAACATAAATTGAGGAAATCGTTTTCTTTTAGAAATTGGATTTATTATCACAATTGTGAAATTAGACTAACCATTTGAAATGAATACACCTCATGAACCTGTTAATTATGAAAAAAGTTGTATGTATCAAAAATAAATTGATAACTTCTCTTTGAACACACTTACATTTTATTGCAATGTTAGTGCCATGTTTATTTTTAGGTTCCAGGGAAATCGAAGAATTGAGGGAAGCCAATTATGCATGATTGGTTTTCTACGACCAATTTCAAGAGACATGAACCAATTAAATACATTTTTATCATCCATAAATGCCATCATTTTTCCTCTCCAAACTTACAAGCTATCCAAGCATTTTCACTAACCATCGTTATCACCATTTTCCTTGCAAGTGTCGCATGTTTCCATTTATATTTTCCATTCACATTTTCCATAATTTTCATTCATCAACCCATTAATAGAGACACCTAGCTCACTTACATGTCGATTTTTGTTTTTACTTTCTATTCACTTGTTTACCCTCTTGTCATTTTCCTTTCCATTAAATAAATCTTGATCCACTGCAAAGTTTTTCATTCATAGTCCTTCCAAAATCATTATTCAATACTCGTGTTAGATGATGGGGGATTAATTAATGTCTCCCTTCTAACAAGTCTTGGCCTATCGACATCAACACATTATCTGGGTTCAGGGCTAGAGTCCTTACTAGTACCTTGAGGCTTGTATGCATCAATGACAAGTTCTCTCGCCAACAATCATGGGAATACATCAATGTCCCTTGATCATTGGCTCTTGCAAGTGGCTCGACATTAGCTCATCTACTCGCATTTTGTAAGATGTACTTAGGTACCTTCGCACTAGTTGACATTAATGGCGAGTTTTCCTCCCATTGATTAATTACATTCATCAATGTTGATAATCCAAAGACTTCTCCTCATGCTCGACATCAACATATTTATTCGCACCATCGGGTTTTGTAGCAGGTGAAGACTATATCATTTCAGCATTTTTCAGCAGATACAATAGATTTAGTAGCAGAAATAAATAATCCACTTTCACCACCTCATCCACCATTTATGCAACTAAGAAGCAGATGAAATTCTACATTCTATTACATTATCCAACATTAGTTACAACTTCTCTACATATGCATAGTTTTTCCACTTCCTAGGTAAGTAAATGTATGTTCTTTTCTAGCTTTTAATCATAGAATTCATTGAATACTGAAATTATAATTTTTGGAAAATACTTCACCATATTTCCTTTCTCAATTGAAAAAAAAATCATAAACACCTTTAGTTTGGGGGCAAGGGACATCCATTTATTATCACATCCATATCACTTCATTCCATTTCACTTCATTTCATCCTAACATACTTGTCCTAATCAATTATGATTGCATTATGGTTCAAAAGTTATGTGATTTGCAAATAAATGCCTAAATGATGAGCATATTATATGGCTGATTTAAAAATTCATTCTTAAAGATGTTCAATGAATCTTGTTGCAACAAAAAGAAACAAGGTATTGATACACAAGAACCAATACCAATTAAGATTTGGTTTTCACACAAGAACCAACCAAGCATGTTGCAATTCAATGTATGACAAGGAATACTTTGCAACAATAATTGTCAAATGCAAAGTTTAAGGACAATTGATATAAGCCAAGCTCATTCAAAAGAAAATCATGATTAAGTGATGCAGTAGATTGCATGAGGACATGCAATAACGTCAGTTGGGGGGTGTGTAGAGCCTCCAAAATGCATTCAAAAGATTATCCACTTTCACCTTTATCACCACCATTCCACTCACATGTCGCAACTCCATAGCCATATAATCTTTCATTAGCTTCCATCTTCATGATTACATGGGGTTACCTTTGTGTTTTCCAAAAGATAACAATTTCTAGTATTTTAAGTGAATTTATGGTTAAAACTTAGAAAAATGACATATACTTGCTAATACTTAAAAGTGGCTTGAGTTTCATGATATGTGTAGGTCATTTGGAAGCTTCCAAGTCACCCTTATGTGGCCTCCAATGCTCAAATTCGAATTCCCTTCAAGATATGGAAGAAGATTTGGATAATGTTCAAAGATGATATGTGTCTCACCATTACCTATTTGAGTTGTAACTCTATGAGATTTTCTATGGATCTAGGGAGAGAATAATGGACCTCCATTAATGAGGTAGCTTCTTATGTTTTTTGAATAAATAGGAGAGACTCCTCCTTTCAAAGGCATGTGTAAAGTTGGAGATACTCAGGTGGAAAGTTAATATTACTTATGTTTTGAATGAAATTTAGATTTAGCACCATCTTGATGAGTGATGTTCGCCTTGATTGGTAATTCTTGCACTGGGAGCCTCTCAACTTTCCATCTCTCATGCTTTTGGGATTGGACACCTACAATGTGTGAGATTTAATGTTTTTCATATATTAAGATTTATTTCTTTCATAGATTAAGATTTATTTATTTCATATGTTTTCCTGTGTGAGAGGTTAAGAGTGACTGTTTGTTTTTATTTGCTTTCCTATCTAGTGGTAAGAGAGAATGTTTTTATTTGCTTTCATATCTAGAGCTTAAGAGTAACTATTTTTATTTTCTTTCATATCTTTTCCTGTGTGAGAGGTTAAGAATGATTTTTTTTCTTTCATTTCATTTCATGTGGTTTTGATTATTTATTTCATAGGATCCTGATTTGATAATGCACACATGATCCCTTAGAGTAGATTTAATTTCATGCAATTTCAATTCCTGCAAGTGTGATCGATTAAGGTTTCAATTCTACATGATGTACTATAACTGTACTATAATTTCTTTTGAATTGATTGTTGAATTAGAATAGGTGAATTTGGTTTGTCGTTATTTAGTTTCGTAGTTAGATTGATCTAAATCAGAAGTTAATTTCTAGCATATACAGTGCAAACACATTTCGCAAGTTTTACGAAACCCCTGGGTTGACAATTAAATCATAGGTAATTAATTTGCCTCATCAGGGTCATAAAATGGATGGGAGAAAAAATTAGCTACTTCATATTCTTGAACAGTTCGTTGACATGAATATTATTGCATAAAACAACCATAATCATTTCTTGGATCTTAAACTTTGGTCTCATTCTGGAAATATTGTTGTTGATCATGTTCTTCCCACTCGCCTATAAGCAGGTCCTTTTACAAATATTCTAAAGATGTCAAAAACACACCTACTCCATTTCCTTCCTTAGAGTATGCCCCATCAAAATATCATTTCCAAACACAGTCAAGTTTCTTTTCCTACGTTCTCATCACGTAGTCAGCTGTGGGATAATAAAATTGATAAAAAAAAAATTGCAATTGCTTCATTTTCTTGAAAAGTTTTCTGACATGAATGTTTTTTCACACAGAAGCCACAATTATTACTTAGTGCTTCAACTTTGGGCTCTTCTTGAAAAAAATGTTGCTGGTAATCTTCTTCCCACTTGCTTGTAAGAAAATCCTTTTGAAAATTTGCAACAATCTCATCCTCCTTTGAATCATATGAATCATAAATCAAAGAATCTTCATCAAATTTATTACTAGCATCTTGAACTTAAAAAATAGAGATAATTATGAGCATTGGAAAGTAAAGTTCATCAACAATTGTTGTTATATACCCATAAGAAGAAATTATCTTTATTTGTTGGGAACCATTTTCTACTTGTGGTTGTCTTTGGCATATGCTCATACATTGTTCTACATCTAAAGGATGTAAGTCATAAACTAGAGCCTCTTTGTTAACCCCATTTCCAACTTCATATTTTTTCATGACTTCCCATGACTAGGATTCTTGTTTTTCTAGAGCACCGAAATCCCCATCCAAGTCATACAAATCATAAAAATGAGAACCATCAAATTTAGCAGAATAATATCTATGAGGGTTTTTTGCACCTTAATAATGTCTCCTTCCTTTTCTTGATTGTTGGGTATGATTCTCGATGCATTTATATGTTTTCTTAGTGTTGAGCTCCACAAACATCTTGAACAACATCATCAATCTTAGAAAGGTTTACAACTTTAAAATGTTCACAACAATCTTCAAACAAAGAATTTGATGGATGTAAACATTTTCAAAAATAATTATATGCCATGTGAAACCTCCTCAATGAAGATATGTTGCAATGAGGTAAGTTTTTGTACCAAGCTCTATCATATTTATCCAAAGAGTACATGAACAACTTTGTTTTCACATCTTCATGAACAATATAATGTTGCTTCATGAATTCATTAAATTTCTTAAGGTGTTGGGTTGGGCGTTCCTCTGCGCTTCCACTGAATCTAGGAAGATAGGTATACCATTCTTGAAATGGAGGTACATGATTAAGATAACCAATAATACAAGGCAAATATACGGGGGGTAAATTTTTTGGCCAAGAATGCAAGAAGAGCCATTTTGAAAACCCCTTTAGGTGAGAGATCTCAACCTACACTTCCTTTACTCATAGGACAAAGGAATGCACAAATTTCTATCTAGGGAAATATATTATGATTCATTCCCTAACAATGACGCCAAAAGATGTTGTTGCTCCTAGAGACAACCCTTGGGTTGAGGAGAAGGGTCAGTGCTTAGGACATCTTAGTGTATCTTAAGTATTTATTCGTTCTTCTCAAGAATTAAATGAAAACTTATGAAATATGGTCCGATCACCCTACTCAGACGCAAATTCAATATACCCTTAAACAATATGTCATTCCCAAGTCTTAATGTTTAGTTATGAAGGCTGACATACAAAGAGTGCAGTTGCATTGGTTGTCGTAGTATAGGTGAAAGAGGAAATATAAGGAGAGAAACCCAGTCCAGAGGGCTGGACAAACAAAAAATCCTATGCACCAAATTCCAGTAGAATCATGAACAATATAAAGGAAATGACGTTCAAAAACCATGGAGAACATTTCAAGGCCTTCAATCCCACACATTACAGGTGCCACTTTCCATAACCTAACATAGGGAAATATGTTGTTTAAAATTGAATGCCACGGTTGCAATTACCCAATTTCCGAGAGAAAAGAAACACATATGAAATAATAAAGAGAGAAGGAATTACTTACTACACATCTCAATACTTGGAATAACCAGAAACATCTTCATTAATGTTCTAGAACAACATACATTTGATAAGCTCTAGAACCTGAAAAAATTGCAGAAGAACTACAACCTCTAGGATATAAAATCATATCCTTTGTAATGAGATATTCATCCCTTTTATAGGGAGAGACAAGAAAAGAACAATTACAAATATATTTGGAGTTCTCCAACTGTCTAAAATACATAGCTATCTAAGCATGTGACTAACCTAGTTGTCCTAATTATTACATAACAAAATTGATTCTTTTCTTGAAAATGATATATTAACAAAATTTCAAAAATGATACGAATGTGTGATGATTTCCAAAACAAAATATCTCCATCACTAACTTCCTTGATCTCCTAAAGTGGACCCTTGCTCCGTTATCCGAATTCGTGGTGGGTTGGTGAACTAGCCATCCTTCTGCCATTTTATTCCTTCCACATTTACCTATCAATTTAACTATCATTTTCTCCCTCTAACATCTTGTGTCGACCTTTTTTGGAGTTGGCCCATATTGTAGATGATTCTTTCCACCCATCGAGATCAAAATCCCACTAAAAGTTTTGACGAAGAGGGTTTAGTGTAACAGAGGAAATGCATAGGAAATAGTTAAAAAATGGCTCCACATGCTCTTTTATCTCCATATAGTTCTGCGACTTGTTCCTCGTAACTCTTTAGAAATTCAATTAAAAATATTTTTAGGCTTCCGATTCTCTGAAATGGCTCACATTACTTTAACAAAGGGAAACCTTTCCAATTTGGCCCACTCTCCATGAGGGGCCCACAACTTTGTCGCTTAACAGATCCAAGGAATGGAATGTTCTTTCCATTATCTTCACTTGACGATCCATGGTCCCATGGTCCCTTGGTATTTTTGAAATGAAATTAGAAATAGTTATTAGATTCCAATATTTCTCCACTACTATTATGTGCTATCCACAACCTCGACGCTTTATTGAAATTGAATTTAAAATATGTTACAAGGTTTTGACTTCATCACCTGCCAGGTCAAATCCCCATCATGGGATTGTATTAAAAATTAGTCCTCGGTAACGGAAAAACATTTCATGTACTAGCAGATCCATGGTGCTCAACGTTTCTTGGAATTGTCATTTTATAAATGTTACAGGGTTCTAGGGTTCCAACCTAGTACTATAAAATTTGTCTCCAAGCTCTATCTAGTGCTAGTTTTATTTCCCTAGCTTTTTCTATTGGCATACTTCTTCTAAAAGAAAATTTTGGCTAAATGTTAGGTTTTATTAGTTCAATCCCGACTTTTGTACTTAGACTCCTTTATGATCTCTACTCTCTTTGGATATCTCCTCTAAGGTTTGAAACATGAAGCATTTTTCGATTCTACTCTTCTCCAAGCATGCTTCTGCTACGACTTGATCTCAACTGCACTCAACTTTTTTATGACCTATATCTCTATCTGCAATACTTCTGGTCTCCCTTTATCTGCAAGCATTCTGTGAACACTATATATATATATATATATATATATCTGTATATATATATGTATATATATGTATATATATGTATATGTATATGTATATAGATATACATATATAGATATACATATATAGATATATATATATATATATATATATATACATATATATATATATACATATATATATATATACATATATATATATAGATATATATATATAGATATATATATATATATATATATATAGATATAGATATATATATATATATATATATATATATATATATATATATATATATATATATATATATATATATATATATATATATATATATATATATGGAACCTCCTCTCATGGTCCTTCTCTGGTTAATGGATCATTGATCCTTGTTGATCAACAATCAGTTCTTATCTTCTTTTATCTCCTAAATTTTCCATTATTTAGATTCAGGTCCCTTATGGGGTTGAAGGCGTAGATCCTTCCTAAGCTTGGTTTCTCCTAATGACTGAAGGTAATTAGGTGTTGTGGATACAATGAGCGCTCCATGCAGGTTAATAGGTGGTGAGCTCCAGTATTGCAACAATGATGCTACAACTCTTGGGACTCCCTACTTTAGTTTTATGAACCCGGTAGTTTGTAACAAACTTGGAAGCGACAGTGCTATATGCACAAGTACTAGCTCTTATTGCAGGCTATCACTTGATCAGCTGGCACAAGTTCGCCAGGAGCTTAAGCCAACTTCTATGAGTTCTTAGAAGAATCTTTTAACTGTGATGGATGAAATCTAACTCAAAAGAGGCTATTCTACTTGCAGAAAGAAGATGAAAGCTGAAAGGAAATGTAAACCCTAGCAAACCCTAGTTTTACCGACTAACCCTAGTTGTGCAAGAAAAGAGATGTAAGCTACTAAAATGGATGCCATTAACTATTGAAAAGGTAAAATGCATTTGTTTAAGCTACTTTTGAAGGAAAATATGGAAAAATCATCTTTTTGTATTTTTTAGCAATTTTATGCAGAATTATTATACATGTGCTTTAACTATTTTTGACTATGCAGAGGTTTATTGGCGAAAGGAAATGGAGTGGGCGTTTTTAGGAGGTTGGGAAGGTGTGGAGAGGACCTAAGGGGTCCCTATCAGCCTTCTGGAGATTTCCACTACACTCAGATCTCGAAAAATCGCTTGCGTGAACTTCTACAGGAGGCTGCAGGGGATATACAAAAAATTCTACAGGAATAGGCCGAAAGTGGTTTTTAGAGGGTTAATGGTGGGAAAATGGTGGGAAAGTGGAAATGAAGGGTGGATAGGGATGTTAAGGGATCTAGGACCTAGTAAATGAAGCTCAGGAGTGATGAAGATGGTTGGATTTGTTCAAGGATGAAGAAAGCAATGTTGCACAAAAATGTAGAAATTAGGGCAAGTTGGGAAAGTGTGGCGAATGAGGGAAAGAAATCTTGAGCGAGGGACTAGATCAGGTTGTATGATGGAGGAAGGATAGGTTGGAGTGTCTTACAGGTGTTCTGCACACTACTTTCCAAAACTAATCCAAGCAAAGACTAAAAAAACAAATATTTATCTATTTTGACCTAATCTGACCTAAAAACCGAAAACGTGATGAACAGAAGTTAATAGACAGGAAATCATGCAAGAGAGCTATGGAAACTAAGAAAGAATAGATCTAATCATGAAAACACAACTGATATCAACTTTTCCAACTCAAAATCTAACACTAGCAATTACATTGGAAGGCAAAAACAATGTTTTTGTGGCAGCAAGTGTGCCTTGGTCTCAATTCATGGTCCCAAGGAGGGAGAAAGGAGATCAACGACTACTTGGTAGCCTTTTTGTGGATCTTTTCTATTATCAAACTATCAAATCAACCTGAAGCATGAACAACTATCTTAATCATAAAAAACAATCTAAGTAACAAAGCAAGATTTAACCTATATAATAGAAATTATTCTATGAATGTAGTAAAAACACATAAAAGTACACAAAGGAGGTATTGGGCACTTGGGTTGGGCCCAAACCCAAGAGCTATAGCCTCTTAAGAAAGCTCAGATCTAGTTCAAAGCTGGATTCATCTTCATTGATAAAAAAACTAATAGTTACATCACAAAAACTGTCTGCAAGAAGAAGCTCGAAAATGTGCTAATTGCAAGGCTGCACTAAAGTACGAAAATAGACTATCAAATGGCTAAACTACTAAGGCTTGAAGCCTTCCTATTTATGCAAATGAGGACTCCCAACAGTCCTCTTTAACTTTAGGAGCTTAGCTGCCCAAAACTGTAGTTAATAGCCACTTCACTAGACTTGCTCGGCTGCCCCTTGAAATCATCTTTGGTGGGCTGTTGAACTCCGAGCTGATGGTGGAGAACTTGAGAAAGGGATTATTTAGTGCAATAGACACCCCTACTATAAATACTTAGCCTTGTTTCTTTGAATTTGGCTGCCAATCTGCTAATAAATGCCTGATCTTGGTCCAAAAATGTCCAAAAATATGCAATAAACATGTATTAGTCTTTGTGGTAAAGTGACTATTCCCATTCACTCAATTAACATAGATATATTCAAAAGCATGCATAAAAATATTGAGAATGGTGGATTAAATGAGAATAATAGGCCAAATGAGCCCATATAGTTACCCATTTTAGGGGCTCATCATCACCCCCTGCTGAATGTGTTGCTCATCCTCTGAGAAACTAATCTAGTTCATCATCTTTGATTGCTTTGACTGCCTCTGCGACATCCTAGGCCTCTGAGGTGATGTCCTCTTCTCTATCATTAAAACTTGCCTTTCTGTCCACTTCCTCCCATTGTCTTTGTTCCTCTTCTTCCTTGACCCCTTTTAACAGCCCTAGCAGTAGTGGAGAGTTGAACTTAAGGACAATCCAATTGGCTTTCGAGTTCTGCATTGATTGTTTGTATAGGGGTACTCTTCTCATAGCCTCCCTCATTCTGGTTGGGGAGTGGTATTCCCTTATTTTCAGACTATGGAACAATGTATTCCATCTCCTTGTGCAAGCATGAATGCAATTATCACCAAACAGTCTCTCCATATCATCAAAGTGAGAAATGGCCTGAGCTTGCATTTCAACATAGTCAGGTACAATGTGAGGGTTTTCTGCAAGGTGCCGATGGGAATATATGAGAGTTGAGGGATCTTCTGGTTCTGCCCTTATCATGAGTGGCTCACTTAGTTCCCTGGTCATAATCCTCTAAATCTCTACTGCCCTCTTTTCCTCATGGCTTAACCAAGAAGCCATGGCCATGAGTTGCAGATCTCCTAATGCAGTGTTTGGGTCCCATAGATTCATGTTAGGAAGTGCCAAGTTGTGTAAATAGAATTCTGCTAACTTGGCCTTATCTTCAGCTAAGCTACTATCACACAAATGCATAAACTGATTGTAATTCTGGAATGGGATGGTGCCCATTTGGGCCAATGTGTTAATTTGAAATTGAAACCATTGGTCTTTAAGATATAATGCATGGGATTTAGCAGGTTGCCTACATTGTAAGGCTTCTATTTCCCAGCTGGTCATGCAGGCCATTTGAGCTTCTTTTTCTTGCAACTGCTGTTTTAAAACCTGTACTTCTTCTGCTACCTAAAACTCCTTTTCTTGCAGCAATTTTGTTAGCATCTCAACATCAACTTGAAGTTCTCCCTATTTCTGCTATTTCTTGGTTGTTTCCTTGTTTTTTGGAGGACTGTTACACGGAATAAGTTGATCTTGCGGACAAGATAGACCTTCCTAGAATCTAAAGAAGACCTAATGACAAGCGAACCAACCAGACACTATCTTTCTCTAAATATGCTTTGATAAACAATAGCAAACAAGTGTTTTTAGGGCCTACTTTAGGTCCAACGCAAGCTTGTGGATGCCCTCGCTCCTTTGATCCAAATGAGCTCCTTTTCGCGAATCTACAAACACAAACAAGGCAAACAAATTAAATAACACCTGAAAAGCCAATTGCATAAAACATATTTAACATGAAAGTCAAGGAGTCCATGAAACAAATAACATAAGATACTTGTTGAGAAAAATGAGTTTGATTGTATTAATTCAAAAGAAGAAGAACTTTACAACCTTTGCCTTTACGCTGTACAAGCTCCTCCCAGGGTCCAGCAAGAAGTCTCCTCTACTTTGACAAGTTTCACTCACTCCCCAATGAAGCCAAAAAGATGTGTGATCTCTCCTCTTAAGATCAACTAGGAAGTCTTGATTTCACCATCATTTACCCTCAAAAATGTTCAGCTTCTAACCTCCCCAGCAACCAGCCCAATGCCTGTATTTATAGTGCAATGGAGGGAGGTTACTAGGTCCTCCTTCAAAGGGATAAAGCCCTCCTTTAAAGGGATAGCTCCTCTCACCAAGGGATTAGCTCCTTCTCTTTTGGGATGCATGAACCACCTCAGAGCGAACAATCCACGTCAAAATTCCTTCTAGAAACCTCTAGAATTAACCCAAAGTGAGTTTTTTAAGATAAAACTTGCGCCTTTTGACTTTCAGAGGGGTCTGCACCTACACTGTTAGGGACAGAGGGGGCAGGTCCGCAGTTTTTGTACACAGAAGGTGCCAGACCGCAAGTGACCATGAGAGAAAGTGCGGAACGAGAGTTACATTGATTTTTAATGTCTTTTTCTCATTTCCAAAGCTTGATTTGAAGAGCTGAGGTCTGAGACTTGCTTAGGAGGATAGTACAAGTGATGATAGACCCATACTGACTGCAAATAATCATGGTGACGATATTTTTGTGTAACAGATTGCCCCCTAAAGTGCGAAGTCTGTAGTAGATGAGGATTTGTTATCATTTAGGAAGATTGAAGTACTTTATCATTTCGAGGATTGTCTTGTGGAGAGCCTGGTTGGAACCTGTAAAAACATTCAATGCAAGATATATATATGAGATCATATCATTGCTGAGGTAGGCATTCTCATACTCAGATCAAAACTGACTAGAAAAACTACTACTGCTATGATATCGGAATGATCTTGTAAAACATCACAAGTAAAGACTCATGTGGACACAGTATGGACGCAGCCATCTGTTTATGAATAGTCCATTATATAATGAATACAAAATTCCTTGCAGCCTGGATTGTGGAAACTAGATCCAGGGTCTTCATTTCTACTTCCCGAAACAGTATGATTCTATCCATGCGAATGAATGTGTTGATGTCGAACATGGTAGAAACCACTTGATTACCAGTCAATGATGTAAACTATTAACAAGTGTGAGAGAAACCACCAGTGATGTCAATGTCTCTCAAAGTACCCAGTACAAACCATGAGATGCGAATAAATGTGTTGATGTCGAACATGTCACGGAATCCTTTTATCGAAAGTCAATGATGTAAACTGTCGTCAAAGGCGAGAAACCTGCCATTGAGGCATGCAGACTTCAAGGTACTGACGATTCCTAGATCATCTTTCTAGATAATGAGCTGATGTCGATAGAAAGCGATCCGTCGTAGGCAAGCCCACAACACGAAATCATAGATCAAGTTGAAGAAATTTAGATGCAAGGACTGACTCAGGGATGGTGAAGATGGATGACAGATATTTTGCAGGTGAATGGCTTATTGGCAGTGACCTCTTCAACACATAACGACATGACAGATGGCTTGGTGACAATTGACACAAAGTTAATACCCAGAAACCGGCTGAAGACTTTCAATGTGGTTTGATCAACTATTAGGCAAAGGATTTCCCAACCCAGGTGAATGAAAGTGTTGTGTTCAAGAGCGGTTACAAAGTATGACAAACAGGCTCATTTTTCTCTCTTTTCCCGCACCATTTCTGGCAAGTGCCTCTTTATTTTTGACAAGCTTGAGGAGGATAACATTTGCTTGATTATAAGCTCATCCTTCGGATGAGTTCAACTTAGTTTAAATTCGAACGCTAAGAAGGAGTGGTTCGTTCCTGTTTGTAATTGAACAGGTCTTTTACTGTGAAATTTTAACGAGTCCAGTATAGGAGAAACTCAATGTTTTTCAATTTTAGAGAGTCTAAAAAAACTTAAGAAGACTCCAGGGTTGACCTTTTTCGTAAATTTGTGTCTCCCAAGCCTGAAAAAGTATAAAATAATACTTGAGAGAACCGCTTGATCTTTTACGACCAAGGAGTACTTTTCGTCATTAGTGTCCTTGACCCAAAAAAGTAAAAAAGCGATCAATGACACGTCGTTTTATAACCAATATCGAATTTGAAACGACAAAAATCCGGCAATCTTTTCATGTTTTTACGGTCGGAAAAGAGTTGTAAGTGGACCATATTTTAATTCCATTTTAACGAGTTTAAAAGAAACACTCGGCAATCTTTTCATGTTTTAGGAGTCAGAAAAGAGCTTAAAGATGACTCTACATGTTTTTTCCGTCGAAAATGATAGATTTCGCCTGAATAATCCTTTACTCTGCACAAAAACACAAACATTACTCATACCTGTTTTAAATGGATAAAAAACGTCGCAAAATACCTTTTCAAAGTGAAACATAAACAAACTTGCAATTTATTTTCTCAAAAAACTTATAAAAAGGGCCTTTGTCAATTCATTTTTACCGTTTGAGTTTGGGTGAGAAAATAGTGCTTTTGCTCAGAAAACTTCCCGTGAAGATTGCGGAAAATCCAACCGTCGGAATCGAACGCCGTCTTCTCCAGGTAATCCACATCATCCCACTCTTCATTTTTAACCATTTAATTTTTTGTTTTAGTCCTTTATTTCATTTTTGGGAGGGTTTTTAGGCGCAAAACCCGCGCGTGGGGGCCCGCAGGTTTACCATTGCGGGCCTGCGGACCCCGACTTTTTCTCCATTGGGAAAAAGCTCGGGGTCTGCACCTTCCATGTAGACAAAGTGCGGTCCCACACAATGTGTCTAACCTGGAGGGTGCGGTCCCTGTCGCAAGGGTTTTGAACCCAAAAATTCTCAAAAATGGACCACACAAAATATTTTCTAGCATTTTAATTTGTCTTTATACTTGATGCAGAGAGTACATCATGCTAGATTGCCATGAACGAGAGCATGAGGACGTGGATGCTGCCGCATGGAATCATGAGCCTTCACTTGATGCTTTGAGGGCATGCGGATTGTACAAATTCTGGGCCATTCCTGGCATGAGGGCTCAAGTGGATTTCTTACAGTGGCTGGTTGACAGATGGAGCATACAGGACCAGTGCTTTTTCATCAGCGGCCACCAGCTCGAAATCGAGCTGGCGGACATATATTTCTTGACTGGTTTGCCTAAGAGAGGCGAAGACTTGACTCTGCACGGGACTAGGCCAGGTGGCCAGTCTATCGATAGCCTCCAGCTAGAGTACTGCAACAGCCAGGCTAGAGACAAAGGGATAGACATAAAGACGATATCCCGTCCTGAGCTCATGGTGATTGCATTTACTGTCACTAGACTTTGCAGAGCTGCCGCATTACATATTGCCATCGGATCCCAGATGCGTATGGCAGTTGATTGCTTTCGAGGCACCATCTTCAACTGGTGCGATGCCGTGTTGGCCAATGTGAAAGGCCAACTGACCAGGGCCAAGAACGGACGACTAAAGACCTTTGGTTATGGGGCTTTGGTCATGAGTTTTGGCCTGGAGAGGGTTCCTATGCTGATCCCACAGCACCTTACTGTTGGAGCTGGGCTTCCTCGAGAGCCCAAACTGATGCGATGGGTCGCAGTCATGGCCCGTCACCCGGACGAGAGGACAGAGGTTGCTCGATTCAAACCTGAGTATTTCCAATGGCTGGAAAACCAGGTCTTTTCTATTCAGGACTTCCCTTACGCTGGGATATATTTTCGTGGTGACCCAGACATGGTTCTTCCACCAGGAGAGCAGTGGGACAAGTCAGGTAAAATCCTTTTCAACATTTTTCTATTTTAATTCTTTTTGTTATTTTTTCATCGTCTCAAAACTGATAGTAAAAATTTCAAATGCAGATGTGGGTCCACAGTGACTAGCCGCTCTCCGGCCTTACGAGAGGAGGCAACCAGTTGCACTTGCGCCAGCCCCACAGGACGAATCAGCAGAGGTTTTGGCCGAGTTGGAGGGTCATCTTGAGCGCTTGACAGGAGATATTCCTGAGACCACTATAGACGACATTCCTCGTCGACTTCAGCGCTATGTGATTGGAGTCCCGGGACCTTTTAGGAGGTTCCTTTGCAAGGTGGCCCGTGCAGTGGTTTCTTATAGAGATCATCACCAGTGATAGGATGATCGCCTATTGTGGGCACATGTGACTTTTTTGTTTTTTGTACTTATCATTTTTGCCGATCATAAGGTGCTTTTCAACCTATGATCGAGAACGATGTATTTTTTGACACACTCCTATATATATATCACTATTACGGGCTTATCTTGTAAATCATGTTATGGAATGGTTTTAAATTTACATGTATGATTATTGCAAATGTCTATTTAACATTCGAGAAGCAATTGCATCTGATAATGTATTTAAAGACCTCGGAATATGCTGATATTCAATATAATCAAATTCACGTTCCAAGAGACGCACTCTCAAAAATAATCTTAATAACACTGGATTTCTAATGGCATACACTCTATTAAGCTGTAATACAACGAGTTCAGAATCTAACCTCACTATCAAACTCCGAATCCCAAATGAAATAGATTCAGACAATAACTCAATCACTACACTATACTCAGCAATGTTGTTCGTTGTTTGACTGAGGCTTACCCCATGCATAGATACTAACTCGTTAGAGGGCGAATAGATAACCCAAGCTGCGGAAGAGATGTTCCGTGTATTACGACAAGCACCATCAGCGAAACCAATGTATGTTTGGAGAGGCATCGACATCTGCAATATCAAGAGTAAAACCAAGATAAGCAGGAATAATGGCAGAAAAAACACTCTCTAAGCTAAGCACACTGTTTAAACTAAAACACACCAGCTAGAAAGAAAAACTATCCTAACTAAATCTCCATACCCATTCTTTTAAGCATAATACCTCTTCAAGTAAAGGCCATTTCTGGGTTTACCCAAAGAGTCCCCGTCAGAGTCCACCAATTCATAGGCCCCTTTGGCTAGCTTTCGCTTGACAACATAGGGACCATGCCACATAGGAACGAATTTTCCAGTGCCTAATTTATCATTAGCTTGATCGTAAACTAAGACTAGATCTCCTTCCGAAAAATTTCGAGGGGTCACATTTCGATCATACTGAGCTTTCATTCGTTTTGCGTGAGTCTCGATCGCCAATGCAGCATCATGTCGATTCTCATCTAATTGAGCCAAGTATAACAAACGCTTTTCCTCTTCGGAAGCGGCTGGAAGTAACTCGATGGCCATTTGCAGTGACGGGATTTCGCATTCAATGGGTAACACAACTTCCAAACCATAGACTAGTTGGAAAGGAGTGAACCCTGTTGATGTTTTTACTGAAGTTCGGTATGCCCAAAGCACTGAAAATAGCATGTTGTGCCAATTCGACCGATGAATCCCAATGATTCGTCGGATCATGATAACTAAAACTTTGTTGATGGATTCAACCAGACCATTCGCTTGTGGATAATAAGGGGTTGAACTATCGTGACGTAAACCAAGCTGGCCTGTAAGTTCGGTCATCATAACGTTTCGAAAATGGTGCCCATGATCAATGATTATCGCTTGCGGGACACCAAACCTAGCAATTATATAATTGAACACAAAAATTGCAGCTGTCTTGCTGTCTGCCTCAAATGTAGGCATCGCCTCGGCCCACTTAGTAAAATAATCTACCGCAAGGATGATATACGCATGCCCCCCGGCCGAGTGAGGGTTACATGCAATAAAATCGATACCCCATTTGGCAAAAGGACCAATGGCAATTATAGGGTGGAGAGGAGCAGGTGGAGCGCGCATCTTACGATCAAAAATCTGGCAGTTGTGGCATTTTCGGACCGCCGTAATACAATCTTTAAATAAATACGGCCAGAAGTAGCCAATGCGCAATATCTTTTGGGCTGTGGCAAACCCAGACATATGACCGCCACACGCTCCAGAGAAACAGTCATTTAGAACCCTTTTAGCTTCCTCGTGAGTTAAGCAATGTCGAAAAACAGAACCCGCCCCACGGCGATAAAGAGTATCTCCAATAATCCTGAATTGTTGGGACTGGAAACGAATCTTTCGACGTTCTGACTGCGAAATTTCTGGCCGAAAGGATTGGGTCTGGAGATAAACGATGATATCCCCATACCACGGATTCAAAGTACTGATTAGAAACAAGGATTCGTCCGCAATGGGCTCCTCCGCCACAGTTTCCGTGTCAGCACACGGGAAGTCACACATCAACTCCGCAAAAACTAAAGATTTCTTAGACTTGGATTTCTCGAATTCCAAGTCAAACTCCTGCAGGATAACGATCCATTTAGAGTACTTTCCCCCTAGCAATTGCTTGGTCAAAATGTAGATCATAGGGTTGCAATTTGAAATTACCATAGTTTTGTGTAGTAGAATGTAGTGACGAAAACGTTGGATAGCTTGAACGGCTGCCAATGCCAATTTCTCCACATGTGAGTATTTTAGCTCAGTTCGATTTAAATTTCGACTAAGGTAATATATCACATGTTTAGTTTCTTATTCATCTTCTTGAACTAAGACCATTCCAATGGTGGAATGGGAGGCGGCAAGATACAAAAAGTAATCCTGGTTGTAGTTGGGAGGATGCAACAACGATGCATGGGTCAACACGTGTTTGAGTGCATCAAAAGATTTCTGAGCTATCTCATCCCAATAGAATGGAGTATTCTGTTTCAACAACCGGGTAAAACCCTTTGTAACCTCGGCATAGTTAGGAATAAATCGTCGTAAAAAGTTTCCTTTCCCTTGCAAACTTTGGAGTTGGCGAAGACTCAAAGGAGGAGGCAATTTGATGATAGCTTCGACCTTCGAGGGATCAACGCAAATGCCGGTTTTCGAAACTACAAATCCCAGCAATCGACCCGTTTCTATACAGAAGACACATTTGTGTGGGTTCAACTGAATTAGATAATGCCTACACCTCATAAAAATGCTCGTAAATGGACGAGGTGATCATCTCATTGTAATGAATGAGCAGGCAAGTCATCAAGATATGGTTGCACAATGTGTTTGATGTCATGAAACGCATAAGACATCGCCCTTTGAAAAGTTGCTCTGGCATTCTTAAGCCCAAAAGGTAATTTGCAATAAGCAAATGTCCCCCATGGACAAATGAAAGCCGTTTTTGGTTGATCGGCAGGTAGAATGTTGATTTGATTGTATCCGGAAAAACCATCCATAAAGGAAAATATTTCGTTGCTGGCACAATCATCAATGATTTGATCGATATAGGGAGTTGGGTAATTGTCCTTTGGATAGGCTCGATTAATATCCCTATAGTCGATGCATATTCTTATTGTTCCCTGTTTTTTGTTAATCGGAACAATATTCGATACCCAATCCGTTAACGGGATCGGATAAATGAAACCTGCTTTCAATAATTTTTCAACTTCTGCTTTAATTGCAGCAGCTTTTCGTGGGTGAATCCGACGCAAACGTTGCCGGACGAGTTTAGTGTCCGGGTAAGTCTTGATCTCATGAACAACAATCGCGGGATCAATTCCTGGCATTTCCTCATAGGACCAGGAAAACACGTCGTGGAATTCTTGAAATAGGGCCTTATATAATTGAATTTCGTCATCTGTACATGAGGCACCTATATGAATGTTCTCAAGAATTCCGGGTTTAACCAAAATGTCAATAGGAATAGTTCGAGAGATGTTTCCCAAATTTAACTCTGAATCGGGATGTTTCATTGGATTCTGAGGTTCCTTGACATATTTAGTTGTAAAAATTGATGAGAAATCATTTTCAAAACGATCATCCTCAGGTAAAAACGAAGATCTGTGATGGAGATCTTCCCATGGTAAATCATCTACACATAGGATTTCACGAATTTGCTCGTCAGAGTGAACAAGTTCAGAAAACGTAGTTAAATACGAGGTTGACGTGAAAAGTGATTCCTCATGGACCACATTCATTAAGTAATTTTCGGTTGAACGTGGGTCGGAAAAAGACTGCATGGCTTCATAGGCAAGTTCATATGGACTCAAAGGCATGGCATTACCAAATGAGTCTATCTCAGATTCATAAGGGACAATCCAAGGATCATCATAAATAATGGTGTCTGATGTAATCATATGAATGGTTGCAAATGAAGATGATGCGTTGATCGGAGGAAAAGGAAAAGTTCCCAGTAAACAGGCATCTTTAACTAATCCTACTCCAACATCCTTATATGGGATAGTCGTTTTACCAACATGTTGAATACTCTCCGAAGAGGCTAGGTTGGATGAAAAATAAGCCAGCTGGTCTATTGTTACGATCTTTCCATTGTGTGGAAACTTTATTACTCGAAAGACCGATGAAACGACCGATGTCATAGCGTAAAACCAACTTCGACCCAAGAGAAGGTTGTAGTCTAGAGGGGCATCAACCACCTCCACATCTAGACTAACGGTTTTTCCTTCGACCCCTATAGGCAAATCCTGTAGAATGCCAAAAGGATGAAACCCACGGCCATCAAAGGCCTTTAGAATCGTCGGGGATTGATTTAGCGAAGGAGAACCAAGCGATCTCCAACACTGTATCGACATAATACACGTTGAGGCTCCCTCATCAATTACAGTCCGATGAATAGGCCTGTTTTTTACTATCACTGGAATCTGGAAAGCCATTTGATGAGGCAAACGTGGTGTACTATTTTCTAGATCGAAGATTATTAGGTTCGGGTCCTGAACATCAACAGCTCCTATAACCGACAAAAGTAATTTACGTTGTGCTGGACATGATTGCAGCACTTCCAAAGCCGACATTGCTGAGGGTGAAATAGCTAAATCCTCAACAATGTTATAATTCTGGGCCGCTCTCGCATGTGGATTGAAAGCTGACTTTCGAAGTATACCCTTGGCAGGCGGTTTGATTACCAAGTCTGGATTAGGTTTCTCGATCTGTAGTGGATCAGAACTGGGAGCTGAGGTTGATGGATTAGAATGAGAAGATTCTGCTTCTTTACCATCAACAGGACTCTTACTACCATAATCTTGCGATCGAGTCGCAATCCCAACATGGGACATCATTAGTATGGGTTCTTCATTGGCACTCGAGGATGAACCTATCATCTTACTATCTTGAGCCGGAAAAGGATCCTTCAAAACAGCTAGAGTTTGGGAACCCTTGACAATTTTCGCAACCTCTGCACGATGAGGGCAGTCTCTTGTAAAATGTTCATCGTCACAAATGAGACAAGGATAACGAGGTTTGCGCTTTTCATCATTGGATTCCGCCTTTTCAGGTTTCTCCTTTGAACTTTTGTCCGTTTTATTCTTCTTCTTTCCTTTCTTCTTCCCACCGGATTTTGATTTGGCTGTAGATGACTCTACAACGTGAATATCGGTGGAAATCTCTACAGAAGAATCTCCTGTTGGGGAATCAGGAAAGGTTATAATAGGAGAAGAATTCTTGGAAGACTTCTTCTTACTTTTAGTGTTAACCGTACCAATCATACCATCAGCGGCATGAGATCCCGAAGGAGCTACAGCGAGTTGATTTTGCTTGGGAAGATTGGGGATTTTATCATGTAACATACTTGACTGAGTATAGACCAAGTCAAGGTAATGTGCTTGAGTAATGACTTGCTCCTGAGTAACAACTCCAGCTTTAGCAACATCTTTAGTGATCTTTGGCAACAAAGATTTTACAAACCACTCGGCCAAGATTTGATCCGGAATAAATACCTTCACTAAACGTCTTCGACGTCTCCACTCATGAATATGATCTGAAATGTAAGTGGATGTCAATTGTTTTAGCGAAGTTAACAATTCCATGCCATTGTCATATCGGACTGGCAACTGAAAATGAGTTAAAAACGAGGTAGCTAACTGACTAAAATTATAAAAAGTGCCTCGCGGTAACTCAATGTACCACTTGGCTGCGAGACCAATTAGAGTGCGCTGGAAAAGTCTAAGACGGATTGAATCATCTGTAATGGAGTTAGATGCACACTAGAGGTGGTAAGTTGTCACATGGTTCGACGGTTCCTCTCCTGATTTACCTTCGAACTTGGGAATGTCACTGGGCAACTTATTCGACATTGGCGGCCAAAACGGAAGATAATTAATGGGATCATTCATTAGGTGCGACAAGTCAGGTAAGTCCAAAGTTGCGATAAACGGTAACTGCCGATTAGGATCCCTAAAAATCTGGGTCATGAGACCAGCCCGAGGAGGAGGATATCCAGGATAACTAGGAATAGGAATGGCGTTCGGGATATTGTATCCTCCCGAAAAACCAGGATTAACCGGACCGTACTGGGGTTGTTGAGGTTGTTGATAAGTGTACCCAGGATACGGTTGATACTGATAGACTGGCTGCTGGACAGCAGGACCGAATTGGTACTGTCCCTGGTACGGTTGATAGGTGAATTATGGTTGACTTGTGACAACCGTACTTAAACCAGGTTGTCCTACAGGCATCTGAACCGAAGTTTGAATTGTAGATCCAGACAGTGGTAAAGATGTCTGAGGAGTAGATATAGGAACAGTAGAAACCGGAGCTGTCGATACTCCAGAAGTAGGTGGGGTAGATTGAATAGATGTTGTGGCAGTTGTAGCAGTCGTTTGAGGCGGAGTACGAGGTGTACTAGGCCCAGGCTGAGAAACTATCGAAGGTACAGAAGTTTGAATGTTAGACTGGACTGGTTGCTGGGGTGTACCAGAAACTAAGGGTTGTCCAGTTTGAGATGACAACTGTACACTTGGTTGCAACACCTGTTGGGTTTGCGATGGATCCCACACTATATTCATTCCGGGGTACTGACCCATAACAGGTTGAGAATATTGAGGACCATAACCGGGTTGAGGGTAGGATTGGTAATTGAAAGGTACATTTCCCGTTCCTTGAACATACGTTTGACCTTGGGGTGGTTGGAAACCTTGGTTTGAGTATTGACCTTGGGGTTGATACCCTTGAGGCACATACTAATATTGGGGTTGACCTTGAGGTATAAATTGATACCGGGGTTGACCTTGGGGTACATATTGAGTCTGGGGTTGACCTTGAAAATGTACTGTCCCATAGGTATGTACTGTCCTTGAGGTTGCCCCCCAGGCGTTAATTGAGGCTGCCCCCCAGGCGGTAACTGGCCACCTTGAGGTTGAGGATTGGGAATAGAACCTGACATCATAAGAATGTCTTCTACTCTCAACGGCTTAGTACCATTGCTTCCAGTTAATAACCCTTGATCAATGGGTTGAGGAGATGCTCCCGAAAAAGTACCAGAAAGTGACTGATACCCGGAGGGAACATAAGGAACGTTGTACAAAAAAGATTCGGGCGATTGAGTAAACATGGATGACTGTCCTGCCATATTGATGGGAGTATAAAAACCTCTAGGTGTTGGGTGATAAGGAGCACGAGGTGGTGAAAAACTTAACCCTGAGTTTTCTAGAAAATTAGTCAAAGAAAGATACCAAGAACTACTCCTAGGTCGACTGTAAAAAATTGATTCACGCTCCCTTAGCTCAATAACAGGTTGATTTTCAGGGATAGGGATGCCTACTTCTTCTTCCGGAGCAAGTTCTTCAATAGCAATAAGTCCAGAAGGAAGATCTTGGGTGATTACTCTTTCTACCCTAGGTGAACCAGGACCACTAGAAGTTGGAGAAACAAACCCCGATGTCGGAGTAGCAACAAATTCACTTTCAAGTTTGGATATTTCGGGTTCTTCACCTATATCACTAGTAGATGAAAAGCTACCAGCGATTTCGGAGACAGACACTGACTGTGGATTATACTCTGCTACTAACGGTTGAAAATAAGGATGTACTATCAAAGAAGATTCTCCTTCCTCAGGTGACCCAACTCTACTGTCTCTAGGAGTTACGAGGACTTTCAAGCCTTCAAGCTGGCTTGGTACTTCCTTAGGAGGCTGGCCCCGAAGTCTACAAGACCTCCTCAGTAACTCAGCCACGTTTACTAACTCAGGAGACTGGCCCCGAAGTCTACAGGACTGCCTTGGTAATTCAGCCACAGTTAAATACTTTTAACTACTTCACACAAAAACAAAGTAAAATGTCAATGAAAAGCACCTACAGTCTCTAAAGAACCAAACAAATTTGAATCACACACCTAAAGAATCTAGGAGATCAAACACACACAAACAGTAACTTTCCGTACCGAAAACACTAGTTGGTGATGAAATCCAACATTGCAGAGTTCAATACAGAAATGGCAGTTGGAGCAGTTACCCCGGTAACCTGCTTAATGAATAGACTAGCACAAGTTCCTCCACTTAACCATCTTGAGTGAAGTGAACCCCCCAGAAAATCCAAGTGAGTCTAGCCGACATCTGCTCCAAGTACAGTGGGATCTTCCCACCACTATCACCTCAGGAAGAATCCTAAAGAATATGGCCACTAAGGTTACCAACTGAGACAAATATACTAGGACGAACAGTCTACGATCTGATACGCACGCAAGGGCGGAGTAGCAAGCTCAATCCCCTTGAAGGCTCCTTGACATAATCCAAAGTTTACCAACAAGTGACCCCAGGCTCCTCGACAATGGTTAATATGAGGTTTACCATTTTTAATACGTGAATATCTGGCGTCGTTCCCAATGAGGAAGGATTGATTCCCACACTGGTTCAGACACGATCTTGTGCTTCTCCTTTAAGAGGAGCTTTCCCAGAGCATAAATGCAACAATTGGATTTCTTCCCTACCACAAGATACAGCTACTTGTTTGTTTATGTTGTCTTGGAGAGTTAATTACTCTCCTACTCCAAGACACTAGCCTAAGCTAAGTTGGTGTATCAGAGCCCTAGAAATAAAAATGTTACTAGGTGAATTTTACTTTAAGCGTTAATTTTAGTGGTTTTTGTTTAAGTCCAAAGGTGCGGAGATGAAACTCGTGGTATGAAGACTCGACTCAAAATCACTAAAAATGCACCTAAGATGATCTAAACAATCTTTTTCTCTTCAATGAACTTCTAAACTAAGAAAGAGTTTGAGAATGCAAATACTTTGTAAACACAAATCTTTCTCAATTAAACAAATTAAAAGAAGAGCTTTTCCTTTCCAAAGCACTCAAAAAACGAGACAACTAGTTATTTCACAAAAATTTCCCTTTTTCGTTTCAAAGCACTCAATCACTACAAAAACAAACTTTTTCCAAAAGAGATTTTTATATTTTTTAATAAAACACTCAAAACTAATGCAAACGACTAACTTTGAGATCTACAAACTATAAAAACCTATTTGAAGCCAAAGCCTACAAAAAGTCTTTTTAAGGATGTTTTACTTAGCTAGATGTAAGCTAAGGACTAATTTATGCAGAATCACAAATCAGTCAAGAACAACCAATTTCGTTTTCTTTTTGAAAATGAAAATCCAAACTTTCAAACACAAGCTTTTCGAAGTTTTGTAAAGAGAAAACTCAAAGCGGATTCCTCAAACAAGGGGAGATTTCATCAATGGTCAGACTCATAAGAAGGCTGGTAGACACTAAGGTGATCTGAAGTCCCTACAGCTTCTAAGTTCAGAGCCACTACACAACCAAAATGAAAAACAAACCCAACAAGAAAAACTCCTAGGAATTTCACCTACAACCCTAACACTAACGAAATCAATCCAAGGAAAGCTTCTGACAAGTTATATGCAGGTCTGGGCAGTGGATAACAATTTCTAAACACAAACTAAGCTGACTAACAGAGGAAATCTTAGGGTTTTTCAAAATTTTGATAGGGTCTGCAGGCCCACAGTTGGCACAGGTGCGGTCCCGCTCTGTGCTAAAAGCCAAGCTGCGGGTAAGTACGCATTGTGTCAAATGGCTAGGGTGCGGTCCTCTCCCAAAGCTATGAAAAACGAAAAACGACCCTGGATCTACAAACTCTACCCACTTTTACACACAACAAGCCAAAAACAGAAACAAAAATAGAGTTTCTCAGGTCAAAGTAAAAACAAGGAAAACAATCAAGTCCCCAGTGGAGTCGCCATTTTGTCACACGGAATAAGTTGATCTTTCCGACAAGATAGACCTTCCTAGAATCTAAAGAAGACCTAATGACAAGCAAACCAACCAGACACTATCTTTCTCTAAATATGCTTTGATAAACAATAGCAAACAAGTGTTTTTAGGGCCTACCTTAGGTCCAACGCAAGCTTGTGGATGCCCTCACTCCTTTGATCCAAATGAGCTCCTTTTCGCGAATATGCAAACACAAACAAGGCAAACAAATTAAATAGCACCTGAAAAGCCAATTGCATAAAACATATTTAACATGAAAGTCAAGGAGTCCATGAAACAAATAACATAATATACTTGTTGAGAAAAATGAGTTTGATTGTATTAATTCAAAAGAAGAAGAACTTTACAACCTTTGCCTTGACGCTGTACAAGCTCCTCCCAGGGTCCAGCAAGAAGTCTCCTCTACTTTGACAAGTTTCACTCACTCCCCAATGAAGCCAAAAAGATGTGTGATCTCTCCTCTTAAGCTCAATTAGGAAGTCTTGATTTCACCAGCATTTACCCTCAAAAATGTTCAGCTTCTAACCTCCCCAGCAACCGCCCCAATGCCTGTATTTATAGTGTAATGGAGGGAGGTTACTAGGTCCTCCTTCAAAGGGATAAAGCCCTCCTTCAAAGGGATAGCTCCTCTCATCAAGGGATTAGCTCCTTCTCTTTTGGGATGCATGAACCACCTCAGAGCGAACAATCCACGTCAAAATTCCTTCTAGAAACCTCTAGAATTAACCCAAAGTGAGTTTTTTAAGATAAAACTTGCGCCTTTTGACTTTCAGAGGGGTCTGCACCTACACCGTTAGGGACAGAGCGGCAGGTCCACAGTTTTTGTACACAGAAGGTGCGGGACCGCAGGTGACCATGAGAGAAAGTGCGGAACCAGAGTTACATTGATTTTTAATGTCTTTCTCTCATTTCCAAAGCTTGATTTGAAGAGCTGAGGTCTGAGACTTGCTTAGGAGGATAGTACAAGTGATGATAGACCCATACTAATTGCAAATAATCATGGTGATGATATTTTTGTGTAACAAGGACCTTCTTGTTTCTGTTGCCCTCCCAAAATGGACAGCCTATCTCCCTTATGAACTTCCTGTAGCTGCAACTACTTTTTTAGCAGTTCATTCTCCTCATGTAGCTGGGATCTTTTGTTTCTTTCTATGTGCCTCACCATGGCCAACTCCCCTGTTAATTCCTTTATCTTTTCCTCCATGTGGCCTATGTCCTCAACTCCTTTAGATTTGGAAATTTTCATGCATGTGTGTGTTCTGATCCTCTCTTTTTCTAATTCAAAGAATAAAGGTACAACAGATTTTTGTGGGATGATTTTCCCACCATCTAACATATTGTAATATGAGCCCAAATTAGGCTGAGGGGTTGGTTCAGGTATTTCTTTGGCCTTTCTCTCCCCCTATGATTTTTTGGCTACCTTCTCCTCCAATTTCTCAGTTTCTTTTAACTTGGCTAGAGTTTCCTGTAGAGATGTTTCAGCTTCCTGTAGAACTGCCTTTGAATCCATCAACTTAATTCTCTCTTTCCATGTAGAAGTTTTTGGGCTTCCTCTTTCATAGGTGATAGATATTTTGGAAGGAGATTGTTCCTTCTTTTTAGTGGGTGCGTCCTCAATGACAATTGGTTCCTTTAATGGTGGCTGGGGTTTTCCCACTTTGATCCTTGTGATTTTTCTGGATTTAAAATACATGGGAGTTTACCTTTTTCTTTTTCCTTTTTGTTTTGTAGGTGTTCTTAATGTAGCAAGCACAGCTGCTACTTCCCTTGCCAACAATTCAGGGGATGTTTCTTTCTGTTGTTCTTTTCCTTCACTTACTATAGAAATCTTTATGCCAACTATTTCTGCTTGTGTCACTGATATCTTAGGGTGCGTCTTTCTTTCTCTTGCTGGGTCCCTGCCTTGGTTGTGGCAGTCTTCTTTTGGGCTTTCTTAGCCTTTTTCTTTCCAATCATTGTCCTTTTTCCCTTCTCTATTTTTGATGTTGTCTCCTTTTCTGCCTTAGGCTCAGTAGCCTTGTCAAATTCCTCTTTTTCCTTCGGTTCTTTCTTTGTTTTTCCCTCTCCTTGAATGTCTTGTGTCCCTCATCATTGTTCTTCTCAATTTCTTCAGTTTGCTCCTCCTCATCACTATTGGATGGGCTGATGTTCTCAGTCAAAGTTTTGATGTTATCATCCCTGGACATATTTCTAAACATTTCCCGAGCTATGGGGATAGTATAGGTGTGTAAGGCATCTTCCACCAACAGTTTGATGAGCCCATAGTGGGCTAACTGATCTTGTACCGCATTCAATTAAAGACTGAAGGAGGAAATATGGGATGCTTAGTTTTCTAGCTGGAGGCAAGTCCATCCCATACCTTAATTCATGTAACAACCTGAAATGATAACCATAAATGATGCTGAACCTCCCTTCACATGTGATATACTTCATTATTTGGTAATTGACTTCACTCCATAGAGGAGGAAATCTTGTCCTTCTGACCCCGTTTTTATCTTATATAGGATGCTCCTCATGTAAAAAAAATGTCTTTTTAGAAACTTGTCCCAATGATTTCTCCTCTTTGTTCCAAGGGAGCCCCTATGGGAGACCGGTAATTCTACTGATGAAAACAGGTGTAAGTTCTAGGGTCAAATCCCTAAAACTAACTATGGTATGTGTCTTCGAATGTGGTCTTAGGGACATAAAAAACTCTTCAGTCACCTCCTCATCATAACCCTGAATTCTGTCAAAGAAGGATATCTATTTTTCCCTAGTGAAAAGGGCCACCACCTCAGGGTGCTCATACAATTTGCTATAGTTTAATGTTTCTTTTCTCATGAATCCTCCTACCATGGTGTTGAGTGCTCTTTTTGTGTTTTAACCAGAAAAGAAAATACTTAGGTGGAAAAAAACAGTCAATCACAAAAACAAAGGATATCTGAATTCAGTTTTTCTGAACCCAAGAAGGAATTTCCTGTGTGCTTCCTTACAACATCAAATGGCAATAATTCCCCTGTTTTAAACTGTTGTCACCCTGAATTTGAATTTCTGTTTTTGAAAAGAATTTTTTTTTCTACAGAACAGAGGATAAGGACACAGGTTCTTTTCTCAGCACGTAGATAGATATGCAAATTCGTTTTTTTTTTCACACACACAGGCTGGCCTCTACTGTTGCATGTATCTTTCTTACATGAGAATTTGAAAAAGGATGAGGAGATTCGAATGCAGAGAGAAAAAGAAGTTGTGTAGACTCAGGTAAATATCCAGGAAGACTTTCACTTTTTTCAATGCAAGGTAGACTTTCACTCTCTTTTTTCAATCTAATGTCGTGTTTAATTCACCACCTTACTCAAACAAATCATGCACAGAGAAGTTTTCTTGAGCCTACCTCATTTTGAACTTGAATTTCGATGAAAATCCCAGGTTTTCTTTCTGTAGAGTTGTTCTCTACCTTTCCTGTAGAAACCTTCCTGTAGAAATCACCCAGCTCTTGTAGAATGACACTGTGCTCCTGTAGAGCTCGATAGGCGGGAGATTTTAAAAAAGCAGGCAGAAAACTGGCAGAGGATGCATAGTTAGTTGCTCTGGAAGTGGTGGGTGCATACTCCAATCGAGAATGTCGTGAATGCAAAATGAACAAAGGGTGGTGAATGTTTCAACTGAGCTGTCTTTTAACTGTTGGCGTGATTCGTGGTGAGGAGATGAGGTGGCCAGATGGGTACGTTATCCCCATCTGGACCGTTGATACTATGTCACGGTCATAATGTTTTTGCATCCTGTCTAAACCGCCATCACCTCCTTTACTCCCGTTATCCGCCGCCACCACTACCAATCCTGAATGTTTCTTCCTGAATGGACATACCACACGTGCTGGCTGTGTATCTGATCGGCAATTTTGAATTTGATGGGGCTTGTTTGAATTCCACGAGGATGTGTAACTGGACAAGGGTGGCCAGTTAACTGGCCACTGATTCCATTCAATTTGAACCATTCCCATTGTCATGCAGCCTTGAAATATGATTCATGTAATTGAGGAATAGGTTTAGGCACTTACCTGCTCAGTCGCGTCCCTGTTATGCATATTTTGGATTTTGGAACCCATTTCTTCATTGTCGTTGTTGCTTGCGCTCTACATGATCAGCCTCAGGCTTTTGTTGATGTTCACACATTCAAACAAAACTCCTTGCATGTTTCATATGCCATACTTTGCTGACCCTGTCTTTGGAGTATGTGTTTCAGAGGGATCAGCTACTACAGGAATCCTATAGAATTTCTTGTAGATGCTTCTCCTTCTGAAATTCAAGATAATATCTAGGTAGGGCTACAACTACTGATGAGGGTCTTAGCAGACAAGGAATCACAGATGGGAGGTATCATGTATGGTGAGTGAAAAGGCTCAACTTTGATTTGTCATTAAATTTTTTTGTTTGCAGCATGAAGGAAATAGAATTTCTGTGTGTGACTGTGCAAGGACATAAAAACGAGTGTAATGAAGGTGTACAGAGATGGAAAAGGTGACATAGGGTGATGGATGGAGGCAGGGAGGTTCATAGGCCTCATATGCTTATTTCTAACCCTCGGGTCCTCTTCTGAGATTTATTTTGGCTTTTCTGTAGTTTCTACAGAAGGATCCTCCTGTAGAAGATACAGAATTTCCTATAGGATGTGAAATTTCAGACTAAATGAGACCAAAACTTGGGGAATGGTAACGGTGATGGAGAAATGGACTGCGAGGGATGCATGCAACCTGGTCATGTCCTCTGACTTTGTCTTGTGTGATCCTCTTAAAACCTGTAATGACCTTCCTACAACCTACAATTTATTCAAAAGAAATTAGGTTTATTTTTTCTCTTTTTTCTTCTTCTTTTTTTTTCTTTCTTTTTTTAGTCTGAGACAGCTGGGGTGCCTCCAGGAAGTTTTCGCCCTCACTGTCTGCCCTGGGTGCCTCCAAGAGGTTTTCACCCAAGGATCTTTTATTCCTTTTTTTCTGTGTTTTTTTTGTTTTGTTTTGTTCCTTTTTTTTTTCCTCATGGTGTAGGTGGAGTGGAGACAGGGACTTGCTCCACTACCAATACTGATTTACCAAGAGTCTCAATGAACTCCTGCTTGGAAAGGGGCTTCCTATAGATCTTCAATATATGCCCATTGACAAGCATGGGGATGGCTGCTTCATCGATGGTCCGAATAAGGACTGAACCATTGTCATTGTATGTTTCCATTGTAGATGGTCCCAGCCATCTTGTCCTCAGCTTTCCCTTGAAATCCTGGTATCTTGAATCATATAGCAGTGCCCAATCTCCTGGCTGAAATTGCTTTTCTTTGAGGTGATATTCATGCCATATCTTTCTTTGAAGTTGGACTACCTCTAAGTGGAGAAGGGCCTGCATTCTCTGTTCATCTAATCCATTCAGCTGAAGTAATCTTTCCGACTGTGCATGGCTGAGATCTAGGTCTAGCTAAGCTGCCAACCTCAATGTGTTATCTTCAATTTCTATGGACAACAAAGCCTTCTTCCCATAGACCAGCTCATAGGGTGTGAAACCTGTTGTAGTTTTCCAAGTAGTGTTATAGGCCTAGGTGGCCTCAACTAGGTGATCTGCCCAATATTTTCTGCTGCTACTCACTACCTTAGTCAAAATCCCTTCGAAATCTCTGTTAGTAACTTTCACCTATCCATTTGCTTGCGGATGATAAGGGGTGGAAGTTCTGTGCTTAATCTTGTAATGAGTGACCAGGTCTTCAATCACGTTAGAGGTAAACTGACTTCCTTGATCTGTGACTAATTCTCTTGGGTAGACAAACTTGTAGAAGATATTTTCCCTCAAAAACTCAACTACCTTTTCTTCTGTTGCTGCTTTGATTTCCTTTGTTTCCGCCGACTTTGTCAGGTAATCCGTGCACACAATGTAGGACTTCTGGTTTGAAGGATGGTTGATAGGACCCACAAAGTCCATGCCCCACTTCTAAAATGGCTCGAAAGTCACTTGAGGCTACAAGGGCATCTCATCCTTTGGGGTAGGTTTCCCCATCCTTTGACATCTATCACATTGGCTGATGTATCTCCTGACATCTTGATGAAGAGTGGGCCAATAGTACCCTACCTGTAGAATTTTGAAGGCGGTTCTCTTCGCTGCAAAGTGGCCCCCACAGGGCCCATTATGATAGGTTAGGAGGATGTCAAAAACTCCCTCCTCCCTGACACACCGCCTCAAAATTTGATTTGGGCCAAGTTTAAAAAGATTGCCCCCAATCCAAGTGAATGGGGTACTTTTCCTCACAATCTTGCTCTTCTCTTTTAAGGACAGGTATGGCAGAAAATGTGTTGAAACCAAATAATTTGCTATATCAGCAAACCATGGAGAGAGTACTAAGATAGTGAACAGGTGTTCATCTGACATTCAATCATCCACCATCCCTTCTTCACCTGCAGGCAAATCTTGTCTAGACAGAAAATCAGCAACAACATTTTCCTTACCTAACTTATCAACAATGGTCAAATCAAATTGCTGCAATAAAAGTAACCATCTAATGATACGAGCATTTACATTAGGTTTATTCATCAAATACCTAATTGCAGCATGATCAGTATGAACGAATGTTTGATAGCCAGTGATGTAGTGTCTGAACTTGTTTAGGGAATGGACTATAGCCAGGAGCTCTTTCTCAATTACAATATAGTTTAACTCTGCCTTGGACAGGTTTTTATTGAAAAAATATATGGCATGTGGTAGCTTCTCTTCAACTTGTCCCAAGGTTTCTCCTATGGCTTTGTTCGAGGCGTCTTTGTGAATGTGGAAAGGTAGGGCCCAGTTTGGACCTCTCAAGATTGGGGTAGTTATCAGCTTACCTTTCGAAGCATCTAGAGCCTTTTGACAGTTGTCAGTCCATATGAACTCAGCATCTTTTCCCGAAAGACCAAACAATGTAGAGGCTAGCTTACTGAAATCTTTAATGAATCTTCTATAATATCCTACTAAGCCTAGAAAAATCCGAACATCTCTTACTTTTTGAGGAGGCGGGACCCTTTGGATGATAGCAATCTTGTTGGGATCCACCTGTAAACCTTGCTGAGAAATTGTATGACCTAGCACAGTTGTTACCGGAATAGTGTCTATACGGAACTGCTAATCCCACTAAGGCTGGTAGCTACCTTAGAAACAAACAAACTAAAACTACTTTCGTTTTCCTTTATGAAAGATAGATGAGAGAAGAATATAGGATACCAACCTATGTCTTGTGCTTGGTTCCTTGCTCGATTCCTCTCTCTTCTGATAGTCCTTTGCTACTTGTTTTCATACCGAGCTTCACAGAATACCTATGGAATCAAAGTAGCATAACACTATACGAGAACATGGATCTATTATCATAAGCAATATAGGATCAGATGTATATTAACCACACAAATGCATAAAACATCAATCGCACAAGTGTATGGAGGAAAACTTGAGTAGTTTTATTGATAATCAAGAAAGAGCCAAGAGAATTACAACCAATTGTTCTGACCCAGCATCATCCTCTCAGCAAGTAAGCCCTTCTTCACCTTATGAAAAGCTTAGATCACCCAACACTATGATGTTGTCTCAAGAAACCAACAGCAATTCCTTACAAGATGCAAAATTCCAGCCTCTGGATCTCTGGGATGAGGGATCCATATATAGATGTCTGCAAGGGAGGTGAGTCAACTTGAGATTTGATTATTGTCTTCCATCTAATAGTTCTTGATTCCACTTGGAGATTGATGATCTCTTACTCATCCCTGGTCGAATTCAGAGAGGCAAGTGTCATAGGAGAAGTTTCTGGAAGATTCCATGCTTCTCCACCTTGCGGATTGACCCTGCCATTTGTCCCTTCTCGCCCATCGCACCCCATAGAAGGGATTTTTGAAATGAAACACACCTATTGTGTGTATTTAGGTGGGATGCAATGCACTTTGCCTATGGAGCAGGTGAAATGGTCCAGTTTTGACCAGTTCTGAGTAGTTTTTCATGGAGAACTTCTGGGAGATGCTGTAATTAGTTGACCTTGTTCTTTTAGGGGTTGGAACAACACCTTTAGGGACTTAGGAGCCCTTGGTTTATGGACATTTATGCTTGGGGTTGCAGTGCCCAAAAATGTCTATAATAGTTGCCCCCTAAAGCATGAGGTCGTTAATCTTTTGATGTCGGGTGAAATGCTTTATCATGAGGATTCAAAGTTCTTTCAAGCTGGAAGGAGACCTATAATAAGATACAATACAATACATTGTCTTCATAATATTTTCATGATCTAGCTGAGGTAGGCATTCCCATGCTCAACTTTATAAATTCATTTTCATGTACATAGGACAGACAATCGTCTGAGTGTAGACTGATGATTCTGGTAGAGCCATCATCCCTTAGATTGGATGATTATCTGTGCAGCAATGATGTACATTTGATGTCTTTATTTTCCTGAATATATATCGCAGCCCAGATGGATGAAACTAGATCCGGGGTCTTCAATCTCATTCGATCTTCACTCAAAGTACAAGTCGATTCATGTGAGAGATGTTCTGGAGTCGAACATGGAAAGACATTGCCTGATTACCAACCAATGATGTAATTTGTTAATAGGCGCGAGAGGAATCACTGATAATGATAATGATCCTCAAGGTACTACAGTACAATTCACGTGGTGTGAATAAGGGACTTGGCGTCGAACACCACGTAAAATATTTCGGTCGAAGGCCATTGATGTAAACCCATCACCGAAAGTGAGAAACTTGCCGTTGAGACATGCAAGCTTCAAAGTACTGAAAGGGTTGTTCCTAGATCGACTTCTTGGATAATGAGTTGATGTCGACAAGAAGCGATCCGTCATAGGAGGGCCTTAATGAATCCCAAATCAATGACACAGAACAGAGAAAATGATTTTAATGGAGGTGAAAACTATTTGGAGATATATGGTTCAGGGTGGCGGTCATGAAAGAGTGGAGCGAAAATGTATTATAGTGGGTGAGACACAGGTGAATTCTCTGAGTGAATTTTCTTGAACATATCGGTGACATTGACATGATGGATTGGTAGCATTAACCCCAAATGTGGATGGTGTGATGGAACCATGGTGATGTGACCAGTGAATGGAACGACCCAACCCGACTTGGATGCGGAGTGAAAGTGTCATGTTCAAGAGCGACTTGCTACCAACAAAGTTTCTTCAAGTTTTCTTTCCATTTTTTCCCCAGTCATTGCTGACCAGTACCTATTTATTTTTGTCAAGCTTGAGGATGATAACATATTCTTGTTCTATAATTTTCCCTTCGGGCAAACCCATCGCTATGTTTTAACGAGCCTAGCGATAGTGAAACTCGTTCTTGTCTGTTATGGACAAGTTTGTCGCTATTAGGTTTCAACGAGTTTAACGACAAAGACAACTCGGTCCTTTTCAATTTTAGAGAGTCTGAAAAGGAACGTAAAGGAAACTCCAAAATCCATTTTCATCATCTAATCCCTTAAGTCCGAAAAAGTATAAAATAATACAGAAGGGATGAATTTTTGGTACTTTTAATGAGCCGAACAAAACAAGCGCTCGATATTTTTGTGTAATAATCCCTCAGGTCCAAAAATATTAAAATCTAAAGGAGGTATAGCACTTCCGGTCGCTTTAACGAGCTGGAGAGGCCAATAGCTCAACAATCTTTTCATATTTTACGAGTCAGTTGAAAAGAGCTTAAAGGAGACTCGTTTTTTGAGGAACGAGTGATAGGTTCGGGTAGCAGCTGATTCCAGGTAAGGTTTGGAATATTCCAATCATGACAGTGTCACAAGGATGGCTAACAAGATCACTCTTCGCAGCTGTTCCTCAAAAGGGGTAAAAAATCAAGTGGAGGTGAATGATCGGCCAATACAGAGTGGAGGTGATGATGAGAACACGACCAAGGCTTCAAAGGCTGAAGTACTACATTCACGATGGTTATTTACCGGAAATTGGTTCATTTTTTAATGAGATTAAATGCTGGGGGAAACACTTGCTCATGGCTTATGTTTATTTTTTAACGAGCTTGAATTCCACGATAAAACTGCTCGATATAATGGTCATTTCTTGACTTTACCATTAATGACTTTGTTCCTTCAAAAGTTGCGCTGCATGCTCAATTGCTTCATCAAACTAGTTAGAAATCAACAATACATGTTTGGAAAATGAGTTAAGACACCAATATTTTACTTGAATTATGTAAAAAGTAATTTAAAAGTGCTTTTACCCCTCATTTTACCATTTCATTTGAACTTTGGCTTGTTGGAGCTTTGGAGGTGCTTTCCCCCTTTGATTTTCACCAGCTGATTCCGGGAGATTCTGCTGACGATTTTTGGCGCCGTCTGGACCAAGTAGGATCTAAAACTAAGCTCTTTCATTTCATCCTTTCCATTTTGCATTCTGAGCTTGATTTCTGGTTTTTCTGAGCCCCTGGGGTTTGAAAAACTCGCCCTGGCTCCATCGCACCCTTTCCATATCGAAAGGTGCATTGCATGTTGGTCTACCCACTGGAAAGTTAGCATGCAACACACCCAGAACAATGCTGGAGGTGCGATGGGCGCATGGAGGGAAATTTGTGCACAGTTTTCAATGGAAATTTTTTCCTGTTTCTCACCAAATCAGGATCTAACTCCTCTCTTGTTTGTTTTCAGAGATTTATTGGAGCAAAATGACTATTACATGGTGAGAACATGAGCATGAAGAAGAGGACATGCTTTCTTTACATGAGCCAGTTATAATAAACGCACTGCGGAACTATGGCCTGTTGAAGCTTTTCCACATTCCTTGCTCGATTCCTCTCTCTTCTGATAGTCCTTTGCTACTTGTTTTCGTACCCAGCTTCACAGAATGCCTGTAGAATCAAAGCAGCATAACACTATACGAGAAAATGGATCTATTATCATAAGCAATATAGGATCAGATGTATATTAACCACCCAAATGCATAAAACATCAATCACACAAGTGTATGGAGGAAAACTTGAATAGTTTTATTGATAATCAAGAAAGAGCCAAGAGAATTACAACCAATTTTTCTGACCCAACATCATCCTCTCAGCAAGTAAGCGCTTCTTCACCCCATTAAAAGCTTAGATCACCCAACACTATGATGTTGTCTCAAGAAACCAACAGTAATTCCTTACAAGATGCAAAATTCCAGCCTCTGGATCTCTGGGATGAGGGATCCATATATAGATGTCTGCAAGGGAGGTGAGTCAGCTTGAGATTTGATTAGTGTCTTCCCTCTGATAGTTCTTGATTCCACTTGGAGATTGATGATCTCTTACTCATCCCTGGTCGAATTTAGAGAGGCAAGCAAGGAAAATTTTAAGGATGGAAATTTTTCTTGAAGTTTAAAAACATTGGCGAATCTCACTAATCCCTAATATGCAAACTATAAAATGTGTATTGATATATTTGTAAAATTATTCAAATCTATAATGATTTTATATATAGTCTCTATATAATGTTGGCGATTTTTGAGGTAAAATAATTTTATATTCTAAAATTTGGGCGAATTGTCTTTTATAAAAATTGGTAATTGGCGAATCTTTTTTTGGAAAAATCAAGGAAAATTAGCCCACTGGGCGAACATTAGCCCCTAAAATTTTCCATGGAGGCAAGTGTCACAGGAGAAGTTTCTGGAAGATTCCATGCTTCTCCACCTTGCGGATTGACCCTGCCATTTGTCCCTTCTCGCCCATCGCACCCCATAGAACAGATTTTTGAAATGGAACGCACCTACTGTGTGTATTTAGGTGGGATGCAACACACTTTGCCTATAGGTGAAATGGTCCAGTTTTGACCAGTTCTGAGTAGTTTTTCATGGAGAACTTCTGGGAGATGCTGTAATCAGTTGACCTTGTTCTTTTAGGGGTTGGAACAACACCTTTAGGGACTTAGGAGCCCTTGGTTTATGGACATTTATGCTTGGGGTTGCAATGCCCAAAAATGTCTATAACAACAGTCCCTTTAGTTATTAGGAATTCAAATTTATCAGGACTGAGGGACAAGTTCATTTCAATACACTAGGCTAAAACATTCCTCAGGTTAGTGAGAGCTTCTTGGAAGTTAGAACCATAAGGGGTAAAGTCATCCATATATATTTCCTCTGAATCATGAAGTAGTTCAGTGAATATACTTAGTACTTCTCTCTAGAAAGTGGAAAGAGTGTCGCATAACCAAAAGGGAAGGACCTGGTAGGCAAAGGTACCCCATGGACAAGTGAAAGTGGTCTTATGGTGGTTTTCCAGGATGATTTGGATCTGATTATACACACTAAACTCATCTAGGAAGGAAAATAAATTCTTCCCTGCCAGACCATATAACACTTGATCTATGAAAGGCAAAGAGAAATGGTCCTTCTTGGTGGCTTTGTTAAGTTCTCGATAATATACACAGATTCTCCACTTCCTGTTTTTCTTGGGCACAAGCACCAAAGGAGAAACCCACTCACTATGAGAGATGGGGTAGATGAATCTTACATCTGGCAACTTTTGCAGTTCTTCTTTGACAATGTCCTTAAGGGCTAGATTCATCCTCCTTTAAGGTTGCTTGACTGGTTTACAATCCTCTTTAATGTAAATGTGATGGGTACAGACTGAAGGGTGGACTCCTTTCATCTCCTTATAGCTCCAAGCAAAAGCATCCAAATGGTTGTTCAATAAGCTACACAACTCTTTCTCCTGAGAGGGGGATAGGGATGAGTTGATCTTCAAGGTTCTTTCAGGGCCAAATTCCACATTCTTAACTCGGAGAGAGGTCAGATCAGCCACACAGAGATCAACTAAAGCACTGGCTTGGGTTTCTTCCACCAACTCTTCTAATGGCAGCACACTGGGGGGTGGATTTTGAATCAAATTCTCAATAAGATCATCCTCGGTTTGAGGACCTCCCCTAGTGGCTTCCACTGTGCACAATGGTGCAAAGTAGACTTCATCCTCGTCTTCCTCCTCCGACTAGAGACGTAAGTTATGTTCTAGCATAGGTTGGGAACGAGGATATAGGACTAGCTGTTTGGACATATGCCCATTCTTGATGGTCATGCTCCTGGCTCGACAACTGATGTAAGCATCTGTAGTATATAACCAAGGCCTTCCCAAGGTGAGGGGATACCCAGTGAGTTTTGCCTTTGGCTAAAGGACCAAGAAGTCAGCAGGGTACTCCCAGGAATCAATGGAGACCATGACATCTTCCATAATCCCCTCAGGAGTCACAGTGGAGCGGTCTGCCAACTACAGTATTGTTGAGGTCTTTCTTAGGGAAATCTGAAGGTTGAGTTTGAGCATAGTGTCCCTGGTCATTACGTTGATTGCAGCCCCTAAATCAATCAAAGTGTGGGGGATTATGGTTCCGTTGATATGGAAATTGACTACAAGATTCCTAGGGTCCAGATATTTTGGATAGATTACCTATCCCAACATCAGGTCAGACAGTTGTCCTATGACATTGATAGTTGGGGCATCTCTCTTGCGCCTACCTGGGTGCCTGAAACGCTTCTTTTTGATCAACTTGTTGTAGATTGGTACATCTTTTATGGCCTAGAGAAGTGGTATTTTCACACACAACTGTTTAAGTTCTCCCAGAAGTTCAGTTTCTTCTAGGTTTGGTTGCATGGTTCTAGTTAGTCTCTCAGGAAAGGGTGGAATGGCTTTGGGTTCACTTTCCTATTTATCTTCCTCATCCTCCTTAGGAGGAGGTTGGCTATCTGGGAGGACCTTCCTAGATCATAGGTTGATCTCTTGAATCTCCACGACATAGTTAGGGCATGTTGTCTCTCCAGTATATACATATTGGGCCTGTTTGTTATTGGGGTTCGGGTTCGGTTGAGTAGGTATCTAGGGTTGTCTTAGAGGAGCAGGAGGTAATGGTTGTGGTTGAGTAGGTGGTGGAGGCAAAAGAGCGGGAGAGGAGTTGTATTGGGGCCTCCACCCCTGATGAGGTGCATTCCACTGAGGTTGTGGCTGAGTGTGAGAATGAAACGAGTGAGTAGTTGTTCGAGTATGGTATTGAGGAGGATACGACCAAAGAGGGGGTGTGGACTAGGAAGGATGAGTAGGGGGACCCTAAGAAGGCATGAAAGTGGCTTGATTAGGGTTGTAATAAGTCTGGGATGTCCCTTGCATTCCCTGCTAGTAAGGTCTAGGTCCATGTGGCCTCCTTTGGTTCATGACATAGAGTGGTTTTGTGGCTCCTTCAGCCCCTTGGTACATAGCTTTAAATCCAGGCAAGGAAGGGCACTAATTTGTAGGATGGTCTTCTTCATAGACAAAGCACACTTCTACAGAGTGCAATGGAGACTTGTTCCTAGGATGCTTTCTGGTGCACCTGGGACAAAAGATGGCCAAATCCCTCTCGGCTTCCTCTTGCTTCTTTTGGATTCAAAAGGTATCCATTTTCATGGCAATGGTTTGTCTCATCTTGCCTTTGAAATCTTCCATCTTATTTGCAAACTCGTTTTTAATGAATGAACTAGATAAGGGGGTACTGGCTAAGAGTTAATTTCCCCTAACTCTCTTTTTGGCTACCCTAGAATGGTTTCTAAACACAATCTTTATGTCATCATAAGGTAACTAGTAGATGTCTCCCTTGTCCAACAAATGGAGGGTATCTAGAAGGTCTTTAGGGACTCCTTTGAGTAGAACCAACTTCAGAGATTCAAGGTCAAGTGTGCACCTGGTCCTTTTATAACTGAGTTGAAACCTCTCTTCATAGTCTTCTAAAGATTCATCACTTCCCATGGTCATTCAAAATATTTCTTCTTTTATATCCTTTGACCTACAATAGTCCTGGTATTTGTTGTTAAAGGCTTGCTGCATTTTAGCCCAAGTTGTGATACTGTTTCCAGGTAGCCCCATGAACTAGAAGAGTGTTGCATCCTTAAGGGTATAAGGAAAGAGTTTCAACTTTTTCTCCTCTTCTACATAGTCATAAGTTCGACAAAGGACAACAAACTCAAACAAGAAGGTATCAAGGTCTTCAGTAGTCAATCCATGGAAGTGAGGTAAGGCTGAGGGACTTATGTTTTTCATTTTTGTGTCCCCATTGGTCTCTTGGATGGGAAAGGCGCCTTCTAATCTCTCCCCATTTCCCCTATCGTTTCTGTTTTCAGCCATGGTCTTGGGAGGAATGGTTTCTTTCTCTTCTTCTATTATAGGATCTTCGTATATCTCTGGAGGTTCACCTATAAGTTCTTCTCGATCACTGCCACCAAATAAGAGAGAAGGGTGACTCAGTGATGTGGTGGGGGTGTTGGATAAGAATTTTCCTGAATTGTCTCTGTTCCTACGAGGCATGAAAGGAAGTCTCTTTTTTGGGTGATTTTTTTTTCTTTTTCTACTTGTACCTGCAAAAACTGAAATAGATTGAACTACAACTAACTAAAATCTATCTTGCTGAAATGAAAATGCAGAATTGAAATGAAAGCAGGAAAAGATTAATCTATTTTATTGAAATGAATTTGCAAAATTGAAATGAAAGTAGGAAATGCTAATCTACGCTTGCTGAAATGAAATTGCGAAATTGAAATGAAAGTGGGAAATGATCTAATCTACTTTTGCAGAATTGAAATTGTAGAATTGAAATTGCAGAATTGAAATGAAACAGCTATTCTACTTTTGCTGAAATGAAATTGCTGAATTGAAATGAAAGCAGGAAATACTAATATACACTTGCTAAAATGAACTACTTAGCAGAAGGTTCCAGTAGAAAATAGAAGAAAAGCAGTAATAACAAAATACTATGATGCTTCACTGGCAATGGCGCCAAAAAGGTGGTGAGCTCCAGTATTGCAGCAATGATGCTGCAACTCCTGGGACTCTCTACTTTACTTTTATCAACCCGGTAGTTCATAACAAACTTGGAAGTGATGGTGCTAAATGCACAAGTACTAGCTCTTATTGCAGGCTGTCACTTGATCAGCTGGCACAAGTTCGCCAGGACCTTAAGCCAACTTCTATGAGTTCTTAGAAGAAACTTTTAACTGTGATGGATGAAAGCTAACTCTACTTGCAGAAAGAAGATGAAAGCTGAAAGGAAACGTAAACCCTAGCAAACCCTAGTTTTACCGACTAACCCTAGTTGTGCAAGAAAAGAGATGTAAACTACTGAAATGGATGCCATTAACTATTGAAAAGGTAAAATGAATTTTTTTAAGCTACTTTTGAAGGAAAATATGGAAAAATCATCTTTTTGTATTTTTTAGCAATTTTATGCAGAATTAATACATGTGCTTTAACTATTTTTGACTGTGTAGAGGTTTATTGGCGAAAGGAAATGGAGTGGGTGTTTCAGGAGGTTGGGAAGGTGTGGAGAGGACCTAAGGGGTCCCTATCAACCTTCTGGAGATTTCCACTACACTCAGATCTCGAAAAATCGCTTGCGTGAACTTCTACAGGAGGCTGCAGGGGATCTACAGGAAATTCTACAGGAAGTTCTACAGGAATAGGCTGAAAGTGGTTTTTAGAGGGTTGATGGTGGAAAAATGGTGGGAAAGTGGAAATGAAGGGTGGATAGGGATGTTAAGGGATCTAGGACCTGGTAAATGAAGCTCAGGAGTGATGAAGATGGTTGGATTTGTTCAAGGATGAAGAAAGCAATGTTGCACAAAAATGTAGAAATTAGGGCAAGTTGGGAAAGTGTGGCGAATGAGGGAAAGAAATCTTGAGCGAGGGACTAGAGTAGGTTGTATGATGGAGGAAGGATAGGTTGGAGTGTCTTACAGGTGTTCTGCACACTACTTTCCAAAACTAATCCAAGCAAAGACTAAAAAAACAGAGATTTATCTATTTTGACCTAATCTGACCTAAAAACCGAAAACGTGATGAACAGAAGTTAATAGACAGGAAATCATGCAAGAGAGCTATGGAAACTAAGAAAGAATAGATCTAATCATGAAAACACAACTGATATCAACTTTTCCAACTCAAAATCTAACACTAGCAATTACATTGGAAGGCAAAAACAATGTTTTTGTGGCAGCAAGTGTGCCTTAGTCTCAATTCATCGTCCCAAGGAGGGAGAAAGGCGATCAAGGACTTCTTGGTAGCATTTTTGTGGATCTTTTCTGTTATCAAACTATAAAATCAACCTGAAGCATGAACAACTATCTTAATCATAAAAAACAATCTAAGTAACAAAGCAAGATTTAACATATATAATAGAAATTATTCTATGAATGCAATAAAAACACATAAAAGTACACAAAGGAGGTACTAGGCACTTGGGTTGGGCCCAACCCCAAGAGCTACAGCCTCCTAAGAAAGCTCAAAGCTAGTTCAAAGTTGGATTCATCTTCATTGATCAAAGAAATAATAGTTACATCACAAAAACTGTCTATGGGAAGAAGCTCGAAAATGTGTTGATTACAGGGCTGTACTAAAGTGCGAATATAGACTATCAAATGGCTAAACTACTAAGGCTTTAATCCTTCCTATTTATGCAAATGAGGACTCCCAACAATCCTCCTTAACTTTAGGAGCTTGGTTGCCCAAAACTGCAGTTAACAACAACTTCACTAGACTTGCTCAAATGCCCCTTGAAATCATCTTTGGTGGGCTGTTTAACTCTGAGATGATGGTGGAGAACTCAAGGAAGGGGTCACTTAGTGCAGGAGACACCCCTCCTATAAATCCTCAGCCTTGTTTCTTCAAATTTGGCTACCAATCTGCACATAAATGCCTGATCTTGGTCAAAAAATGTCTAAAAATCTGCAATAAGCACGTACTAGACTTTGTGGTAAAGTGACTATTCCCATTCACTCAATTAACATAAATATATTCAAAATCATGCATAAAACTATGGATAATGGTGGATTAAATGAGAATAATAGGCAAAATTAGTTACCCATTTCCAGGGCTCATCAATAGGTGACGTGAAGGAGACACATGGCAGAGTTGGCTTGAGTGGTAAGCAAGGGAGGACGGTGATTGGACAAATGGTTTCATGCTTTCCTACAATGCTCGCCTAGTGGTGGTAATGACTGTGGATGTAGCGACCACACTGACCTGAAAGTTGGCAGGACTATCAATCTTCCTCCGGCGGAGTTCTTTCACAGGCTTAGAGATGAGGCTCGACCCCCTTCGAATCCATCATAGTCACTGATCTATTAATTGCACCCTTTTAAACATGGATTTTTGGGGACAAGTGTTGGCTTTAATTGTTGCGCTTGTTACCTGAGTGAGTCTCCTCCATGATGAGGTTGCTCGAGGATGGATGGGGACCCACCCAGTAAGCAATCACTATTTAACCATATGAAATTAAAAGTGGGGGAAAGCACACATTCCATCACCTTTTGTGATTCGCCTTATTTTTCTTTCTCCTCCATTTTTATCTATATATAGTGTCCCAAATACTCTTTGAGCTCATGAGCCAAAACACCCTCCAATATAACAATTTTAGGAAACATAGATGGGTTATAACATGAACTCTTACTGTGGACAATGCCTTGCTGGTAAGGCGTTGAGAACCTACAAAGAAGAAAACTTGTTGGGTATGGAGTTAAAAATATATTAAACCAAAATATCTTCCTAAAACTTTTTTTCGGTGGAAGTATTCTCCTTATAAAAACTGAAATGCAGAACTATAACTTCTAGAAACTAGAAATTAAATGCTCACATAATGAGCCTATTTATTTATAGTGCCTACTACTCCTACATGCGTATAGGGCTTAATTCACTTGAGTTAATTCATCCTTCCAATGATACCATTCCAACATCTGAGTATTAGATCTTATTCCCATGTGCTCTTAAAAGTCAACAATTAAAATGAGCATGTAACACATGGATAATTCAGGCAAAAAAATTAACGCATACCTTGGAACTGATTTATGTTGTTAACTAAAAGAAAATGTCATGTATTCAATTATCAGGTCATAAAATAGATGGGATAAAAAATTGGTTTCTTGATTTTCTTGAACAGCTCCTTGATGCAAATCTCTTTGCATAAGATAATCATTGCTTGACTCTTCAACTTTGTGCTCTTACTGAAAAGATCGATGTTGGTCATCTTCTTCCCACTTTCTTATAAGCCAACCCTTTTGCAAATATTTTGGAGATATCAATAACACACCTGCTCCATTTCCTTCCTTAGAGTAGGCCCCATCAAAATATAATTTTCAAACACATTCAAGTTTCATTTCCTGCTAGCTCATCATGTAGTCAGCTATGGGATCATAAAATTAATAAGAAAAAATCACAACTGGTGCTTTTTCTTGAAACGTTTTATGACATGAATGTTTTCTCATAGGGAAGCCACAATTATTGCTTAGCTCTTCTTAAAATTTATTTGTTGGGAATCATTTTCTATTTGTGCCTGTCTTCAACATATGCTCATACCTTGTTCTCCATATGAAGGATTTAAGTCATAAACTGGAGCCTCTTTGTTAGCCCCATTGCTAGCTTCCTCTTTTTGTACGACTTCACATGACCAAGACTATTATTGTTCAAGAGCACCCAACTCCCTATCTAAGTCATACAAATCATAAAAAGGAGAATCATCAAATTCAGCTAAATAAGATCTCTGAGGGTTTTTTTGCAACTTAACAATGGCTCCTTGCTTTTCTTTATTAATGGGTAATGCTTCTTGATGCAGGCATATGTTTTCTTGGTGCTAAGATCCGAAAACATATTTAATAACATCATAAGTATTAGAAAAATTTTCAATTTTAAAATGTTCACAACAATCTTGAGACAAAGAATCCAGTGGGTATAAACATTTGCAAAAATAATTATATGTTATGTGAAAGCTCATCAAAGAAGATATGCTACAATGAGGTGGGATTTTGTACTAAGCCCTACTGTCTTTATCCAAACAATACATGAACAAATTTGTTTTCACATCTTCATGAATAATATCCTGCTTCTTCATGCATTCATAAAATTCTTTAAGGTGTTGGATTGGGCTTTCGTCTATGCTTCCATTGAATGTAGGAAAATAGGTATAGCATTCTTGAAATGGAGGTATATGATGAGGATAACCAACAAAAGAAGAAAAATCTAGGGGGGAAAATTAATTGGCCAAAATGCGAGAAGAGCCATTTCAAAAACCCTTCAAGTGAGAGATCTCAACCCACACTTCCTTTGTTCGCCTGACAAAGGGTTGCACAAATTTCTACCCAAGGAAACATATTCTAATTCATTCCCTGACAATGACACCAAAAGATGTTTTCACTCATAGAGACAACCCCCATGTTGACGAGAAGGGTCAGTTCCTAGGACATATTACTGTGTCTTAAGGATTTATTTATTCTTCTCAAGAATTAGATACAAACTTATGAAATTTGGTCCAATCACCCTACTCAGAGGAAGACTCAATATAGAGTTAAATAATATTTGATTCCCAAGGATCAATGTTTAGTTATGGTGGATGACACAAAGACAGTGAAATTTCATTGGCTTTTGTATTATAGGTGAAAGAGGAAATACAGGGAGAGTAACCCAATGCAAAGGGTTGGACAGGCACGGAATCCTATGAAGCAAATTCTAGTAGAATCATGAACAAAATAAAGGAAATTATGTTCAAAAACAATGGAGTTTGTTTTAAGGCCTTCAATCCAACACATTATAGGTACCATTTTCGATAACATGACATAGGTAAATCTATTTTTTAAGTTTAAATCTAGGAGTTGCAATTACACAAATTATGAGAGGAAAGAAGCAATATGAAATAATAAATAGAGAAGCAATTACATACTGCACATCTCATTACTTGGAATCACCAAAAACTTCTTCATTAATCTTCAAGAATAACATACATATAATAAGCTCCAGAAGTTGAAAAACTTTCAGAAAAACTATAGCCTCTGGGATAGAAAATCAAACCCTTTCTAATGATGTATTCATCATTTTTATAGGGAGAGATAAGAGAAGAATAGTTACAAAAATATCTAGAGTGCTACAACTTTCTGGGCATGTGATTGGCCTAGTTTTCCTAATTATTACATAACATAATTGATTATTCTATTGAAAATGAAATATTAACAAAATTTCAAATATGGCATGAATGTGTCATGATTTCCTAAACAAAATATCTCAATCTTCAACTTCCTTAATCTCCTGAAGTGGACTCGGGCTCCATTATCCAGGTTTGTTGTGGGTTGGTGAACTGGCCACACTTCTTCCATTTTATTCCTTCCACAAATACCTCTCAATTTAACTACTTCCTTCCCCCTCTAAATTCTTCATTTCACCCTTTTGGAGTTGGCCCCTATTGTATACACTTCCTTCTACCCATTGGGATCAAGATCCTTGTAAAAGTCACAATGAAGAGGCTTTCGTATAGTAGAGTAAATTCACAAGAAACAGTTCACAAAAAGGCTCCATATGATCTTTTATCTCTGTATAGTCCCACAACCCCAAGTTTCTGTAACTCTTTAGAAATTCAATTCAAAATATGTGTTTCATCCAGGTCTCGAGGATGGCCCATGTAACTTTAACAAGGGAAAAACTTACAAATCAAACCCAGTCTTTGTGAGGGCCCCACAACTCCATCACTTAACAGATATTGGGAATGAATTTTTTTTCCATTGCCATCACTTAATAATGGCCATGAGAAGGGATGTTTCAACACACACATTGTTCAATTCTCGCTGAAGTTTGGCCTCTTCGGGGTGAGTTGTTTAGGTTGGAGCAAACTTTCAGGATAAGGAGGTGTATTGGCTTAAGGGGTACTATCTTCCTTCTCTTCATCAATATATTCAGGTGCACAAGGTGGGTGAGCATATGGTAGTACCTTCCCAAACCCAATATTGATCTCTTGGATTTCCACAGCATAAGCATGATAAGATGTTTCCCCATTGTAAATCTGTTGTACCTTTTCATTGTTTGGGTTCAGATTGGGTTGCAAAGGCATTTGAGGTTTCTTAGTTGGGTTTTGGTGAGGTTGAGCAAGAGGCATTAAGGTAGGAGGTTTTCCTACCTGAGGCCTCCATCCTTGTGGGGAGTTGTCAGATTGAGGAGGTTGAGATTGATATTGATGGAAAGGTGGGTTGACAGGTTGACGATGGTAATGAGGAGTGTAGGACCAACGATAGGGCATGGATCATGATGGAGGATTGGAAGGGTAACAAGGATGTAAATATGAGTTCTAATTTGGGTTGTAAGGAGGATAGTGTACACTCAACATGCCCTGTTGATACGGTTGTGGACCTTGTGGCTTTATTTGGTTGATGAAGCAGAGCTACTCCAAGCCAATGTTAGCCCCTTCGTACACAAATTTTAGTCCTGTAAGAAAGGGGAATTTCTCTATTGCACAGTTTTCCTCATAGACAGAGAAAACCTCTATGTTGTTTAATGGGAATTGATTTCTGGGATGCCTCTCACACACCTCTCAGTGCATCCAGGGAAAAATATGGGTAGTTCCATTTCTTTGTCCTCTTTCTTCCTTTTAATATACATAGTATCCATCTATAAGGCAAAGGTATGCAACATTTCACTCTTAAATTATTCCAAAATTGTGCCTCTCTCATTTTTCATAGTTGGTGTTGAGGGATAAGAGTTGACCAGGCCTTAACTAGATCTACCTTTCTTCCTAGCAGCCTTAGAATGATTCTTGAATATTTTCTTGATGTCATCATAGGTTAGCTGATAGATATCTCTTGAAGATAACATATTGAGGGTCTCCATTACATCCTCCCTAATCCTTGGAAGAAGTAGAAGCTTGAATGATTCAAGATCAATGGCACAATTATCCCTCCTATAATTTCCCCATAGTCTTCTAAGGACTCCTCTCGCCCTAGGGTCAACTTAAATATTTCTTCTTTTCTCTCCTTATACTTAAAATAGTCCCTGTAATTCTCATTAAAATATTGCTACATTTCTACCCTGGAACTGATTCTTCCTCCAGGTAAAATCATAAAAAATATCAAAGCTACATCATTGAGGGTGGAGGGGAGCAATTGTAGCTTTCTTAAATCATAGGTATAGTCATTGGTCCTACACACTACAAAAAACTCAAACATGAATGTGTCAAGGTCCTAAGAAGTTAGGCCATATAAATATGGAAGAGAAGACTTATATGCTTCATCCTAGCCTCCCCATTAGGCTCTTGGATAGGAAATAACTCATTTTTCGTGGTCTCAACCATGTTTTGGATAGGTGATATAGGATCCTCCTCCCTTATGGGTTCTTCAAATATTTCAGGTTGCTCAACTAGAGGATTTCCTAACTCCCCCATGGTCAGAGAGGGAATTTAATAGTCACCAAACAAGAAGTATGCTTGACTCCTTGAAGGGGTGGTGGTTTTAGGTAGAAATTTCCCTTCATTATCCCTACTCCTATGAGGCATGAAAAAAGCTAGTTATGTTTTTGTGTTTTCTTCTTATTTTTGGGATCTTTTTCAAATTAGAAATATTGGTGCATAATAAATGATGGATAAAATAGAAAGAAAGTTAACCTCTAAGTAGAAATAAAACTGACTTGGACACCTCCCTGGCAACGACACCAAAAAGTGATGAGCCCCAGTATCACAATAAGATTGTTGAGACTCCCAAGACCATCAACTTTAATTATCAACATGGGCTTCATAACAACTTAAGAGGTTATAGTGTGGTATATACAGTAGGTCAATCTCTACTCATGTCGCATTCAAGAAATGGAACAGATCAAGGAATACAAATACAACTCATTTAGCTAGCTAAAATAGGGGAATTTCATGAAAAAGAAAGTTCTACTCTAATTGCAAGAATGAAAAAAATTGCCCCACTTACATAAATGGAAAGTTCAATTCATCAAATCTAAGCTTTAGCCCTAGTTGAAACAATATAAGGCTATGCTGATTGTAGGAATGAAAAGTACTTGTCCACTTGCAAAACATAAACCTTGTGCTACTTACAGCAATGTGAATCATTAATCTAATTGCAGAACGTGAAAAGTTTCTTTGAAAAGAAACTGATCCTATATAAGAAAAATGATTTGTAATTGAAACCTAGAGGACATCAATTCAAATGCATAGGCCTAATCCAATTTTCATTGGAAAATTACCCTCTTAATCATTTTGTTCAAAAGGACTTGGCTAGAGTAATAGAGTTCATATGCATTTCATAAGAGAATCATCATTACCATTCAATTTAGAAATCTATCACCTAACCCTAATTGCTTAAATGTATTTGTAGTGAGAAAAAAGCAGGTTCAGAGTTGTGTTGGGTCCTCCTTAATCATGGATTCAGAGCTTAGAGGTCATTATTCAAGCCTAAGATGTAGAAACCAAGCTTTTGGAGAAAATCTAGTCAAGTTTAGGGGCTGCTACATGATTTCCCTGTTTTCTTACAGGATTGATCCCATGAGCATGTTGAGGGTGAAAAAGGTGGTTTTCAAGTGGGAGAGGGTATGTAAAGGCATATGTTTGATATGTGAGGATTTTTCCAATCCTAGTACCTCCCAAAGGCCCATCTTGCACAAAAAGCAATATGCACGTTGTCCCTCAAATAATCCAAAAATAAGGCCTTTGTAGCAGAATTTTGAGGAAAGTTTTGGATGAAAAGGAAGGAGTTAATGATGAAAAGGGGAATTTAGGATTAGTGTTCCAACGTGGCAAGCCACTGGTAGCACCTGTAGACCAACAGAAATCCCTTTCCTTGCACTCAAAATGATGATCAAATTGTAGCAAAATAAGCTAAGCAAGAAAGGTTGAGTCAAATTTTATGAAAGAAAACAAAGAAGGATTTTATTTCATTAAACAATAATTCACCTTACACCATACATCTAATCTACATACATGAAAACTTTGAGAAAGATGATTATAACTCCTAGATTGAGAAAAAAACAGAGTATGCAAGAGACAATGAGCTAAAGCATGGAAAATTTCAAAGGAAATTATCCACATATTTTTGGGTTACATAGACTCCTCAACCATGCTTTTGACAAGAAAGGTGGTAATCAGCCTCGCAACCACAATTTTATGGCACATAAACTTCTACTCAAACAAGGAAGGAAATGTTGCTATTAACATAATTCATAAATAAGATACATAAAGAGGGACTTGATCCTCTGGGTTGGACCCTAAACATAGGGGACTCAGTCCTCTGAAACTAAATCATATGTGGAACAATACTATGCTTATCATTAACTTGAACTAAAGTTTAGTTACATCATGCAAAGGAAAATAACAATGATAGTCTTAAGTTCCTAGCTCTGATAACTCTTCACTACTCAAAAATTGGAATCCTAATGAGACCTTAGGTCTGTTTATTTATACAAAGAGGATTGAGGTGTAGTATCCTTAGGAAGAGGACCACTTCCCTCCAAAAAGTCAAAGAAAGTGGATCTAGCTCCCTTAGATCCTCACATTCACCTGATATTATTGGCTTGCTGTAGATCTTGAGTTGTATATGAGTGATTCTAGGGATCACTTTGAGTCAAGGGAAAGTAAATCTAGGGGAAACGCTTCCTACAATTCTTCTATATGCCTCCAACATGCCTCTACATCATAAATGTACTCAAGAATGCTCTTTTTCCTACACATTAACCACATTAGGCCATGAAGCATGAAAAACATCCTTTAGTCTTCCTATTAAACACATTATGGCCAAAAAGATGTTAATATAGGTAAGAGGATGGAAAAATGGCCTTATAATATACTTATTGATATGTCCCATCAAGGACACCATGGGGTAGTTTCTCAACTCAATGTGATCTAGGCCATTGAATCAAGCCCTACGAACATTCATCTAGGGCTACAAAATGTGTTGAGTCACCATCAACATGTGTGTGAAAAAACTAGGGAGCTACACCCTTCTAGAGGTGAGCATGATCATAGCATCCCTTTGATTCTATGTAGCTAACTACCAAATTTCCTCCCCTATAGCTATCCATTCACACAAAAGAATGATATTGAAAATATTATTATGGAGCAACTAGAACTAGGAATTATTCAATCCAACAAGAGTCCTTATTCATCCCCAATGGTTGTTGTCTAAAAGAAAGACAGGGAGTGGCAGATGTGTCCTAAATTCAATACCCTCAACAAGCTCACCATTAAGGATCAATTTTATATTCTAGTAGTCAATTATATTCTTGATGAACTCAATGGAACCTGATTCTTTACCAAATAGGATCTTCGTTCAGGCTATCACAAAATTAGAATGAAAGTACCATACATTATAAAGCCAACTTCCAGAACCCATGAAGGTCACTATGAATTTTTGGTTATGCCCTTTGGTCCTTGTATTTCCATGTCCACCTTTCAAAGTCTCATGAAACACCTCCTCAAGCAATATCTTAGCAATTTTGTCTTGGTATTTTTTGATGATATACTCATCTACAACAAAACATGGGAAATACATCTTCAACATGCTGACTAGGTATTGCAACATTTGAGGGATAATAAATTATTTGTCAAATTGTCCAAGTGTTATTTCGGAATGGAAGAGGTAAAGTACTTAGGAAATTTTGTGGGCCACAAAGGAATAAGTGTGGATTCAAAAAGTCTTTAGGCAATGCAATATTAGCCACAACCTTCAACCTTCAAAAGTCTAGGAGGATTTTTGGGCCTCAAGGATGCTATCACAATTTTTTTAGAAATTATGGATGCGTTTATAGACCCTTAAAAGATATTCACAAGAAAAAAGAACTCCTCTAGACAAGATCAGGTCAATATGCCTTCTTGGATCTCAAACAAGCCATGTCTTCCACTTTGATTTTGGCCCCCCTACATTTTACAAAATCCTTTGTGACTGAATGTGATGCCTCAAGGACCAGCATTGGAGCAGTCTTAACATAAGAAGGTCGACCAATTATCTTCATAAGCCAACAATTAAATGATAATAATCTTGATCAATCTACTGATGAGAAAGAAATGATGACCATCCTACATGGAATAGACACTTGGTGACCATACTTGCTTGGATGAAATTTCTAGATCCAAACTGACCATCATAGTCTGAAGTAATTTTTGGAGAAATGCTTATCCTCTACATAAAAAAATAAATGGATTACCAAAATCTTGGCCTATGACTATAATATAGTTGATAAGAAGGGTTGATACAAGGTGGTGGATGATGCCATGTCATTGAAATTTGAGGAGGATGACACCCTCTTATCCATATCTTTGCCCATACCAACCTAGATTAAGGAGGCCTGCAATGAATGAATTTTCTGTCCATCTCCTTCCCAACTAATCCAAAGGTTACAAGGATTATTCTAAAGGGGGAGGGCATGTTAGGGTCTGACCTTAACCCCTTTATTAATCTAATAAGTCCAAGAGGCCCCATAAGATTCATGATTAGTTAGTTTAGTAAATAAATCCCATAAGCATTGTATGTGGTTGGCCCACATTATAAAAAGGAACCATAATTAGTTATAATGAGCCATAGCTAATAAATAAAGTATTTAACCCACATTATGCAAGGGACTACTAGTAGTTAGGGTTTTGGTTCTCATGAAACTACATATTGTTGAAGGTAGTAAGGGAAGGCTATCTTGTGTTGTGTAATTGAGCTCTATTATAGTGGAGGTTGCCGCGTTGAAGAGGTAAGTGAACACTATTGTTGCATATCTTAATAGAAAATTTACATTTTCTATCATCTCATTGTGTTATTTTCTATGGTATCTCTGGAATATTCCGTTCTTTCGATAATTTCTACAGGTCAAGCTTACTACAGTTTCTTTCTCTTAGACCTTACATGTGTCTTTTTGAGCTATAACAATGTATTAAATGGAAAGTTTGTAATAGATCCAATTCAGATATAATAATAATAACCAAATACATAAATCAAGTGGTAATTCCTTTGCAAAATTATTTATGGACACAACATCATTATTTCATGTGGACCTTCAAAGAAACAAATTAAATCATTACCATTTTCTCAATCTAAACCCTAATAAAAATCACAAAATTATTATCTCGATTCAACAAGTCTATGAAAATTAACTGTCATGAGAGGAGCATGAGTTCATAAAACAATGATAAAATTTACCCCACTAAACTACTTCTAAGGTCATCCTATGGAATATGACTCGAGAATAATCTCTTTGAAATGAAGATGGTGAGATTTGGAAAAACAAAAGGGATTAGTTTTTTTTTTTTTACAAGGTTAATCCTCTCTGTGGATATAGATGATCCCTCTCGCCCAATGAGTGGGTCTATCAACTGAAGGGACAGTCAATTAGACATCTTCCTAGATTATAATTGAAAATTAGAACAATAGAGGTAGCCTACCATTGCTTTAATGCTAATCTGATTTCCTTTGTTGAGATCCTCGAACTACGTGTGTCACGAACTCGTTCCTACTTATTTTAACACTTATGTACCTGCACAAGTGACAAAGAGACAACAAATCATGGAAAAACCAATAGCAAATCCAATAATAAACTATTTAGCTAATCAAGGAATGCCAAACCAATACATACATGAACATATATATTTTGGGAAGATGAACCAGAAGTTGTATTATTATTTAAAGAATAAATGGAAGCTTACAACCATAGCCTTGATGTTGAAAGGATCTCCTTGAGTGGTAATCCAAGCCCAAGCCAAGAAACTCTCCAACACTCCTTCTCCAAGTCTAATGAATAACCTGTAAGCACAAACTTAGCATAGGGGTGCAAATGGACACAGATCAACCATTTCAGAATGATAGAGGGGGAATGTATAGGCTGGGAGAGGGAGTTAGGCTTCTTCCAAAGATAGGATTAGGCCCACATATTAAGGAGGTAGCTCATAGGGATGAGACCAAGAGGTCAAATTAGGAGGATTCGACCTTATCTATGCAAAACCACCTCCAACTCGTCGCTCTGGAAGCTTCTAGATCATAGAGCTTCTCATCCTCTTTGGGAAAACTTCCTTTTTGAGACCATCATGAGTATGAGATAATAGGGTGATGCCATCATTGGCATAACAAGGTGCAATAGGCGATCATCACAGTTTTGAGCTTCATAAGGGCAATGACCCTCATTTTAGGGTTTCAAGAGCCATTTCTTCAGGGAAAGCTCTAGATATTTTCCAAGAAAAGTTAAAGGAGGGATCTGAGCTATATACATGGATGAGTATAATCTATAATGATCATGTTTTGGGAACTTCAGGGTATGTGACAGGGAAGTAGAGGAGGCATGAAAAAATACTGTGTAACATATGCCTTCTTTACGAGTGTTTTGGCAAGGATGAGGACATGCACTATCAGGAGGCGTGTAAATCAAGAATGCATATACATATATACATATATATATATATATATATATATATATATATATATGAGATCAAGAGATGAATCCATAGCATGGATGTAGCCATCTAGATAATGAAGACTAGATAAGAGATCCATGGTATGAGCACAACCATCTAGATAACAAGGATCATCATAAATATAAAGTCTCACGGTATGGTCACAACCATTCGTATCATAGAAACATGTGTACAATCATAAATGACGTATAACTCCATGCATCCTAAGTCATAATAGACAACACTCAAGGTATTGCGCTCCATCCCAACCTAATCAATGTACGAATCCTAACATGCGAATAAATGTGTTGAGGTCGAGCATCCTAGAAAACCACCTAATAACCGGCCAATGATGTGGACCGTTAACAAGCACAAGAGAAACCACCAATAATGACAATGAATCTCAAGGTAAAATAGTACAATTATTGAATGTGATAATGAAGCTAAGGTTGAACACTTGTGAAATCACCTGATCAAAAGGCAATAATGAAGACCTATCATCGGATGCGAAGAACTGGCCATTAGGGCATGCCAGCTCTAAGGAACTAAAAGGGAGTTCCTAGGTCATCTTACTGCACAGTGAGCTAAAGTTGACAAGAAGTGACCCGTTGAAGGAGGGTAATGATGAATCCCCAATCATTGACATGAAAGAAAGAATAAAGTGGTATGATATTCAGGATTGTAGCAATGACTCAAACAATGTATAGGTAAATAACTGCAAATTGGACTTCTCTTGAACATATTGGCAACATGACTCCAGAGTGTGGTAGCATCTGACTCAACATGGGACTCAAGGTCATGATGGTAGAGTGTAATAGTTAAATGAGAGGCAAAATGTATAACCCAAACTCGAGAGGACAAGTGACAGAGTGAGGATATGCCAAACCCGACACGAGAGCAGAAGACTATCATGTTCAAGAGCGACATGTTGCCTATACAAACGATGTCTCATATTAATTTTTTCCCCACTATTTCTAGTGAGTACCCCAATTATTTTTAATCACAAGCTTGAAAGGGATATCATATGCTTATTGTCTAAGTTCATTCTTCGAATGAATCCATCCTAGTAAGTTTTACGATCCCTAGGAAGGAGAAGTTTGGTCTCATCATGGTGACAAGTCTTTCATTGCAAAGTTTGAACAAGTATGATGTAAGAATAACTGAGTGTCTTTTTCATATCTAGAGAGTTCGTAAAAGTAACAAAAAAGGAAACTCCATCATTTTTCGTAATTTATCCCTCAAATCCGAAAAGGTAGAAAATAATATCTGAGGGAACCTCTTGACCATATCGACCAAGGTGTACTTTTTTCGTAAATAGTCAACCTCAGTCTGAAAAAGGTGTAAACGTATACTGAGGTGACATTGATTCACTTACTTTAACGAGTTCGAAATGACAAGCACTCGTAAATCTTTTCAATGTTTGAGAGTCATAAAAGAGCTTAAAGATGACTCTAAGGTGGTTCCTTATTAGTTTATTTAATGAGTCCCAAAAAGAGATAAAATAAAACTCTTAGAATCGGTCAATAATGGTCATTGTTCACATTGAAGGCACTTGTAACTACACAAGAAACACACCCATCACCGATATCGCAAGAAAAATATTAAAATAGTATGAAAATATTTTATAAAATGAGTTTCAAAAGTTATAAATAGGTAAAAGTAATCTCATTTGTTACCATTTTACCAAACCGAGCTCTAAAAGTGCTTTTGTGCCTTAATTCTCTTGATTTTCACGTGGTTGTTGCAGGAGATCTAGGGTACCCTTTCACAATTTTTTTGTGACAGATAAGTTCCTCATCCCTACTCTTGCATTTCATTACTTTTTTATGCAATTAACAGTGGATTTTATGCCAAAAAGGAGGATTTTAAACTTTTATGTTGCCGGTGACCATCGCGGATATGGTCATCGGACCCGCAATGGTTGTGCTCAAGCCTAAAGGCTCATGTGATGCCATCACACTGTTTTAAAAAACAAGCACGATGGCACCGAGAGAAATTTTTTGAAGTTAAAAACTCTCTTTAAAGCAAAAAATGTTGATTTTTATCCATGCAAAAAAACATTAATAAGTGTTTAAATGTTGTTTTGCAAGAGAATATGGTCTTAGGGTGGAAAGAAATAGGCCACGAGGCTTAGGATTTCCAAGCATCTTAGGATCTGGCATGCATAAATGCTCTGAGGGATTGTGGCCTACTGAAATTCTTCCCGAGCACATGGGTGAGGGCTCAGGTGTAGTTGCTACCCTATCCGATCAACCTTTGGGATATCGATCGAGAGGTATTGATCATCAAAGGGAAAGAACTTGAATTGGAGGAGATGGACAACTATTTCATCACGAGATTATCCCGTCGAGCAGAAGTAGTTCAACTCTTTGGATCTCACTAAGGAGGTGAGAGTACCAGGAGTCTAGTCCATAGATACTGTCCTTGTGCTGAGATAACCAATGGAGGTAAGGTGAAGATTGCAACAATCACCAACAAACTTATTTTGAGAACAATTTTGTTCACCATGGCATGAGTATCTAGCATGCAAGATTTGCATGAGGCTTCCAAGTCTTAGTTTCAGTACGATATCGCATGTTTGACCCCCACCATCTTCAACTGGTGCATAGGCCTTTTGGTGAATATGAAGCACCAACTTACCAAAGATAAGCACAGAAACCTGAAGCAATTTGGGTTCAGCTCTATACTGGTGATGTTCTTCTTAGAGCGAGTGCCCATCTTCTAGTATCAGTGGGCAGAAGTACCACATTCTGCCCCCCGAGATCCGAGGCTCATGAGATGGAGCCAATTCATGCCTCAAGGAGGCACGAGTCAACATATGCATTATCCACCACAGTTCTTTGCTTGGCTTCAACACCAGATTCTTATGGTAGATGACTATGCTTATGCCAACACATATTTCAAAGGAGATCCAGATATAACTCTACCACTAGGCGAACAGTGGACCGACATAGGTAAAAACTTGTTTTTTGAATTTTTTTCATGTTTTATGACTTTTATAAAAGTGTGAACTAAGACTAAACTTATGATAAATGTGCAGATGTAGGACCAGAGAGACCACCAGGCATGTCACCAATAACATGACGAGTAGCCCATCCAATAGTGGCTGTGAAGTACGAGGAATGGGTTGACCCCTTAGCTGAGATGGAACGTAATATGGAGGCAATCACTCAAGGGGTTCCAGATTACGCCACTATCGATGATGTTCCATTGGTAGAGACACACTATGGGAGTCTCTATGAGACTGCATAGACTATTAGGCCGAGTGATCAGGGCGATCTCATGCTATCATGAGCACCATACAGTTTGATTTTTCATCCAGTCTTTTACACATCTTGTAGGCTTTGAAAGTCATGTGTCTCAAAGCACTCTATTTTTTGACATTTTGATGTAAACGCTCTAGCAGACGCTATATATGTGTGTGTGTGTGTGTGTGTGTGTGTGTGTATATGTATGTGTATATATGTATATATATACATATATTTACATATATATATATATACATATATTTACATATATATATATATCATATATATATATATATATGTATATATATGTATATATACGTATATATATACATATATATATAAAGACATATATATGTGTGTGTGTGTGTGTTTTATTTCAACTTATGTGTTCATAACATGATTCGGTTTCATAAATGACGCAAATGTCTATCAAGAACAAGATTTTCTAATGCATCAGTTAATGTATTTAAATTACGTGGAATATGTTGATATGTAATGTAATCAAAATTTATTTCCAGCAATCTAACACGTAGATACATATGCAATATTTGTGGATTTATTATTAAATAATGATTGTTTAATTGTAACAAAATGAGCTGCGAATCCAATTATACAACTAAATCCCTAATGCCAAGAGCAACTGTTTCTAACAAGAGTTCAATAACTGCACTATATTCAACAACATTATTGGTTGTTCGACCAAGTAAAATACCTTGTAAGTTAATCAGCTCACCATTAGGATCATAGAGTAGCCATGTTGTGGAAGAGAGGTTCCATGTGCTATGACAAGCACCATTAGCAAAACCAACGTAATGACCTGATGACATCTGCAAACCGAGTGGAACACAGGGTAAGCAAAAAAACATATGTATGCAAAGAAAACAAACACACCAAAAATCAAAACGCACACTAATGAATTAACACACTAATTTAAAAAAGGTATTACACGAATTTCACACATAATACTTTCAATTGAGTCCATCTCTGGACTTGGGTAATCAATCAACAGAGAATAAAACTGAATTTTCACCGTTGACATGACATGTAAGCATAGACTCGTCCAAATAATAGAGTAAAACTCATAAAAGGCTCTACCCCCATTCCCCCTGGGCGAGTGAGGGTTGCGAGTCATAAGATGGAAACCCCATTACGATAATGGGCAAACAGTAGAGACTCGGTGAAAAAATCTCATGAAAGGAGGCATGAAAAACTTGAACTCATGATGAGGAAAAGGTGCCCCCAGTTGAAAGATTTGGACAATTTCAAGGTAAACTAAAATTTCAATAGGTAGAGTTGCAGTGATGTTTCCCATATGACCCTCCAACAAGACTTCATGTACCCAGATAGGTGTCTAAAGTGGAGGTGTAGGAGAATGAGAAATAGGCACTTCAGAATGGGAAGGCATTACATCGAGGCTAGCGAGAAAGGAAGAATGATGATGCAGACCGTTCCATGGAACTTCCTCTAGAGACATGACCTCCATGATACTCTCGTCAGTGGGGAATGTCTTGTTCAACGGATCCACAGAATCCCAAGAACCAAGCCAAGGAGATTTCACGTAAGTCTCCAGGTTCATACTGAAGACCGTATGATTTTCTGAAGCAGCCATTGAAGCTAAAATGATTTCTTGATAATTTATCTCCAATGGAATTAAAGGCATAGCATTGCAAAATGAGTCAATTTGATCGTTTGTGGGGATAATCCAAGGATATACAGAGTCTGAGATCATATTGATGTAATTAACATTTGGAGGTGGGAGAGAAAGGGTAACCATTAAAGTAGAGTCTTTGAAGAGACTTGCTCCCATGCTCGCATAAGGAATCTTAGTATTTCCCACATAAGGAATGTTACTGTTTGATGAACCAGAAGAAAAGAAAGAAAGTTGATCAACCATGACTATTTTTCCTTCATGAGGAAAACGAAGTATGCGGAGCAAAGAAGAGACCACAAAAAACATGGCATGAGTCCAAATTCCCTCGAGAAGAAGGTTGTAGTTGAGATTGGCATCTATAACTTATACTTCAAATTCAAAAGTCTTGCCTTTTAAAGTAATTGGTAAGTTTGTGAGAATATCGTATCACCATGAACCTCTACCATCAAAGGATTCGAAGGTGTTCGGAGACCAGTTAAGAGGAGGAGAGCTAATGGATTTCCAACATGAAACTGACATGATGCAGGTAGATGCACCTTCATCAATAATCATTTTATGAATTGTCTTTCCTTTGATAAGGACCTAGATCAAAAATGAAATATGATGAGGAAGACGCAGTACATGATTCTCTAGATCGAAATTAATTAGACTCGAATCAGAAGGATCAGTAGCACCTATAGTAGACAACAGTGATTTCTGCTATGTTGGATAGGATTGAAGAACCTCCAAGGCAGACATCGCTAAAGGTGCCTGAGCTAAATCCTCAACAATATTATAATGTTGTGCAGCTCTAGCATTCAGATTGAAATATGAGTTCCGAAGAACACCTTTGGGGGGTGGCTGGATGACGGACTCACTGTTAGGGTGCCCGATATGTAGCAAATCAGAAGAGGACAGAGTAGAAGTAGAAGGAGTGTCATTGGCTTCTTTCTCTGTCCCCTACTTAGATGCAGCTTGATAGTCTTTAGTTCTAATAGTGATCGAGATAGATGATGAACCTTGCATCATGAACACTTGGGAACCTGAGGAAGAAGAATACTGGGGTTGATCTACCAATTGGCTCTACTGTGACAGAAAGGGTTCCTTTAAGATAGTTGAAGTTCCTTTCAGTAAGCAACTAACTTCAGGTCATCGAGGAAAATCCTTAGTGTAATGATCCTCCTCACAGATGAGGCAAGGATACTTCGTCTTTCTTCAAGAAGCATCATCAGCAGAAGGTTTAGGAGGGTCCTATTTTCGAGCATCATCTTTGGAATTACTTTTGACCTTCTTTTTACCCTTAGAGGCTTTTTTTGCTATGGCAGACTAGATAGCATGAACCTCAAAGGTTTTACCAGGACTGGATGAACTCTTAGAGTGATTATTGGAACCAGTGTTCGAGACCTATTTCTGCTTCAAAGAAGCTTTCGTGGGAGTCAGAGACACGAAACCAATCACACCATCAACGGGTGGTGTATCTGGAGACTTCGATGCTATTAGATCTGACAATGGTTTGAGAGAATTAGGGAACATCTCATACAATGTTCCAGATTGTGAATAGACTAGGTCTAAATACTAGGCACGAGCAATAGCTTTCTCTTCAGTAACACACCCACCCATGGCTATGTCCTTAGAAATTTTGCTGACAAATGATTTTGTGAACCATTCTGTCAAAAGCTCATCAATAATCTCAAAGTTGATGAGGTGACACCAACGTCTCCATTCATGGATACTATTGGAGATGTGGGTTGCAGTGTCTTTCTTAAGTGACGTAAGAAAATGGGTGCCAGTTTCATAGCGAACAAGCAGCTGGAAATGAGTGAGGAAAGCCATAGTGAGAGGGTTGAAGTCATCATAGTTACCTTGAGGCAATTTTATGTACCACTTAGCGGAAACACCCATGAGAGTTCGTTGAAAGAGTCAAATATGGATAGAATCATCGACATATGAATTGGAGGAGCACGAGAGGTGATATGTCATCACATTGGCTTGTGGATCCTCCTTCACTTTTCCCTCAAATTTGGGGCAATTGCTCGGAATATTCATTGCAACTGGAGGCGAAGTACAATGAATGAAGAATGCAATCATTCATGAGCCTTGAAACATTGGGCAGCTCCAAGGTAGCCAAGAAAGGCAATTGCATGTTAAAAGGCATATAGGGCCTTTGAGGAGACCCAAATTGCAGAGTCCATCATTGTTGGTAAGGATATTTCCCCCATAGTGGAGGACTTTGTCCATATGGAATATGATTTTTCCTCCACTGAGGGTTACCTTGGCCGTAAGGAGGATTTGGTCCTGGGTATGTTTGAAACTACCCTTCCATAGGTCGCCGATGAGCAGTGTAAGAGACATACAGGTTATAATGTTGTTCAACTTGTTGACCCTGGATGTAAGGAGATTGACCATGTTGATGCAGGGGTTGACCATGAAATTTCCAAGGCTGACCTTCCTGATACGCATATAAGGCTTGTTGTTTCCAAGGTTGACCTTCTTGCTACTGCAAAAGTTGTCTTTGCCACTGCGAAGTTTTGCCTTGCTACTACAAAGTTTTCCCTTGTGAGGACAAATGTTGAGAGGACTGTTGCACACACTAAGTTTGTGGCTGCAAAGGTTGTTACGACTGTTGTAAAGTTTTCCCTTATGGTTGTAGCGTTTGTCCTCACTGCTGCAAATATTTCCCTTGCTACTGTGAAGGTTTCCCTTGTTGTTGTAAAGGTTGTCCCTATTACTGCAAGGGTAGCTGGATAGTTCCTGGGGTTATACCCTGAGGGTATTGATAGTTCTCGAATTAGATCTGGCCATATCCAACTAGAATAGTGGATTGACCAGGCTGAACATAAGGTCTAGCTTGAGGAATGTAAGGTAGATTAACCAATGCTTGCAAACCATATGAGACATAAGCCTTTTGGAATGGGACCTAAGCCATGTATGGCTATTGCTATTGGACGTTACCTAACCCAGTTGGAACAACAGGGATAGGAATAGCACCATAAAAAGGTTGATTCATTCCAACTATGTGAGTTTGTAATCCACTCACTCTGGTTTTTGCTGACACAATAGGGATATTCAAATCTTTCCGCCCAGGCAGTGGCACAGTCTGTCCATGGAGGGATAGAAGAAATTACTGAGACCTCACCTGAGACAGTCAGTTGAACTAGAAGAGTCGGTCAAAAAGATGAAACAAGTTGAGATGGAATGGTAGGTTGAACCAACACTGAAGTGACTGTAGTTTGCGTAATTGGTCGAGAGATCATGTTCGAGATGAATGGACCTGATGTAGGTATAGCACTGGAAGACCAAATTAGGTTCTGATACAATGACGAAGCACTAGGAGTGCCTGAACCTAACTGAGGTAAAGTGGTATATCCATGTGGCAACATGGGTCCACTAGTCTTAGGATAAGAGAGAGACGGGACTCTTCCTGTATAAGGAAAGCCTTCTGGAGGGAACTCATATCCCTTCTCATCATCTATGTGAGGAATATGGGTAGCAGAAACTTCAAAACTTCCAAATGACCCAGAGAGGAGACTAGGATTTTGCCTTTTGACTCCATAGATGGAAACAAATGGCGAAGAGGAACCGAAGATGAGTGAGGAGATAACTCGAAAGGAATACCAGGTCGATCATACAGATTATATGGAAGCTATGGAGATATCACAACATGATTGAAAAATGGGTTTGGTGGATAAACAACTAGTCTTTGTGGACTTTTAGGAGTCTGTGGACTCTCGAGTGTCTAGATAGGATTATCAAAGGAATCTGAATCAGATTCTTGAGGTGACTAGGAATTTGATGGAGGCAGATGAGAAGACAAAGGTTGGATACTCAGAACAATTCCAAGTTCAACACCTTGATCCTTAAGAGATTGAGGAAGTTCCGGACGAACTCCTTTCGAGGACCCTTTAGTATTAGACAATAGAGTGTTGGAAATAATACTGAGAGGGGGGGGTGAATCACTATTATCACATTAATAAAACTTTTTCATTTCCATAATCAGATTCATATATGCTACTTCCACAACTTCTTATGATTAAGTTAATTGATCTTCAATGAGTGCATTAGAACATTATCAACCATATTATCAGATAACAGATGCAGTAATAGAGAATAGATCATCACACATAAGGCACACACATGAACACCCTGATATAAGGTGGAAACCCAATGCGGGAGAAAAACCACCTGCTGCAAGTCATCTCAATCTTCTTCTTAATAAGAAAATCCTTTTACAATATTTGTACTGGTGCAGTCTTATACCAGTACGGGAGCTACAACCCCCTTTGCTCTTGTACTAGCCGATCCATTTACTAGTACGCAGGCTGCTACCTTCTACAATGCTCCAAAGATCTCCCTTAGCTTTTGTACTAGCTTAGATACTAGTACATAGGCGCTGGCCTACAATCTTCTCTCCTCCAGGTACCACGTTTCATCAATTTTCAGACTGGATACACTGAAGCACAACACATAATCTGAAAGGCCACTTTTCATCCAATTTTCATACTAGACCCAACAACAACATTGAAGCTCATAATCAAACAACCTTCTGAATCACCCAATCACCAGATCCATACATATACAATGATATTATGAGAGTTATCAACCAGATCTAGTACATAAAGATAAGTCATTAATCATGTTGTTATCTGAACTCAATACCAGTAACCAAACATCAGTTATGCACCCAAAACCCTGCAGAATAGTCAAAGGCAGTTAAAACAAATTTTAAGCAGGGATCGCAACTTCACTGGTATAGATCTGCGGATATCTGTACTACCTCCGCACCTGCGCCTTCTGTGGCGCCGCGACCACCGCACCTGCGCCTTTTGTGGCGCCTCCGCACTGCGCCTTCTGTGGCGCCTCTGCACTGCACCTTCTGTGGCGCCTCCGCACTGCGCCTTCCGTGGTGCCTCTGTGGCGTCTCCGCACTGCGTCTTCTATGGCGCCTCCGCACTGTGCCTTCTGTGGCGCCTCTGTACTGCGCCTTCAGTGGCGCCTCTGTGGCGTCTCCGTACTGCGCCTTCTGTGGCGCCTCCGCACTGTGCCTTCTGTGGCGCCTCCACACTGCGCCTTCTGTGACGCCTCTGTGGCGTCTTCGCACTGCGCCTTCTGTGGCACCTCCGCACTGCGCCTTCTGTGGCGCCTCTGTGGCGTCTCTGCACTGCGCCTTCTGTGGCGCCTCTGTGGCGTCTCCGCACTGCGCCTTCTGTGGCGCCTCTGTGGCGTCTCCGCACTGCGCCTTCTGTGGCGCCTCCGCACTTCCGCAGCTGCAGCGCTCGAGAGATCACCCTTCACAGATTCGCTTTCAACTTCCCTTTCATAGATCAAAATTTTAAAACAATAACCCAATATTTCAGATCTTAAGATATCCGATTTGCAAGAATGAATTAGCCAAGTGATCTCCTTTGCTTTATATAGGCAAGCTTCTTCCTAAAATCATGGATCAATACCATAGATAACCAATACAAGGGGCCCAAAAACATGGGGCTCAATAATACCAAGGACTAACCACCATGGACCAAAGGTAAGTTCTCCAACATATACAAACTTTTGACGAGGTACCATGGTCCAAAACCATAGGTTCAAATACCAAGGACTAACTACCATGGACCAAAGGTAAGTTCTCCAACATGAAAGTGCGTGAACTTTTTCTCTACATGAAATAAACTTTTCTCTGCATAAAAGTGCGTGAACTTTTCTCTACATGAAATAAACTTTTCTCTGCATATAAGTGCGTGAACTTTTCTCTACATAGAATAAGCTTTTCTCTGCATATAAGTGCGTGAACTTTTCTGCACTATAATTTATCATCTGAGATGAGTGGGTTGCCATCAAGTACAACATATGTATCATAATGCCAACAATCTCCCCCTTTGGACTTGATGGCAACAATAACCAATCACTCTCCCCCTTTGACATCAAGGGCAAAGGGTTATGCTCCCCCTGACTATAAACCAGATCTGCAAAGAAGAACCATAATCCATGACCATGAAAGAGATAGATTGTAGCAATAATCAGACCAGCATCCAAGATCTCCTTCTGTACGTCCTCCATAATGCCAAAAATGCATTATAAGCTCCCCATGAGTACCTATTGAAATCTCTGAATGAGCTCCCCCTTTGTATATGTCATGGTACACCAATCTGATCATGCTCTTTCTGAGAACAAGCTGAAATGTCTGCTCTGCTATATAGTGTTGTTCATGCTCAGGCTCCCCCTGACTGTAAGCAAGGTCTGCAAAAGGATGTTCTACATCACAAATGACCTTCCTAAAAGATTCAATACATACATCCATCACCCAACCAAGTGGGGATATATCAGAAAAATGAAAACCAAATACATTACATCTTCATCCCAGGCATAGTGGGGAAACCAACATAGGTCGTTACATGACTTGAAGAGATGACACTATTACATCATGAGTCTTGATATGACATCACCTAAATAAGATGAACATCAGCAACAACACTGTATGATCTGCTCCATAGTATCTGTCAACAGCAACTAGACCAGCAACTTGTATTAGTGCATGAATCATCAAGGTATGTCCGCATCAATAGAATTTCACATTCTATGTGAGAAACATCATAGCCATCCAGATCTACATGAATCAAGTATCATCAATTGGGAATATCTGCATTAATCAACATATGTATGAAACAATCCTATCATCATATAGATAAGAGCTCATTATCATCATGTCTCCAACAATGCAACTTTGAATAATCATCCCTGTATCCAGCCAACAATCCTCATCCATTTGTGCCAAGAATGAAAGGAATCATAACTGTAATATATGATCTTTATGCATATGACGACAGCAGCATATGAGTGACTCAACATCAAGAAGATGTGAATTCAAGCTAAGTGCTTCCCATGCAAGCATCATTAGAGAATCAACCATAAATCTGATCCAAGAACCATGTGAACAACTCATAACCATAGCAAGATGAATCATTTATCCATATAAGTATCATCACCAGGGACTATTAACCATAATGCCAATAATGCATTAAGTCCATATGCTCCCTCTAAACCTGTGCCATCTGTCTGATCATGCATATCAATAAGAAGTATCAAGACATCATCAATATCAAGTTAGAACCAAAACACTTCTAACCATCATATCCACACATCATTATTATTAACTAGAGCAAAACTGATACTTCTCTTGAATCTATCCCTTCTACCTTTCTTCAAACAATCATATAAGCGACTGTGCAGTAACTAACTCGCGTATATATGCAACTTTTCTTTATGGAGTTTGCATATGAGATTCAGGACACTGAAGTTTTGTACTTTCAGCTCCCTCTGATTCTGGTATGTCTGTACGTTGTGCAGTGCCGCCTTTTTCTGACTATACTTCCTTTTTCCTCCATATCTTCAAGCGTGATGATGACATTTTCTCCTTTTGATATGGTGCCCACACTTTGTTCCTGCATTCCTTAGCTATATGTCCAAGCTTGTTACATGCATAACATCTTACATGTTTCATATTCCTCCTGTAACAATCAGCAGCTTTGTGACCAAACATATGCAAGCAAAGCAATATCCATAAAAGTACCTTGAATGTGATGATCTTTCTGCATAATGGTCTTGAAGCCTTCTTCTTCTACATCTAGCTGCAACATGTCCAAGATTGTGACATACATAACATTCAACATTATTCATAGGAGGAGTAAAGGATTTTCTTTGAGGAATCTCTTTTCTTGGTTGATGATGAGATTGATCTTTCATTTCTTCGTTGATCACTTTAGATTTCTCTTTAGAGTTCCTTGCCTCACCTTGTGAACTAGATTCACCTTCAACAGATTCATGGAAACCAAGACCAGTCTTTATAGCAGGAGACCTTTTACTACTAAGAATATCATCCAAGACTTTAGAACTATCTTGAAATCGTAAAAGCTTATCCTTTTCTTCTAGTTTACCTTTCAAGGTATTTACCTCAACCTGAAGCTGTTCTTCCTTTTCAAGAGATTGCTTTTTCAAATCTTCTTCAGCTTTCCTTCCTTCTTCCATTTGTTCCCTTAGTTTGAGAATCTCCTTTTCTTGTTCTTCATTTAGATCCTGCTGCATTTGACGAACTCGGAAGGCACATTCTAGTTGAGATTTTAAGCTGGTGACTTCGTTTTCTTGTTTTGCAATAGCTTGGAGTAGATCTGTATTCTGCTTCTTTGATTCTTTAAGATCTCCTTTTAGTGAGAGGATTGTAGCTTCAAGATTTTCATAGTAGCTGGATCTATCTTTGAGTTTCTTGATGGTTGTGCTTCTTTCGTTGACTTCTTTTCTTAATGATGTCACTTCGTGCTGCAATTTTTGACATTGGTCTTCCTTGTCCTTGAGTAGCTTTCTTACCTTGTTTCCTTCTTCTAGTTGGGCCTTTAGTTTGGTAGCTTCTTCTTTGAAATCACATTCCCTTTTGTTCAATAGATCTTGTTGATCTCTAATTTTGTCTGTCAGCCTTTTAAATTCTGCCTCTATTTGATATCTTTCTTGTTCACCCATAAGAGCAAATTCAGTAGTTTCGCTATCACTTTCATCTCTTCCAAAAGGAAAGATAGCTGGAACATCAGAGGATAATATATTCATACCTGATAATGATTCTGAATCTAAAGAGCTTCTTATACCTAATCCCCAATCGATTCTCCCACTGTCATAGTTCTTCTGAGATGACTTCATTTTCTTAGGTGCTTTCTTCTTAAGCTTCTTTCCCATTGTTCCACAGATCTCCTTCAAGCGATCAAGCTTCTATCAAAGGACCTTCTCTGATACCAATTGTTGGAAATAATACTGAGAGGGGGGGTTGAATCAGTATTATCACATTAATAAAACTTTTTCATTTCCATAATCAGATTCATATATGCTACTTCCACAACTTCTTATGATTAAGTTAATTGATCTTCAATGAGTGCATTAGAACATTATCAACCATATTATCAGATAACAGATGCAGTAATAGAGAATAGATCATCACACATAAGGCACACACATGAACACCATGATATAAGGTGGAAACCCAATGCGGGAGAAAAACCACCTGCTGCAAGTCATCTCAATCTTCTTCTTAATAAGAAAATCCTTTTACAATATTTGTACTGGTGTAGTCTTATACCAGTACGGGAGCTACAACCCCCTTTGCTCTTGTACTAGCCGATCCATTTACTAGTACGCAGGCTGCTACCTGCTACAATGCTCCAAAGATCTCCCTTAGATTTTGTACTAGCTTAGATACTAGTACATAGGCGCTGGCCTACAATCTTCTCTCCTCCAGGTACCACGTTTCATCAATTTTCAGACTGGATACACTGAAGCACAACACATAATCTGAAAGGCCACTTTTCATCCAATTTTCATACTAGACCCAACAACAACATTGAAGCTCATAATCAAACAACCTTTTGAATCACCCAATCACCAGATCCATACATATACAATGATATTATGAGAGTTATCAACCAGATCTAGTACATAAAGATAAGTCATTAATCATGCTGTTATCTAAACTCAATACCAGTAACCAAACATCAGTTATGCACCCAAAAACCTGCAGAATAGTCAAAGGCAGTTAAAACAAATTTTAAGCAGGGATCGCAACTTCACTGGTATAGATCTGCGGATATCTGTACTACCTCCGCACCTGCGCCTTATGTGGCGCCATGACCACCGCACCTGCGCCTTCTGTGGTGCCTCCGCACTGCGCCTTCTGTGGCACCTCCGCACTGTGCCTTCTGTGGTGCCTCTGCACTGCACCTTCTATGGCGCCTCCGCACTGCGCCTTCTGTGACGCCTCTGTGGCATCTCCGCACTGCATCTTCTGTGGCGCCTCCGCACTGCGCCTTCTGTGGTGCCTCCGCACTGCGCCTTCTGTGGCGCCTCTGTGGCATCTCCGCACTGCGCCTTTTGTGGCGCCTCCGCACTGCGCCTTCTGTGGCGCCTCTGTGGCATCTTCGCACTGCGCCTTCTGTGGTGCCTCCACACTGCGCCTTCTGTGGCACCTCTGTGGCGTCTCCGCACTGCGCCTTTTGTGGCGCCTCTGTGGCGTCTCCGCACTGCGCCTTCTGTGGCGCCTCCGTGGTGTCTCCGTACTACGCCTTCTGTGGTGCCTCCGCACTGCGCCTTCTGTGGCACCTCCGCACTGCGCCTTCTGTGGCGCCTCCGCACTTCCGTAGCTGCAGCGCTCGAGAGATCACCCTTCATAGATTCGCTTTCAACTTCCCTTTCATAGATCAAACTTTTAAAACAATAACCCAATATTTCAGATCTTAAGATATCCGATTTGCAAGAATGAATTAGCCAAGTGATCTCCTTTGCTTTATATAGGCAAGCTTCTTCCTAAAATCATGGATCAATACCATAGATAACCAATACAAGGGGCCCAAAAACATGGGGCTCAATAATACCAAGGACTAACCACCATGGACCAAAGGTAAGTTCTCCAACATATACACACTTTTGACGAGGTACCATGGTCCAAAACCATAGGTTCAAATACCAAGGACTAACTACCATGGACCAAAGGTAAGTTCTCCAACATGAAAGTGCGTGAACTTTTTCTCTACATGAAATAAACTTTTCTCTACATGAAATAAACTTTTCTCTGCATAAAAGTGCGTGAACTTTTCTCTACATGAAATAAACTTTTCTCTGCATATAAGTGCGTGAACTTTTCTCTACATAGAATAAGCTTTTCTCTGCATATAAGTGCGTGAACTTTTCTGCACTATAATTTATCATCTGAGATGAGTGGGTTGCCATCAAGTACAACATATGTATCATAATTCCAACATAGAGGGGAACTATGATATGGACTCAATGGTTCAGCGGTGATGACTTCCCATCAACAACAAAAATGAAAGGAAAAAATCCATTTAGGGCTTTAACAATATTGAAATTAACACGGAATTACTCAACTTGGTCTAAGAAGCGAATTCTTGGGACTGACATGTTTACCGTGGGCGGTTAAATTTTAGAAATAGAAACATTTTCTTTTCATCTTTTAAGAGTCGAGAAAAGCGAGAAAAGGTGACTCTAGTCACTTTCAATAGTTTTTCGAGCTTGAAAGTACAAGTTGCTCGATGATCTTTTCAAATTTAGAGAGTCAGAAAAGATCAAATGACTGCTTAAGTGAATCTAAGTAAAAGAAGTACCAAGTAACCATGAACTGCGATATACACCTTATCCAATAAATTGACCAAGGACTTGACATACGTGCAGGCAATCTCCCCGAATACTGTGTTCAGTGTATCACATTTATAGGGCAGCAAACTTGGCTTCCTACGGATAAAGGACTGAAACCTAGGGGGTTCTCTCTTTATATACGTGACGATATGGGGAGCACAAGTCCTTGCTACTACTATCTAATGCTGAAGCGAAAGATAGCTGCTATGTTTTTAAGACGTTGGAACATGTCTCTATCCTAGACCACTAGATATGATCCTTAATGTTTCAAATTCTCCTTAGATTAGTTGATGTATTTTAAAGTTGATCTTGTAATTATGTCTCAATTTCAAGGCCTTAACAATGTTACCTCTTCCTAAAATGAAAACTAAATGACGAAATTAAATGCTTCAATTTGATGAAAGCTATCTATGTAGGGAAGAAAATAACTCAAATCATGCATCAAACCAAATGCAAAAATGCATCCATGACACTCTTCAAATGCTGAATGAAAAATATGAAATCTAATCTTTCATATGATAAGAAAATGCAATGCCAAAACAAATCTTAAAGAAATTTTTTCCTTAAGATATAATGATGATTTTCCCCTTTTTCAAAAATGCAATTAATGTAATATAGTGAAAAGGAAAAGAGAATACAAGAAAACCAAGAAGTACAAAAATCTCTTTCACATCAATGATTCGAATGCAACACAAAATGTTCTGAAAACTAGGAAAATAATAACACTTTCACTTTCAGTTTGAAACATAAAAAACTTCAAAGAAAACACTTTCTATTGATTCCAATGAGACAATTGATTTGTAATATATCATTCGTCAAATGAAGTTTAAGTAACTTTCACTATATCCACTAATTAGAACAACTTAAGGCACAAGAACCAAAAAGTAATTTTCAAAGCTCGTTTGAACACACAAAGACTCTTTAACACAAGAAATCGATCTCTAATCTCTAATGGGAATACCAATGAGTGTACGAAGGCAAACCTAGAAAACCTAGAACCCTAAAAGGCTAATCAAACTTCAAGGACACCCAAGCCAAGTTAAAAGACAATTGCAATTAGACAACGAGAGAGTCAATGAAAAAAACATTGGTAAATCACAGGGAGAAGACAACTAGAACTTAAAATCAGAGAGAAAATCCTAAATTTCTTAATTTTCTACAATCATCACATCTGTTAGGAGTAAAGTAGAGATCATCGCTATTGTAACTAAAAATCCCTTGATATCATCGTGACTTTCGGACTCAAATTTGTGATGGCCAAGGAAAAGAAAAAAGAAATCCAAGATTTTCAAAAATAGCTCAAGTTAACAATCTTCAGGCATCTACCAGACAAAGACACTGACTACAAACAAGAAATGAAGTCTAAAAATCAATGTTTGATCAAAGTCGTCAAAATACAAGATGAAGGAAGGGATGGAAAGGGTCATAGGCTCCCCATTGGAGTCGCCATTTTGTCGAAAATGTTAATCCTCTCTGCAGACATAGATGATTCCTCTAGCCTAATGAGTGGGTCTAGCAACTAAAGGGACAATCAACTAGACATATTTCTATATAATAATTGAAAAGTATAACAAGAGAGGTACCTAATGAGTGGGTCTAGCAACTAAAGGGACAATCAACTAGACATATTTCTATATAATAATTGAAAAGTATAACAAGAGAGGTACCCTACCTTGCTCTGATGCTAATTTGATTTCCTTTGTTGATATTCTCGAATCGCTTGTGTCACAGACTTGTTCTTGCTTCTTTTAGCGCTTATGTACCTTTACAAGTGACCAAGAGACAACAAAGCATGCCAAAACCAATATCAAATCCAATAATAACCTATTTAACTGATCAAGGAATGGAAAACCAATACATACATGAACATATATATTTTGGGAAGATGAACCACCAGTTGTATTATTATTTAAAGAATAAAGGAAAGCTTACAACCATAGCGTTGATGTTGAAAGGCTGTCCTTGAGTGGTAATCCAATTCCAAGCCAAGAAACTCTCCAACACTCCTTCTCCAAGTCTAATGAATAACCTCTAAGAGCAAGCTCAACATAGGGGTGAAAATGGACATAGATCAACCATTTTGGAATGGTAGAGGGGGAATTTATAGGCTGGGAAAGGGAGTTAGGCTTCTCCCAAAGATAGGATTAGGCCCACATCTTAAGGAGGTAGCTCATAGGGATGAGACCAAGAGGTCAAATTAGGAGGATTCCACCTTATCTATATGAAACCACCTCCAGATCGCCACTCTAGAAGCTTTTAGATCACGAAGATTCTCATCCTCTTTGGGAAAACTTTCTTTTTGATACCATCGCAAATATGAGAGAGAACAAAGTGATGCCATCGTTGGCTTAACAAGGTGCAACAAGCAATCATCGTGGTTTTGAGCTTCATAAGCGCAATAACTCTCATTTTAGGGTTTCAAGAGCCATTTGTTCAAGGAAAGCTCCAGATATTTTCCAAGCAAAGTTAAAGGAGGGATCTGAGTTGAATACATGGATGAGTATACTATATAATGATCATGTTTCAGGAACTTCAGGGTATGTCACAGGTAAGTGCAGGAGGCGTGACAAAATACTGTGTAACACCCACATTATAAAAAAGGAACCATAATTAGTTATAATGGGCCATAGCTAATAAATAAAGTATTTAACCCAAATTATGCAAGGGACTACGAGTCGTTAGGGTTTTGGTTATCATGAAACTATATATTGTCAAAGATAGTAAGGGAAGTCTTATCTTGTGTTGTGTAATTGAGCTCTGTCGTACTAGAGGTTGCCACCTTGAAGAGGTAAGTGAACACTATTGTTGTAGATATTAATAGAACATTTACATTTTCTATCATCTCATTGTGTTATTTTATATGGTATCTCTAGCATATTTCATTCTTTCGATAATTTCTACAGGTCAAGCTTACTACAATTTCTTTCTCTTAGACCTTAGGGGTGTCTTTTTGAGGTATAATGTTATGAAACCAGCTCACAAAAAGATAGAAAAGAGAGATCCACGCCTTAGAATTCAGCCTCTTCGAGGGGGAAACCTCCTTTACATTACATAAATGAACAATTCTTGGATGATACAAATGACAAAACCTCCTTTCTATATATAGGAGTCTAGGGAGTCACAATATAATCCATCCGACCTAACAATAATAATATAAAGCCACAAAAATAACAATAGAGGGATTCTATGGGGCACAGAAATAACAATATGGGGGTAATAGGGGCACAACAATATAAATAAGGGGTATAACTACAATAGTAATGGGGTAATCACTAGTATTATAGGGACCCAACATGCCCCTCTCCTTCAAAAAAGTGTTGTCCTCAACGCTTGAGTAGTTCTGGATACTTCTGCATAAAATTCTCATCCTCCCATGTGGAATCTTCAGCGGATAAGTTCTTCCACTTGATAAGATACTCTGAAATTGATCGGTTTCGTAGCTGTCGAGTTCTTGTTTCTGTGACTGCTTCCGGTTCCAATATAATTTTTCCTTCCTCGTCAAGTTCTGGCAATATTGTTTGAATTGGGAGCTTGTCACCTATAACCTTCTTTAAACATGAAACATGGAAAACTGGGTGCAATCGAGAAGCTGCAGGAAGCTCCAATTTGTATGCCATAGTACCAATCTTTTGCAATACCTTGTACGGACCATAATACTTTGGTGATAATTTATTATCCTTCTTAGCTTGCTTTAGGGACATTTTCTTATATGGTTGTTGCCGTAGGAATACCCAATCACCTACCTCAAAACTTCTTTCACTGCGATGTTGATCTGCCTGTTGTTTCATTCTATTTTGTGCCAACACTAGGTTATCCTTTAAGAGTTGGAGGACTTGTTGTTGATGTTCGATGTGATGTTCCACTGCCTGAACCTTAGAATTTTCTCTTAAATATGATGTGATGGATGGTGGTTGATACCCATAAAGTGCCATAAATGGGGTCATTTTTTTTGCTGTATGGAAGGAAGTGTTATACCACCATTCAGCCAGAGGCAACCATTTGACCCATTGTGTCTGCTTATCAGATACAAAGCAACGAAGATATCCTTCCAAACATTTGTTTACTATCTCAGTTTGCCCATCAGATTGAGGATGATAAGATGAGCTATGAGCTAACTGAGTACCAAGACAAGAAAATAATTCTGTCCAAAAATTTCCAGTGAAAATGGGATCTCTGTCACTTACAATAATCTTTGGGTTTCCATGTAGCTTTTGAACTGTTTCCATAAATGCAGTAGAAACTGTACTGGCTTTAAATGGATGTGATAATGCACAAAAGTGTGCATACTTGGTAAGTCTGTCAACTACCACCATGATGACACTCTTTCCCTCAGACTTGGGTAAACCTGTGATAAAATCCATTGAAACCTCCTCCCAACGTTGGCTTGGAATGGATAAAGGTTGTAATAGACCCGGTGTCTTAATTGTTTCAACTTTATTTTGCTGGCAAACCAAACATTCCGCCACAAACTTTTGAATATCTGATTTAAGGCCATCCCAAAAAAATTCCTTCTTAACCCTGTGGTAAGTTTTTAAAAATCCTGAGTGCCCTCCTAAGGGAGAAGTGTGCAATTCCATAAGAATCTTTTGTTTTAGCTGGGAATCCTTACAGAGGTATAAGCGATCTTTGTACCATAACGAATCATTTTTCCAGCTAAATGTATCAGAAGTACTGGAATCTTGTTGTAACTTTCGAATAAGTGCCCACACTTCTTTGTCATTCTTCCATTCCTCCCTTGCTTCGTTTATCCAATCTGGTTGGATAATAGAAATGGCACACAACAATGCTTCCACATCCTCATCCTTTCTTGAGAGTGCATCTGCCACAACATTTTGCTTCCCTTTTTTGTAGATGATTTCAAAGTCATAACCCAACATCTTTGTGACCCACTTTTGTTGCTCTTCAGAGGATAATCTTTGTTCTAAAAAGTATTTAAGGCTATCATGATCCGTTTTTACCTTGAAGTGTCTTCCCATTAGGTAGGGTCGCCATTTCTTAAGTGCATGGAGTATTGCCAACATTTCCTTCTCATAAATAGCTTTGCTTAAAAACTTTCCCTTGATTGGACGACTTTCAAAAGCAATGGGTCTTTCATCTTGCATTAGAACAGCACCAATTCCATTTCCTGAAGCATCACATTCCACAATAAAGGTTTTTGTGAAGTCCGGTGTAGCTAAGACCGGTGCTTGGCACATTGCCTCTTTAAGATGTTCAAAGGCCTTTGTTGCTTCCGGAGTCCATGAAAATGAATCTTTCTTCAATAATGTTGTTAGAGGTGCTGCTATTCTCCCATAATTCTTAACAAACTTGCGATAATACCCTGTCAACCCAAGAAATCCTCGCAGATGCTTTATGGATGTGGGGATTTTCCATTCCTTAATGGCTTTAATTTTGCTAGGGTCTACCTTAACTCCTTCATGAGATACAATATGACCCAAATATTCCACCTCCTGGACTCCAAAGAAACATTTGGATCTTTTTGCATATAATTGTTTCTCCTCCAATAGTTGTAGCACCCTGTCAACATGTTCAACATGATCCTTCCAAGACTTGCTGTAGATTAGTATATCATCAAAAAATACTAACACAAATTTTCTAAGGAATGGTTTGAAAATTGAATTCATCAAACCTTGAAATGTTGAAGGTGCATTGGTAAGGCCAAAAGGCATGACCAAAAATTCATAATGACCCTCATGAGTTCTAAATGCCGTTTTCGGAATGTCTTCAATCTTCATTCTGATTTGATGATATCCCGAACGAAGATCCAACTTGGTGAAGTAAATTGATCCATGCAATTCATCCAGTAATTCATCAATAACAAGAATGGGGAACTTATCTTTAATAGTGAGCTTGTTGAGCTCCCTATAATCCGGACACATGCGCCATGATCCATCCTTCTTGTGCACCAATACTACTGGAGCTGAGAAAGAACTTTGACTTGGTTGAATTATACCAGCCTCTAGCATTTCTGCAACCATACGTTCAATTTCACTTTTTTGGACATAGGGATATCTGTACGGCCTGATGTTTGGAGGAACACTTCCTGGAATCAGATGAATAGCATGATCATGATCACGCATAGGTGGGAGACCTTTGGGAGTCTCAAATACCTTGGAATGATTGTCCAGGACTTTTTGGAGATCTGGAGAAATAGATGATTCCAATGTGGAAACATCTAGCGAACATAATTGTGCAATTACACCTCTTTGCTCCTTTTTTAGAAGCTTTGTCATGCCATTAGAGCTGATTATCTTTCCTGGTTTCCCTGCAATACCCCTTAATTCAACTTCCTTTCCTTCCACAGAAAATTTCATGAAAAGTTCTTGAAAATTAAAAGCTATTGTACCCAAGGATTGTAGCCATTGGACTCCTAGTACAACATCAGCACCTCCCATTGGAATGGAAAGCATTGGGCTAGTCAATACATATTCTCCCATGGATAGCTTGATATTATGGCACTTTCCAGAACAATTTATTGTTCCTCCATTTGCAATCATCACTTGACACTCTGGTGCTGGATATAGGAAGCAATTCAATTCTTTTGCTACCCTACAATGAATAAAATTGTGGGTGCTTCCTGAATCAATCAACACTATTACCTTTTTCTTCTTGATTTGTCCTTCTATCTTGATGGTTTGAGGAGTGGTAATTCCTGCCAATGCATTACAAGATATGGTCGGATTTATTTGTTCTTCATCTAGGCTTTGTTCCTGGAATATATCCTCTTCTTTTGACCTTTCTTGCTCCTTTTCTTCTTCCTCTTCACAATCTATGTAGAATAATTTCTTCTCAGCACACTTATGACCTTTTGTGTATTTGCTATCACAATTGTAACAAAGCCCTTTTGCTCTTTTTTCTTCCAATTGTTGTGGTGTCAACCTTGTAGGTTGTGGAAGACTATGGGCAACAACACTTCCGTCTTTATAGTTGTGAACGGTATGCTTCCTAGTTGCCATAATTTTGCTTTCCATTTTTCTTGCTAACCTGAATGCCTTCTCTAATGAATCAGGTTCCCAAAGGCGCACATCATGTTGGATATTATCCTTTAAAGACCCTATGAACACATCAATCCTATGCTCCTCTGGAATATCTTTTACCCTTATGTTCAATTTTTGGAACTCCTCAATGTGCTCCATTATTGAACCCTTTTGTTTGAGACTTATCAATTGGCTAAAAAAAGTGTTGCTTTTTGTATCCTCATAATGTGCTATCAATTCTTCCGTAAAAATTGCCCAAGTGATAAATTGTTTATGAGAACAAAGCCATTGATACCATACAAACTGATTTGGTTCCAAATATAAAGTTGCCATACGTACCTTTTGTGTGTTTTGCACATTATTGAGATCGAAGAATTGCTCCATTTGTAATATCCATGTGGCGGGATCCTTGCCATCAAACTTCCTCATATCGATTTTTGGAACATGGTGAGTCTTCGATCCAACATTAGAGTCTATGGAATCATGATTAACATTTCTTTTATTCTCATCATGAGTTTCCTTTACTACCTTTTCACCATTAGTGACCCTTTCTTGTAGCAACTTCTTCAATTCATCCATCTTATCATCCATGCCATCAAATTTAGCGTCAATCTTAGCTTCCATGCCATCCATCTTAGCTTCCATTCCCTTTATCTTAGATTCTACGCCATTTACCTTAGATTCCACGCCACTTATCTTAGCTTCTGTTAGCTTTTGTGAGCGTGACAATTGTTGCACTTGTTCTTGTAATTTTGATATATCATGTAGCATTTCTTCCTCTTCTTCATGAGTCATGCTAGAGCTTTCAGGTTCCTTACTAGGTGTTTGCATTTTCTTTCCTCGGGGCATCAGTTACCGATAATAAAGTTTTACTATGCCCTTTGAATTCCGTTAAACCAAGCTTACACAAAAATTAAAAAAAAAACTACACACCTTTTTTCACTTTATAGAAGCCTGATATTGAATCTGATGTATCTCTGTAATTTCGGATCCTCCAATTCTGAAATTGCTACTTGTAGTAGCCTTCTGCGTCCTCTTTCCAATGCCACAAGTCTGAGCCAAATTGGATTCTCCAAGGAAGAGTTATGTGAAATCTCCCACAGTGACTTGCTTTTAGACTGGTTCAGTAGAGCGAACTTGTACGACGTGCCAAGAGTCACTATTTCAACCTTTGAATCTAAAACACACAAAAAAGAAACTACAGTCTGTCCTCTTTCTGTACCTTTTTACGGAATTTCAATCCGATCCTCAGAGAGAGAGTTATGACGATTTTCCCGAGGTCACCTGTTTTGAATGTAATTCAGGAGTCTGCAAAAAGACCAACTTCCTCAGATCATATCTCCGAAAATATCACGAGAAAAGCTCTGAAATTTGGACCCAAGGTTCAGCGCCAATTCTTCTCAAATGGGTTTTTTTTGCGACTTCTGAAACATCACAGAAAAAAATTTATAGCGAAAATGCCACGATGACCTGTTTGGAGCAGCGAAACCCTAGAATCCAAAGCTCTGATACCAAATGTTATGAAACCAGCTCACAAAAAGATAGAAAAGAGAGATCCACGCCTTAGAATTCAGCCTCTTCGAGGGGGAAACCTCCTTTACATTACATAAATGAACAATTCTTGGATGATACAAATGACAAAACCTCCTTTCTATATATAGGAGTCTAGGGAGTCACAATATAATCCATCCGACCTAACAATAATAATATAAAGCCACAAAAATAACAATAGAGGGATTCTATGGGGCACAGAAATAACAATATGGGGGTAATAGGGGCACAACAATATAAATAAGGGGTATAAATACAATAGTAATGGGGTAATCACTAGTATTATAGGGACCCAACATATAATGAAGTATTAAATGTAAATTTTATAATAGACCCAATTTAGATATAATAATAAAAACCAAATACATAAACAAACTATTAATTCCTTTGCCAAATTATTTATGGACACAACATCATTATTTCATGTGGACCTTCAAAGAAAACAAGTTAAATCATTACCATTTTTTCAGTCTTGTTATGGCCTAAATCTGCCTTAGGCTGAGAAAGGCAGGTCTAGGGTAACACCAAACCACGCTTAACCTAGTAGCTAGCCCTACCAAGTCAGGAGAGGGCTCTCTCCTTCTCAATATCAAAGAAAATATATCAAAGAAGGCTTGAGATGATTGATATAAATACTAATTTTAGGCTAGGTATGTTTGCTCAGAGGAATTTGATTGAGTTTAATGGTTGTTTGCTGGATCAAATGTGAAAGGCAGTTTTGGGTCCGGGGAATGAACTCAATCTTGCAGAGTTTTTTGTGGAGAGAGGGAGGAAAGTGATTTAGTACTTTAGATTAGGTGTAATGGTGAGTCTTGAAACTGGTGAGGAGTTGGAGAGGGCATGGAAGTGTAATGAGTTCTCTTCAAACAGTACAAAACATGTAAAGCTAAAAAAACCCTAATGTAGATCACTGCAACATCAATGATTTCCACCTTTATACTTGATTCATTTAGTTAAGCTAAAAGGAGATAGATAAGGGCACGCATAAACATATGATAACCTGAATCATAGAAGGAAAATTAATACTAAGTCACCTTGCCACAAGAATCCCACAAAATGCTGGAAACGCCGGTCTATTTCCTTGCCAAACTGCAAAGATGATGTACAATAATGCTCAAAGAATTCACAAGAGTCCAACCTTGACAAATGGATAAAAAAGTACAAGATATAGGAAAAAAACCACCCATGCTAGCATTTAGGGGTCGAATCCATGAGTCTAGGATCTGTTTCAACAAGATATAAACTAGGAACTGAAAAATAGGCAGTGGAACAACTTGCCTCTAAAACTATGGAAACTTATTCATTCAGTTCAAAACCACCTATACATGATGTATCTACCTCCTTGAGTCAATTTTCATCATTTTTACATAAAAGTACATCAATTTACATCATGAGTTTGACCATGAGAGAGAAAAAGTCAAACTAAGAAAAAACTAGGCGAAAATTTTGAGTTTTGAGCAAAACTGAGCAAATTGTGCCTGATGTGTAGCGCCATCTGCCTAATGCACATCGCCTTTTCCCAGCTGAATTTGGAGGCCTTCCCCTTCACCAAATTTTCTCCAACTTGGCTTGTTGGAAAGGTCTGTCTGTTTGTCTATTTTCTTGCTCTAGATAGTCGATAATATATCTAGCTCTAGCCACTTTATCATTCAACAAATGAATATGATGCTCTTGCTCTTTCAAAAGCATGTTTTGAGCTAAGGATGGGCTATCAAGATCAATTACCTGAGTCTGATGAGGTGGCACATCATCATCATGCTCCTCAAGCAGAAAATCCCTCTCAACATCATCACCAAGCTCCTCCTCTGTAACCTTTCCTTTTCCTTTGTCAAGTTGTTGCAAGATCCTTTCCCTAGAGCTGTCACTTAGGGTGTCCTCAAAATCATAGTCATTGTCCCTCTCCATTTTTGTCTCTATGGGATAATGTGGTGATGATATGGTGAATGGATAATAGGTGGGAACAAAAGATGAGTATGAAGATATTTTGTAGATGGAACAATAGTAATGAGATGAGGTAGGGGAATGAAGGGAAGGATTGGGGAGCTAGGGTTTTGATGGATGAGGGACTTAGGGTTTGATAAAGGGGATTAATTTCTTAGGGAAATAGGGGAAAGGGACAATAGAATCAAGAGGTAGTTTTAGTGCTAGGGGAGTTGGGAAAAGGGACAAGAGATTGTGGTTTTGCAATGATGTGAAATAGAGTATAGAGGCAAGCTAGGGTTTGACCTTTAGGAAGCAAAAATCATGAACCAAACATAAAAAACCCTATCTAGGCTCCAAAGTGAGTGTACTTACTTGTTAAGAAGGAAAATGAAGCATTTGAGAGAATTTGAGGTGAATTTGTTTGGTTTTGAAGCGTCACTAGCCAATGCACAGCGCCACCTACCCAATGCGCAATGCCTCCCTGATGTGCAGCACCAGTGTAATTTAATAATGGCAAAAACTATTTGATGCACAACGCTACTCTGATGCACAGTGCCTTTTTGCATATGACATTTGAAGGCCTTCCCAGAGTCCAAATTTGGCATGTGATAGCTCATTGGAAATATTATTGAGTATAATTTCTAACACAACTTGAATTTTTCAATTTGGAGTTCATTTTCCCTGTCAAAAGTCAAATCTCCCAAGACTGGTCAAAATGTACAAAATGAGGCTGCCTAAATGCAGAGTGTTGTTGCAGTCAACTTTTGAAAGTCTTCCTCAACTCCAAATTGAGCTCATGATAGCTCATTGTAAAGATATATGTGTCCATATATCATTTAAATCATCAAGCAAGTCATTTGAACATCCCAACTAGGTGAAATCTTGATTTTCCTGAGGTCACTCCAGAAGTTCATCAATCCTCCTGAGGCCAATGATGTTTTCAAAATTTCTCCAAATCCATGAAACCTATGTAAAAACTGAAAGATTTTTTTCTTCTTGGGTCAATTATGGACAAAAACCTCTCTCAATTTCGTCAAATTCATATTTTCTTGCTTAGAAATATAGTTTGAGTAAAACCTATCCCGACACGTGGAACAGGGGATTTGTAGAAATGAAGGGAATGAGGGGCTTCTAAATTCTTGAGAAAATTTTAGGAAGTAGGGAGGGATGTTAGGAATCAGGGGAAAATGGAATTTCAAACATTGAGTGAGGGGAAGGGGTCTAAAAGGTCAAAACATAGGCCTAGTCTAGAAAATTGTCAAATTGTAGCAATAAACTAGTGTTTGTGGGAAAATGATGAATTTGAGGGATATGAGTGATGGGAAGCATTTAAGAAGGTATATTAAGGATAGGGGAAGGTGTATGAACATCAGGACATATTTCTTGTTGACCATTTGGCCAGCCAAGAAAAATTATCTTCAAAACCCTAGAAGAGGGAAATGGGCCTTCCACAAGTACAACTGAAGCATGAACAAGGTGTAAAATTACCCATGGGAGCCTGAAATGATGATGACAACTCTATGAATGATGGTACACTCAGCTGAATGGTGACATGGATTGACATTTGAACAACTTTGAAAGGAGTGAAAACAAACCGTAGACCTAATACCTAGTGACCAAATGTTACTTGAAGACTCAATGAAATGACAAAATTTGACTTTGACATCCTAAAACCACTTTGTAAGAGCATATTTGATCACTGATGGAAGGCTTCAAAGGCTGACACTAACAAGTCTAAATCCTAATAAAAATCCCAAAATTATTATCTTGATTCAACAAGTCTATGACAATTAACTATCATGAGAGGAGCATGAGTTCATACAACAATGATAAAATTTACCCCACTAAACTACTTCTAAGCTCATCCTATAAAATATGACTCGAGAATAATCTCTTTGAAATTAAGATGGTGAGACTTAAAAAAACAAAAAGGATGGGTTTTTTTTTTTTTTTTTAATCTGAAGTACTCAAAGCTTACCTCTTTGAAGAAGTTGAAATATGCTTAGTGATGGGCCTAATTAATAGGTATAAATGAAGGCCCATTTGGCCATCCTTCAATATACACTTACATCTCTCTTTGCATTTGATATCACTTTTTTTTACTATAATTCCTTTATTAGGGAGATTAAGGAATGTTATCATATCTTATGGCCTAAAATGATTAATGTGTAGGAAAAGGATATTTTTTTTTGCAAAAGTAAATTAGAGACTAGTTGGAGTGAATGTAGGAGGCTCATTTCCCGCACTTATTCACCAAATAACTTTATTGGTTATTGGGAAGCTACTACACTTAGTGTTTGCAAGGATATCAGGGAACTAGATCGACTTTTATAGGGATTTTGAAGGAAAGAGACCCTCCTTCCAAGGAGGATGCCCCCTCCCTAATTTGTAATAAATAAAAAATCCTAAGAGCTCTATAGGATTTGAATTTTTAGAGGAGCATAGTGACTGCTAGAACTAGGAGCTTGTACTTGTCATTTCTATTTCCATATGTTTTTATTTGATATCGATGAGAAGTATTTTTCTTCTTTTAATCTGAGTGTGTTCTAGAGGGATGTGTTTCCTTGGATAGGGACCAACCCAAGAACTCTTATTGGCTTGTGGGGGCCTGACCCAGGTTCAACATTAGTTATCCAAAGAAATCCCTACACTACTAGTCCTTTTGGCATCAAACCGTGGACCGCAGATTGAGGTCTCACCGAAAGTAGTATGGGGGGATGATGGAACCAAGTTTCGCACCCTTGAGATGGTATCCTGTCGGTTTATTCCAACTATTCCTACCTTTGCATAGGTTTCTTCACACTCTGTTCTACCCATCAGTACCTTCATGAAATTCTACACTCAGATTCCGCGTAGCCCTACCCAGGGGTTGGACTCCCTTTCCGTTGCTAGGGCAACGAACTGCGCTATTTCCCAACCTAGGTTAAGTATCTTACTTAACTTATTAGCAGATCTTAGTTAGATTAGCGTAAACATATGTTCTTACTTTTGTTCACTTAACAAATATATTAATACACATTCGCGTATCATATAAGCATTAGAAGTGAAATTCATACCCAATATAACAGATGCATAAACATGAAATATATACGGAGAATGATAGAAAAATTCTCTTTATTAATGATTCCCAATGGTTATAGAATCGACTTGCCCTGTGCACTCAGCTGTAGGGGTCTGTGCAATCAGATGTGGACTACTATGACTCTATGCACTTAGCTCTAGAGCCTCTACCTATGCTACGACCCAAAACATAGACTTACACTTCAGAGCTATCTCGCATACATCTTTATTGCTTCTTCCTTTGAGATTAGATTCCTTTTACTACTTAGAGCTTTGCTCTATTTATACAATCCCATGGTCCATGGACCATGGGTAGATCTTCTATAGCCGACATTACATTATCAAAATAAGGGCGGACAACCCTATGACTCTTTAACAACTACGCGCTCCGCGCCCACAAAATGCAGAGTCTTTACATTGGAATTACAAAATTGGACCAAAATCTGGGCTTTAAGCCCCAAAACTACCCTTGGGGGATCCCGCGCCTAATAGGCCCCCAACACAAACATCGTGACTCACCCTCGAGTCACTCTACAGGTGTGTAGATCTTAGTGCGAAGAACTCCCAACTCTATTTGGATCGCTACAACTTCGACAGTGCATTGAGTGGCTGCTTGCTAGACTTCCTCCATGCGTAGTTCGGTGATTGCTGCTCTTGAACTACTGCCCTGAATCCTCTCCTGAGATTCTTGCAGTTGCATGAGCTTTGCTTCAATGGACGTTGTAATTGTATATGCCTCATCAATCCATCGTTGTGGGCGCGCTTTTAAGACTGCTTCCTTATGTCGAGCAGAATCCACCTGTTCCTTGAGCGCCTTTTCTAGCTGCATCCTTGCAAGCCTCTGTGTATGGGAAACCATTTGCATGGTCCCTTTTACTTTATCATACTTCTGTTGCACCTCGTGCACCTCTGTCTCTAGGCACTCCACATTCAGGTCCTCCTGCAGGGTGGTTAGGACCTCGAATGACTATTTGAACAGTATCATGCAATCTGTCACTGCATTGTCAACCGCCATGAGCCCTATCATAACCACAGTGGTACGTTGTTCCTTAACCTTCGGTGTGGTTCAAGGCTAAGCCTTCAACTATAGTTTTGCAATATTCAAGTTTAGCTCTAGCTGAACCCTAGCCATCTCTGCTCTAGCGTCACACACCCCTGTGGCCAATTTGCGGATGCACGCCTCCACCAATTCTTCTACCTAAATGTCCAACTTTAGGACCATTCGATAGGCTTCCTTTATCACTTGCATAATCTGTTGATTCTGCTTGACTACCTCATTGTGCTACAGGCCTAACTGTTCAATGTTGATGCGCTGCTTGCACATCACTTGCAATGCGCGACTCTCCCTAGCTCAAAGTTCTACGGTGACTCCATCTTGTAAGAGGTAGAGTGTCTCCCAAGGGAGCATATCCATGTTCAAACCTACCCCTTTCAAACTACTCACTGTGGGTCTATCGGACTCTTTCTCTGTAGTAAGGGCCCCATCTAGTAGCACGATCGTATTAGAGACCCTTGTGCGCAACATTTCTTCGGCAGCTGAACTGCCGATTGCGAAGTTGGTGGACACTACACCAACTTGTGGAGTGTGAACCTCCAACTCCTACAACTCTATCTGAAGAGCCCCCAATACCAACAGTTATTGTTCCTAAAACTCCTAGAGGGCCTCTGCGGTGAAATCCCTCACTATTTCGATGACATCATGCAAATGCCCCTAACTGAGGGTGATTGGGTCAAACGATGTCTTCAATGCCTTTGTTTTCTTTCATGAAGCTGTCTTCTCACGTGGTCGTAGATGCTTGAGCTGGGCGGACATCATCTGTGATTCCATGCCACCTTGTTCTGTGCCTATCTCTAGTTTGAGCGAAGGTGACTTCTGTCCTTTGCGCTCTTCTTGTCCTGTTTTTTGCTGCTGTTCCACCAACTTCAAAATGTCTCGTGGTTCCTAGGCCTTAGCCATTGCTTCTTCTTTTTTGTGCTTCTCCGCCAGCTATGCCATCTGAAGTTTTGTCTCTTCTTTCTTGTGCTATGTAGCGGACTTCTCTGTTTCCACTACGGAGCCATCTGGAGTGTGCCACTCTAGAAGCCAAGACTCAAGGACTGCAAATATCACATCATCAGTCTCCAAATATGGTAAATCATGGCACATCTCTGTAGGGTCCTTCTGTGCCCTATTGAAGACATGGTGGAAGTCTGCTTTGAACTCTACAAAGCTCTGTAAACTGTTGTAGACTATGGGCGATAACCACGGCTTGCGATTGATCCCCATCTCGATATTCATCTCCATGAATATCCAAAACATCTTTCTCTCCTTTATCCTCTATGCATCCTTGGTCACCCAAAACGAAGCGTACCTTGCTGCCTCTAGAAGGTTCGGTGCAACCGAAGGGAACTAGCTATCTTTGGTCAGCTCCCATGCCACTAGTACGATCGACAATAGGAGCCATGTGTAATGAAACATTTCGCCCTGGTCCTGTCCCTCATAGCAATTCACAAGGAACTCACCACATAGATAGTTTGCCCAGCTGAACTGGACCCATTCCACGCATTGCGCCGCTAGTGCGACGACTGGCACGGGAACCTCATCCATGTGGCACTTCTACATCACCTTCCCTACCAATATTTTTATTGCGACCTTGACTGCAGGGTTGTTGATGCTAGAGATGGCATACCCTCGCTTCTTCTCCAACTTAAACTTCCTTTTCATTGCCTCCTCGAGGGCCAACTCGCCACCTTTTCCCTCTGAAATGTTTGCTCAATCCTCCCTTGAGCAAGGTAGCCATGTAATCCATTGAATTAGATGGTCTATGATGGGGATGGGCTCCTCCAGCCATAAGCACCCATCATGCACCAACTAAAGAAGCTACCTGATGATGAAGATGGTCACTTGTGTGCATTGGTAATGTGGCACCCAAAATAGGTTTAGTAACCTGACCTTCTCTACACCTCTGAGCCATTTGCGTGGCTCCAATTCAATCATTATAGCCATCACGCCAAAATTTTGGCACGTTAGCTTCTTAGTCGCTAAATACGAGAACTTCTTGTGGTCTACGAGGTCCCAATCTTCAAATTTCAACACATGAACTCACCCCAAGCGCGGTCCCTTAAAGATAATATCGTATGGGTGTAGCGGAGTTTGTAGAGAGCTCTTTCTCTCATCTATATCCTTCGGTACCTTGGCTTTACCCTTTCATGGAAGAATATATTCAAGTAACCAGGTAATAGGGTCCACACCCTAGGTTTCAACTTCCATCTCTTCATCTTCCTCCTCCACCAGGATTTCTTCAAATTCCTCCTCTTCAGCCTCCAAATTAATGGCCTTCCCCTTTTCTTGCAATGTGAGCTTGGTCCTTAGTGGATTTTTGGGCGAAATGCGCACTGGGATCATGGCCTTCTTATCCTTCTTAGGTCTCGGTGTTCGCGGTGATTTAGGGACCTCAATGATTATTCCAGCGCTCTCTGGGGCTTCCACTTCCGCAATTTCTTTCGTGACTTCCTCAACTGTCACTAATCCTATGTACATGGCTTCTTCAGGTGTTGACATAGTTCTCCTCCATAGTTCCTTCAGTGTCTCGGGTAGTTGCTCAAACAACGAATTCGATTTCAGAGTCTCGAATAAGTCTCGATTCATGAATACTTGAGCGCGCAATAAATAGGTTCTCAAATTTCCAAGTGTTGTCTGCTAGATAGCCACTTGTGATTTATAGCACCTTTTGAATTGAATTTGACTATTCCCCCCACATTCGATCCATTAATGCTAGATTGGCGGTAGATTTCCAAGAATCTAACCTGATAAATTTTTCCTTAAATGCTTGCCTCCCGCTCCATTTTTCCTAAAACCAACCAACAAATCATGATAGTGACTTTAACGATCACTTTTCGGCAGATCTGTGTGGAAATGCAGCTATCTTCGCACTGTCCTGGACCTTCTGACATTTTGTTACTACGCGCAGTCCTGACCTCGTGTAGTTCCCGGGCAGAGTAGTTTATAGTCCCACGCTTCCTTTTAGCTGCCTAGAGCGCTAAGATTGTGCCACTTTCATATAGTCACATCACCAGATCATTGGTGTATGGCTTCAAGTGACTACCATATTCATTTCCTAGGAAGGGTTCTCCATTTAACTTAACCAGCTGTAGCGCGCCTCCATCAGTAATCTCCTTAATAATATATGGCCCTAGCCAATGCATCCTGAACTTTTCGGGGAATTTATCAGACTTACTATCATACAACAAAACTAGATCGTTTACTTTGAATGTGCATGGCTTGATGTTTCAGTCGTTCCCTGCCTTTTCACGCTGCTTTTGGACCTGCTAGTGAAATCCAACCAAAAATAATTCTTCTTCAAGCTCATCCCACTGCGCGGGCCTCTCCTCTAGGGCTCTGAGATCCGTCATACCTGTGAGCGCTACTATGTGCAGACTAGGCACGATGTATTCCATAGGCATTATGGCTTCCACTCCATAGACAAGCCTAAAATGTGTCTGTCCCGTCAGTTTCTTGCATGTCATCCGATAAGCCCATAACACTGCAAGTATGCGTAGGTCCCAATCACTTCGCTAAGCATTGCATACCTTGGTTAGCATGTTTTCAATCACTTTGTTGAATGCGTCCACTACCCCGTTAGCCTGTGGGCGATAAGGTGTTCTCTTTTGATGATACACCTGAAATTCATCCGTTGGTGCGTCGATCATCTCGTTCAGGAAGTGTGTACCACGATCTCTCATCAAGACCTTCAGACATCCAAATCACATTAGTACGTGTTCAAATAGAAACTTCACGATAGTCGCACCGGTGCAATCCTTCACTAGCTACACTTCTTCCCAACAAGTGAAATACTCCATTGTAGTGATAATATACCTCACGCTTGTCTTTCCTTGAGGTTTAATATGACCTACAAAATATATTGCCCACTTTTCAAAAAGGTTCAATTCCATTTGTGCATTCAAAGGCATTTCATCCCTCCACAATGGCCTTCCTGCTCGCGGACATACATCACATGTCTTGCAATATGCTTTTGAATCCTGATGAAGGGTTGGCCACGACAACCCGGCACGGAGAATCTTTTGCGTGGTTTCTCTTCTTACATAATGTCCTCCCGCGACACCCCCATGAGTGTCTGTGAGGATGCTGCTTTGAACAAACTCAGGTACATACCTTCGCAGTATTTCATCATTCCCCATCTTATATAGATGCCCAGCAATGATAGAGAAATCTACCGCGCATACCACTAATTCCGTCTTCTCCTAGATAGAGTATCCTTTTGGTGTAGTTCAAGTTGTTAGAAAGTGTATTATATCTTCAAAATGTCCATCTGCAACGTGCACAGCAAAGAGTTGTGCATCAGGTAATCCTTCCTCCAAACTAGTAGGTTCCTCCCCTATCTCGATGCACGACAGGTGATATGGTCTTGAATTCAATCATCCAGGCTTCACGAGAACTTCAAAATCGTATTCTTGGAATAATAAAATCCATCTACAAATTCGCCCCCACAACAGAGGCTTATAGACAAGGTACTTTAGCGCAGAGTGATACGTATACATCTTAAAGTGGCCTCCTAGCAAGTAGTGTCGGTACTTCTGGAGCGCATACACCATAGCTAGCCCCTCGCGCTCAGTGGTGGAATAGTTATTCTCTACTTTGGATAATATGGAGCTTGTGAACATGATAGGGTGATCCAAGCCTTCTACACCATCCTGCGTCAGTACTACCTGCAACGCTATACATGACGCATCGACATGCACATGGAACTCTTTCTTCAAGTTTGGGAAGACTAGAATTGGCACAGTAACCATATTTTCTTTCAATATATCTAGGCTTTTCTGACAATCTTCATTCCAGCATAACGTGACATCCTTCTTCAAAAAATTTTCCATCAGCGCGGTGATCTGGGCATAGCGTTTGATAAATTTTCAGTAGTATCCCATATGTCCCAGAGTAGTGCACAATTGTTTCACACTTCTCGGCGCTTCCAAGTTTAGAAGCATCGCGATCTTCATGGGATCTACCATCAACCCTTCTCTGCAAACCACATGCCCCAATAAGTTCCCAAAAGGAACAAGAAACAGACACTTCTTGAGGTTGAGCATGATTTGGTATCTTCAACAGGTATCCAACATCAAGCGCAAACTCACTACATGGTGCTTAACTAGCCCAAAAATAGTCCAGTCATCGAGATATACCTCCAAGAACTTATGAATATACTCCTTGAATGCCGAAACAACCATGCACGTAAAGATAGTAGGCACATTCTTCAATCCAAATGGCATGACAGTATATTGAAAGCAACCCCACTTAGTCGCGAAGGTTTTCTTTCTCCTATCCTCCAGTGTGATTTTGATTTGGTGGTACCCCAAGAGCCCATCAATGAAAGAATAAGTTTCTTGACCACCTACATTGTCCAACACTTCATCTGTGAATGGAGTTGGGAATGGATCATGCACACAAGCATCATTCAATTTTCTAAGATCCACGGATATCCTTATCTTGTCCTTTTGCTTCTTCTCTTGCACCGCCATTGGGCTTACCCAATCAGATTCCTCCATAGGCTCAATGATGCCTGCTACGAGAATTTTGTCTAGTTCTACGCGGACCTTCTCCTTGTACTTTGGATTTAAGGGGTAAGGCCTCTACTTAACTGGCTTCGTGTCAGGATTTAACGTGATCTTCATTACTCCTAGATCTTTGATTATTCCTTTCAAATTCGTAAACTTGGTCGGGAATAAGTATTGATATTCGTGGAATAATTTAGTGACCTTATCCATCATCATGTCATCCCAGTAGTCTCCGATCTTCATGAATTTAGGTTTTTCCTCCGTACCAATGTTCACCTGCTTAGTTTTCACCAATGTAGTTATATCAGGGTTCTCAATCTGTGGTCCTTGAACCTCGCATTGGCCTTCTATTTATGGAATGTTAATATTCTGTGGACCCTCATCCTCCTCTTTAGCAGTTACATTATAACATTCCAACGCGCGACTCAACTAAGTAGCCCATTCAGGTTGAATCAGGTCTAAAGGCTCCTGCGGTATCCTAAATATGGCTACTTTCACCTCTTGTAGCACTTCATCAATACTGTCCCACCCATCCTCAAAACTGAAGGTCATCATCAATCCTTCATGCAGGATATCTCATTCACATGTCCCATGGCAGAGCTATGTTTGTATATACCACTTCATTGGTATAACATCTAGGGTATGACAGAATAGATGCACCCACTCAGGTAGTGGCTTTTCTCCATAGGCATGCGTCCACTTGTCCAGATGCACGCGTTGATCATCTTGCCCATTATACTTGTCTGTCAGTCACACCTTAGGCTTCCCAAATTGTACTTGCATCATTCTCCTACATTCGTGCCATTCATCAAAGCTTCCTTTGTGCGTACCCCACCATCTAGTGGGCGTAGCACGCAGTACCCTGTCGAAAGCCTAGAAGCATTGCTTTTCTAGCACCTCCCTTTCGAATACATCAAAGAAGGTATCTACCTAGTAGGCCTATCTCTTACTTATATCGACACACAATGTAGCGACCATGTCAACATGTTGCAGTTCAACGTAGTTAACCGATTTTTCCATCATTCTACTTCCTCGTTAGAATCCAAAGTGTAGGAACTCTCACGCTCCCATGTAATCCGTCCACCTGTGGTGGGATTGGCCCAGTCTTGGTTTCGCTTAGTTATCTTGTAGATGCAATCTAGATCATCACTCTCATAGTTGCGGACTGGTTCTGTATAGCGCGATCCTTCAGAAGGATTCAAGGGTATTATTACGCGCAGTGACTTCTTCTCAACGATCATCTTCCACTTCTTCAAATTAATTACCCCATTCATATCAGTGGCCTAGTCAATTCCTAGGAGTGTGGGGTACGGATTGTTGTCGTCAGCAATCTCTATCACTTCAAAATCGGTTAGCACACTTGCTCCCTCAATATCCATGGTTATTCCCTCAATCACCCCATGGGTATGATTTTCTATTGGTTCACCATTCTCAGCTGAATTGGAGACCATTGTAGTGCAAGTCTTCCCATTCGCTCCCCTATCTGCCTCGGTATAACATTTGTATCTAATCCCAAATCCAAGGTGACTTGATCCATATTGTATTCTTCGATCTGTGCGATGAGTCTCATTTCACACCTCATCCTTGTTTTATGTTTTCCTATCTTCCAGACTATGCATGGTTCTCCTCGCACGGTCCCGGCACATTTATTGATGAGTTCCATTAAGCCTTTCATAGCCTTACTGTCACGCAGTAACTTCATACAGGTTTCCAGGAAAGTTGTGAGCACGGAGGGATCCATTTCTGGCTCACGCTAATCTTTTCTTCCTGACTTGGAGGCCTCAACGAAGCTCTTCTTAGCTTCCATGAAGGCTTCCCGAGTGTGCTCCAAATAAAATTCAACTTCTTTCACTAGGGCTTTGTGAACCTAGGTACTGTCTTCTGTCTGTTTCCCCTTGTCATCTCCCATTGAGATTCCACTTCAGAGCACTATGTTTACATTCGGGTCTTCCTCATGTAGCTCAGAACTTGTCATCTACAGGTTCTGAGTCAGGGGAAGTGGTAGCACTCCTTTGTCATGGATCCTAGCTATAATTGTAGCACAATATTCAGTCTCATGATCAAAAAGCGTGCTTTACTTGCATGATGGGTGTGTTGGATTAGTGCAATCACAGGCATAGTGTCCTGGGCCTCTACAATGGTAGCAAATCAACTGTTTGTAACCTATACTAGGTCCTCCTCCACCTCGGCCTCTTCTGCGGCCCTGAAGTTCTTTCCACACCATTCTTGCATTTCGGTCAAGGGGCCACGTTTCGGCCTGAACTTTGTAGGCAGGCATTCTATCCATCATCAATCCATACCTCCTACAAGTACACTCATCATGTCCCACTGACCTACAAAAGTTACAGAACAACTGTTGCATAGTTTGCATATACTTCTGTAACAAGTGGCAGTTATCTATGGCATGCTTTCTGACTACTTGATAGATAGCGCACCACAAAGCAGGTGCCATGCAAGGTCCTTCTTGAGCTTCTGACCTTAGAGGTATTGGCCCTACTCCTACAAGGTAATTTTTAAAGACCGGGTAGTGGTCTTTGTCATGACCCTAACTATTGCAATTCACGCACCATACTTCTTTGTGCACTTCTGGTCGAAATGTCCTATCCTGCTTCAAGCTTTGCATGTCAAGGCATAGATTCTTTAGCTACGTTTGAATCTGCTAAATTGCGATATTAGGATCTTGCATCAGGGTATCATGTAGTCTCATGGAAATCTCGAGGGCCTCTACCTGAGTTGTTATCTTTTTCTGTGACAGCGCACTCCTCAAGTTTGGTAGTAGCAAAGCTACAAACCACTCGCGATGTTGTCCATCTGTCAGATTCATGTTTGCTTCATGAATCATACATTTTAGCCTTTGATCTAGTTCCCAAGGCATCTCTCCTGGTAGCATCATGACTTCTTTGAATCCAATAATCGATTGTGCTTCAGATTTAGGCCTGCTAAATTCCCTATTCAGTGCTACTTCGATGTCTGCTACTCTCGCATTTGGGTTATCGTTGGAGTACTTAATATACGAGGTCATCACGTGATCCTGTAGGGCACTAACCAGTGTTGCTTTCTTTATATGGTCATCTGTAATACCTTGAGCTTCCCATACAGCCCTCACTATGAACCAGAATTGGCTTAGATCCTCATTTCCCAAGCCTTTGAACAAAGGAAACTTCACTGTGCTCGCCATACTGAATTGTGGTGGTGGTGGAGGTGGTATGGGTGATGATGGAGGTGAAGCCAGTGGTGGTGTGGGTGGAGGTGGTATTTATGGAATTCTTTGTCTTAACAGATGAATAACACTTCGTGGAGAGACCTTCGCAAGCTCTTCCTCATCCCCTCGTGGAGGTGAAATCAAGGGGCTATTTTTTGGACCCTTATTTCCTTCATTTCTGTAAATTATTCCGCTTCACGTGGACCCGAACATCAAGGTAACTGCATAACCTACTTTTTTCACAATAGCATATTAATCCAAGTATTCAAAGACTCTGCATACTTACCTCATGGTCCTTTGAGAAAGTGTCGCTCTACCTCTCTGTAGCTAACCGAGGTGTCAACCGTGAATTTAGTAACAAATCCTCCTATAATGTGATCGAGCCAATGATCAAAGGTGTGCATGATCTTATCCTCTGATGCTTACAACCTTCGCACTAGCTCTAGGGTCCACACAATAGGACTGTCAAGTTTCCACCTTCCTTGGCTATCTGCTAGCTTCGCGATCCACTCATATAGCTCAGTAGGGAAGGACACGAAAAAGATTTCGTGGATCTCCGTATACAGGTAGCTATCTAACCATTGTTCTTTTGACAGTCGTGGGTTTTTGTTTTCCTGTGCCGTGAACTCGTGAATTCTTCTGTCCAACCAGCCTTCGATTTCTTTCTTAGTTGAATTCCAGTGATACGACATCACACATCTCTTATGCAGATTTTGGTCCTAACAACGGAATGATTTGTTGGCTTGTGGGGGCCTGACCCAGGTTTAGCGTTAGTTAGCCAAACAAATCCCTACACCAGTGGCCCTTTCGGCATCAGCTTTGTTCTACCTCTGTTCTAGCCTTTAGTACCTTCATGAAATGTTACAATTGGCTTACGCGCAACCCTACACAGGGGCTGGAGTCCTTTCGTTCTGCTAGGGCAGTGAACTGCGCTATTTCCCAACCTAGGTTGAGTATCTTACTGAACTTATTTACAGATCTTAGTTAGCTTCATGTAAACAGATGTTCTTACTTGCATTCACTTAACCAATATATTTATACACATTTGCGCATCATATAAGCATAAGAAGTGAAATTCATACCTAATCTAACAGATGCATAAACATGAAATAAATGTGTAAAATGATAGAAAAATTCTCTTTTTTAATGATTCCCAATGGTTACAGACTCAACTCGCCCTACACACTCAGCTGCAGGGGTCCGCGCACTTAGTTGTGGACTACTAGGCCTCTGTGCACTTAGCTGCAGAGCCTCTACTTACACTACGACCCAAAACATAGACTTACACTTCATATCTATCTTGCATACATCTTCATTGCTTCTTCCTTCGATATTAGATGACTTTTACTACTTAGAGCTTCACTCTATTTATACAATCCCATGGTCCGCGTACCATCGGTAGATCTTCTATAGCTGAAATTACATTATCAAAATAAAGTTGGACAACCCTGTGACTCGTTAAATAACTACACACTCTGCGCCCACAAAATGCAGAGTCTTTACATTGGAATTACAAAATTGGACCAAAATCTGGGCTTTAAGCCCCAAAACTGCCCTTAGGGGATCCCACAACCAATAACTCTACTCTCTCTTCTTTGTACATTTTTTTTGTGGATTTTATTTTTTGTAATTAGATTAGAAATGTTTCCTTTCTTTCAATCTTTGTTTATATGCAAAGTTGTCATTTCAGATTTGTCAATCATCTCCCTTGAAAATTTTGGTTTTAGTCCTTGTATTAGTAAGCATAAAAATATAGGTTTCCTTTTAATGCATTAGTGAGATATTGAATAAAATTGTACTCATCCTTTCTTTTCTAGTTTAACTTCTTGCAATTAATATTGTTAGCATGCTTTAGAAGTTTTGCAAGGTTGAGTAATCTTTGTGCTGTGTAGGTAATACTATTTGTTTTAAGGGTATAGCACTATCATTTTCACTTTAATCCCTGCCATAAGTACTCTCTTCCCATCCTCATTAACTTCTTCAGGTGGTCTGCATATAGGAAGTTTAGGACAGATTTGTTAGATATCACTGTTTGCATTCCCTCCTTATGCAAGATTGGCTCTTGAAGAGACTAGGTTTGGTAAGGAATTCCATAACCTTCCACTACCCTTCCTCACCTTAAGATCACCTTTTACTCCCTTAGAATCCTCTTGGATTCAATCCTATAGAAAAATAGGGAAATCTTATATAAATCCTACGACATCCTATAGTAGCACATATAAGCCCTCAAAAACTGACCAAAATTTCTCTTTAAGCTTGATTTTTCCCCTTTGACCTTCATAATGTCTCCTATGCTTTGGAACCAAGATTGAGGAAGATCAGGGGCCACTTTGGACCTTTCTTTTCATATCTAGAATTTATTTATGTAATTAGGGTTAGTGATTGAGCTCATGCATTTAATAACATAGAGATAGTTTACTTTGTCACTTCTTGAAGCAATTAATTAATTTTTTTCATTAGCATAGAATCTCCTTTGAATGCGCTAGTTAGGATATATTTCATGTTATTTACTTTATGTAGACAGATTAGGTTTTCTTTTTGCAACAAGTTAGGGTTTCCTTTCATGCAACATTTACATTTCTTGTGAGTATATTATAATTTACTTTTATGCAACAATATCATTTCTTGCAAGTAGATTTATATTGCCTTTTGTGCAACATATTTCCTTTATGAAAAATCTAGATTTAATTTTCAAAAAGGTCTCTGTATGCCTTGGTTTGGTCCACTGTGATGAGGCTCATCAATAGGTACATCATAAGGGTCATAATTCCATCCCCCGGCTTAAAAACTATCTCTTTCTCACATTTATTTACATTTTTTGTTATATTATGCTTAGTGAAAGGGGTAAAAGATGTTTTTCTATGTCATGTCACCTAATGTGGTTTAAATGCAGGAAATGGAGCAATTATGAGATGAATTCAAATGCAGGAGATAGGAGTAGATAGCAGGGAGAGATTCTAGGAGGATTTCCACCTCCTTAACTCCCTCAATTATCCAAAATCACCACACCCTCTCTCATCAGCTCGAGGTCATTGACAACCAAGTAGGATGAGATCATTGGCAACCAAGAAAGTGAAGTTAAAGAAGATCTAAATCCACCCTTCTTGGGTTTTGGGAGAAAATCATTCTTATTTTCAGGTAGCTATTAGTAGCTACTCTCTTGTATAAATAAACATGCCAAATAATCCACCCTTCTAGGGTTTTGGGAGAAAATAATTCTTATTTTCTAGGGAGATATTAGTAGCTACTCTCTTGTATAAATAAACATGCCAAATAGCTCATTAGGATTCGTACATTGTTTTCATTTATGAGCTCAGGCACTTGATATTGTTATTTTTAACTGGTTGTGTGATATATTTGACATTGATGCAATGATAATGAGAAGTTTCTTATTGATCCATCACTGAGTTAGTTATAGAGGGATGAGGCTCTTGAGTTTGGGACCAACACCAATGGCTTAGGTCCCTCTTATGTATTGTTATTTATTTTTAGATTAGAATGTTTATTAGTTTTATTTATTTCATTATAACATAACCCCTCAAAAATCTTGTAATTGCAACCTTTATCTCATCTCTCTCATGGGAGAATGAATGGAAGAATCTACAATCACAACCCAAAAATTACTTTGTTTATGATTTCTTGGAAGAAGTTTTATGTTAGTCATATTGTTTTGCATCTGTTTATTGTAGCTTAGAAGTTTATTTGTGACTAGATAAGAGTTTTTTGCATATATTAGATGGTATTTAAATTCAAATCATATTTTCCACCATTGATTATTTTATTTTGTAAATGATAAAATAATATGTGAATGTGATGTTGAAGGGTTGTTTGGATCTACTGGCAAGGGGCCTTTCACCATCTCCATCCAGGACTTCTTCACCCTCTTTGATGAATCCAAAAATTCTATTCTTGAGCTCATTCACTTAGGTCACCATTGTTTCTGGGAAAACTAGTGTCTTTTCGAATGACTAGCCCTCTAGTTTTGGCAGCTACCCTAGAAACAACAGTTTAAAGAAATTCACGATTTCTTCTATGTATAATAGATAAGAGAAAGGCAATGGAACCAACCTAGAACTTCCTCTTGATCTCTCTCCCCCTTGACAGAGCTTGCAAATCCTCCCCGTACTTATCCCGCTTGGAGAGTACCTGTAGAAACACAGTAACAAAGAACTGTCAAAGAATCTTGACCTATTACAACATACACATTACAGAATTAGATATATAATGACCATATAATAGCATTCATAAATGATAACATTCACAATTGAACAATCATATGGAAGAAAACTTGAACTTTATTAAATAGAAGGGAGAATTACAACCTAATTGTCTAATCTAACATCATCCTCCCAGTATCAAGCCCTCTTCACCTCATGAAATAGAAATATCACACCAACAATACAATGCTCTTTCCTCAAATACAAACTATCAGCACTTCCTTACAATTCACCATGTTTGAGCCTTTGGGTCTCTAAGATGAGGGATCCATTTATAGATGTGTGCAAGGGTGTGAGTCATCTCTGGGTTTTGATTATTGTCATTCCACATGTTACAATTGGTTCACTTGGAGATTTCTTGGATCTCTTACTCATCCCTGGGCAAATTCAGAGAGGCAAGTGTCATAGGAGAAGTTTCTAGAAGATTCCATGAGCCTCCACTTAGCAAATTGTCTCAAACATTTGTCCATCCTCGCCCATCGCACCCTATAGAAAGCCTAATCAGTATGCATCGCACTTGAGCAGTGTATCAGTCAGCATGCATAGCACTTGGCCAGTGTAGCAGTTAGTATGGTTCAGTTTAGGCCATTTCTGGATGGGTTTCAGGTGGAACTTTTGGGGAATGATGTAATCAGATGACCAAGTTCTTTTAGGGTATGAAACAAATCTTTTAGGGGTTGATGAGCCCTAGTTTATCAACATATAATTTTGGGGTTGAAGTGCCCAAATATGTCTATAACAGTTTCCCCCTAAAGCATGAAGTTGTAAATCTTGATGTCGGGTGAAATGCTTTATCATGAGGATTCGAGGTTTCGAATTGGAAGGTGACTTGTATAAGATACAATACAATACATCATCATAATATAATTTTCATGATCTAGCTGAGGCGGGCATTCCCATGCTCAGCTTTATAAATTCATTTCATGTACATAGATCAGATAGTCATCGATAGATGCAGACTGGTGATTCTTCAGATGTAGAGTCATCATCCTTGGTTAGGATGACCATCTGTGTATCACCTTTGTACATTTGATGTTTTTATATCCTTGAATATATCATAGCCCGAATGGAAGAAACTAGATTTGCGGTCTTAAAACTCGTTCAATCTTCGCCCGATGTACAAGTCAATCCATGTGAAAAGATGTTATGAAGTTGAACATGAAAAGACATCGTCTAATTACCAACCAATAATGTGAGCTATTAACAGACGCGAGAGGAATCACTGATAATGATGATGACCCTTAAGGTACTACAGTACAATTCATGTGGTGTGAATATATGATCTGATGTCGAACATCACGCAAAATCTTTTGGTTGAAGGCCATTGATGTCAACCTGTCGCCGAAAGTGAGAAACTTGCCATTGAGGCATGTAAGCTTCAAAGCACTGAAAGGGGTGTTTCTAAGTCAACTTCTTGGATAATGAGCTGATGTCGACAAGAAGTGACTCGTCGTAGGAGGGCCTTAATGTATCCCACATCTATGACATGAAATGAAGCAAATGATTTTCTGGAGGTGAAAATGATCTAACGACACAAGGTTCAGGAATGGAGGTCATGAAAGATGAAGGTATAGCAGTGGATGAGACATTAATAGGATGGTGAATTCTCCACTGAATGAATTCTCTTGAACATATCGGCGACACTGAGATTAATTGGTAGCATTAACCGCAAAATATGGATGGTGTGAAAGACCAATGGTGAGATGATTGGTGAACGAAATAACCCAACCCAACTCAATCACAGAGACGAAGTGAAAGTGTCATGTTAAAGAGTGACCTACTACCATAAATTCTTCAATTTTTCTTCCCTTTTTCCCCAGTCATTACTAACCAGTACCTCTTTATTTTTGTCAAGCTTGAGGAGGATAACATATGCTTATTCTATAATTTGCCCTTCGGGAAAACCCGCCGCTATATTTTAATGAGTCTAGAGATAGTGAAATTCGGTCTTGTCTAGAGTGGACAAGTTTGTCACTATTGTTTTAATGAGTTTAATGATAAGGATAACTCGGTCCTTTTCATGTTTAGAGAGTTCGAAAAGGGACGAAAAGGAAACTCTAGAAGTTCTTTTTCCTGGAATAATCCCTTCAGTCTGAAAAAGGATTAAATAATACAAAAGGGATGACTTTTCGATCACTTTACGAGCCAAAAAAGACAAGTGCTCAAATTTTTTCATGAGATAATCCCTCGGGTTCGAAAAAAATTAAAATATATAGGACGGATGGCACTTCCAATCACTTTAACAAGCTGGAAAGGCCAATTGCTCAACAATCTTTTCAAATTTAATGAGTCTGAAAAGGGTTTAAGGAGACTCGGTTTTGAGGAACGAGTGGTGTCTAGGGTAGCGACTGGTTCCAGGTAATCTTGGAACTTCTCAAAACATGGTGGTTTCTGTGAAGAGGTTGGCTAACAAAACCACTCATCGCAATTTTTCCTCAAAAAGGGTAAACAACCAAGTGGAAGCGTATGATCGGCCAAAAGAATGGAGGTGATGAGAGGTACACAACCAAGGTTCAAAAGGCTAATAGAATGGCAATCACAAAGGTTAATTACCCAAAGGTGGGTTCATTTTTAACGAGCTTGAACCATGGGGGAACTATGCTCGGTTTTAGCTAGAAACAACAAAACTAAAAAGCTAGAAATGGCAAAACTAAAAATCTAGAAATGTCAAAACTAAAAAGCTAAAAACTAAAAATTAAAATGAAAATTGAAAATGGGAAAAAAAACAGTTTTCATGCCCCTAGCATGATGAAAAGGAGAGTCTCCTGTAACCATATGGAAACTACTAAGGTTAGGTAGGACAGTTTCGTCTGCAAAATAGACAAAACACTTCCTTGGCTTCATCCACAAAAAAGACAAAGGTGAATGGTGTGTCAGACTGTTGTTGGGAAAAGTATCCAATATGGAATGACCCTATCCCACTCTAAGGGTGATAGTACCTCAGCAACAATCGAAGCAAAGCTATCTAAGATTTCTTCTTTATGAAAGTAAAATAGGGGAGAAAGAGATCCACTAACCGATGTCTTTCGCTAATGGTTGATCCAATCTTCTCTCCTTGCTGCCTGCTCCCAACTCCTTGCTCTTTCACTGACCCAGCTACACCAAGATCCTGCAAAATAGCAAGAGAGGGAAACTACAAGAAGCATACATTCATAATTGATTCAAGGATTAGAATAAATCAAATACACAAGTATAACAATACACCATTGAGACACATGTATATAGAAGAACCTCAAATGCTTTATTAATGGAAGAAGTAAAGTTCAGGAAGTGATACAACCATAAGAGGCCCAATCCAGCATCACCTCGCAGCAGAAAGAAATCTCCTCTTCACCTCCTTCAAAGAAAATCACCCAATAGTTCTAAACTCAAACCAACAGCACTTCCTTACATTCACAAGATTCCAGCCTCCCTAGACCTCATGAGAGAGCTCTATATATAGGAGTTTTGGAGAAAGGATGAGTCAGCTTGAGAGCTGACTAGTGTCCTCTCCCACTTCAGTTATTCTTCAGTTCTTGAGTCCACTAGGAGGTTCTTGCTTCCACTTGGAGATCTAGACCCTCTTACTCATCACCAGTCGAATTCCTTGATCCAAGTGTCATTTTGGAAGCTTCCTGGGCATTGACACCTTGAGGAATGACTGTGTCACATGTCTCAACTCGCTCAGCGCAGGTAGCCTTCTTTGCAGTTGACATTCAGCGTAGGTAGACAGTGGAGTAGTTGACATTCAGCGCAGATGCTTAGTGGAGCAGTTGACATGATCCAGAATTGCCTTGTTTTTGAGTGTTTTCAGGTGGAGAACTGCTATTCAGTGCTGTGGTTTGCTAACCTTGTTCCTCTAGGGGTAGGAACAACATGTTTAGGGACTTTGGATCCCTCAGATTATGGACATTTCATGCTTCATGCTATAAGGCACAAAAATGTCTATAACAGTTGCCCCCTAAAGTATGAGGTCGTTTATCGGGTGAAATGCTTTATCAGGAGGATCCGAAGTTCATTCAATCACTGAGAGGTGACCTGTAATAAAATACAATACAATACATTATTTTTCATTCTACTTTCATGATCTAGCTGAGGCGGGCATTCCCATGCTCAGCTTTATAAATTCATTTTGGTACATAGGACAGACGATCGTCTGATGGTAGACTGATAATTCTCTGCTGAAATTATCATCCTTTGAGTAGGATGATCATCTGCTGCAATGATGTACATGTCAAATGTCTTTATATTTCCTGAATATATATTGCAGCCCGGATGGATGAAACTAGATCCGGGGTCTTCAAACTCGCTCGATCTTCACTCTAAGTACAAGTCGATCCATGTGAGAATTGCGCTGAAGTCGAACATGGAAAGACATCGCTTGATTACCGGTCAATAATGTAAATCGTTAACAAGCGCGAGAGGAATCACCGATAATGATAATGACCCTCAAGGTACTACAGTACAATTCACGTGGTGTGAATAAAGGACTTGGCGTCGAACACCACGCAAAATCTTTCGGTCGAAGGTCATTGATGTATACCTGTCGCCGGAAGTGAGAAACTTGCCATTGAGGCATGCAAGCTTCAAAGTACTGAGGGGTTTGTTCCTAGATCAACTTCTTGGATAATGAGCTGAAGTCGACAAGAAGCGATCTGTCGAAGGAGGGCCTTAATGAATCCCACATCAGTGACACGGAACGGAGCTAGTGATTTTAATGGAGGTGAAAACAATCTGTGACATATGATTCAGGGTGGCGATCATGGGTGGATGAAGGATAATGTATGGCAGTGGATGGGACACGGTTGACTCTTTCTGAACAACATCTCTTGAACATATAACGACACTGATGCGATGGATCGGTAGCATTACCCCAAATGTGGATGGTTTGGCAAGACCATGGTGACGAGACCGGTGAATGAAACAACCCAACCCGATGTGATACGGAGGAAAAGTGTCATGTTCAAGAGCGAATTGCTACCATTAAAGCTTTGAGGTTCTCCCAATTTTTCCCCAGTCATTTCTGACCAGTACCTCTTTATTTTTGTCAAGCTTGAGGAGGATAACATATGCTTGTTCTATAACCTTCCCTTCGGGCAAGCCCATCGCTATGTTTTAACGAGCCTAGCGATAGGGAAACTTGTTCTCGTCTAAAGACAAGTTTGTCGCTATTTAATCATTTTAACGAGTCTAACGACAAGGAAAACTCGGTCCTTTTCATTTTTAGAGAGTCTGAAAAGGTACAGAAAGTTAACTCCAAAATTCCTTTTTCGTCATCTAATCCCTTAAGTCCGAAAAAGTATAAAACAATACAGAAGGGATGAGTTTTCGATAACTTTAACGAGCCGAATAAAACAAGCGCTCGACCTTTTTGTGCAATAATCCCTCAGGTCCAAAAAGATTAAAATCTAGAGGAGGGATAGCTCTTCCGGTCCTTTAACGAGCTGGAAGGCCAAAACTCGGCAATCTTTTCATATTTTACGAGTCAGTTGAAAAGAGCTCAAAGAAGACTCGTCTTTCAGTATGGGGGATTTACGCAGTGCATTATATTAGATATCATTTTTTGGGATTCAACTGCGTTAAGTAAGTCATTCAAAGTATGACCATTTCCATGAGAGGTAGTCGTAAAGTGACTAATATCTCATGATTTTTGAATAGTTCACTTAGCACTCATTGCATCGGGTGATGCTCACAGGGGTGAAGAAGTGGGATTGAAACTAGTGAAATGTGGAGAACGAATCACATAGCATCAATCATCACTTCCGGGGCTTGCACCCGGTAACCAGGACTTCCCAGGAGGTCACCCATCCCAGAACTCCTCTGGCTCAAGCGTGCTTAACTGTGGAGTTTTTCCCCACAATCAAGCCCACTTAGCTTGCTACCCCATTTGCAAAACCTTAGCAAGTATTGTGCCTCATGAACCATTCAGGTAGAGATCCCTTGACTCTTTTTGAATTTCAGTATGGGGGATTTACGCAGTGCATTATATTAGATATCATTTTTTGGGATTCAACTGCGTTAAGTAAGTCATTCAAAGTATGACCATTTCCATGAGAGGTAGTCGTAAAGTGACTAATATCTCATGATTTTTGAATAGTTCACTTAGCACTCATTGCATCGGGTGATGCTCACAGGGGTGAAGAAGTGGGATTGAAACTAGTGAAATGTGGAGAACGAATCACATAGCATCAATCATCACTTCCGGGGCTTGCACCCGGTAACCAGGACTTCCCAGGAGGTCACCCATCCCAGAACTCCTCTGGCTCAAGCGCGCTTAACTGTGGAGTTTTTCCCACAATCAAGCCCACTTAGCTTGCTACCCCATTTGCAAAACCTTAGCAAGTATTGTGCCTCATGAACCATTCAGGTAGAGATCCCTTGACTCTTTTTGAATTTCAGTATGGGGGATTTACGCAGTGCATTATATTAGATATCATTTTTTGGGATTCAACTGCGTTAAGTAAGTCATTCAAAGTATGACCATTTCCATGAGAGGTAGTCGTAAAGTGACTAATATCTCATGATTTTTGAATAGTTCACTTAGCACTCATTGCATCGGGTGATGCTCACAGGGGTGAAGAAGTGGGATTGAAACTAGTGAAATGTGGAGAACGAATCACATAGCATCAATCATCACTTCCGGGGCTTGCACCCGGTAACCAGGACTTCCCAGGAGGTCACCCATCCCAGAACTCCTCTGGCTCAAGCGCGCTTAACTGTGGAGTTTTTCCCCACAATCAAGCCCACTTAGCTTGCTACCCCATTTGCAAAACCTTAGCAAGTATTGTGCCTCATGAACCATTCAGGTAGAGATCCCTTGACTCTTTTTGAATTTCAGTATGGGGGATTTACGCAGTGCATTGTATTAGATATCATTTTTTGGGATTCAACTGCGCTAAGTAAGTCATTCAAAGTATGACCATTTCCATGAGAGGTAGTCGTAAAGTGACTAATATCTCATGATTTTTGAATAGTTCACTTAGCACTCATTGCATCGGGTGATGCTCACAGGGGTGAAGAAGTGGGATTGAAACTAGTGAAATGTGGAGAACGAATCACATAGCATCAATCATCACTTCCGGGGCTTGCACCCGGTAACCAGGACTTCCCAGGAGGTCACCCATCCCAGAACTCCTCTGGCTCAAGCGCGCTTAACTGTGGAGTTTTTCCCCACAATCAAGCCCACTTAGCTTGCTACCCCATTTGCAAAACATTAGCAAGTATTGTGCCTCATGAACCATTCAGGTAGAGATCCCTTGACTCGTTTTGAATTTCAGTATGGGGGATTTACGCAGTGCATTATATTAGATATCATTTTTTGGGATTCAACTGCATTAAGTAAGTCATTCAAAGTATGACCATTTCCATGAGAGGTAGTCGTAAAGTGACTAATATCTCATGATTTTTGAATAGTTCACTTAGCACTCATTGCATCGGGTGATGCTCACAGGGGTGAAGAAGTGGGATTGAAACTAGTGAAATGTGGAGAACGAATCACATAGCATCAATCATCACTTCCGGGGCTTGCACCCGGTAACCAGGACTTCCCAGGAGGTCACCCATCCCAGAACTCCTCTGGCTCAAGCACACTTAACTGTGGAGTTTTTCCCCACAATCAAGCCCACTTAGCTTGCTACCCCATTTGCAAAACCTTAGCAAGTATTGTGCCTCATGAACCATTCAGGTAGAGATCCCTTGACTCTTTTTGAATTTCAGTATGGGAGATTTACGCAGTGCATTATATTAGATATCATTTTTTGGGATTCAACTGCGTTAAGTAAGTCATTCAAAGTATGACCATTTCCATGAGAGGTAGTCGTAAAGTGACTAATATCTCATGATTTTTGAATAGTTCACTTAGCACTCATTGCATCGGGTGATGCTCACAGGGGCGAAGAAGTGGGATTGAAACTAGTGAAATGTGGAGAACGAATCACATAGCATCAATTATCACTTCCGGGGCTTGCACCCGGTAACCAGGACTTCCCAGGAGGTCACCCATCCCAGAACTCCTCTGGCTCAAGCGCGCTTAACTGTGGAGTTTTTCCCCACAATCAAGCCCACTTAGCTTGCTACCCCATTTGCAAAACCTTAGCAAGTATTGTGCCTCATGAACCATTCAGGTAGAGATCCCTTGACTCTTTTTGAATTTCAGTATGGGGGATTTACGCAGTGCATTATATTAGATATCATTTTTTGGGATTCAACTGCGTTAAGTAAGTCATTCAAAGTATGACCATTTCCATGAGAGGTAGTCGTAAAGTGACTAATATCTCATGATTTTTGAATATTTCACTTAGCACTCATTGCATCGGGTGATGCTCACAGGGGTGAAGAAGTGGGATTGAAACTAGTGAAATGTGGAGAACGAATCACATAGCATCAATCATCACTTCCGGGGCTTGCACCCGGTAACCAGGACTTCCCAGGAGGTCACCCATCCCAGAACTCCTCTGGCTCAAGCGCGCTTAACTGTGGAGTTTTTCCCCACAATCAAGCCCACTTAGCTTGCTACCCCATTTGCAAAAGATGAAGGTATAGACTCGTCTTTTGAGGAACGAGTGATAAACAGGGATAGCAGCAGATTCCAGGTACAGGTTGGAATTTTCCAATCACGGCAGTGTCACAAGGATGGCTAGGTGAAATCACTCTTCGCAGCTGTTCCTCAAAATAGGTAAACAATCATATGGAGGTGAACGATCGGCCAAATGACGGTGGAGGTGGCAGGTGCAAACACGACCAAGGTTTTTTATAGCTGATAAATTTAAGATCACAGAGGTTATTTACCAGAATAGGTTCATTTTTTATTTAAAAATGAGCTTAAACTCTGGGGGAAACATTGCTCACTGCTTTTATTTATTTTTTAACGAGCATGAAGACCGCGTTAAAACTGCTCGGATCTTGCGTTTATTTTTTAACGAGCATGAACTTTATGCTAAAACTGCTCGATATACTAGTCATAAGATAAGAAATGTCTCCTGTGAGATCTCTATTTTTTAAGGAGTTTCATCTTCACTAAGCTTTACTCCATATCCTTTCTTTATGAAAGTTCGGAAACGACTAATCCAAAAAACAGATAAATAACCGCTCTTTGCTTGCACTCCAAAAGGTTTGCATGCCCCCAGGTATAAAATACAATTTCAAGGTTGCCCCTCCTCCTTTCCACCTCTATTTTTCTTTGGGTTTTCACAGCTACTTGTCGTCTTTCCAGTCTAATGTTAACGATACTTGTCTTCTCGTTATTTTTAATGGGTCTTACGTGATACTTGTCTTCTCGTCAGCCCAGCTTTTAACAGATCTTTCGCAAGATCGCAAGAGAACAGCTACTTGTGACAAGAGAGTAGCTACTTGCAACAAGAGAAGAACACTACTCAAAGACAAAACATTTGTGTTATTGAGGGAGGCTTGCCTCTTTCTGGTTACCCAAAGATTGTTTCGTTAATCTTTCAAACAAAACATTTCCTCGGCACTGTCTACCGAAATAGACAAGGGTGAATGACTGTTGTCAAACGCGTAACCTTGACAAAAGAATCCTATTCCAGAACAACCCCTCTTCCATCCATGGATGGGGTATGGACTAGTCATATTCTCTCGCGGAAATTCCATCTTATACCCAAGGTTTTCTCTGCCCAAAGCAGACCAGGATGCATGCCCCCTGGGTTCCAGCCCCATCTTTCTGAATCACTCGCACTCATCGGGAAGAAGGATTGGGGGTGGAGACATTTCTTGATTGAATAGACCATTCAGGGTTGGTATGTGACTATTTGCGATGCGTGATCCTGGAAATGAAAGTTGGTCTACGAGCTTGACCATTCTTCCTTCGTGTGGAAAACACATTACTCTAAAGAGTGAGGAGACTATTTCTCCCATGCAATATATATAGTCTCATCCAAGGAGTAGGTTATAATCCAAGGGTCCTTGAACGACCATCACGTTCATTTGAACGGTCTTCCCTTTCAATGTAACAGGCACATTGGGGAGGATCCCTAATGGTCGACTGGTTCCTTTATCGAAACCCGAGAGATTTCTTATCTCAGGCAAAAGCGCCAGGGAACCCAGTGCTTCCCAAGCAATAGAGGAAAGGATACTCACAGATGTCCCTTCATCAATGATAGTGCCAGCCATTACCATTCTGTATATTTGGACCATGATTCTGAATGGTATACTGGCTGGTAACCGGGGTCTGCCTAGTTGATTCCAACCAAAGGATACAACCAGGTTGCTTGGTGGTGGGACCGAATACACGGCCGGATATGAACCTGACGATGTTCCTTCCTGTGATAAAGGAATGGACGCATTGCCCTGATGCTCATCAGAGTCTGTGTTGAAGAAAAGAATCTGGATGGTGTCATCCTTATTCTCTTCAGTGAGGGTGTCATTTGAAGATAAATCTTCAGTGACGGTGTCATTTGAAGATGAAACTTCTGAAGGGAGAACCGAGTCAACCGCCATTTCGACCTTTGGACTTTCGTCCGGTCTGGATTCAGTAGGTTCATTTTCAGTGACTGACGCTTCAGCTGACCACTTGAGTGGGCCAGCTGTATTCTCAACCAACGAAGGAATTGGCACGATTTTTTTGTATCCAGGAGGAAGTCTCAACGGTGAAACCGGACGATCTTCCAAAACTCTCTTCGCTTCGTCTAAGAAGGGACAACGGTGGATGGTGTGATCACCTTCACATAGTCTGCAGGGGGATCTTGCTCCCCCTCTTTGTCTTGAACCTTCACTTTCGCTGGTTGATGGTAAACATTCAACATGGCTATCAGAGGTTGATGCTCCCGAATTGTGCAAACGAGGGGACCAGTCCCTTAGTATCCGGGGAATACAGGGACAATCTCTATGGAAGTGGTATCCTCTACATATGACACATGGCGATTTAGGCCCGGTCTGTGCTGTGTGTGGATTTTTGTCAGTTGTCTTTTGCTTGCCCCCAGTCACCTTAGGCTCCTTCTTCTTCTTCTCTCTCTTCTTCTTCTCCTTCTTCTCCATGGGAGCTTGGCTTTTGCCGGCTCTACCTTGCGAAGATGAAGGATTGGATGAAGAGTTGTAGGAAGTAGAAGGCTGGTGAGCAGCTCTAGACTGATCTAACTGTTGACTCGACTGTTCAGGAACCATGGTGTTCTGAACTACATTGGTTGAGAATAGCCAAATTGGCAAGCCAATTGTCAGTCCTGGAAGCGACAATGTGGCCATGTGGGGCGCACCAACTTCTCCCCAAGAGGAGAAAGGACTAGGATTTCCATCATGGGGAATTCCTTGGTTGGGGCGTTCCATGTTCTCAACCTACAGGTCAACGCGGGAATAGGAGGTGATTATGTTCCGTTTAAAATAAATTTTATAGCGACGCTTTAGACACAACTTGCTTTTTCACTTTTTAAGAGTCGAGAAAAAGCTAAAGATGACTCTAGTCTCCTTCGATGTTTTAACGAGCCCGAAGTGACAAATGCTCAGATGGACTTTTTCAGTTATAGAGTTTGAAAAAGGCCAAAAGAAACTGCTCTGGAGTTCTAGGCAGAGGGTGTGCCAAACCTTTCGCAAAACCACAGAATACGTTTTACGGTACGGGTGGTCGATCTTCGTGAATGCTGTGCTCACTGCATTGCGATCAGTAGGGCGGCCGACACGGCTTCCTATGGATAAAGGCTTTGTTCCTATAGGGGTCTCCCAATATATACGCGATGGTACGTGGGAGCACAAGTCTATATTGATACTTATCGCTTCACCGTGGAGGAATCACCCAACCACTCAACGCTAAGATATCACGTTTAACGACGCCAGAACACGTCTCTAGCTTAGACCTCTATGTGTTTGCGTTATGTTTCAAAGCGTTGTTATGTAAATTCAATTTATTTTAAGGTTGATCTTGTTTAGCAGTTTGCCTTTATGGATCACCACGTGATGTATAATACAACTTCCTAAATGCAGCCTAAGATGATAAGCAAGCTTTTCAATCTTTCAACTTTGAAAATCTTAACTACTGAGGGAAAAGAAAGACATCATCTTTTCACACAGATCATAGAGCACACACTAATGCACTTTTCCCTAAATCAACATACAAGCTGTCAAAATGCACATGCACAATGCAGGTATTTCTTTTCTCTTTCTTAATGTTGATGTACTACAAAAATAAAGTTGTTGTATAACTTTGAATTCAATTTCAAGTGAAAGCAAACAAGCTTTGTCCAAAATCAAAAGACACCTTAAGATTTACTTGTTTCGACACTAGAAATACATAAATTCAAACCATATGATGAAAGAAAAAGCTCAATCAGCTATGAACAACAAACAAACTAACTCTTAAGATCAAAACGACACTTATCACAGGTCTAGATCTAAGAGGCCACAGCAAGACTAGTTCACTTTTCGTTATGGGAAACTGCAAATGATATAAGAAATACACAAAGAACAAATACAGTTTCTTTATACAACCGAGGTGGAATAGTGGCAAAGAAAAGTAGTTTCAGATAGGTACATTGACTGATAACAAGCTGCAAAAACAAGGATGAAAACAGGGCAATAAACAGCAGGGAACCCCAGTTGCACAAGGCAAAACTAGTTCAGCGCAGGTAGTACACTGTCAGTTTGACATTCAGCGCAGGTAGCCCCTTCGGGACCTGCGATGAAATGCAGACTGCTTTCACAGTGCCTGCAATGAAGAGATAAACTTTCGTTTTTCTCAGTTTCCGGGTTACAAATTGCTCAAAAATTCACAGTTTTTGGCCAAATCAAAAGCTATCAATCAAGTACACACTAAAGGGTAATTAGGAGGATGAAAAGCTATCACTAAGAGCTGTTCAGAGTCCTTGTGGATCAGCTCTTCAAATCATAAACATGCCCAAAAACTGAGCTAGAGTAGCTGCCCTCTACTTTGCATTTGAAAGATTCAAATGCAGTTCGATTCGGTACTCCCTGTGTTTAGGAAATGAATAGCAAAAACACAAACAACCAACAAGATACGATCCCCAGTGGAGTCGCCAATTTGTTGTTGGGAAAAGTATCCAATACGGAATGACCCTATCCCACTCTAAGGGTGATAGTACCTCAGCAACAATCGAAGCAAAGCTATCTAAGATTTCTTCTTTATGAAAGTAAAATAGGGGAGAAAGAGATCCACTAACCGATGTCTTTCGCTAATGGTTGATCCAATCTTCTCTCCTTGCTGCTTGCTCCCAGCTCCTTGCTCTTTCACTGGCCCAGCTACACCAAGATCCTGCAAAATAGCAAGAGAGGGAAACTACAAGAAGCATACATTCATAATTGATTCAAGGATTAGAAATAATCAAATACACAAGTATAACAATACACCATTGAGACACATGTATATAGAAGAACCTCAAATGCTTTATTAATGGAAGAAGTAAAGTTCAGGAAGTGATACAACCATAAGAGGCCCAATCCAGCATCACCTCCCAGCAAAAAGAAATCTCCTCTTCACCTCCTTCAAAGCAAATCACCCAATAGTTCTAAACTCAAACCAACAGCACTTCCTTACATTCACAAGATTCCAGCCTCCCTAGACCTCATGAGAGAGCTCTATATATAGGAGTTTTGGAGAAAGGATGAGTCAGCTTGAGAGCTGACTAGTGTCCTCTCCCACTTCAGTTATTCTTCAGTTCTTGAGTCCACTTGGAGGTTCTTGCTTCCACTTGGAGATCTAGACCCTCTTACTCATCACCAGTCGAATTCCTTGATCCAAGTGTCATTTTGGAAGCTTCCTGGGCATTGACACCTTGAGGAATGACTATGCCACATGTCTCAACTCACCCAGCGCAGGTAGCCTTCTTTGCAGTTGACATTCAGCGCAGGTAGACAGTGGAGCAGTTGACATTCAACGTCGATGCTCAGTGGAGCAGTTGACATGATCCAGAATTGCCTTGTTTTTGAGTGTTTTCAGGTGGAGAACTGCTATTCAGTGTTGTGGTTTGCTGACCTTGTTCCTCTAGGGGTAGGAACAACATGTTTAGGGACTTTGGATCCCTCAGATTATGGACATTTCATGCTTCATGCTGTAAGGCACAAAAATGTCTATAACACAGACCAATCACATAACCTATAGGGAAACTTATCTTTTGAACTAGGTTTTTCCACATAATAGACAAGGGTGCATGCCCCCTAAGCTTCATTACATTCACTAGACTACTCATGGCAGTCAGATGGATGGAATGAAGGTTCAAAAAATAATTTTGATGCAAAAGGACTATTTAGGGATGATGCTTGACTTGGAGCTATGCTTGGACAGGGAAATGAAAGCTGGTCAATTGTGACAATTTTGCCTTCATGTGGGAAATACATCACTCAGAAGAGTGTTGAAACAATAGCCTCCATGTTACAAACATAGTCACGTCCAAGGAGTAAATTGTAATCTAACGGTCCTGGTACTATCATCTCGTTCAGATGAACAGTTTTCCTTCTCAAAGTGATCAGTAACTTAGGAAGTATCCCTAACAAACAACTTGTTCCTTTGTTAAAGCCTGACAGATTCTGTGTAATAGGCATAAGCGATGGAAAACTAAGTGCTTTCCAAGAAGTTGAGGAAAGGATACTCACTGATGCCCCTTCATCTATAATAGTGCCAAACATGATCATTTTATGAATTTGTACTATGATCCGGAAAGGTACATAAGAAGGAAGGCGGAATCTTGCTAGTCGATTCCAATCAAAGGAAGTGACTAGACTACTTGGAGGGGGTACTGAATAAATGGGAGAAATAACCCCTTGAGTGACGAGAGCTGGAGGGTTTTCCTCTTGTTTAGATGGAATAGGCGGATTGCCCCCAAGTTCATCAGATTCTGAAGTAACAAAAAGAATTTGAAGAGTATCATTATCCCTCTCTTCGGGAAGGGTATTATTTTCTGAAGGTAAAACTGGGTCAAATGTCACATCGACCTATTGGTTTTGGTTGGGTATAGACTCATAAGATTCACTTTCATAGAGAGTGGTTTCGACCGATGGTTGAATTAAGTCAGTCGGGTTTTCAACTAGTAAAAGACTTGGGGAGAGTTTCCTGTAGCCAGATGGAAGTCACTGCGGTGAAGCAGGACGGTTATCCAATACTCTTTTGGCTTCATCCAAAAAAGGACAACGGTGAAGGGAATGATTATCTTCACATAACCTACATGGAATTTTGACCTTTCCTTTCTGTCCATGAACTTTACTATCACTAGTTGATGGTGTGCTACCAACATGATCACCAGAGGTTGATGACACTAGACGGTGCGAATAGGGAGAACATTCTCTCAAGATCTGAGGGAAGCAAGGACAATGTGGATGAAAATGGTCTCCTCTACAAATTATGCAAGGAAATTTGGGTTTGGGAGCTTTAGTGTGTGGATTTTCACCAGATGATGTATTCAAAGCAATGGCTACTTTGCTGCCCCCTTGTTGAATTGAATTCTTCTTATTCTCCTTCCCTTTCTTCTTCTTCTCAGTCACCTATTTACTAGTATCACTACTTTCACCAGGTGAAGAGGAAGAAGGGGAGCGAGAAACAAACGAAGAAGAAGGCGAGGGGTCAACTTTAGTATGAACTAGAGGTCGATTCTATTGTTGAGGAATCATGGCATTTTGAACCACAGAGGTTAAGAACAGCCATACTGGCAGGCCAATTGTAAGTCCCGGGAAGGACAATGTGGCCATATGAAGAGCACCAATATTTCCCCAAGAAGTAAAAGGACTAGGATTCCCCTCAAAAGGGATTCCTTTATTGGTGGACTCTATATATCTCAACCTAAGATCAACTAAGGAATAGGGATGTTATTCCAAATTTAATTAATTTTAATGATGCTTTGACACAACTTTGCTTTTTTAGTTTTTAAGAGTCGAGAAAAAGCTAAAGATGACTCTAGTCCCCTTCGATTTTTAATGAGCCTGAAGTGACAAGTGCTTAGATGGACCTTTTCTTTTAAAGAGTCGAAAAGGAACGAAAGTGACTACTCTAGAAAATCTAGACAGAGGGATTACCAAACCAATCGCAAAACTGCAAAATACACCTTGGTGATAAATTAAAGAGAAATTACCAAGGACTTATGTATGGTAGTCAATCTTCCCGAATGCTGTGTTCAGTGCATTGCGATCAATAAGGCGGTAGACTCAGCTTCCTATGGATAAAGGATATAATCCTATTATGGTCTCCCAATATATACAAGACGATACGGGGAGCACAAGTCTGTGCTAGCACTTATCGTATCAAGGAGGAGGAATCACCCAACCTTCAATGAAAATGATAGTTACTAGTTTTTACGACACCGGAACACGTCTCTAGCCTAGGTCTCTATATGTGTTGCATTAAGTTCCAAAGCATTGTTAGGTTCTTTGAAATTTATTTTACAGTTAATCTTGTTTAAAGTTTTCCTTTCAATGGTTCACCGCATGACGATGATTTGAAATTCCTAAAATGAAATCTACAATGATAAACAATCTTTGTTTATTTTGATCAATGAAAATCTTAACTACTAGGGAAGGAAGATTACAATTATTTCAAGCAAAGAGCAAAGAGCACACACTAGTGCATTTTCCTAAATAATTTTTCGCACACAAACTAAATGCATGTATTTGTTTTCATTCTCCTTAATGTGAAAAATGTCAAAAAGGAAAACTAAATGTAGCAAAGATCTGAAATATTTCTTTCAAAGTGACATTTTTGACAATTTCTTCTTCAAAAGAGAGAGGAAGACTAAACGACACTTTTCAATTTTGAATAAAAGATGCTTTCGACACTTTGAAAAAAAAACAAATCAAATCAAATACATGAAGAAAAGTTCAATCGACTATCAAGGGAAGGAAGAATCCACGACACTTCTCTTTTCGACACAAAACGATAGTTACGACACTTTTTGTACCAAAGCGACAGATCGATTTAAGCAACTTTTCGACAAAGGAATGTAAATGATGAAAAAATACATAAAATAATCTACTAATCCTAATCAATGGAAGCTGATCTATGTGATGCAAGCAGGCTTCAATAAGGAGGCACTGTTCATAAGCAGCAAAACATCTAAACAAAACTGAAAATAAGGACAAAAACCCCCAATTTCTACAATGGAAATAGGTTCAGTCAGTCATCGCACTTGGGCTTCATAGAAACAGGGATGCATTGCACTTAGCACACTCAGGAGGTGTGATGCATATTCGGTTACATTGATAGACAATGCAATGGACCAAGGAGTGCAATTGAAGTGGGTTTTGGCTCAGATGTGTAGCTGTTTTCAGTGAGTTAAGCTGAGCTATGATGGGCAGTAAAGAGAAAAGTATAGAGGAATGTCTTGAGAAGTTACTGAGCTACCAAAAGGGCATCTAGGTGTGCTCGCAAATCAAAAGTTTAATTCATAAACTAAACCAGAGATTGAGTGAAGCAGCATTCGTCTACTATGCAATTGCAAAGAAAGAGCAGTTCGAAGGCTATTTGGCTGACTTCAGGCTCTGTCTATAGTTTATAAGTTAAACAATAACAACAAACAAACATCTAATCATTGCCTAGCGGAGTCACCAATTTGTTTCTGAGAAAACTAGTGTCTTTTCGAATGACTAGCCCTCTAGGTTTGGTAGCTACCCTAGAAACAACATTTTAAAACAATTCACGATTTCTTCTATGTATAATAGATAAGAGAAATGCAATGGAACCAACCTTGAACTTCTGCTAAATCCCTTGCTTGATCTCTCTCCCCCTTGACAAAGCTTGCAACTCCTCCCTGTACTTATCCCGCTTGGAGAGTACCTGTAGAAACACAGTAACAAGGAACCATCAAAGCATCTTGATATATTACAACATACACATTACAGAATCAGATATATAATGAACATATAATAGCATTCGTAAATGATAACATTCACAATTTCACAATAAGATGGAAGAAAACTTGAAGAACTTTATTAAATAGAAGGAGAATTATAGCCTAATTGTCTCATCCAACATCATCCTCCCAGCATCAAGCCCTCTTCACCTCATGAAATAACAAGATCACGCCAACAATACAATTCTCTTTCCTCAAATACAAACTATCAACACTTTCTTGCAATTCACCATATTCCAATTAAATAGATTTTCTCGACCTCTGTCATTCAAAGAACCGTGATTCCTGAGCAATCAAATCAGCAACTAGATGATATGAGAGTTACCCCCAACCTTATACTTCTTTTGTTTATCTCTCTCCTTCTTTCTCTTCGCTTGGTGAAGATAGTAAAACTAAAAACCAAGTAATTGAGAAGAAGAAGAAAGGGAAGGAGAAGAAGAAGAAGGAGCCAACAACAAAAAGGGGAAACCGTGCACTGTCTAGCGAAAATCCACACACTGCACCATCCAGACCTAAATCTCCATGTGTCATCTACAAAGGGGACCACTATCATTGAGATTGTCCTTGCATCCCAAGGATCTTAAGGGACTGGTCTCCCCGCTTGCACAATCTAGTGTTGTCAACCTCTGACAATCATGTTGAGAGTACACCGTCAACTAGTGAAAACGAAGTCACCGGAAAGAAAGGAAAATATAAATTTCCTTGCAGAATGTGTGAAGGTGATCATGCCCTCCACCATTGTCCCTTCCTGGACAAAGCTAAAAGAGTCTTGGATAACCATCTTGCGTCACCACAGTGACTCCGTCCTAGATACAAGAAACTCTTGTCGAGTCCATTAATAGTTGAAAATCCGACTGACACACCTTTGTTGTTGATCAAAGCACCTATCGTTGAAGATAAATCCTCTGAGTCCACATCAGACCAAATTCAACAGGTCGAGATGGTAGTCGACTCCATCTTGTCTTCAAAGGATTTACCTTCAGATGATACAGTCACCAAAGAGAATGAGAACGGCATCGTTCAAATTCTTTTCGTAAACACAGACTCCGATGAACATTGGGGCAATTTACCCATTCCTTTACTGCAGGAAGGAAGCTTGTCAGAGATGTATCTGGTAATTTATTCGGTCCCACCTCCAAGCAACCTAGTTGCCTCCTTTGATTGGAATCTACTAGGCAAAACCCGTTTACCATCTAATGTACCATTCTGAATCATAGTGCAAACTTACAGAATGGTCATGGTTGGTATCATCATAAATGAAGGGGCTTCTATGAGTATCCTTTCCTCAAATTCTTGGAAAGTGCCTGGTTTGCCATTGCTTTTGCCTCAGATGCGAAATTTGATAGGCTTCGACAAAGGAACCAGTCGATCGTTAGGGATCATCCCTTTCGCATTGTTTTATACTTTTTCAGAATTAAGGGATTATACTATGAAAAAGGAATATTGGAGTTTCCTTTCCGTCTCTTTTCAAACTATCTAAAATTGAAAATGATTGAGTTATCCTTATCATTAAACTCATTAAAACAATAGTGACAAACTTGTCCATTCAGACAAGAGCGAGTTTCACTGTCACCAGGCTCGTTAAAACATACTGACGGGTTTGCCCGAAGGGAAAATTATAGAACAAGTATATGTTATCCTCCTCAAGCTTGACAAAAATAAAGAGGTACTGGTCATAAATGACTAGGGAAAATTGGGAAGAAAACTTGAAGAAACTTTATTGGTAGAAGGTCGCTCTTGAACATGACACTTTCACTCCATCAGCATGATTGAGTCGGGTTGGGTTATTTCGTTCACCGGTCATATCACCATTGGTCCACCGTACCATCCACTTTTGGGGTTAATGCTACCAATCCATTTTAGTGTCACCGATATGTTCAAGAGAAGTCGCTCAGAGAATTCACCTACCCAGCTTGTGTCTCATCCACTGCAATACCTTCACGCTTCATTCCTTCATGACCGCCACCCTGAACCTTGTATCATCAGATCGTTTTCACCTCTAAAAAATAATTTGCTCTGTTCCATGTCATAGATGTGGGATCCGTCAATGTCCTCCTATGATGGGTCACTTCTTGTCAACATCAGCTCATTATCCAAGAAGCCGACCTGGGAACAACCCTTTCAGTACTTTGAAGCTTGCATGCCTCAGTGGCAAGTTTCTCACTTCCGGCGACAGGTCTACATTAATGGCCTTCGACCGAAAAATTTTGCATGGTGTTCGACATCGACTCATGTATTCACACCATGTGAATTGTACTACAGTACCCTGAGGGTCATCATCATAATTGGTGATTCCTCTCACGCCTGTTAATAGCTTACATCATCGGCTGGTAATCAGGTGATGTCCTTCCATGTTCGACATCAGAACATCTTTTCACATGGATCGAATTGTACTTTTGAGAGATGATTGAACGCGTTTTGAAGACCCAGGATCTAGTTTCATCCATTTGAGCTGTGATATATTCAGGAAAATAAAGACATCAAATGTACATCATTGCTGCACAGATAATCATCCAAACTAAGGGATGATGGCTCTACCAAAATCATCAGTCTGCACACAGACGGTTGTCTGTCCTATGTACATGAAAATGAATTTATCATGCTAAACATGGGAATGCCCGCCTCAAATAGATCATGAAAATATTATGAAGATAATGTATTGTATTGTATCTTATTACAGGTCACCTTCCAGTTCGAAAAACCTCGGATCCTCATTATAAAGCATTTCACCTGACATCAAAAGATTTACGACCTCATGCTTTAGGGGGCAACTATTATAGACATATTTGGGCATTGCAACCCGAATCACATATGTCCATAAACCAAGGGCTTCTAAGTCCCTAAAAGTGTTGTTTCATACCCTAAAGGAGCAAGGTCAGCTGATTACATCATCTCCCAGAAGTTCTCCATGAAAAAAAACTCAGAACTGGTTAAAGCAGGACCATATAGACTGCCCAGTGCTAAGGGTGTGATGCATTTCACCTACCACATGCAAAAAGTGTGATGCATACTGGAAAGCCCTTCCGTAGGGTGCGATGAGCGAGAGCAAACAAATGGCACAAGCAGTTTGCTAGGTGGAAACCCTGAGAATCTTCTAGAAGCTGCTCATTTGACACTTGCCACCCTGAATTCGCCCAAGGATGAGTAAGAGATCATGAAATCTCCAAGTGGAACCAAGAACTATCAGAGAGATGACACTAATCAAAATCCCAGAAGCTGACTCACCCCCCTGCAAATATCTATATATGGATCCCTCATCCCAGAGATCCAGAGGTCGTAATTAGGTAATTTGCAAAGAAGTGTTGTTGGTTTCTATTTGAAGACATTGTTGGGTGATCTTGCTTTGTATGAGGTGAAGAGGGCTTTAAAGATGGGAGGATGGCACTGGGTCAGACCAAGTGGTTGTAATCCTCTCTTCTACTACTTTTATCAATAAAGTTATTTGAGTTTTCCTCCATATTCTTTTCTATCTCTGAATATTGTGTTGATATATGCATTTGTATGGTCAATATATATTTGATCCTATATTGTTTATAGTGATAGATCTCTATGCTTTGATGGTATTATGCTGTTGTGATTCTACAGGTGCTCTTTGAAGCGGGACAAGTAAGGAAGCAGTGGCAAGATTCTGTCGAAGGGGAAAGGAATCAAGCAAGGAGCAGAGCGAAAGACTGAGGTTGGTACTCTCTACTTCTTTCTCATCTATCTCTCGTAAAGGAAAGCACAAATGACTTTAGTTTGTTTATTTCTAAGATAGCTACCCGTCTGAGTGGGACTAGCGGTTCTGAATAGACACTAGTTTTCCTGGTAACAAATTGGTGACTCCGCTGGGGATGAATTAGTTTGATTGCTTGTCTCTATTTTTTTGATTCATAAACCAAAGACGAAACTTGAAGTTAAGCCAGGTAGCCTTCGAACTGCATTTGCTATGCAAGTGCAAAGTAGATCAATGCTGCTTCAGTCAATCTCCAGGTTTGTTTATGAACTGAACAATTGACTTGCAAACATCCTAAGTGCCCTAGAGGTAGCTCAAGTAACCTCATTATATCAGCCCCTATACTTTGTAGTTACTGACTATCATTAGCTCGGCCTAAATCCGTGAACTAAGCTGCAAACTGTGACCAAAAACCAAGTTAAAGTCTCATCCCTGGACCATCGCACCTTCTCTTCTTGGAAATCTGGATGCATCGCACCTCCCATATGCAATACGTGAGATGTATCCTTGTTTCCTTGTGTTATAGGTGCGATGATCAGATAAGACTGTTTCATCCTCCAGATTTTGGTTTCTTCTTCACTGTCTTCAACTTTATTCAGAAGTTTTGCTGTCTGTGATCAGTAGACCACTGTTGAAAACCCCTTCCTTTGCATCATCCAGTCTCCATTGTACAAATATTTGTGAATGTATTTTATGTATTTTTCGCCATTCACAGTTCTCATTTACAAAATGGTAGCTTAATCGGATTGTCGTATTTTGATTTGAAAGTGTCGCAAGTGTCGTTTTCAGTCAAGGAAAGGAACCCTTCTCTTTTTGATAGTTGATTACACTGTTACTCTTGTATTTGATCTTAATTAATAGTATTTCAAGTGTCGAAAGTAGTTTTCAATTCAAAATCGCAAAGTGTCATCTTGTCTCCTTTTCGTTTTTTGGAAAGAAAATCATTAGTACTGTCGCTTTGAAAGAAGATATAATTAAAATTTGTACTTAAAATTCTTTTCGTCATTCACACATTAAGAAAGCAGAAAACAAATACATGCATGTGCATTTTCATTTAAACTATTTGTTGATTTTGATTTAGGACAGTGTATCTAGTGTGTGCTCTCTGCTCTATGTTGAAAGGATTTCATTTCACTTTCCTTAGTAGCTAGGAATTTCATTGCAAAAAGAAGAGTAAACAATTGTTTATCATCTTAGATTGCATATTTAGGAGTTATATATCTACATCATGTGGTGAAACTTAAAGGAAAACTTCTTAAGAAAGATCAGCTGTAAAACAAATTCAATGAACATAAAAATGCTTTGGAACCTAATGCACAGCATCTAGAAGTCTAGGCTAGAGACAAATTCCTGCGTCGTAAAGCCTGGTAACTATCACTTTCATCATAGGTTGGGTGATTCCTCCTCTTTGAGACGATAAGTGCCAGTACAAACTTGTGCTCCCATGTACCATCGAGTATATATTGGGAGACCACAATAGGCTTTCTAGATTTCTAGAGTAGTCTCTTTCGTTCGTTTTTAGTCTCCTTAAAGGAAAAGGTCCATCTGAGCACTTGTCACTTCAGGCTCATTAAAAATCGAAGGCGACTAGAGTCATGTTTAGCTTTTTCTGTACTCTTAAAAATTGAAAAAGAAAGTTGTGTCAAAGCGTCTAAAATTTATTTTAATCGGAATAACATCATTGTTCCCTCGTTGATCTTAGGTTGAGAAAATGGAGTCCACCAACCAAGGATTTCTCCTTGGAGGGAATCCTAGTCCTTTCTCCTCTTGGGGAGATGTTGGTGCACCTCATATGGCTACATTGTCCCTTCCAGGACTGACAATTGGCCTGTCGGTATAGATTTTCTCGACCTCTGTCATTCAAAGCACCGTGATTCCTGAGCAATCAAATCAGCAACTAGATGATACGACAGTTACCCCCAACCTTATAATTCTTTTGTTTATCTCTCTCCTTCTTTCTCTTCGCTTGGTGAAGATAGTAAAACTAAAAACCAAGTAATTGAGAAGAAGAAGAAAGGGAAGGAGAAGAAGAAGAACGAGCCAACGACAAAAAGGGGAAACCGTGCACCGTCTAGCGAAAATCCACACACTGCACCATCTAGACCTAAATCTCCATGTGTCATCTACAAAGGGGACCACTATCATCGAGATTGTCCTTGCATCCCAAGGATCTTAAGGGACTGGTCTCCCTGCTTGCACAATCTAGTGTCGTCAACCTCTGACAATCATGTTGAGAGTACACCGTCAACTAGTGAAAACGAAGTCAACGGAAAGAAAGGAAAATATAAATTTCCTTGCAGAATGTGTGAAGGTGATCATGCCCTCCACCATTGTCCCTTCCTGGACAAAGCTAAAAGAGTCTTGGATAACCATCTTGCGTCACCACAGTGACTCCCTCCTAGATACAAGAAACTCTTGTCGAGTCCATTGCTAGTTGAAAATCCGACTGACGCACCTTTGTTGTCGATCAAAGCACCTATCATTGAAGATAAATCCTCTGAGTCCACATCAGACCAAATTCAACAGGTCGAGACGGTAGTCGACTCCATCTTGTCTTCAAAGGATTTACCTTCAGATGATACAGTCACCAAAGAGAATGAGAACGACATCGTTCAAATTCTTTTCGTAAACACAAACTCTGATGAACATTGGGGCAATTTACCCATTCCTTTACTGCAGGAAGGAAGTTTGTCAGAGATGTATCCGGTAATTTATTCGGTCCCACCTCCAAGCAACCTAGTTGCCTCCTTTGATTGGAATCTACTAGGGAAACCCCATTTACCATCTAATGTACCATTCTGAATCATAGTGCAAACTTACAGAATGGTCATGGTTGGTATCATCATAAATGAAGGGGCTTCTATGAGTATCCTTTCCTCAAATTCTTGGAAAGCGCCTGGTTCGCCATTGCTTTTGCCTGAGATGCGAAATTTGATAGGCTTCGACAAAGGAACCAGTCGATCATTAGGGATCATCCCTTTCACATTGTTTTATACTTTTTCAGAATTAAGGGATTATACTATGAAAAAGGAATATTGGAGTTTCCTTTTCGTATCTTTTCAAACTATCTAAAATTGAAAATGATCGAGTTATCCTTATCATTAAACTCGTTAAAACAATAGTGACAAACTTGTCCATTCAGACAAGAGCGAGTTTCACTGTCACCAGGCTCGTTAAAACATACTGACGGGTTTGCCCGAAGGGAAAATTATAGAACAAGTATATGTTATCCTCCTCAAGCTTGACAAAAATAAAGAGGTATTGGTCATAAATGACTGGGGAAAATTGGGAAGAAAACTTGAAGAAACTTTATTGGTAGAAGGTCGCTCTTGAACATGACACTTTCACTCCATCAGCATGATTGAGTCGGGTTGGGTTATTTCGTTCACCGGTCATATCACCATTGGTCCACCGTACCATCCACTTTTGGGGTTAATGCTACCAATCCATTTTAGTGTCACTGATATGTTCAAGAGAAGTCGCTCAGAGAATTCACCTACCCAGCTTGTGTCTCATCCGCTGCAATACCTTCACGCTTCATTCCTTCATGACTGCCACCCTGAACCTTGTATCATCAGATCGTTTTCACCTCTATGAAATAATTTGCTCTGTTCCATGTCATAGATGTGGGATCCATCAATGTCCTCCTATGATGGGTCACTTCTTGTCAACATCAGCTCATTATCCAAGAAGCTGACCTGGGAACAACCCTTTCAGTACTTTGAAGCTTGCATGCCTCAGTGGCAAGTTTCTCACTTCCGGCGACAGGTCTACATTAATGGCCCTCGACTGAAAAATTTTGCGTGGTGTTCGACATCGACTCATGTATTCACACCATGTGAATTGTACTACAGTACCTTGAGGGTCATCATCATAATCGGTGATTCCTCTCACGCTTGTTAACAGCTTACATCATCGGCTGGTAATCAGGTGATGTCCTTCCATGTTCGACATCAGAACATCTTTTCACATGGATCGAATTGTACTTTTGAGAGGTGATTGAACGAGTTTTGAAGACCCCGGATCTAGTTTCATCCATTTGAGCTGTGATATATTCAGGAAAATAAAGACATCAAATGTACATCATTGCTGCACAGATAATCATCCAAACTAAGGGATGATGGCTCTACCAAGATCATCTGTCTGCACACAGACGGTTGTCTGTCCTATGTACATGAAAATGAATTTATCATGCTAAACATGGGAATGCCCGCCTCAAATGGATCATGAAAATATTATGAAGATAATGTATTGTATTGTATCTTATTACAGGTCACCTTCCAGTTCGAAAAACCTTGGATCCTCATTATAAAGCATTTCACCTGACATCAAAAGATTTACGACCTCATGCTTTAGGGGGCAACTATTATAGACATATTTGGGCATTGCAACCCCAATCACATATGTCCATAAACCAAGGGCTTCTAAGTCCCTAAAAGTGTTGTTTCATACCCTAAAGGAGCAAGGTCAGCTGATTACATCATCTCCCAGAAGTTCTCCATGAAAAAAAACTCAGAACTGGTCAAAGCAGGACCATATAGACTGCCCAGTGCTAAGGGTGTGATGCATCTCACCTACCACATGCAAAAAGTGCGGTGCATACTGGAAATCCCTTTCGTAGGGTGCGATGAGCGAGAGCAAACAAATGGCACAAGCAGTTTGCTAGGTGGAAACCCTGAGAATCTTCTAGAAGCTGCTCATTTGACACTTTCCACCCTGAATTCGCCCAAGGATGAGTAACAGATCATGAAATATCCAAGTGGAACCAAGAACTATCAGAGAGATGACACTAATCAAAATCCCAGAAGCTGACTCACCCCCCTGCAAATATCTATATATGGATCCCTCATCCCAGAGATCCAGAGGTCGTAATTAGGTAATTTGCAAAGAAGTGTTGTTGGTTTCTATTTGAAGACATTGTTGGGTGATCTTGCTTTGTATGAGGTGAAGAGGGCTTTCAAGATGGGAGGATGGCACTGGGTCAGACCAAGTGGTTGTAATCCTCTCTTCTACTACTTTTATTAATAAAGCTATTTGAGTTTTCCTCCATATTCTTTTGTATCTCTGAATATTGTGTTGATATATGCATTTGTATGGTCAATATATATTTGATCCTATATTGTTTATAGTGATAGATCTCTATGCTTTGATGGTATTATGCTGTTGTGATTCTACAGGTGCTCTTTGAAGTGGGACAAGTAAGGAAGCAGTGGCAAGATTCTGTCGAAGGGGAAAGGAAACAAGCAAGGAGCAGAGCGAAAGACTGAGGTTGGTACTCTCTGCTTCTTTCTCATCTATCTCTCGTAAAGGAAAACACAAATGACTTTAGTTTGTTTATTTCCAAGATACCTACCCGTCTTAGTGGGACTAGCGGTTCTGAATAGACACTAGTTTTCCTGGTAACAAAATGGTGACTCCGATGGGGACGAATTAGTTTGATTGCTTGTCTCTATTTGTTTGATTCATAAACCAAAGACGAAACCTGAAGTTAAGCCAGGCATCCTTCGAACTGCATTTGTTATGCAAGTGCAAAGTAGATCAATGTTGCTTCAGTCAATCTCCAGGTTTGTTTATGAACTGAACAATTGACTTGCAAACATCCTAAGTGCCCTAGAGGTAGCTCAAGTAACCTCATTATATCAGCCCCTATACTTTGTAGTTACTGACTATCATTAGCTCGGCCTAAATCCGTGAACTAAGTTGCAAACTGTGACCAAAAACCAAGTTAAAGTCTCATCCCTGGACCATCGCACCTTCTCTTCTTGGCAATCTGGATGCATCGCACCTCCCATATCCAATACGTGAGATGCATCCTTGTTTCCTTGTGTTATAGGTGCGATGATAAGATAAGACTGTTTCAGCCTCCAGATTTTGGTTTCTTCTTCACTGTCTTCAACTTTATTCAGAAGTTTTGTTGTCTATGATCAGTAGACCACTGGTTAAACCCCCTTCCTTTGCATCATCCAGCCTCCATTGTACAAATATTTGTGAATGTATTTTATGTATTTTTCTCCAATCACAGTTCTCATTTACAAAATGGTAGCTTAATCGGACTGTTGTCTTTTGATTTGAAAGTGTCGCAAGTGTCGTTTTCAGTCAAGGAAAGGAACCGTTCTCTTTTTGATAGTTGATTACACTGTTCATCTTGTATTTGATCTTAATTAATAGTATTTCAAGTGTCGAAAGTAGTTTTCAATTCAAAATCGCAAAGTGTCATCTTGTCTCCTTTTCGTTTTTTGGAAAGAAAATCATTAGTACTGTCGCTTTGAAAGAAGATATAATTAAAATTTGTACTTAAAATTCTTTTCGTCATTCACACATTAAGAAAGTGGAAAACAAATACATGCATGTGCATTTTCATTTAAACTATTTGTTGATTTTGATTTAGGACAGTGTATCTAGTGTGTGCTCTCTGCTCTATGTTGAAAGGATTTCATTTCACTTTCCTTAGTAGCTAGGAATTTCATTGCAAAAAGAAGAGTAAACAATTGTTTATCATCTTAGATTGCATATTTAGGAGTTATATATCTACATCATGTGGTGAAACTTAAAGGAAAACTTCTTAAGAAAGATCAGCTGTAAAATAAATTCAATGAACATAAAAATGCTTTGGAACCTAATGCACAACATCTAGAAGTCTAGGCTAGAGACAAATTCCTGTGTCATAAAGCCTGGTAACTATCACTTTCATCATAGGTTGGGTGATTCCTCCTCTTTGAGACGATAAGTGCCAGTACGAACTTGTGCTCCCACGTACCATCGAGTATATATTGGGAGACCACAATAGGCTTTCTAGATTTCTAGAGTAGTCTCTTTCGTTCGTTTTTAGTCTCCTTAAAGGAAAAGGTCCATCTGAGAACTTGTCACTTCAGGCTCATTAAAAATCGAAGGCGACTAGAGTCATGTTTAGCTTTTTCTGGACTCTTAAAAATTCAAAAAGAAAGTTGTGTCAAAGCGTCTAAAATTTATTTTAATCAGAATAACATCATTGTTCCCTCGTTGATCTTAGGTTGAGAAAATGGAGTCCACCAACCAAGGATTTCTCCTTGGAGGGAATCCTAGTCCTTTCTCCTCTTGGGGAGATGTTGGTGCACCTCATATGGCTACATTGTCCCTTCCAGGACTGACAATTGGCCTGCCGGTATGGATTTTCTCGACCTCTGTCATTCAAAGCACCGTGATTCCTGAGCAATCAAATCAGCAACTAGATGATACGAGAGTTACCCCAACCTTATACTTCTTTTGTTTATCTCTCTCCTTATTTCTCTTCGCTTGGTGAAGATAGTAAAACTAAAAACCAAGTAACTAAGAAGAAGAAGAAAGGGAAGGAGAAGAAGAAGAAGGAGCCAACGACAAAAAGGGGAAATCGTGCACCGTCTAGCGAAAATCCACACACTGCACCATCCAGACCTAAATCTCCATGTGTCATCTACAAAGGGGACCACTATCATTGAGATTGTCCTTGCATCCCAAGGATCTTAAGGGCTTGTCTCCCCGCTTGCACAATCTAGTGTCGTCAACCTCTGACAATCATGTTGAGAGTACACCGTCAACTAGTGAAAATGAAGTCACTGGAAAGAAAGGAAAATATAAATTTCCTTGCAGAATGTGTGAAGGTGATCATGCCCTCCACCATTGTCCCTTCCTGGACAAAGCTAAAAGAGTCTTGGATAACCATCTTGCGTCACCACAGTGACTCCCTCCTAGATACAAGAAACTCTTGTCGAGTCCATTGCTAGTCGAAAATCTGACTGACGCACCTTTGTTGTCGATCAAAGCACCTATCGTTGAAGATAAATCCTCTGAGTCCACATTAGACCAAATTCAACAGGTCAAGACGGCAGTCGACTCCATCTTGTCTTCAAAGGATTTACCTTCAGATGATACAGTCACCAAAAAGAATGAGAACGACATCGTTCAAATTCTTTTCGTAAACACAGACTCTGATGAACTTTGGGGCAATTTACCCATTCCTTTACTGCAGGAAGGAATTTTTTCAGAGATGTATCCGATAATTTATTCGGTCCCACCTCCAAGAAACATAGTTGCCTCCTTTGATTGGAATCTACTAGGCAAACCCCGTTTACCATCTAATGTACCATTCTGAATCATAGTGCAAACTTACAGAATGGTCATGGTTGGTATCATCATAAATGAAGGGGCTTCTATGAGTATCCTTTCCTCAAATTCTTGGAAAGCGCCTGGTTCGCCATTGCTTTTGCCTGAGATGCGAAATTTGATAGGCTTCGACAAAGGAACCAGTCGATCGTTAGGGATCATCCCTTTCGCATTGTTTTATACTTTTCTAGAATTAAGGGATTATACTATGAAAAAGGAATATTGGAGTTTCCTTTCCGTCTCTTTTCAAACTATCTAAAATTGAAAATGATCGAGTTATCCTTATCATTAAACTCGTTAAAACAATAGTGACAAACTTATCCATTCAGACAAGAGCGAGTTTCACTGTCACCAGGCTCGTTAAAACATACTGACGGGTTTTCCTGAAGGGAAAATTATAGAACAAGTATATGTTATCCTCCTCAAGCTTGACAAAAATAAAGAGGTATTGGTCATAAATGACTGGGGAAAATTGGGAAGAAAACTTGAAGAAACTTTATTGGTAGAAGGTCGCTCTTGAACATGACACTTTCACTCCATCAGCATGATTGATTCGGGTTGGGTTATTTCGTTCACCGGTCATATCACCATTGGTCCACCGTACCATCCACTTTTGGGGTTAATGCTACCAATCCATTTCAGTGTCACCGATATGTTCAAGAGAAGTCTCTCAGAGAATTCACCTACCCAGCTTGTGTCTCATCCGCTGCAATACCTTCATGCTTCATTCCTTCATGACCGCCACCCTGAACCTTGTATCATCAGATCGTTTTCACCTCTAAAAAATAATTTGCTCTGTTCCATGTCATAGATGTGGGATCCGTCAATGTCCTCCTATGATGGGTCACTTCTTGTCAACATCAGCTCATTATCCAAGAAGCCGACCTGGGAACATCCCTTTCAGTACTTTGAAGCTTGCATGCCTCAGTGGCAAGTTTCTCACTTCCGGTGACAGGTCTACATTAATGGCCTTCGACCGAAAAATTTTGCGTGGTGTTCGACATCGACTCATGTATTCACACCATGTGAATTGTACTACAGTACCTTGAGGGTCATCATCATAATCAGTGATTCCTCTCATGGCTGTTAACAACTTACATCATCGGCTGGTAATTAGGTGATGTCCTTCCATGTTCGACATCAGAACATCTTTTCACATGGATCGAATTGTACTTTTGAGAGATGATTGAACGAGTTTTGAAGACCCCGGATCTAGTTTCATCCATTTGAGCTATGATATATTCAGGAAAATAAAGACATCAAATGTACATCATTGCTGCACAGATAATCATCCAAACTAATGGATGATGGCTCTACCAAAATCATCAGTCTGCACACAGACGGTTGTCTGTCCTATGTACATGAAAATGAATTTATCATGCTAAACATGGGAATGCCCGCCTCAAATTGATCATGAAAATATTATGAAGATAATGTATTGTATTGTATCTTATAACAGGTCACCTTCCAGTTCGAAAAACCTTGGATCCTCATTATAAAGCATTTCACCTAACATCAAAAGATTTACGACCTCATGCTTTAGGGGGCAACTATTATAGACATATTTGGGCATTGCAAACCCAATCACATATGTCCATAAACCAAGGGCTTCTAAGTCCCTAAAAGTGTTGTTTCATACCCTAAAGGAGCAAGGTCAGCTGATTACATCATCTCCCAAAAGTTCTCCTTGAAAAACCACTCAGAATTGGTCAAAGTAGGACCATACAAACTGCCTAGTGCTAAGGGTACGATGCATCTCACCTGCCACATGCAAAAAGTGTGATCCGTACTAGAAATACCTTCTGTAGGGTGCGATGAGTGAGAGTAGACAAATGGCACAAGCAGTTTGCTAGGTGGAAACCCTGAAAATCTTCTAGAAGCTGCTCATTTGACACTTGCCTCCCTGAATTCACCCAAGGATGAGTAAGAGATCATGAAATATCCAAGTGGAACCAAGATCTATCAGAGAGATGACACTAATCAAAATCCCAGAAGCTGACTCACCCCCCTGCAAATATTTATATATGGATCCCTCATCCTAGAGATCCAGAGATTGAAATTGGGTAATTTGCAAAGAAGTGTTGTTGGTTTCTATTTGAAGACATTGTTGAGTGATCTTGCTTTGTATGAGGTGAAGAGGGCTTTCAAGATGGGAGGATGGCGCTGGGTCAGACCAAGTGGTTGTAATCCTCTCTTCTACTACTTTTATCAATAATGCTATTTAAGTTTTCCTCCATATTCTTGTGTATCTCCGAATATTGTGTTGATATATGCATTCGTATGGTCAATATATATCTGATCCTATATTGTTTACAGTGATAGATTTATATGCTTTGATGGTATTATGTTGTTGTGATTCTACAGGTGCTCTTTGAAGCGGGACAAATAAGGATGCAGTGGCGAGATTCTATCGAAGGGAAAAGGAAACAAGAAAGGAGCCAAGCGAAAGACTGAGGTTGGTACTCTCCACTTCTTTCTCATCTATCTCTCGTAAAGGAAAACACAAATGACTTTAGTTTGTTTGTTTCTAAGATAGCTACCCATCTTAGTGGGACTAGCAATTCTGAATAAACACTAGTTTTCTTGGTCACAATTATGGTCTCTCATTCCTTAGGCTGCTTAGTTCTCTGCCCATATATTGGAGCTTTTCCTCCATGTGACCTATGTCCTCTACTCCCTTGGACTTGGCAATATGCATCCATCTACGCATTCTGGCTCTTTATTTCTCAAGCTCAAAGAATAATGGGGTGGAACTCTTTTATGGAATGACCCTAACCCCTTCAGTAAATGTGTAGTAGCAGTCAAGGTTAGGTTGGGGACTAGGTTCCCTTAGCTCTGGGTCCTCCATCTTTGGTTCTTGCTTCATACTCCCTTCCTTATCCAATTTTTGAGTTTCCTGTAGGTTTAACAGAGTTTCTTGTATGATTTCCTCTACTTCCTATAGGTCCTTCAGTGTATCCTGTAGGATGTCTTTTCCCTTGGATGAGGTAGATCTAGTCACAAGCCTTCTGTTGTAGGGAAAAGTATCCGACTCGGATGACCCTATCCCACTCTAAGGGTGATAGTACCTCAGCAACAACTGTAAAGAAAACTACTTAAGGTTTACTTCTTTACGAAAGCAAGAGAGAATGAGGAAATGCACTAACCGTTGCCTTGCGCTTAATGTCGAATCCAAACTCTTCTCTTTGGCTGCTTGCTCCCAGCTCCTTGCTCTTTTGCTGGCCCAGCTACAATGAGATCCTGCAAAATAACAAAGAAGGAAACTACAAGAAGCATGCAATCATAACTGATTCAAGGATTAGCATAAATCAAATATACAATTATCACAATATATCATTGAAACAAGTGCATATAGAAGAACCTCAATAGCTTTTATTAATGAAGAAGCAAAGTTCTGAGAGAGTTACAACCATTGAAGGCCCCAATCCAGCAACACCTCCCAGCAGAAAGAATTTCTCCTCTTCACCTCCTTCAAGCAATCACCCAATAGCTCTATAGTGAAACCAACAGCATATCATTACTTTGCACAAAATTCCAGCCTCCTGAGCTCATAGGAGAGAGCTCAATATATAGATGAATTGAGAAAGGATGAGTCAGCTTGCAACTGATGTGTAGCTGCCTTGTGTCCTCTCTCTCTTCAGTTGATCTTCAGTTCTTGAGTCCACTTGGAGAACCTTGCTTCCACTTGGAGAAACAGAGCCTCTGACTCATCACAAGGCGAAATCCCTGATCCAAGTGTCATTTTTGGAAGATTCCAGAGCAATGACTCAATGTGCCACTTGTCCCATCTCGCTCAGCGCAGGTGGCCTTTGTTCCACTTGCTTTGCAACGCAGGTACACCATGGAGGAGTTGAGTTTCAGCGCAGAAGCCTAGTGGAGCACCTGCTTTGATTTCAGGATTGCTTGTTTTTGAGTGTTTTCAGGTGGAGAACTGATCTGAGAGCTGTTGGTTTGCTGACCTTGTTCCTCTAGGGGTAGGAAAATCATGTTTAGGGACTTTGGATCCCTTGGATTATTGACAATTCATGCCTGATGCTGCAAGGCACAAAATTGTCTATAACAGATGCCCCCTAAAGTATGAGGTCGTTTATCGGGTGAAATGCTTTATTAGGAGGATCCGAAGTTCATTCAATCTACTGAGAAGTGTCCTGTAATAAGATACAATACAATACATTATTTTTCATTCTTTTTCATGATCTAGTTGAGGCGGGCATTCCCATGCTCAGCTTTATAAATACATTTTGGTACATAGAACAGACGATCGTCTGATGATAGACTGATAATTCTCTGCTGAAATTATCATCCTTTGAGAAGGATGATCATCTGCTGCAATGATGTACATATCAAATGTCTTTATATCCTGAATATATATCGTAGCCCGGATGGATGAAACTAGATCCGGGGTCTTCAATCTCTTCCGATCTTCACTCGATGTACAAGTCAATCCATGTGAGAATTTCTTGAAGTCGAACATGGAAAGACATCGCTTGATTACCAGTCAATGATGTAAACCGTTAACAAGCGTGAGAGGAATCACCGATAAGGATGATGACCCTCAAGGTACGGCAGTACAATTCACATGGTGGGAATAAAGGACTTGGCGTCGACCACCATGCAAAATCTTCTGGTCGAAGGTCATTGATGTATACCCGTCGTCGGAAGTGAGAAACTTGCCATTGAGGCATGCAAGCTTCAAAGTACTGAAGGGGGTGTTCCTAGATCAACTCCTTGGATAATGAGCTGATGTCGACAAGGAGCGATCCATCAAAGGAGGGCCTTAATGAATCCCACATCAGTGACACGGAACGGAGCTAGTGATTGTGATGAGGTGAAAACAAACTGTGATGTATGATTCAGGGTGGCGGTCATGAAATGGATGAAGGACAATGTATGGCAGTGGATGGGACTCGGTTGACTCTTTGCAGAACAACATCTCTTGAACATATAACGACACTGATGTGATGGATTGGTAGCATTACCCCAAATGTGGATGGTGTGGCGAGGACCATGGTGATGAGACCGGTGAATGAAACAACCCAACCCGATGTGATACGGAGGACAAAGTGTCATGTTCAAGAGTGACTTGCTACCATTAAAGCTGTGAGGTTCTCCCAATTTTTCCCCAGTCATTGCTGACCAGTACCTCTTTATTTTTATCAAGCTTGAGGAGGATAACATATGCTTGTTCTATAACCTGCCCTCCGGGCAAGCCCATCGCTATGTTTTAACGAGCCTAGCGATAGGGAAACTCGTTCTCGTCTAAAGACAAGTTTGTCGCTATTTAATGAATTTAACGAGTCTAACGACAAGGATAACTTGGTCCTTTTCATTTTTAGAGAGTCTGAAAAGGTACATAAAGTCAACTCCAAAATTCCTTTTTCGTCATCTAATCCCTTAAGTCTGAAAAAGTATAAAACAATACAGAAGGGATGAATTTTCGATTTCTTTAACGAGCCGAACAAAACAAGCGCTCGATCTTTTTGTGCAATAATCCCTCAGGTCCAAAAAGATTAAAATCTAGAGGAGGGATAGCTCTTCTGGTCGTTTAACGAGCTGGAAGGCCAAAACTTGGCAAACTTTTCATATTTTACGAGTCAGTGAAAAGAGCTCAAAGAAGACTCGTCTTTTGAGGAACGAGTGATGAACAGGGCAGCAGCAGATTCCAAGTACAGGTTGGAATATTCCAATCACGGCAGTGTCACAAGGATGGCTAAGCGAAATCACTCTTCGCAACTGTTCCTCAAAATGGGTAAACAAGCATATGGAGATGAACGATTGGCCAAATGAACGGATGGAGGTGAGACTGCAAGAACACGACCAAGGGCTTTAATATGGCTGTCAAAGGTTACATTTACCAAGGTTATTTACCGGTTCATTTTTTCTGAGTGAGCTTGAACTCTAGGGGAAGATTGCTCACAACTTATGTTTATTTTTTAACGAGCATGAACTATGTGCTAAAACTGCTCGGATCTTGCGTTTATTTTTTAAACGAGCATGAACATTGCTAAAACTGCTCGATGATGGATGCCCCCAGCATAATAATGCAGACGAGGCATATGCCCCCTAAACCTTAAGGGGCAGTTCATTTTTTAACGAGCTTGAATGCGACCAAACCTTGCTCGATTATACCAGTCATAATACAAGGAACGCCTCAGGTGAGGTAGTCATTTTTAAGGAGCTATACCTCACTAGTTACTCCAATTTGGCAAGTTTTAACTTTTGCCCCACATCCTTTCTTTATGCAAGCTGGAAACGGCTAATCCTACGAGTTTAACGGGTTAGACCTACAGGTTTAAAGGGAGGACCTAAAAATTTAAAAAAATAAATAGTCGTCCCGTGCTTGCACTCCAAAAGGTTCGCATGCCCCCAGGTATAAAGTATAATTTCAAGGCTACCCCTCCTCTGTCCCACCTCTGTTTTTCTACTTGTCGTCTTGCTATATTTTTAACGATACTTGTATTCTCGTTATTTTTCGGTGCCGACGGTACTTGTCTTCCCATCAGTTCACTTTTTTATTTTTGCAAGATCGCAATAGATAAAACATTGGCGTTACGGAGGGAGGTTTGCCTCTTACTTATTATCCGAAAAATGGTTTTGTTCGCTGCCGCAAACTAAACTCTTTTTTTTTTCGGCGATGTCTATTACTAGGTTGTTAAGGATGGTGACTACTTGTTGCAGCAATTTCATCTCTTTCTTTGGAGGCTGCCCCTACTTATCCTTCAAAACATATGTTTTAATGGGTGAGGCTTGCCTTCAAAGATGGTGGCTACTCGCCGCCACAAATGGATCTCCTCCCTCAGGAGAGCCTACTTTTTAGACAAAGGGAGCGAGAAGCTGATTATCTCACTCACATAACTTTGACAAAAGAACTTTATCCTAGAACAACCCTCTCTTCCTTCCTTCGGACGGGGTACGGACTAGTCCCATTCTTCTGCGGAAATTAACTTTATACCCAAGGTTTCCTCTGCCCAAGGCAGGCCAGGGTGCATGCCCCCTGGGTCCCAGTTACATCTTTCCGAATCACTCGCATTCATCGGGAAGTAGAACCGGGGGTGGAGGCATTCCTTGAGTGAATAAACCGTTAAGGGATGGTATTTGACTATTTGCGATGCGTGATCCTGGAAATGAAAGCTGGTCTACGAGCTTGACCATTCTTCCTTCGTGCGGAAAACACATAACTCTAAAGAGTGAGGACACTATCGCCTCCATGCAATATATATAGTCTCGTCCAAGGAGTAAGTTATATACCAAGGGTCCCTGGATGACCATGACGTTCATATGAACTGTCTTCCCTTTCAATGTAATGGGAACATTGGGGAGAATCCCTAACGGGTGACTGGTTCCTTTATCAAAACCCGATAGATTTCTCATCTCAGGTAAAAGCGCCGGGGAACCCAGTGCTTTCCAAGCAATAGAGGAAAGGATACTCACAGATGCCCCTTCATCAATGATAGTTCCAGCCATCACCATTCTGTAGATTTGGACGATGATTCTGAATGGGATACTGGCTGGTAACCGGGGTCTGCCTAGTTGATTCCAATCAAAGGATACAACTAGGTTGCTTGGTGGTGGGACCGAATACACGGCCGGATACGACCCTGACGATGTTCCTTCCTGCGATAAAGGAATGGGCGCATTGCCCTGATGCTCATCAGAGTCTGTGTTGATGAAAAGAATATGGACGGTGTCATCCTTATCCTCTTCAGTGAGGGTGTCATTTGAAGATGGGTCTTCAATGACGGAGTCATTTGAGGATGAAACCTCTGAAGGAAGAACCGGGTCAACTGTCGTTTCGAGCCTTAGACTTTCGTCTGGTCTGGATTCAGTAGGTTCATTCTCAATGACCGACACTTCAGCTGACCACTTGATCGGGCCAGCTGGATTTTCAACTATCGAGGGACTTGGCACGAGTTTTTGGTATCCAGGAGGAAGTCGTAATGGTGAAACCGGACGATCTTCCAAAACTCTCTTCGCCTCGTCTAAGAATGGACATCGGTGGATGGCGTGATCGCCTTCACACAACATACCGGGTGATCTTGGTCTCCCTCTTTGTCCTTCACTCTCGCTAGTTGACGAAATGCAATCAACATGTCTATTAGAGGTTGATGCTACCGGATTGTGCAACCTGGGGGACCAGTCCCTTAGTATCCGGGGAATACAAGGACAATCACGATGGAAGTGGGCCCCTTTGCAAATGACACATGGCGATTTAGGCCCGGTCGGTGCAGTGTGTGGATTTCTGTCAGATGTCTTTTGCTTGCCCCCAGTCGCCTTCGCCATAGGCCCCTTCTGCTTCTTTTCTTTCTTCTTCTTTTCCTTCTTCTCCATGGGAGGCTGACTTTTGCCGGCTCTACCTTGCGAAGATGAAGGATCAGAGGAAGAATTGTAAGAAGTGGAAGGCTGGTGGGTAGCTCTAGACTGGTTTGACTGTTGATTCGACTGCTCAGGATTAGTGGTGATCTGAACTACATTAGTTGAAAAGAGCCATACAGGTAGGCCAATTGTCAATCCTGGAAGTGAAAATGTGGCCATATGAGGCGCACCAACATCTCCCCAAGAGGAGAAGGGATTGGGACTTCCGCCAAGGTGACTTCCTTGGTTGGTGGGCTCCATACTTTTCAACTGAAAGATCAACGTGGGAATAACAGGTGATTATGTTCCGATTAAAATAAATTTTATTAACGACGCTTTAGACACAACTTTGCTTTTTCATGTTTTAAGAGTCGAGAAAAAGCTAAAGATGACTCTAGTCTCCTTCGATGTTTTAACGAGCCCGAAGTGACAAATGCTCGGATGGACTTTTTCAGTTATAGAGTTTGAAAAAGGCCAAAAGAAACTGCTATGGAGTTCTAGGCAGAGGGTGTGCCAAACTTTTCGTGAAACCACAGAATACGTTTTACGGTACGGGTGGTCGATCTTCGTGAATGCTGTGTTCACTGCATCGCGATCAGTAGGGCGGCCGACACGGCTTCCTATGGATAAAGGCTTTGTTCCTATAGGGGTCTCCCAATATATACGCGACGGTACGTGAGAGCACAAGTCCGTATTAGTGCCACCGACTCTCAGGAGGAATCACCCACCTTCGTAGAGATCAACAGTCACTACGTTTAACGACGCCGGAACACGTCTCTACCTAGACCTCTATGTGTTTGCGTTATGTTACAAAGCGTTGTTATGTAAATTGAATTTATTTTAATGTTGATCTTGTTTAGCAGTTTGCCTTTAAGGATCACCACGAGATGTATGTAACAAATTCCTGAATGCAGTCTAAGATGAGAAGCAAACTTTTCAATCTTTCAACTTTGAAAATCTTAACTACTGAGGGAGAAGAAAGGCAAATCTTTTCACACAGATCATAGAGCACACACTAATGCAAATTTTCCTAAATCAGCATGCAAACAGTCAAATGCAAAATGCACAATGCATGTATTTTCTTTTCCCTTTCTTAATGTTGATGTATTACAAAAAGAAAGTTGTTATATAACTTTGATTTCGATTTCAAGCGAAAGTAAACAAGCTAGTCCAAAATCAAAAGACACCTTAAGATTTACTTGTTTAAACACTGGAAATACATGAAATCAAACCATAATGACAAAAGTAAAAAGACTAATCAGCTATGGACAACAAACAAGCTAACTCTTTAGACCAGCAAAATGCCTAACACAGGTTCAGATCTAAGAGGCCAAAGCAAGACTGGTTAACTTTCGTTATGGGAAATTGTAAATGATGTAAGAAATACAAAAGAACAAGTACAATTTCGTTATATAACAGAGGCGGAATGATGGCAAGTAAGGTTGGTTTCAGAATAGGTACAAGACTGACAACTAGCAGCAAAATCTATAGTGAAAACAGGCAAGAAAAAGGGAGGAAACCCCAACTGCACAAGGCAAAATTGGGCCAACGCAGGTGCTGCACAGCCAGTCTGGCTCTCAGCGCAGGTAGCCCCTTCGAGACCTGCATTGCAAAGCAGGTAGCTTGTGTACTACCTGCTTTGGAAAACGAAAGTTGCGTTTTCTCAATTTCCGGGTCACAATTTTCTCAAATCAGAAGCTATCATTCAAGCACACACTAAGGGATGACAAGGAAGATGAAAAGCTATCACTAAGAGCTTACAAGGATCCTTGTAGATCAGCTCTTCAAATCATGAACATGCTCAGAAATGAGCTAGAGTAGCTGCCCTCTACTTCGCTTTTGATATAGTCAAAAGCTTTTCGATTTGGTACTCTTTTGTTCAGGAAATGAATAGCAAAATACTACAAACAATCAAACAGATACGATCCCCAGCGGAGTCGCCAGTTTGTTGTAGGGAAAAGTATCCAACTCGGATGACCCTATCCCACTCTAAGGGTGATAGTACCTCAGCAACAACTGTAAAGAAAACTACTTAAGGTTTACTTCTTTACGAAAGCAAGAGAGAATGAGGAAATGCACTAACCGTTGCCTTGCGCTTAATGTCGAATCCAAACTCTTCTCTTTGGCTGCTTGCTCCCAGCTCCTTGCTCTTTTGCTGGCCCAGCTACAATGAGATCCTGCAAAATAACAAAGAAGGAAACTACAAGAAGCATGCAATCATAACTGATTCAAGGATTAGCATAAATCAAATATATAATTATCACAATATATCATTGAAACAAGTGCATATAGAAGAACCTCAATAGCTTTTATTAATGAAGAAGTAAAGTTCTGAGAGAGTTACAACCATTGAAGGCCCCAATCCAGCAACACCTCCCAGCAGAAAGAATTTCTCCTCTTCACCTCCTTCAAGCAATCACCCAATAGCTCTATAGTGAAACCAACAGCATATCATTACTTTGCACAAAATTCCAGCCTCCTGAGCTCATAGGAGAGAGCTCAATATATAGATGAATTAAGAAAGGATGAGTCAGCTTGCAACTGATGTGTAGCTGCCTTGTGTCCTCTCTCTCTTCAGTTGATCTTCAGTTCTTGAGTCCACTTGGAGAACCTTGCTTCCACTTGGAGAAACAGAGCCTCTGACTCATCACATGGCGAAATCCCTGATCCAAGTGTCATTTTTGGAAGATTCCAGAGCAATGACTCAGTGTGCCACTTGTCCCATCTCGCTCAGCGCAGGTGGCCTTTGTTCCACTTGCTTTGCAACGCAGGTACACCATGGAGGAGTTGAGTTTCAGCGCAGAAGCCTAGTGGAGCACCTGCTTTGATTTCAGGATTGCTTGTTTTTTAGTGTTTTCAGGTGGAGAACTGATCTGAGAGCTGTTGGTTTGCTGACCTTGTTCCTCTAGGGGTAGGAACATCATGTTTAGGGACTTTGGATCCCTTGGATTATTGACAATTCATGCCTGATGTTGCAAGGCACAAAATTGTCTATAACACCTTCTCTCATAAGTGATAGGAGACTCAGGGGAGGTTTTTTTTGAGGATCCTTCTTGATTTTTAATAAGAAGAGCCATATTTTCCTATTATTTAATTGAGTCTTCAATAGCAATGGGAACCTTGGTGGAAGTTTGAGGTTTTCCCTGCCTTATCCTTGTACTCTTTCTTGCTTTAAAGTATAATGGGGTTTGCCTCTGTCTTTTACCTTTTCGTTTGATAGGGGTGTAGTGAGGGCAGTTGCTGCCTTTCGCTGAGTGGGCTCTAGGGGCACCCTAAGTGACTCCTCCTTATCTTCTACCTCCTCTTTTCCATTCCCTTTTCATCTTTGTCTTTCTCATATTCTTCACCTTGTTCATCAGTTTCCTCCTTTGCATCTTCCTCTCTTTCTTCACCACTTTCCTTCTCTTTCTCTTCCTATTCTTCCTCATCTATTTCCTCTTCATCCCTCTCTAGATCCTCATCTGTTTCAATTTCCTCTTCATCCCTTTCACTAGCAGTAGGAATTTTGTTATATGTGGGGATTTTATATCCTCCTCCATAAGTATGTCTCTGAAAGTTGCCCATGTGATAGGAATTCTAAGGTTGTGGAGGGAATATTATATGATGAGTCTAATTAACCCATGATGGGCCAGTTGTTGGTAGTTTCCTTCCTTCACTTTTATGCTCATATCTATCAGGGATTGAAGAAGGAAGTAGGGTATGTTGAATCTATGGTGAGGAGGTGTATCTGCTCCAAACCTCAATTCTTCAAGAAGCCTAAAGTGGTATCCATATACCACACTATACCTACCTTCACATTATATGTATTTTATAAGGTGGTAGCTTATCTCATTATGGTAGGCTTGCTCTTCTCACTCCATTCTTGTCTTCCATGGCCTCCTCTCCCTCTAGAAATAATTTCTTCTTTGCAGTTTCGCTATTTCCTTTGTATTCCATTCTCCAAGGCACTCCTAATGGAAGTGTGGTAATTCTTCTTATGATTTCAAGGGTGAGATCTATGGAGAGGCCTCTCATCACAATAGTGGCATGGGTCTTGGTCAGTGGAATGAGGGAGAGAGAAAAATCTCAGGCTACTACATAATCGTACCCTCTCAATTTCTCAAAGTACCACATCCAATTATGCCTTGTGAATATTTCTAGCGCAAGAGGGTGTTGGTGAATCCTAATAGTGTTTATGGGCTCCCTTCTATTAAACCCCCCTATCATTTGGTCTAGTGAATGGAGGACCAGATATGTATGATACAAAATTTTAATGGAGGAAATGGGACTGAATTTTCTTTGGATACAATTTCCTTACACAACTATCAATTTCAATCAAACTAGAATATTTTTATTCCTTTCTCTTGGAAAACTAGGAGGAAATGTAGAGCCTGCCTCCTTATAGTGCTTGATATAGACAACCCTTGTGTTTCCTCCTCTGAAATTGCTCACTGCCAATCCTGTAGACTGCTTGACTGTATCCTGTAGGATTCCTGTGGGATCTTATAGGATTTCCTGTAGGATCCTGTAGGAGGTCCTGCGCAGGAAAAAAAATGAAGTTTCCCTCTCCTGTAGGTTGCTCGAGGGCCAAGAGCGACTTTTCTAGAGTGAGCCTTGAGAAGATGAATGCATGTATGTATGGGGATCAACATTTGTTTCCTCTTATGGTCGAGTTGAGTGAGGTGGTGTGCTGGTAGCCAAGGTACGAATTTCTCTTTTTGGACCGTTGGTACCCACAACCACATCATCATTCCCCTCACCTCGTAGTCAACTCCCACTTTGGGCATCTGTAGTCTTAACTACTTACGACCTCATCCTCCTTTTTTTTGACTTGACTACTGCCATGTGTGTGAGGACTAACCTTTTTGTCCTCGTTGACTAAATGAAGGTGGCTAAGTTAACTAGCCACCTTTCATTTATAAACCAAGTCGTTCACAATATTTACACCTTTTGATTACATTATGCAAATGAAAGAGTGAAGCGAGATACTTACCTGTGGTAACAATACCTTGTTGTAGTTTGTTGAAGAAATGAGGTGTTTGGTATATGTTTGTTGCATGTGATTTGTCCTTTGATGATTTTCTTGATGTGCAGGTACTTGGTGTTGAGGATGATGATGTTTCTGATGCTATGGAGGAACTTCTTTTTCCCTTGGATCTCGATGTGTGAAACTTGCTGCAACCTATGATTCCTATTTGGTGGGATAGGATGCTACAAGATTTCCTACAAGATGTCCTGTAAGTGCTTCTCCCTCAAACTTTTTAATCATATTCCACTGTTTGGACCTGAGGATGATGAACATGGATAGAGAGGAGGTCTACGGGTGTGTGAATAATGACAAATAACCTTGAGGTTTTGTTCCCCTTGTTCTCTCTCTCATATTTTTTTTCTCTGTGTTTTTTTCTTGGAAACTGTAAAAAAAATAAATTGAAAACTCCTTTTTTTAATGATGAATACAGGGGTGATCAAGGTCGAGAGTGGTATGGTAATGAGATGGGGATGTAGGATTTTTTTTTTTTGACATGGGCAGGTCATTTCCTTGCCCTAGGGTTACTTCCTCTAGGATTCCCAAGCCACTGTAATTCCTACAGGATCATCCTATAGGTTTTCAGGGGATCCTATAGGTTTACAAGGAATCCTGTAGAAAACACAAAACCCTTGCAAAATGAGTCAAATGAGTAAAAAAATGAAAGGAATGGTGGAATGGTGAAGGGTAATGAATGGAGAAATAAAAATATTAGCTGAATAGGCCCCTTTTGATTCTCCATTGCTGCTAGGATCATCCTCCAGCTAACCTGCAAACAACATTTTCATATTTTTCTTTTCTCTCTTTTTTTTTTTTGAAAACAACTAGTCTGCCTCAAGGGGTTTTCATCCTAGCTTCTTGCCTTGGGTGTCCCAGGAGATATTTTCACCCACATATTTTTTTACTTCTCTTTTGTTTTTACACCATTGGGCTGCCTCAAGAGGTTTTCAACCCAATAGTGGGACTCAAGCACCTCATGGAGGTTTTCACCTGACTCTCCTTGTTGTCCTTTTTATTTTCTCAATGGCTTGATGAGGCAAGAGCTGAGACTTACTCCACCACCATCATTGTTATGTTGATACCATCTATGAACTTTTTCTTTGACAATGGACTTTTATAAACTTTCACTTTGTGCCCATTAACAAGTAAAGGAATGGCCTCTACATCTATGGTTTTGATCTGCTCTGAACCATTATCATGCCATCTCTCTATAACATAAGGCCCTAACCATCTAGTCCTTAACTTGCCCTTAAAGTACTTATATATGGAATCATATAACAAATCCCAAACACCTTCTTGAAATTTCTTGTCCTTGATGTTCTTATCATTCCAAATCTTCCTCTGAATTTGAGTTACCTCTGTGTGTAGGAGGGCCTACATTCTGAACTTATCTAAACCATTGAACTGGAGCAATCTGTCTTTTTGTGCACTTCTAAGATCTAGATCTAGTTGGGCTGCCATCCTCAATGTATTATACTCAAATTCAATGGAAAGTAGGGCCTTCTTCCCATAGACAAGCTCATGTTGTGTGAATCTAGTAGTGGTCTTCTGGGTGGTATTATAGGCTCAGGTGGCCTCAACTAGTCTATCTGCTCAATCTTTTCTACTGCTGTTAACTACTTTGGTTAGAATTCCCTCTAGCGCTCTATTGGTCACCACCAATTTCCCATTAGCTTGTGGGTGATATGCAGTGGAGGTTCTATGATTAATCTTGTGTTGGCTTAACAATTTTTCAATCATGTTGGAGGTAAACTGGCTGCCTTGATCAGTGACCGACTCTCTAGGGTACCCAAACTTGTAGAATACATTCTCCCTTAAGAACTCATCCACCTTATCCTTTGTTATTGCCTTGATTTCCTTGGTTTCAGCCCACTTATTCAAATAGTCAGTGCACAGAATGATATACTACTTTTTCTTGGAAGGAGGGTCAATAGGCCTAATGAAATCCATGCCCCAATTGTCAAATGGCTCGAAAGTCACTTGAGGCTATAGAGGCATTTCATCCCTTGGAGTAGGCTTTCCCATCCTTTGGCATCGATCACACTTACTAGTATATCCTTTCACATCCTGATGAAGAGTGGGCCAATAATAACCAACTTGTAAGACCTCAAGTGCTATCCTCTTTACTGGAAAGTGACCTCCACAAGGCCCATCATGACAAGTCAGAAGGATGACAAAGACTTCCTTGTCCCTGACACATCTTCTCAGAATTTGATCTGGGCCTAGTTTGAGTAGGTTTCCCCCAATCCAAGTGAATGGGGCACTCTTCCTCCCAATCTTTCTTTTCTCTTTGGAGGACAAATTTGATGGGAACTGTGCAGATACCAAGTAGTTTTCTATGTCAGCAAACCATGGATAGAGAACTGAAAAGGTGAATAAATGTTCATCTGGTAATTTATCATCAACCATTCCTTCCTCACTTGCAGGCAAAGTTACTTTGGACAAAAAATTTGCAACAACATTTTCCATGTCAGGCTTATCAACAATAGTTAGATCAAATTGTTGTAATAAAAGAAACCATCTAATAATTCGGGCATTCACATCAGGTTAATCCATTAAATATTTGATTGCAACATGGTTAGTATGTACAAATGCTTGATAACCTGTAATGTAATGCTTAAATTTTTTCAATGAATGCACAACAACCAGGAGCTCCTTTTCGATCACTGTGTAGTTCAGTTCAACGTTTGATAGATTCTTACTGATAAAGTAAATAGAATAAGGCAAATTTTCATCTATCTATCCTAGAGATGCTCCTATGGCTTTGTGTGAGTCATCAGCATGTATATGAAAAGGAAGGGCCCAATTTGGGCCTCAGAGAATTGGTGGAGTGGTTAACTTGTCCTTTAGGGTATCCAAGGGCTCTTAACAACATTTTTACCATACAAACTCAAAGTCTTTGGCCAACAACCGAAATAAAGGAGAAGCTAACTTGATGAAGTATTTTATAAGCCTTCAATAGTATCTAGCTAATCCTATGAAACTTCTGACATCTCTTTGATTTTACGAAGGTGGGACCCTTTGGATGATAGCTATTTTGTGCGGGTCCACTTGCAGTCCTTGATGGGATATTGAATGACCTAGCATAGTCTGTTCAGTCATCAAGAAATCAAATTTTTCAGGACTAAGGGATAGGTTCATTTCAATGCATTTTTTTAGCACCTTACCTAATTTGGACAAAGCCTCCTAGAAATCACATCCATGAGGTGTAAAATCTTCCATATAGATCTCTACTGCATCATGGACTAACTTGGCAAAGATACTCAAGACTACTCTCTAGAAATTGGTAGGAGCATTGCATAGGCCAAAAGGAAGGACCCTATAGGTGAAAGTACCCCAGGGACAAGTGAAGGTGGTTTTATCCTGGTCTTCCGAGTTGATTTCGATTCAATTGTACCCGCTGAATCCATCTAGGAAAGAGAAAAAAAAAATTCCCTACCAGGCCATCTAGCAGTTGGTCGATGAAAGGTACAGGGAAATGGTCCTTCTTTGTGGCTTTATTTAAATCTTAATAATCAACACAAATCCTCCACTTACCATTTTGATTTGGGATAAACACCAAAGAAGAGACCCACTCACTGTCGGAGATAGGGTAAATGAATCCTGCATCTAGTAGCGTTTACAATTCTTCTTTGACTATATCTTTGAGAGCTGGATTCATTGTCCTTTGGGGTTGTCGGACTGGTTTGCAACCCTCTTTAATATAGATGTGGTGAGTACACACCTAGGGGTGAACTCCATTAATTTCTTTGTAACTCCAAGCAAAGACATCTAGGTGTTCCTTTAGCATGTTGCACAACTTTTCTTCTTGGTGAATAGAAAGAGATGGGTTGATTTTCAAAGTTCTCTCAAGGTTGAATTCTATGGTTTTGACATGGATAGGGTTGGAATCGGCAAAGCATAGATCAATCTGATGGTTTTTCTGGGTTTCCTTACTACTTCTTCTAAGGACAATGTGCTGGGAGTTGGACTTTGGAGTATGTGTTCAATCAAATTATCTTCATCCGGTTGTCCCCATCCCATGGTTGTTTCTAAGGTATAGACTTGGGTAGAATAAACTTTATCTTCTTCTTTCTCCTCTTCCATCCATAGAGGTAAGTCATGCTCTAGAGATGGTTGGGCGGGAGGATATAGGACTAACTGCTTGGACATATGCCCATTTTTTATAGCCATATTTCCAGCCCTGCAGCTAATGTAGGCATCAAAAGTGGCTAACCAAGGTCTCCCAAGGATGAGAGGGTAACTAGTGAGCTTGGCCTTAGGCTATAGAACTAGGAAATATACAGGGTATTTCCAAGAGTCAATGGAGACCATCACATCCTCCACAATCCCCTCAGTCATCACTTTGGAGCGCTCTACAGGTTGCAGGACTATTGTGGTCTTTCTCAATGAACCCTGGAGGTTGAGCTTGAGCATGGTGTCCTTGGTCATCACATTAATGGCAGACCCAAGATCAATCAATGTGTGTGGGACAATGGTGCCATTGATGTGCACATCTACTATAGGGATTCCAGGGTCCAAATACTTTGGACAGATTACCTTCCCCAGCATTAAGTCAGAAAACTATCCAAGGACATTAATGGTAGGTGCATATCTTCTTCACCTCCTTGGCTGCTTGAATCACTTCGCCTTGATCAACATGTTGTAAATAGGCACATCTTTTATAGCTTGGAGAAGTGAAATTTTGACACATAGGTTTTGCAATTCTCCAAGAAGTTCAGTCTCTTCTGGGGTAGGCTAGAGTGGTTGGGTTAATCTCAAAGGAAAGGGTGGTAGGTTTAATTTAGGCATGCTTTCCTCTCTTTCTTCCTCAACCTCCCAAGATTGAGGTAGAGGTTGGTTGTCTGGGAGTACCCTTCGAGATCTCGGGTTGATTTCCTGAATCTCCACTACATAAGCAGGGTATGATGTCTCTCCACTATATACTTGTTGTGCCTTTCTGTTGTTCATGTACGGATTTGGTTGGGTAGGAATCTAGGTTATTTAGGTGGAGCAGGGTGTAAAACCTATGGTTGAGCAGATGGTGAAGGCAATAAATCTAGAGCATTGTTGTATGGGGGCCTCCAACCCTAGGGCGGTGCATTCCACTGAGGTTGTGGCAGAGCATATGGTTCAAATGATTGGTTGGTTGGCTGGGAATGATACTGAGGTGCAAATGACCATGGAGGAGGTGTAGACCAGGAAGGATGAGAAGGGGGCCCTCAAGAAGGTATGTATGTGGTCTGGTTTGGGTTGTAATATGCATGGGATGACCCTTACATGCTCTATTAGTATGGCCTAGGCCCATGAGGTCTCCTTTGGTTTATGTAGCAGAGTTTTTTAGTGACCCCTTTATCTCCTTGATATACAATGTTTAGTCTAGGGAGAGAAGGGAACTTGTCTGTGGAGTGGTTTTCTTCACAGACTGAGAAAATTTCAATAGAATTGAATGGAAATTAATTCCTAGGGTTCCTCCTGGTGCATCTAGGGCAGAAAATTGCTAAGGCTCTCTCTTCTTCCTCCTGTTTTCTCTTAATGTGCATAGTGTCCATCTGTACGGCAAGGGTTAGCAGCATCTCACTCTTGAAATCCTCCAGCATGTTTCCAATTTCACCCTTGATGAATGTATTGGAAGAGGATGGACTAACCATAGGTTGACTACCACTACCCTTTTTCCTAGCTTCCCTAGAATGGTTTCTAAAGACAGTCTTGATATCCTCATAGGGTAACTGGTAGATGTCCCCTCATGCTAACAAGTTCAGGGTATCCAGAAGATCTTCCCTTACTCCTCTAAATAGGACTAGCTTCAATGACTCAGGGTCAAGTGTGCACCTGGCCCTTTTGTTGTTGTTGAAGGCTTGCTACATCTGAGCCCAAGTTGTGATGTTATCCCCAGGAAAACCCATCAACCAGTGCAAAGTTGCATCCTTGAGAGTGGACAGACATAGTTTCAACTTCTGCTCATCATTGGTGTAGTCATAGGTTTGACATATGACAAAAAATTCAAACAAGAAAGTGTCTGGATCTTCTGAGGTCAGGCCATGGAAATTAGGAAAGATAGAGGGGCTTATATTCTTCATCTTAGTATCCCCATTGGTTTCTCTGATGCGGAAGGCACCCTCAACTCTTTCTCTATTCCCTCGCTCATTTCTATTTTCAACCATTGGATCAGTAGGAATGTGTTTTTCTTCTTCTTCTTCCCCTATAGGTTATTCAAATATTTAAGGCTTCTCACTTGAGGTTTCCTCCAATTCACAGCCACAGAAGAAGGGGGAAGGTTGTTTTTTTAAAGCAGTGGGGGTATTTTGAAAAAATTTCCCTAAGTTATCCCTATTCCTACAAGGCATGAAAAAAATGTTTTTTATTTTTTTATTTGAGTTTTCTTTTTCTCAAACCTTGAAAGTGATTGCAAAATTGAAATTGCAGGTTGAATGAAAATTAACTAACTAAATGAAAACTAAATAATTGAATGAATCTTACTTGTAGAATGGAAAGGAAAGTAAAGAATGCGTAATGGAAAAGAAGGAAACCAAATTACTCTTTGAGAAAGAAACTACTAGCAGAATATCAGAAATAAGAAATGGAAGAAGGAAAGCAATAATCACATATTACTTAGACACCTCCCTGACAATGATGCCAAAAAGTGATGAGCACCAGTATTGCAGCAAGATTGTTGAAACTCCTAGGGATACCACCTTTACTTTATCAACCCGGGGTTTGTACAAATTTGGAGGTGACAGTGTTGTATACACAAGTAAAAGTGATGGTTCTACCTTTTTTCACTATTCAATTGGTGATAGAGCACTAGGGTTTTCAAGCCAACCTTCTATGGATTTAGAAGAATCTTGATTACTGATGAGGGAAAGAGGAATCTACTCTAAGAGAAATCTTGTCTACTGCAGTAAGGAAAAATACTAAATCCAATGCTAAAACACACCATTTCCTGCTTAACTGCTAAGAGACTATGTTTCATAAAGAATGCTAGATTAACATGTATGAAATTCAACTATCTTAAGCATGTAAATTCAAAGAATCAAAATGATACTACTATCCATGTAAATAGCTACAACAAATCTATTTTTTCCTTTTTATTTTTTTATCGAAAAACAAGTGAACGCTGATCTATTTTGGTGATGTGGTAGGTGGTTTAGGGATGCTGGTGGATGGTTGGAAGTTTTGGGAGACCTTTAGGTGTCCTTGTGTGGCTTTCTATAGGTTTTCCCTCAATTTCACCTCAAAATAGGCCACTACAGGAAAACATACAAGATGTCCTAAAAACCTATAGGATTCCCTATATTTCTACATGATAGAACTGAGAGAAAAATTCCTAGGATCACTCAGAACACAAAACCAAGGTTGGGAGATGGTTGGATTTGCTCAACATGCTTGGAGGAGTTTCCATGAAAAATGATGAAATTGGTGAGGGTCTTAGTGAAAGTTAGGAATGTTCATGGATGGATGAATATGGAAGGGGGATTCTTTCTATGAGATATCTCTTTAGTTATGAAACACCTACACTACATCAAACAATGACATTTGTCCAAAATTCATGTAAACAAGAAGAATTTGAGTAAGCTAGAAAAACATAGTTTAATGAGCTAGTTGTCTACTTCATGCATGAGGAAAATTTGCAAAAGAAGATGAAATCATTGATGAGATCTACTATAAGAATGAATATGGAAGAAATGATAATTAAATCCTACACTTGCAAACTGATAAAATGTCGGTTCAAGTACAGTAAACTCTAAATTCTATGAGAAAGTAGGATTCTGTCTTTTTGAGGCTACATAGGGGTTATTTCCTCAAATCATGATCCCTGAAGGAAGAGGTGAGGCCAAGACACCTACTGACAGCTTTTTGATGCTCCTTTTATCCCTTCTAATCTACTTCTAAAGTAAAAGTACAAATGGAAGCAAACTAGTAAACAAACTAATCAAATCTACACTACTTGCAATGAAATACTTCTAAGGAAAATTTAACCATGAATATGAAATTAATCTAAGCATATAGATACAAGAAGAGGATCCTTTGCTACAAGGGTTGGGCCCTAACCCAAGAGCTTCAGCCCTTTGATTTAACTCAATACTGGATCAAGAAAAAGCTCATTCTCATTATCAAATAGAAAATTACATAGCAATTTCTTCCACGAGTCTAGAACACAAAAATAACTAGTATTTTTACAAAAACTATTCGAATCCTAATGAGGCTCTAGGCCTCTTTATTTATACAACTAAAGTCCCCAAGGACTTCCTTAAATATAGGGAGGCTCGGCTCCCAAACTTGAGATAAACTGACTCTTTGACTATCACTTTCTCAGCGACCTTTTGATCTTCATGACTTGGCCGCTTGTACTCTAAGCTAGTCTGATTGATGGAGGAATCTTTGAATGAGGGAGGAGTAAATGAGGAGGATTTACCTCCTACGATCTCTATTCCTTGTCCCATTCAAGTTTTAGCCTTTAATCTTGCCAAAATTCCCTGATTTTCTCTCACAAACCTGCATTCAACGCACATTAGTCCACTAGGCATAATATCTCACTTTGACTCATGTCATTTAAAAAAATATAATCAAAACATGTAATAAATTATAAGAATAGTTGATTTGACTAAGCTAGGAGGTGAATTAAGGTCCATATAGTTACCCAATTATGAGGCTCATCAACTTCCCTTCCACACTTCTATGGCTTAATCCTTGAGGATCCTGATACTTTTATGTTTGAATTTTTTGTTTTTTGTAGGGCCTATGCCTATGCCTCTGATGACCAGAAGATGAAGTTATTCCCATCTACCCTTAAAGGTGCAACCTTACACTAGTTTATGGGTCTTCTTGGGGATATCATCACTACCTCGACTCAAATGCAACAAGACTTTAATAAAAAGTACAGGGACTACTATAGGTCCAATGAAACCAAATCATAAATATTTAGAATGATTCTTGGACCTAACGAATCCCACGAAGACTATGAGGAGATATTTCAAATTAGTTATAGGAGGGCCAAATGCATCCTTGATCCTGAATCACTGAAGTTAGTTCTTCTTCGATGGATCAGGGAGGACATACTAGAAACCCTCAACAAGTTGTCTGGGAGAGACATCTATCAGTTATCCTATGATGACATAAAAAAAGTGTTGAAAAACCACTCTAGGGCTGCTAGGAGGAAGGGTAGGGCTAGACAAGCCTTGGTTAGTTCCTCTCCTTCCACGACATCCATCAATAATGAGATTGGGAACATGTTGGAGGACTTTAAAAGTGAAATGATGCATATATTTTCCTTGCAAATGGATACCTTACATATCTAGAGGAGATAAGATGAAGTAGAGAGGACCCTAGCTATTTCCTTCCGTAAATGCACTAGAAGGAACTCTAGAAATTAATTCCCATTAAATGTCATAGAGGTCTCCTTAGTCTATGAGGAAAACCATGCCACAGACAAACTCCCTTCTTTACGTCATTTAAAATTTGTATACCAAGGGGTAGAATGTGGGGATGAACAACTCTACTTTATAAATTAAAGGAGGCCTTAAGGACCTCAACCATACTAGCAAGGCATGCAAGGTGTAGCTTAATCTTATTACCATCCCAACCAGAATGCTCCCTTGCTACCTTGGTACTCTTCCAATCATCCATCATGATCCACTCCTCCTTATTGTCCTTATTCTCCTCAATATCCTCCCCAAACTATCAATCAATCATTTCATCCATATGCTTCTCAAAATCCTCAATGGAATAACCCATCACAAGGGGGAGGCCTCAACTCAACGAAACCATCCTTTACTACCTCCAACTCCATATTAATCACAAATCGGTCATCTTGCTCCACCCAAGAAACCTCAGATTCCTTCTCAACCCAATATGAACCCAAATGACAAGAAATCACAACATGTCTATAGTGGAGAGACACATTACCCTGCCTATGTTGTGAAGATTCCAAAAATCAACCTTGGGTTTGGAAGAGTGCTTCTAGATAACCAACCTCCATCTCCACCTAAAGAACTTGAAGAGGAAAAGGATGAGAGTATCCCTCAAGTAAATCCACCTCCTTTTCCTGAGAGATTGATCCATCCTAACCAGCACACCCTAGAAGAGACCGAACTTCTGGGAGAATTGAATAATCTGTGTGTTAAAATACCCCTCCTCCAAGCTATTAAGTATGTCCCCATATACAATACACTTATCAAAATGAAATGTTTCTAACACCATGGGAGGAGAAAAAGAGACACCCCCACCATCCATGTTATTGGTCAATTACCTGATTTGATATTGGGGAGAGTGATTTGCCCAAAATATTTAGACCCTAGAAGTCCAGTAGTAGATGTGCACATTGATGGCATCATTCTCCCTCATATCCTAATTGATATTTGGGCTACCATCAATGTGATGACTAAATAAACCATGCTAAAACTAAACCTCAAAGTATCCTTGAGAAATTCCACTATAGTGTTGCAACTTGCAGATAGATCCACAATGGTTGTTGAGGGATTTGTTTATGATGTAATGGTCTCTATTGACTCCTGGGAGTATCCTACTGACTTCTTGGTTCTCCAATCGAAAAACAAATTCAAGGGTTATCTTCTCATCTTGGGGAAGGCCATGGTTAGTCACTACTGATGCTTACATTAGTTACAGGGTTAGTAACATGAGTATTAAGAATGTTCAATTTTCAAAACAACTGGTACTGTGCCCTCCTACTCAACCATCCTTTGAGCATGACTTACCCCTATGGATAGAACAGGAGGAGTAATATGAAGTGTATCATACCAAATCCCATCCAATCTATATCATAGATGTTCTTATAGGAGGGGGGAACCCTGATGAAGATGACCTCATTGACGACATCCTCTAGAACCAACCCCCTAATACCATGCCTCTTGTTGAGCTTGTGAAAGAGTCTTAAATCAATCATTGGACTAAATTATGCTTAGTTGACCCAAGTCTCGCCCATGTCAAAGTTGTAGAATTTGTTCCATCTAGAACCTCAAATATTAACTCCTCTCTTTCATCCAACCAAGAAGAGAAGTTGTGCAAGACGTTGAGAGAACACTTAGATGCTTTTTCTTTGAACTATAAAGATATGAATGGGGTGCATCACTCAGTTTGTACTCATCACATCTACATTAAGGAGGGATGCAAAATTGTGCACCAACCTCAAAGGAGAATGAACCTAGCCCTGAAGGACATAGTAAAGGAAGAATTGTAAAAGTTGTTGGATGCAGGGTTCATATTCCCAATTTCAGATAGTGAGTAGGTGTCCCCTCTAGTTTTGGTCCCAAAGAAGAATGGGAAGTGGAGGATCTATGTGGATTACAGAGAACTAAACAAAGCCACCAAGAAAGACCATTTACCTTTGCCTTTCATTGATCAAGTTTTATATGGTCTTGTAGGGAATAATTTCTTCTCTTTCCTAGATGGATTCAATGGTTACAATCAGGTCTAGGTCAGCCTTGAGGATCAAGATAAAACTACATTCACATGTCCTTGGGGTACCTTTGCTTATCGTGTCCTCCCTTTCAGTCTATGCAGTACTCGTGCCACTTTTCAAAGGGAAGTTCTATGCATCTTTGCTGATCTATTCCATGAATTTGTAGAGATCTACATGGATGACTTCACTCCCTATGGGGGTGACTTCCAGGAGCCTCTCTCTAACATGGGAAAATTCCTGAGGAAATGCATTGAAATAAACCTCTCGCTTAGTCCTGAGAAATGTAAATTCTTAATGAATGCAGGGACACTCCCTGGCCATTCAATATCTTAGGAGGGAATACAAGTGGATCGAAACAAGATTTCCATTATCAAAAGGGTCCCTAATCCTCAAAAGCATAAGTTTCTTAGGCTTAGCTGGATATTATATGTGGTTTATCAAGGAATTTAGTAAAGTGGATTCACCATTGTTTGGATTGCTAGCCAAGAACTTTGAATTCTGTTGGATAAATAGCTACCAAGACGCCCTTGAGATTTTGAAAGAGAAATTAACCACTACACCCATACTTAGGGGCCCAAATTGGGCTCTCCATTTCCATATCCATGTAGATACATCCAAAAAATTTGTGGGGGCAGCCCCGGGAAAAATAGATGGTACATTACCTTATGCCATTTAATTCATTGGTAAAACTTTGTCTAAGGCTAAACTAAACTACATTGTAACTAAGAAAAACTCCTAGTTGTTGTACACTCCTTAAATGAATTCATACACTACATCACAGAATACCAAAGTTTTGTGCATACTGACCATGCAAATATTAAATACTTGATGAATAATTCTGATGTGAATGCTATAATCATTAGATGGTTTCTATTGTTACAATAGTTTAATCTAACTATCATTGATAAGCCTGGAAAATAAAATTTATTTGGAGATTTTTTGTCTAAACTTGCTTTGCGTGTAGGTGATGAAGGGATGGTCAACGATAAGCTTCTAGATGAGCACCTATTGTTGGCTTAGTGGGGCCTGACCCAGGTTCAGAGATGATTTAGCAAACAAAATCCCAGTACTATTGGCCCTTTCGGCAATAGTCGGCGGAGTACGAACTAAGGTCTCACCCGAAGTAGTATGGGAGGGTGCTAGAACCAGGTTTCTGCACCCTTGGGATGTCTAGAGGTCTGCGTTCTGACCTGTCACTGCACGCACTTGCGATCGCTTCACGACTTGCGGTGTGGATTCCATGCTGCCCTACTCGGGGCGCGACCCGTATAACACCTAAGTTCCTCGCTAATTATCCAATTACTTAACTTGTGTGTGTAAGATTTATGGTTATTATAGCATATTCAACATTCATATCAGTGCGCGCTATACATAAATTAATATAGACATAAAGAAGATAATGCACAACAATTACATAGAATTAGGAATCAACTTCTCTTTATTTAATCTTTGATCTTTCTTACAAACTCGACTCCACCCTGTGCACTCAGCTGCAGGGATCCATGCACTCAACTACGAACTCTACTAGGCCTCTGTGCACTCAGTTGCAGAGCCTCTTCCTACTACTACAACCCAAGACACTTAGAATTCTACTCTAAGCTTGAACCATTCCTTCGCTACTCTCTATCATCAACTACTAACTATCTTTACAACTTAGAGCCTCGCTCTATTTATACAATCCCATGGTCTGCGGACCATGGGTAGGCTGACTTTACACTAGTTTACAATAAAATGTTTAGGGCAGACAACCCTATGACTCAATTGTACACTTCGCACTCCGTGCCTGCAATTCGGGGAGTTTTACAACATCTTTGACCAAAACATGGGTTTTGAGCCCCAAAAACTGTTGTGGGGGGATTCCATGCCCAACAGGTCCCCAACACAATCATCGTGACTCATCCTGAGTCACTCTGCAAGTGCGCTGATCTTGGCACGGAGCCCCTCCAACCAATCCTACACTGCTCGGAGCTCTGCGGCACACTGTTCTGTAGTCTGTTGGATCTGCTCCAATCATTCGGTCGAATTCTCACTATCAGAGGTAAATCCCTATCTTAAAGCATGCATCGCCTTCATTTGTGCAATATTTTCTTCGATGTCTATAGTGATGAGGAAGGCCTCATCAATCCAAGGTTGGACACACGCTTTAAGGACTGCCTCTTTCTATCATGCGACATCCACCTGTTCCTTCAACACTTTTTCCTACTGTAGCTTCACATGATGTTGGGTTAGGACAACTATCTGTGCCATTCCATGCACACTGTCATACTGCACTTGAAGCTCCCACACCTCCGTTTCCAGGCATTGTATGTTGGGATCCTCCTGTAATGAAATGAGGACCGCAAAGGATTCTTCTAACATAGCGGTGCATTTCTGTACTCACTGGCTTATTTCCTCCAGCCCTTTCTTAATAGTGCCAACGTGTCGTTCCCTAACTTCCGGGGGCGTAGAGGACTCCACCTTTAACTGCAGCTTAGCAATTTGAAGGTTGAGGTCCAACTGTACCCTCGTTGCTTCCTCCTTTACCTCGTGGAATCCACTGTCTAATTTGTGGATTCGCACTCCAACTGGTAGGTCTGTCACAATTTATATCTCTGCTACGTAGTGACATGCTTCATCTACCATTTGCTCCAGCTTTTGCTTCTGTGCAAGCACTTCATCACGTTGCAGACTAAGCTACTCAATGTTGATTCTATGTTTGCTGAGCATCTGCACTGCACATCCTTCTCTAGCGCAGAGTTCTATTGTTGCTCCATCCTATAGCTGATATAATGTATCCTGCGGAAGGGTAGCCAATTTTAAGCCAAGTCCCTTGATCCTACCCATCACGGCTCTGTCTTCCTCACTTTCCGCTATTAGCGCTCCTTCCGGCAGCACTATGGTGTTGGCGAGTTTTGCGTGCAGTAGCTGCTCCACTACTGATGTACCGATGGCACCATAGGTAGTTACTATTCCTTCCTGTGCTGCCCATGCCTGAAGTTCCTCCAGCTACGCACTTAGGGCCCCCAACACATTATGTTTCTCCATCATAGCTTCTTGGAGTGCTTCTCAAGTGACCTCGCGAACTATGTCGCCAATGTCATAGAGGTCACCCTTTGTCAATGTAATTGGCTCGATGTCCAATTTGGAAGCTTTGGCCTTCTTTCATGGACCTGACCGCTCCATGACATGCGACCATTTCAGTTGAGTGGACGTTGTGCTCGGGTCCGTGCCTTCTGCTATATCTGGTCCCTATCCTGTAGACACGTCTTGGCCTCCTTCCTCCTGTGTCGTGGTGGCCCCTGTTACTTATGCTGCTGCTACTATTTCGGCGGCCTTTGCCTATTCTGTGGCTACCTTTGCTGCTTCACGGGTGGCCCTTACCTCTGCGGCCACTTGTTCGTTGTGCCTCTACTGGGCCAACTTCGTGACACACAACTTGGTTGCATCCTTCTGCTTTTGTGCTATTGTTCTATCCCTTTCTGCCAGATCCAGGGTGTGCCACTCGAGAGGCCATGAGTCGAGCACGGAGAAGATGGCATCATCAATTGCGATGAAAGGAAGCTTGGTCTAGTTTTGCACCAGATCCTTACGCGCCTTGATATACACATTGTGCATATCCGCCTTGAAGTCTACAAAGCTCGCTGACTACTGTACATTGTGGGGGATAGGCACGGCCTTCTGTTAATCCACATCCAGATGCTCGCCTCCATGAGCACCTAGAAGATCTTAGTCTCACGAATTCGAGTGGCATCCTTCGTAGCCTAGAGCGATGCATATTTTGTAGCCTCTAGCATGTCTTGTTCAATATGAGGGAATTGACTGTCCTCTGGCAGTTCCCCTGTCACCAGTAAGATAGACAAGAGCAACCACGTGTAGTGGAAGGTCTTTCCCTGCTCCTAAGCTTCCTTGTAGTTGGTTAGGAATTATTCATAGAGTAATTCAGACCAGTTGAATTGGACCTCCTCTGTGCATTGTCCTGCTAGTGCAATGACTGGTGCTGGTACCTCGTCTCCACGACATTTTCTCATCACCTTCCCAGTCAGTAGTTGGGTGGCTACATGCACCCCTTTGTCTTTAATGCTATTGATTACATAGCCTCTCTTATTTTTTTCCAATTTGTACTTCTTCTTGATGGCCTCTGTGAGAGCCAAATCTCTGCTTTTGCCAACTATCTCCGCGGGCTCCTTTCCCTTACAGGGAAGCCAGGAAATCCTATGGATAAGCTCCGCTGTGATGGGAATAGGCTCCTCCAGCCATAAGTACCCATCGTGCACCAGGAAAAGTAGCTGCCTAATGACAAAGATCATGATAGGTGTGCAGTGAAAATGTGGAATCCATAGTAGGTGGAGTAGCCCGGCCTTCTCCATACTGTGTAGCCATTTTTGCGAATCTAATGCTGTAAATGACCCCTCCTTTCTATGTTTCATGAGGTTCTCCGTCTGTAAATGTGGGAACTTTTCACTATCCACGAGGTCCCAATATTCAAATTTCATTGTGGGCATGCGGCCCAGGGCCGAGCCCTCAAACAGAATTCCATCTTGGAGGAGTGGGGTTTGGAGTGCACTCTTAACGACATCCAAATCCTTAGGTACCTTAGCTTTCCCTTTCCGTAGAGGAACATACTTAGCTAGTTTTGCTACAACACGCATCGGTTGTATGTCTTCTTCCATTTCTTCAACCACCTCTATCTCATCTACAAGAGCTTGGAGGTCCTCCTCCTCCTCATCTGTCTCAAGGTTGACAACCTTTCCCTTTTCTTCCATGGAAAGTTTACCAAATCGTGGATTTTGTGGGGACATGCAGACTGGTCTCGCTGCCTGTTTATCCTTCTTAGGCCTCGACATCCGAGGTGATTTTTGGATTTCCAGCGCATCCCCCACCTACACCGTAGGGCTCTACACGGCTTCGTTGGTGGTACTCTCTAAAAAACCCACACCTCACTTGTTAGTTGTCATCTTTTTTGAACTCTCTATCATTGTTTGCAAACTTGGGGCCTCAAATACCGCTTGGCGCTCAACACTCTATGCTCTTTGTAATAGCTCAAATCTCAAACAAACAAGTGTTTTCTCGTGGCTAGCCTTGGCAGTTTTATAGCATCTTTTTAATTTGAATTTGACCATTCCCCCCACTTCTGTGTCATTAATGCATTCTTGGCGGAAGATCGTCCCAAATCTAGCTCTTAATTCATGTCTTAATTGCCCATCGTCTGCTCACTTTTTCCTTAAATTGGACATCTAGCCATGAACAGTAACGTCAACGGTTACTTCCCAGTTGACCTACGCAGCAACGTAGCCCCCCGTTCGTGGATGCGAACCTTGTACCATGTTGATTTTGCGAGCACTTCCTTCACCACACAATTCCCAAACAAACTCTTCTAGAGTCTCGCGCTCTCTTTCCACTGTTTGGAGCGCTGAGACTGTGCTTCCTACAGCTAGTCAGGTGGTCGCACCATTTGTGCGAGACTTCAATTCACCTTCCAATATAGTTTATGGACTCTCCTCAATTTCCCTCACGACACCCAGTGCCACGTGTTTTATCTTATGTGGCACGCTTCCCTTGTTACTGCATTTGGTAAGGTGCGGTCTCAGCCATGGTAATAGAATCATAAATTCTCGGTGACAATATTCCAATGCAATGGTATGATCACTCGTATCTTGCCTTGTCATCCTTGGTTTATCAATGAGACATGCTTGCATGACCTCATTTTCCAGTCTTTTGATCTCAGCATCCTTCAACATGCTTTTATTCCTCAATCGTACCCAATCTTCTTCGAGTTCACAAAGTCTAAGGTTCCCTCGTTGAATGGCTTCCCGAATCCTTATACGGTCGTCATCGTGTAGCTATGTGATTCCTTCATCCTGGTATTCATGCACTGCCATAACTATGGGAGATATTACGTGTTGATTCCTTTTGGTATTCCCTTAAAAAATCTCGGGTTCTACTCTGTTTTTCACCTTTGGAGTCATCTCCGCAATCACGTTTTTTCACATGGTCCTATAGGCTCATCAAACCACTGCACATGTAGGTCCCAATCAGTTCATCTCGTCTGGTAAACCTTATTCAGTACTCCGTGCCCCCTATCAAATGCCTCGTCGTAGAGAATTGGTAATGCGCGTCACCCTTCCTGCTACTATGGTTTGTTATGATTCTCTAGGTTGTGCGCTTGTGTGGATTGTATAGAATATGCCTCTACCCATCGGGAAAGGTGGGTGCGCAAGTTGTTCCACCCTAGCTGATTGGCTTTCATTCGAAGTTGGGGTTTTCCAAAATGTAGGTGCATCATTCTTCTTCATCTGCGCCAGTCTTCCAAAGCTCCTTGATGCGTACCCCAACATTGTGTGGGTGTTGCACGCAATGCCCACTTCAGTGCATCGAACCGTTGCTGCTCTGGTACTGCACTTTCGAATTTTCTCAGAAATTCATCCACCGCTGACAATCCATCATATGTTGGTAGCTCCCTTGTCTCTATTGTTACCCAACCGAATGACCTGATCATCATGTTGTAGTTCAGTGTTGTTACTTTGTGCAATCGATTCTGCCATTGCTCTATCTCTTCGTTTGAATCAGAAGTGCAAGAGCTTTCGTGCTCCCACGAAATCCTTCCAGCTATAGTCAGATTCACCCAATCCTCACCTTGTGCAGTTATCTTATAGATACAGTCTTTATTGTCATCACTATCGTCATCGTGCACCAGTTCAGTGTATCGTGTTCCCTCGACTGGGTCCAATGGTACTACTACGCGTAGCGACTTTTTCTCAAAGGTCATTTTGCGCTTCTTCAAATTTATGACTCTCTTCATATCGGTAGCCCAGTCTATTCCTAGTATCATGAGATAGGGATTGTTGTCATCAAAAATATCTTTCACTTCAAAATCCACCTTCACGCTCGCGCCCTCAATATCTAATGTTACCCCTTGCAATCTTCCCATGGGAAAAATCTTCTATTGGTTCGCCATTCGTAACTGAATAGGGGACCATTGTAATGCAGGCCTACTCATGTGTTCCCATGTTTGATTTCGTATTACATTCACGTCCAAGCCTAGATCCAGGATTACCTGATCCATTTCATACTCGCCTATTTGCATAGTCAACCTCATCTCCCATCTTGTGCGCAATGCATGCTTTCCCAGTTTTCAGACCATGCGCAGTTCTCCTGACCCTGCGCACCTAGTGATAAGTTCCTGTAGCCCTTTGACTACCTTGTTGTTGTGAAATAGTTTCATGCATGTCTCAAGAAAGGTAGTGAACATTGAAGGATCCATCCCTAGTTCTAGTTGATCCTTGCTACCTGAAGTGGAGGCCTCTATGAATCTCTTCTCAGCTTCCATGAATGTCTCCTTTATGCACTCTAAATCAAACTCGAGTTCCTTTGTAGGATTTCCAAACCCATGTTCTTTATTCTGGCTACTTCCCTTTATCATCTCACGTTGTCATACCACTCCTGAGCATCATGTTTACATTTGGGTCTTCTTCACGTGGTTCAGACCTCATCATTTGTAAATTTTGGGTCGGAGGGGGATGGAGTAGCCCCTTTTCGCGCATCTTCACTATCAGCGAAGCGAAATCTTCTGCATCATGATCAAAATGATTACAGTACCAACATGATATCCTAGTCAGATTCGTATAATCGCGGGCATAATGCCCTGGCCCTCTGCAATTGTAACAAATTATCTGTTCGCGACCCCTTCCTGGTCCCATTCCACCTCGACCCCGACCACGCCCCTGAAACCCAGTGCGTGTCATCCCTGCATTTTGTTTGAGGGCTCATGTTTCGACCTACACCCGCTAGGCAGGATTTCAATCCATCATTAGTTCATAGCTTCGGCAGGTGCGTTCGTCATGGCCTACCAACCTGTAGAAATTACAAAATAATTGTTGGGACGTCTGCATATACTTCTGCAACACATGACAATTATCCATGGTGTGTTTTACTCCTATCTGGTAGATTGTGCACCATTATGTAGACGTCGTGCTTGGCCCCTCCTGTGCCTTTGGTCTTAATAGCATTGACCCTCCCCCTGAAAAGTAGTTCGCAAACACTGGACAATGATATTTTTCGTGGCCCTGGCCTTTGCATTTTATGCACCATACTTCCTCGCGCACCTCTGGTCGAGATGCCCTATCTTGTTTCAAACTCTACATTTCCAAACACATATTTTGTAGTTGCGTGTGGATCTGTTGGACTCCCAACCCAGGGTCTTGTATAGGGGTCTCATGCAACCTTATTGCCATCTCCAATGCTTCAGCCTGGGTGGAAAGTTTTTGCTGTGACAACATCATTCTTAAGTGTGGCGTAAGTGAGGCCACAAACCATGCATGATGTTGTGCATTCATTAATGTCATATTGGCTTCGTGGATCATACTCTTCAGCCTTTGGTCCAGATCCTAGGGGGTCTCACCCGGGAGCATCGCGATCTCTTTAAACCTGATGATTGATTGTGTCTCTGATTTTGGCCTGCTAAATTCCCTGTTCAACGTAGTCTGGATCTCTACAATCCCTGCGTTTGGGTGGTCATTGAATTCTTGATATGCCATGTTAATGCATGATCCTATAGTGCGCTCACCAGCGTAGCATTTTTGATATTATCATCCACAATGCCTTGTGCTTCCCATATTGCTCTTACTATGAACCAGAATTGGTCCAGATCTTCATTCCATACTCCTCTGAATACTGGTAATTTGATCGTGCTCGCCATACTGAACTGTGGAGGTGGTGGAGGTGGAGTGGGTGGAGATGGAGGTGAGGGGGGTGAAGTGGGTGGCGGTGTGGATGGGGGTGGTAAACATGGAATTCTCTGTCTTATCAAACTGATCGCACTTCTCAGGGAGACTTTCGCGAGCTCCTCCTTGCTTTCGCACGAGGGTGAAATTAAGGGACTGTTTTCCAATCCCGCACTACTTCCGCTTCCATAGATCTTTCCGCTCCGCATAGTCCCAAACATTAATTTATTCTCATAACCTACTTTTCACACAATAGCATCTTAATCCAAGTGTTCAAAGATTTAATATACTTACCTCGTGGTCCCTTGAGAAAATGTCGCTCTGCCTCACTGTAGCTGACGATCGTGTCTACTGTGAACTCAGTGATAAATCCTCCTATTTTCTAGTTGAGCCAGTGGCCCACATCACGCTATCTTATCTTCTAAGGCTTCTAGTTTGCGCACTAGTTTCGGATTCCACACTATTGGTTTGTCGAGCCTACACCTTCCCATGTTGTCTGCTAACTTTTTGATCCACTCATATAGCTGAGATGGAAAAGATGAAAAGAAAATTTCATGGATTTCACTGTACAGGTAGCGATCCAACCACTATTCCTTAGATACTCATAGATTTCTATTTTGTTGCGCTGCAAACTCGTGAATCTTCTCGTCCAACCACTCTTTAATTTCTCTCTTTATAGGGTTCTAGTGGCACAACATCAGACATCTTTTGTGCAGATCTCGGTCCTGGCAACAGAACCATTTGTTGGCTTATAGGGGCCTGACCCAGCTTCAAAGGTGACTTAACCAAGTAAATCCCAGTACTACTGGCCCTTTTAGAAACAGTGTGCGGAGCGCGGACTGAGGTCTCACCCGAAGTAGTATGGGAGGGTGCTATAACCAAGTTTCCACACCCTTGGGATCTCTGATGGGATTTTGGAGATCCGTTGTCTGACCTGTCACTGCGCGCACTTGCTATCCCTTTGTGACCTATGGTGCAGCTTCTGCGTTACCCTATTCAGGGCGAGACCCATATAATACCAAAGTTCCTCACTAATTACCTGATTACTTAACTTGTGTGTGTAAGATTTATGGTTATTATAACATATTCAACAATCATATTAGTGCACACGATACATAAATGAATATAAACATAAAGAAGATAATGCATAGAAATTACATAGAATTAGGAATCGACTTCTCTTTATTTAATCTTTGATATTTCTTACAAACTCAACACCTCCCTGTGCACTCAGCAACAGGGGTCTGTGCACTCAGCTGCAGACTCTACTAGGCCTCTGTGCACTCAGCTACAGAGCCTCTTCCTACTACTACAACCCAAGACACTTAGAATTCTACTCTAAGCTTGAACCATTCCTTCGATACTCTCTATCATCAACTACTAACTATCTTTACAACTTAGAGCCTCACTCTATTAATACAATCCCATGGGCCACGGACCATGGGTAGGTCAGCTTTACACTAGTTTACCATATGATGTTTAGGGCGGACAAACCTATGACTCAATTGTACACTTCGCGCTCCACTCCCACAATTCATGGAGTTTTACAACATCTTTGACCAAAACTTCGACTTTGATCCCCAAAACCTATTGTGGGGGGATTCCATGCCCAACACCTATTTTCGATCTTGGTGCCCTCTCCATGGTTTTCTGACATAGCCAACTACCTAATTACTGCAAAATTTCCCCCAAATTTTTCATCTAGGGAGAAGAGTAGAATTGTAAGGAAAAGTGCCCCTTTCACTTTGATTGGCGTAAATATTTTTAATCTATGACCATATCATATCTTAACGAGATGTGTCAATGAAGAGGAAATCTTTGAAATCCTCTCGAACTATCATGATGGGCCTTGTGTAGGTCATTTTTCTGCCAAAAGAACAACTTTCAAAGCTCTACAAGCTGGCTATTATGGGTCCACTCTCCACCAAGATGCAAAAAGGCATACTAGCAGATGTGATCAGTGCTATAGGATGGGAAAACCCACACCTAGGGATGAAATTCACCTACAACCTCAGGTGGCCTTGGAGCCATTTGACAAGTGGGGCATGGATTTCATTGGGCCAATTGATCCACCATTAGGGTAGAAAAAGTACATCATTGTGTGCACTGATTACTTGACAAAGTGGGCTGAGACAAAGGTTGTCAAGGCAGCAATAGAGGAGAAAGTGGTTGAGTTCTTAAGGGAAAATATCTTCTACAAATTTGGGTACCCCAGAGAGATAGTCACCGATTATGGAGCTCAATTCACATCACATATGATCAAGAATATTTTAAGGTGGTATCATATAAAACACAAAACTTGTACTATCTATCACCCTCAAGAAAATGGGAAAGTAGAGGTTACAAAAAGGGAATTAGAGAGAATCGTCTCCATGGTTGTGAGCAACAGTAGGAGAGGTTGGGTAGAAATATTAGTGGAGGCGACTTAGGCCTATAACACCACTTGGAAGACAACTACTAGGTTCACTCCATATGATATCGTTTATGAAAAGAAAGATTTTCTTTCTATTGAGTTTGAGTATAATACTTTGAGAATGGCAGCCCAATTAGACTTAGATGACACCAAAGCACAACAAGAGAGGCTGCTCCAATTGAATGGCTCGGATGAGTTCAGAATGCAGGCCTTCCTATACAATGAAGTTATACAATTGTAAAGGAATGTATGGCTTGATAGGCATATTAAGGACAAGGTTTTTCGAGAAGGGGGTTTGTTAGGTCCCTATACTACTAGTGTAACCCCTTATTATTATTAGTGCAAACCCATTATTATATTGTTGTGCCCATGTAGTACCCATACTATTATTATTGTGCCCCATAGAAGCCCACTATTGTTATTTTTGTGCCCTTACATTATTATTGTTATGTCGACTCTGATTATATTATGACCCCTTAGACTCCTATATATAGAAAGCAGATCTTGTCATTTGTATCGTCCAAGAATTGTTCATTTGTGTACTGTAAAGGAGTTTTCCCCCTCGAAGAGGCTTATTTATATGGCATTTATCTATCTTTTCTATCTTTTTGTAAGCTGGTTTCATAACATTTGGTATCAGAGCCTTGGATTCTAGGGTTTCGCTGCTCCAAATAGGTCATCATGGTATTTGTGCTATAACATTTTTCTATGACATTTCAGAAGCTAAAAAAAAACCCATTTGAGATGAGATCACGGTGAACTTCAGGTCTAGATTTTAGATCTTATCTCACTATATTTTTAGAGATATGATTTGAGGAATTTAGGGTTTTTGCAAGCTCTAGAATTTCATCTAAAACAGGTCATCATGGAATGTTTGCTACAACGCTTTCTCTACGAAGTTTCAGAACCCCAAAAAAAACCCATTTGAGAAAAAATTGGTTTGAACCTCGATTTGGAATTTTAGATCTTGTCTCACTATATTTTTGGATATATGATCTGAGGGATTTAGGGTTTTTGCAGACTCTAAAATTACATTCTAAATAGGTTACCTTGGGAAAATCGTCATAACTTTCTCTCTGAGCATCAGATTGAAATTTCGTAAGAAGTTACAGAAAGAGGACATAATTTATTTTACTAGGGTATAATTCTAAGAACCGAAGGTTGAAATAGTGACACGTGGAACGTCATACAAGTTCACACTACTGAACTAGTCTATAATTGGGCCATCGAAGGCGATTGCGAATAAATATTTATTCGAGAATCCAATTGAAATCATACTTGCGAAGTTAGAAAGAGGAATCAGAGGGCTACTTCAGTCCGAAATTTCAAAACTTAAACATCCGAAATTTCAGAGTTACAGTTGTTTCAAGATTGAGCCCCTAAAATCAATAAAAAGCGAGATGAGGAAGTTTGATGGCAAGGATCCGGTAAATTGGATACTACAAATGGAGAAATATTTTGATCTACATGGTGTACCACTATTAAAAAAGATATGTATTGCATCTAATTATTTAAAACCAAATCAATTTTTACGGTATAAAGGGATTTGTTCTCATAAATCACTTGTCACATGGTCCATTTTCATGGAGGAAATGATAGCACATTATGAGGATACAAAGAGAAACACCTTCTTTAGCCAATTGATAAATCTCAAACAAAAGGGTTCAATGGTAGAGCACATTGAGGACTTCCAAAAATTGAATATAAGGGTAAATGATATTCCAGAGAAGAAAATGGTTGATGTCTTCATAAGGACTTTAAAGGATAACATTCAACACGAGGTTCATCTTTGGGAACCTGATTCATTGGAAAAGGCATTAAGGTTAGCAAGAAAAATGGAAAGCAAAATGATGGCAACTAGGAAGCCTACCACTCACAACTATAAAGATGGAAGTGTTGCTGCCCCTAGCCTTCCACAACCTACAAGGTTGACACCACAACAATTGGAAGGAAAAATAACAAACGGGCTTTGTTACAGTTGTGATAGCAAATACACTAAAGGTCATAAGTGTGATGGGAAGATATTATTCTACATAGATTGTGAAGATGAGGAAGAAAAGGAACAAGAAATGTCAAAAGAAGAGGATATACTCCAGGAACAAACCCTAGATAAAGAAGAAATGAATCTAACCATATCTTGTAATGCATTGGCTGGAATTACCACTCCTCAAACTATCAAGATAGAAGGACATATCAAGAAGAAAAAGGTAATAGTGTTGATTGATTCGGGAAGTACCCATAATTTTATTCATTGTAAGATAGCAAAGGAATTGAATTTCTTCCTATATCCAACACCAGAGTGTCAAGTGATGGTTGAAAGTGGAGGAACCATAAATTTCTCTGTAATGTGCCATAATATCAAGTTATCCATGGGAGAATATGTATTGAATAGCCCAATTCTTTCCATTCCAATGGGTAGTGCTAATGTTGTACTAGGAGTCCAATGGCTACAATCCTTGGGTACAATAGCTTTTAATTTTCAAGAAATTTTCATGAAATTTTCTGCAGGAGGAAAGGAAGTTGAATTAAGGGGTATTGCAAGGAAACCAGGAAATATAATCAGCTCTAACGGTATGACAAAGCTTCTAAAGAAGGAACAATGTGGCGTAATTGCAAAATTATGTTCGCTAGAGGTTCCCACATTGAAATCATCTATTTCTCTAGATCTCCAAAAAGTCTTGGACAATTATTCCAAGGTATTTGAGACTCCCAAAGGCCTCCCACCTATTCATGATCATGATCATGCTATTCATTTGATTCCAAGAAGTGTTCCTCCAAACATCAGGCCTTACAGATATCCATATGCCCAAAGGAGTGGGAACTCATTCAAAATTTGTAGAAGATCCCAGTTCAAACAGTATTGTAAGAACTTGACAAGGAAGGAAAAATCATATTGGAACCTGAAGTAGTCTTAGAACTGAGAAATCAACAAATACGAAATAGATCAATTTCAGAGTATCTCATCAAGTGGAAGAACTTATCCGCTGAAGATTCCACATGGGAGGACAAGAATTTATACAGATGCATCAAGAACTACTCAAGTGTTGAGGACAACACTTTTTGAAGGAGAGGGGCATGTTAGGTCTCTATACTACTAGTGTAACCCCTTATTATTATTAGTGAAACCCCATTTTTATATTGTTATGCCCATGTAGTACCCATATTCTTATTATTGTGCCCCATAGAAGCCCACTATTGTTATTGTTGTGCCCTTACATTATTATTGTTATGTTGGTTCTAATTATATTATGACCCCTTAGACTCCTATATTTTTTTCCACAAAAAAAATTCCAACCTTTTATTAATAAAAAGGGTTACATAATGGGGTATGTAAGGAAGACACCGAGCCAGAACCGCCATCATAGGCACGACTCAGCAAAACAAAACGATCTCTAACAGAGACCCATTACAGGAGTGGAAAACCTCCCTAGTCACTCAAAACAGTTGAGTAACGTCCTATCGCCCACGCAACTGAAACGAGAGCCACCGCAAGGGTATAGCACCGAAATGACAGCAGCAAAGAGGCATAGGACTGCGCGGATCCATAACAAAAATCCACAAAGGAAGCCGCTATGAAAAAACTAAAAACTCTGCCCGGGCATCCACATAATGGGAAAACAGCCCAAGAAAGACAGCAGAGGAGAAATATGAGAGAGTGGAGACATGGAAAAAAAGGAAAACGACAACATACACAGATATATATAGGAACAGAGGAAGCGTGAAGGAGGATTAAGCAAAAATGGGTTAATCAACAGGCCGAACAGACCCATTATCAACCTCCAAAATAGTCCACAACCCCATCTCACGAGCTACTCCTTCTTTAGAAAGACGATCCACTTCAGAATTCCTTTCCCGGTAAATATGACTTAGAGAAATCTCCATAAAACGATTCCTGAGCCGAGAGACTTCTTTAAACAGAGGAAGCAGAGAAAGATTATGACAGAGATGAGTCCCATTGAACCACATTCATGGAATCCCCAAAAATCTGAACTTCTCGCACATCTCGGAGGATAAGCCAACTGAGTAGGAGATGAAGGGCTTTTAATTTGGCAAAATTATTTGAACCCTGACCCAGACCAACTGAGGCTTTAAGAATCTTTACTTCCAAAAAATATATGACCAAGCCAGCCCCACATCGACCATTGTTATCTAACGCCCCATCAAAATAAGCCCATGGCATAGATTGTCTTATGACTTCTTGACAAACAGCTCTGAAGGAATTTGGAGCTTGAGGAATAGGGATGCTTTCATAGATGGCCGCTCCCTCAGCTGCAAGCCTTCCTATAGGGAAAATAGAGTCCTTGAAGATGGCTTGGTTCCTGGCCAGCCATGTCCCCCAAGTAATGATTAAAGGGATGGATCGTTCCCTTTCGTTTAATGAAGAAAACCACCAGCTCTGCCAGGCCTCTAAGAGTCCCTGCCCTTCCCATCTATGAGGCACGTTTATTAGGCCAAGCGTTGCTGCCCAAAGACTAGAGTTGAAGGGGCAAAAGAGAAATAGATGCTGGACAATTTCGGCACTGTCTTTACACAGAGGACATCTACCAGGACCAATTCTGCCTCTTCTTTGAAGGAAATCCCACGAAGGAACTTTCTGGAAAAGGACACACCAGAAGAAGAGTTTTGTTTTAGCAGGTCCTTTTAACTTCCATAAGGGTTTAGCCCACCAGCCCGGAATTTCCCAGCCCTTTTGAGACATCATCCATTTGTAACCTTCCTTTGGGGAATAAAGGCCATTCTGAGCAAAAACCCATTTTAACTCATCCGGAGAGTCTGAAAGTCGCACCGAAGAGTTGACGAGATTCCTTATGTACCTGTCCCATTCCTCCAACCTGTCTTCAATCAAATCTAAGTCTCGTCCTTTAAGCCACCCTTGATTCCAAATAGAAGAGGCCCTGGGATCAGCAATCTGGTTTAAAGTGAATAATCCTCTGTCTCTTAAGAATGCCACCAAATCTTGTGATAGATGAAAATCCTCAGAACAGCCAATCCAAGGATCGCACCCCAAGCGGATCTGAGTTCCATCTCCTACATACCAAGCCAACCCCTTCTCAATGATGTTAACCGAAGCAATCACTGCTTTCCAGACCACCGAGGAATTTTTGGATGACTTTTGCGGCAGTCGGATCCAATCGAGTGTTGATAATGGATCTATATATTTCTTTTTAGTCACTGTAGTCCATAAATTCTCCGCTGAAATGATCCTCCAAGCCAACTTTGCTGCAAGGGATTGGGAGAAGCTAGCAAGGTTTTTTATACCCCAGCCCCCCCACTCTTTAGGACGGGTAATTTTGTCCCATGCGATCCACGGGGTAACTCTCTCAGACTTAGACCCTGCCCACAGAAAGTTGCTGCAAAGTTTCTCAATTGAGTTTATAGTACCTTTGGCCACCCAAGTCAAGCTCGCCCAATAAACTGGGATAGCCATTAAAAAAGATTTTATTAAAACAAGCCTACCTTCCCGAGAGAGCCACTTGTGGCTCCAATGCTTCAGATTCGATTCCAATTTTACAAGGATCCACTGCCAATCTTTTATCCTGTAATTATCTGGCTTCAAATAGAACCCCATATATTTGAAGGAATCCTCAAGCGATTTAACTTCAAAGTTCAGAACCAAAGACACCCGACGCACCTCCTCTCTAGCCAGACCTGCACAGGTAATAGTAGATTTTCTCTCATTGATGCAGAGGCCAGTCGCTTTCAAAAAGAGGTCCAAGATCCTCTTAAGCATCCTGCAATCATCAAGGCTGCCATTGCTGAAGAGTATAATATCGTCCACAAACAGAAGGTGAGTGACCCAGAGATTTGGAGCAACTTCTATTGCTTTCAATAAACCTTGACTTTTTGCTTCATGGATCAAACGACTGATACCGTCTGCTGCCATCAAAAACAAGAGGGGAGATAGTGGGTAGCCTTGGCGTAGGCCACGTTCAGGACGGAAGAAACTGGAGGCTGCTCCGTTGATCAGAACAGCTATGGAAGAAGACGAGACACAACTCATAATCCATCTTACAAGTTCAAAACTAAAGCCCAGATGAGTTAGCAAGAGTCTCAGGAACATCCAGCTTATTCGATCATAAGCCTTAGATAAGTCTATTTTTACAACGACTCCTTTTTTCTTTGCAACTTTGAGACTGTGGAGCGTTTCTTGAGCAACTCCCACTGCTTCATGAATTTGCCTGCCATCTAGAAAACCAAACTGCTCCAGGGAAACATTTTTAGAAAGGAAGGGTTTTATCTTGACAACAATGATTTTAGCAATGATTTTATACACACAGGTACAAAACGAGATGGGCCTGAAATCGGCAAAGGAACCTGGGATATTAGATTTTGGAATGAGAGTTAGAAATGTAGCATTAAAGGTTTGATAGATAGAACCTAAGAGTCTAGATTCTTCCGCCACCTCCACTAACTCATCGCCAATGAATTCAAAGAAATGCAGGAAAAATTCTACAGTCCAGCCATCTAGCCCAGGACTTTTGTCTTTTTGCATCGATTTGAGGACGCTTTCAACTTTCTCTTTTGTAATAGGAGCCATAAGAAGTTCATTATCTTCCTCCTCTATGAACCGAGGAAAAACCTGGGCAACCCTTATAACTTCTGCAATTGTGACTTCACCTGGGGCTTTAAAGAGGTGTTTGAAATAGTTTACCCCTTCAGTGGCCAAATCTTCAAATGAGAGCGCTATTTCACCGTTTGCTTTCTTCATTTCCCATATAGTGTTTGTATTTTTTCTCCCTTTTGCATAGTTATGAAAAAACTTAGAATTTTCATCTCATGCCTGTAACCATACCGCTCTGCTTTTAAGACGCCAGTTTTGCTCCCTCAGCTGCAGAATTATCCTTCTTTCCATTTCCAACTCATGTATCCTCGAACGCAATGCACCTGTGTCATAGCCCTGACTGTCTGGATCCTCAAGAAGGGCAAGTTCTGCGTTCACTACTTGCATTGTTTCTTCCTCCTTTAGCTTCTTTTGATGTGCCCAACTTTTTGAAGCAGCCTTCATCCTTAATAAATTTTCCATAAACAGTTGATTGCGGTTCTCATTCTCACTTACCACAGCTTTCCTCCAGGTTTTATGAAAAAGACTTATGTAAGATGCATCCAAAAGCCAAGAGGAGTTAAACTTGAAGGGGATACCTGGCTTAGTTAAATTACCTTTCACCTCCAGAAGAACCGGGAAATGATCAGAGAAGCCACCATCTCCAACCCAATGCCTGAACGGCTGAAGTTTCTCCGACAGCAAATCGCTTATTAAAAAGCGATCTAATTTCTTCCCAATCCAATCATCGCCAATCCTTCGGTTGCTCCAAGAGGGGCGCATCTTTGATGGGTTAACGTCAATAAGAGGCGATAAGGCCAATTTCTGATGAATGAAAGCAGAGAGGGGGTCCACTCTAGCATTGACACCCCAGGATTCAACCAGGCCCAACGAGAAATTGAAGTCTCCGCCAATAATGAGATTTGGGTGCGCCAAAAAGGACTTCGCGAAGAAAGAGTTCCAGAACTTCTCCCGCTCCAAATTAGGGCCATAGATATTCAGAAAAAGAAAAGGAATACAGAGCTCATTGGAATAGAGTTCCACCGCCAAAACGTTTTCTGCTCCCCAGGATGAAATTTCACGCGCTGCCTTCATATTAAATCCCAGAGCCGCACCTCCTGAATGTCCAGTAGCATCCATGGCATGAAAACTCCATCCCGGCAAAAGTTTATGCAGACAGCCTATAATGTCTTCTCCTTTCCCAAGCGTTTCCTGAAGGAGGAGGATGTCAGGTTTATTCTCCTTAACCAGATCCTTCAGAGCTAGTTTTTTGGGGGTACTAGCAAGACCCCTACAATTGAAAGATAAAATAATCATTTAAAACCTTCGGGGGGTGACTGCTTTGCTCTAATCACCCCTGGCAGGGACAACTGCTTTCCTCCAGCAATATCTATGATAGCCTTCAGCTTAGCTTTTTATAAGTCTGACTTCCTCCCTCTTAACTTCTTTGGACCTATGGACACCTCGTCCGTTGCCAAACTGCCTGCAACTTGCGCTTTTCCTTTTCTGGTAGCTAAAGGCCTTAAATTGTAATGAGGTTCACGTCCTCCATCTCCAAAATGCAACGGAGCCAGATGAAGGGGAGATGTCACCGTCAATAAAACACTATCAGTTGTGTTTTCTCCCTTCTTCAAATCTGTTATAACTGATGAGAGTTTACATGAACGATCTAACTCACCACTACACACCACATGCAAATCACTTGATAAAATAGGTGATGAGAATATAGGGGGGGGAGGACAGGCCTGATATAGATCTTCCATTGTAGTAGCTGCTAGGACACCAGCTGCAGAGGGCTGATTTGAAACAATAGCACTCATTTCCTCCTCAGACTGAGATATTCCAGTGCCCTCCATATGTTCCAATCCTATCCCCTGGATATTAGCCAGAGCTTCAGCCTCCTTGGACTGGACCACTTCCTTCTGAGCAATGTTCTTCATTTGATCCTTTTCCTCTGACTTAAAACCATTTTTCCTCTGCCTTCGACATCTACGATGACCCTGAGGGCAATCCCGAGCCAGATGTCCATATACTTTGCACCGGTGACACCTGAACGGGAGGTTTTCGTAGTCCAGGGTCTGGATGAACTCTTGGCCTCGATAATTTAGTAGGATATCTCCTGCCAAACCTTCTTTTGGATTTAAAATTACCATAAGGCGGGCTGCACTCCAGTCGTGAGAATGCATATAGGATTTGTCAGCCTCGAGGAACTTACCTAGAGTATTTCCTATGGAGGAGAAAACCGAATCGGTCCAGAGGTGAATAGGAAGTCCCATTAGTTTGACCCAAACTGGAAACTCCTCTGATTTTTCTTTCTGGGCATCAAAGAGAGGCGTCCATTTCCTGAATAACACAGGCCTCTTCCCAAGGCTCCAATGCTTTGACAACACCCATTCGGCATGCTCCTTATGCCCAAACCGGAGACAAAACCACCCTCTATCAAGAATCGTGACCTCTTTTGGTTGTCGAGGAGCTTCTTTCCATTCAGCCAGAGCCCATTTCTTAATGAAGGCCACTGTTAACTTCCTTCCTCCAACTCTCCCGACAAGAAGGGTTTCCGATGCTTCCAACGCCATGTCTATGTGGATATCCACTCCAAAGACACAATTGGGCCTTGCCTCTTTTTTCCTGCAAATTTTGGGCTTCTTCCTCTTTCCACCCTGATCCTCCGACTTATCTCCTCCCTCTACAGCCTCAAAAGACACAGAGCGCTTTTCAGACTGTAGGTAGCTTCCTTCGTTAGTTTCCTCAGCCCACCTGGAGACCCCACCCGCTGATCCTTTCGGGTAACTTAGAATATGTCTTTCTTTTCCTGCGACTTTAGCATCTGATCCCAGCTTTTCCGGCCGAGCAGAGCTATGAAGTTGCGCTTCCCTCAGTATTTTCCCCTCAGGGATCCTAGCGATGACATCTGATGCCTTAACTCCCGCATCCGCTGACCTTTCCTTGTTTCCTGACAACACTGCCTGCAACGGGAAGAAGTGTTGCAGGTTCTCCTCTGAATCTTCCAGACCCCAACATGCAAGGAGGTCCTCGGGAGACGGATCGATATCCAGAGATTCCTTTTGTAAGAAAACCATCCGCCTTCCACCTGCATCCGACGCCATCTTTGCCCAGTAGAAAAAACAAAATGCCTAGATGCTATCGCCTTCGGACCCACTGCACCAAACTCCAAAATCTCGATCATGGCCGCCATGAACGGCCGCGCGGGAAAAAAATTTGAAACACTGCGTGCTCTCGGCCCATTTTTTCTCCGACCATTTAAGATGTACTTAGACTCCTATATATAGAAAGGAGGTCTTGCCATTTGTATCATCCAAGAATTGTTCATTTGTGTAATGTAAAGGAGGTTGTCCCCTCGAAGAGGCTTATTTCTAAGGCATTTATCTATCTTTTCTATCTTTTTGTGAGCTGGTTTCATAACATGGTTGGGCACTATTGTATGAATCTAGGTTCACGTATTTCAAAACTGATGACAAGATGGTTAGGCCCATACTTGATAGAGAAAGGTCATGACAATGGAGTTGTTCAAATCAGGACCATTGACAAGGAAGGGATTCCCTTGCCTGTCAATGGCTATAGGTTGAAGGTATAAATAAAACCTATGTCTAAAGAAGAATTCATCAGTACAATCAGTATAGAAGTCAATGTGATTGGGAGTGTCATAGCTTCTAGTCCACAACATTTCTAGATACTGTTTTTGTTTTTAAGAGAACAAAATAAAAGGCCTGGATGAAAACCTTTATGAGGAATTTGAGGCCAACTCTTGGGTAGAAAACCTCTCTAAGGTAGCCTAGGAGAAAAAAAGAGAAGAGAAATAATGAATATCCCTACGTTAAAACCTCTCTTGAGGCACCTAGGGAAGGCATACAGGTTGAAAACATCCTTTGAGGAATCTTGTGTGTCTCCAAAAAAAAAAAACCCAAAGAAAAACAAAAAAAAAACACAGGAAATGGATCTACAACATGTTTACTAATTTTCTTGTCATTTTGCAGGATTGAAGTTAGTGGCAGATTCCATAGCTACAAGGCTAGAATTCTCAAGATCCTATTCACTAGTCACTCCATCCACTTCATGTCCATCATCCAGACTCATCTAATCACTTCTCTGCCCTCCCATTAGCCCAAAATTCAAGTTTTAACGCCTCTATGGATTTCTACATGAAGGACATGTAATTGCTACTGGAAGGTCTTGTGGTGCTATAGGAGGGCTTTGAAAAGATACAAGATATAGATATGAAGGAAAGGATAGCCCAACATGACCTTTCAAAGGATGGATAAGGTTCCCCCACTATGGTCCAGCATCCATCCATCACTCATCCATCCTAGTTCATAAAAAAAGAATTTTCACTAAAACCCCTCCATTTTTTCCTACCCCTATTAAAAATTTCTTGAGAAACCTGCATAAAACATCGTCCTCATTTCCACAAATCTACACAACTCTTTCATAGTCCTACCATTATCCTCAAGGCCTTTTAAATCGTCTCTCATCACCCCCATGCAACTTGAGGACGCTAGAAGAAAATAAAATGACCGCTACACGAAGAGAACCTCCTCCTTTAGTAGCCCGTGCACACATCACATAAAGAAATAATCTTGTTTTTTTCTCATCATTAGGGGGTGATGAAAACTTATGAGGGAACTTAGTAGTAGTGATATCACTCCCAAAAAAAATCTCCACCAGGATTAGTAGCTTAGAAATCATCAAGGTACCTGCACACAACAACCACAACAATCAAATATCAGGAGGAGCAATGAAGAAATGCACATGAAATAAAAACAGCAAGTCAACTCAATTGATGAAAATAATTATGTACAACTCCAGCATGCACATCCCTACATTATTTTAATCATGAGGTAGGAACGGGTATGAAAAACTCTCATCTCCTCCCTATGTGTAAATAACAAAAATGTATAAATGTCGAGAGGAGGTGTTTAATAAGCTGGAGGTGGCTAGTTAACCTGGCCAGCCTCAGCTAGTAAACTAAAAGTGATGTTAAGAGCTCACACAATGTAGAGGTGTCACATAAGTCTAGGCCAGATGACAAAGAGTGAGTGGTGATTGCGAGGAATGAGGGAATAGTTACTCCAAGTGGGGACAATGATCCAAAAGAGGAAACCTCGTGTGTCTGCCAAGTCATCACCGCACTCCAAGCCTAAGCCAAAAATGGAATATTATGTAATGGGGCTCGAATTATTTTTCATAAACACTACTTTCAAAAATATTTAAGGGGAGGACAAGATCAGGGTTCCATCGAGGAGTTTCGAACCCTTTTCTATCATTTATACGGGATGGAGCTACAGGAAAGCCTGCAACTACTACTGGAAGGTCAAGAGATTGCTACAGGAAAACTAAAAGGGTGAAGGGATGCTACAAAGGGTCAAATTGGTCTCCAATTTATTACCTTCATCCAAGGCCACATAATAAAAAGTAAGTGCACCATCGCATTCATCCATCCATAAATTGTATGCAAGGTGCACTTCAAATTATACAAGAAGTTGCAGCCAAAATGTGAAATTAAAATATATTTTCAGGCTGTATATTAGAGTGAATGTAGGAAATTATCATCAACTAGGTATTTTATCCCACTCTTGCCACCGAATTATACACCAAAGCTATTACAAGAATTAACTCTCCTTCACTTACTTAAAAGCATAGAGAATAGATGGGGGAGGATTTAACATAAGGGAGCCCTCACATACCAAAGAATCCATCTACACCCTCCTATGGTAGACATTTTTATGAGACACCAGTGGCTAGGATTCTTTGAGTTGTTGAAAGGATATGATGATGACATTTCCTTTGAATTTTCCATGGGCCTAAAATCACAAACAAAAGACAGTGCCACCATTGTGGTGAGGGGATTAGGTATTTCACTCAACCCTGAGCTAATTAGAAGGGTGAAAAACCTACCCTTAGGGGTAAAATGGGGCAAAGAAGGAAAGACCCCAAGTGCCACTGCTAAAAATAACTTCTTCACTGCCAATGAAAAGCCTATCGAGGACATGAATGGAGTTAGGAGAAAAATATTACCTTATCCTTGGGATGAGGTGGTGTACCATATCATGAAATACATCTCATGTGAGGGGAGGCTAAGTGTGCTATATGCCTAGAATTTTCAATTACTTCATGAACTCATATTTCAAGTAGAATTGTCCCTGACTCAAAGACTTAGTGTGCCATACTTCCTCCTATATTTCATCAAGGATATGAGTAAAAAATTGAGAGAGGGAAAACACCGACACCTAGGCCACCATGGCCTCATTAAACTGATAGTGGTGGATTTGTTTAACAAATTGAGAATCATTGTCCTTCGGTCTAAGTTCATAGACATGGATAGAGAGGACTTCATTGAGTCACAGACCCTCACACGAGGTGAGACCCCAAGCTCTAGTGTTGGAGGAAGAGAGGAGAAAGTAGAAGAAGAAGAAGAATAAGAAGAATGAGCAAAGGCAGGAGAGGAAGAAGCAGTAGGGTCAGAAGAAGAGGAAGAAACAGAGGCATCGGTAAGAAAAGAGAAATATGAAGAGGAAGAGGGGGAGAAACAAGAAAAATCAAGTCCCAAGAAAATTACTGAGCGTAGGGATGCAGAGGTATCCCCAGAACAAGAAAGCTTGTCTTCAGGACCCACTAAAAAGGGGGTAGCTACAACCTTAGCTACATTGACCACCCAAGTAAAACCTGAAAGAAGAGGCAAAGGAATCCCCCCCTATAATTTATGACTAGTAAAAGAACTAGGATCAAAACAAGGAAGGCCTCAAACTACCCCGAAAACCCCTATCACAATTGAAGAGTCCCCAAGTAAGAAAGAGGATGTGGGGCCTACTAAAAGAAAAATTGAAGAGGTCACCTATCCAGAATCCATAACAAAGACTCATATAGCATATGTAAGGAGGCCCACCACCCGATCAACCTCCTTCAAACAATTCAAGCCACCTACCACCCTCGAACAAGAAGAAAATAGCATGCTATAGGAAAAATAGAGTGTGTTATAGGAAAAATAGAGTGTGCTACAGGAGGAATAGAGGATTCTATAGCAGGGGTTGAATGTGCATCAAGAGGGAAAAAATGTGACACAAGAAGTATAGGAGGAAACAAATTCCCCAAAAACATTTGAGGGGGAATTCCTAGAGCTCCAAGAGCCTTATCCACAATCTAGCCTAAGCTCCTATTATAAATTCATTGAAGGAGGGAGAATTATTCCCCAAAAATTTGTTGTCCCACTTTTCTTTGAGCTAGAAGAAGAAAGAGTGAGAACCACTGATGGATTCAAATTTCTAAGTATAAAAAGGTGGAATATGTGGGCCTCATGGAATAAAAGTTCCTTGAGATGGGAAATTAATTAAGTGAGTTAAGAGAGAGTGAATCCACAATGAGGGAGAAACTATAGGCATAAAATAGGTGGTTGAGGGAGAAGCTGCAAGAGAAGGAAACTCAAATGGCCATAATGTAAAGCCTCTCCATGGAAGCATTAAAATGTAGACAACCATCCAATTCTTAAGCACTCGTTCTCTAATAGGATTGGATGCAATTCTAAATAAAGACCTTAACACAACATGGATCTATGCCATTTCAAGATTACAAACAATTCATTGAATTTTGCAGTCAGGTTAGCATAGAAGATAGAGAAAAATTGGTTTAGTTCTACATTCATAACCTAGCCTTGAATGACATGAGTATTTAGGATCCTAATGTAAAATTGGGGGATACACAACTAATGGCCCTAACATCCTAGATGACTCAAGAGGAGGCAAGAGCTGAGGAAGTAAATAGAGTCACGGAAAAGGAAGAAAAATAACCACTTTATATCAGGGCATAGCTAATCAACCCAATGGATGTCATTAGTAATCATAACATCATTTCCAATGATGCTGACCTAGCAACCAAATACCTTTCCACCTAGGAACAAGCCATCTCACATTTTGAAGAAACACTTAGGCTGTTAGGGACAGAAAGCTAGTAAGCATGCCAGAGGAGATGGAATGCCTTACCTAGCAATCTCCAGATCAGGGAGTATCACTCTCCTGAAAGGCTGAGGAATGCATTGGAAAGGACACCCATGTACAAAATAATCATGCAAATATTAAAAGTCAATTGGATTGAAATCAAACTCAGTCTGTAGAAAATTCAGTAGTTGCACAAGATCATGCAATGTACCAAACAAAGAGACAAGAAACTACTTCTACTATCAAGTAGCGGAAGCCAATAAATCATTGAAAACAATAATCGATAAGGAGAAGATAATCAAATACACATAAAGCAATAAATAAGCCACAACTCAAAATCCCACTATCTGTATTGCATATATCAGAAATCCAAGATGATAATACAATGCTTGTTCTCTTAAGAACAATCCGAGCACTTAGTAAAATCAATCTCCAACTCACAAGCAAAATATTGGCCAAAACTTAGCCAATTCTGTAGCTTTCCAAGTCCCTTTTGCTTGCACAATTCCTATGGTTGATCAACCCATATTAATGGGAGGCTAGTGCATCCAAAAACATCCAATCCCTTCAAGGTTTTGTTTCTGATTGCAAGCATGATCTATACAACTCAGTAAATCATACAACTCATAGTACATTGTCCTTGCACTCTAGTCTCAATTGGGTCTTTCTCATAATTGACATGCATGAGTTTTTGATGATGGGATCTTCAGTTAGCTAGAGTAGCACTATTTAATGCATTATTGCACCAATTGACTATTAACTCACTATTAGTTCCTCAAACAATTTGGAACTAATTTAACTAGACTTAACTCCGTAAACTGAGTTAACTAATTACAAATCATAATTAACTCATCCTGGACCCCTATAATATAGGGAGAACATATACATGACTTCAGAAAGACTTCCAAATCAAAATTCCTATGCCAATTAAGTTAATTAAACTTAATTAACTATTTACAAGTTGTTATGAGAATAGAATTATATTTTAATTCTAAGTTTAATTCAAGGACAAATTAAACTGGAATTCCTTTTTGCCATTTCTCAACACTCCCGCTCAACAAGAAAGGGATTATCAGCTACCCCAATTTTTCTCTGTGAAACTCGTATTTACATCTTGACAATGCCTTTTTCAAAAATTCAGCATCTTTCTCCTCCATGGGAATGCACTCTAAAATCATAATCTGCCTCAATACACAATCTCTTAGATGATGATATAAGATATCGATATGCTTGCATAGATCATGAAAAACTGGATTTTCATAGATTTTCATACAACTCTGATTATCACTGTAAATCACAGTTGGATCCATCTGTTGACCAAATAAACCAACTAGGATCTTCCTCATCTAGATGGCCTCACATGTTGCTTGAATCGCAACCATGTACTCTGCCTTTTTCAAACTAAGTGAAATTGATCTTTGTTTTTTGTTGTACCAAGAAACTGTCGTTGACCCAATACTGAAGATGCCCCCTATTGTGCTCTTCCTATCAAATGGACTCCCTACCCAATCTTCATCGGTGAAGCCTTGATGCTTCACTCCCTATATCTGTATGTATAATAATCCATACTGAGAAGTGCCCCTGAGGTATCTCAACACATGATTTTTCGCCTTCCAATACAACTTGGTAGGCCTAACCATCTCTTGACTATGCAGGTTAACTGCATAGAACATATATGGTCGTGTGTTCACTAAGTACATGAGTGAACCCACAAGCTACCTGTAAACAATAGCTTCCACCACTTCCCTGAAGTAGCATCCTCCTTCCTCCAGTTACTTGGAAGAGGAGTCTCCATGGGTCTGCTACTCTCCATGAAGAATCTCCTGAGTATCTAGTTGGCATACATTCCTTGAGCTACAAACAACTCCTCATCTCCCTACCATACCTCCATGCCAAGAAAGTAATGCATGATCCCCATTTCCTTTATCTCAAACTCTCTTGCAAGGTCCTCCTTGCAAGATTTGATCAATTGATCGTCACCTGTTAATATGAGATCATCAACATAAAGTACAATGGTCAATAGCTTACCTTCCACAACTATGTGGTATAGGTTCGCTTCTGTGTCACTCTTCGTGAAGCACAACCCAGTGAAGTAGCTATCTATCCTATTGTACCAAGAACAGGGTGCTTGGTTCAAAACCTTTAGGTTGCTCTATGTACACCTCTTCCTCAATCATGCCATTAAGGAAGGTTGTCTTCACATCCATATGATGATCTTCCAACCCATTTGTGCTGATAGTGCCAATATATATCGGATTGACGACTACCTTACAACAGGAGAAAATTTCCCATCATAGTCAAACCCCTTTACCTGTGAAAAGCTACAAGCCATAAATCTAGCCTTATGCATCTCCACACTACCATCTGCAACTTGCTTTACTTTGTAGATCCAACGTGAGCTCACCACTAACTTGTCCTTTGGTCTCAAGACCACATCCCAATTTTTTTTACGAACTATGGAGTGATACTCCCCCACCATGGCATCAACCCAAACTGGATGTTGCATTGCTTCCTTAAAGGAAGATGGCTCTTTCACAACACATTTTCCCATAAGAGCCATGTATCCAGTATGAGAAGTGGTTGCTACCACATTCTCCCATGCATCATCCAAAAATCTGTCAGCCTCTCTGGTGTGCTTTCATCCCTCTCTGGAAGACTATGTCTGAGTGGATGTCTCCACTCTCGAATCCTCTATACGTGGCTTCTCCACATCAATTTGAGGCTCCTAAAACTTAGGATCTAAAATTCCTCATCCGCATGTATCTCAAGTTCCCTCTCAAGGGAAACTGGCATGGCCTTCTCCTCATCGAATCTAATGTCACCGTGAACCAGTGTAATATGTCTGGTCGGCATGTACACCTGCTACTTGTGAGGTGTATCAGTGTACCCCACAAATATCCCCAACTCTGTTCTTGGCTCAAGTTTCTTCCATGCATCTTAGGTCACATGGAAATATACCACTGAGCCAAAAATCCTGAAGTGACAAACATCTGCCTCTTACCGGAATAAGCCTCCTCTGTGTCTTCATCTCAAGTATCCGATGTGGGCTACGGTTCTGAACATAAATTGTTGTGTTACATGCCTCAGCCCACAAGTGTAGTGTAGACTCTGATCATGCAACATTTCCCTTGGTGCCCCTACTATGCTTATGTTCTTCCTCTCATCCACCCTATTCTGCTGAGGGTTATGGGGTGTCATCAACTCCTATTTAATCCCTTCCGATGCACATAATTTCTTAAACTCATTTGAGACATACTCGCCACCATTATCACTCCTTAAATATTTAACCTTCTTACTCGAATCTTTCTCAACCAATGCTTTAAACTCACACAGCTTTGTGAAATTTTGATCCTTTTTCTGCATGAAAAATATCCAACATTTACGAGAATAGTCACAAAAAAATATAACATAATACCTGTGTTTGGCCATGGATGTTGTCAAGAATGGTCAACACACATTTGAATGGACTCTTTCTATAACAAAATATGCTAAAATATCTCTGTCTCCAAAGGAAGACTTGGTGAATTTTCCTAAAGTACACTCCTTGCATGTAACAACTTTCTCAAGCGTACCTTTGGGAAGACTGGTAGAGATCTGCTACATTATCTTCAAAGATCCATGATGCAAGTGGCCCAATCACCTGTGCCACAAATCACTAAGGTCTTGGCTCTACACCCTTTCTTATTTTTATTTCAAAGTAGCACACTCCTCTACCTCCAACTTATAGATATTCTCCACCTTAATCCCTATCTTCATTACTTGACCTGTGGCTATGTGTCAAAGGAATTCCTTTCCTTTTGAGAAGATCACATTATAGTCTATATCCTCAAGCATGGCAATGGATACCAAGTTCTTCTTTAGCCCAGGCACATACATAAAATTAATCAAGGTGAGAGGAGTCCCATGCTCCATCTGAAAAGTAATTGTTCCCAATCCAATAACACTATACTTCCCATCGTCACCCATCTCGATATGCATCTGGAGATATCTCTCCTCCAAGTCACTAAATAACTCTTTGTTGCTAGTCATGTGGAATGAAGCTCCACTATCTAAGTACCATACATTTCCCATCATTGATGAAACCATGCATGCAATGAGGGAAAATTCCAATTCAAATTGACAGGCCAAATCCTCACCTGTCGCTCCTCCACATGAATCCATATCTTCATTACTTGACCTGTGGCTATGTGTCAAAGGAATTCTTTTCCTTTCGAGAAGATCACATTAAAGTCTCTATCCTCAAGCATGGCAATGGATACCAAGTTCTTCTTTAGCCCAGGCACATACATAAAATTATTCAAGGTGAGAGGAGTCCCATGCTCCCTCTGAAAAGTAATCATGCCCAATCCAATAACACTATACTTCCCGTCGCCACCCATCTCGATATGCATCTGGAGATATCTCTCCTCCAAGTCACTGAATAACTCTTTGTCTCCAATCATGTGGAATGAAGCACCACTATCTAAGTACCATACATTTCCCATCATTGATGACACCATGCATGCAATGAGGGAAAATTCCAATTCGAATTGACAAGCCAAATCCTCACCCATCGCTCCTCCTCAAGACTTCTTATTCAACTTTTTTATTGGACAATTTGTAGCAAAATGGCCCAAATCATGACAATGTAAGCATTTAACTTTCGTCACGTCTTTCTTCTTACCTCCATGATAAGAATCTAATTTGGAATGGGAAGCTTTCCCTTTCCCCTTCTTCACCTTAATCGCTAAGGCACAATTCTCTTCATGATCAGTTCTTGATGAAGAGCCATCCCTAGTGCTCCTCCTAATCTTCTCTTGCATCAAATCTGACCATAGTTGTTCCCAATCTGGCATCTTCTCCTAATAATTGACAGATTCCTGATAGCCATGCCAACTCTTTAGGATTCCTAAAAGAGAAAGACTCACCATATATTCTTCAGCAACTATGATTCCAACACTTCCAAGTTCATCACAACATTGAGTGAACTTGGTCAAGCATTTTGAAATCATATCGCCTTTCTCCATTTTGAATTTTTGAATTTTGTCCTTCAATGCCAATTTCCTTTGGTCACTTCTGTTCTGATACAAACCTATCATTTTTTTCCACATAGCATATGAAGTTTCCTTGCCATGGAGACTCGAGACAATGTGGTCTCAAACTCCCTCAATGATTATCGGCCTTGACTTCGCCACACACTTCTTCCATTCAGCCAAGTTCTATGGATCTGATGTTGTTGGCTTAGGGACTTCTTGATCAATGAATTCCTTCAAGCCATTATCTTCTAGGAAAACCTTCATCCTATCCCTCCAGGCTATAAAATTTGAGCTTCCTTCCAAGGAATACTCGAACCACAAACAATAGAATGCCATGTGTCGATCCTGAAGTATGAAATTCAAATTCGAATTTCACCTGTAACTCTGTACTCAAAACTTCAAAATCTCCTCTAGTATATTGTTTTCAAAATCTCATGCAATGTGCTAAAGCAAGAGACAAGAAACTACTTCTACTATCAACCATCAGAAGCCAATAGAACAATGACAATAATAATCGATAAGAGGAAGATAATCAAATACAAATAACACAATAAGTATACAGGGAAAGCCATAACTCAAAACCCCACTATATGTATTGCATATATTGGAAATCCAAAATGATAATACAATGTTTTTCCTCTCAAGAACAATCCCAACACTCAGTAAATTAATATCCAACTCACAAGAAAACTCTTAGCCAACATTTAGCCAATTCTGTAGCTCTCCAAGTCCCTATTTCTTTGCACAATTCCTATGGCTGATCAACCCATATTAGTGGGAAGCCAGTGCATCCAAAACTACACAATCCCTTCAAGGTTCAGTCCCTGATTGCATGCAAGATCTATAAAACTCAATAAATCATACAACTCATAGTACACTGTCCCTACACTCTAGTCTCAACTCGATCTTTCTCAGAATCAACATGCATGAGTTTCTGATAAGGGAATCTTCAGTTAACTGGAGTAACACTATTTAATGCATTAGTGCACCAACTAACTATTATCTCATTATTAGTTCCTCAAATGATTTGCAACTAATTTAACTCAACTTAATTCAGTAAATTGAGTTAGCTAATTACAACTCATACTTAACTCATCTTGGACCGCTATAATATAGGGAGAACTTATACATGACTTCAGTAAGACTTCCAAATCTAAATTCATAAGCTAATTAATTTAATTAAACTTAATTAACTATTTAGAGGTTCCTATGAGAATAGAATTTGATTTTAATCCTCATTTTAATTCAAGGACAAATTAGACTGGAATTTCTTATTTCCATTTCTCAACACAGTCCACCCTTGCTACAAGGCCTACAGGAAGGAACAAATGAAGCAGAGGAGAGGAAGGAGTGGACATAGATATAATATAATATATGCTTTTATCCTCAATAAGGCACACCATCTGAGGAGACTTGGGATGTCAGGGAGGCCACCATGGCCATGAAGGACATGGACATAGATGAATGATTTCCTTAGAGGATGAGCAACAATTTTAGTTGGGGGTGATGATGAGGCTCATCAATAGGTACATCATATGGGTCATAATTCCATCCTCCATCTTGAGAACTATCTATTTCTCACATTTATTTACAATTTTCATTATATTATTCGTAGTGAGAGGGTAAAAGATGTTTTGCTATGTCATGTGGCCTAATATGGTTTAAATGCAAGAATTGGAGCAATTTTGAGATGATTTCAATCTGAGAGCTTATATTAGATAATAGGGAAATATTATAGGAGCTTTTCCATCTCCTTAACTCCCTAAATTAGCCAAAATCACCACACTCTCTCTCATCAACTTGAGGTCATTAGCAGCCAAGTAGGATGAGGTCATTGGCAACCAAGCAAGTACATTTAAAGAAGATCTAGATACACCTTTCTCAAGTTTTTGGGGACAAACATTCCTATTTCCTAGGGATTTTTTAGTAGCTACCCTCTTGTTTTCATCTAAGAAGTTATTGAGCTCAAACACTTGATACTATTATTTTTGACTCGTTGTGTGATATATTTGACATTGATGCAACGATAATGATAAGTTTCATATTGATTCATCACTAAGTTAGTTCCAGAGGGTTGAGGCTCTTAGGTTTGGCCCCAACCCTAGTGACTTAGGTAACTCTTATGTATTGGTATTTCATTTTAGCTTAGAACGTTTATTAGTTTCCTACATTACATTATAACATAACCCCTCAAAAATCTTGTGATTTCAACCTCTATCTCATCTCTCTCATGAGAGAATGAATGGAATAATCTACAATCACAACCCAAAAATGTTATGCTTAAGATTTCTTGGAAGAAGTTCTATGTTAGTCATCTTGTTTTGCATCTGTTTTCTATAGCCTATAAGTTTATTTATGACTAGATCAGATTTTTTGTCATAGATTAGATGGTATTTAAATTAAACTCATCTTTTCCACCATTAGTTATTTGATTTTGTCAAAGATTAAAGAATATGTGCATGTGATGTTTTAGGGTTGCTTCGATTTGTAGGCAAGAGGCCTTTCACTATCTCCATCGAGGACTTATTCACCCTCTTTGATCAATCCAAAAGTTCTTTCCTTGAGCTCATTCCCTTAGGTCACCGCGAGAAGCTCTCTTAGTCCAAAACATACCTTCCTGAAGTGTTGAGCTTGGATAGGGGTGTTGGCCACCTTTCATCCATCTACCATAACCTCCATCCACCTTTCCATCCATTGATCTCATCATTCCCGCCTCCCAAACATTCTCAACAACCTTCTTGTAGCATTACAAGCATTCTTGTAGTAACACAAGGCACCTATAGCAGCTTTGTGTAGCTTACCTATAGCAGCCTATTTTACCCCCTGTTTTGACTTGTGATGCAAGTTTGAATTAGTTTAGGAGTAGGTTGACCCCCAACTTGGACTCCATGATCAGCGGTAGTACCTATGCCATTCCAACCATCCTTTTCCTTCACCACAAGATAAAATAGCATTAGTTTCTTTATCACAAATTTATCAAAACTAGAACATTGATTTATATGCACGTGTGAACTCGATTGATGATGCATGAAATATTGAGTTATGATTTGATAGGGTAGTTTCCTGTTTACAAGTGGATTGGTAGCTAGATGGTTGATTTCAAAATAGTGTAGCTTACTTTTTGCAAGTAGTGTAGCTCTTCTTTTCTTTCGTGAATTGATTCATTAGCATTTACAAGTTAATATCATCTACAAGTTCAGGTTTAAAAATCATTTCCCTTCTTTTCATTAGAGCTATCTTTTGAATTTCACCTTCAGTAGTGTTTATACCCTTAGACTTAGAATAATAAATAATGGGAACATTTTAAATTTTTAGGAAAGATTCATTTCTTGTTTTAATAAAATAAGACAAGTTTTATGTTTATACCCTTTTTTATAAATAAAACAAGAAAGTCCTTAAAAAAGGTATATTGTGAAATAAAACCCTTTTTTAGGCTTAAGAGCCTTTTCATAGCTATTAGGAAATAAAATGAAAATATAAGAAATATTGTTGTTGGGCCATTAATATGTCATTATTATTATCACTTTTAAATGCTTATTCCACCCATTTCTACTCTTCTTTATCATGCTATTTATCATGGTTTATCATATAATTCCATCTTATAATGATTTATGTTCTTATGGATCAATATTATTTCTTCTCCTTTATTTTTAAATAAATTGATTATTATGCATTTTTTTACCAATCATGGTTTATTATTTAATTTTTTTACCATTTTAGCCTCCAATATATTTTCCAGATTGAAGATTTGATTTCTAGCTCATCATTAAATGTGCCAACTCAGAAATTTGCTGGAATGAGAAGTGACAATTTTCCATTGGATGTTTTGGGCAAATGGAGAAGAATCTGGAAAATCTGAAACATGGGTTTTGTCTAGAATGGATCAAATTAGTTTTTTCATGAGTCGTTTTCCCAAATTTGGTCCTTACTAAGAGAAATAGAAGGTTCTCTGAAGACACTTTTCTCAGATTCGTTGTTGTCGCCATTTTCCAAAATATCTCAGCTGCAATGCCAAATTCAACCTGTTCCTGTTTAATGATTAATGAAGAGATATTCCAGATAGGATCTTGGTTATCAGTTTGTTGTGAGCAATCCAATTTTGTAATTAGAATCATATTGTAATCATCTATGTTGTAACTGCTCTCTGCTCTCTCTGTATTTGAATGAAAACAGAGATCAGAGAATGGGGAGAGGATTCATGATGGATGATTAGAGAGAGAATTAAATGGGTCAGTAGATTAGAGATAGGATAGGATAGGATAGGAAGAAAGGGGATGTATCTCTATTATTTCAAATTATAATTCTGATTTACAGACTTGTGGTGCCAAGAGAATGCGATCATATTGTAATGTCACTCAAGTTCAATGATTAATATATAATTTGGAGGTTGTTGTTCATTCGCCTTATCTGAAGTAGCCCAGCAATATTTGCTGGCGGCTAAGGGCCTAGCCTCTGGTGGATTAAGTTACTGCTCTGTATTATATATTTACGATTTCTGTTGTGTGATGGTTTATTGTAGTCGCATCGTTTTACTGTTTTGTATTGCCATACTTAATGAATTGCTCTGTTTTCTATGCTGTAATTGAATCGTGTTGATGTTCACTTCCATCATAATAAGATATTTGTTTTCTGCAAATATATTGTTATTCTATTCATTAAAGCTCCGCTATTCACTCCAGATTTTGTTGTTCATTACGGATTGTTGATTTAGTTACATTTATAGATGCTGTGTATTTCTAATTAATTAGCTTTGTTGTTCAATACTATTTAAGATTGTTGTTTAATTCTAGTAATTTAACATTACTGTTCCTTTCCATTAATAATTTATTTTTGTTAGATGAAGCCTTGTTGTTCAGTTTTTCAATAGACTTTGTCACTGTTCTTTTCTGCAAGGATTTGATTTCATCTTTTAATTGATATTGTAACAAGTATGTTTTTTCCAATCAAATTGTTATTATTTGCTTTAGTGTGGAGGGTAAGATCAACAACTGTAAAGGAAATTGGCTATCGCTGTCTAAGTTCTTATATTGTGGATCCTATTTATGTTTGATTTCATTTATATCAGTTGACAAAGGAAAGAGTTATCACTACTGCATCCTTGACTGATAAATTGTTGTACTTTTCTAAGTGAACGATTTAAGTTTCAAAGTGTTAAGTTTCTTTTAATTGTAGGTAGATTTTATTTCAAACATTCATTTACTTTTGGATTTTAAGCACTATACTGCAAAACATTACTTTTGAGTAAATAGTTGCCTCAGACTGAGTAGACTCTTGAAATAGAAAATTGTCCCTGGGTTGACAATTAATGTGAAGATAATTAGGAGTTAAAAAGACACCTTTTATCACTCAAAATTTTGGCGCTGTTGCCGAGGAGAGTGTAGCCATTTCTAAGGAGTAGTGTGCATCTAATGAGTGCCTGTTAGGAGAGCATTGGGTATTAAAAACGGAAGGTAAGAACTTGCATACGGAGCATGTAAAATCCCTGCTCCCCCGCCCGTTTTCCAACAGAATTGTTAAAGAACTTAGGGTAGAAGTAAATGTTTGGAATTCTATGTGAATGACTAAAAAAAAAAATAGAAGTTTTGAAAAAAAAATCTCATGATTTCACTCAAGTGGTGATGTAAGCACCACTCATTTCACTAACCGATTGACAGGAACATTTGAAGAAGGATCCTCGAAGAAACAAATGAAGAACATCTTCTATTATGTTAAGAAATGGCTCACATTTCTACTCTTGAATTCCCTATCAAAGATCTAGGAGGAGAAACACAAATGCACATAATTCCCCCATATTCTCTACTAAATTTTCAAGGTTTGACAAATGAAGATCCAGATACATTCTTATTTGAGTTTGAAATACGTTGTAGAGGATATGACTATTGTACTAATAATCAAAGGTTGAAAATGTTTCCTCTTACTCTAAAAGGAGTAGCTCTCCGATGGTTCATGAGCCTAGGTGGGAACTGCATCCAAACATGGGAAGACATGAAGAACATATTCTTGAAGAAGTACCAAGACTATTGCGAATCAAATGAAGATATTTTCCGTATGATACAAGGGGAAGATGAAAGCTTGGAGGACTATGTAAAGCGATTTCAATATAACCTTCAAAAATCAAAACATAAGCATTTGGAAAAATAGATCTTAAAAGCACTCCTTTTTAAAGGAATCAAAGATGAATTTTTAGAACTCTTAAATTTGATAGGAAAAGGTGATGTTTTTTAGTTATCATATGATGATGTTTGTGAATTGTGCATAAGGTACTCAAGGGGAATCTCCAAGGCTGGTAAGAATTATAGAGATGTTTGTTCTTTCTTTTCCAAATCTACTACAATAATAGGAGATATAAGAGTTGAAATCAATGTTTTATTTAAAAAATTTCAAGTTGATTTTATTGGCTCTCTAAATTCAAAATTGGATGTTTTGCAGGTTCAGAAAAATCAAGAATTTTATGAAGTGTTTTACCCTCATGATCGAAAGCAGCATCTCATAGATACTCACTCTTCCTTATCTAGGATGGAAGTAACATAGATGAAGAAGCTGCAACAAGGTCAAAACAATGGAAATCATAGCCTACGGGTATGGTTCAAAACACTTCTTCTCCATTCTCTTACTTGCATAATCCATTATATAATACTAATGTGTTAGGGCAGCCATGTCAATCTGAATATAACCACCACCAATCTTGTTTACAAGTTTGGCATGGTTCACCTTATGATTGCATGACTACTCTCTCTCATCTTGTAGCACAAACACATTCTCCATATTCTTCATTAGCTCTTCCACAACATCCTCCTTGCATATCAAAATCATCCACTCAACCCAATCATCTACATCATCAAAATGTTCCATTTCGTACACAATTTTCTGCTCAACTCATTCCACACCCTCACCATAATAAACAATACAACATGCTTACAGTGTTGAACTACAAAATTTACCCACCCTTCACACCCATTCTATCTCACATGCGCCATTAGAGAAAACTTACAATGAGATTCAGAATGTTTGAAATTCAAAAATTGTAGAAGCTATGGAAGAAAATGAGGTTTCTTTTAGTATGCATCAAAAAGTAATTTTAAAAGCTCAAGAACTTCATGATATGATGGCTATGGCAAATCAAGAAAGTAAATGATATATTGAATATTGGTTTCATTCCATCATTTCTTTACAACATCACTCCATATTTCAACAATGTTTAACACCATCTTTTCAAGGGAAATTGGCTTCTCATACCCTAATATTCATTAATATGCATTTTTCAAATTTGGGTATGTACATATTTGAAGCCTTATTTCAAAAATGGTTCCACTGGAAGTAATCTTATACGTAATCATATTCATTTTTCGAAACAGAATGGGTTAGAGTAGAAAATAAGATAAATAAGGAAATAAAATAAACACATTTTTTAAATGTAAGAATAGTGTTTTTGTTGCAACACTCTGTGAAAATCAACATTAGTGATAAATGTTTTAATGCATTTGTGTATGTAGATAAATTATAATGGAAATAAAAATTCTACAAACACTCATATTCATTTTTATGACCAATTTGGAAAAAATGCTTGAATATCATATTTTTTGGCTTTTGGGCTTGATGAAATTTCTGAAAACACAGTTGGGACAGTCAATTTTTGGAGGCCTAAATGACTATATTTTCAAAACATATTTCTATCTTGAGTAGCCCTTGATGTTTACTTTCCAACCCAATTTTAATCACTCAATTTGGATTTGAAACGAAAAAATTATAACCAAAACATTGACAGGGTGTTTAGCGGGCAACTCAGGAACAGAGTTGGGACAATCCGTTTTTGGAGGCCTAAATGGTCATATTTTTAAAACTTGTTTCTATGGTAGATTCTCCTATGAATCTAGTTTACAGGACAATTTTTATCACTCATTTTTCATATCTTATGAGGAAGTTATGATCAAAATACTGAGTGTCTATTTAAATCAACACTCTTAAAACTCTATCTTTCCGGCTGTTCCTTAGAGTATTTGTCCTATCAATTCTTCTTTTCTTCAAATCCTATTTCTATTAGAGATAAATAAATCAATCTACTTTTATTTCCAATTTGAATCATTCGAATTCGACCTCAAACGAAAAATCTATGCTTACAATATCCATTGTTGTTCTAAGTGGGGTAATCGAAAATGACTTTGTTATGCAAGTTGTTCTAAGTAAAATTGACATAACATATCATTGAATTTTTAAAATTTGTTTCTATTGGAGATATAGATTTTAATTAGCTTTCATTTGGATTTGGAATCAGTCAATTTGAAAGAAAAACAAAAAAGTTGTGAATAAAACACTGCAGATTAGCATGATTGGCCACTGCTCTCCCGCAAGTGAAAAATACATTTTACTTTGTTATTTTCTCCGTAGATTTGTTATACAGAGTAACTACTTGTTATTTTTTTGCATAATTCTTGGATTAGGGGAGATCTATCACCTCTCTTTCTCCATGATTTAATGTTTTATTGCAGGTAGACACTCGTTTTTCTGTAAGTCCTAGGAGAATAAAGAAGGTCAATTTATAGACGAGTGGTTCTTGAAAGAAATTTTAATGAAACAAGGGAATTTCATCCAACTCATTACCCAACGGATTCATAATAGAAGAAATGAATAACTGATTTCCATTTGAAGATTCATGTCATGTCTCTGCCGCGAAAACATTTTTCAAAGAGATCATTTTTTTAATAACATCATAGTTGTTGTAACTTAATTTATTTATTTACATACTGTTTTTAAATAAAATGTTGTTTATTTTCTGATTTCTCTTATATTTTGTGTTTCAGGTGTTGCTTCCTTCAAATTGTGGCCCATCCTCAGCGTCAATGCAGTGAAAAACTAATTCGTTTTTTGTGTCACTATATTTTATAATTGTGCATTTTTGTTGTTCCTTTCTAAAGCAACAACACTTTTGCATTTTTGTTGTTCCTTTCCGAAGGAAGAACACTTCTGCATTTTTGTTGTTCCTTTCTGAAGGAACAACACTTCTACACTTCTGCATTTTTGTTGTTCCTTCCGAAAGAACAACACTTCTGCGATTTCACATTTTTGCTATTCCTTTCCGAAGGAACAACACTTCTCCATTATGCATTTTTGCTGTTCCTTTTTGAAGGAACAACACTTTTGCACTCCTTCATTTTTGCTGTTCCTTTCCGAAGGAAGAACACTTTTGCACTTCTGCATTTTTTTTGTTCCTTTCCGAAGGAACAACACTTCTGCACTTTCATATTTTGTTGTTTCTTTCCGAAGGAACAACACTTTTGCACTTTCTTCTGCACATCTACATTTTTGGTGTTCCTTTCCGAAGGAACAACACTTCTGCACTTTTGCATTTCGTTGTTCTTTTTCGAAGGAACAACACTTCTGCACTTTCACATTTTTGTTGTTCCTTTCCGAAGGAACAACATTTCTACACTTCTGCATTTTTGTTGTTCCTTTTCGAAGGAACAACACTTCCGCACTGTCGCTTTTTTGTTGTTTCTTTCTGAAGGAACAACACTTCTGCACTCTTGCATTTTTGTTGTTCCTTTCCAAAGGAACAACACCTCTACACTTCTACATTTTTGTTGTTCCTTTCCGAAAGAACAACACTTCTGCACTTCTATATTTTTTTTGTTCCTTTCTGAAGGAATAACACTTCTGCACTTTCACATTTTTGTTATTCCTTTCCGAAGGTACAACACTTCTGCATTTTTGTTGTTCATTTCTAAAGGAACAACACTTTTGCACTTCTGCATTTTTGTTGTTCCTTTCCAAAGGAACAACACTTTTTCATTTTTGTTGTTCCTTTCCAAAATCTGTTCCTTTCCGAAGGAACAACATTTTCGCATTTTTGCTATTCCTTTCAAAGGAACAACTTTTTCACATTTTTGCTGTCCCTTTCAAAGGAACAACACTTTCACATTTTTGCTGTTCCTTTCAAAAGAACAACATTTTCTCATTTTTTGTTGTTCCTCTTAAGGAACAACACTTTATCGCATGAATTTTTTTGTTGTTGTTGTTGTTCCTTTTAAGGAAAGGAACAACCCTTTTTTTGGGTGTATTTTTTTGTTGTTCCCTACAGGGAACAACACTTTTTGATATGCATTCTTTTGCTGTTCCCTACAGGAAACAACACCTTTTCGTGTGTATTTTAGCTTTTTGGTGTGCATTTCCTTTCATGTTCCTTACATGGAACAACACTTTTTCGAGTGTTTTTTTTGTTCCTTTAAAGGAGCAACACTTTGGGTGTATTTTCGAGAAAAACCCTTCTTCATCTTGTGGGGTTATTTCTAGTTCATATCAACCAAATTTTACTAATTCCCTTTCATGGCATGAAGTACGCTACTTCTATGAGGACAATAATTATGGATTCTATTGAAGCGATTTAATATCATTCATGTTATGATCATTAATAGGACAACTCCTTGATGATAGATTCTTTTCAAAAGGGACACAACTATTTATATACTACTTTACTACATTGTTTTCTATTGTACATGATACTGATTGCTCATCTCAATAACATGCTGGTTCCACCCTTCCTAGTTATAATCTTCTTTATCTGTAATAAATGATATTATGTGTATATTTTTTTCTATTAACATGTTCAACTTCTTCCACCATCCCTGCTCTTAAAGAGTACTGAGCCTCCCTCTTTTTATGATAAAAATGTGTAATAACAGCAAAACTTTGTTTGCAGATGGAGGATAGGGGTTTCATTACGAGCCAGCCTACCATGTTTATAAGGTTGTAACAAAGTGACATTCCCATTATGGCCACCACACCAGGGTTATGATCCATTGGATAGCCAAATTATCCTTAAAATAGGAAGTCTCATCACGAGTCGGCCTGATCACTTTTGCTACATCCCAGTGAATGGCAATGTGGTTATCTTGTTACCACACAAGCACACTGATCTCTTCTATAGAACAGCATTGGAACTCTATAGTTATAAATTGAGGATCCTGGCTCATATGAGTTAAAAAGCAACCCTGCCGAGGCTATAGATGCCTGCTGGTAGCAGAGGCTCTGCTTATGGTATTGAAGTTATATCTTATCGTCAATTATTACTATAATACCGTTTTCTTATTATTTCTTTTTGTCAGAGAAGTTATTTCCTTAATTTTTTCTCTATTTTGAAACTTTATGCATGAGAAATTGTTTTTAGATCAACCGTATCATTTTCAGCTAGAATACCATCAGCAAAACATATTTTTGGCATATTGTTATCATTTTTCTTTTTCGCATAACTTATCATCAATCCAAAGCATCCTATCTCTTATTCATAACTATCTTTACACACTATGCTCTCATTATAACCATAACTCTCGTCATCCTATCATTGATATGTGTACTCTGCTTCATTTACTGTTGTATTGTTCATTCTCTTGCCTTGCCGTCAGCATAACACCTTTCATAGGCTTTGTGGTCATGGAATCCCTTTTCCAATTGGAGGGGGGAATGTATTCATTATGGGATAGCATGCGATCTGATTATTTCACTATACCGTAACTTGTTGATTTGACAAAATATTAGTGTTTCATATATACAAAAGTTTTTCTAATTGAAATTTTTCCATGCATCTTATCTGTTGCTATTCAAAACTAACACTGTGGATTCAAGTACATTGTATGCAAAATAGTGATTTGTTTATAGGAGAAAAACAAGTATGGGGGGGAACTCTATTTGTAGCATGACCACACTATTGCAACTAACAGAAAAGGTTCGAGCAACTCGCAAATGTGAACAATTCTTCAGATATGATGTGCTTCCCTGGATTCTACCTTTTTGCATCACTTTCAGCATTCACTTTGCCTATATTAGCTTCAACAAATGCCAGTCCATACATGTCATTCTAGACTTTTTTAGAGGTAAAACTTGAGGTAAAATAGCATAATTTTGTGATTTATTACGAATTTAGGAGAATTTCATGAAAATATATTTTGAGCATTATTTATCGTCCTTTACTTCACATCTTTACCACTTCCCATTTTTCAGCGGCATATCATCTTTCAGATTGGGGGAACGTTGCTTTCATTCATTTATTTTTTATAACCATGTCATTAATATTCTTTATTATCCATTGATATTTTTATTCATTCTCAACACCTCCCTTATTCCATGTTGTTTTACACCAAGCATAGAATTCAATAGATGGTAGCAACAACCTCAATTTTTTTCTAGCATTGCATGAAGGCATGCTAATTCTTCAGCTTGGGGGAGGAATTGCTACACATGATGGATGTTTTCTACTTTCTTTCTCATTTAAGGCATACAATTTCATTTTTTATACAGTGTAGAAACTGATTTCCACATATTTTTAAAACTATGAACTCAATTCTTGTGATTTCTGGAAAATGCAAACGTATCATTAAAATGCACAAACCCAGATAATTTCAAGTTAAATTAGTTCATGAAATTTCGGAAATCATGCACTGTCACCTACAACCATTTTATTTATATCTCATAATTTGTGTATCAAAATGATCTGATTTTTGGATGATAGAAGCATTAATATAGTAGAAATCTACTTGCAAAATTTCAACAAAATCTGGTTTGTAGTTTTTAAGAAAATGATTAATGAAGTTTGTTATTACTTATATCATATTTTGTTGCAACTTCATATACACATAACTTGAACGTCAATGTAAAAATTGTTATGCCTTCATCAAAATTGCTGAAATTGAATATTCATTAATTGAGGAAGAATTCATTTGTTCTATCTATTTCATGCACTGGGATGAACAATTCTTTATTGTTTGGTTAACACAGAGTCTTTGGGTTGCATGAGAGCATGCAATATATTTAGTTTTTGTTGCATGAGGACATGCAATATATTCAGTTTTGGGGTATGTTGGCTTGTTAATATGTATTTATTATTATCACTTTTGAATACCTATTCCACCCATTTCTACTCTTCTTTATCATGTCATTTATCATGGTTTATCATATAATTCCATCTTATAATGATTTATGCTCTTATGAATAAATATTATTTCTTCTCCTTTATTTTTAAATAAATTGATTATTATGCATGTTTTTACCAATGATGATTTATTAATAAATTTATTCACCATTTTAGCCTCGAAGATATTTTCCAGATTGAAGATTTGATCTCCATCTCATTAAATGTGCCAACTCAAAAATTCGCTGGAATGAGAAGTGACAATTTTGCATTGGACGTTTTGGGCAAATGGAGAAGAATATGGAAAATCCGAAACATGGGTTTTGTCTAGAAAGGACCAAATTAGTTTTGTGATAAGTCATTTTCCCAAATTCGGTCCGTACTAAGAGAAATGGAAGGTTCTTTATAAGACATTTTTCTCATATTCGTTGTTGTGGCCGTTTTTCAAAATATCTTAGTTGCAATGCCAAATTCAACCTATTCCTATTTAACGATCGATGAAGAGATATTCTAGATAGGATCGTGGTTATCAATTTGTTAAGAGAAATCCAATTTTGTAATGAGAATCATATTGTAATCATCTCTATTGTAACTGCTCTCTTCTCTATCTGCATTTAAATGAAAACAGAGATCAGAGAAGGGGGAGAGGATTCATGATGGATGATTAGAGAGAGAATTAAATGGTTCAGTAAATTAGAGATAAGATAGGATAGGATAGGATATGATAGGAGGAAAGGAGGTGGATCTCTATTATTTCAAATCATAATTCTGATTTATAGACTTGTGGTGCCAAGAGAACGCAATCATATTGTAATGTCACTCAAGTTCAATGATTAATATATAATTTGGAGGTTGTTATTCATTCACCTTATCTGAAGTAGCCCAGCAGCATTCGCTGGTGGCTAAGGGCCTAGCCTCTGGTGGATTAAGCTGCTGCTCTATATTATATCTTTATGATTTCTGCCATGTGATGGTTTGGTTTCATTTTTATTTATTGTAGTCACATCGCTTTACTCCTTTGTATTGCCAGACTTAATGAATTGCTCTGTTTTCTATGCTGTAATTGAATCGTGTTGCTTTTCACTTCCATCATAACAAGATAATTGTTTTCTGCAAATATATTGTTATGTTATTCATTAAAGCTCCGCTGTTCACTTCAGATTTTTCTGTTCATTACAGATCGTTGATTATTTACATTTATAGTTGTTGTGTATTTCTAATAAATTAGCTTTGCTGTTCAGTTCTATTTAAGATTACTGTTTAATTCTAGTAATTTAGCATTACTGTTCCTTTCCATTAATAATTCATTTTTTTAGATGAAGCTTTGCTGTTCATTTTTTTAATAGACCTTGTCATTGTTTTTTCTGCAAGGACTTGATTTCATCTTTTAATTGATATTGCAGCAAGTATGTTTTTTCCAATTGAATTGTTATTATTTGCTTTAGTGTGGAGGGTAAGATCAACAATTGTAAAGGAAATTGGCTATCTCTTCCTAAGTTCTCAGATTGTGGATCCTATTTATGTTTGATTTCATATATATCAGTTGACAGAGGAAAGAGTTATCACTACTGCATCCTTGACTGATAAATTGTTGTAGTTTTCTGAGCGAATGATTTAAGTTTCAAAGTGTTAAGTTTCTTTTAATTGTAGGTAGATTTTATTTCAAACATCCATTTAGTTTTGGATTTTAAGTACTATACTGCAAAACATTACTCTTGATTAAATAGTTGCCTCAGACTGAGTACACTCTTGAAATAGAAAATCATCCTTGGGTTGACAATTAATGTGAAGATAATTAGAAGTTAAAAAGACATCTTTTATCGCTCAACATTTTGGCGCTGTTGCCAAGGAGAGTGTAGCCATTTCTAAGGAGTAGTGTGCATCTAATGAGTACATGTTAGGAGAGAATTGGGTATTAAAATCAGAAGGTAAGAACCTACGTACGGAGCATAAAGCCCTGCTCCTCCGCCCACTTTCCAGCAAAATTGTTAAAGAACTTAGGGTAGAAATAAATGTTTGGATTTCCATGTGAATGACTAAAAATATATATATAAATTTTGAAAAAACAAATCTCATGATTTCACTCAAGTGGTGATTTAAGAACCACCCATTTCACTAACTGATTTACAGGAACATTTGAAGAAGGAGCCTCAAAGAAACACATCAAGAACATCTTCTATTATGGTAAGAAATGGCTCACATTTCTACTTTTGAATTCCCTACCAAAGATCTAGGACACAAATGCACATAATTCCCCCATCTTCTCTACCAATTTTTCATGGCTTGACAAATGAAAATCTAGATACATTCTTATTTGAGTTTGAAATACTTTGTAGAGGATATGATTATTGTACTAATGATCAAAGGTTGAAAGTGTTTCCTATTACTCTAAAAGGAGCAGCTCTCTGATTGTTCATGAGCCTAGGTGGGAACTGCATCCAAACATGGGAGGACGTGAAGAACATATTCTTGAAGTACCAAGACTATTGCAAATCCAATGAAAATATTTTCCGTATGAAAGAAGGGGAAGATGAAAGCTTGGAGGACTATGTAGAGCGATTTCAATATAACCTTCAAAAATAAAAACATAAGCATTTGGAAAAAGAGATCTTAAAAACACTCCTTCTTAAAGGAATCAAAGATGAATTTTTAGAACTCTTAAATCTGATAGGAAAAGGTGATGTTTTTCAGCTATCATATGATGATGTTTGTGAATCATGCATAAGGTGCTTAAGAAGAATCTCCAAGGCTAGTAAGAATTCTAGAGATGTTTGTTCTTTCTTTTCCAAATCTACTACAAGAACAGGAGATATAAGCGCTGAAATCAATGTTTTATTTGAAAAATTTAATGTTGATTTTATTGTCTCTCTAAATTCAAAATTGGATGTTTTGCAGGTTCAAAAAAATCAAGAATTTTATGAAGTGTTTTGCCCTCATGACCGAAAGGAGCATCTCATAGATACTCACTCTTCCTTATCTAGGATGGAAGTAGCATATCAAAGAGATGAAGAAGCTGCAACAAGGTCAAAACAATGCAAATCATGGCCTACATGTATGGTTCAAAACACTTCTTCTCTATTCTCTTACTTGCATAATCCATTATGGAATACTAATGTGTTAGGGCAGTTATGTCAACCTCAATATAACCACCACCAATCTTGTCTACAAGTTTGGCATGGTTCACCTTATGATTGCATGACTACTCTCCCTCATCTTATAGCACAAACACATTCTCCATATTCTTTACCAGCTCTTCTACAACATCCTGCCTGCATATCAAAATCATCCACTCAACCCAATCATCTACATCATCAAAATGCTCCATTTCGTACACAATTTCCTACTCAACTCATTCCACACCCTCACCATAATAAACCAGTACAACATGCTTGCAGTGTTGAACTGTAAAATTTACACACCCTCCCACCCATTCTATTTCACATGCGTCATTAGAGAAAACTTACAATGAGATTCAAAATGTTTGGAATTCAAAAATTGTAGAAGCTATGGAAGAAAATGAGGTTTCTTTTAGTATGCATCAAAAAGTCATTTTAAAAGCTCAAGAACATCACGATATGATGGCTATGGAAATTCAAGAAAGTAAAGGATATATTGAAGATTGGTTTCACTCCATGATTTGTTTGCAACATCACTCCATACTTCAACAATTTTTGACACCATCTTTTCAAGGGAAATTGGCTTCTCATACCCTAATATTCATTAATATGCATTTTTCAAATTTGGGTATGTACATATTTGAAGCTGTATTTCAAAAACGGTTCCACTAGAAATACTCTTATACATAATCATATTAATTTTTCAAATCAAAATGGGTTAGTGTAGAAAATAAAATAAACAAGGAAATAAAATAAACACATTTTTTTAATGTAAGAATAGTGTTTTTGTTGCAACACGTTGTGAAAATCAACATTGGTGATAAATGTTTTAATGAATTTGTGTATGTAGATAAATTATAATGGAAATAACAGTTCTAAAAACACTCATATTCATTTTTATCACCAATTTGGAAAAAAATGCTTGAATATCATATTTTTTGGCTTGTGGGCTTGATGAAATTTCTGAAAACACAGTTGAGACTGTCATTTTTTGGAGCCCTAGATGACTATATTTTTAAAACCTATTTCTATTCTAAGTATAAATTGATGTCTACTTTCTAGCCCAATTTGAATCACTCAATTTGGATTTGAAACGAAAAAGTTAGAACCAAAACATTGACATGGTGTCTAGCGGGCAGCTTAGGAATAGAGTTGAGATAGTCGGTTTTTGGAGGCGTAAATGGCCATAATTTTAAAACATGTTTCTATGGTAGATTCCCCTATGAATCTAGTTTATAAGGAAATTTGAATCACTCATTCTTTATATGTATAAGGAATTTATGATCAAAATACTGACTGTCTATCGTAAATCAGCACTCTTAAAACTCTGTCTTTCCAGCTGTTCCTTAGAGTATTTGACCTATCAATTCTTATTTTCTTCAAAACTTGTTTCTATTGGATATTAAATTAATCTACTTTCATTTCCAATTTGAATCATTCGAATCTGACATCAAATGAAAAATCTATGCTTAAAATATCCACTGTTGTTCTAAGTAGGTTAATCGAAAATGACTCTGTTATGCAGGTTGTTTTAAGTAAAATTGACATATCATATCATTGAATTTTTAAAACCTATTTCTATTGAAGATATAAATTTTAATTAGCTCTCATTTATCTTTGGAATCACTCAATTTAAAAGAAAAACAAAGAAGTTGTGATTAAAACACTACAGGTTAGCATGATTGGCCACTGCTCTCCCGCAAGTGACAAATAAATTTTACTTTGTTATTTTCTTCGTGGATTTGTTATACAGAGTAACTACTTGTTATTTTTTTACATAATTCTTGGATTAGGGGAGCCCGATCATCTCTCTTTCTCCATGATTTAATGTTTTATTGTAGGTAGACACTCGTTTTTTTGTAGGTCCTAGGAGAATAAAGAATGTCAATTTATAGATGAGCGGTTCTTGAAAGAAATTTTAATGAAACAAGGGAATTTCATCCAACCCATTACCCAACGGATTGATAACAGAAGAAATGAAAAATTGATTTCCATTTGAAGATTCATGTCATGTCTCTGCCGTCAAAACAGTTTTCAAAGAGATCATTTTTTTTTAATAACATCATAGTTGTTGTAACTTAACTTATTTATTTACATACTGTTTTTAAATAAAATGTTTTTTTTTTTTTTTTTTCCTTATATTTTTTGTTTCAGGTATTACTTCCTTCAAATTGTGGCCCATCCCCAACATCAATGCAGTGAACAACTAATTCGTTTTTTGCGTGACTGCATTTTATGATTGTGCATTTTTTATGTTCCTTTCTGAAGGAACAACATTTTCGCATTTTTGTTGTTCCTTTCCGAAGGAACAATAATTCTACAATTTTGTTATTTCTTTCCGAAGGAACAACACTTCTGCACTTTCACATTTTTGTTGTTCATTTATGAAGGAACAACACTTCTATACTTCTGCATTTTTACTGTTCTTTTTCGAAAGAACAACACTTCTACACCTTCACATTTTTTCTGTTCCTTTCCGAAGGAACAACACTTCTGCACTCCTACATTTTTGCTATTCCTTTTTGAAGTAATAACACTTCTTTACTTCTACATCTTTGTTGTTCCTTTCTGAAGGAACAACAGTTCTGCACTTTCATATTTTTGTTGTTCCTTTCCGAAGGAACAACACTTCTACACTTTCACATTTTTGCTATTCCTTTCTGAAGGAAGAACACTTCTGTACTTTTTCATTTTGTTGTTCCTTCAGAAAGGAACAACACTTCTACATTTCTGCATTTTTGCTATTCCTTTCCGAAGGAATAACATTATTACATTTTTGCTGTTCCTTTCCGAAGGAACAACATTTTCACATTTTTGTTGTTCCTTTTAAAGGAACAACATTTTCACATTTTTGCTATCCCTTTCAAAAGAACAACACTTTCACATTTTTGTTGTTCCTTTCAAAGGAACAACATTTTCACATTTTTTGTTGTTCCTCTTAAGGAACAACACTTTTTCGCATGCATTTTTTTTGTTGTTGTTGTTCCTTTTAAGGAACAACACTTTTTTTGGGTGTATTTTTTTGTTGTTCCCTACAGGGAACAACACTTTTTCACATGCATTTTTTTTGTTGTTCCCTATAGGGAACAACACTTTTTCGTGTGTATTTTTGCTTTTTGGTGTGCATTTCCTTTGCTGTTCCCTACACGGAACAACACTTTTTCGAGTGTTTTTGTTGTTCCTTTAAAGGAGCAACACTTTAGGTATACTTTGGAGAACAACCCTTCCTTCCTCTTCTGGGATTATTCCTAGTTCATCTCAACCACATTTTATTGATTCCCTTTCATGGCATGAAGTACACTACTTCTATGAGAACAAGAATTATGGATTCTATTGAAGCGAGTTAATATCATTCACGTTATGATTTTTAACAGGACAGCTCCTTGATGATAGATTCTTTTCAAAAGGGACACAATTATTTATATACTACTTTACTGCATTGTTTTCTACTGTACACGATACTAATTGATCATTTTAATACTATGTTGGGTCCACTCTTCCTGGTTATAATTTTTTCTGTCTGTAATAAATGAGATTATGGGTATATTTTTTTCTATTGACATGTTCAACTTCTTCCACCATCCCTACTCTTAAGAAGTACTAAACCTCCCTCTTTTTATCATAAAAATGTGTAACAATAACAAAACTTTGTTTGAAAATGGAGGATAGGGGGTCTCATTATGAGCTAGCCTACCATGTTCATAAGGTTGTAACAAAGTGACATTCCCATTATGGCCACCACACCAGGGTTATGATCCATTGGATAGTCAAATTATCCTTAGAACAAGAGGTCTCATCACTAGTCAGCCTGATCACTTTTGCTACATCCCAGTGAATGGCAGTGTGGTTATCTGGTTACCACACCAGCACATTGATCTCTTCTGTAGAATAACATTGAAACTCTCTAGTTATAAATTGAGGATCCTGACTCATATGGGTTAAAAAGCAACCCTGTCGAGGCTATAGATTCCTCCTGGCAGTAGAGGCTCTACTTATGGTATTGAAGTTATATCTTATTGTCAATTATTACTATAATACCCTTTTCTTATTCTTTCTTTTTATTAGAGAAACTATTTCCTTAATTTTTTCCCTATTTTGAACCTTTACGCATGAGAAATTTTTTCAGATCAATCGCATCATTTTCAGCTAGAATACCATCAGCAGAGCATCATTTTGTTATAATGCAATCCTTTTTCTTTTTCACATAACTTATCATCAATCCAAAGTGTCCTATCTCTTATTCATAACTATATTTACACAGTCTTATCTCATTATAACCATAACTCTTGCCGTCTTATCATTGATATGTGTATTCTGCTTCATTTACTACTATATTGTTCATTCTCTTGCCTTGCCATCAGCATAACACCTTTCATAGGCTTTATGGTTATGGAATCCCTTTTTTAATTGGAGGGGAGAATATATGCATTATGGAATAGCATGAAATCTGATTACTGCACTCTGCCATAACTTGTTGATTTGACAAAATATTAGTATTGCATATATACAAAAGCTTTTATGATTGAAATTTTTCCATGCATCTTATTTGTTGCTATTCAAAACTAACACTATGGATTCAAGAACATTGTATGCAAAATAGTGATTTGTTTATAGGAGAACAACAAGTATGGGGGAAACTCTATTCGCAGCATGACCACACTATTGCAACTAACAGAAAAGGCTCGAGCAACTCGCGAACATGAACAATTCTTCAGACATGATGTGCTTCCCTAGATTCCACCTTTTCACATCACTTTCAACATTCATTCTGCCTATATCAGCTTCAACAAATGGTAATCCATGCATGTCATTCTACATTTTTTTGGAGGTAAAACTTGAGGTAAAATAGCATAATTTTTTGATTTATTACGAATTTAGGAGAATTTCATGAAAATCCATTTTGAGCATTATTTATCATCCTTCATTCCACATCTTTACCACTTGTCATTTTTTAGCGGCATATCATATTTTAGTTTGGGGTGGTGTTTCTTTCATTCATTTCTTTATTACGACCATGTCATTAATATTTTTTATCATCCATTGATATTCTTATTCATTCTCAACACCTCCCTTATTCCATGTTGTTTTACACCAATCATAGAATTCAACAGATGGTAGCAACCACCTCAATTTGTTTTCTAGCATTGCATGAGGGCATGCTAATTCTTCAGTTTGGGGGAGGAATTGCTATGCATGATAGATGTTTTCTACTTTTTTCTCTCATTTAAGGCATATAATTTCATTTTTTATACAATGCAGAAATTGATTTCTACATATTTTTAAAACTATGAACTCAATTCTTGTGATTTCTAGAAAACACAGACATATCATTAAAATAGAAAAACCCAGATATTTTCAAGTTAAATTAGTTCATAAAATTTTGGAAATCATGCACTCACCTACAACCATTTTATTTATATCTCATGATTCGTGCATCAAAACGATCTGATTTTTGGATGATAGAAGCATTAATATAGTAAAAATCTACTTACAAAATTTCAACAAAATCTAGTTTGCAGTTTTTGAGAAAATGATTAATGAAGTTTGTTGTTACTTCTATCATATTTTGCCGCGACTTAATATACACATAACTTAAACGTCAATGTAAAAATTGTTATGCCTTCATCAAGATTTCTAAAATTTAATATTCATTCATTGAGGAAGAATTCATTTGTTCTATCCATTTCATGAGCTGGGATGAACAATTCTTTATTGCTTGGTTAACACAGAGTCTTTGGGTTGCATGAGGACATACAATATATTCAGTTTTTGTTGCATGAGGACATGCAATATATTTAGTTTGGGGGTATGTTGGGCCGTTAATATGTTATTATTATTATTATCACTTTTGAACGCCTATTCCACCCATTTCTACTCTTTTTTATCATGTCATTTATCATGGTTTATCATATAATTCCATCTTATAATGATTTATGCTCTTATGGATAAATATTATTTCTTCTCCTTTATTTTTAAATAAATTGATTATTATGCATGTTTTTACCAATGATGGTTTATTAATAAAAATTTTAACCATTTTAGCCTCCAAGATATTTTCCAGATTGAATATTTTATTTCCAGCTCATCATTAAATGTGCCAACTCAGAAATTTGCTGGAATTAGAAGTGACAATTTTGCATTGGACGTTTTGGGCAAATGGATAAGAATATGGAAAATCTGAAACATGGGTTTTGTCGAGAACAAACCAAATTAGTTTTGTAATGAGTCATTTTCCCAAATTCATTCCGTACTAAGAGAAATAGAAGGTTCTCTAAAGACATTTTTCTCACATTCGTTGTTGTGGACGTTTTTCCAAAATATCTCAAATGCAATGCTAAATTAGACCTATTCCTGTTTAATGATTGATGAAGAGATATTCCAGATAGGATCTTGGTTATCAGTTTGTTGTGAGCAATTCAATTTTGTAATGAGAATCATATTGTAATCATCTCTGTTGTATTTGCTCTCTACTCTCTCTGTATTTAAATGAAAACAAAGATCAGAGAAGGGGGAGAGGATTCACGATGGATGATTAAAGAGAGAATTAAATGAGTCAGTAGACTAGAGATGGGATAGGATAGGATACGAGGAAAGGGGATGGATCTCTATTATTTCAAATTGTAATTCTGATTTACAGACTTGTGGTGCCAAGAGAATGCGATCATATTGTAATATCACTCAAGTTCAATGATTAATATATATTTTGGAGGTTGCTGTTCATTCACCTTATCTGAAGTAGCCCAGTAGCATTTGCTGGTGGCTAAGGGCCCAGCCTCTGATGGATTAAGCTACTGCTCTGTATTATATCTTTACGATTTTTACCATGTAATGGTTTGGTTTCATTTTTATTTATTGAAGTCGCATCGCTTCACTGTTTTATATTGCCAGACTTAATGAATTGCTCTATTTTCTATGCTGTAATTGAATCGTGTTGCTGTTCACTTCCATCATAACAAGATAACTGTTTTATGAAAATATATTGTTATGCTATTCATTAAAGCTCCGCTGTTCACTTCAAATTTTTCTCTTCATTACAGATTGTTGATTTAGTTACATTTATAGTTGTTGTGTATTTATAATTAATTAGCTTTGTTGTTCAATTCTATTTAAGATTGTTGTTTAATTCTAGTAATTTAGCATTACTATTCCTTTCCATTAATAATTCATTTTTGTTAGATGAATCTTTGCTATTCAGTTTTTCAATAGACTTTGTCACTGTTCTTTTCTACAAGGATTTGATTTCATCTTTTAATTGATATTGCAGCAAGTGTGTTTTTTCCAGTGGAATTGTTATTATTTTCTTTAGTGTTGAGGGTAAGATCAACAACTGTAAAGGAAATTGGCTATCACTGCCTAAGTTCTCAGATTTTGGATCCTGTTTATGTTTAATTTCATTTATATCAGTTGACAAAGGAAAGAGTTATCACTACTGCATCCTTGACTGATACATTGTTGTAGTTTTCTGAGTGAATGATTTAAGTTTCAGAGTGTTAAATTCTTTTAATTGTAGGTAGATTCTATTTCAAACATTCATTTACTTTTGGATTTTAAGCACTATACTGCAGAAAATTACTCTTGAATAAATTGCCGCCTTAGACTGAGTACACTCTTGAAATAGAAAATCATCCCTGGGTTGACAATTAATGTGAAGATAATTAGGAGTTAAAAAGACACCTTTTATCGCTCAATGCCTGTTAAACTATATTCGCATTAAAAAAGATTTAAAAACATCACCAAAGTTTCTAAAGGTTGTTTTACCAAATAAATAGAAATATCATAAAAGGATGGTCCCACTAAAAAACCATACTTGAAGTGTGATCGGCTTATTGGCGTCAGCAGTTTCAAAGTGAGTACCTATAGCAAGTCGCCGATTTCGAATTGTGGATTGCGAACTACCGATAGTGATATCACATTCCGTCAATTACCGGTATCACATTTTGTCAACTGACAAATGTTGATACCGCATTCTGTTAACTCCCGACATTCCGATATCAGACATCCCATGCCCCGATCTACGACCAATCAATGTAATATCAAAAATCAAATATCCCAAGGTCATGTTCATACCACCTGATACCGAAACACTAATAAAGAAATTTCCTAATATAATGACAGGTGTCAACATCACATGAACAAACGTTTAAAAATTAAATGGCCACTATGTGTGTTTACAGTTTCAATATTGTAAAGGATTTGTAATAATTTTATTGTAATGTAGAGCGATTTCTCATTAAAAATCACATTCAATTGATAAGACTCTTTTCATTTTACGAGTTATTTCCTCTCATCCTAGTTTTCTTCTTATAGGTGAGTTTTGATAGACTATAGCTAAAGAAAATGTCAAGGATAATTAGAGTGAAGAGAAATTTTGTATTTCAGCCATAGTGAGTTCTTCCTCCTGAAGAAGTTCCCGAGATGTCTCCATTGTTTATGGATACTACATGCAATCCTGACGTAGGGTCCTCCTCTTGGGAGGTCATATAGAAACTATTTGAGGATGAAATTCAAAGGGTAATTGAGAAGAAAAGAGTTACATATGATGCTCCCACTCTAGATGTTAGCACTGCATGGAATGATGTGGCTAATTCATTTTTGCACATAATTATTGCCCATCCAAAAATTCTACCTTACAAAGATATGGTAAGGTGGGCCATTGACCATCTAGATATTGCAGACATAATTTTTATAGCTCTAAAAAAGACAATTCTCAGATGATTCAAGGCTAAGGACTTAAGGAAAATGTACCATTTTCCACTACCACAGAAAAAGTATAATACTCAATTTGTCTAGAAGTTCATGCAGGAGAATCCAAACCTAGCAGATCTTATCATAGAATGGAGAAGGGACCCAAGAAAACATAAGCACGAAGGTAGAGGTATGTATTTTTTAACCTCTATTTTTGGTCCTTTCTCTCATATTTATTCTATGATGTGTCATCTCTATGTCACCCAAATACACAAAAATTCTCAGAGAAATGGGTGCCGCTAATAGAGACCGCTTCTGATGGCTATATCATGGATTGGGAAACTATTTTGTCCAGTAATTTAACTAATCAAATCCATTGTTACAGATAGAAGCATAATTCTACTGAGAGGACTACCCCCCCATTCTTTATGAGTGGCTACATCATGGCCGTTGTTTCTTTTTCTTATGATTTTGCATCTATAGGATGGAAGTGGACAATTCAATACCCTACCCCTATTCATTTTTATGTTGATATCCTATGGGAAACCAAGTATCTTCCTCATTTTTATAAAATCTATCATGAAATTATACTTCCCATTCACCAAGAGGTCTTTCTTAGCAAAGCACATAGACTCTCCACTAAAGCTAATAGAGACTTCAATCCATTAGGAAAGTGGTTTGGGGAAGAACCACTTACTTATACTCAAGTTTTTGGCAACCTTTCCCATCCTCATGTTTTTCCTCTTTTTATCCCAAATAAATTATTGGCCAAAGAAATTTCCTACCAAACAATTGGTAACAATTTGACTAAAGTGCTCAAGGATGCCAAGAAAACTATTTAGCCTCTTCCTATTTCTTTCGGTACCTATACATTGGTAAATTTCAATAATTCTCATATTGAAATTGACCAAATCAAAGTCGATAGTTTTCCAACCATTCCAAAGAGGCAATAGGATCCCAATGGGGTTGTGAAATATGTCACGAGGGAAGCAAGAATCAGGCAGTTTTCAAGCGAGCCTGATAAATTTGATGATTTATTTGAGATGGTTCTAGAGTATTCTATGGTTGAAAATTTGGTGGTAGAATACTCCCGAAGAGTTGATAAGGTTCAATCAATATCGTATTTAGATAATAGCCCATCTACCAGAAATTTTGTTAAGACAGTCTCGACAGAATCCTAAAGTTTCAAATACATCAACCTTCTCTTCGAAGAATCCAATTATTTTCCAAGTCTTAGAGGTAGCTAATGAAACTATTGAACAAACAATGAAATTCAAAGAAGAAAATAAGTTGGATGAAGTGTGGGAGGAGTTTAATCATGTCTTATCAACTTAAGAAACTTAGGATGTGAATACTACAGTTAACAAAGAAACATAACATGCTGATTGAAGGGACAATCTCGTTCACTACTAAGGCCAACGAAAATATTATTGTTCTTAAGACTCTCGAAAATACTAATGTTGCTGAGGTTTTTGATAAAACTATTGTTGCTAAGGATATGGAAATTATCCCAGCATTTCCTACTTCAGAGATAGTCCTAAAAATTGAAGAAATCCCTCCTTTGGATGTACTTTATAATCCAAAACATAAAGCAGTAATGAGCAGTTCAAGAAAGAAGAGAAAGTTGGAACAAGCATAAGCATTAGTTTTAAATGAGACTCCTTTTAAAGTTCTCTAGAAAGGAGCCCAAACAACCCCTAACAAAGAATTAAATAGACTTTCACAGTTTGCATGAGCTTATGCTAGTGATATTACTGATAAAGCCATGGAAATTCAACTGCTTCTAAAGGAAATAGACCAGAGGATTATTCAATTAGAACAAGATCTCCACAATGAAGGTAGGTGATTGAGCAACAAAGGTAAGAAAACCTTGTAAAATTACAAAAAAAAATTAATGACTTAAAAATGCAATTTGAATTTGAAATCAAAGATAAAGATGCACAGGTACAACAACTGTAATGAAAGATTGACTAATTGAAGGAAAACCTAGAGATAAATGAAGTCCGAAAGGAAGCAGGAAACGTGGATACACTCTCTAAAAAGAAACAAGTTGTCATTTGTCACAAATTAACTTTAATTCTTGATTTGTGTAAGACAAGTGATTCTTTAGTAAACCAGTTGTATGATATGAGGACATTATGTAAAGAAGTTGATGAGAAAATCTCTGAGCATATATATTGGAAAGACATTGTTGAAGGAAGATCAGTTGATCTTCCTCAAGTCAAGGAATCTCAAAAGAATATCATTTTGAGTTACTCAGATATCAAAATTAAACAAGCAGAAATGGATATTATCAGAGCCAAAAATCTTGCTTCAAACTTCACTGAATATATCAACGATAATGTATTGCAGGCCAATATAATATGGTATGAACAAAGGACACCTTCCCATATATCAAAGCTCTGAAGCAGTCATGGCAAGAAATGTCCAAGAAGAAGTTCGAAGACATCCAAATTTGATCAAAAGTAAACCTTGAAGGTTATTGGCATTTCTTGGTGAAACCACATAGTCAATGGCTAGTGCTGAGGTGTCTCTTTAATGCAATGACTCAAATTCTTCTAGAACTTATTGATGCAATATTTATAAGACATATGTGCATGCAACCGATTCATCCCCCCAACTGAAACCGAAGACGAACATATGTGGACTTAGAGAACGAATGAAGAACCAGCCTGCAGAACAATCATGAATTACGTGTTGCTACAAATTGCTATGTTTATTTTTTATTTATTTTTAGCTTAGTTTGTTGGAGATTTTCTAAATATTTTTATTTAATTTACTATTTTTGCAATATTATTAGTCTATTTAAAACCCTTTCATGTATTTATAAAGGAGTTCTGAATTTTTGATAGACATATTTGCACTTGCACTATTGCTTAAATCCAAATTTATCTAATTGAGAAGCATATATGGAAGTTGTATTTTTTATGAGCAAAGTAGTGATGTATCAAGTAGTATTATCTTTATATTACTGATAAGTTTCATTAAGATAGACAGTGAATTTCTTATAAGTTATTTCATTATATGGATTCTTTGAAAATAGTCAGACATTGTCACTATTGATGTGTATGATTGTATACGAGTGTTTCAGGGAAAACTAGTGTCGATTTGAACTACTAGTCCCACTAAGACGGGTAGCTACCTTAGAAACAAACAATCAAAGAAATTTGAGATTTCCTTTAAGTGTAATAGATAAGAGGGAAGAAAAGAGGACCAACCTAGATCTTCCGCTTGGATCCTTGCTTGGTTTCTCTTTCCCTTGATAGAATTTACCACTTCTGTCCTACTTATCCCGCTTCAAAGAGTACCTGTAGAGTCAAAGTAACAAAAAACCATCAAAGCATCTCTATCTAAAACATCATAAACAATGTAGAATCAAAAACACATTGACCATACAATTGCATTCATAAACAATAAGATTCACAAATACACGATTATATGGAGGAAAACTCAAAGAACTTTATTAATAGTAGAAGAGAGGATTACAACCCAGTTATCTGATCCAGCATCATCCTCCCAGCATAGAAGCCCTCTTCACCTCATGAAAAGCAAGATCACCCAACAATACAATGTCTTTTCTCATAGATAAACCAACAACACTTCCTTACAAATTACAAAATTCCAGCCTCCAGATCTCTCATATGAGGGATCCATTTATAGATGTCTTGCAAGGGTGTGAGTCAGTTCTGGGATTTTGACTAGTGTCATTCCACTGATAGTTCTTGATTCCACTTGGATATTTCATTGATATCTTACTCATCCCTGGGCGAATTCAGAGAGGCAAGTGCCACAGGAGAATTTTATGGAAGATTCCATGATCATCCACTTAGCAAACTGTCTCTGCCATTTGCCTATTCTTGCTTATCGCACCCCACGGAAGGCTCTTTTAGTATGCATCGCACCTGACTAGTGTAGCAGCCAGTATGCATCGTACCTTGACCATGGAGCAGTCAGTATGGTCCCGTTTTTGCCAGTTCTAAGTGGTTTTTCAGGTGGAACTTCTGGGAAATGATGTAATTAGTTGATCATGATCCTTTAGGGTATGAAGCAACAGTTTTAGGGACTAAAGAGCCCTTGGTTTATGGATATATGAGTTTGGGGTTACAGTGCCCAAATATGTCTATAACAGTTTCCCCCTAAAGCATGAGGTCGTAAATCTTCTGATGTCGGGTGAAATGCTTTATCATGAGGATCCGAGGTATTCGAACTAGAAGGTGACCTGTATAAGATACAATACAATACGTCATCATCATATGATTTTCATGATCTAGCTAAGGTGGGAATTCCCATGTTCAGCTTCATAAATTCATTTTCATGTACATAGGACAGAGTGATTCTTCATATGAAGAGTCATCTTCTTTTGCTTAGATGACTATCTGTGTAGATTCTGTGCACATTTGATGTCTTTATGTTCCTGAATATATTGCAGCCTGGATGGATGAAACTAGATCTAGGGTCTTCAAGCTTGTTCAATCTTCGCCCGATGTACAAGTCGATCCATGTGAAACGATGTCCTGAAGTCAAACATGGAAAGACATCACCTGATTATTATCCAATAATGTAAGTTGTTAACAGGCGCGAGAGGAGTCACCGATAATGATAATGACCCTCAAGGTACTACAGTACAATTCACGTGGTGTGAATATATGAGCCGATGTCGAACACCACGCAAAATCTTTCAGTCGAAGGCCATTGATGTAAACCTATCGCCAGAAGTGAGAAACTTGCCATTGAGGTATGCAAGCTTCAAAGTACTGAAAGGGTTGTTTCTAAGTCGACTTCCCGGATAATGATATGATGTCGACAAGAAGTGACCCGTCATAGGAGGGCTTTGATGTATCCCACATCTACGACACGGAATGGAGAAAATGATTTTTGGAGGTGAAAACGATCTGATGATACAAGGTTCAGGAATGGCAGTCAGGAAAAATGAAGGGTGAAGGTATTGCAGTGGATGAGGCATTTGCTGGATGGTGAATTCTCTGAATGACTTCTCTTGAAAATGTCAGCGACACTGATATGGATTGGTAGTGTTAACCCCATGGATAGTACAGAAGACCAATGGTGATATGATGAATGGAATAACCCAACCTGACTCAATCATTGTGAAGGAGTGAAAGTGTCATATTCAAGAGCGACCTACTACCAATAAAATTCTTCAAATTTTCTTCCCTTTTTCCCCAGTCTTTGCTGACCAGTACCTCTTTATTTTTTTCAAGCTTGAGGAGGATAACATATGCTTGGTCTATAATTTTCCCTTCGGGCAAACCTGTCACTATGTTTTTAGCGAGCCTAGCATTAGTGAGACTCGTTCTTGTCTGGGTGGACAAGTTTATCGCTATTGTTTTAATGAGTTTAACGACAAAGATAACTCAGTCCTTTTATTGTTAGAGAGTTTGAAAAGGGACGAAAAGGAAACTCCAATAGTCCTTTTTCGCAGCATAATCCCTCAAATCCAAAAAAGTATAAAATAATATGAAAGGGATGACTTTTCGATCGCTTTAATGAGCCGAAAAAGACAAGCACTCGATATTTTTGTTTGATAATACCTTAGGTCCAAAAGGATTAAAATGTACAAGAGGGATGGAATTTCCTTTTACTTTAATGAGCTTGAAAGGCCAATGGCTCGACAATCTTTTTATATTTAACAAGTCTAAACAGAGTTTAAAAGTGACTTGTTTTTTAGGAACAAATGGTATTTTCAAGTAGCAACTGGTTCCAGGCAAGTTCGAAACTTCTCAAAACATGGTAGTGTGAAGAGGGTAGCAATCCAAATCACTCGTCGCAGCTGTTCCTCAAAAGGGAAAACAATCAAGTGGAAGCATATGATCGGCCAAATGAATGGAGGTGATGGTAGGAACACAACCAAGGTTCGAAAAGGCTGATAGTAGGGAAATCATGAAGGTTATTTACCAAAGGTGGATTCATTTTTTAATGAGCTTGAATTAGAAGAAACTATGCTCAGTGGCAGGTTTATTTTTTAATGAGCTTGAACCTTGCGGGAACATTGCTCTTGATATTGGTCAAGGATATTTATTTTACCATTTAACACGTTAGATTCTTTCATGAGTCATTCAACCTGCTTAATTGCTCCATCAAATTGATTAGAAATACACATATACATGCCCGAAAAATGAATTAAAATTAACATTTTACTTGATGTACTTGAATAGTAACATAAAAGTAGTTTTACCTCTCATTTTTACCATTTCATTTCGAATTTGGGATTTTGGAGCTCTGGAGTGGTTTTCCCCCTCAAATTTCATCAGCTAATTTCGGGAGATCTGGTGGGCTATTCTCTACACTGTCAAGACCAGGTAGGAGCTAACCCTGAGCTCTTCATTTTCATTCCATCTTTTTCTGATTTTGAGCAAGTTTTTCTTTGGTTCTATGCCCCTGGGGTTTGAAGAAATTTTTCTCTATCCTTTTCACCTGGTCTGCATCGAAAAGTGAGATGCATACTGAGCTGGACACTGGCCTGTCAATATGCATCTCACCTTGCTAACTGGTAGGGTGCGATGGGCGTAGAAAGGAAACTTTACACAGTGATTTTTCATGAAATTTTTGCCTGCTTTTGCTCAAATTTGGATCCTAATTCATCTTTTGTCTATGACTCAGATATTTATTGGATCAAGATGGTTGTTACATGGCATGAATGTGAACATGAAGAAGAGGACATGGTTTCCTTACATGATCAAGGCACAATTACTGCATTACAAAACTGCGGTTTGCTCAAATTCTTCCCCATATCCAGAATGAGGCAACAAATTAGTTTGCTGAAATATTTCCTCAATGCTTGGGATCTAGTCAATCAGGTGTTCTAGATTAGAGGTAAATCCATTCCACTAACAGTCAAGGACATCTACCTTCTAACGGGGTTACCAAGGCGGGGGGCCCCTCTTTCATTATCAAGATCTGCTCGTGGGGGAAAATCTGTGAGAGATTATATCCCTCAGTATTGTAGAGATGGATCTCAGCCTAGTAGGAATGGAAAGATTAATATCCAGGATGTCACTGATCGGTCCTTGAGGACCATTTCATTCACCTTTGCTAGACTGGCTGGTAGCGCGGCTCTTCATTTGGAAAATAGATCTTATATGCAGTGTGCCCTGGAGTGCCTAGAACCAAAGGTATTCAACTGGTGTGAGGGGGTACTTCTAGTTATAAAAGAGCAGCTCACCAAGGTAAAGAATGGAAGGTCCAAGAATTTTGGTTACAATTCCATCTTGACTACCTTTGCCTTGGAGAGGATTCCACTGATGCAGCCTTAGTATATTTCACTAGGATTTCTAGTGCCGAGGGAACCATCGATGCAGAGGTGGGTTTATCTTATGGCCAGACATGCTGGTCAGTCACAAATTTCTTTCTCTGATGCCTTTTTTGAGTGGTTCAACTGTCAGGAGATGCTTTTTGCGGAGTATCCATATGTCGGGATGGATTTCTGAGGCGACCCAGACTTGGCAATACTGGTTGGCAAGCAGTGGAGTGTGATAGGTAAAAATGATTTTACCATATCTTTGTTTGTCAGTTTTATAATATTTTTTCGATTTATCAAGACTAATTGAACCCATCTACTTGTACAGATGTCGGGCCGGTGTGACTAGCAGCACGCCCAAGAGCGGCAGCTGACGTTCCAGTAGGAGAGGTTGTAGGGAGGGCTGTCCTTCACGATCTAGACATAGCAGAGACCCTGGAAGTATTGCAGGATTAGATCGAGGGTCTTACCCTTGGTATTCAAGATGTGAGGACCGACGAGTTACCTCTGAGGCTACAGCGCCATACTACTGGCGTGCCGAGTAGATGGAGTAGGCTCTTGTGTATGATCTCACAGGCGGTGACATGTTATCACCAGCATCATTAGTATAGGATGCTTTTCTACATTTACTTTTGAGTTTCTTGGTCACATGACCAATTTTTCCTTGTACATAAAACATTATGTGAAACTATAAATAGTTATATATTTTTTATTTTCAGAGTTTATTTTGGTTAAGTTATGTGATCTAGATGCAAGTGTTGATATGAAAAGTTCTTCTTTACGAATGCTGCAAATGTCTGTTTAACACATAATTCACTAATGAATGAGTTAATGTGTTTAAGTTTCTGGAAATGTGTTGATATTGAATAGAATCAAACTACCTTTCCAAAATCCTGACCCTTAGGAACATACGATAGATAGCTGGGTTCCGAACTAAATAGACACCAGTAAGCTGTAGAATGATAAGTTGTGAATCTAGCCTGACAATAAGTCCATGTATGCCATGTGAAATGGCATCAAAGAGAAGATCCATCAACACGCTATACTCAGTGATGTTGTTTGTTGATTGACCAATACATATCCCTCTAAAACTCACTAAATCTCCGCTTGGAGCAAAGATGGCCCAAGCTGCAGAAGATAGGTTTCGCATTCTACGACTAGCTCCGTCGGCATACCCAACAAATGTTTCCAAAAATTCCAACATCTACAACAAATGCAAAGTGTATTACCTAACCAAAATGACAACTCTTGACGAAAACAAAAATGAAACAAAAGCATATCTATAAAGAGATTACTACACTTGATCAAGCATAGTACACTTAGGATACAACCCATTTCAGAGTTGTGATAGTGGAATTCCATCGTAATCTACTAGCTCATAGGCTCCTTTTGCTAATACTCGCTTAACATTGTAGGCGCCCATCCATAATGATTCAAATTTACCCGCTTCCAATTTATCAGAGTCCTGATCGTAGAGCAAGACCAGGTCACCTTCCGAGAAGACATGAGGCTTGACATTTTTGTCAAATTGTGCTTTGACATGTTTCTTATTCGCTTCATTACCCATCGCGGCATCACAACGTGTTTCATCCAAGTGGATTAGTTCCAAGAAACAAGCCTCTTCCTCTGATGTTTTGGGAAGTAGATCAAAAGTAATTTTGAGAGATGCAATTTCACACTGAATTGGCAAGACAGCTTCTAGACCATACACCAATTGAAAAGGCATAAATCCGGTTGCATTTCTCACTAAAGTCCTATATGCCCACAGAGCTGAGTATAGGATCAAATGCCAATTCCATTTGTGGACTCCAATCATTCTCTGCAGCATGTGCTTAAGGACTTTGTTGATTGCTTCAACCTATCCGTTAGCCTACGAATAATGTGGAGTAGAACTATCGTGGGACTGTCCTAATTTGGCAGTGAATTCAACCATCATGTGATTGCGAAAATGCGATCCATGATCTATGACTGTAGCCTGTGGAACACCGAACGTAGAGACTACATGATTGAAATGAAAATAGCATCCATTTCGTCGTTGTTGTTTAATGTAGGCATTGCCTTGGCCCATTTTGTAAAATAGTTGACAACAATTATGATATACCCATGCCCCCGGCTGAGGTGGGGTTACATGTCATGAAATCTATGCCCCATTTAGTGAATGTCTGAACAACAACTACTGGATGTAGCGATGCAGGTGGTAATCTGGTTTTGCGATAAAAAACCTGACAAGCATGGCAACTTCTAACTGCAATTAAGAAATCTTTGAAGATAGTGGTCCAGAAGTAACCAGCTCGTAGGATCTTTTGTGTAGTAGCGTAACCAGATAGATGCCCCCCACATGTGCCTGAATGACAATCATTCATGACTTTTTCAGCCTCCTCATGCGTGAGGCACCTTCGCAGAACTGTATCAACACCACAATGGTAAAGTGTATCACCGACGATCATGTAGTCTTTTGCTTGGTATCGAGTACGTCATTGTTCCGAGCGAGAGGTGTTAGGCCTAAAGGTTTGGGTTTGGAGATATATTAGTATATCTCCTACCACGGGTCACTTGATGATATCAAAAATAGAGTTTCACCCAAGATTGATGCTTTATATGTTAAATCGTTCGATGGTGATGGGAGGTCACAAAGTAACTCCGTGAAGACTAGAGATTTCTTTGATTTGGATTTAGTGAATTCCAGATCAAACTCTTGCAAAATGGCTATCCATTTGGAATATTTTCCCCCTAGTAATTAACGTGATAGAATGTAGGTCATAGGGTTGCAATCTGACAAAATGGTAGTTTTGCGAAAAAGTATGTAGTGTCGAAATCTCTATGCTACTTGAACAACTGCTAAAGCTAGCTTTTCAACATAAGAGTACTTGCTTTCTGTATCATTTAAGTTGTGACTTAAATAATGCACTGGATTTTCTATTCCATTGTCTTCCTGTACTAAAACCATTGCGATGGTTATATCTGTAGCAGTGAGATACAGGTTAAAATATTTTTGATAATCAAGAGCATACATTAATGATGCTTTTACTAGGGATTCTTTTAAAGCATCAAAGGAAGCTTGCGCAACCTAATCCCAGTTGAAGGTTACTTCTTTTTTTAGAAGACGCATATAACCTTTAGCAAGTTCTACGTAATTTGGAATGAACCTCCTTAGAAATTTGTCTTTCCCTTGGAGTTTTTGAATCTAAAGAAAATTTGAAGGTGGAGGCATGTTGATGATTGCCTGAACCTTACATGGGTCGAGTTGAATTCTATCCTTAGAAAATATGAAACCAAGTAACCAACCAGAGCCAACACAAAATACACACTTGTGTGGATTGAGTCGTATCTTGTAGTGTCAGAAACGTAGAAATATAGCTCTCAAATGCTGCGGTTGATCAGTCCACTTTTGTGAATGAGCCGGTAGGTCGTCGAGATATGGTTGAATGATGTGTTTGATGTCATGGAAGGCATAGTTCATTTCCCTTTGAAATGTTGCCCCTCCATTCTTCAAACCGAATGGTAGTTTGTGATATGCGAATGTGCCCCATGGACATATAAATGCAGTCTTCGACTGGTCCTGTGGGCGGATATTGATTTGATTGTATCCGAAAAATCCATCCATAAATGAAAATACTTCGCATCCTGCACATTCATCAATTATCTGGTCGATGAAGGGTGTAGGGTAGTTGTCCTTTGGACAAGCTTGATTTATATCCCTGTAATCGACGCACACTTTAATCGTTCCTTGCTTTTTCATCACAAGAACAATATTCGATACCCAATTAGTTAGAGGAACAGGATAAATGAAACCAGCATGTAAAAGTTTTTCAACTTCTGCCTTAATGGCAGTGGCTTTGTTCAGGTGAACCGGTCGAAGTCGTTGTTGTACTGGTTTGACATCTAGATACATCTTGATTTCATGTTCAACCATACTTGAGTCAATGCCTATTCACAAAAGAGAGTGCAATATATTTCCAGTTCTGAAGGAGAACAAGATTTGCCAACATGAATATTCTCTACAACATTAGGTTTGATCGAGATATTAATGGCAATAGTTTCTTCAATATTGGACAGATTTCGCTCGGAATTCACCGTATTTACAGTGTTTGATAGGAAATTAAAAACTGAAGAATGATTAAGGTCGTTAGAATAATCTTCATTGTTATCTTGAAGCTAGGAATGATGGTGGTGATCTTCCCATGGTGCCTCTCCTATCATCATTGACTGAATGATTCCTTCATCTGTAGAATATACATGAGACCAAGGATCAGAAGAGGTGCCATACTCTAGAGACCTATCTATCCAAACACTTGCCGAGCATTGATTTGGGTTCACCGCCCATGCCCAAAAAACTAATTGATACAACAATTCTATAGGACTTGGGGGCAACACCTAGCAATGATCCACACTATCAAAATGTTTAGATTTCTTCTTAATCTTTGTCGATGTAGAAGATATCATGTGATAATTTTCCACTGTGGCCACTTCTTCCAGATTACTCGGAGGCGGAAGGGCAAAAGTACCCATTAAGGAAGGGTCTTTTAGGAGACCTACTTTGATATTTTGAAGTTATTCAGAGCTTCCATGGATCAATGGAATGCTTTCGATAACTTGCGAACTATTGAGGAGGAAGGTTAGTTGGTCAATGATTGTAATTCTGCCTTGAAAGGGGAATGGAATCTTTCTAAAATATGTTGACACAATAGCAGCCATAGCATAAATCCAAGGCCTGCCTAATAGGATATTGTAGTCAAGGTTTCCATCAATGACCTCGACTTCAATTTCTACTATCTTGCCCCCTAATTCAATTTGCAACTTACTTAATATCCCATATGGTGTGTATGTTCTTCCATCGAACGCTTTTAGTGTCGTTGATGATCGTGACAAGGGTGGAGAGCCTAAATTTTTCCAGCAAATCATTGACATAATACAGGTAGATTCCCCCTCATTAATGATTGTTCGATGAACAATTTTATTGAGGGCTTTTACCTGTATGAGGAAAGCGAGCTGGGTCGGTAACTGAGGTTCGTATCCTTTATGATTAAATGCCACTAGATTGGAATCCACTGGATCAATCCGACCTATCAATGATAACAAAACTTGCTTTTGGGAGGGGAAATTCTGTAGTACTTCAAGTGTTGACATAGCGGATGGCGATTGGGCCAGATCCTCCACTATATTATAATTGTGTGTTGCTCGAGCATGAGGATCAAACGTCGATTTATGTACTACACCCTTAGGTAGTTTTATTGTTAATTCAGGAATGATTGATGGAACAACTTCTGGCGAAGTTGTTGTTGAACCACTGGGTTGATCTGTAGCCTTGCTATTCAACGATTGTGGATTCCCATAATCTTTATTCCTTGTTGATATCAAAGCATCATTTTGTTGTTTTGAGATGGATAGCATAAGCACTTGGGATGGGGAAGCATGATCAATAGCAACCAGGTCTGTTTCTCAACTTGAAAATGGATTAGTCAACACCACTGGGGTATTTGAAGTTTTTTAAAATTTCATAACCTCAGCTTTATGTGGACAATATTTCATGAAATGCTCATCATCGCATATGTAACATGGATGATGAGGTTTCTTTTTCCTAATAGGGTTTTCAAAAGATTTTTCAGGAGGTGAATTTTCCTATTTCTTCTTATTATTTTTCCCTTTCTTCTTGCCCCCTGGCTACTTTGGATTTTTTCCCTTGTCAGATTACACAACATTAATCTTCGAGGCAAGAGGTTCTTCATTTTCTTTTTGACTAGAAACTACAAGGGCTTTTTTAGATGGAGCCTTTATGGTTTGCGTACTTGAGGTACCAATCACAACATCACTGGCATGAGAGTCCTTGTTTGATTTAAGAGGGGG